>OX439041.1:70696352-73096352 GCA_949317995.1 Acholoe squamosa
CTTTACCACTCAACAACAAAAAAATCGTTGTTAACGTTTTAAAACGTTTTGCCATTATCTGAGATGCCACTCACTGGCCGACAAAAACCAGGAAAACGGGATGTTGGACACATTTTCCCAGGAATTTGACATGATTTAATATAGAAATCTTAGAATCAAAACCAGGAATTCCTGATAAACCAGGAAAAGTGGCATCTCTGCATTATGAGGAGCCATAGGGAAACGTTCTTAAACGTTTTGCAACGTTTTTTGTTGACTGGGATGTATTTCACTCAATATATATGGACTTACAGAAAGTGCAAAGAAAAAAGAATATCAGAATTACATAATATTGATTATCATACCATGCCATTCAATGTTATTCTATAGAAAATGTATTGATCTTCTATAGCATGAAGCAATAGCAAAGCTACCCTCAGACTTATTCTATGATGGCCGCTTGGTATGTGGTAAGCCTGAGCAGGAGCAGCCATCAGAACTGAGGAATATGTGGCCTGGGGGTGTGTCATATCCCATTGCCTTTGTGAACATCAGAGGAGAAGAGAAGGCCCAGGTCATCACTACGGCCGATGGTAATGAGCAGTCTAAGTACAACCCTGAGGAGGCTGAATACACAGTAAAGCTCATTTTTATCAATTCTCCATAGGGCCAGAGGGTTTATAGTTTGGCAGTAATTTCATCTACTATAGGTTCATGCTAGCCATTTGCCAAATTGCCAATAACGAATCGGAGAGCATTTTGGCGGAATATAATCAATGGCAAATCACCAAATTGGCAATTTCTAAGGCACAACAGTGGGTGGGGTTACACCAGTCTGTAATGCAAAGAGCCTGATGCATTGTAGCCATGTGATATCTTGTTGGAAAGAAGATCCTATGGAGGACAAAGATAACTGATTTTCACCATTTAAAACTTAAGTTGACAGAAAGGAGTGACAAATCTGTAAATGTAGCCTATCTGACAAATTTGTAATGATGGCGCAACTTTGTTTGATTCCCAGGTCGCTTTTTTTTCGTCGGAAATAAACACACTCTCACATTATACATCATAAGGCATAAATTGCTTAGCTAATTGACTATGAACTTGGCTAATTAAACTTTACGCAAAGCCGTCAAATTGGCTACAGAAAAAGTGGACTAGTATACTAAACTAGAAATATTTCATGTCACATTATGGCTCTGTGGTATAGTATTCATTTCATGATTACACAAATCCATATAATTATCATAATTATTTCAGATCATTAACCAATATGGGTCTAGACCCCTAAATTCGACAGGGTGACATGGCCATTTCTTAAAATCGACATGTGACATGGGACTTAGTGACAAGGACATGGAGAATGAAAAAGTTAGTGACATGAGACATGACCTTTCCTTAAAATCGACATGTGACATGGAGCTTAGTGACAGGGACATGGGGAAATAGAAGTTTAGTGACATGTGACATGGCCTTTTCTTAAAATCGACATGTGACATGGGGACCCCCCATCTAGACCCCCACCAATGCTCATTCATCAACTTTACACTTAAACAGCCCATATGGTATTTATATTCTAAGAAGATCTAACCTCTCATCTGTGTGCTTCCCAGGCAAAGGTTGTCAAGGCATTGGTGACGAATAGGAAGATCCCTCACAGCAACATCCAGGTCCTGAGTCAGTACCGCGCCCAATGTAAGGAGATCCGCGAGCAATTTCAGATTGGCGAGAACAAGGTCGAAAGCAAGGTCACCACTGTAACCAAGAGTCAAGGTGATCATGCAGCCAGTATTATAATCATCCAGGTTGAAAGCTTTGTTAAGGAAGGCTATGACATGTGTAAAATACATAATATCCCACTTTGCAAAGAAACAAGTAATTTTATGTCACGTTTGGAAACATTAAAAAAAAACGTGAGTTACATTGAAAAACACTCTCCAACCATTTTTTTCAAAAGGTAAACGCTTCTCTGCCAAGTGGAACACAATGTATGGTATACTTTTTGTCTTATCCGCTTGTTATGCCACAGATGTGACACTTCTCAGATGTTGTAAATGTATAACATTTTTAGCCAAAATGACATGTACAATGACCATACATGTGTATTTTGATCTCAAAGCCTGTTCTCATGCTCAACATAATATTAACCTCCCCCCCCCCCCACAAGCCCCTATAGGGGTTTGTGGGGAGAATGCGGCGGGGAGAGGGTTAATTAATTAAACATATCAATTATCTCATTTTGTATCTATTTGCTACAATTACAGGCAGTGAGGTTGATTACATTGTGTTATCAACCGTCTGCTCCTTACCTTCCAAGAAGATTGAAACTCATCAGCCTAAGGGATGGATGCAGCGACACTTGGGCAGCATTGCAGACCCACACCAAATGAATGTAGCCCTAACCAGAGCCAAGAAAGGACTAATCATCATTGGTATGATCCTCCAGAATAGGCCAGAAGAATAATTGCTCAGCCATAACAAATTTCATGTAATTTTTAAGCTCCCCCCCCTATGTGTAGCGCACCCCCCCTCACCTCATCAATGCCGCTGTAGGGGCAAGGTGGGGGGGGGGGAGTGTAATGAAAATCTAAAATTTTTTGTGTCCGACTTGAGGATCCAGGGAAGATAGCATATACCGTAAATTCTCTCATATAAGCCGCGGCTTATACCAGAATCCAAATCGAAATTAGGCTTATAGTATAAGCCAAAAGAAGGGGTGCGGCTTATAGGAGGGTATCTATAACTATAGAACAGTACTAAAACTACAATTTTTAATCAAGAAAAGTGACTTATATCCCCCTCTAAAGTCGGGGGTGCGCCTTATACGAGGGTTCGGCTTATACGAGAGAATTTACGGTAGGCTGCAATTAAGAGACTTGTAGAAGCTTGTTATCAGAGCCCATTCTTACCTAAACCCAAAAATAATGGATGATACACATTATTTCAAAAACCTTTTATTCACGATTTTGATATTTTGGTTACTTAGTCTTATATTTATGATAATTTAATTTTCCGTGTATAATCTGTGGCCTATAATGTTGACCAGAAACCAGAAGGTTGCCAAACAAAGGGTGCAGTGTATAGTTGTTTTTATTTTATTATAGAACAGCAATAAAACTATAATTCTACAACACTGGGGACAGCTTATATCTTCTGCTTAAGGTGGGAGTGGGGCTTATACATGAGTGCGGTATCAATTTACAATAGTTTTATTTATCTTGCAGGTAACCAAGAGCTCCTGTCGGTTAGTCCCTTATGGAAACAGCTACTGGAGTATTACCGCGGGAAGAAAGCCGTCACTGAGCCAGGTCCATTCCTGCAGAACATCTGGAAACCTCAGAGTAGTATCTGTACTCTGACATGATCTTTTCCATGCATGATAGTTTGTATGGTCTTTAACAGGCCCGTGCTGAACTAATAGTTGCACCCTCCAAGAAAATCCACTTGAAATGCTCCCTTTTCCCAGCAGTTCTGCATATATTAAGGATGACCAAGGCATACTTTATCTTATTCTGCATGATATCCTTCTTGCAGAGTATGAATGTCATATCAGCCTCTCGTATTTTCTTTTTCTATCCTTCCATGGGGGAAGATATTTGGCTAGATTTCCAGAGACTGGACTATTGCAATTCCACTGCATCATTCAGTCCTATGTGATTAGTCCCAGGTGATGGTAATACTTATATTGAAATTGAAACCTACCGTAGAGTTTGTGGATGCGGCTAAAGATAAAAATGTAATAACTTTAGCTATACCTGATGTAGGGATGTCATTGACATCCTATTTTTGCTGATTCTGATTATCACGATTTTTGGTTTCGATATTCCGATTTTTTTTCTCGATTTTGTGATGCAATAGAGCCTTGATTTAATTGGGCAAAAACACATAAAAAGTTGTGTATGTTTGTGAGAAGGGAATAGGGGCACATTACACTATCTTAAATATCTTGATTTTTATATTACAATATTGGACAAATATTGAATTTTACATGTATTTTCAATCTAAAGAACTATTTTACCTATAGAGAATAGTTCAATTTGTTGCCTCTAAAAGATACCCTGATACAAACCCAACTATAAGGCTCTGATGGTCTGCCTGTATGCGTAGTTCCTACACACATCCTGTTTTGAATGCAGATATATACCTCCACTACCTGTATCAGTGTGCCACTACCCGGACAAAACTGTATGTTAAATGATAAGGCCAAGAAAAATGAAAGGTGTGTTTCCAGTAACATAGCTCAAAGAGCTAGGGTCGGCAGGTCGGATTTTTATTTTCAATTTTTTTTTATATTTATATAGGAAATGTTAGGCCACATATCAATGGAGGTATCAAATTCTTTGATTTCATTGTAAAATAATGATGGGAAAATGACAACTGTGAGAGAGGGGAAGAACACGAAAAGGATACAGAAAAAATCCTCAAAAAGTATTGAAAATTTTTTTTAAAAGATGAAAAAATGAGACAAAATGCTTCAAAATCACAAAAAAAGTGTGTTTTTTTTTTGCCCCTGTTTTGCTAGGGTCTGTCGGGTTACTGGAAACAAACCTTTTTTTATTTGGCCTGAAGAAAGTCCTGCCTCAACAGCGTTGACAAGAACAGTATATCTATTCAGTTGAATTACTAACACCATGACCTTTAATTTGGTACCAAACATGCCTATGTAGGCATTATCAGTTGTCAGAGAAGCAATGTTTTTCCTTCTTTTTTAATAAGAGAAATATTTATATCGATATAAGAGTAATGTCAATACGATATTCACCATTCTAATAATGACATACTTCAACATTGTGAATATCGATGACATCCCTAACCTGATGAAATTTTGATAACAAAAAAAAGAGTGTAAGATGAAATGAAAGGTATATTTTTCCCAATTGTGGATCTAGGGAGTTTTGCATTTCAGCTGTGTCTTATAATGTGGTATTGTGATAGTTATGTTGTATTCTAACCCAACTGGGAGATGGGCCTACTGTATTTAAGATGCTACTGGAGCACTTTCATCTCCCCAATTGTATTAGATTTTCTATTGGTGGTGGTATAGTTTATATATCCCGGCATATCAGGCCCGCAGTATCTCTAGATCAGCATCTCTAGATAATTTGGAGATCGTCCAGGGTCATGATCCCTTGCCCTTCACTTAATATCATGCTACGTATTACTTGAAAGGATTCCATTCTACTTCTTTGAGAACATGTAATGCAAATTGTACATAAATTCATTTCTGTCTAGAGGGCAGAGAGAAATATGTTTCAATCAGAGATGCCACTTTGTTCAATGAATAGAAATAATTGAGCTGGATGTACTTATTCATTCTGTATCATGTACAAGTCAGTAACCATAAGGTTGGGCCAGACTCATATTTTACTGAATGAGATTGAAATAATTTGTCATTTTACCCATATACTGATGGGGAATAAATCATGATAATTGAACTTGTGTTTGTGCCTCATATCTTCTTTTACTCTGCGATATATCTAAGGGATGTATTTTATTGACATCAAAGTGAATTGTTGTTGTTTACGATAAATCATCACAGCATAGATCTATTGAGGCAACTTAATCCGGTGGACCATGGCGTGATTGTATTTTGTAAATATTGTGAGTGATTGCAACAAAGTTTATTCAGGATCCTATCAAGCTAATAGCCCAGATATCCTTAGGTATTCAGATTTTAAAGACATAAGTCACAGGCAGAATATATGAATCAGAACGTGGGCACTCTTACTGCTGTGATTCTGAACTCCTGCCAACTGCTAAGGGTCACTAAAAATGCCAAAATCGTGGTATACTTAAGGTTGGAGTGAGTGAGTGAGTAATAGATGTTTAACGCCATTTCGACAGCTAAGGTCATATTCATGGCGAGAACTACATTACACAATTTCACAGGGGAATGTGTCAGTGCCCGCGCATATGTGCACCACACACATCCCGAGGGGATAGGAAAGAGGAGAAATAGACCCTTTTAAGTGGGCTAGGGAAGCCCGACTTAAGGTTGGATCAGTGGCTGTCCGTGGGCTTGCTTCATCTGTTAGCATTCGTTTCTGTAAGGGGAAATGGATGAAAGACCTCGATAGCCCATCTTTGGGCAGTGCCTGCTGCTGCCCTTTCCATGACAAAACCAATTGGTGAAGCTAGATCATCTGGCCAGAAAAGATCCAGTCAGTGAGGTGGAAAATTTGTGGTTGACTGAGTGATTTGTTATGAGACTTTCTGAAGTTTGGGCTTAAGTACCGTAATGTCATGAAAAAGCACCCAGGCGCTCATAGATTTGGAGGGGGCATTACCCCGGCCCTTATGTAAGACAGGCGCTTATTCAAGGTCTAGTTTTCAGTGCTTAAGGTATATTTCATGACCTCCCTTACCCCCGGCGTTTATACAAGACCGGCGCTCATTCAAAACCCGACGCTTAAACACGATGATATGGTAGTCTGTAGACTATTAAAATGTTGCTTGCCCAGGCAGCAGTGATCTATGAATGAATCTTTGAGATATGAAACAAAAATGTACCAGTAATATCAAAAACACATTGCTGATAAGTCGTAATATAAAAGCTCCCAGTGTTCTGGCACTTGGATAATAATGTGGCCAAATCCAGTGGTATGAACTGAAACCTTTATAAAGTCAATCCAGCCTGCGGTGGTGAAAGTAAATGTCAACATCCACTACACTTTGTTCAAACAACATATCTCTACCTGTGTCTGAGATGTACAGTCACATTTATAGCAGGTTTTAAGAGCAACTCTTATAGGCAGATCCATTCAACCACATTGGTTCCATAATACCTTGTGTACAAGGTTCACCACATGTATGAGGTGCACCCCCTAATTGACAGAATTCTATAAGATGTGCCTTGGACTTGGATTTGGACCAGTTTAGTACAATTTTTAAAATCGACATGTGACATGGGCTTTAGTGACATGAGGTTAAACATTAGTGACACGACATAGGTCCTTTCTTAAATTCGACATGGGACATGAGAGGTTCTTAGAGGTGACATGGACATGGGGATTTAAGTGACATGTGACATGAGCATTTCTTAAAATTGACATATGACATGGGGCACCCCCCATCCACACCCTCATTACTGTTGAGTTCATTATATGAAGATCCACAGAGGACAAATTATAGCTTTATGAAATCTGCCCTTATATCATTTGAAGATAGATTCAATAGAAAACCTTCCAGTTTCTCACCGGAAAATCACTGGAAACAACTCATTTATTACATATCAACCAGAAAGATCCTTATCTTTAGCTGAGATAATCACAAGTATAATCATTTGTGGAATTGGAATACCATTGAACAGTCTTGTGATTATTATGATAGTGTATGGTTCCCTCATGAGGACCTGTCTTCATGATCCTTCTGATAGTTCTTGCTGTCTTAGATAATATATCATTGTCGTCTATCTTTCTCATACAAGAGGGAATTTATGGATTACTCCCTGGATCTTCATCACTCTGGTTATGTAGCATAATTGCATTTGTACTGTTTCTTGCAGAAAACAGTTCATCATGGCTGATTGTATTCATATCAGTAGAATATTTCATTGCTATATACTGGCCCTTATAGCAAGAATAGTACCTATTGAAGCTTCTTGCTTATAGGTTCATGTCTATTGCACAAGGGGAAAATCTGTTCGTATTATATTGATAATAATAATCATAATGTGCATGGTGGCATTGCCCCTCTTGTTTACTTGTAATATCGGGAAACTGGATTTACAGGATATGTGCAATACATTTGGATCTGGATCTATTTTAGAGACTCTCTATGCCATTTTCGTTATCTTTTTATATGCCTTTGTACCCTTTTGCATAATATTAGTCTTGAACATATTAACCATGAGGAAGATATATTCTCAGCACAAGTTTAGAAATAATCATAAGAATTCAGATGGCATGAAATCGTCCAACACTACCAGCTTGACCATTACAATGTTTTCTGTATGCATTACATTTGCTCTTGCTACATTGCCTTCAGAAAGCATGCTTTGTATACGGTTGCTATCAGAGTTTCCTAAGACAGAACTAAGCACAGGTACAAGTATTTTTCTCACTGTGACTTACAAATTAGATCATTTAAATCATGGTATAAATTTCATTCTGTACTGTCTTACTGGGTCAGTCTTCAGAAGGACATTCTTGATAATCTTTCAGTGTGCAGAGGCATAGGAAGCAAACCTTCATTGGGGGGGCCCACCCCAGCCACCATGAATTATCGGTTTAAGCGTGCTGGTGTTGATGCATCGTTGTATGTGATTCATATAAAAGGTTATTCCTCGATGGCTTATCTTTAAACAATGCTACCATTTTCCCTATCTTAATTACATATTTGTCCAATTTGAGTGGTGAGCTATGGGAATCTTGTACATTTTATAGGGGGGCTTGACACATTTTTCTTTTTTTGGGGGGCAGACATATTCAGGCCCCACCTCCTCTGTGATTGGGGGCGTCCAGGCCCCCCTGGCCCCCCTTTTCCTACGCCCCTGTGTGTCAGAAAGAGAACAGATGCACAGATTAAGGAACACCTACTAAGAGTGCAGACACAAGTCTAATCATTTATCATTTCCAGTTATTTCACAACTTAACCTTTTTCATGAGTTCTTTCACTACTGACAGTAATCACCATTCGCCCCTCAACTACTCTTGCCAAACAAACCTTTCTAAAAAAAAAGTTATCAGTCCTCCATCTACCACACCAAACAAACTCCATTTACGATATGAATTATTATCTTAAGCTTGTTGCTTCAAATGTGATTAGTAGACGTATCTGGTAGTTAATTGTAAGTGATATATGTTGATAGGGAAGCTGAAGGTATGTAGTACGTGTCTGAATGCAGTAGTGATGAACATAAGGGAGCGTTCATTATTTAGTTCTGGTTTCTTTTTCAAAAATTTTGTATACGGTACCGAAATAAACTTTTGTAGCTTGTCTTTCTCTTTAGAGTTCATTGTAATCTCAGTTTTGATATCAATTTGAAGGGTGTTATAGACATAATTCTTATCAGGGTTGATTTCATCAATGGGTGAAAACAAGAGTTAAATCTGGAAAGATCTGATTGCGAGTTGCAGTGATTTTAGCATGTAACATTTTTTACTACTGACAACTTTGTTGGTGCTCTGTTCACTCTCGTGAGGTGTATGGTGTAGCACCACAAAGTGCTGTTTGTCGTGAACCATACCCAGATTATTCAGATTTTAAAGACATAAGTCACAGGCAGAATATATGAATCAGAACGTGGGCACTCTTACTGCTGTGATTCTGAACTCCTGCCAACTGCTAAGGGTCACTAAAAATGCCAAAATCGTGGTATACTTAAGGTTGGATCAGTGGCTGTCCGTGGGCTTGCTTCATCTGTTAGCATTCGTTTCTGTAAGGGGAAATGGATGAAAGACCTCGATAGCCCATCTTTGGGCAGTGCCTGCTGCTGCCCTTTCCATGACAAAACCAATTGGTGAAGCTAGATCATCTGGCCAGAAAAGATCCAGTCAGTGAGGTGGAAAATTTGTGGTTGACTGAGTGATTTGTTATGAGACTTTCTGAAGTTTGGGCTTAAGTACCGTAATGTCGTGAATAAGCGCTCAGGCGCTCATAGATTTGGAGGGGGCATTACCCCGGCCCTTATATAAGACAGGCGCTTATTCAAGGTCTAGTTTTCAGTGCTTAAGGTATATTTCATGACCTCCCTTACCCCCGGCGTTTATACAAGACCGGCGCTCATTCAAAACCCGGCGCTTAAACACGATGATATGGTAGTCTGTAGACTATTAAAATGTTGCTTGCCCAGGCAGCAGTGATCTATGAATGAATCTTCGAGATATGAAACAAAAATGCACCAGTAATATCAAAAACACATTGCTGATAAGTCGTAATATAAAAGCTCCCAGTGTTCTGGCACTTGGATAATAATGTGGCCAAATCCAGTGGTATGAACTGAAACCTTTATAAAGTCAATCCAGCCTGCGGTGGTGAAAGTAAATGTCAACATCCACTACACTTTGTTCAAACAACATATCTCTACCTGTGTCTGAGATGTACAGTCATATTTATAGCAGGTTTTAAGAGCAACTCTTATAGGCAGATCCATTCAACCACATTGGTTCCATAATACCTTGTGTACAAGGTTCACCACATGTATGAGGTGCACCCCCTAATTGACAGAATTCTATAAGATGTGCCTTGGACTTGGATTTGGACCAGTTTAGTACAATTTTTAAAATCGACATGTGACATGGGCTTTAGTGACATGAGGTTAAACATTAGTGACACGACATAGGTCCTTTCTTAAGTTCGACATGGGACATGAGAGGTTCTTAGAGGTGACATGGACATGGGGATTTAAGTGACATGTGACATGAGCATTTCTTAAAATTGACATATGACATGGGGCACCCCCCATCCACACCCTCATTACTGTTGAGTTCATTATATGAAGATCCACAGAGGACAAATTATAGCTTTATGAAATCTGCCCTTATATCATTTGAAGATAGATTCAATAGAAAACCTTCCAGTTTCTCACCGGAAAATCACTGGAAACAACTCATTTATTACATATCAACCAGAAAGATCCTTATCTTTAGCTGAGATAATCACAAGTATAATCATTTGTGGAATTGGAATACCATTGAACAGTCTTGTGATTATTATGATAGTGTATGGTTCCCTCATGAGGACCTGTCTTCATGATCCTTCTGATAGTTCTTGCTGTCTTAGATAATATATCATTGTCGTCTATCTTTCTCATACAAGAGGGAATTTATGGATTACTCCCTGGATCTTCATCACTCTGGTTATGTCGCATAATTGCATTTGTACTGTTTCTTGCAGAAAACAGTTCATCATGGCTGATTGTATTCATATCAGTAGAATATTTCATTGCTATATACTGGCCCTTATAGCAAGAATAGTACCTATTGAAGCTTCTTGCTTATAGGTTCATGTCTATTGCACAAGGGGAAAATCTGTTTGTATTATATTGATATTAATAATCATAATGTGCATGGTGGCATTGCCCCTCTTGTTTACTTGTAATATCGGGAAACTGGATTTACAGGATATGTGCAATACATTTGGATCTGGATCCATTTTAGAGACTCTCTATGCCATTTTCGTTATCTTTTTATATGCCTTTGTACCTTTTTGCATAATATTAGTCTTGAACATATTAACCATGAGGAAGATATATTCTCAGCACAAGTTTAGAAATAATCATAAGAATTCAGATGGCATGAAATCGTCCAACACTACCAGCTTGACCATTACAATGTTTTCTGTATGCATTACATTTGCTGTTGCTACATTGCCTTCAGAAAGCATGCTTTGTATACGGTTGCTATCAGAGTTTCCTAAGACAGAACTAAGCACAGGTACAAGTATTTTTCTCACTGTGACTTACAAATTAGATCATTTAAATCATGGTATAAATTTCATTCTGTACTGTCTGACTGGGTCAGTCTTCAGAAGGACATTCTTGAGAATCTTTCAGTGTGCAGAGGCATAGGAAGCAAACCTTCATTGGGGGGGCCCACCCCAGCCACCATGAATTATCGGTTTAAGCGTGCTGGTGTTGATGCATCGTTGTATGTGATTCATATAAAAAGTTATTCCTCGATGGCTTATCTTTAAACAATGCTACCATTTTCCCTATCTTAATTACATATTTGTCCAATTTGAGTGGTGAGCTATGGGAATCTTGTACATTTTATATGGGGGGCTTGACACATTTTTCTTTTTTGGGGGGCAGACATATTCAGGCCCCACCTCCTCTGTGATTGGGGGCGTCTAGGCCCCCCTGGCCCCCCTTTTCCTACGCCCCTGTGTGTCAGAAAGAGAACAGATGCACAGATTAAGGAACACCTACTAAGAGTGCAGACACAAGTCTAATCATTTATCATTTCCAGTTATTTCACAACTTAACCTTTTTCATGAGTTCTTTCACTACTGACAGTAATCACCATTCGCCCCTCAACTACTCTTGCCAAACAAACCTTTCTAAAAAAAGTTATCAGTCCTCCATCTACCACACCAAACAAACTCCATTTACGATATGAATTATTATCTTAAGCTTGTTGCTTCAAATGTGATTAGTAGACGTATCTGGTAGTTAATTGTAAGTGATATATGTTGATAGGGAAGCTGAAGGTATGTAGTATGTGTCTGAATGCAGTAGTGATGAACATAAGGGAGCGTTCATTATTTATGGCAGGGGGGGACGACAATCTGTCAGAATGAATACGTCAGAAAAAACTGACCCTCCCTTCGGAATGGGTTGAAAAAAATGACCCCCCCCCTTGGGAATGGGTT
The DNA here is from genome assembly GCA_949317995.1 of Acholoe squamosa. Taxonomy (NCBI): domain Eukaryota; kingdom Metazoa; phylum Annelida; class Polychaeta; order Phyllodocida; family Polynoidae; genus Acholoe; species Acholoe squamosa. Next base: position 70,708,644 of record OX439041.1, read on the forward strand.
GAAAAAAAATGACCCTCCCCCTCAGAATAAATTGGAAGAAAATGACTCCCACCACATTTAACTACGCTCAACAGAGGCTACATCAGGCCCATTCATTATACAAGGTGATATTAGCAGCTTTTGAACCATTTCAGTTATGTGTCATCTTTTGAGCAGTCAAATTGTGAATACAATGCTGTTGATTGATTTACCTCTAGGTAAAATATCAATTTGAAGGCTAGCATGGATAAGACGTACCTGCGTTAGCAGGTCACATGACTACCCCTTGACCAATCAGAGCGTCGCATTTTTTAGCTGGTTTCTGTGAATTTGTGAATGATCTTTGAGCAGGTACCCATATTGTTTTTTCCTGTGCTAGCCGCCCTTTAAGGGGCGGCTAGCATGGGCTACTACTTATGCAGCTAAAATAGATATGTCTTAGTAAAATATTCCATGTGACCTACTCCTGACCAATGGAAAAATTGTTCTGATTGAGGGACTTGGTTCTGGTTTCTTTTTCAAAAATTTTGTATACGGTACCGAAATAAACTTTTGTAGCTTGTCTTTCTCTTTAGATTTCATTGTAATCTCAGTTTTGATATCAATTTGAAGGGTGTTATAGACATAATTCTTATCAGGGTTGATTTCATCAATAGGTGAAAACAAGAGTTAAATCTGGAAAGATCTGATTGCGAGTTGCAGTGATTTTAGCATGTAACATTTTTTACTACTGACAACTTTGAATACCTCCAAAAAAAATGCCCCCCCCCCCTTCATTTGGTCATTCCCCCCTGCCATCAATAATGAACGCTCCCTAACTGGATGTTGTTTGCAGTCAAAGATAGTGATAAATCCAAAGTTTGAAACACAAGACTTTATTTTGGATCTTCTCGTTATTTCTCGATCTCTACTTAACCCTTACGTACAGTATATATTTAATGTCTGGCTTATTGATAAAAAGCTTCCTTGTCATGACTTTTAAGCTGATAAAAGTATTCAAAACTCAAACTCTCTGGAAGTATGGGTGCGTACTTCAAATGGATGCAATATATATACACAAAATCATTCAAGTCGACATTGTTTATCAGGGCTATCATACAATGAGAAAGGGTGAGGGGAATAATCTTGATACAGAAATATTTTGCACAGATTTGGTACACCTTCTCAGTGAGTGAACTGCAATATAAATATAGACAGAGTTGCTTAAACATTTATTGTGGGTTGACTGATACCACTTTGATCTCCGCCCATCTTTTTCAGAAAGGAATCAGCTGATTTTCAAAATAGAAATTCTGTGAATCAGGAGGAGAATGCAACTAATAACTAAATAGTAACACTACCTTTATGGCAACAGACTATTTGACTGACTTGTTGAAATAGTGGTAGTGGTTAGGAAGAGGAGTAACGCTACATACACACACTTGACTTTTTAAAATATAATAAGACATGACTTTACAATACTCTTCCAGCAAAATTGGTATTACTAGGCAATTGGTTCCAAATCACTGTACGAATAGTCCGAGAGAATACCGACTCCTGTACCTATTGTTGCAAGAGAGAAGAAAACTAGCAGAAAACGATCAAACACGGCAGCAACCAATATCCACTCTCTGTTGCAGACCTCCTGATAATCTTCATGTTTATTTCCATCTCCCACCTCAATTAGTGCTGTGCCTAATAAATTTAAAAAAGTAAGGTATATATAACATATCAATGAAATTGCCCTATGTTGTGATTCTTTATAGCCAATGAAATTACTTCCTACTCACACTCACGACCTATATGACTAAAACAAGACTAATATAATCACATCTGTAGAGTAGAAAGACCTTGCATATAAGATGCACTACTGTGTATAATCCTCATACTTAATTTTGAAGATTTCTTGTGTGTAACCTGCTACTTGGATATTTTTTTCAAATTCAGGTTTTGATTTATAAATGTAGTTAAGAACCCCTTCGAAATGGTCTTTTTACAGCAGTTTCTACCAGTCTACCTGGGGTTTGACAATAATTCATCCAAGCAAGAATGCTTACTTCTTGCTTTGCGGTTTCCAAGTGACTTGCCATCCATTGCCGAAATGTCATGAGTTTGGTTCGCCTTGCCACTTACTGGCATCATGTCACCTGAAGCATGCTTAATTGGCTCAGGCATCACAGATGATCTCTGAAGTAAAGAAAGAAAAATATTTGCCCCTGAACAACAGAAAGAATGTTGTGAAAAGAATGAGTATGGTAAACCTTAATAAGAGCATTGTATCGTAAAACCCCAGACACAAGCCAGATTTTTTTTTCTATTTTAGACTAAAAACGGCTTCTAAATTTCTCCTAAATCTACCCCCCCGCTTATGACCGGGGTTTTTCAAAAGTTTAAATTATTTTTAACCATATTTCATTAGAAATCAATAGAAAATAACAGCTGAATAACCAGAGACCATCTATTACTTTAATATGTAGGATTTTTTCATAGGAGTTCATTTCAATGTGTTTTCTATAAGAAATCAATCAAATATTGATCGAAATATGGCTAATTTTCCTCAAAAATTGGTGAGATTTTTTGGTTTTAGTAGGGGGGGTAAGGGGGGTCAGGGTGCTGAAGTCTCCCCCGGCTTATGAGTGGGGTCAAAAACCGGCTTCTAAAATTTAAAAGAACAACGGAGAAGGAGTCATGTGATACCGTCCCATAATGCATCAGTATTTAAAGCTAGCTGGGTAACAAGGTTAATCCCAAAAAATGGGTCTTCTGGTAAAACAGAAGTCCACCCAGAGAACAACGAGGTGGGTGAAAACTTGATCAAATCGGGTGGGACCATTGTTCTCTTCGTCGGCAGTCTAGCAACCCTATTAAACTTTAAGTCAAACTTCACCTTTTATCAAGGTAAGTCTTGTTTAACTTATAAAGTTTATGTCTGGTTGCTATGCCGACGAAGTTCTCACAACAGAGATTTGAAAGCTGCCTTGTTACCCAGCTGGTAAATACAACATAGAGACGTGTAATTACCTTATTGTGTGCCAGAGGCCATGGAGAGTACAGTAGACTGGTACATGCTGACATGGTCCTTGTGGATGGACCTTTTGTAGAACTTAGCAAAAGTGAATGCATTGTTCCATTTGCCCTGTTTCAGGATTTAATCCACAGGTAGTTTGCTGTAATCCGCCTTAGATACCGAGGCCCCTCTGGTGGAGTGTGCCTTGAAGTATTTGGGGACACCTGCTTCCCAAATGGTGTCTTTTATCCATCTGGATACAGAACTGCAGTCAATCTGTTTTTTAGTGGAACATGGTGACAACCAAAGTTGGTCTTTGCCACCTTCCCTGAAGGGTTTTCCTTCCTTGGTGTTTTGCAACTGTTTGTCTACCGGTAGTATTACCTCATTGTCAGTAAATACTTTTGAATTGGTTTTAAAGGCATGTAAAGTTTGTGCCCTTCGAGCTGTTGCTAGTGCCAGCAGTAACACAGTTTTGTATGTTAACTGTTTATAACTTAAGCTTTCCAGTGGATGCCAAGACTAAAGCATAGTCAGTACTATGTCTGCGTCCCAAGTGTGAGTATATCTAGCCTTGGGGGGTCTAACTACTGAAACTGCTTTGAGTTGTCTACATACGTCTGGATGTGAACCTAGGGATCTACCATACTGATCTAACTCTACATAAGCTGATAGTGCAGATCTAGCTGTGTTTATAGTGGTGTATGCTAATCCTTCATCGTAAAGGCTAGAGAAGAAGTTCATTGCTTCTATGTGAGTGGGTTTTATGGGGTGTACCCTATTTTCCACACAATACTTTGTCCACTTTTCCAAATACACATTGTATTGAGTTTTGGTACCTTTGGTCCATGACTCCATGTTTAGCCAGATGGTAGTGGGCTTGGCACCCTGAGTCTGTAGTGCTCGCTCTAGATCCTTTATGCAACAAGGTCTAGGTGCCACAGATCCTCTGTGACTGGGATCCTCAGTGGTGTCTTGGGGAGTCTCATCATCGACTTCGCTGTCCTGTTCAGGAGGCCGTACCAAGGTTGTGCCCCCCTGTTTGGCGTCACAATTGTTCCCTCCACGCCCTCTGCTAGGACCTTCTGTATGACTCTCATGTTCAGGCGGAAAGGAGAGAAAGCATAATAGTCATTAGGCCAAGACAAAGACAGTGCATCTGTATCAGCTGCCCCTGGGTCAGGTAGCCAGCTGTAATAGTTTTCTAGTTTGAATGCTAGTCTTGAGGCAAATAGGTCAATACTGTGATGTCCCCATTTCTTTTGAATCTGTTCAAAGGTCGAGTCAGGCATTTCCCACTCAGTGTTCCCTGCAGTTCTAGACTCCCTGTCTGCCTCCTCATTCTCTTTTCCTGGAATGTGGGCTGCCTTTACCCATAGGTCTTTGCCTTTGCACAATTCCCATATGGTTTTTGCCATGTCATCACAGGATTGGACCCTTCTTTTTGATTTACATAAGCTGTAGGGTTTTCAGATAAACACCTGATCGTCTTACTACGACAGAGGCGTAGGAAGCTAACCTTCATTGGGGGGGCCCACCCCAGCCACCATGAATTATTGGTTTAAGCGTGCTGGTGTTGATGCATCGCTGTATGTGATTTATATAAAAGGTTATTCCTCGATGGCTTATCTTTAAACAATGCTACCATTTTCCCTATCTTAATTACATATTTGTCCAATTTGAGTGGTGAGCTATGGGAATCTTGTACATTTTATAGTGGGGCTTGACACATTTTGGGGGGGCCCAGACATATTCAGGCCCTACCTCCTCTGTGATATGGGGGGGGTCCAGGCCCCCCTGCCCCCCCCCTTTTCCTACGTCCCTGTATGATACTCTTTGGCATATATTTGTAGGCCAAGCAGTACTGCCATACTCTCTTTAATGTTAGTGTCCTATTTTCTCCACACACCGCTCCCGTCCATTGATTGAGGAGTCAGTTATGATTGTGGTCACAGGCTTTTGTAGTCTGATTTTTTACACCCTGTGTCTAGTCTTTCTAACCACCAAAAGATGTCTTCTTGCCCCTCATGGGAGATTTCCATCTTTGCCTCAAAGTTAACTCTTTTCATGGCTAGAGCTCTAGTCTTGTCTGACTCAAGGCTTCCCCATAATCTAGGCCTTTAGAGTAGTCTACCATTAGACCCACTAGTCTTGCTATCTCTCTGATTACAACCTTCCTTTTATTCAAGAGTTGTTGTGCTAGGTCTTTAAACTTTTTGCTCTTTCTTCAGTAGGTTTAACCATCATAGTAGTGGTGTCTATGATATACCCAAGGAAATTGAGCTTTTTGGTTGGTGTGACTACTCTTGTTTGGGTGAATTTTGAACCCCAGGTTTACTTACAAAGACTGTAGTTTGGGTATGGTGTCAGCACATTGTTGTGCTGTTTCCCCCATAATGAATGTATCATCTATGTACCCAAAACAAGAATGGCCTTGTTTTTGCAACTCTGCAAAGGCTGGTTTTAGGACCTTGGTGAAAGTTATTGGTGCTTGTGCTAGTCCATTCGGCAGGCATGTATATTGATATAACGCCTCCCTCCCCCCCCCCCCCCCCCCGTTTGAACCTAAGCAACATTTTGTCGGTATCTGATACCGGTATGGTGAGATAAGCGTCAGAAAGATCTAAAGAACCTAAAAAGGAGTCTTTCTGCACCATGTCTATTGCAGTCTGTAGGCTTGTCATTTTGAAATGTCTATAGACTACTGAAGAATTCAGTTCTAACAGATCTAAATTTAGTCTGTGTTTGCCATTTGGTTTAGGCCTAAGAAAAATGTTTGAAATAAACTGTCCTTTTTCTGGTTGGCATGTTTCTATTAGGCCTTTGTCCAGATGTTCTTTCACAACTTGGTCAGTGATTTCTCTATTTTCCTCAGACACTAGGTAGGGCCTAGGAGCTGTCTCTTGCATGGGAGTTTCCTGCAAGTCAACCTTCACCCCTGAACAGATTCTATAATGAAGGGATCATGTGTTAATTTTAACTATTGGTTTACATGATTTTTAGTGCCACCCAGTACAAATGTACCAAACCCTAATTTTTCATTTGCTGCCGATACAGGAGCAATTGGCACTATGGGGGGTATTTTGTTTTTATGCAAAGCATTATTAACACTCACCTGGTCTAGTGAGACCCCCCTTTCTGAAAACCCGGAGTTTTGGGCTTCTTTTTGTGGTAGTTGGGCTTGTGCTTGGGCTTGTGCTGCTTGTCCTTTTTGTATGTATTGGACAAGTACTCCCCAGCATATATGAGTGCCTATTCCTCCAGTTACTGGGCTCTTGCTTGAACTTGTTGACATTTTTGTCTTCTTTTTCAAGTTTATCCATGGCTGATATGATATCATCGCCGCCCAACCACTGAGGTGTTGGTGGATTTTCATCAGTGAGCAAGTTGCCTACCTTTTCTGACAGTCCTAACTTTAGGATGTAACGTCTCAGCTTTGTCATGTCTGACATGGTCCTGGACAATGTTAGCATTACAGGCATTGATGACTAACTTGGTGAACTTGTCAGTCTTGTCACATACAGCAGGGTCAGTATTCTGCTTAGCCCATATTTTAAACTCCTCCATGGCAGCAGCTTGCCTAGCCATAGCTGTTATAGTGGCGGACATGTTGGTCTGAAGTTCAGCCATGCGTTTGTCCAGCATGTGTGCATTTGCTGAAGCAGCGCGCTTTAGAGAGTGGTTCAGTTGGGGCACTCTTAACTCCGGCGCGTTTGCCGGTCTGTGGAAATTATTCCTCTTTTCTTTAATGATACTGAGATCAAAAGAGGGGCCACAAGCCTTTTTGAAGATGCTAACGAATCTATCCGGAAGATCTTCGCTTGTTGGATCCCCTGCTTCTAGCTGAGCCACAATGCTCTTGTAGTAAGCATCCAGGTCGTCCCCGGAATCTGGGTCACCACCATCTTGGTCATTAGCCAAACCACATCTTTAACCACGGTTTTGACCGTTGAATGAATAGTTCCCTTCAACATAGTCATCATCTGAGCCATTTGCTCAGTAGACAGTGACACTGCCTGTGTGGTAGTGGCAGTAGAGGTTTCCCCCTGGTCAGTGCCTTGGTCAGTGGTGCCGCCATTGCTGGCCGTTGCAAGTGTTCTGGCGACTGACTGAGACTGGCTCGAGAGCACTCGGTGGTTTTGGTCTTAAGAAGCAGCTTAGCAAAGTCTGTTTATGCCAAAAGGAAGCCATCAGTAAATGGATTGTTGGGACCTAACCAACGGTCATCATGCGCTGAACTGATGCATTATGTAAGTAATATATGATGAATAGACTTGCACGAGTTGGCTTCAGGGGGTGATATAAGCATGAGTCGTAGGCGAATGCTTATATGAACCCCATGAAGCCAACGAGTGCAAGTCTATTCATTATATATTGCACTTATAACACGGTTTCCTCCATTAATTCTTAGTATTTACCTTTAAATTGTATAGAATCCATTCATTTATTTTGCGAGTCAACAAGACGGCCCTCCGCCATCTTGGTTTCATGTTGACGTATGGTTAAGCTGGCGAGCTCCTGGAAGTCCCACTCTCATAGGCCTACTACTGCGAACTCGTCGAGACAGAGCTGCGCCAGTCTAAAATATAATCCATTCTGTACACACCAGGCGGCGGCACCTGTAGTGTTGACAGAATAGCGAAGACGCACGGCAAGTCGCTCGATTCGAAAGTTTAATAATTTTTTTATGTTAAATTCAGCCTTAATCTACCCGACAGGGAGAATAACATGTAAAGGATATACTGCTGAAATTATTTCGTCAGATTTGGTCTATAAGCTTCAAAAATGGAGGATTTACTATCGTGTCAAGGTATATATCCGCCCCGCTGTCTGTCCGCCGTCAATTTTGGGTGCTTTTATCATGAGATATAAGAACTCATATTATCCATTTTCGGCACAGAAAACTCGCTAACCGTGTTATAAAGGACAGTATCATGTTACTCCCTCTCCGTTGTGAGAACTTCATCGGCATTGGTACCAGACATAAACTTGGCCTGAACTCCACCCCCAGCTTTAACATGACCGGGAATGCTTTCTCAGATTTGGAAAATGCAAGGAAAAATGAGTCAGCAAATCATCTGAGGATGTAAGTCCAAATATAATAGAAAACAGACCTTCTGTCTTAGGTAATGAGGGATCTGAGGAATTAACGGGTCGAGAAAGCAAGGGCTGACTGTAGGTCACATATAGAGCTTTGATCCTTTTTGTTACTCCTTGGTTTAAAATGCATCATTCCATTTAGTTATCATGATACACCATGGAAATGTCTCAGCGGTACATCATGGAGACTGTCTGGGAGTGTATGCCCAATACCCAGGCATCAGGCCAACATCTAAAGTCTCTTTCAAGCTTCTGACAATAACATGATCCATGAATGCAGTAGACAGGAGATACACCAAGATGCGATATTTAACCTGACCTTGGTTGATATTGGTGAGGCGAGACTTCCATCCACTTTCCCTTTCATACACAGTGCCTGTGCCATCCAGTTTAGGACCAGCTTTTTAGCCCAGCCTGGCACTCTGTTTCCAAACACCCCACGGTAATGGATGCGCAGGGTAATGATGGTCGCCATCGTTGATAATGCTAGTAGTAAACCACTTGCTGCAAAGTATTTAGCTGAAATGAAAGGTACATCTCTGAAATTGACAAATTCATCATAATCTAATGACAATCAGAAAATATATCTGCTGTCCACAACAATAATACATGAGATGCATCTTTTATGTTTATCATCCATCAGCCTAGTGCAGTAAATCAGTTTATGGTCCTGGACAGTTTAATGTATTGTGTCCATTGTTTGTCATGCTACTTGGGCGAGGAACTCACCAGGTCTATATCATGCCAGGTTGGTATGATGAAGTGCTGGTAAGCAGTCTTGCCAGCACCTCATAGTTGCATCATGAAGACCAATGGACATGATGCCCTCCTGCATTAGTGGCCCTTTCAAAATGGTTTAATGTATTTGATTGTTACTTACTCAAGATTGGGACAGAGTCAGACCTTGGCACAGATTCAGCAACCAGCAGCAGAAATACGATGAGAGCGAGCAGAACGGTAACACACAGAGACACCTTTTCGCCTGACTCTGGTGGTAGGTAGAATACCAAGAGTGCTGTCATGGTGATAAGCATGGCTGGTATCAAGAGATTGGCCCAGAAGTACTGCACCTTCCTCCTGATACGCAGGGTGTAGGTCACATCGGGATATTCATTTGGGCAGCAGTTGTACTTAACCACATTCTTCTGTGCTTTAAAAGATAGGATGCTCCATTCAGTACTGGTGGTGTAATATGTCATGTCTACAAGTTCAGATATTGCAAATATATCCAGCTCAGCATGGTCATAGCTCCAAGAGCCAAACTTGAGGGTGCATGTCTGCTCATCCCAGGGGTAGTTAGAGACATCAACGTTACACCTACTAGTGAGAATTTTTGGGATGGATGAAAGGATGGAGCCATCTTGTTGCACAACACTGCGGAAAACATTTCCTTCATCTTCAAGAGATTCCTCGCTTATGCTGCAATTGAAAATACTTAGTCACTTATAAATTAATGAATTACAGGCTGCTAATGTAGGCTGTATCCTGCCAATTGGTCAGCTTGATGCATTAATGAAGTGCTGTGTCTTTTTTACAGTTGCTGCTCTGAATCTTGTCACTGTGAAGTGCTCTCAGACGAGTGACCAACAAAAAGATTTATTTGTACTTTTGGCAATCATGACTTAGATAATCATTGACAATTCGATAAGGAGAAAATAAAAATACCTACTCATCATACAGTGTGATATCTGGTTGCCAGATGCGGTTTGGCAGGATTTTCAGACTCTTGATTCCACCATGTTCAGATGCATTCCAAGTGAGAAATTCATCCGTCCAATACTTAGTGAAGGAATACAGAAGGATAAGATGTCTAACTTACCACATTCGACCTAATATTAATAAGGACTAGGGTGCTTAAAAAGTTATTTTTTATGGTGGTCTAGTTCACACTCCAAAATTACAAACATTAGGCCTTTTTCTAGTCTGTAAAGGGCTCCTAAAAGGGGGGGGGGTACTTATTAGGGGAGGGTGCTTATTAGGTTGAATATGATATTCTCATAAATGAAAATCTTGTTATGGTGTTACAACCTAAATCAGACCACTTGCAGATTTACTGGCCAAATAGTCCCTTCAGAACTTAGATATTTGATGAATTCGGCCCATTATAAGGGAGAGAAAGAAAGGCCAAACCTGTAGAGTGTATCGAAATAATAAGTACCGTAATATCCCGCGTATAAGGCGCGTCTTATAAGCCAAACAAAATGCTGCTGAGTCTTATACATGGGAGGGACATTGCCTTTAGTTTGGGGTGCGCCTTATAGGGGGGGTATTTTTACTATAGAACAGTACTAAATTAACAAAAATCTGCCCTTAGAGGTGCTCCTTATACATGGACTTGCATTCTCTGAGTTGGGGGTGCGCCTTATACGCGAGCTGTGCCTTATACGCGGGAGATTACGGTAGGAGTGTTTCAATAGTCCCAAAATATGTTTGTTAAAAATATAAATTACTATCTTTAAGTATATCAGTGGAAGTTTATGGGCTGAAGCGATATAGATCTACCCATGCACTGATCAGGCCTTATTGTACAAAATCACTGTTTACCATTGGGATCTGAAAAATCTAGCCTGACTATGTTTATGTGGACCTATCTCAAAAATAATTCTCCATTAAATAAGCTAAAATATGATGTATGTTGAGCACTGAGAATTTCTAAAATCACGTCAATGGTGCAAGACCTGGGAATTTTTGGATGGCCACTAGGCATTTAGTGTGGCAACACCTTAAATCCAATTTTGTAAATTTGCAAGTCTGACTTTTGATTACTTATATACTAGGTAGATATTGAAACCTATCTAATTGAATTTCTACGACACAGTCTCTCCATGTATCATGACAGAAATTTAGACTACACCCATAATAAGTTTGAAAATTCCAAAAGTGCCTAAAAGGGATCGTTATTTCATACTTACAGAGCGCTGCCACACTTTGATCTTCAGCTCTTGTTGCCTCTCATCCTGAAACACAATTATGTAGTGTAAGTGATAATTGAAACTGGTTGCTCACAATAACCTGCATACAAACACTTGAATACCCTAATAATAACAATGGTATCTAGTGGTAAATCCTTGTTACTGTGGTCATAGATTGTTTCGCACTGGACATACCTACTCAAGAAAAAACGTTATTTAATGTAAAAAACATTTCTAACATTTTGCAATGTTTTGCCATGATGAGGAGTCATAGGGAAACGTTTTGCAACATTTTTTTGTTGACCGGGTATTTTCACGGATTTTGCGGGAATTTGATTTCCGCAAATTTATGTCCTCAGGCCACACCAAATTAAATAGTTGGTCTATGGATTTCCCGCATCCATCCCCTAAGCAATACGTCACTGCTTAGGGGATGGGGGTGGGGTCTTTAAGTTCCAGTGACAAGGCTACAATGTTTCATATAAATCAGTGACAAGGGGGCAAGGGGGGTGGGTGGATCCTGAAAATGCCAAAACACAGTGACATAATTGCTGAACATTCCCTCAATGCAGAAGTGTCCTAACCTCCTCTACAGCCTAAGTCATCAAGTTAACATGCTGCAGTACGTGCTTGGTAACTGCTGGACTTATAGATGGATTCACAGATTTAATACAATGCATCGGTCCCTCTTTAGCAACTACTGAACTGTAGGTTAACTCACCAAGTTGACAATGTGCTGCAGTTCTAGGCCAACCGTGATATTGATGGGAGCTGACTTGTTGACAATTGGTCGTGCACTGACATCATAGTCTGTCAGAAGCCTCTTAATGAGGTTAGCCTCAACATTTGTACAGCAGCCTAAAAAGTACACAAAAGACATATAAATCTCTAGAAACCTCATAAGGCTCCCCTACCCCTATATTGCGGTATAAGGGGATGGGGAGGCTCCATGATGCCCGCAAGTTTCTGATTCTTGAAAATCTATTGATTAAAACAGGAGTCATTTTTATCTTTCTCTCATACCCACAACGTTTGAGTGCGCCTTATATGTGGAATGGGCCCTATGTGTGGGATGGGCCTTATATGTGGGATGGGCCTTATATGTGGGATGGGCCTTATACGTGGGATGGGCCTTATACGTGGGATGGGCCTTATACGTGGGATGGGCCTTATATGTGGGATGGGCCTTATACGTGGGATGGGCCTTATATGTGGGATGGGCCTTATATGTGGGATGGGCCTTATACGTGGGATGGGCCTTATATGTGGGATGGGCCTTATACGTGGGGTATTAATGTGTGTGATTTAAAGCTTTCTATGAAGGGGTGATGACATTACCAGGTGGGTATCACAAACTCTGTGCAATGGACCTTGATGCTATAAATGTGACCAGATAGTAACAAATCTGCATCCAAGGGGAAAATGCTCTTTAAAGTTTAAGTAATAAGTTTTAAAATGAGATATCATGAGCTAAAGTATTCCAGGTAGTTCTTCTGTAACTGCTTGTCAAACCTAGGTTGGTGTGAGCAATTGGATTTGCTCTAAATGCATTATATCTTAGCCACTGTTTTCGGTTCTGAGTTCCTTATGTTAATATCCAACATATTTGTGGCAAAAACCCCCAGACCCTTAGAGGTTTATCTATTTCCAGAGTTTCCTCAAATTAGACTTAAGTGCAGTTTCATATGTTGAGAAATGCCTCCACTTGAAAAATGTTCAAGGGCCCTAAAATTTTCAGAGGTTTGACCAACAACCAACTGACATCTCTACATTTACAATAATGGATTGGTTTCCATGGCAACCAGAAATTGCCATATATGCCAATTTTTTATATTTCCATGGCAACGGATGTCTCTTTTGCATTCCTTGAATGGAACATTTTTAGTATAGATGGAATAGTTTCTGAGCATACCGCTGGATTCGCCATAAAAATTGAGCTAAGGCATTTTTTGGTATATTATTTTACTCATTCCCACATCTCTGCATCAGACAGTGGTTATATAATCTAGCAATCAGATCCTCATCCCTCATGTCTCATGTTATACCCATATGGATGGTTAATGGAAAGATTGATTGATTGATTGATTTGTTTAACGTCCTAAGGCTGTAGGCCTCATGGGACTGCCTCATTGGTTATCAGACATTTAGTCCATTCTTTTCTCAAACTTAATTTGCGTGTGTGTGTGCATGTGAGTGTGAGTGTGCGCGTGCGTGTGTTTGGGAGTCTGCTTGTAGCAGTGGGACATGGCTCGTAGCAGTGAGACACTGCTCATGGCTCAAGGCCCCTCTTTATCGTGCTGCCTCACCCAGACGCTGTGCCGCAGACTGTTGACACATCATCTGTCCGGTCCAGTTCATGGAAAGGGGCTATTTAGTTTGGTACTGAGTTGGAGTGAGATTGTTGGCCAAATGCTAAAAAACTGTTGGCCAAAAACTAAAAAAATCCCCCCCCCCTCGATGCACGTTTTCTCCAGAGGGGTCACACATGTTAATCAGACAGTTTCACCAGATTCACATATGGGCCAAATTTTTGAAAATGGTACTTTTAGCATTTTACAGGGGTTTTAAGCTTTACCTACCAATAGGGTCAAAACCTATGCACTAGCCTGGTGTTTTAGGGTATCATCCTAGAGAAAACATCCTAAGCTTTCAAATGAGTGTAAACTTTAGCAAATCGGACCATAATTTTTTTGAGTTGTGAGTCTACAGAATTGAAAAAAGACCAAAAAGTGTGTACTTCGCTGAAAAATACTTTCACACCCCCAACATGCTGCTCATACTGTACAAAACCAATGAAAAATCACTTTTGGAATTCAATACATATGTTAACTCTGAGATCTAAAAAGTTTTAACCCAATGTACATGGTAGATTTTTTTTCTCCCTCTTCATACTAAATAAAGGCAGCATTATGTTACTCCCTGCTCAGAAATAAACCTCCTCAAAATACCAATGAAATATTCTGTTTCTACCATCCATGCTGCACTTAATTTTGAGGGACATTTGAGGGGTTTATATGGTATAAAAAAAGTTGCGGCCACACCCATTGTCTTTTAGTCCTTGCCCTAAAGTGTATTAGCATACACATTTTTGAGCAGGGAGTAACATTTAACATTTTGGTTAATGAATCAAATTCTACTGCTTCTATACAGTAAGCTTTTGCTTTGCATAGTGTATTGGCACCCCCTCATTAAGCATGAACAAAAATTGGTCCAATATTGACTCCTTGTGACATTTGTAGACCATAAAATATGATCGGATGTTACTCTCTGCTCATAATTCTTAGTTCTTTGGCCCTAAACCAGATGACATCTCTGTCGTCCCTCGCATGGCGTATCCTAACGGGTCTTTTCTAATCACAACAAGGACACTTCCAGCTATCGTTTGATCCTCTTTTTGTCCAATTTTACTGACAATTGTTATTCCTACAGCAAAAAAAGGGTAAGGGATCAGCCAAAAATTCGCCTTAATAAGATGTATGAAGGTCTAGGGCACACACTGATGTACTTTGTCCAAATGCTTTTATTTTGACAAAAACCGATGTTGTCCATCGGTAACTGGTGAAATTTTGCCACTATTTCTAAATGACTGAGCGTTATATGGGGTTGAAGCATGTCGCCTGCCCATGCCCTATGTGTGTTACTCCCTGCTCAAAAATAGATTCTGCCGCTAAAGCTCACTCTCCTGTCCCTCAGTTATCAAAATGTGTACATATGATATCCTGATGATAGATTATACACTCCTGTATCTTCCTGGAGTATTTGGTTATGATCCCAATACTTAAGTGTCTGTTTGAGTGTGGAAATTCCAAAAATCTGCATCGGACCCAAAGATTTATTCCATTGCTTCACATCTCATGTCCCTAATATTGTATAGATTACTGTTTTTTGTGGCTTTTATGATAGATGCACCTCTCACTTATTCAAGAAAATGTGTTATATGTTACCCACATGCAGTTATTTAGCCCCACTAACCCAATCAATGGTGGAATTTGAATTTTGAGCAGAAAATAACACCTGATAGGAAAATGTTGTAATTTCTTTGAGGAATATCCATCAAACTCCACCTACTACTGTTTCATTTGCTGGTTATGGAGTCCCCCTAACCTATTTATGTAGATTTGTGTACATAATTTGCACTTTGTGCTATTTGGGGGGTGAAATTAAATTTGGGCAGGGAGTAACATGTTACACAAACTTCTGTTAGATATGGAACAGATGGCAGTTGTATATTAAAGTATGCATATTGAAGTTAATGTAGATGAATGTTGGTGGTTATTTGACACCTTTTAACAAAGCTAGATGAAAATTGGGGTTTTAGAAAAATTTCTCAGAAAAATTAGTCAATGACAAAAGTTCAATATCCGATATCTCGGAAAGTATTTGAAGGAACATATTTATTTTTTGAATCATGATACATACTTACTAGTAGATGTTGTAAATGAATTTAGGAGACATTAGGATATAGTTAAAAGGTATATCCAGTTGGTCTCTGAATTTTGAGCAGGGAGTAACACAAATTACAACAGATTATCTTTGAACGCTTATAAAAACGGACCCGCTAGGAGTTGCTGCGTATGTCAGGTGTTTTTACGCAGCAAAGACATTGCTCTTTGAATGTAATAAAATTGTTGTAACTTACTTTGAATTTCACTGTTTTTGATTTGTCAGGGCCAAAAGTGCAACATTCAAAAATTTGGCCAATATACTTAGGATAGAATACTTCTTATTCCTCTAAAAAAGGGAAAACAAATATCTTTAAGGTTCCTTAGTAGTACAATGCACCAGGTAGTACAAGATCTTTGTCAATGTAGATTCCCATTCTGCTTTGAGATGATAAGTTACATTAGGACTAGACACAACATGAAATATTACCTACTATAATACTAATATATTCTGAGGAAAATTATTTGATGGGTTACTAACGAAGTCCATGAGATGATGTACACAATTGCCTACCTTGTGGTGCTAGACATAGCAGAGTTATCAGACACAATTGTATATGTAGTCTAGCCATGGTCCCATCATACATGTCAAATCACACCATAAGTGAACCTACCACTGACTACAGAATACCACTATTCAGACGCCGTCTATACCCCCTTACCATTAGGTTTTGAATAAGCACCAATCTTGAATAAGCACCTGGGCTAATGGTGTGCTGAATAGTTAGGCACTAAAACTAGATTTTGAAGAAGTGCTCTATATAAGAGCCAGGGGGATTCAACCCCTATAATTCTGTATAAATCTATTAGCACCGGGGCAATTATTCATGACGATGCGGTACCTATGGTAATCATAATGTGCAGAATCTGCCCCCATGTATTCCCACATCTCTGCATCAGACAGTGGTTATATAATCTAGCAATCAGATCCTCATCCCTCATGTCTCATGTTATACCCATATGGATGGTTCATGGAAAGGGGCTATTTAGTTTTTACCTATTCAAGACATGACTAGGTTACTGAGTTGGAGTGAGGCTATGTTATTATAATTACTTGGATTACGGGCATTTTGGGCACAGATTCTCGGTGGCCAGAGGGAAAAAAATTAAAATAAAATTCCCAAATTACACCAGAAAACATTGCAGCGGCCATAGGCAAAAAATAAAAAGGGCATATGAAATACCAATTTTACCATAAAAATGTCACCTTTCAAATATCAAATGTCAATTATTGACAACTGTACCGGAAGGAAAGGGGTAAAATGATAATAGTTTGCTGGTGAACATGGACTTTTTTCCCCATGATTCCCTTGAAATATCTCAGCGGCCACAGGCAAAAAAAATCCATTTTGCTAAAATCACCATCATTTTGGGTAAATCACCCGCACTCTCAAAAGGGCACTCTATCACACCAAAAGACTACCTGCCTCTCCTATATTATATGAAGTGAACTACAGTAAATTCTCTCGTATAAGCCACACCATAGTAAAAGCTGCACCATGCGTTTGTTTGTTTCTAAAAAAAAGTTGAGATGGTGTAGCTTTTTCTTCTAATGAATTGATCTTCAAAGTTGAAAGAGCTAGGGGGGTCGTAGGGGTCCCAGGACCCCCTATAAGGGAGTGATCATTTTTTAACAACAGGGGGGGGGGCTGGTGGGTTTGCACGAAAAAAAAAACTCCGGCCCCCCCTCTCGACGGGTCAAAATTTTTTCGACCCCCCCTCAGGAGGCAAAATCAAGTGCGAACGCGCCCTATTAACCTATAGTAACACGCTGGCTATTTCGCTGAAAACAGGTGAAATTATTTTGACCCCCTCCGTAGTCAAGGGGGCAAAAAGTTCTGACCCCCCTGGTCAAGGGGTTGAAAACCCCACTCAAACCCACCAGCCCCCCCCCCCCCGTTGTTAAAAAATTATCACTCCCTAATGCTGAATCAATGCTGGAACAAACTACCCCTGACCTACACCACCCCTACTTACATGTAGGCCAACTACTAAATTAATTCATCTGAACATATTAGAATTACTAGAAAAAAAGGTTATTCAATGGTTAGTGTTAGTTGTTAAGTGTGGTGAGCTTAGGGGGAAGAGAATGAAGAGAAATAAATTTTGATGTAATGCCCACACTTGACAAGGACAGAGCAATCAATAGTTAACAACTTTATGACAAAATGGTATATTTTTTTAAAAGAAATTGATTATTTAAAGGTATCGGAAATTATCAATGAGTATATACTAAACAAAACCTTTTTGAAATTTGAAATCACAATATTTTTTAATGATTTAGGATACTCAGAGGGATGAAGAAACCTAACCTGAGCCAAATTCACTAGTAAGTACAAGTCACACCACACAAATTAAGAAATGATTGTTTAAATCAAAAGTGTGAATTAGCCGGAACATATGTAAATGTTTAGATAGGATTCCTGATTTGATAAAACTTATAATCTAAGTCACTGACAGGACGCAGCCCATGCCAAAAAGGGTCACCGAGTGGATGCAGCCCTGGGGGACTCTAGATAGTTAGGAGGGAAATTTGGTCAGTAGACCCACCAGAAACTACCAAAATGCCTTCATGTAGATGCTACAGGGATGATATATTCTGAAGGTTCAGCTTGGGGTGAAATGGAGAGACTGGGAGATGCAGGAGTCCAAGAAGGTGAGAGGAAAGTGAGGACATAACAGGGGAGAAAGTTGGAGGAAGACAGAAGGGGTGGAATACAGGAGAGAGTAGGGAAGAGGCAGCTGGGGAAGAAAGTGGGGTAGATAGGGGGGGGGAGGCAAGAGGAAGAAAGTGGGAGCAGAGTAAGGGAGACTCCTCAGAAACTAGGCTTCCCAAATACCCCCATGCATCATGTACACCCTACAGAGTCGCTATTTCCAAATGGTCAGCATAATGAATTAATGAAGTGCTGTCAAACAGGCTCACCACACCCGAATCAGGCTGACCAATTGGCATGATACACTCTTCATTAGCACACCTTGAATTTATTAGGTGGTTACAGCTACACGTCACCCAGCTACTTAACCACTGTTGTCATACAGAACTTTACTAGTCATGCATCATGCGCCACACCTATACCGTGTCACAAACCAAACTTATTATGGCAGTCACTTTATCATGAGCCTATAGAAATTAGCAGATCTATGTACTTAATCTGGAAGGAAAATGCAACCATTTTAATCGTTCACCAGCAAACCACATGACAAAGGTTTTAGTGGTTCAATTCTTCTCTACTACTGTGACTGTATTCCATATTAGCTTCCGATCACTCAAGCTGATGACATGATTGTTTTATTGGTTTAAACAATCTGGTAATGCCTCTTCATTGTAAGAGCAATCCTGGAAGGAGGGGGGGCACTGGCCCTCTCTGTGTATCTGCCAATAAACTTAAAAAACTACTACCCTGCCCTTATAAAACAGATCCTAATAAGGTCATGTACATAATTTTTAGTTTCTGAATTTCAGGAAGTCTGATGAAAGATGATTGGCAGTGATCCTTTTTCCATAAAATGTCTTTAGTGTGGAAATGACATCATTGAGTTTCGGAGCATTTGGAGGAATACTCAGATCTTTCTTAGTCTTATCAAGTATACACTTGTAAACTGTCATTAACACGAGATCACTCAACGGAACACTCAACAGGATCTACATTCACACAAATGAAACAAAGTTGGACAAATAATGGCTTCTTTTCTATGGATGCCGTGCTGGATAATACTCTGTCTAGGAACATCTATGGAACACCTCTTGATGCTTTCCTGACAGTACTTCAGGAAAGCATCAAGAAAGCATCAACAGTATAAAGTCATCAAACACATCATGTGGATAAGTGTTTACAAGCAGTTCATCAACAATGTCAGAGGCGTAGGAAGCAAATCTTCATTGGGGGGGCCTGGCGCGGGCACCATCGCGACCACCTTGAATTGTTGGCTGATGCGTGATGGCGTCTATATATATGCAATTCATATAGAAAAGTGATTTTTGGTAAATTTTGGATCTGACTTTCCCATTCTCCCTATGACATCACCATAATAATCTAATTTGAGATGTAAAGTTTTAGCCTCTTTTCCATTGTGTTTATGAGTTCTTGAAAAATATTGGGGGGGGGGGCCCAGACATATTCAGGCCCCACCTCCTTCATGATTGGGGGGGCCCAGGCCCCCCTGGCCCCCCCTTTTCCTACGCCCCTGAATGTCACTGTAAGTGAGTTTTCCTTCCCCCTCTCAGAAGGCTGCAGATACAACAGGTTTCAGTTCCATCATCCACTCAAAGATTCTACATCAGTTCATTGTGGTAGAAAACCACCCTGGAGTGAATACACATCTGGGATTCATGCAGCTCTTAGTTTTGACTTCAGTTACACTTTTGATATTTCCACCGTGTCACTGAACTATGATGTTCTTGATCTAAGTAACTTGATTTGTCAGAACCCCATTAAAAGGCTTAAGTTCAAAAATCTCCAGAGGAGACAGAAAACTCTTGGAGTATCTATTACTTCTCGGTATGCTGGTGATTCAGTATTCTCTTTTTTTACATATTATAACTATCAACTACTTGTATCAGTGATAGTACGACGATAAATCCAAGTCAGGATACAACCAAAATCAGCAAGGTTATAACAGCTCCAGATCCGGCTCAAACAACAGATCAGGCTCCAAGAATAGATATCAGTCACCAGGCAGGAGCAGATCTCAGGAAGGCAACAAAAGCAGATCCAAGTCCAGCAACACAAGAAATAACTTTGTTTTCATCCCTGTTGCCTCCACCCCCACCAACACCCGCCAGGTGTCCTTCCAGAAACTACTAGTCCCAGTAGATTTCCCAATCCCTGATGATTGGACCCAGCAACAAAAGAAGTCTAGGGACCCAACACCAGGCAGAAATGACAACAAAAAGATAGGAGATAACCATCCTGACAACCAACCTCCTGATTCTGGACAAGGAAATCACTACAATGACAACATTGAATAGGACCCAGGGGAGGGCCACGAAGCATCTTACGGCCCCGCCCCCATTTTGGACAACAAAATTGGAATGTCCCCCACATGCCATATTTCACACATGAATGATGGAGCAGAATTAAATTCAGCAGAACAACAGAACCGCGACCCCCACCTTGTGAATTGTGATGAAGACTCCTCATCAGACAGTGAAGACCTCTATGAAAACCAGAACAAGAGAATTTCCACCCTCCAATTAAAAGTCGAGACCAGTAAGTATGGGCAGCAAGGTAAGACCTCTTACATTAATACTGAATTGACTAAAGGTGCAGTTAATGTTGATATCAATGGCAGTTCTTACAGAGCCCTAGTAGACTCTGGAGCCTCCCTTTCCTTTATCAGCCAGAAAATTGCAGATAAAATAGTATCAACCCCCAATTTCAGACATGGTAGGAGATCCCGTATGGTTATCCTACTAGCTGATAAATCCTCAGTTCAGGTCAACAATTCCATCACCATAACCTTTTTAATTGATAACACAGAGTTTAAGACAAGACTACATGTTGTCCCAAAGCTAAATCACCCCCTAATTCTTGGCTTAAACTTTATGACCAAACATAGGGCCAAAATTTCCTTTGGAACCAAATCTCCTTCACCACACTTCATAAGAGCAGCCAAAGGTCTGACCATGCCACCAAATTCTGAATCCACATTCAATGCAATCGTCATAGGACCTGATTCCTTGATAGGTAAAACAGGCATCACAGAAAATGTTGACACGACACCGGTACTAATCAAACACGCCCTTGTTGAACCAAGGTCAACAAGAAAAATCATACCAGTAACAGTGGCCAACCCAAATGATTTTTCCATCAACATCAAAAAGCACATGAACCTAGGCATTTTTGCACCTAACAATCTAAACAAAGCCATTCCCATTGGAAAACTAAACAGCCAACACTCCCTCAACAGCATAATCTCTGACAAAGACATGCTCCCCATCAATTGTGGAGATGATCCCCTGGATCAACTACCCAAAGGGGACGACCCTCTAAAGTATACAATATGTGACAAGCTCACTGAGGTCCAAAAACAACAAATCAAAAACATTGTTGAATCAAATAGAGAGGCTTTTGTATTAAATGAGAGTGCTATAGGATTAAATGTTAAAAATGAAGTCAAATTAGAATTAATCCCTGATTTCAAACCCTGCAACAGACCATCCTATTGAATGTCACCCAAGAAAGAGATTTTCCAAAGAGAGCTGTTAGATAAACATTTACAGCAAGGTGTCATTGAAGAATGCACCAAGCCCTGTGAGTGGAACTCCCCAGCTTTCTTGGTCCCCAAACCCCAGGGAGACAGGTCTATAGCCTCAGGATGGAGAATAGTCGTGGATTATAGATGGGTTAACCATAACCTAAAATCTTTTTCCTACTCCTTCCCCAGAGCAGATGACCTCATGCAACAAGTTGGCAGAACAGGTGCTAAATATTTTTCCAAATTTGATGTATACAGCGCCTACCATCAGATCCCTCTAGCTAAAGAATCAAGGCCTTTAACAACTTTCTCTGCCAATGGCACAAGGTATATGGCCAAAGTATTACCCATGGGCTTAAAAACTTCTGGTTTGTCATTCATGAATGTGATGGAACAATTACTCATGAAATGCAAATACAGAAATGCAGTAGCCTATGTGGATGATGTGGCCATATACAGCCCCACATGGGAAAGGCACCTGCAAGACCTAGATGAAGTGCTAAAACTTTTCATCAAAGGAAACATCAAATTAAAATCTGAAAAATGTGAATTTGGCACCACAAAAATGGAATTCTTAGGTTTTACCTTAGATCGACATGGCATTTCACCTTCCCCAGACAAAATCTCGCCAGTTAAAACCTTCCCAGCACCTAAAAACATCCACGACCTTAGGTGTTTCAATGGCATGGCACAATTTTATAAGAGATTCATTAGAGGTTTTGCCCATATAATGAAGCCCTTATATGAAGCCACAAAGGGTACCTTCAAATGGACCACTCAATGCCAAACAGCCTTTGAAAAAATCAAAACATCAATTTGCACTGAGGCAATCCTAAAGTTCTAAGACTATAACAAACCCTTCATCATCTTCACAGACTCCAGCAATTTCAGCTTAGGAGCAGTTATTACACAGGTAGATGAACATGGTTTTTATAGACCCATTGAATTCTCTGGGAGAGGTCTAACACCTCAGGAAACCAGATATGGAATAACTGACAAAGAGTTACTTGGGATAGTCTTCGCTGTTAAAAAGTTCCACCATTATGTAGACGGCACTCACTTCAAGGTATATTCAGATCACACAGCCCTAGTCTCCCTCTTCAACAAAAAGGAAAATATCACCAATGGTAGATTGGCAAGATGGGTAGATACTGTCATGTCCTATGATTTTGAAGTGAAATACCTACAAGGTAGGGTCAACCTAGTGGCAGACTGCCTGTCCAGAAGAAAATATCCCCCCGGCTCTGATGATCCAATACCAATTAGATCACAAGGAAGAATCATCCTCCCACCAAAGAAGGTACAATTTTCAGATATATCCATGACAAAGGTTTTCAGATCAGATGACCCAATTCCCAATAATCCCATCTGCTTGGGACCTCCTAGATCAATATTAAAAGGAGGCAAAATTTGGGGAAGCACAAATAAACCACCAAAAGGCGTCATAGCAAGAAAAGGCACCCCAGAAAGGCAGCAGGGTGTGAATCCTGACCTGTGTGTACTCACTCGAGCACAGTCCCAGTCCCAGGACGACACACCTCCAGCAGCCAGCCAATCAGCGCCCAGTAAAAAGACCCACCCACTCAAGCCTAAGTGCAGCAGTCCTCGCCCCAGAGGCAGGCCCGCCAAATCTAGGTCACCTAGGGTCTCTATCAAAGCTGCAAACGCCAAGAGAGCTAAGCTCTCCCGCCGTGTGCTACCTCTAGCTGAAAGGGCAATTCAGGAAATCTGTAAACACCAATCCCTGACACCTTCTAGAGAAACACTAATTAAAAGCCAAAAAGAAGACCTTTTTGCATCCTCCATGGCAAACTACATAGAAAAAGGTAGCCTGCCACACAACTCAGGATTAATGAATCAAATACTAGGTAACCACGACCAATTCATCTTACTGGATGAAGTTCTCTTTAGAATTACTGATACCAACTTGGGTAAGACTTTAGAGCCCACCCTACAAATTGTAATTCCAGAAAAATGGACAGAACCTTTAGTGGAAGCAAATCATTGCTCTCCCCTAGGTGGACACCTGCAGTTAAAACCTATACAGCCATAAGAGCTAGGTATTACTGGAGATCAATGTTTAAAGAAGTTTTTGATTTCTGCAGCACTTGCCACACATGCCTGACCACCAAAAAGAGACCCAAAAACCTGAAAACTCCAATGAAATTACGTGACCCAGTGCTTACAGCATACTCTCATGTCACCATGGACACAATAGGCCCTTTTTCCAAGGCCACTGATGGCTCTCACTACATACATGTGGTGACTGACCATGCCACTAGGCACATAACTGCCTGGACAAGTGAAGAAAATACTGCTGCAATTGTAGCACTTGGCTTCTTCCAAAGAGTCATATGTATCCATGGCACTCCCTCAGTACTGAACACAGATAATGCCCAACAATACGTCTCAAAATTATTCAAATATTTCTGTGAAAAATTCGGCATTAAACATGTGACAGGAAGTGCACATTGGTCTAGGTCTCAAGGTCTCTGTGAGCGCCAACATCAAACCATAGAAACATCCCTCAGGGCTTTTGTATCAAAATCACAAAAGCATTGGTCAACCTTCCTACAAGCTGTAATCTTCAGTATCAATAATACTAAAAGCAGTGCCCTAGGCTACTCACCAAATTTGCTAGTCTTTGGTAAGCAAACACACCTGCCAACTGAAGCAGCTTTGTCCTTGATTAATGCTGAAAAAGACTCAAGCACCAAGGAGAAAATTATGACCAGCCTACTACAGTTTAGGGATGATATTCAAATGAAAGCTGCAGAAAACATGATTTCTGCTCACAAAAAGATGAAAACCAGACATGACACTTCAGCAGAACTCAGCTCATACAACACAGGCCAATTGGTATATTTACATATACCCACCCTACTGGTCAAATGCACTTCAAAAAAGTTGCAACCCACATACTCAGGCCCCTACATCATAATGAAAATGACTTCACCAGTTACAGCTATTTTAAAAATGCTACAAGATGGAAAAATACTGAAGAAATCAGTACATGTATCAAGGCTGAGGAGACCAATCACAAGAGCTAGCGCCAAAGCCATCATAAAAAGGCTACAATCAGGGCCCACAAGCTCACTTCACGACCCCGACCAGGATGACCCCTCCAATGTGAGTCTCACCACTCCCAAAATAAAGAAAAAGAGAGGAAGGCCGGCCAAAAAGGGCACAATCTCCTTCAGCCCCATGCCCTCCAGAAAATCAAGAAAAATTCCTAAGCGTCCATTATAGATCATAAGACGTTGTGTCAAACACTCAGCACCCATATAAACAACCCTCCTTTAATCCCCACAGGCGCCATGCACCCCAACCAAATTAATCAACCATTAATATCCCAACCACTTAAACACACTGACAGCAACAGTCACAGCCCAACGCCCAACCTATTTATACTAACAACCATAAAAATTCCAATGCATCCAAAATCAACACCGTCTTGATTAACTGTATATACAACCACCTACCCATTCTAAGTGGAACGCCAAACACTGGCAAATGGATCATCAAATAATTAGGTTAGGTTACCCACGCCACATACCGACCGCCCAAGGCAGCGCTGTATCCTCGGTTTGTGTATAAACTTCAAAGCACACATGCGACGGCTTGTTACCACTTCAAGACCACTATTTCCAATGATAAACCTATTGTAGGAAGATGGATATCTGACACTCACAGCCCATGTTTACACCACTGTTTCCGCCAACCCTTAAGTGCTGTGGTGGCACATATACAAATCAATAACACGCCACCCTCAAGGTCTTTTAAAACCACAGGGTCGCCATAGTAACCATATCACCTTGGCTAGGGATAAACACCCCCCACCAAGCTCCCCAATATTCTATTTTTAGACAATACCTCACCACCAACCAATCCAGGCCAGGATAACCCTAATTTGCATAAGGGGCCGTACAACCCCCCTTGCATCCACCAATAATATTTGGCCTACGCCCCTTTCAGGGCAAGACATACCAACTTGGGAGATCTTAGACTGGGAAGTAGCCAAACTCAGTCTCAGGTTTATAAGCGCTTGCCCACCTACATCTGATCATAACACAACCTACAACCAATACCACCACCCCTTAAACACGGCAACAAGTGTCTGGGAAGGGACCATGGCAGACCCATCATGCAACCAGCCCAGGTAGGATTATCTTATGGGTCTATTTTAGCATTTAGGATTTTATTTAACAGTCGTTCTAGCATTGTACATGATAATTTTATTTATCATGGTGCCCAGGTACCCCTATTAACCAATGGCGGTGTGAGCCTTAAATGTGTGTAAAATGTGGAAGAACTTCTCCACTATCCTATAATTTTTAACACTGATAATCCAATTTACTAAACCTCTTCAGCCAAGCAAATTCCCCACCATTACCTCTCCCCCATTCACAGCCCACTTAGACCTTTTTTTTCCCTTTATGACTTACAGCCTGGACCCACTGGCAGATAAGCACGGCCCAAATGCTACATGGACCATACACAGCCTCCTTGGACCACATGGGATCAGGAGTGATCTCATGGATCCTTTTGAAATTAGGAGCATAATCATGGAACAGCAACACCTCATCACCTTCCTCGCCCAGGAAGATATTAAGCACTACCTCAGCAGCCCCGTACTAAGACGGGAGCTGGACTTGAGCAATCACTCCACAGCAGCAACCATCAAAGCCTTCATGGTCGCTGTAGCTGGGGACAATCCCCGCCGGCCTCCATGGGGCAGGTTTAACCATAGATCTGCATCCTACATAGCACTCTTATGTGCTCACACGCTTCTAGCGTCAGAACAGCCCCTCAGGGACTTACCCCGCCAATACTCCAGGATTGGACATGAACTGGCCATAAGGAATACAGCCAGCCTGGTATTCCAGTTTGCTGTTTTTGAGATAAACAGATTCCATGCTCAATCACGTGTACCGCCCCTGACGGTGACAACAGGCACCAGTCCATCTGCATGAATCCCATCATGCAACAACAATCCGACCACCCACAGAATCCCCGACCCTTGTAAATACTTGACCATACTAACATCCCATTTGCGACTAAGCTAATGCTATTTTTAAGTGAACCCCACCATCAAAATTTTCAAAAATCCTCAAAATTCTCAATTTTTCTCATTTTTCTAGAGCAGCAGTCATCCTAGCAGTCTGTATATTCTTACATCTGCTCCTCGGCCGCGCCTCAACATCAGACACCAGTCTGAACACCATCTTCAGACCCAACTATGGCACATTGTTTACCAAGTTACCCCAAACATTACTAGCCAATTACATGGACTATCCATTGACCTTCAGCCTTAACTTGACCTTTGACCAGAACCTAAGTCAGCCAGAACTACTCAGCCCACTCATCAGCACTGATGCACCCCAATACATTAAGCACACAACCCATGCCCTAGATAACATGATACAGAGCCTATTCTCCAAGTCAAAAACAACGCTAGAAACCTTGTCAAAATTGATTTCGCCTCCAAACGTCAGACAAGCCAGAAATGCCCCCAGCCAAGTCATTGGTGACATTTTAAGAGCTTCAGTAGGCCTCGGGACTCAACCAGAAATTGATATTTTAAATTCTGAGATGTCTGACCTGGATAAAAAGTTAGCTACCAAAATGCACATGGTAGAATTAGCCACTCATTTCTTGTTAAATATTTCTGAATTTAACTACAATTCTGTCAACATCTTCTCAAAATTCCAAAACGACACTGATGATGCTCTATCTTTTATTTCTGGAAGATTAGAGCATTTAAATTCAAACATCTCATCAATATTATTAAAATTAGAACTTCAATCCAGACAAGACACCTTCTACTCCATGTTATTCACAGCAGCAAATTCTCAAATAGAGTCTTTAATTGACCTCCAAAGTGACTTGGAAAATCTGCTCTTAACCATTAATAATCTACTTGAGGGCACCCTACCCCAATCCATCATTACACAAGACGACCTCAGTTTAGGTTTAAACAATTTATCCAGCCTCCTGCACGAGGCACATCACGGCATTATTTTAGAGGGGCTACCCATAAGTTATTATTATAGGCGCCGAGTACATGTGCACTGGAGCCATAACTCGAGCCTGTTAATAACCATACCAGTACCCATAACCAGAGGGGGAAGCACCTTTTCTATATTTAGAATAGAAACCTTCCCCGTACCTTTCGACATCTCCGACACTAAGTCAGTAGGTCACACCCAGGTGGAGCCACTTCCCGGCTACTTGGCCATGTCCAAGACCCACTCACACTACATACAGTTTACACAAGCTGACCTGGATATGTGTGACCTCGGCCACCTTATCAGCTGTAACCTACCCCTACCTCTGTTGTCAGCCACACACCCCACATGCACTCTATCCCTATTTTTAGACCTACCAGAGGCGGTGCACCATACCTGCAGTTTTAAAGCACACATGGCAGCACCCATACCAAATCTTATCCAACCCTTATCTCACAGTACCTTCCTATTAATAACCGACCATCCCACTTCCATGCTCCAATGCACAGATTCAGGCCAAGTCAAAATTAAAAATAGTGCATACTCAGTCATCTCAGTCCCATGTCTGTGCTCCATTAAAAATGCCGGCATGATCTTAACCAATTCTGATTTATCTTGCACCCAAAATTTCACCCTAGAGCCCATATCAAAGGCCTATTTTAACTTACCACTGTGGCGACACTTTGGTCAACCTCTAGCCAATATTTCCGGCATCACCATGGCAACCACATCCCAGACCCTTCACCTGCCCAATTTTGAAAAATTAAAACACCTACATAATCAGAAAATAGCACCACTCTTTCAAGACACCCTAACCCTTAAAAAGGCCGCACAGGGACTTAAGGACCAATCCGCCCTCCTATCCACCAACTCCCTGATGCATCTAGGATACCATCTCCAGTTCTCACCCTGGCTACATTTAATATCACCCCTCCTGGCACTACTTTACTGCGTATTAACCCTTAAGAACCATCTTCGTGTCAATCAATTGGCGCGCTTCATCACACTAGTCTCAGCAACTCGGACACCCAAGATGGCCAATGCTGAAAGCTGGGATCGGTTTAAGGACCTTATACGCCTGGCTAACAAGGACTGGCCAGCCTCACCAACAACCCTAAATACAGATTTGGAGTATATCCAGTCACCTGGCCGCTACGAAAGTATGTATATTTGGACTCTATTGGCGATCTTTCTGTATATCACCTGGATCACCACCAAAAGGTGCCTGCAACACTGGCCCTACTGTAAGCAGGACAGCCACAGGACACCCTCTATTGTGGCTAAGACCCACGCCAATGGTCAAACCTTTAGTTTCACCGTTGGCAAGATGATTTACGGACAGAACCTCTGGGCCCCCACCATCACGGCCCCCAAGGTTTCTCCAGCCCGCCTTACAGCACCTTTGGGCAGACACCTGGACCTCCATTGGAAGTCCGACATCAGGACCATAATCGGGGGACAAGTCAGGCAGATCCCGCTACAGCGCTATCCTCCGGTACCACTTCTATGGAGAATACCACTATACAGGATCTTAAAAGGAGCCAGTGGTCATCTCTTCAGAAGGGCAACCCGACTTCCAACTGGCCTCTGGTGAGGCTGACTCCGCCATACAGCTACCCTGTGAGTCCTGGCCGGCTGATCGCCATGACTCCCCGGCAGAGCTCACAAGGTACACCCCACTCAGACATCAACCGAAGAAGGACAAATATATGTACAAACCACAGGAGATGATGCTCACACCACCCTCAACATCAACCCGCGGTAAGTTTCCTCAGAAACCTCCTTTGATCCTCATGTGGGGATCAATTAGCCGCCGGCCACCCCCCATATAAACCTAATAATGGACTCTCCCGATCGCCCAATCCACCGGATAGCCCCATCTAACACCTTCATGTGGGGATCATCCCCATCCCCAATAGCTCTAAAACCGACCCCACCTACAATTAAAACCATTTTACAACATCTCCAGTACCATAGCACAGTTTCGACCCACAATAAAACAGTTATTTCGACTCACTGTGAAGGCCCACTGCACGATGAGACGTCGCCATCTTGTTTCTGACGTCGCGTCTGGTTCCCCGCCAAACGCTGCGTCAGTACGCCGGCGCTGCGTCTCACCACTGCCGTCGGCCTCCCCAACGTCAGATCTCTTTCATTTTCCCACGTTGGCATGACAACATTAACATCAGTCAGGACACCCGCACTCAATATCTGCGTCAAAACAATAACATAAGCACGTGTTAACAATATCACTAGACTTGTTTTTGCCCCAAGCTAACAACACCATCCCGCATGAGATTTAGAGGCCCGCCCATCCCATTTTAGAAACCCAGAACAAACAACATAACTTCTAACTGGTGTTGGACTTTCAAATATATTATTGGTAAAATCACAGTAAAATCAGGCTCCCGGCGCACTTATAATAATTATCACAGTCTTTTCATTGCACAATTATCGACAGAATCACTCCTCCGCATCAGGCCGTGCCACCTTCTGGAACTGGTCCTTTTTCCATCTCACTGGCGCACTCAATCCTGTCTACCGGCAGGTACTTCTACGCCTCAGTTTCTGAAAAACACAATTAATCAGCCCCTGTAAGCCGCCACTCTATCTAATAAAACCTAAAAGTAAGATCAAAATACAATCTTCCTTTAGCAGACTGATTTTCCTTTTTCAAACAAATTCCAACCAACTCACTCAAAATTACAAGTACCAGCCAGGGTCATCAGAACACGACACAGGGCCCTCTGGCCCCTCCCTCAGGGCCATCGGGCGGCCCACGGACCCCGTGACAAAGCACTGGAACCTGCCCGACATGGACCCACACCAGGACAATCCTGAAACAAACCAAAAACACGGCGTCAGGCCACCGGCACCACACCCAAATACACAAAACCACCCAAAAATCGAATATTTTGTACCAGTACTTACCCGAATGCACCCACCAGCACCAACAGGAGGAAGAGCATTCCTGAAGGCATCACTACGAGCTGCACCCGTACAATCATGGCTTTTCCGTGGTTTTTCGAGCCGCAAATAAATCCAATATTTAGACCTCGCCTAGCCGGTCATACATCGCCTTCTAATGCCAAAAATAGCTCCCGCTCCCTTTATAGCAAGACCCACCGCGGGAGCATAAAGTTAATTTTTGAACCATATTTTTCGGAAAAAGCGCACCATCAAAATTCGAAATTTCATCCAAACTAGACCCACCTTTAGGCCCCAAATCACCTAACCCAAAGTTGAGACAATCCTTACACATGACCCAATGAGGCCATGGCAAGTCTACACCATTGACCATGCCGTTTGACCATGCCCTTACACGAGCGCTGGACAAACGCCAGCTCAGTGGCGCCAGCCAATGTCTACTGTAAGAACTAAATAAGAACAGGTCCCCATGCAGTGGTGCTACCCACGCCACACAGTAGAACTAACCTGGACCCTGGATATTCAAGTTTCCCGCTCACATTTGGCTACGAATCTACATCAGCTCGGTGACACTGCACATCAATATGCACTGCCTAATTTACTGCCTTACCTGTCAATTTGGTATTTTTGTTAGTCGCCTTGTAATCCATGCACTATGACCTAATCGAGGAGGCGGAGACCGTATTGACAGGCCAGCAGGAGCTTTCAGCAACAGACCAGGCACGCCCATACCAACCGGCCTGCCCCATTGGAGCACACGAGTCTGCTCTCCAATAGGGCCACCCACTAAATTTGTCACCCAAGGAACAGGATGTCCCCACCTAATGTACAGCTACAGCTGCCCATGCAGCATCAACAAAGACAATAGACCAGAAACTTTCACCACAATTGGCTTGCCCCAGGTCTGGAGACCCTTACCCCAAATAACCCAAGTTTCATCTGAAGAGGATAGTGACTCTAGCACCTCCCTCTCAGCAGAACCAATAAACATGGACACTGTATATAATTCCGATCTGAGCCTGCAGCCTGACTCAGGCAAGCCTAGCAGAATGCATCTCAGCAAAATTGTAGATTTTGTCCCCAACACCAAAAAATCCAGATCTAGAAGAAGACCCTCACTAGGTCGCTCTCTCAACCCAAATGTCTTGGACCACCAAGACCCACCACCAAAAGGTCTTGTAAACCAAAGTCGCCATAGAAGAAGAAAATAATTTCAATAACCACCCTTACTTTTCTCCTTTATTTATTTTATTTATATTTTTTTTTTAAACTGCCTTTAAATTATGGACTCAAAGTGTAGAGACACACTTCACTCACCGACCACCCATGGACACTATGAACACTGACTCAGTCAGCCTAGTCAACTGATTTTTAAAGCCAGTTTTTCTTGTTTTGTGTAAGGCTATGATACATAACCACAACAACACGCTGCATTTTTACATTTATTTTTCTTTTTAAGAACATTATGAAGACCACAAGCCAGGCAGCAGGTCTTTGTGATCTTAAGATGCCATAAAGTTCTTTTCCTTTCACACTGTACCATTTCAAACCCAACCATGTCAAAATATTTATGGGTTTTAGCTAGTCCATATTTTTCTAAAATTTCACAAGGAAGCACTGGCAGCCAATATTTTTACAGGATCAACTGGGATCCAATCTAAATATCAGCCAGAGCCACCCTTTTATTTTTGTATTAACCTTGTCACTCTCAACCAATGATAACCTCAGGTAGACTGAAGGCTAAACATGCTAAATTTTCCATTAACTAAGACAAACCTTTTTATCAATTAACAGATGCTTCTACGGATAAATCAACCAAGACCAAAAATCCAAAATTATTTTTTAGAAAAATTCCTTAAACATATTACCTAAAAGCCTTCAGACTCCCTAAGCCTTATCAGTATTATAAGGACTGATTGATTGACCTTGCCAGTCATCAATTACCTTACCTCTGTTTTTATTATGTTGTATTGTATATTGGCTCAAGACCTAAATACTAAGTGCCTACCGGTACTGAAACAAACTTCAATAATAACTTGTCTACCTCAAGGTCTGCCTTAGAGCCAACGACTGCATGCTTTAGGATAGTTTTTCATGATTTTTGTATGAACCTTAGAACTAGATAAATAATCCAGCTCTTGTATCCTACCACGACCTGAATTATTCATGTTTTCCTTGCCAAAATTACAAACAACACTTCTTTGGCACAATTTTCTTTTTGCACTGCTTATAATTTATTCATGTTCCACCAAAAATCGGTATTGAATATCTCCTTGGTACCACTGATTTTTAACTTAATGATAAGATGTAATACCTATTATTACACATCAGATATAATTATCAGTAGACCTTTTTCTCACAAACTTCCTCCTTAAAACCTCGCGTGGAATCGAGTAGGAATGTGGGGATTTGTCAGTAGACTGTTATAGGTATTGTACTTATCATATTTATTGTTCACCTTTGACTCTACCATGTAACCCAGTGTCCGAGTCTACCCACAAGCCAAGCCATACCCATAGACCAAAGGCTGGCGGTGTCAACTGCATTCAGTGACCCCGCCTCCTCCCACTGGAGGATACGCCGTCAATCACAAGCAGCTCGCTGCATGCTGGAAATTCCTAGCAGACAATGTTTAGACCAACTCCTCCTGCTGGAGGACATGCCCATTGATCATGAGCAGCTCACAGCATACCGGGAATTCCCAGCAGCTATATTTAGAACCATACTGAACTCTGTGAACCCCAGTGCTATGTTTGGGATCCCCCCTACATACCTGCACTGGAGTTCCCCAGTTACTATATTTAGCTCACCTGATACTATTTTTAGGACGAGCTGGGTGAGCGGCTCCTACTACAAATACCTGTAGAGGGAGCAGCTCACTCATCTTTCCACCTTCATACTTCATACCTCACACACTCACGTGAGACAAAGCCCTTGGCTCAAGGGCTAGGCTTGGACACTGTTGGGCACCTCATACTGTATCACCATCTATACCTCGTTGACTTCAACGGGCTTCCCTAGCCCACTTAAAAGGGTCTATATCTCCTCTTTCCTATCCCCTCAGGATGTGTGTGGTGCACATATGCGCGGGCACTGACACATTCCTCTGTTAAATTATCAACCTGTGAAGCACGGGATAGCCACTTAGTGCCGCTAAAGTGCTGTAAAACACAAATCAATCAATCAATCAATCGTGGACTTCAATGAATAAAGTGGATATCAAACTGGATTCCTGTTTCGTCTGTATTCATCCTTATTCATCATTTACGGACTCGTTGACAACAGCATGAACACCGTTTGGTATTCATATACACACCTACCTCGAAATAACATGATATTGTATTTCCCACTTACATATCTAACTCTCAGCATAAAAAGGAATCCCAAAGAAAAAGCTGATGTTAAGAGTTTTTTTTAAGTTAAAATATCAAGTGGAAACCTTGTTGGCAGACATCAGAAGACAATCCATCCAGCATCTCACATCTCATGGAGTGACGGCATGAGATACTGTCTATCTCAAAATGAAACATTGCTTATACCAGATGAAACATTCAAATTTCTTCCTTATATGAATGCCTTGCCAATATTACTTGGACTGAAGTATTCTAAGGTAAGCTCCATTACGGTAAGTATTAATATACTTTGGTAATTAAATCTTCAGTGAAGCATCTATATTCAGACGAAATGCATAGAGTAGTGATACAGAAAATGAACCAAGGATGAGGTAAAATTTCATCTTTTAAACAAAATATAAGATAAGACTGCCCCACACATATCTACAGTGTCCATGTCTGCTAACATTATAAGTAACGATCTGTGAATATTTCCACTTAAAAGTCTGTGACAGCCAAACCCTATTAAGAATCACTTTGCCTTCCCAAGACTTTATCATGATGTTTAGAATTGGAGCCTCTGTGTTTATGGTGATATTTAATAACTGTACATCTCCATATTTTCCATACCTAAATTTCAGGATGGGGTTTTGGGTTCTGTCAGCAATGACCCTGTGTTTGTGACTGAGTGGGATAATGTAGCAATGCATTACGAGAAGAAACTTGTCCAATTGAACAAGTACAAAGTGAGAGGGTTACTAGAGGGAAAGGAAACTTTACCAACACAGGAGATCCATGATCAGGACATTAGAGAAGCGCTCATGATGAAGCAGCCAAACATAATGCAGCATTACTCACGTGTATTGGCTGTGTTCATAGACTCGGTATCATGGATAACAGTACCTTGTGAAAAGAAGTACCCTTTGGTGAGCCTCATCTGCTCAGGAAGAACAAACTCCAGAAATATTAAACATTAATGACATTTTAGATACCTGCCCAATTGGTTGGACTTATACAAAGACAGCTGGGGTAACACTTTGCCAGGCAATACTTAACAAAGTATCCATAACAAATATAAAACATACCTATCCTGAGATAAAATGCACATCAGATCAGCTATTATTACTACCAGAAACAGCAAGGATCAGTGAAGTTTATATATATATATATATATATATATATATATATATATATATATATATATATATATATATATATATATATGATATCAAACACATTAATCTTTGAAACCCCCTATGGTTATATCACACAGAAAGGCATATTGAATCCTTTAATGTGCTATATCCAGCCATTTCAGCACACCATCAAAGATCATCTATGGCCGTGTCAGGATGCCACATACATCCTATCTCATCGCTGGTGTGATGGGAGACCAGACTGCCCTGACCAGTCAGACGAAGCAACATGTCATTGTAATTGTACAGGTTATAACACTAGTAATAATGTGAATTACCAATGTAGTGGTCTCTACCTCCAATGTGGAGATGGACATTGTGTCCCCTCTTCTATGATCATGAATGTTTTCTGTGATTGTCTGAATTGCCATGATGAATCTTTTATTACGATGGGGAATGTTTATAAAGACATGGTGAAGATGATGACAACTGAACTAAGTCTCAGGTATAATAACAATGAAACTGTTACTGAAAGCACTAAGTTATCCTGCAATAATAGAAATGAAGAGACATTTTCTGTACAATGATTCTGTGTATTTGACAAGTTCAGTTTTAGTTGTTATGATGGAGGTAATTTGAGGATGTGCTTACAGCTTACTTGTAGACCCCAATTATTCAAGTGACCCCAGAGTTTCTGCATTCCAATGCATGCAGTTTGTGACGGTCTGCTTGACTGTCCGCATTGGGAAGATGAAGCGCTGTGTAACCAAAGACATGTAGGAATCTTCTATGCTGTAGTCAAGATAAGATTTGTGTTCACATGATAAATGTTTATGATGGTGTGCGCCATTCACTCAAATACAGCTCATTTGCATAATATTGGGGTGTACCGCACTGAATTATTGCTGTGCTGTGATTGGTTGAAAAGATTTTTCTCTCTTTGATCCAATGTGTTGAATTTAGTTGACTGTTTTTGCAATAGGTAGTGTACAGATAGGGCCTGGGTTTAGCTGGTGGGACTTAGTTCTTTCCATACTCAATAGATGGTGCCACCTCACTGTCCTCACTGCATGTGCCTATTCTCATGGCAAACTGGGTCCTATTCTGATGGGAAACTGTGGCTTGTTTATGGGTTGATTGATTGATTTGTTTAACGTCCTAAGGCTGTAGGCCTCATGGGACTGCCTCATTGGTTATCAGACATTTAGTCCATTCTTTTCTCAAACATAATTTGCATGTGTGTGTGTGTGCTTGTAGCAGTGGGACACAGCTCGTAGCAGTGAGACACTGCTCGTGGCTCAAGGCCCCTCTTTATCGTGCTGCCTCACGCAGATGCTGTGCCGCAGACTGTTGACACATCATCTGACCGGTCCATTATCCTGACACCACAGGACAGTCGTGGTTCTATACCAATCAGGCCAGCTTACCAGGGACTGACGAGTATAGAGCGCCACTTTTCAACATAGCTCGAAGATTACTCTTCCAGCCAGGCTGGAGGATCATTCCCCCAGCCCACCTGACCAATACTTGAGGAGGGGAGGTGTCCCCCCCCTGCTTTAGAGCTTCTCGAACATCTTCACTTCCCTGAG
Organism: Acholoe squamosa; assembly: GCA_949317995.1. Lineage (NCBI taxonomy): Eukaryota > Metazoa > Annelida > Polychaeta > Phyllodocida > Polynoidae > Acholoe > Acholoe squamosa. The sequence goes on from OX439041.1 coordinate 70,745,257, forward strand.
GAAGGTCAGAAGTTCTTTCTTACCAGTGCTGGTAAAGACACTGTTCATGGACAAACCATGAAGGTGCTTGTCTCTACTCCTCTTTGTTGCCCAACATGAGAGCACCAGGTGCTCCATTGTCAGAGGTACTTGACATCGCTGACATGCGGGTTGGTTTTCACCCTTCATGAGGTGTCCGTGAGTCAGCAGTGAGTGACCTATCTGAATACAGGTCAGTCTTGTTGATTCCCTTCTGGTCAGGCCAGTGTGGTCGTGCTCTTTGCCAATCGAAGGTTCGATGGCTCTGAGCTTGCTGTTGTGGTCAGAACTCCATGGGTATGGACCATTAAATTCGACATGGTGACATGGCCATTTCTGAAAATCAACATGTGACATGGGCCTTAGTGACATGAGGCAAAACAATTTGTGACATGACATAGGTGCTTTCTTAAATTCGACCTGGGACATGATAGGCTCTTAGAGGTGACATGTGACATGGGGATTTAAGTGACAAGTGCCATGACCATTTTTTTAAATCGACATGTGACATGGGGGACCCCCATCCACACCTCCTTTTTTCATGAGGTTACATATATTATATAAGTAACACAGGAATGTTTGTAATTTCTATCGTCTCCCCCAGTTGTTTACAATTGGACAGACCCCTAATGTCTTACTTCTTGAAAGAGCTTGTCATAAGAAATAATCCAATTTCCTCAATGTATTCTACCAACAAGCTGCATTTCCAATTCCTCAGAATTATTTGATCTGTCCCATGTACAATTGAAAACCCTATTTGAACAAACAAGCCTAGAGCTGACAAACTTAAAATTCCTCTGGTTGAATTCAGCAAGGTCGAAGGTGTTACATACCAAGTAATTTCAAGGAATGAGAAACCTTAAATCATTAGATTTGAGAAGAAATCCATTAGTGTACATTGCTAGGGATACATTTCAGATTATTCCGATGCTTCATGATGTTTACATAGATGACCAGAGATGGTGCTGCTTCATACCACAGGCAGGTAATGGATGTCACTCTCTTAACAACCAAGAGTTCAATGAATGTTTGTGGCTCTTCCCACTGGTACTGTAGGAGCGCTGCTTTGGATTTCATTTGCAGGATACAACTTGTTACATCGGACTATGCCCTCGGGGCCTACAGACTGCCGTGTGGGAGTCACGCGAAAATTACGCAGACAGCAGCGGCTGAGGCATGCCCTTTCCCACACTCCCCATGGCAAGTCTGGGAAAATGCCCCCAGGGATCCATGGTAAGGATGATGCTCCCAGGACATGTAGGCCTATATAGGGTATTGGACTATGCCCCGGGGGCATCGTTTAGTACATGTATGCCCCCAGGGCATCGTCAATATTTTTTATGCATGTACGATTATCCTTACTATGAATGCCCTGAGGGCATTGTCCCCCATTGTTCTCTGTACCATGCCCCTGGGGCATCCATAATATGGATGATGTGTGATGATGCCCCCAGGGAATGGTGCCAGGGAATGCACTGTTAGTCATATGAGTCGAAGGTTGGAGAGTGCCCCAGCCTAGTAGGCTCCTAATTCCCCCCTGATTAGCTTAAAGTCCAATATTCCCTGAGGGCATGCATGGATGTCCCAAGGGCATAACCTTGTTTAATACCACTTCATTTATCATCAAGTTTATGCCCTGAGGAGCAAAATTTGTAGACTGTAGAAGGAACCCGGGAGAAGGAAGATATGCCCTGGGGGGTATGCATACTTAGGTCCTTCTTGTAGCTAGCCTACAAGTACAACTTGTTGAATTGTACTACATGCCTGGAGGGCATGCTTTGGTCAATCATGCTTTAAAGAAGCAAGAAATATGCCCTGAGGGTATGTTGCCCTCAGGGCATGTGCATGTTTTACTGGTCAATGCCAGAACGTCTAGATCCAGAGGTCAGGAATGGTCCTGTGTATGCCTATGCCCTGAGGGCCGATACACGATGCCCTGAGGGCATAGACTAGCATTGGTAAATTGCTGATTTCTAGAAGGCCAGCAATATGCCCTCAGGGCATGCATAATTCTGCGCGGCAGTCCAGAAAATATATGCGTCACCACAGGGGGCGGCACTGAATGCCCCCAGGGCATAGACCAATCCCAGCTAGCACAACTAGTGCAATTTACATCATTCTTACGTGAAAACTCATGTGATTTATGTAAAAAAGACATCATTTGGATGAGTTGTGCTAGCAGGGATGTAACAAGTTGTATCCTGCATTTCATTTCTCCTGGTTTTGCTATTGATCTCATTACAAATTGGTCTCATTGTTTATAACTACTGTAAGAGTCCTGATGAAGGTCTGTCAAATTTTACCATAACTCAAAGTAACCACATTTTTAGTTTGCTGTTGATGATGATTCACCACTGACACTAGCAGTGGCTGATGGCTAAATGCAAGATAGCTTTGTGAATCACAAAAGAAAATGGCAGAACAGTTTGATTTGTAAATTCAGTCATATGTCAGCATTCATTCCAATACTCAGCTCTACTTTTGTAACATTTTGGCTTGGTCATAATGAAAACCATCTCTGTTGTTAACCCAATCAATGCAGGTAAGCTTTCCAAAAAGAAATCCTGTGCCATCATCACGATAAGCTGGGTGGTTGCCATGGTGTGTAGTATAACATATATAACACTTGTAAAAGTCAATGCACAATACAGTGACAGTTACTATGGCTGTATAGTGCCGGTACAGGATCCTGAGTGGATCTGGTCCTTTGTCATTGTCTGTATCCTCATCGCACTAAATGCAGTCATTGTAGTTTGTACCGTTATAGGTGTGAGGGACGTGGCCTCACAAAGGACACCGACTGGACATGAAGACGACTCCTTACTGAGACCATTCATTGACAATCTGGTTTCTGCTGCTGCATTGTTTGTCTTGTGGTTCTTTGTGTTGGTTCAGTTAGTTGTGGTGTATTGTAAGGTGCACATGGACACACAGGCAGCCAAATGGTGTGTCAACTTGCTTTCAAAGTTCATGTTGAAATTATATATATATATCGTAGAAATTTGTGTCCTTATTATCATTCTGTATTATTATATCTACATCAACTTGCTGATTATTATAGAAGCACTTACATCTTTAGTATCTTATTAGCACTGGCATCACCAAGGTCAAAGTATATTACTAAATAGTTGATATTCATGTAGTTTACTGGAGACCATTTTTCCACATAAGTATATGGAAATACGAGGGGTAAAATGCAGGGCTCATGCGGGACATTATTTTTTTTGTCCTTAATATCGTTTTCATTTCACCTCCGTGTTGTGTCCGTATAATAAAACTAAAATTTAGCTCGTACGGGGGTTCACATGCGGAATCCCGTATCCACATACATATGGTTTTATCTGCATACCGGGGAACCCCCCGGAATTCCCTATATGACGTCACTTCTTCCACCTCGTCCACCATTTGTAAAAACCTTTTTCGACTTTCGCACAAGATGGCTCGACCGCCTAAGAAAGTGAGTAATACGTTTTTTTCTTTCTTTAATCCGTAACCATTCATCTTCCTCAGTCTGCCTAATTCTCTTGCAGTCATGTAGGTGACCTGAACACCTCATGTCAGTTCAGGTTTCATTTATTCTCGTTGATTTGTTCATGGGGCCTGTCTTCGCCAGTGTCACCTTTCTGTGTTATTTCATATATATACACCTACCGGTTTTTAAAGAATGACCTCCGTTAGGTTATTTTTGGGTGGTCCCTTCTTCTTTACCTTGTCTGTGGCCTTTTTTTCTTACGGGAGAAGGGAGGGGTATGTGATAGGTATAAAAGTGAGCTCCTAACCGTGTTTGAAACTTCTTTTTTAACTAAGGTGTCTTATTTTTTTATTCATAGCACGACAAGCGTACATTGGGCAAAGCTTTTCAGGGGCTTCAAGATCTAAAGAAACTCCTGAAAAAAAAACAGGGAGCTGACAGGTCAGGAAGCTGACCCCTACTTTGAAGTAAGTATAAAGCTGTAGATGAAAAACTTACATGTATTGTTCTAAAAAAGTGTATGAACTTTGTTAAGAGCATGGATGACATAGGGACTAAAGTCAACAATGCTGCTTGCAAGGTAGGAGAGGCAAACCAGTTATACCTGGAGGACGCTGAAGAAACCGCAAAAAGTCTCTCTAAATTGAACTGTACGGTTGGAGCTTTGTCGGACAACTTAGCTACTGGAAGTGTACATATGAAAAAAACTGACAGAACACATGTCCAATGCAGCACAGACGTTCAATAAGAACTCCGCGGTTACTGCCACTAATTTGGAGAGGGCAGACAGAATTGCCAATTCAATGAGTGCTAACATAGAGCGTTTGGCAGAGACGTTAGAAAGACTATCAACTGGCCAAGTTAAGATATATTTTAGGCTGTTCCATGAAATACATATGTGGACGTAATTTTCCTGACTTTCTGCTGTGACATGTGTATAAGTTTCTCTTTTATTGATGTTTTCTTTCCGTCCCTAAGAAGGAGGTCCCTACAATGGAGGAGACATGTAGGTCTAGAGAAGAAACTCCAGTTCCAGAGTCACCTGTTGCAGGAACTTCAACCGGTGCAACCATCCCTTCTGTACCTGTCGACCCTGAGGTACAGGAAGAAGACCTTTGACCTGAACCTTTCTCACCAAGGAACACATCAGCATACTTGACCCATCCAGAACCTGCGCGAGGTAAGTGGTGTGAAGGCTGCATGAAAAATATTTTTTAAGGTTGGCATGGGTATGTATACCTTGAGCGCTTGGGGAGAGTCTGTATAAGTGGTAGTCAAATGTGTACAGGCATGACACTTTTCATGTATGTGGAATTTGGACAGAGGTTTCTATATATCACAGTTTTTTCCATTCTGAAGCTAAGTCAAACATGAAGTTCACTTAAAGAAAAAATATATAAAATAATTTCCTCTTATGTATGCGATTTCCAGAGGTTTATTCATCTGCAACTGAAGTCCCCTTACATGAGGAAAAGGATGAGCAGGAAGACGCGAAGGAGAACAAGGAGGAAGTGTACCTCCTACCAGCATCAGGTGAGGTTTGTTAACTTGAAAAAAAATCAACAAATACTATCCAGAAGTCTATAACAAAAACCCCACTTTCAAAGATGTTTCATACTTAACCATATGTTCATTAATTTTTTCATAAGTAAGCCTATATATTGGTCTCATGCCACAGCTATTCTAAGTACAAGTGTCGACGAAGAAGGAGGCCTCCCGTCTTTTCATGTCCTGAATAGAACTGAATTTGTCATATTACAAGAACCTATGACTGCAGCGAGATCAATGCTCAACGAGCTCGCAAATATGGCACTGGATGCAGCTTCTTTGGGGAGAGAGGGAGTGGATGAAACAGACACAGAACGTGAGACGGACCATGGCAACGGGAAGCCGACCCTTAAGCGATCTAAGAGGCTCCGGATCAAAAAGCAGAGAGATTGAAGAAAATCATTCTGATGTTACTTTTTAAACAAAGTTCATGAGTGCCATGTTTAGCGTTCAGATACCTCTTTAATAATTGAAACTGTTGTATGGTTGAATACCACTTTTCTTCAAGTCTAAGACATTCTGTTTCGGGTGTATGAGAAGATACACTTTATGATATTCTAGATTTCAGCCTATGTGGCATTTTCACTGTTGTAGCAGAGTAGCTTAAAGTTCAGCTTTTAAGTTTGTTTCATGGATGGGATGTTAATGTTTCGAATTTAGGGCAGATTTTAGACACAAATTATTTATTTTAAAATATTTATTTTAAAAATGACAGTTTTACCGTTGGTCCTTTCTGCAGAGTGACTTGAAAAAGTTAAAAACAAGATTCCATATATGTGTATATCATATATATATATATATATATATATATATATATATATATATATATATATATATATATATATTTTTTATATCTTAATTTTTTGTTACAGTTTATCATATATGCCATGTATGCATATGAACATGGGTTTGTTATGTAGATGATATATATTAGCAAAGAGGTATATCCCTTCTCTTATGGAGACATCGATGTCAGTGCCTTACAACTTAAGTTTTCTACCCACATGTCCGCTTTCCCTTCCAGAAGGCTGTAGTGTTTCGAACATTGCATTCATTCTTATATTGCACAGAACCTCAACTTAAAAGAGCAGATATGTAGACCCCTGTATGTCTTAGCCTAAGTTCTACAATGAAAACAGATTTTGTCTATAAGAAGAAGGAGGCCACAGAGCCATGACACTTGATGCCTACATATGGACATGTATACAAGAATAATTAACAGGTTACAAAATTTGCTTATCAGTTTTACAATAAAAGTTTGAGTTTATATAACTGGTCTCATGTGTGCTTCTTCGTTTAACGTGTACGATGCTGACGGCTTCCAGTAGTCCTCTTCTTAGGCTTGAAATGGTCCTTATGAAGTTCTTGCGCAGGTTAGCAAACTTTGCCTTCTCCTGAGTCAGGCGTGGGTCGGGTTGAGTTATCCTTTGCTCGATGGGTTTGAGCCCATCTTCAGCAGGGAAGTCCCTAAGGAGTTGTACCTTACCGACTGTAGCACAATTGTGCAAACAAACACAGCACTCTATTATTGCCCCACCTCGTTGAGGGTCGTGGCTCAGGTATCCATCTGAAGAGTCTAGGCACCTGTTGTATGGTACATATATATCTATTAAATATAGTTAATATATATTTGTCTAAATGTAGGTGGAAGTCTTTCCATAAGAGAGTTTAACCCATTAAGTCCTGATGTTGAGAATACTCAACATCCATGTAGGGGCGGATGTTGAGTATTTTCAACAACATGTAGGGGCTGATGTTGAGTATTTTCAACACCATGTAGGGGCTGATGTTGAGTATAATCGACATAGATATATTATGTGGCAGCCAGGTTTAGAAATTAGAGATAGACTTAAGTGGATTGCTATTTTTGGTATGATGATGTTAGTAACCTATTTTTGGGCTAAAAAATTCAAATCTGAGAAGTTTGCAGTGATAGAGACATTGTAAAATGGTTGAAAATAATATCAAAGTCGTGGACAGTGTTTTATATTTTGCACCCTCCCGCCCCCTGGTAAATGTACTGCTCAAAATTCAGTCCCCTAGCTTTCCAAGTACTCTCATAGCCAGCCCTTAATGGGTAAGAAGAACTTCTATTGTAATGTCTGAAAACAGGTATCTCTTCCTCATCTTTTTAGGCATAGGATGAAGCTAATCACGGGAATTCTTTTAAATATAAAGAATAAGTTAACAGAAATTAAAATATAATTACCTCCAACGCTGCTTGAGAACTCCAATGGTCCTCTCTACCCGTGAGCGTGTCTTTCTGTGCCATTTGTTGTACAGATGCTCCGACTCTGTAGTCTCTACTTTCACAGGAGTTAGGAGGTAGTCTGTTAGGACATAACTGAAAAAGGAATATGATATATTCTGACATGCATTATGGACAAAAAAAAAGATTTGTCATGTAGAAAAACATTACAAGGAGTTAACTTACCCTGAGTCCCCTAGCAGATAGTACCCCTTGAAGTCCTGCCTTTCCCTGAGGTATTTAATTTGGCTGCTGTTCATACAATAGATGTCGTTGCAGCTACCTGAATTACTGGCGTCGACATGGAATATAATTCCGAAGTAGTCACAGATGATTTGCAAAGCATTCAATCCAAAGAAAAACTTTAAATAGGAATACATATGAGAACGTGTGGAAAAAATTGGAGCTCATAGGACAAGAGAGGAGACATCTGACTAATGTTTCCCATATATATAGTATGACTGTACGGTTGTATTTTGTTTTCAGCCCAATTCTAGGTAACATAGGGAGAAATGGTAAAGATATGAACACAAATAAAAAAATTAACTTTACTCACCATGGTGTTCATGCTGTAATATCCCTTATAGCAATAGAACTGATTTCGTCTACAGTCACTCCTCTTGGGCACTGAATAGGGACGTGGGTGCCGTCGATGAGGCCGAAACATTTTGGCTTTCTTGTATTCTGGTAACATGGCATACTGTTGTTGTTTATGACAGTCTTTGTGTCAGGCCACTTCACGTAATCTGTGATGTTGTCATGGAAGAAGTCAAACACTTTTTGCACGCTGGTACAGACGACAGACTTGGACACCCCATGACAGTCACCTACAGAAGGGTAGGAGGCTCCTGTCGCGAAGTATCGCAGAGCTATGCAAAACTAAAAAATAAATAGAACTTAAATATATATATATATATATATATATATATATATATATATATATATAACAATGCAAGAGGGTACTTAATGTAAAAAAATAATGGACCACATACAGATGACAAGACATGTATAAAGTATCAAGAAAGGCTTTATAGACTACTGTGACATACATATGTGTCAGTGTTGTAGATATTTGTATGATAATTTATAATGAAAAAACCCTCATCTAACCTGCACCCTCACTTAGGGCTTTTCCTGTTGTTAGCCTATAAGCCTATTCTTAAGTGTCACCCATGTGTAAGACAAAACTACATATATCACCAAAGATAAACAAACATGTATGGTAAGAACTTGCTCTGAGGCTGTGTGGTATAGCATACCGACCCCGGAAAACTTTCTTCTGCTGGACTGCGACATAGTTCTTAATTAAAATATGCGTCACGGATTTACTCAGTCTGTAGCGCTGCTGAAACTTTCTCTCTGTGAAAAAAGAGAGAGGGTGGATCCTTTTTTAATACTCCCGGTGGAGGTAAAGGGACCCGTACACCATTTTAATGTTTGTATGTCAGGCGGCCGGAAGTAGAAAAACAGGGTCAAGAAAGGTTATGACCTACATGAAATGACACATACGGACTAAAAAAGAGACATGCGGGGGTACAAAAGGAAACATGCGGAGAAAAAAGGCCCGCATGTGACATACCACCTCCCTAGGGCAGGTGGCATTTGAAGCACCGCATGCGGAACCTATGTGGAAACATAATTTTCCATATCCTGAGCAAAAACGCCTTTCGGGCCGCATGCACATATGGCATCCCATATGAGAGCTTAAAAGATACGGGAAAGCGAACAAAAACGCTTTTGGCACATGAGGAGTCCGCAGGTGACATACGGACCCCCGTATCTATGTGAAAAAACGGCCTCCTGGTTGGGTATAATATATGGAGACACTGACAGACAAAGAGTGCATCAAACTCATTTCTCTTGATTAGAGTAGAACCGGTATCCTCAATATCTAAATGGTTGATACATGTATGTAAAGTTGATGTGTGTGGCCTTATATTCTTATCCTGTATCATTATATAACACGGCAACCTGCTCCCTATAATACCAGTATCCTCAGTAACTAAATGGTTGATATATCTATGTAGTGTAGGCATTTGCATCCTTATATTCGGATCCTGAAACTGGTGCTATTATAGCTATTAACTTATAGTTATGACCTTTTTTTATCTAAATGGTTGATATATCTATGTAATGTAGATATGGAGGTCCATATATTCTTATCCTGTATCAGTACAACACACTAACCCTCTGATTATAACATGATACTTGTATGCACTATATCTAAATGGTCACTACATACAGTGAGTGAGTGAGTAATGGTTGTTTAACGCCAAGCCGACAGCTAAGGTCATATTCATGGCGGAAAAAGTACATTAGACATCACGTCACAAAGGAATACATGTGCCTGTGCCCGTGCATATGGACACCAGACACATGTAAGAAAGAGGGGACAGGAAAGAAGAGATTCAAGGAACGAATATGTGCCAGTGCCCGCGCATATGGACACCACCCACACTCAGAGAGGATAGAAAAGCAAGACATAGACCCCTTTTAAAGATGGCCTGGGGCTGGGGAGGCCCGTCACTACATACATACATACATACATACATATATATATATATATATATATATATATATATTGTGGCGTAGACCGAGGGGGAGGCGGTGGAAGCGAAACCATCCTGGCATGGGGGCGTGGAACCCGCCGATCCCGGAGTCACGTTAGGAGCGAGCAACCCTGGCGGTGCTCGGGGGAGTGTTTCCTGGCGCTGGCACTGTGCCAAACGGTGCCAGCGTCGGTGAAATGGTAAGCGATTATATAGTGGTTGTGTTTCTCCGACAGTCAGTCCGGGTTACGCGCTGGTCGAGACACATAGCAAGGCTTACCCCCAAGTGTAAATAGGAGAGGCGATATTCACCGACGGATTAGATGGTGTGGCCAGAAGCCAGGCAATAAACAGTGTTGATATCATAGTTGACGGAGTCTTCGTGGTCCTTTTCATAGAGCAAAGACAACAGGGGTTCGGAGCGCTACCTTGGTGACAGCGGTGGTTCGAACCCACGCACAAGAAAATGGATCCGTTGATAGAGGAACCGGACTTTGGTGATCTGGAAGGGGCGGAGGCACTAGGGGTGAGAGGAACACTCTTGGAAGTAGTGGACCAGGAAGTAACTATCAGACGTAAAGGAACAGATAGGCCGGCGGAGGAGCTGTTATGTAAACAGGATAAACAGAGAGGACACCTACCAAAAACGTTGAAGGAGAAATGGGGGAGCCGACGGGGAAGGAGGTTCCAAAGGTAAACCTGTTGTGAAGCCCACTAAATATGACGGTACAACGGACTTGGCTGATTACCTTAACCATTTTGATCTATGCGTCAAAGTCAACGGTTGGAGTCCGGCGGAGGCAGGAATGTTTTTGGGCCTGAGCTTGACGGGGGCGGCACGTCGTCTGTTGACTGGGTGGAAACCGGCCACGGAAGAGGGTTATGCCGAACTTCGGAGGGCCCTAGTGGAGAGGTTCGAGCCCACTAACCAGGAGGAGACGTATAAGGCGGTTCTCCGGACAAGGACTAGGAGACCGGGGAGGGGTTACAGGAACTCCAAGAGGACTTGATGAAGTATACACGGCTAGCCTACCCGGAGGCTGACGCCCGTACAACCGACACATTTGCACTGGACAGGTTTTTACTTTGCCTGAGTAATCCCCTGAGGCAGTGGGTCTACCAGTCCCAGCCAAAGGACTTACAAATGGCGGTGATGACGGCCGTCGGAGCAGAGGCTTATCTGGCGGTGGAGCAGGCTAGTCACAACAAGATGAGGGCGGCCGACGCGTCAGTCAAAGACAAACACCGACAAAATGGATCGGATGGCTGAATTAGTGGAGCAATTCTCCTCCATAGCAAAGCCTTTGAGCGCTCTGGCGGAGAAGGGCAGGACGTTCAAGTGGACCGCCGACTGTGAGGAGGCCTTCGCAAAGCTAAAGGACCGACTAACCAAGGCCCCCATCTTGGCTTTTCCCCGACCTGATGGCCAGCTGGTCATGGACACCGACGCCAGTGATACAGGGCTGGGGGTGGTGCTAGGTCAGGAGCAGGAGGGCGGTGAAAGGGTCCTAGCGTACGGCAGCCGCGCCCTAACTAAACCCGAGAGAAATTACTGTGTGACACAAAGGGAACTGCTGGCCATTGTTTTTGGGCTCCGGAAATTCCGTCATTATCTGGTGGGGCGGCCTGTGGTGGTTAGAACCGACCATGCCTCTCTTAGGTGGCTGCTAGACTTCAAAGAACCGGAGGGGCAACTAGCCAGGTGGCTTCAGATAATCAGCACATATGACATTATCATCCACCACCGTCCGGGGAGGCTCCATGGGAACGCGGATGGTCTCTCCCGGCGACCCTGCTCCCAGTGTGGGAAGGAGGAGGAGGAAGAGGCCACATTCTGCCGGGTAGTAACGCGATCACAACAGTCTGCGCGGGCGGGGGTGGATGCGCCGACGGTGGAGGGTCCTGATGTTCCAGCGGCCGAATCCTGGGAGGAGCTGCAAAAGAAAGACAAAATGATTAGTAAAGTTGCAGGATGGATGGCTACCAATGACTTACCTGATGAGAGTGAGCGCCGAGGCTGGGACTATGAAACTAGGGCCTGGTTTGCACAGCTAGGCCGGCTAAGAAAAAGGGGTTCTAGGGCGTTGGTGGGAGACGCGAGCAGGGCAAAGGTGTTTCCAAATCGCGGTCCCCGCCGGTGAAAGAGAGGAGGTGCTGAGGACGGTGCACGGGGAACCGTTGGCGGGCCACCTGGGTCAGAATAAGACGTTACGCCGCCTGCAGGGGGGATATTATTGGCCTGACTTTCGGCGGGACGTAATCCTGTGGAGCTCTCAGTGTGAACCCTGTGCCCGGAGGAAGCCTCCACTGGCCCCACACAGGGCTAACATGGGGCATGTAAGGGCCAGGCTGCCCCTTCAGAGGATGGCATTGGACGTAATGGGTCCCCTGCCACCGTCTAGTGCGGGGAACCGGTTCATCCTAGTGGCGGCGGAATACTTCACCAAGTGGGCGGAGGCGTATGCTATTCCTAATCAGGAGGCACCGACGGTAGCTCGGAAGTTCGTGGAGGAGTTCGTCTGTCGGCTGGGGGCGCCGGTGGAGATCCACACCGACCAAGGGAAGAACTTCCAGTCGGGGCTATTCAGAGAAATCATCGCCCTGCTGGGAGTGCGCCAAACCAGGACCTGTACCTTCCGCCCACAAAGTGATGGGATGGTGGAGAGAGCCAACAGGACCATTGAGATGCTATTGGCAACAGTGGTAGCCTCAGATCAACGAGACTGGGACAGGCAGCTCCCATTTGTTATGGCAGCTTATCGCTCCTCCGCACACTCAACCACCGGGCTGTCGCCTAACGCCATGATGTTGGGTAGGGAGACAGTGGTGCCCCTGGACCTGATATACCCGTTGGCCCAACCAAGAGGGGAGGGGGGTTACCCGGCGGAGCTGCAACTCTTCATGACCAAAGCCTATCAAGTAGCCAGAGAAACTTTGGGGAAGTCGGTGGAGAGACAGAGACGCAACTACGACGCTCGAGCTAAGGCGGGGGAGATAGGGGTAGGAGAGAAGGTCTTCTACTATCATCCCCTAAAGAAAAGAGGGTTGTCCCCCAAACTGCAAAGTTACTGGACGGGACCCTGGGAAGTGGTGGGGAGGATAGGGGAGGCAGTCTACCGCATTAAGAAGGAGAGGACAACCCGGATAGTGCACTTTGACTCTCTGAAGGTGGCTGTAGAAGGAGAAGCGGAGCTGGCCATGGAGCAGGCTATGGAGGCTGCTCCGGCGGAGGAGGAGGGGGGCGGTGTCCGACGGAGAGGTCTCATCCGCGTCAGATGAGTCCCTAGACGAGGGAACCAGCGAAGTCAGGACGGTGCTCAAGGGCGGTAAGCGGAGGCGCAGTCCAGAAGGCCCTTCACAGACAGCCGATTCGGTGAAAACGAGCAAACTGGGGGATGACTGGTACTCCAGCTTCCTGGAGAGGGAGAAGCAGGTGGCTATGTCTCACTGGATGGGATATGCTCCTAATGATGAGCCCCCTTTGGATGATCTGCCGGCGTATGACCCGGAGAGCCCAGTGGAGGGGGAGGACCCCGGGGCTTCTGAGGCTAGGATGGCTCGCAACGCGGCAAAGGAGGCGGTGTGGGAGGCGGCCCGGCGTGACCCCGAGAGGCTGAGGGTGATAGCTAAGCATGAGGAAAAGTGGAGGATCTTTGAAATGTTGGAAGAAGCTCAACAGGAAAACCTGCGGAATGAGAGGAGAGAGGAGGGGAGAGCTCAGGGAGAACGCACGAGGCAACGGCCACCGAGGGTGGGACCCCCTGCCACAGCTAGCGGGAACCCCGCAGGAGGTGAGGGGGCGCCCCCTATAGTGAGGTGCGCCGTAGGGGTGCTGCCCCCTGGGGAGGAACATCTCCCGCCGGTTGACCCGTCTCCAAGCAACCAGCCCGCCGGTGACGTCACAAGTTTAAATTGTAACGAACTTCGGGTGACCATGGCGGACGATAACAGGCGTGTGGTTCTCAAAGAAAGTTTTAGAGAAGAAAAGAAACAGTTCAGGAGGGAGGAGAAGCGTATAACAGAAAGAGGGAACGGAGGTCACCTACCGGGAAGTACTTCCAGAGCTGGGGAGGATAAGTCTACAGCCAATAGAACCCAGAAAGAGAAGGAACGCTCCAGCAGAAGCAAGGACAGACGGAGGAGGGAGAGGGCTGGCAAGTCCCCTCCACACTCGTCTTCAAGCAGGTCGGGGAGCCGTCGCCGGAGAGACAATGACAGACAACAGGGCAGGAGTGGGGATAGGAGGCGGGCAGGGTCGGCAAAGCAGAGCTCCGAGAAGCACCACTCGGAGAGAAGCAGCTCGGAGCATAGGAGGTCGGAGGGGGACCGGAAACGCCAAGAGGCAGGTTCCCATGGGCCCCAGGCGGAGAAGGGGAATAACTGTGGGAAAGATGAGAGCAGGTCCGCTGCAAGAGGAGCTGAGAACGCACGTGCGCTGAAGAAGGACCCGCCCCTGATTGGTCGACAGGAGGGGGAGGGCGGTGCCCCAAGAGGGCAGAGTGATGGCCGGGGGGCCCAAAAAATACGACGGAGCGGGGTGGGGACTGTCAATTCCGACTAGTTTTTGGCCGACACCAGAATACCAGGGACCTAAGCAGCAAGAGAAACCTCTGCCAATGGAGACAGTGAACGGGGTGGAGGTGCCCCGCTTCCGATGTTAGAAGTGCAGACTGGACCCACGGGGGACGAAGAGGTGGGCGTTTAAGACCAAGTATGCTATGACCCGGCACCTGAACTCGCACAGTGAATATCAACCGGGCTACCAGTGCCCCGGGTGTAAACATATGGTATCCAAGGATAGACTCTCTGACTTACTCCGGCACGTCCAGCGTGGCCACCGGGAGCTGTGGCCGTGGAGCCCACCGGGGGAAGCCAAATTATTACCTGTGGGGCTGGCCAAGGACACTCCAAGCAAGACAGGGGAGGCTGCCGCCGGATCGGCTCAGGGGAGCACCGCCGGGGAAGGAGAGGCGGGGGACGTGGCCAAGCCCGGAACTTCAGCCGAGGGACGGGGCGGGGCGACCCCGGCATCGACCATATCGTCACTACTATCACCAGGGATCCGTCTGGGCTCAGAAGATGAGGAGGAGGTCGCTAAGGCCTCTCGCTTTCTGGAGAGTCTGGTCGGGCTACCCAGCCCCACCGAGAGGGAGGGCCTCCCTGACACCGGGGTGGTGACCAGAAGTGCGGGGAAGGGGGCCAAGCGGCCTCTGGAGGGGGAGGGAGGTGCGCCGGAGAAACGACCTAGAAAATCACCCCGCAAAGACTCAGCAGTGGAAAGGGAAGACGGGGAAAAAGGGGAAGGGAGCCTGGTGGACAAGGGGGAGGAGGAGTCGGGGAAATACCTGCTGTCCCAAGAGGAGGATAGAAAGCTCCGGAAAAATTCAGCCAAGGGGTCGAGACACCTACTAAGACATTAAATAGATTGGAGAGGGACCTGCCGGTGGAGAAATTGGACATACCAAGCATAGAGAGAGAATATGAAGCTATAATAGCTGGGGAACCTATTCCCCGATCGCTTATTAAGACGGAGGAGTATGAGGATGTATCAGGGGCCAACAGTGCGGAGGAAGCTGACTCGTCCCCTACTAAAGAAAACTCCTTTCAGATAACAGGGGGCTTGGATAGCAGCCCAGAAAAACCCCCGCCGTACCAACTGTCGGAGGATAGACCCAAGCTGACGCTAGTTGAAACAGAGACCATCCCCCAATCGCCAGCTAAGGTGGAGGACAGAGATCCCAAAGGAGTGGATCTCCCCCAGGCTACTAAGACCCCCAACGGGGAAAATCCTGGTGAGGAGGAAGTTGATATTCCCCCCTTGGTAAAGGGATGCCCCAAGCTGGAAAAGAAATTCAGAGAAGTCATGGCTGAGGGGAGGAAAAAGAAGGCGGAGGAAGAAAGTAGGAGGAGAGAGGAGCAGGCCAGAATTCAGAGGGAGGAGGAGGCGGAGCGGGCCCGCCAACTTAAACTAGAGCAAGAGAGACAGGTGCAGGAGGAGGCGGAGAGGAGGGCCGCTACAGCACCAAAGAAAGACAAGAAGAGGGGTAAGTCCTCCCAGAAGAAGAAGGTGATAGGAGAGGAGAGTGGACTCAGTGACCTTATGGAAGATGTGTTTATATCTCCTGGGGTGGGGGGAGTGAGTCGGCGGAGCACAGAGGAACTACTTATGCAGACTCCGCCTGCGGGAGCACGGAGGAGGGCAGGGGAGGATCGGGCCAAACCGTCGGGGGAGAGAGGACATGCGGAAGCCACATCCCCCCGTCTGGTACGCCACCCCCGAACTGTTACTGTGGGCATGGATGGGCTGCTTATTAAGTCACCCAAGGGGGAATTTCTACTCCAAGTAGAGACGGTGGCCGAGGGGGAATCAGCGGATATGATGGTCTTGGTCCCTGCTGGCACAGAAACGGTGGTGGAAAGTATGGCGAAGGAACTGCACCTGCCCCCAACTACACGGGATAGGGTAGTAGTGGTAACAGGTGCACCCGTGGTGGCCATGGAGGCCGGCGGTGTGGCACCAACACAGGGGATAATTGGAGTTACAGCTATACCAGAAGGGGGGAGTCGGAGCGGAGGAGGAGAGGAGGAGTGTGCAGAAGCCTCCATGCCCTGGCACAACGACTTCACCGGGCCGGCAGCTTTGAGGGAGTATGCAACAAGGCTGTGCCAGCCGGTGACCATGGGACCTGACCTTAAAGTGGTGCCTGGAGGGATCATGTCAGCCGCCATACAAAGCTAACCCAACGAAGATTACGAGCTAGTGCAAATGACTAGAACCCGGTATGGTGATGCCACACCGTCCGGTTTGTGCGCTCGGTGCGGCCAGGCTTGGCCTCGGGGGAAGCAGACGGAGAAGGAGGAGGAGTGTCCCGAGGTGGAGGAGAAGGAAGGGGAGATGGCAAGAGGCAGCCCCGGGGAACACCAGTCCGCTAAACAGTAGGGTAAGTCAACCTTTCGCGTGTTCCAAGAAAGGGAGGAGGGCCCTCCCCAGTATAGGGGAAGGTGCGGAGATGCTACCGGGTCAGGATTGTTGCTGTCGGAGAAGGGGGCGGGACGGTGGCCAGTACAGGCGGAGAGGGAGGCGGAGGAAGCTTCTGCGGACGGACCAGTACAGGTCGGTAGGGGCCTAGGTCCTCGGGGAGACCTCACCTAATGCTAGGGGGACACAACAAGACGAAGCATGGAAGGTGGGAGATGATACTAAAAGGGGCTACTCACCTTGTGTTGCAGTCGGAGGATGGCCGAGGAGCTGCAGGCTGCGGTGGAGGACGCCGGTGGAGGCGTCTGATGGGTCACTGACGGGGCGGCGGAGGAGGTCACTGCCGGAGCTGTGGGACTACTCGGGGAGTTGAAGCAGCGGGGTATCTACAGACCACTACCAGTTGACGTCGTATTATTGTGTAAAGGCATGTTACCAAGTTGTTGTTACTATATACTGCATAGGGGACGGCAGTCAGTTTACTATGTTTGAAGCCACTCGCAGGAGCGGGCTAGTTTATCTTATCACTGTATGACTATGTCCTTTTTCCATTGTGTATACTATTAATAACAGAGACACCTAGGGGACCGGTGTAATAGTTTTATTCAAAATTAGACACCCATCCGCAGGAGGGTATTTTTGCACTTCTACCCCGTAAGTTGTTGATTAGCTGGGGAGAGTGTGGCGTAGACCGAGGGGGAGGCGGTGGAAGCGAAACCATCCTGGCATGGGGGCGTGGAACCCGCCGATCCCGGAGTCACGTTAGGAGCGAGCAACCCTGGCGGTGCTCGGGGGAGTGTTTCCCGGCGCTGGCACCGTGCCAAACGGTGCCAGCGTCGGTGAAATGGTAAGCGTATATATAGTGGTTGTGTTTCTCCGACAGTCAGTCCGGGTTACGTGCTGGTCGAGACACATAGCAAGGCTTACCCCCCAAGTGTAAATACGGAGAGGCGATATTCACCGACGGATTAGATGGTGTGGCCAGAAGCCAGGCAATAAACAGTGTTGATATCATAGTTGACGGAGTCTTCGTGGTCCTTTTCATAGAGCAAAGACAACAGGGGTTCGGAGCGCTACAATATATATATATATATATATATATATATATATATATATATATATATATATATATATATATATATATGTGTGTGTGTGTGGTGTAGGGGTTTGTGTCTTTATTCCTATCCTTATATCTATACACCAACCTGCCACTTATCATAGTAATATATGTGTCATCTAAGTCGTTGGTCTACATCATGTAGGTTTGAATCCTTATCCTTTGTCCTTATTTCATACATATTTACCGAACAACTTGATAGTTATATTAGAGGCTCTTGTATCATCAATACCTTGTTATAGTAGCACTTGTATAATTGATATTAGATGTTAAATCTGAATTGTATAGTGGCTTTTGTTACAGTCTATGTTAGGATGATACATCATATCAGAGTTTATGTTACAATATATACTGAGACAAATAGATTGTGAAATGGTGAACATATATTAGCATAGTGTTGGTATCTACAATATCTAAATAGTGTATCTACAGCGGTTTGTGTTAGAGTATAGAGCAAATAATGTAAATAATGCCATATCAGAATTGGTTTGGTTTGGTTTGGTTTGGTTGATTTAACCTCCGCTAATAGTAGTTAAAATTTAGCAGAGAGACTATGTTTCATTTCTTTTCTGTTTTTCCCTATTTACTTATAGGGCATTGCCTGATAGGATCAGGCTTCCTTGTTTTTCATATTTTGTCAAAGAGCTTGGCTTCCCGCAGGAAATCAAGAATCTCCTTGTTTCCAGTGCTGTGGAAAACACTGTTCATTGTCGTTGGATTTTTCAGGAATTTCTTCCTGCTTCTCTTGGTTGCCTGACAATGTAGCATGAGATGTTCCACACTCAGCTGAGTGTTGCATGCCTGACATACAGGTGCCACTTCACCTTTCAGAAGGTGACTGTGTGTCAGTTTGGTGTGACCAGTCCTAAGACGGGTCAGTTTCACCTGTTCTGGTCTTGTCAGGTTGTCCTCTATGTATCTTTTGCCGACCGTTGGTCGGATGGTTCGCAGCTTGTTGGCATTTGCAGCGTTCCATCTGCGCTGCCACTTATCCTGAACATGGACTTTAGCCATGGGTAGGACATCTGTGTATGGCATCTGGTCAGCCCCTACGGGCCTCCTCAGAGCATTTTTGGCAGCAGTGTCTGCAGCCTCATTTCCTTCGATTCCTATGTGGCTAGGTACCCAACACATAACCACATCTTTGCTTTTTGTTTTGTTCTCTGTGTATGCTTCCCGGATGGCTTGGATTATAGCGTTTTTTGGATATAGGTCACGTGTGGCTTCCAGACATGGGTGCGAGTCTGAGAAGATGACAAAGTTCTTCATCGTTGAGACCTTGGTCCAATTTAAAGCTTGTAACAGAGCATTTCCTTCAGCGGTGAAGATACTACTTTGTTTGTGAAGCGCTTTCTTCAGGTTCCCAAAGCGGGTGTGGACGGCAAATCCGACTCTATTACCATCTTTGGAACCATCAGTGAAGATCGCTTCGTGGTCACTGTACTTGTTCCTGAGTGCTCTGTATTCTTTCTCAAATACATGATCAGGAGTTTCGGCTTTCTTGTTCTTATCAAGGTCGAGGGTCACCTTTGGTGTCTCCTGCTCCCATGGAGGGGTCTTTGCGGGTTCATCTGTCACAATCCGTTTCATAGGAATCCCAGCCTCCCGGAACAGTGCTCTTGTTCTCACTGCCATCGGTTTGACGACATTTGGTTTTTCTCTGTAGATGTTTTTGTTGTTGAAGATCAACTTGTGAGCTGGATTGGTCGGGTTAGCCCGCACACGTATAGCATACTGTAGTGTGAGCTTCTCCCTGCGCAGGTCCAGTGGTGGGATCCCTGCTTCCACATGGAGGCTGGATGCAGGTGTTGTCCTCATGGGACTGCCTCATTGGTTATCAGACATTTAGTCCATTCTTTTCTCAAACTTAATTTGCGCGTGTGTGTGCAAGTGAGTGTGAGTGTGCGCGTGCGTGTGTTTGAGAGTCTGCTTGTAGCAGTGGGACACGGCTCGTAGCAGTGAGACACTGCTCGTGGCTCAAGGCCCCTCTTTATCATGCTGCCTCACCCAGACGCTGTGCTGCAGACTGTTGACACATCATCTGACCGGTCCATTATCCTGACACCGGCCGGACAGTCGTGGTTCTATACCAATCGGGCCAGCTTACCACTGACTGACGAGTTTGTTTGTTTAGTTTTACGTCCGGGGGCCATCGAGGAACTCAGACATAGAGAGCCACTTTCCAACCTAGCTGCAAGATTCCAGACATGTGTCAGGCCAGAACACGTATATGTGTTCTATCATAGACTGAAGGTAGTACCTTACTATCCTAACCCCCTGCGGTGTTACAAATGCCAGGCATTTGGGCACCACTCAGACAGGTGCCGTTCTAAGGCAAGGTGTGTCAACTGCTCCTCCTCAGAACACGATTCAAGAGACTGCGTCCAGGATCCCACCTGTGCAAATTGCAAGGGGGATCACTCTGCAAACTCTCCAGCATGCCCTCAGTGGAAGCTGGAGAAAAAAGCCATCCGTCTAAAAGAGGACGAAGATATCCCCATGTGGGAGGCACGAAAACGGGTTACACTCCAAAAGCCCCATCTGCAGCAACTAACTTTTGCCGCGGCAACAAAGACCACACAGTCGATCCTGGATGACCTAAAGGACATCCCGGTTGCAACATTGAGGGAGTTAGTCAAAGCCCTTCTCCACTTTATTAAGGCAGCCGAACTCAAGGAACCAGAACAACAGAAGAAACAAAAACAGGCGGAAGGTATACAGCCGGAAACCCCTGCTAAAACCCAAGAACCAACCAAAAAACCAAGCAGACACCACGAAGACAGCCAAGAGAAGACCCCACCGCTGGCAACCCCTAATGTTAGGGAACCGCCTGTGGCAAGCTCCTCTGACCAAACAGGGAAAACGTCACTACCTGGAGGTGCCCCCCTCCAGGAAGTGGTAACCCCTAAGCCTCCTAATAAGCCAACGTGGGGTGGAGCTAGACTTTCTTTCACCGAGAAAAGCCCACCCACACCACCAGAAAATCAGCCAAGCACTAAGAAAACCAAAAAGGATAAGAAAAACCAGAAACCTCAACTCAATACTGGGGCAAAAACTTCCCCATCTGGGCGAGTCACCAAAGGGGCAATGCGCCCGGTTAGCTACCCCTAAAACACTAACTAATTATAAATTATGGGTAAAACACATAATAACACAATAGTTCAGTGGAACTGCAACAGTTTCCGTAACAAACCCCAAGAAGTGGCCCTACTATGTCAAACATACAACCCCATAGCCATTTGCTTACAAGAGACTAAAACTAAGGTTAAACTTAAAGGATACACAGTATACCAAAAAGAAGGAACACTAGACCAACAGGGCAGAAGCCTTGGGGGTGTGGCAATCCTAGTAAAAGGAACAGTAATACAGTCAGAGATTCCACTAAATACCCAACTGCAAGCAGTAGCATCCCAAATCACCTGTGAAAAATCTGACACTATCTGTAATTTATATTGTCCACCATCACTGCCTTACCCAAGTCTACAGGACTTGACAAATCTAATTAAACAACTACCCAAACCCTTCTTCCTCCTTGGGGATTTTAATGCCCACAATACCATCTGGGGCAGCCCCAGAAATGACCAGGAAGGCATTCTCATTGAGGATCTCATCAATGAACAAAACCTTTGCCCGCTGAACACTGGAAAACCAACCTATTACAGTGCAGCCTCTAAAACCTGGACACACATTGATATTACACTCTGCAGCCCATCCATATTCCTGGACTACTCCTGGGATGTTGCAGAAGACAGTCATGACAGTGATCATACCCCAATCCTCATAGAACACATCCATCAAGGTCCCATGGACAAAATACCTAAATGGAAGTTGTATAAAGCAGACTGGGAGACATGTCAGGAACTCAGTAAAAAGGAAATCAATCTCGAAAAGCTACTACAAAAGGAAGACCCTATGGCTACCTTTACAGCCACCCTTCAAACAATAGCAGAAAAGAGCATTCCAAAAACTTCCAACAAATCTAAAACCAAAGATAAACCCTGGTTTAATGATGAATGTCGAGAAGCCCGCAAGATGCGACTAGAAGCTGAAAGGACTTACAAAAAGAACCTAATCATACCCAGTCTCATCGCCTGGAAAAGGGCTAAGGCACACGCCCGAAGAACCTTTCGCCAGGCCATGAAGGAAACCTGGATGGCCTATGTCTCCAAGGTTAACAGCAATACACCAATGTATAAGATCTGGAAGATGATCAGGTTGATTGATTGATTGATTTGTTTAACGTCCTAAGGCCGTAGGCCTCATGGGACTGCCTCATTGGTTATCAGACATTTAGTCCATTCTTTTCTCAAACTTAATTTGCGCGTGTGTGTGCGTGTGAGTGTGCGCGTGCGTGTGTTTGGGAGTCTGCTTGTAGCAGTGGGACACGGCTCGTAGCAGTGAGACACTGCTCGTGGCTCAAGGCCCCTCTTTATCTTGCTGCCTCACCCAGACGCTGTGCCGCAGACTGTTGACACATCATCTGACCGGTCCATTATCCTGACACCGGCCGGACAGTCGTGGTTCTATACCAATCGGGTCAGCTTACCACGGACTGACGAGCATAGAGAGCCACTTTCCAACCTGGCTGCAAGATTACTCTTCCAGCCGGGCCGGAGGATCATTCCCCCAGCCCACCTGACCGATACTTGAGGGGAGGTGTTTCCCCCCCGCTTCAGAGCTTCTCGAACATCTTCACTTCCCTGAGGAAGGTCAGAAGTTCTTTCTTACCAGTGCTGGTAAACACACTGTTCATGGACAAACCATGAAGGTGCTTGTCCCTACTCCTCTTTGTTGCCTGACATGAGAGCACCAGGTGTTCCATAGTCAGAGGTACTTGACATTGCTGACATGTGGGTTGGTTTTCACCCTTCATGAGGTGTCCGTGAGTCAGCAGAGAGTGACCTATCCGAAGACGGGGAAGATGATCAGGAAGATGAAAGGCAAAGACACTACAACATATGTGCACCATTTGCAAATTGGTAGGAGAAAAATAACAGATACCAAAGAAATTGCTGATAGCATCGGTTCAACACTGGCAGAAACATCTTCTCTAAATGGAGGCACACAGAGCTTCAATGCTCACCGGAGGAAGGCAGAAAGAACGCCCATTGACTTTGGCAACAACAGAGATGAAGACTACAACCTAAAGTTCTCAATGGATGAGCTGAAGACAGCCCTGGGGAGCAGTAACAACAGTTCCCCAGGTCCAGACAACATCCCTTATGAGTTCCTACGACAGCTACCAGAACCCTCGAAACAGTGTTTGCTTGGTATCATGAATAACATTTGGGAAACAGGTACCTTTCCGCCACACTGGCGAGAGGCCATAGTGCTTCCATTCCCAAAACCAAGCAAAGACTTGTCAAACCCAAAGAACTAAAGACCCATAGCTCTAACGAGCTGCATCTGCAAAACCCTCGAAAGAATGGTAAACACCAGACTGGTCTGGTACCTAGAAAAGAAAAAGATCCTTAAGACAGAGCAATGTGGCTTCAGAAAGGGTCGCTCGACACAGGATGCCCTAACTACCCTCGAGACCTATGTACGAGATGCCTTTATAAATAAGGAGCAAGTGGTAGCAATCTTCTTTGATCTGGAGAAGGCATATGATACCACCTGGCAATATGGTATCCTTAAGGACCTCAAAGATGCAGACCTGAAAGGTCGGCTCCCTGATTTCATCAACCAATACCTATCAAACCGTTGCTTCAGGATCAGAGTAAACAACATCCACTCTGATGTCTTCAATCAGGAGTCTGGAGTTCCACAGGGAGGCTTTCTCTCAGTGACCCTATTTCTATTGAAGATCAACAACATCGTCTCTAAACTGGAACTGAAGCCAGAGATAGGCCGAACATTATATGTTGATGATTTCTTCATGTGTTTCCGTGGCAAGAGCCTGAGAACCATTGAACGACACCTCCAACTTGCCATAGATGAAACAGTGAAGTGGGCAGACCAAAATGGCTTCCGATTTTCTTTAGACAAGACATCAGTTATGCACTTCCACTACTGCACTACAACAGACAGACAACCAAATATTGAAATCAACAACAAACATATTTCTGTAGTGGAAAATACCAAATTCCTTGGGCTAGTCATAGATCGCAAACTCATCTTTGATAAACATATTAAGTACCTCAAGGATAAATGTAACAAAGCTTTCAACCTACTGAAAGTAGTGGCACATCCATGCTGGGGTGGAGACCAGGACACACTCCTCAAACTATATAGAGCACTGGTCCAGTCTCAACTGGACTATGGTCTGTGTATTTAGGGATCAACCTGGGCAACATACCTAGCAATGGCAGAGCGGATCCAGAGCCATGGACTCCGCATTTGTTTGGGAGCATTCAGAACATCCAGAATTAAGAGTTTGCAAGTCGCTGCTAGAGAACTACCCTTAGCCCTTAGATGAGAGAAACTCTCCCATGAATATGCTATCCGGATTGCCACAAATCCTAACAACCCAGCCGCAGCATTGTTGACAAACCCCAAGCACAAGGCAAAATATGAAGTAAAGAAGAACCAATACATTGCACCCCTTCGGGTGAGGGTATCCCACCTATTAGAAGAAGCGGGAATGTATCTGGATAATGTACTTAATGTAGAGTACCCGGAAATGCCCCCATGGACATATCACAAACCAGAGGTCAGAATGAACCTTACCGCGCTTAAGAAAGGGATAACATCTAGCACCACATATCAAGCAGCATTCAATGAACTGCGTGATAGTTACAGAGATCACGTACCAATCTACACCGACGGATCACATATGGCAGACAAAACAGCATCTGCAGCCGTTCTAGGACCTCATGCCTTCAAAGAACACCTGCCAGACGAAGCCTCCATCTACACAGCAGAGCTACATGCATTATACCTAGCACAAGATCACATTGAGACATCAGAAGGCAACAACTACCTGATTGTATCTGACTCCAAATCATCACTGTCAGCAATGCAGCATAGCAAGTGGACACACCCTCTCTTGAAAAGAGTGTTGGAACGACACAATAGTCTTGCTCTAGATGGAAAGAAGATAGCGTATGCTTGGGTACCAGGCCATGAAGGAATCCATGGCAATGACCTAGCAGACGTTGCTGCCAAGGATGCAACAAATCAAGTTCCAATAGATATGCTTCTACCATCAGAGGACCTCAAACGGAAAATCAGGAAATACATCAACAAAAGTGGCAAGAGTTATGGGACGCTGAAAGAGACAATAAACTCTACAAAATACAGCCCAAGATAGGCACAACCAAGAAAGCCAAATGCAAGAGCAGAAGAGAAGAAATTGTCATGAACAGACTAAGAATAGGCCACACCAGACTAACGCATTCACACCTCATGAAGAGAGAACCCAGACCGCTTTGCAACAGGTGTCAAAAACACCTGACGGTGGAACATTTCCTTGTGGAATGTAGCCAGTGCCCCATCAGGGCACAATACCATCAATGTACAACACTGAAAGAGTTATTTGATACCTGCAGACAGGATACAATACTTGCATATGTCAAGAACCTGGGATACTACAGTCAAATTTAAACAGTAGAAACTTTCTTCCATAAAACCTTTATGCACAAATAGCCATCACCAGTAGCTGATGTGCCGTAAAACACTAACTAACTAACTAACTAGCTGCAAGATTACTCTTCCAGCCGGGCCGGAGGATCATTCCCCCAGCCCACCTGACCGATACTTGAGGGGAGGTGTTTCCCCCCTGCTTTAGAGCTTCTCGAACATCTTTACTTCCCTGAGGGGGGTGAGGGGGGAAACCACTACCGGGGCTTCATTCCCCTACTCTTTTCAAAGGATAGCAAGTGTTCTTTTATTTGCCTGGTCCCATAGACAGGGCAAGACAAACCACGGCCTTTGATGACTCAAGACGTGGTTCACTGAGGGGGAATCCCATGGCAAAAGACAAGCATGTAGGCCCAGGCCCGTTCATATGGACACCAGCTGCCTACATGCTCGCCCCATGCCACAAGAAACCCCAAGTTTGTCGCCTTTTACCAATCTGGTATGCCCACTGGTAGAATGGAAGGAGAATTCCTCCGTGGACTCCCAATGAAGTTATTCTGCTCCTCCATGCCCTCACATGAAGGTCCCCACTCCACAGGGGGAGGCAATTGATGAGGATGTGCTCCACTGTCAGGGGGTTCTGACAGCGGGCACACTTGGGAGGGTTTTCTCTCCCTATTCTGAAACCATGGGTCAGTCTTGTATGACCTATTCTGAGGCGGCTCATAGTTTTCTCTTCATTTCTAGACTTGCACTTGTAGGGTTTGGTCATGTTGACCTTTGTTTGGATCTTTTGGAGTTGGTTTCCCACCTCTGCGTCCCATGATGTTTGCCATTTGTTATATATATAAATGTATATATACTTCATGGAAAAGGAATGTGGACTTCGAACAGCATGCATGATGTACTGATAAAGGACATAAAGAACCGTGGCGTAATCCTGCAGCTCTGAGCATTGGGACTGTTAGGGAAGGTCCTCACTGGCCCCTTTATGGCCCTCTTCTACACTGCTGAGCATGAGAGAGGGAACATCAACTTCTTCAATGGCAAGCTTCAAGACTACATGATCAGCCTGAGAAGGTACAAAGACAACCCGCTGTGCCTACTGACAACAAAGAGTGAGTGAGTAATAGATGTTTAACACCATTTCAACAGCTAAGGTCATATTCATGGCGAGAACTACATTACACAATTTCACAGAGGAATGTGTCAGTACCCACGCATATGTGCACCACACACATTCAGGGGGATAGGAAAGATTGATTGATTGATTTGTGTTTTACAGCACTTTAGCGGCACTAAGTGGCTATCCCGTGCTTCACAGGTTGATAATTTAACAGAGGAATGTGTCAGTGCCCGCGCATATGTGCACCACACACAAGGATAGGAAAGAGGAGAAATAGACCCCTTTAAGTGGGCTAGGGAAGCCCCTGACAACAAAGAAGAACGTGTGCAAAGACTTGGATGATCCTGTTCTGACGTAACTACAGGAACCCATTCATGATGCAGTAGAAGAGGAAATGCTTGCCAAGCTAGTAGAAAAATCCATAAACTACTTGAGTGCCAGCTTCAGCGACACCTCAGTGGGGACTTATCGAAGCTCACCCATGTCAAGTCTTCCTCTATATACAACATGTTTGCAGAACAGACCCTTGGAATGACTTATGCCCAAACCTGTCGGGCACCAAATGCTACAAGTGGCTTTATTCATGGGAAGGTCAAGTTCAGCAAGAACCACATCTTTGATTGGATTGTGGCTTTGCCAGAGAGTGAGCAGAAAAGTATCATCAAGTTTGCTGTTAAGGAATCAAGAATGCTACAAGCTGTTCGGGCCCAGCGAGCTATCAAAATGGCTGTTGTCATTGCTGAGCGTCAACAGGAACACATCAAACAGAGAGAAAAGAAGGCACGGAGAGATCTTGAGAGAAAGGTCAAAAGAGCAATGGACAAAACTTTTGATCCAAGTGACCTATTTACCACTACAGATGTCCCCCCCAACCAGCCAACAGAGGATCTTGAATATCATAACAGGTCCGTCCAGCATTGAGGTTGATTGATTTGTTTAACGTCCTAAGGCCGTAGGCCTCATGGGACTGCCTCATTGGTTATCAGACATTTAGTCCAGCATTAAGGGTCATCATATCAACCACACTTGGTTCGTAGAGAAGAAAATGGTGAGAGCATCTGATGTTCTCTACAATGGCAAGATCTACCATGTTTGTTTGTTTTGTTCGTTCCCCTACTCTTTTCGAAGGATAGCAAGTGTTCTTTTATTTGCCTGGTCCCATAGACAGGGCGAGACAAACCAAGGCCTTTGATGACTCAAGACGTGGTTCACTGAGGGGGATCCCATGGCAAATGACAAGCATGTAAGCCCGTGTTCTTTTATTTGCCTGGTCCCATAGACAGGGCAAGACAAACCACGGCCTTTTGATCACTCAGACGTGGTTCACTGAGGGGGAATCCCATGGCAAATGACAAGCATGTAGGCCTGGGCCCGCGCATATGGACACCAGCTGTTTGGTTCATATTGGTTCATTGCTTGAAGGCATGACTTGGAGTCTGACAGGGCAATGAATTTCTGGTAAGTTGATATCCTGGCATATTCTAGAGCATGTAGCAAGGCGCTAGCCTCTGCTGTGAATATGCTGGCTTTGGGTTGATTGATTGATTGATTTGTTTAACGTCCTAAGGCCGTAGGCCTCATGGGACTGCCTCATTGGTTATCAGACATTTAGTCCATTCTTTTCTCAAACTTAATTTGCGCGTGTGTGTGCGTGCGAGTGTGCGCGTGCGTGTGTTTGGGAGTCTGCTTGTAGCAGTGGGACACGGCTCGTAGCAGTGAGACACTGCTCGTGGCTCAAGGCCCCTCTTTATCGTGCTGGCTTTGGGATGGAGGCCTCTTTTGAGGTTGCAATATGGCGTGTGTACTCCATAGCCTACTTTGTCACCCTCCTTAGAACCATCTGTGTACACTGCCAGGTGTTCACTATGGTGTTTTTCTATCCCTTGGAGTTGATCTTTAAAGGTGACTGAGTCAGTTTCTGCCTTTTTGTTTTTGCAGAGGGTGAAGATGATCTTTGGTTTATTTGTAGCCATGGGGGATTATCGGGTGGTTTTATCTCCCTGGTTTTGATCACATCTAATTTTGCTGCTTTCATAGGTCTTTTTACTCTGTACGAGAATGGTTGGGTCATGTTCGTTTTTTTCCTCATATGTTGGGTTTCTTTTGTTTGCTCTTACTTTAATGCGTACTGGTGGCGCAGCCTGGTGTATTCCGGGTTAACGTATTCCTTAGTGGTCCGACCCCTGCTGAAGCTGATGCCTTGCGAGATAAGGACTGATAAAAGCTAGCTGATGGGTACCAGGTGTTACGTAATGCACCCTGAAAAGTCAGAACTGAATTAAAGGAATTTTCCCATTGGTCAATATTGTATCGCGCTAGGTCGGAATAGTGATTGATCTAGCTGTCTGCTAGGATCAACATGAAACCAAGATGGCAGAGGGCCGTCTCGTCGACTCACAACAGGAACCAATGGATTATATCAATTTTAAAGGTAAATAAATATAATTAATGGTGGAAAGCATGCTATAAATACAATGTGTAATCATTAGACTTGAACGAGTTGACTTTAGGGGGTGATAAAAGCATGAGCTATAGGCGAATTCATGCTTTTATCAAATCCCTAAAGTCAACAAGTTATATATTACATTCTTAGAACTATCTGTGTACACCGCCAGGTGTTCACTATGGTGTTTTTCTATCCCTTGGAGTTGATCTTTAAATTATATATCACATTCTTAGAACCATCTGTGTACACAGCCAGGTGTTCACTATGGTGTTTTTCTATCCCTTGGAGTTGATCTTTAAAGGTGACTGAGTCAGTTTCTGCCTTTTTGTTTTTGCAGATGGTGAAGATGATCTTTGGTTTCATTTGTAGCCATGGGGGATTATCGGATGGTTTTATCTCCCTGGTTTTGATCACATCTAATTTTGCTGCTTTCATACATATTTTTACTCTGTATGAGTATGGGTGGGTCATGTTTGTTTTGCGTATTTTAATGCTCAATTTTGTAAATCCAGTACTGTTCTATAGTAAAATTACCCCTCGTATAAGACGCACACCCAACTTTAGAAAATCCTATAAGACGCACTAGCATTTTGTTTGGCCTAGAGGACGCGTCTTATACGCGGGAGTTTACGGTAGTACAAACGGAACAAACCTGCGGCGCTGTTAACAATGATGACACATAGGTCAGTAATGACCTCTTTTTTGCTGTCAATAAAATATATTATTATTATTAATGCCTTTGGCCCTTCTCCTTTGTTAATTTTCTTGAAATAAAGTGCATATATATGTGTCACGGGTGGGAGAGTGAGTGAGTAATAGATGTTTAACGCCATTTTGACAGCTAAGGTCATATTCATGGCGAGGACGACATTACACAATTTCACAGAGGAATGTGTCGGTGCCCACGCATATGTGCACCACACACATCCGAGGGGATAGGAAAGACAAGATATAGACCCTTTTAAGTGGGCTAGGGAAGCCCAATGTCACGGGTGGGACGTTCACAGGGGAACGGGAGTAGAGTAGAGATACGAAAGTGGCTAAGTCAACCCCTGCCCCCTACATTGATTGATTGATTTGTTTAACGTCCTAAGGCCGTGGGCCTCATGGGACTGCCACATTGGTTATCAGACATTTAGTCCATTCTTTTCTCAAACTTAATTTGCGCGTGTGTGTGCGTGTGAATGTGAGTGTGCGCGTGCATGTGTTTGGGAGTCTGCTTGTAGCAGTGGGACACGGCTCGTAGCAGTGAGACACTGCTCGTGGCTCAAGGCCCCTCTTTATCGTGCTGCTTCACCCAGACGCTGTGCCGCAGACTGTTGACACATCATCTGACCGGTCCATTATCCTGACACCGGCCGGACAGTCGTGGTTCTATACCAATCGGGCCAGCTTACCACGGACTGACGAGCATAGAGAGCCACTTTCCAACCTAGCTGCAAGATTACTCTTCCAGCCGGGCCGGAGGATCATTCCCCCAGCCCACCTGACCGATACTTGAGGGGAGGTGTTTCCCCCCCGCTTCAGAGCTTCTTGAACATCTTCACTTCCCTGAGGAAGGTCAGAAGTTCTTTCTTACCAGTGCTGGTAAACACACTGTTCATGGACAAACCATGAAGGTGCTTGTCCCTACTCCTCTTTGTTGCCTGACATGAGAGCACCAGGTGTTCCATAGTCAGAGGTACTTGACATCGCTGACACGTGGGTTGGTTTTCACCCTTCATGAGGTGTCCGTGAGTCAGCAGAGAGTGACCTATCCGAAGACGGGTCAGTCTTGTCGATTCCCTCCTGGTCAGGCCAGTGTGGTCATGCTCTTTGCCAATCGAAGGTTCGATGGCTCTGAGCTTGTTGTTGTGGTCAGAACTCCATCTTTTCTGCCACTCTTTCTTAATGAACTCCTTGGCCATGGGGAGCAGGTCTGAAGAGGGGATGGGAGCCAAGCCGGGTTCCCAGCTCAGGGCTTTCTTAGCTGCATGGTCTGCAGCTTCGTTCCCCTCTATCCCAATGTGGCTGGGGAGCCAGTGCTGGTAAACACACTGTTCATGGACAAACCATGAAGGTGCTTGTCCCTACTCCTCTTTGTTGCCTGACATGAGAGCACCAGGTGTTCCATAGTCAGTGCGTTCCCGTGCAGTGTGAGGGCAGGATTGATTGATTGATTTGTGTTTTACAGCACTTTAGCGGCACTAAGTGGCCATCCCGTGCTTCACAGGTTGATAATTTAACAGAGGAATGTGTCAGTGCCCGCGCATATGTGCACCACACACATCCTGAGGGGATAGGAAAGAGGAGATATAGACCCTTTTAAGTGGGCTAGGGAAGCCCGTGTGAGGGCAGGAGCTTCCTTGCATCCTCGTCTACGACAGAAGTGCACACAGGATGTTTTTGTTTCAGAGAATTTGAAGCCATTTTCCAGGCTCCAAGTCTCTAGGTGGTAAAGGGTTTGCTGTAATCTTCTTTCTACCGTTGCCATGGAGGTGCCCCGATAGCAGATGACGAAGTCATCCTCGTAGAGGCAGCACTCAACATTGTGGGCAAGGGTTTTCGCTATTTCGTTGATTTTAATGCCGAAAAGGGTCACTGAGAGGACGCAGCCCTGGGGGACTCCAGTTTCTTGGTCAACTCTCTTGGAGTGTGTGGCACCAAGTCGGACATTAAATGTTCTGTTTGCGAGGAAGCCTTCCACGAATTGTGGCAGTCTGCCTCATAGTCCCATTTTTTCCATGTCTTGGAGAATGCCAAATTTCCATGTTGTGTCGTAAGCCTTTTCAAGGTAAAAAAATACAGCAACAACATGTTCTTTGTTGGCGAATCCTTTCCGGATAAAACTCTCAAGACGGACTAGGTGGTCAGTTGTACTGCGACCTTTTCTGAATCCAGACTGGTACTGGGTTAGAAGATCATTTGACTCCAGGTACCATACCAGTCTGTTGTTGACCATCCTTTCCATTGTCTTGGCCAGACAGCTGGTCATAGCAATGGGTCTGTAGCTCAAGGGCATAGATGGATCCTTTCCAGGTTTTGGAATCGGTACAACTAAGGCCTCCGACCAGGATGATGGGTATTGACCGGTGGTCCAGGTGTTGTTAAAGATGTCCAGGAGCAAACTCAGTTGGTGCTCTGGCAGATGCTTTAACATCTGATAATGAATCTCATCAGGGCCTGGAGATGAGTCTTTTGCCTGCTCGAGAGCATGGTCTAACTCAGCCATTGTGAACAGCTTGTTGTATGCTTCCATGTTGTCAGAGTGCAGGTTTAATAGGTTCATCTCCTCCCTTTCTTTATGTTGGCGGAATTCGTCTCGGTAGTTGGCACTGGAGGAGACTTTGCTGAAGTGATCAGCAAGAGAATCCACAATCTCTTGTGTCTTGTGTAAGGATGGTTATTATTGTCACCAAATATAATGGGGACTCTTTCCTCAACCTCTCTGACGTGACTGAAGTGAGGAGTTCCTCCATTGTGGGATGATATTTCTTCAATGGTGAGTCCAATGAGGTCTGCTACTGCTTTGGTGTCTGTAATGTCTCGGCCTTTGGATTTAAGATGCTGAATTTGGGGACAGTCATTTTTTCCCTTCATTCTTCTGATCATATTACAGATCTTGGTGATTGGAGTGTTGTTGTTTATTTTTGAGACAAAGTCTCTCCAGGAGTCTTTCATAGCTTGGCGGAAAGTTCTTCGGGCATGTGCCTTAGATTTCTTCCAAGCAACAAGGTTGGGGAGAATCATGTTGTTCTGGAATACTCTTTGTGCATCACGCCACTTCTTCTTGGCTTCCCTGCAAACTTCATTGAACCAGGGCTTGTCATGTTTCTTTTCTTTTTGGAGGTGGGTGGTAAAGCTCTCCATTGGGTCTTGTTCCCGCAGGAAGCGGTCTAGATTAAGCTCTTCACTGCAGAGGTTCTTGAATGTCTCCCAATCTGCTTTGTATAGTTTCCACCTCGGGATCTTGCTTAGGAGGCCTTGGTGGTCGTCATTTATAAGGATTGGGCAGTGGTCACTATCGTGAAGGTCATCTGCTGTATCCCAGGAAAAGTCTGTGAATAAGGTGGGTGAACATAGGGTGATATCTATGTGCGTCCAGGTCTTGGAAGGGGCACTATAATAGGTCGGGCGGCCATCATTCTGTAGACAAAGGTCTTGCCTATCCATGAGACTTTCGATTATTTTGCCCTTACGATCCGTTTGGGGGCTGCCCCAGATGGCGTTGTGAGCATTAAGATCCCCCAAAAGGAAGAAAGGCTTTGGGAGTTGTTGGATGAGATTTTCTAGATCTTCTATTGATGGGTAGTTCTGTTCCTGTGAGGGAGGGGTGTAGATGTTACATAATGTTATGGGTTTATTAGGAAAGATGAGAAGTATACCCTTGTAAGTGGGCTAGGGAAGCCCACCCTGGGTAACTAGCACATTAGTCAGCAACATAACAATTAAATATCATTCTATGAAATAACAGTGTTTTTCCTTTATGTCCACAGAATATAGCTCAAACCTAATGTTATTTTTCAGATGGTCAGGAGGATGAAGGTATGGAAGGAGAAGGTGAATATCTATTTTTAGCTTAAAAATGCATGTCAAGATTACTGGCAGATAGTACTGGGATTATGCTAGTCCTTGTTTTCCATTAGCTAATTTGGCACTATTGTATAAACTGTGATTAGCCAAATTATTTATTATTGATTAACCCAACTACATTTGCTGCTAGAAGATCCACAAAGGACAACCTGGTTCAAATATGCAAGTGTTGTATACCAAATGAAAGCTCTTAATGAGCTGTAAATGAATGTCAGCAACTAAATATTTTCTAGGTGCAACTTCGGTAACAATTTGTTAGTATGGGTCACATATATTATATAGAACCTTAAAATATTTACTTTAGTTGATGTTGAAGACAAAACAATGAAGCCAAGCTTTAAAAAAGTACACATATTTTGAAAGAGCCTCTTTTGGTTTGTTTGGTTCCTGTCAATAAATCAGTTCCTTTTGGACCACTGTAAGTAGTAGCAATAATGGATAAAAAGCAAAATTGAATTAATATTTGTTCATTTCTTCACCTCACTTATATATAGAAAAGACTTACATTGGGGCATGATACATAATGTATTGATTGGTTTACCCTTCAGAAGAAGATGCAACAGCTACAGGTATCTCATCAGGTAAGACAAAACATTTATGTTTTAAGGTAAGAGGCTATAGTTTGAAATGCTTTCTACTTGTATTTACAATTCAATCTCAATATCTCTTTAATGGGGAGCTTATTTGTTTATATGGTACCCTCAAAATAACAAAATATACAGGGTATTTTGAAGGAAAGTCTAACAGCTTTTTGTTTATCCGTTACTGGTGAGCATTCAAGCTTGTTCTAATGGGTTGAAGACCATCGACAAACTAATGACTGTTTTTACATACCGTAATCGCCCGCGTATAAGGCGCATCCCGCGTATAAGGCGCACCCAGAGTTTCAGAATATGGTCAAAAAAATTAAAAATTCATAACTTTTGTTCTAATGAATGGATTTTCAAAATTCAAAAAGCTATGTGTAGTTTTGACCCCCATGAACCCAAATGCAGCAGATGAGCTTATATGGGAGTGTAATATATCAAAAGAAAGGTCTTGGTGTCCCCCTTGTGGATCCAATGAGAACTAAAACCCCCCGTATAAGACACACCTTATACCCGGGAGATTACGGTAGCCTTTTTTTATAAAAAGTGTTCAATGGTCCATCAGTGAACAGTACCTATAAACGAATAAAATTGTTTGCAGCATCTCTGCGAGCCCTGTTCAAAGAGCAAATTCTCATAAAGGAGGAGCTAAAAAGGTTAACGCGACTCATAGAAAACCTCACGAAGACATCCGTCCTTGATCTACCACAAGATGAGTTTGATTTGCCAGTCACCAATCTTGATTGTTTAAAAAGGTTAGAGAACCAGTTGCAAGACATCAATAACCAAAAAAAAATTATATGTAGCTTTAATAACATAATTTTTGATATAATTAATATGAATTGTGTAATAATAAGTACAGGAAGATCCAGTAGGGCAAAATGATAGATAGTTTGTTGATCTTCCTGCAGTGACACTTTGGCTGAGTTCTGACAGATTATACTATCTAATATCATCCACTCTTTACCCTGAAATACTAGGTCATTATTTTTTGGATTTCTATGGTTCTTAGAGTAAAATGCTGACGATTACAAGAATTGGTTTCACCGCAGGTTATTTCAGGAGGCATACTTTCTTGTCATGTGAGATATTTTCAAAATACTTTTATCATCATTAGGCCGTTTTTTTTTTTTGCCTCTACCCGACCTGATTTTTCAGCATTCAGGGGTAAAAAAATTTAAAAAAAACCTTGAAGACCAACAAATATCCATTATTGATCCACCCATTAGTTATATAAACTTGTCAAAAATGTACATTTTGTTAGCTTAAAAGTTCATTTTCATATTCTAATAAAGTGTAGAGGTTGGCGGAAAACGTCTTTGGAGAAACCAGGACTTGAACCCGGGACCCTACAACTTCCAAGCGGAAGCTCTTCCACTGAACTACTTCCCCTTGTTGGTTGACGGAAAGTTTTCTCTTTGTGATGTTTGGCAAAATTCTTTTTGAATAAAGATTTTTTGCTTGCCCCACTTTTCCAGGAAGGAATCCATTGGATGCCAAAAAATTCTTGAAAAAAAATTTTGCTCACTTGCACAATTTTTTCAAAAACAAAATCTGTAGACCAACTTATTTCTTTGGTGTGGCCTTAGATGTGAATGTAGGTCTTGAAATATTGGAAAATTCTACAAAATTTGTAGAATTTAATGTAGTACTGTATAATTGCTGGTAGGTGGTCAAGTTAAGCGCTGATTCCATATCCGCTGTCCCACCCGTAAGCAAGGTCTCCCGTAAGCAGTCTATCCATAGCTTTCCAGCCCTAAACGTAGGAAACCTGTGTCTTTCCATATACTTTTCCCTACTTTCCTTTTTTTTGGCTTCCACTGTAGGTCCGTAAGGCTGGATCCGTATACTTTTTCCGTATGTCATAGGAGGCAGACACGTGTTTCTTTTGAATAAAAGTTGTTATTATTTTTTCATCTAGTCACATGACTGTCACATGACTCTGCCGTCCGTACAAAAGGCGCCTCTTAAGGTAGAGGCAAGACAAGAGAACCATGTCTAAAAGGCGTTTCATAGACCTACAGCATGAAGCTGCAATTTCAAGGGTTAAAGTTATATCCCTGGCTGTCACCGTAGCTAAGCTGGATGATGAGGACGACGACATTATAGTCCTTGGAGGCATTAAGAGACAACGTACACATGCTTTCTGGATGTCCCCTTTCCTCAGAGCTAGGACAGATCCCGATCAGCGGAATACATTGGCAAAATTGGAAGCAGATTTCTTGAGGGTAAGGAGCTTTAATATGACTGTAATTATAAATAAATAAATAAAAACATAAATAAATAAGAAGCCGTACGTGTGTTGTCCTTTCCTGTATGCCACCTCTGCCTTTTTCATTTCTCTGCAGGTAGACCTGTATGTACCGGTACACCCCCCCCTTTTTTTCTGTTATAAGGCGCACCATAAAGACAGGACCTTTCTCTTACTTGTTCTCTCTATACCCTGTACTTTTTCCTCTGTCTGGATGATATTGTAAGACAACTCTGACCGTGTGTACATACTTGTTCTCTTTTTTTATTTTTAGCTCGGATGTCAAGGGGAGTACAAGAAGACTACGCGAATGCCACCAGGACTGTACAAAGAACTCCTGGACCTGGTGAGGCCATTAATTACCCGTAAGGACAGATACTGGAGGCAGTGTATAACAGCAGAGGAGAGACTCAGCATTACCATACGTTATCTGACCAGAGGTAAGAAGTCTACACTGCTTCAATGAAAAGTGGAGGTAGAATTTGTTTTTTTTAGAAATACAGATAAAATTACTAGTCTCTTTTGATGTGTTTTTTTTTTTAATGTCCCCTTGCCTTCTTTAGTAGGAAAGAAATAAGCTAGAAGTGCACCTGCTCTGTTCCAGGAGACAGCGTGACAACCTTACACCAAGGCTACCTGGTCGGTGAGAGTACTGTGCTTCCCTTAGTCCGTGACACATGCAAGGCAATCTACCAAGCCCTACATGAAAAGTACATGAAGGTATGTTTTCCTTGCTTTCCTTACTTAGATCTAGCGCTGCCGTACACGTGCAGCTTCCGGAAAAAATAAAGATGTCTGGCTCTAGGTGACTTAATAAAGTAGAGGAATCAATCTGTTTGATTTTTTTAAGCAGGTCTGTAAATAGTTTTCATGATCCAATATTTCAGTTCAGTCTTGCTTATGAAAAAAAAAAAAAAAAAAAGAGATGCAGACCTGAAAGGTCGGCTCCCTCATTTCATCAACCAATACCTATCAAACCGTTGCTTCAGGATCAGAGTAAACAACATCCACTCTGATGTCTTCAATCAGGAGTCTGGAGTTCCACAGGGAGGCATTCTCTCAGTGACCCTATTTCTATTGAAGATCAACAACATCGTCTCTAAACTGGAACTGAAGCCAGAGATAGGCCGAACATTATATGTTGATGATTTCTTCATGTGTTTCCGTGGCAAGAGCCTGAGAACCATTGAACGACACCTCCAACTTGCCATAGATGAAACAGTGAAGTGGGCAGACCAAAATGGCTTCCGATTTTCTCTAGACAAGACATCAGTTATGCACTTCCACTACCGCACTACAACAGACAGACAACCAAATATTGAAATCAACAACAAACGTATTTCTGTAGTGGAAAATACCAAATTCCTTGGGCTAGTCATAGATCACAAACTTATCTTTGATAAACATATTAAGTACCTCAAGGATAAATGTAACAAAGCTTTCAACCTACTGAAAGTAGTGGCACATCCATGCTGGGGTGGAGACCAGGACACACTCCTCAAACTATATAGAGCACTGGTCCAGTCTCAACTGGACTATGGTCTGTGTATTTATGGATCAACCTGGGCGACATACCTAGCAATGGCAGAGCGGATCCAGAGCCATGGACTCCGCATTTGTTTGGGAGCATTCAGAACATCCAGAATTAAGAGTTTGCAAGTCGCTGCTAGAGAACTACCCTTAGCCCTTAGACGAGAGAAACTCTCCCTTGAATATGCTATCTGGATTGCCACAAATCCTAACAACCCAGCCGCAGCATTGTTGACAAACCCCAAGCACAAGGCAAAACATGAAGCAAAGAAGAACCAGTACATTGCACCCCTTCGGGTGAGGGTATCCCACCTATTAGAAGAAGCGGGAATGTCTCTGGATAATGTACTTAATGTAGAGTACCCGGAAATGCCCCCATGGACATATCACAAACCAGAGGTCAGAATGGACCTTACCGCGCTTAAGAAAGGGGTAACATCTAGCACCACATATCAAGCAGCATTCAATGAACTGCGTGATAGTTACAGAGATCACGTACCAATCTACACCGACGGATCACATATGGCAGACAAAACAGCATCTGCAGCCATTCTAGGACCTCATGCCTTCAAAGAACGCCTGCCAGACGAAGCCTCCATCTACACAGCAGAGCTACATGCATTATACCTAGCACAAGATCACATTGAGACATCAGAAGGCAACAACTACCTGATTGTATCTGACTCCAAATCATCACTGTCAGCAATGCAGCATAGCAAGTGGACACACCCTCTCTTGAAAAGAGTGTTGGAACGACACAATAGTCTTGCTCTAGATGGAAAGAAGATAGCGTATGCTTGGGTACCAGGCCATGAAGGAATCCATGGCAATGACCTAGCAGACGTTGCTGCCAAGGATGCAACAAATCAAGTTCCAATAGATATGCCTCTACAATCAGAGGACCTCAAACGGAAAATCAGGAAATACATTCAACAAAAGTGGCAAGAGTTATGGGACGCTGAAAGACACAATAAACTCTACAAAATACAGCCCAAGATAGGCACAACCAAGAAAGCCAAATGCAAGAGCAGAAGAGAAGAAATTGTCATGAACAGACTAAGAATAGGCCACACTAGACTAACGCATTCACACCTCATGAAGAGAGAACCCAGACCGCTTTGCAACAGGTGTCAAAAACACCTGACGGTGGAACATTTCCTTGTGGAATGTAGCCAGTGCCCCATCAGGGCACAATACCATCAATGTACAACACTGAAAGAGTTATTTGATACCTGCAGACCGGATACAATACTTGCATATGTCAAGAACCTGGGATACTACAGTCAAATTTAAACAGTAGAAACTTTCTTCCATAAAACCTTTAGGCACAAATAGCCATCACCAGTAGCTGACGTGCCGTAAAACACTAACTATGAAAAAAAGAAACCTTTCCTTGACCTTTTCAGACCCCTTCTACTGAACAGGAACGGAGGGATATAGCCAAACTCTTCCATGATCGTTGGAATCTTCCACATGTCCTGATTGATTGATTGATTGATTTGTGTTTTACAGCACTTTAGCGGCACTAAGGTTGATAATTTAACAGAGGAATGTGTCAGTGCCCGCGCATATGTGCACCACACACATCCTGAGGGGATAGGAAAGAGGAGATATAGACCCTTTTAAGTGGGCTAGGGAAGCCTGTGTCCTGCTTTTGGTACTCTTTGGACCAGGCTGATCAGTACATAAGCCGGGGCGGAATTTGTTGACCCTCCAAGCCCCATTTGGAGGGAATGCACATGTCCTGGGTGCTCTAGACGGGAAGCATGTGAGGATCAAAAAACCACCTAAGTCTGGATTGATTGATTGATTGATTGATTTGTGTTTTACAGCACTTTAGCGGCACTAAGTGGCTATCCCGTGCTTCACAGGTTGATAATTTAACAGAGGAATGTGTCAGTGCCCGCGCATATGTGCACCACACACATCCTGAGGGGATAGGAAAGAGGAGATATAGACCCTTTTAAGTGGGCTAGGGAAGCCCGAAGTCATGTGGGAATCAAAGGCAACGAAGAAGCTGATAAAAGGGCTAAACATGGCCTTAACTTTGAGGAACAGCCTTGCCTTCTACCGCCATCTGAATTTAGGCCAGTTGTCAAGAAGTATATTCTTGACCTTTGGCAAAACCAATGGGTAGAGAACCCTGGATGGAAACTCTTTGAATTTTGTCCAACAGTGTCTGGTGTCTGTCGACCTGCTCTCAAGAACCGTAGAGACCAAACAGTCTTTACTCGTTGCCGCATCGGTCATTCGCGACTCACTCATGCCTACTTCCTGAAAGGAGAGGAAGCACCTGAGTGTGTGGCATGCGACACGAAATTGACCATCAAACACATCCTATTGGATTGTGTTGATTTTACGCCTATCAGACAACATTTCTACAATGTAGCTGGTCAACAAGAACTTTTTACCACCATCAAACCTGATCTTATCATCAACTTCCTGAAAGCAGCTGGACTGTACAGGCTTCTTTGATTTTATCGCGCACACTTGTGATTTTATCTTGCACTGTTGTGATTTTAGCTTTCACCTCATCCTGCCTGAAATAATAGCAACTTGTTCCATTTACACAATAGTTTTTGAAATATTTACTTGCTCATAGATCAAAAACTTGTTTGGTATAGGTTTCTCGCCATGAATATGACCTTAGCTGTCGAAATGGCGTTAAACATTCATTACTCACTCACTTACTCACAAATCTGTTCCAGTCCACTAGTCTGTCCCAATTCACCAGTCTATCCTACTCTATCAGTCTGTCCCACTCCACCAGTCAAACCCAGTTGACAAGTCTGTTCAAATCTACCAGTCTGTCCCAATCCACCAGTCTATCCTACTCTATCATTCTGTTCCAATTGACCAGTCTATCCTACTCTATCAGTCTGTGCTACTCCACCAGTCAAACCCAGTCGACAAAACTGTTCCTGTGGACCAGTCTGTCTCTTGAACAGCAGAAGATGATGAGCCAGATGAACAACTTCTTTTGTGGCCTTCACTTAATGGTAGCACTAGCAGAATCATTTGCTGAAACTGTTAAGGGGATACAACCACCTGAAGTTGGAGCTGCCAAACACAGGGAGACAAAGCAATTCACCAGTGGCAAGGAAGACGCCATCTCTCGTTTTGTCCGCACTGCTTGTAAACTCCTCGCCAAAGTAGACCAAAAGTCAGGATGCCATGGAGATTTCACCTTGTACCTCAAAAACAAGAGAGGCATAAAAAATCCATTGGTCGAGTTCAGTCACAAGCGCTTCAACATAGTATTCTATGATGGCGGCTCTCTCTTTCATCTTCTGGAAGATGTTCGAGACTTCATTGACAATGTTCATGGCATTCCAAATACCCTTGTTAAAGCTGTCAAGTATGATGCTCAGGACATTTGGTGTGTTGGTGGTGCGAAAGCACTTGGGCTCCTAAACAAAGGCATCACTGCCCCAATGTGGCGTATCTTGGAGGATCCTAAGGTTCATATCGCGAATATGGATAAAGTGTACTCCTCAATCATAGAGTTCCTTGGGAACACCACAGAGGAAAACCTTCATCACTTCATAAGGGGTGAGGCTGTACCTGAAGCACTGAAGGATCACATAAATAAAGATGCCACCTTTCAACACCTCACACAACCTTCAGACTGTGACCTCGTTACACAAACAATCCTTGGAAAGGTATTCATCGCTTGGAAGTTGTACATTGAGAAATTGGTGGCAGATCATCTTGTTGGTGGCACACATTATGGGATGACAGATCAACAGCGAGCTGAAACAACATCGGTTACTAAGCATAACAAAGTGTGTGAAGAGATGTTTGGTCATCTTGATCGTCTTACCCATATGAGACCAAATGCCAGCATTCTGGCCAATGAAGCTCACCTGATGTACAACAAGAACAAGACTTCTGGTTGGTTGCAGCAACAAAAACCAACTGTGCAGCAGAAAGTAGTGAAGGACTCATACTCCAAGGCTTTAGTCCTTCACAGAGCTGCGGCTGCCCGCCACAAGCGTATCCAGGATCAGAAGCAGCAAAAACAGGATAAAAAGCAAGAGGCAATTGCTGCTAAAAAGAGGAAAAAGTTTGAAGAGGAAGAGCGCCTCACCCGGGCTATCATATACCACGAACTCTGGCAGTCTCGAAAACAAGTTGAGAGCACCTTGGCAGAAATGATCTATGTCAAGGACAAAATGGCCGCTCTAAAATCACAGCTTCAGTTCAGACATTTTGTTCTCGAACAGCCAGCAAGCTCAAGAAAACTGTTCCAATTCAGCAGCAAAGAGGAAGGAACTTACACTGTCCAGAAACTGAAGGAGAATCTGTGTCAACTGATTGAGGATGCAGTACTTTCAGATTTTGCTGTTGAAAGACCGGATAGCAATGCTGACAAGATAGTAAAGCAGTGGATTAGCCATCGGTTTGACGAGGATGATGGCACAGCAACCTGTTATTTTGGCTACACTGTAGGCCAAGTGGCTGGCTTTCCAAAGTGGTTCAATGTAGTGTACCCCGATCCTGATGAGGATGTCAGTGACTGTGATATTGTGTACACATTTGAACTTTCAGAGGACATTGCCAATGGAGACTTGAAACTATTGGGTGAAGAACGTCCACCTGAAAGAGCCATCTCTGAGCCGACAGTCAGATATTGAGAATGCTGAATCTTCAGTATCCGACATTGAAAGTGATGCTTCCTAAAGGGAACTTTGCTCAGAGCTGTCATGTTTCAATATGTAACAGACTCTGCATAAGCACAAGTGTTATTATATAATGTCACTAGTATAGAACAATCATTACACTACTTTCTGAAATATCCATGGACAATCGGATGCATTGAAGGATGAATACTTTGATATATTTTGGACAATTCTTAGTTCAATATTTGTGGGTTGGTTCAAGAAATTGGCCTCGGACAGTCAGTCGTGCAAAGGCTGCTTGTCATGTAAGTTTGTTAGCGAATGAATGTATCCATTGCATTACTCCCAATGCATGAGCATTAAACCTATAGCAAACTGAAGCCTGCCTCATTGATTCATTGCCACATTGAAACAATAATTGCTAATACATCCCAGTGTGTTCAAATTGCTAGACATTTTAAGTACCAGTTTCCCCTTTTATTTTTGACATGTGAACTAACACATCCAGATATACTAACACTTGGAATGTTGCTGTGTGAACTAACATATCATTCACTTGCTATTACATGTTTGTAAATCTACAGATTCAAAGTCTTGGCTATTCCGTTAAGGGAATTAATTCCCAACATATAATATCTGGAATAACTAAATAGTAAACATGTGTGTGTTGAATGAATATCAAAATGCAGATGTAGTAATGAGCATTTTCAAAATTTTGATTGAATATGTACATATAGCAGTTTATAATATAACATAATGATGCCTGTGCCTGTGGATTGATACAATTTGTTCAAATTGATTTTTCAGGTCCAGATGGTGTGGCTGTTCTTGATGGAGTACAGTTTCTGCAAACGCTATCCATTCAGTACCTGACTGAATACACAGATATTAATGACTGACGCAAGCTGACCATGCCTGGATACTCTTGATTGACCTAGGATATTTCATAATGGTCAATTTTAGTGATGTTGATAGTTTCAACTGGTGGACCTTCATGGAGTACACTGTTTTCTGCAAATATGAAACTATTGAAAACTATATCCATTCAGTACCGGTACATGACTTAAAGACACATCGATGTAAGCTGACTTGTCAATGCCCGATACTCTTGCTTGACCTTGGATAGTTCATAATGGTCATTTTACTGATTTTGATGATGTCAACTACTGGACCCCCATGGAGCACTGTCATAGATAAAAGGATTATTACTGAAAAATAAATATGATTTCTGCATATCAGGTGTTTAAAAGTGACTAAAGTTTAAATACTATGAAGAACTATTGTTTTCAATGCGGAATGTTATCCGTCACTTCAACGCCACCACGCATTCATTGCCGCGCCACCACGCATTCATTAGTAGGTGCCATTCATTTTCTTTAATTCTATGAATATTTAGATTAGCAGGGCATGAAGAAGTATGTGCACTTTTTATTTGTTATGGATAACAGCAAATTCCGACCAGGGACTACCAGTGATACGTCCTGTCTCAGTGAACAGCCCTCACAAGAAAACCGCTGAAGGTACTCGGTACATGTAATCTCACAATGGAGACTAGAAAACAAATCCAGGTTCACAACTTCCAGGTGGTATCAGGTAATTACGGTACTCTTGTAGGGTACAAATCTGCAACAGAACTTGGTTTGGTTAAAGTAAATCTGAACTCTATACAGAAAACTACAGAGCCTGAAAAACTCAAAAATGACTTTCCCAACCTGTTCAAGGGTATTGGATGTATGAAAGATACACAGGTAAAATTGCATATTGACAGATCTGTACAACCTGTGGCCCAGCGGCACCGCCGCACACCCTTTCACCTTCGCGAGAAGGTTGAGAAGGAACTCGAACAATTGCATCGAAAAGGTAGAGGGAGAACCTACTCCGTGGGTCAGCCCTATTGTGGTTATGCCAAAGCGCAACAAAGATGAAATCCGTATTTGTGTAGACATGTGCGAGGCTAACAGAGCCATTCTGAGAGAAAGACATTTGTTGCCTACAACTGAGGAACTGATTAGTGACCTAAATGGTGCATCTGTGTTTAGTAAGATTGACTTGAAGGCTGGTTATCACCAGTTAGAACTGCACCCAGAGTCTAGGTATATTACAACATTCAGTACACACAAAGGTCTTTTCAGGTATAAGAGACTCTTTTTGGGTATTTCCTCAGCTTCTGAAATCTTTAATGAGCACATAAGAAATGTGATCCAGGACATTCCGCATGCTAAGAATGTGAGTGACGATATATTCGTTTTTGGTAAAGGCGAAAACGCCGATAAGATGCATGAAAAAGCTCTTAGAGAAACTCTAGCAGCCCTCGAGAAGGCTGGTCTAA
Organism: Acholoe squamosa; assembly: GCA_949317995.1. Classification (NCBI taxonomy): domain Eukaryota; kingdom Metazoa; phylum Annelida; class Polychaeta; order Phyllodocida; family Polynoidae; genus Acholoe; species Acholoe squamosa. The sequence goes on from OX439041.1 coordinate 70,790,172, forward strand.
CTGTAAACAGTGCCAAGAACGAGTATTACAAAGAAGAGGTAAAGTTCTATGGTTTGAAATTCGGTCCGAGTGGTATTGCCCCTGACCCCGAAAAGGTCAGCGCCGTTCGAAGCATACCCTCTCCTACAAATGTTTCGGAGGTTCGAAGCCTCATTGGTATGTTGACATATTGTGCACGGTTTATTCCTGATTACGCGACATTAAGTGAACCGATCCGTCGACTGCTACGCAGTGATTGTGAGTTTGTTTGGACAAACAAGCAAGAAAAAAGCACTGAACGCTCTGAAGACAGTATTGTCTGATGAGACAGTCCTACAGTATTTCGACACGAGTAAAGACACAGAGCTAATCGTAGACGCTAGTCCTGTTGGTCTAGGCGCCATGCTCTGCCAAGACAACCGAGTTGTGGAATTCGCTAGCCGTTCGTTAACACCAACCGAGTCTCGCTACAGCCAGACCGAGCGTGAAGCTCTGGCGATTGTATGGGCTTGCGAACATGTCGATATGTACCTCCGTGGTGCCCCCAGGTTCATAGTGTGGTCTGACCACAAGCCCCTCGAGACTATCTGGAAGAAAACGAATGCGCCGTCATTGAGAATTGAAAGATGGGGACTCCTCTTACAGTCTTACGACCTAGACATTAAACATCTCCCCAGGGCCGAGAACCCCGCAGACTGGATGTCCCGGCATCCCGCGCCCCATCGACAAAGCTCTTGCGAGGAGCAGATAGCGGAACTTTACGTTAATTTTGTAGCTGAAAATTGCACCCCCGCTTCGCTGACGCTCAGCGATGTTTGCGATATAGCCTCTACAGATAAAACTTATTGTAAGGCTTTGGAGTTTGCCCTGTCAAGCAAGTGGCATTTGGTTAAAGACTTAAATGTAAATGATTTCGATGTAACTGAACTCAAAGAGTTAAGCACGGTTAGAGATGAGCTTACTACACATCCATCAGGTGTAATTCTAAAAGGTCACAAGATAGTTCTACCGAAAAGTTTGCGTGACCAAGCCATCTCTATTGCCCATGAAGGTCACCAGGGCATGAATAGGACCAAATCGTTTATAAGATCCAAGGTTTGGTTCCCAGGCATTAATGAAAAGGTAGAGAAGGTAATTAAGAACTGTACCGCATGCCAGCTCATATATTCAAATCCTGTTCGTTTAGAACCGTTACGCATGTCTGATCTACCTGACGGCCCATGGGAAAATCTGAGTGCCGATTTTTGTGGCCCATTACCATCTGGCGACTATCTGTTCGTGATGACAAATGAGTACTCTAGCTACCCCTTTGTGGAAATAGTTAAATCTGTTTCCGCCAATACAGTAATTCCGGTTCTGGACAAAGTCCTATCAGATTGGGGGGGGAGTAAAACAAATCAAAACAGATAATGGTAGTCCATTCAACTCGCATGCATTTGCTGAGTTTGCAAAGCACTCCGGTTTTCACCACCGCAAGATAACACCCAGGTGGCCAAGAGCCAACGCTCAAGCAGAAGCGTTTAATAAGCCTCTCATGAAAGCTGTACGCGCGGCATCCATCGAACATAAAACCTGGAAACAGGAACTCTATAGATTCCTCTGCCAATACCGCGCTACCCCACACCCGTCTACCGGTTTCACACCATACCGCCTCCTTTTAGGCCGTGAACCTCTCACGAAATTACCAGAGTGTAAACCGAAGTCAGATGACCTCATTCATCTGACATTCATTCGCTTTCATTCATTCAAATGAAAGCGTATGCTGACGCTCGAAACCATGCAGAGAGGTCGAACATTCAGATTTGTGATAAAGTTCTAATAAGAACCGAGGTGAAACACAATAAGGTAACACCTTCGTATGTCCCAAAACAGTATGTGGTGACTAACAAAAAGGGTAGTATGGTCACCGCCAAATCAGATGGCCATGCGGTAACTCGCAATAGCTCCAGGTTCAAACCCACCACGGTATCTCCCGAAGTGGTAGATGATATTGATGAAGAACTGTATGAAGCGCCAAAGATTAATGTTGAAACCGCAACTCCTATAGCTGCACCAGTACCGCCTAGCCCCAATTGCAATGTAACACCCTCACCCCAGAAGCGTGTATTACCAAGTCATGCTAGACGGCCTCCGAGTCATTCAAAAGACTATGTGTCTAAATAGTTTGTATTCTATAGGTGTGTTCGTATATCATGGTATAGTTTTCATTCAAGAAGGAAAGAGATGTAGTGTCTTAGTGTTATCCACCCTACACACTGTTGTTTATATGTTGTTATGTACTTGTGCTGCCACCAGTGGTGAGTCAATGAACTGCATGACCTACATGTTGAGTTGACCTAGATCTGTCTCTCTGGCTTCCATTTTGAATGCATACAGACCATGGAATAAAGGCTCCACATAATCCAACAGCATCTGCCTGCCTTATTACTATACCACACTTGAAATACATTATAACAAGTAACCACCCCCCCTTCGATTTAATTGTATTTTACAGCACCCCCTTTATTCACAAGCCCCTGGGTCAATACATGCACCAACAATACAGTGGAAATAGATATTAACTTGGAATCAATGTTTTTGTTGTGTGTTTACGCGTACACGCGCATGCGCGGCCGCCATCTTGTTTCCTTACTTCCGGTAACAACAATCTCAAAACACATGGCTGAGTCATTCCAGAGCTACTCTGTGTTACTCATCTTTAAACCATGATCATCATCATGTTTTAACATGGTAGGCAGCTGGTAAAGGGAAAGGGAAGGGCACCAAAGAACTGTAAGTAGAAACACTACTTAATTATTCACCCTGCAAGTGTGAAAAAGGTGTATTTTGGCCTGAAGCCAAACACAGGCAATCCCACATGCTTTCCTGAAGGAAGCCATATTGCCTGTCCTCCCTGACACCCACAGTAACTGGTTGAAGAGACTCATTGACTCAAGTTATATACAAGCTCTATGCCCTGAAATTGTATAGGAATTTATTAAGTGACAAGTTTAGGCCTGCTAGCCTAAACACACTATTCTGAATTGTGACCTGCTAGTCACCCAACCCTACTACAAATTAAATAAGTACCAACACCAAAATGTCAGATCATGAGGATAATGTAGGAGGAGGGGGAACCAAAACCAAGGAGGAAATCAACCGGCACGCCGCTTTGTGCCTAGCATCAGACCTAAATCTACAATCCGACAAAACTGAGAATTGATTGTTGTGGAAACAGCAGTGGGAGAACTACACTGTGATCCCCCACCTGGACACAACAGATGCGGTCTACCAAACCTCCATGTTTCTTAACTCCATAGGGAGAGATGCCCTGAAGATCTATAACGGCTTCGTATTTGAAGAAGGGGCCGATAGAACAGTCAGACATTATTGATAAATTTGACGCATACATTATCGGAGAACTGAACGAGACAATGGAAAGGTACAAATTTAATTGTAGGGACCAAGAACCAAAAGAGAGTTTTGATGAGTATCTGACAGCACTCCGTCATCTAACCAAAAGCTGCAACCACTGCGAATGCCTCAGAGACACTTTGCTACGCGACCGAATCGTGATGGGCATCCGGTCCGAAGAGACTCGGAAGCTACTACTAAACCGCCGAAAATTGACCCTCGAAAAATGTATCGACATATGCCGCACCGACGAAGCGACAGGTTTGCGCCTCAAGCACGTTAACGCAAGCGGCGGTACAGAAGAGGTCAACGCAGTTCACACCTAGCGGAGAGACTGGACCAAGTCTCTACACCATGCTCTTGAGCAGGCAAAAGACTCATCTCCAGGCCCTGATGAGATTCATTACCAGATGTTAAAGCATCTCCCAGAGCACCAACTGAGTTTGCTCCTGGACATCTTTAACAACACCTGGACCACTGGTCAATACCCATCATCCTGGTCGGAGGCCTTAGTTGTACCGATTCCAAAACCTGGAAAGGATCCATCTATGCCTTCGAGCTACAGACCCATTGCTGTGACCAGCTGTCTGGCCAAGACAATGGAAAGGATGGTCAACAAGAGACTGGTATGGTACCTGGAGTCGAATGATCTTCTAACCCAGTACCAGTCTGTATTCAGAAAAGGTCGCAGTACAACTGACCACCTAGTCCGTCTTGAGAGTTTTATCCGGAAAGGATTCGCCAACAAAGAACATGTTGTTGCTGTATTTTTTTACCTTGAAAAGACAAAACATGGAAATTTGGCATTCTCCAAGACATGGAAAAAATGGGACTGCGAGGCAGACTGCCACAATTCGTGGAAGGCTTCCTCGCAAACAGAACATTTAATGTCCGACTTGGTGCCACACACTCCAAGAGAGTTGACCAAGAAACTGGAGTCCCCCAGGGCTGTGTCCTCTCAGTGACCCTTTTCGGCATTAAAATCAACGAAATAGCGAAAACCCTTGCCCACAATGTTGAGTGCTGCCTCTACGTGGATGACTTTGTCATCTGCTATCGGGGCACCTCCATGGCAACGGTAGAAAGGAGATTACAGCAAACCCTTTCCCACCTAGAGACTTGGAGCCTGGAAAATGGCTTCAAATTCTCTGAAACAAAAACATCCTGTGTGCACTTCTGTCGTAGACGAGGATGCAAGGAAGCTCCTGCCCTCACACTGCACGGGAACGCACTAAAGGTAGAAAAGGAGGTCAAATTCCTTGGACTCGTGTTTGATAGCATTCTTGTTTCAAACCCCATATCGAATACCTCCGGAAAAAATGCCAGAAGGCCATGAACCTCCTGAAGATGCTTTCCCACTCAGACTGGGGAGCGGACCGGGAGATTCTGCTGACTCTGTTTCGGACGTATATCCAGTCTCGCCTGGACTATGGATCGGTGGTGTATGCATCAGCTGCAAGGTCCTACTTGGATTAGCTAAAACCTATCCAAAACCAGGGCCTACGGCTATGCATGGGAGCATTCCGATCATCACCGGCAAGTAGTCTCTGCGTTGAGGCAGGGGTTCCACCACTGGATCTGCGACGGAGCAAGCTGTCCCTGCAATACGCCATTAGAGTCAAGGCAAATGAGAGAAACCCCACCCACGCTACCATCTTCTACGAGGACCACAGCGTCTTTCGTAGAAACAAGAACGTGGCAAAGCCTTTCTCAGTAAGAGTGAGAACCCTGATCAGAGAGGCCCGAATTCCCATCACAAAGGTCATGAAGGAAGGACCTGCCAAGTCCCCTCCGTGGGAACAGGCAGAAGCCAAGATCCTTTTTGACCTGAGCAATCACAAGAAAAGCGAAACTGAAAACAAGGTTTACTTGGAGATAACGCCATCAAATGTATACTGAGGTGTACACTGATGGCTCCAAGGACGGAAACCGAGTAGGCTTTGCGGCTTGTACACCCTTCGGAGTCCGGAAAGGAGCACTATATGGAAGGAGCAGCATCTTCACTGCAGAAGCGCATGCCCTCCTTAGTGCACTGGAGTGGATGAAGGTGTCTACGCGCAATGCCTTCATCATATTCTCTGACTCGAAGTCATGCCTGCAAACTCTATGCCAGCATGACCCACGAAACCCAGTGGTGCAGCAGATGAAACAATCTATCTCGCACCTGACTCAGGCCCAGAAAGAGGTCACCCTCTGTTGGCTCCCCAGCCACATTGGGATAGAGGGGAACGAAGCTGCAGCTAAGAAAGCCCTGAGCCGGGAACCCGGCTTGGCTCCCATCCCCTCTTCAGACCTGCTCCCTATGGCCAAGGAGTTCATAAAGAAAGAGTGGCAGAAAAGATGGAGTTCTGACCACAACAACAAGCTCAGAGCCATCAAACCTTCGATTGGCAAAGAGCATGACCACACTGGCCTGACCAGGAGGGAATCGACAAGACTGACCCGTCTTCGGATAGGTCACTCTCTGCTGACTCACGGACACCTCATGAAGGGTGAAAACCAACCCACGTGTCAGCAATGTCAAGTACCTCTGACTATGGAACACCTGGTGCTCTCATGTCAGGCAACAAAGAGGAGTAGGGACAAGCACCTTCATGGTTTGTCCATGAACAGTGTGTTTACCAGCACTGGTAAGAAAGAACTTCTGACCTTCCTCAGGGAAGTGAAGATGTTCGAGAAGCTCTGAAGCGGGGGGGAAACTCCTCCCCTCAAGTATCGGTCAGGTGGGCTTGGGGAATGAGCCACGAGCAGTGTCTCACTGCTACAAGCCGTGTCCCACTGCTACAAGCAGACTCCCAAACACACGCACGCGCACACTCACACGCACAAATTAAGTTTGAGAAAAGAATGGACTAAATGTTTGATAACCAATGAGGCAGTCCCATGAGGCCTCCGGCCTTAGGATGTTAAACAAATCATCAATCAATCAACTGGACCAAGTCTAAAGATCAACCGCAAGAATGCAAATTCTGTGCTGGCACTCACGTATTCGGAAGAAAGCACTGCCCGGCCTGGGGGAAGAAGTGTTCCACATGCGGTGGCAGAAACCACTCTGATGCCGTATGCAAGAAGACACCGACTACAACTAAGAAACCCCAGAAGAAGAAAACAAGGAAGGTACGCGCCGTGCAAGAGCAGTCCGATAGCGAGGAGAGCCATTACGAGGTGATCAACGGAGTGAAGGAGATCAGCGGAGTTAATCAACGCGGCGACAAGCTAATATACGCCAACATGACAATAAAGGGCACACCGATCAAGTTCCAAGTAGACTGCGGTGCATCCGTCAACCTCATACCGGTGAAATATATCGACCGTACCAAGCTGAGCCCACCAAGAAACACTCTCGAGATGTGGGACAAGAGCCTGAAGCACCCACTCGGAGAATGCCGAGTCAGAATGAAGAATCCGGCAAATGGAAAAGGCTACAACGTGAACTTCGTGGTGGTAGAGGACAGTGAACTGATGCCGATCCTGGGAGTATCGGCGAGCCAGCAAATGGGTCTCATCTCTGTCCTGGAGGACAATTTCCACCGAGTAGCCAGCGTAAAGAAGAAGGAAGATGCTCACCAGTGCCCAATCATAGCCAAATACCAAGAAGTTTTCAGAGAAGATGTCGGCTGCATGCCAGGCACCGCGACACTTCATGTCGACCCAACCGTCACGCCTACTATACAACCCTCGAGAAAGGTCCCGATCTCCCTAAAAACCAGGATCAAAGAGAAGCTCGACCAGCTAGTCGAGCAGGGTCTAATAGTGCCTGTTAGCGAACCGACGGACTGGGTGAACACCATGGTAACAGCGACCAAGAAGACTGGCGATCTGAGGATCTGCATCGACCCCAGACCTCTGAATAAAGCGCTGAAGTGGGAGCACTTCCCATTGTGCACACTAGACGACGTACTGCCAGAGCTATCCCAAGCTAAGATAGTATCGACGATGGACCTGAAGTCCGGCTACTGGCAAGTCAAACTAGACGAAGAGTCGTCAGTGTTAACTACTTTTGCAAGCCCGTATGGCAGTTACCGATGGCTGAGACTGCCATTCGGTACAAGTGTCTCGTTGGAGATATTCGCCCGAAAGCTCCATGAGTGCATCCATGACCTGGATGGGGTTATCTGCATCGCGGACGATCTCATGGTATATGGCAAGGGTGAGACAGACAACGAAGCCTTACAGGACCATAACAAGAAGTTAGAGCACCTACTTCAACGATGTCAAGAGAAGGGCATCAGACTCAACTCCGCTAAGATGAAACTACGACAAAAATCGGTATCGTTCCTCGGACATCTCATCACCCATGAAGGCCTGAAACCTGACCCAGAAAAGGTGGACGCGGTGATGGAGATGCAGAAACCGACAGATGTGGAAGGAGTTCAGCGACTCAACGGGTTCATAAATTACCTAGCACGATTCCTACCTCGACTATCGGATGTAATGGAACCAATCCGCCAACTAACGCGGAAGGACGTGCCATGGAACTGGTCGGGTGCCCAAGACAGAGCACTACAGCAAGTGAAGAAACTTGTGAGTGAAGCACCAGTCCTCAGGTATTATGACCCGAGCAAGGAACTCACCATTCAGTGCGACACCAGCAAGACCGGACTCGGGGCAGCGCTTCTACAAGAAGGCCAACCTATAGCTTTTGCCAGCTGCGCCCTGACCGACACCGAAGTGCGCTACGCACAGATAGAAAAAGAAATGCTTGCTATCGTGTGGAGTGCTGAGAAATTCCATCAATATACGTTTGGAAGACAGGTCAGCGTGATGTCTGACAACAAGCCTCTGCAGAACATCATGAACAAACCGCTAGCAAGAGCCCCAAAGCGTCTACAAGGCATGCTAATGCGCCTACAACAGTATGACGTCGATGTCACATACACACCAGGTAAACAGATGCACCTCGCTGACACTTTGTCTCGTGCTTACAGACAGACCACCGACGTTCATCATGAAGACTTCGAGAGCGTCAACGCGACCAAACATGTGGCCATGTCCGACTCCCGAATAGAGAGCATTCGCTGCGCCACTGAAGTCGACATGACGATGACGACCCTCAAAGATGCTATTCTCAAAGGATGGCCAAATAAGAAGGTTCATGTGCCGCCTATGCTACATCCATACTTCGCATTCCGTGATGAGCTGGCGGTACATGAGGGCCTCGTCTTCCGCGGTGAGCGCGTAGTAATCCCTATGAGCGAGCGAGCAACCCTGAAGGTAAAGATCCACTCGTCTCACCTCGGAATAGATGGGTGCCTGCGACGTGCAAAAGAGAGCATATTCTGGCCCAATATGACACAGGAAATAAGAGATTTCATCTCTAAGTGTCACATATGTAGGACATATGAAACAGCAAACCCAAAGGAACCTCTTATGAGCCATGATGTACCAGACAGACCATGGGCCAAAGTAGGTACCGACATATTCACACTACACAGACGGAACTACCTCATCACTGTTGACTACCTGAGTAACTTCTGGGAAGTCGACATGCTACCAGAGATCGACTCTTCCACCACCATCGCAAAACTCAAAGCCCATTTCGCCCGATATGGTATTCCTGACACGTTAGTGTCTGATAACGGACCCCAATATGTGTCCGAACAATTCCGGGATTTCTGCAACAAGTGGGACATCGAGCAGATGACCAGCAGCCCTTATAACAGCAAGGCTAATGGTAAGGCGGAATCAGCCGTGAAGACGGCGATAAAGATTATTCGCAAGTGCCGAGAGGCAGGGACTGATCCCTATCTTGCCATATTAGATCATCGGAACACACCAACACAGGGCATGCTATCTAGCCCCGCGCAACGTTTGATGAGTCGCCGCACCAAAACGATGCTCCCAACAGCCCCTGCACTTTTGAAGCCTGAAGTGGTAGATGTTAAGACACACCAAACGCGACCTCAAACGAGGCCAGGCGCTGCAGGCTGAGTATGCCAACAGAAAATCTGCCACTCTGTCCCCTCTGGAGGAAGGAGACACTGTGCGACTCGAACCTTTCAAACTGGGTAACAAGGCCTGGACCAAAGGAACAGTCATCGAAAGACTGGATGAAAGGTCATACACCATTGAAACACCCACTGGCATACTTCGAAGAAAACACCTGAAGAAAACTAAGGAACCCAACACACGGGCAGAGATCCCACCAATCACTGATAATGAAGCCAGTGCAGCACCTCTAACAGTCACACCACGCTCACCTGCTAAAGAACAACCTAAGAAGGCCACCACTCCAGATAAGAAACGTCAGAGTAATCCAGTGGCCAAACCAGCTAACCAAATACCCGAGCCGGCAGAGATGCCTGCTCCACCAGTCAAGACCACTAGGTCTGGCCGAGCAGTTAAAGTGCCACTACGCTTCCAGTAAAGCACAGAGATGTAAGTCAGGTACTGGGAAAATCCCTGAAAAGCTGCTATCGCGACACTGGGAGAGTTGGCAGCACCCCTGGTATATAAGCAGAGTGTTCAGGGCAGACTCTGACCAGCACAGCATCTTGCACCCCCTGGTGTTAAACAATTGTACTATGTTGCTGACTGATGATTTTAAACCAATCAGAGAGCAGCATTCCTTTCATTTCTCCCTGGGAGGGTCTGCCCCTGAGATTCCCTGCCCAGAGTCTCCCCTGGATTGGTTTGGTTTGGTTTGGTTTGGTTGATTTAACCTCCGCTAATAGTAGTTAAAATTTAGCAGAGAGACTATGTTTCATTTCTTTTCTGTTTTTCCCTATTTACTTATAGGGCATTGCCTGATAGGATCAGGCTTCCTTGTTTTTCATATTTTGTCAAAGAGCTTGGCTTCCCGCAGGAAATCAAGAATCTCCTTGTTTCCAGTGCTGTGGAAAACACTGTTCATTGTCGTTGGATTTTTCAGGAATTTCTTCCTGCTTCTCTTGGTTGCCTGACAATGTAGCATGAGATGTTCCACACTCAGCTGAGTGTTGCATGCCTGACATACAGGTGCCACTTCACCTTTCAGAAGGTGACTGTGTGTCAGTTTGGTGTGACCAGTCCTAAGACGGGTCAGTTTCGCCTGTTCTGGTCTTGTCAGGTTGTCCTCTATGTATCTTTTGCCAACCGTTGGTCGGATGGTACGCAGCTTGTTGGCATTTGCAGCGTTCCATCTGCGCTGCCACTTATCCTGAACATGGACTTTAGCCATGGGTAGGACATCTGTGTATGGCATCTGGTCAGCCCCTACGGGCCTCCTCAGAGCATTTTTGGCAGCAGTGTCTGCAGCCTCATTTCCTTCGATTCCTATGTGGCTAGGTACCCAACACATAACCACATCTTTGCTTTTTTTTTGTTCTCTGTGTATGCTTCCCGGATGGCTCGGATTATAGCATTTTTTGGATATAGGTCACGTGTGGCTTCCAGACATGGGTGCGAGTCTGAGAAGATGACAAAGTTCTTCATCGTTGAGACCTTGGTCCAATTTAAAGCTTGTAACAGAGCATTTCCTTCAGCGGTGAAGATACTACTTTGTTTGTGAAGCGCTTTCTTCAGGTTCCCAAAGCGGGTGTGGACGGCAAATCCGACTCTATTACCATCTTTGGAACCATCAGTGAAGATCGCTTCGTGGTCACTGTACTTGTTCCTGAGTGCTCTGTATTCTTTCTCAAATACATGATCAGGAGTTTCGGCTTTCTTGTTCTTATCAAGGTCGAGGGTCACCTTTGGTGTCTCCTGCTCCCATGGAGGGGTCTTTGCGGGTTCATCTGTCACAATCCGTTTCATAGGAATCCCAGCCTCCCGGAACAGTGCTCTTGTTCTCACTGCCATCGGTTTGACGACATTTGGTTTTTCTCTGTAGATGTTTTTGTTGTTGAAGATCAACTTGTGAGCTGGATTGGTCGGGTGAGCCCGCACACGTATAGCATACTGTAGTGTGAGCTTCTCCCTGCGCAGGTCCAGTGGTGGGATCCCTGCTTCCACATGGAGGCTGGATGCAGGTGTTGTCCGAAATGCCCCAAGGCATAGACGGAGTCCCTGATTCTGAATGGGCTTTAGTCCGTCCAGGTAGGACTTTGGGGCAGAGGCACAGACCATTGACCCATAGTCCAGACGTGACTGAATATACATCTTGTACAAGGTTAGAAGTGTTTCTTTGTCACATCCCCAGTCTGGATGACTGAGGACCTTTAACAGGTTCATTGCCTTTTGACATTTTCTTCGGAGGTATTCGACATGGGGCCTGAAAGACAAGATCCGGTCAAATACCAGTCCGAGGAACTTTATTTCCTTCTCGACTGTTAGTCGTTTCTCATGGAGGGTGAGGTGAGGTTCTTCCTTGCATCCCCGTCTGCGACAGAAATGCACAGCACAGGTCTTGCTCTCCGAGAACTTGAACCCGTTCATTTGACTCCATTTCTCCAGCTTAGTCAGTGTCTGCTGGAGGTGGTGTTCTATTGTGGGCATGTGTCTTCCTTTGTAGCAGATGACGAAATCATCTACATACAGGCAGCACTGCACATCATCTTGAAGTTGTTTCGTTATGCTGTTGATCTTAATGCAGAACAGGGTCACAGAGAGGATGCATGGATTCTCTTGGTTAAAAGGTCAAAAATATAATTAACAAAACTCTCAGTGAGTGGGGTGTACATATATTTCCAAACACTTTTATGGTGAGCAGAATGGCATGTTTCATTCAGCAGTTTAAGGGTATTTTGAGCACCATGGGTTAGACTACACCTTTTCTTTGGTTAAAGAAAATACATGACTAGTTGGGGTGTTGGTATCTATAGACAATATTTGAAATGCCCCCTTAGGTTGGGTCCCTTATGTGGACCATGCTCCTTCAGTTAGGGGTGCGCCTTATACGCGGGTTTTTCAAATATTAGATTCAGGATCAGCAGATGCGCCTTCTACGTGGACCTCCCTTCCCTGAGTTGTGGGTGCGCCTTCTACGCGGGCTGCGCCTTCTACGCGAGAGATTACGGTACTTGCCTTTTAATTTTGACCATTATTGCGAAATAACTCCCATCTCCTAGAAGAAAGAATAGATGGGATATTCTTTACTATCACAATAAAGAAACATGTTTTACATGAGCCACCATGCATAAATGATGCACCAGGCTGACCAGCTCATGCATTTGGTCTACTGTGATGTCACAGTCTGCATGAGATTTTCCTGCTCCTTGCCCTTTTGATAGTGCATGGCATTTAAGAATATTTTCATTCAATACAGAACCAAAAAAGGAATATCGGTAATTATGAGAATAGGCCAGTCCTTTCTTTAAATGGATAAGTTTTGTTATATGAAAAGAAATCCAAAAATATATGGAATAATACAAAACTCAAAAGTGTTTTGGAAAGAGAACTTCTACATGTAATTGACAGGGCCCAAATACCCATTGATATCTCAGTTTAACATTTTGGGGTATAAGCCAATTTCATTTTCTGAATATGGAATATATTTTAAAATGGCCCATAACTTTTTGAAATGGCGCATTATTTTCCCAATAGGTGTGCCATTGGCTCATTCCAAAAATTCCTAGCAATATCCCTGCTAGAAGAAGCTCCAGGGTTTCCTCAGGTAGATGTTTTAGCATCTGGTAGTGGATGTCATCTGGTCCAGGACAAGAATCTTTAGCCTGGCCAAGGGCATATTTCAACTCCTCCATGGTAAAAGGCTTGTTGTAGCTTTCCTTGTTGTTGGAGGTAAAGTTGAGTTTCTTCCTTTCTGTTCTGGTTTTGTGTTCAAGGAACTTCTCTGAGCAATTGTTGCTCGAAGACACCTGACTGAAATGTTCTGCCAGGGTGTCTGAGATCTCTTTGCTAGACTCAGCTTTCTGTGCTCCTTTTTGCAGGTGGTGCACAGTTGGAGGAGGGTTTCCATTGAGCTTTCTTACTTCTTGGAACACCTTACGCAGGGGAGTGGATTTCGATAGCGAACCCACATACCTACGGAAGGATTGCCGTTTCTCTTTCTTGAATGTTTGTTTGGTGTTGGCCCTTGCATTCAAGTACTTGTACAAGTTTTCAGTTGTGATGGTCTTGCTGAACTTGCGATATGTCTTTCTTCGTTCTCTCCTTGCCTCATAGCATTGCTCATTGAACCAAGGGCATTTTTGTCTCTTTTTTGTGATGGAAGACTTACCAATGCACATGACACTCACTTCCCTGAGGGTGTTTGCAAAGTACTCGGCAGGATGATCGAAAAGATTGCTTGCATTTCTCTTGGTAGTCCTCCCAGTCCGCGCTCGAGATGTTCCATCTCGGAGGGAGGTCAATGTCAGAGTTCTTCTTCATAGTCTGCATGATGATGGGAAAGTGATCACTCCCACAGAGGTCATGATGCACCCTCCAGTCAAAGTCAGCAAAGATAGAAGCATCACTCATAGTTAGATCGATGGAGGAGAAGGTTCCTGAAGCTGGATGGTGGTAGGTTGCTTCCTTCTTGTTGAAGAGGCACAAGGACTTTCTGTCAATGATTCTCTCCACCATTCTCCCCTTTCCGTCTGTCCTGCTGTCTCCCCACACTGCACTGTGGGCATTAAAATCACCCATCAGGATGAATGGGGGTGGCAGCTGATCGACGATTGCTGTCAGATCAGTTTGTGACACTCTCTCATCTGGGGGTAGATACAGAGAGCAAAGTGTCATAGGTGAATTTATCGTGATGCGAGCTGCTACAGCTTGCAGATTTGTAGTTAGTGGTACTTCTTCTTGTGGGTGTTCAGGGGCTAGAAAGAGTGCTACACCTTCCTTAGGGTTTTCACCACCCGGGATATTGATGTACCCTTTATAGCCCTTTAGTGTGATTTTTCCTGGTTTCAAGGATTTGATTTCTTGCAGGGCAAGTGCCATTGGGTTAAAGTCTTTGCATAACAGTTGCAAAGACTCCAGATTGGCACTAAAGCCTCTGCAGTTCCATTGGATGATGTTATATTTTGGATCCATTTTCATTATTTAGTTGTTCATACCTGTTTGATGTATGAACTGCTTTTTGTTTTGTCAAAGTTACCATCTGACTTTTTCTGCTGTTACCCGACCTTGTGTGTGCAGGGCTGGGTTCTGGGCTTTTCTGGTTATTGCGTGTGTTGCTTTTGCTTCGCTTGCTGAAGTCTCTGTCCAACCTGACATGTTTTGAGGAGACCTCTGCAAACGAGGAAGATGGTGACGGTGGCCTTGCAAGAGGGGTGGATTGTGTTTCCTGCCCCGGGGTCTCCCTTGAAAGGGACCTCCCAGGGGAAGGTGGGGGCGATCCGTCTGAGCCCAAATCTGGGTAGTCCGCCTTGCTTTCCTTTTCCTTCCTCTCATCTTCCTCATGTTTGTTTTTCTTTCTTTCCTCCCTCCGGTGGTTGCTCTTTGCAGCCTGGATGGAGGATTTGCCTTTAGGGGCTCGTTTGCTCTGCTTTCCTTTCCCATCTCCCTTTGATAGTACAGGGATACGGGAAGGAGAGCTATTTGGCATGACTTTGGCAGGGATGCGGGGAGTGATGTATCCCACTATTTCCGTTTTGTCACCCGTTTGACAGGCAATTGTTTTCTTCTCGTTAACCACATCAACAAAGGTCTTTTTCGCTAATGTGGCTCTTACCATCTTCCGAGCAACGGTGATGGAGACTTTCAATTTTGCCCTAATTTTCTGTACTTCTTGTTCTTCAGAGTACTTTGGGCATTTGCGCGAAAAGGCGGGGTGTTCCCCCTTGCAATTCACACATCGGGCTTTTTCTGGACATTGATGGTCTTCTGTTTTGTCCTTGCTACATCTGCCGCAGACAGTCTTGCTCCTGCAAGCTTTACCTGCATGCCCAAATTTGTGGCAGTTGTAGCATCTGAGGGGAGGTGGATTGTAAGTCTCAACCCTCACGATATGGTACCCACACTTTAAGGTTTCAGGTGGGATAGGTCTGTCGAATGACAGAATGAATGTGGAGGTTTCAACGAGTTCTCCTTGTTTGTTTTTATACTTCATTTGGAAGACGTCTGTGACGCCTTCCGCCAGAAGCTCTTCCTTCATTTCCTCCACTGAAGTGTATCTAAGGCCACTCCAGTGGATGACTCCCTTTGAGAAGTTGAGAGTCCTATGAGGGGAGACCTGAACCTCGGTGTTTCCCAAGGTGGTCAGTTTTAGCAAGTGAGTTGCTTGCTTTTTAAATGTTACCGTAATCTCTCGCGTAGAAGGCGCAGCCCGCGTAGAAGGCGCACCCCCAACTCAGGGAAGGCAGATCCGCGTAGAAGGCGCATCTGCTGCTCCTGAGTCTAATATCTGAAAAACCCGCGTATAAGGCGCACCCCTAACTCAAGGAGCATGGTCCATCCAAAGGACCCAACCCTAAGGGACATTTCAAATATTGTCTGCACCTATCAATCCCCCAACTGGTCATGTATTTTCTTTAACCAAAGAAAAGGTGTAGTTTATACCATGGTGCTCTATAAACTCTTAAACTGCTGAATGAAACATGCCATTCTGCTTACCATAAATGTGTTTGGAAATGTGTGTACACTCCACTCACTGAGAGCTTTGTTAATTACACTATTGACCTTTTAATCAAGAGAATTCATGCAACATTATAATCAATAATCCTGTCATAGTGTGTGCTGCCACCTGGTGTTATTCTAGGAATCATTTAACTCATTAACTACTATTGATGCCAATTGTCTTCATATGGCCCACAACTGATGTTATTTGGCATCATTTTGAAAGGTACAATTCTGTTCATTTTTTGAAAGAAATAATCCTCTGATTTGCATTATTTGTTAACAAGTTATAGATAAGACAGGTTCAAACCAAATTTGTTATTTGTTCATATCATGCCCTCCCATTGATTATTTAGGCCCACACTGTTATAACAGGGAAATATGCCTGTCTTCTAGAGACATGGCATGCAGGGATACCAGTAGTTTGTAATGTAGAGAATAGAGAATGACATACAGCTCATACAACACCAGGTGGCAACACACACTATGGCAGGATTATTGATTATAATGCTGCATGAATTCTCTTGATTAAAAGGTCAATAGTGTAATTAACAAAGCTCTCAGTGAGTGGGGTGTACACATATTTCCAAACACTTTTATGGTGAGCAGAATGGCATGTTTCATTCAGCAGTTTAAGGGAATTTAGAGCACCATGGGTTAGACTACACCTTTTCTTTGGTTAAAGAAAATACATGACTGTGTACATCTTTCTGGTTTGGAAAGTGGAGGTACCCCGCGTATAAGGCGCACCCCCGACTCAAGGCAATTACCCTCCCGCGTATAAGACCCAGTAACGATTTGATTCGCGTATAAGACGCGCCTTATACGCGGGAGATTACGGTACCTCTATTAAAAGGGTTCCATTTTTACACATTTTGATCTTTGTTTGTCCAGCTAAACTGGTCACGGTTTTGTCTATAACGAAGGGGGAAATCTTCGCCAATGTTGTGTCTTTGTTTTTGGCTTCGACTACCAAGAATCTAGGCCAGTTGTTTTCATTGTATTGCTTTGCAATGGTTTCTGTGGTTGTTCCAGTAGCTAACTTTTCGATTCCAGACTGGTTCCCTTCTGGAAATCGCGGTCCTTGTTCGGGGAGACGACCGATCCCGGATTCAATTCTGTTAGGTGTAGTTGTCATATTTGTTGAGGGCAGGATTTCTTCTACCTCTAAAGCCCAATTTGGAGGTAAGCTTGTGTTTCCGTTTGCGTTGTCCTGGTCGTTCCTGGTCTGTTGTCCATTATATCCGTCCGTTTTCGATTTCTTCTTGTTTCTTCCGCTGGCGTGTACCCCATCAACCGCGGAATGCTAATGGGTTTGGTGAGGAGTACGCGATGTTTAGGGCTTCTTTTATCGCCCCTTCCCCAGTCCAGGGGTGAGCAGCGCTAGTCCTAGAGAAGACCTGCTCAGTTACTCAGGGGGTTCACACTGTTAGGGCTTCACAGCATGCCGGTACTCCGGAGGCGCCGAGGTCCACTGGTACCCCTCCTTTTCAGTGGCCAACGACGTACAATCCCCCAAGCCTGCGTGTGCAGCTAAACACTAACATCTGACGGCACAACCTTACCCGATGCCACTGTGTTTATACCATCGCCACGACTTTCATCTGCGGTCGTTGGGGTGTCATTGAGTGACCTTCATCCGACCTTCACCAAAATGGATAACAGCTAGGCCCCTGTTATCCTATGGTTCTGGGTGCAGATAGCCCAGTTCGCCCGTTGACCGTTGGGGTGTCAGAGAGTGACCCTCATCCGCTCATGACCGTTGGGAATGCAGCATCATCCATTTCAGAATTATGCGAGAGCATTCCTCATCCGCTCATGGACACAGGCAGTCCATTGCCATTTGGTCCGCGACTGCTTGCGCAGCTGGTCTACATATCTGAAGACCGTTCCACTATCCGCCACCTGTGGACGCGCTCGATGCGGGTGGCATACCCGACACGAGAACCAGTGAGTCCCTCTGCTTACACCAGGGGGGCTTAGTGGAGTCCCTAGTTGAAAATAAAACTGAGGACTGGGTCTGTGTGAAGAAAATGACTAGGGAAAGAAGGCTATGAATAAATTCTGTCCCTGAAGACCCTGGATATCCCGATTCAGACTACATTTCAACATTTTTGAATTCCCTATTTTCAGGGAAATCCCTGACAACTTACATCTCTGAAAGCATACGTGTCTGACGCATAGGGCAGAATAATCCCTGTCATTCACGCGGAGGCGTCAGGCAGTCTACCTGACCCTACTCTTTCATTTCAGCGCATTGACTATTTCAAGGACGTGAAACAAACAATTATTAATTACTATAATGACTCACTAAGCATATCATTTAAAACTTATATCACATAAACACTACGCATAGTTAGAACAGTTACATGAGTTAACTGATGATTCAAGACAAACTTTATTAGTTATACATAAACATACATGAACTACTCCAAAGACTCGAGATGAACTTTTAATAAGTTACCTTTATGATCTAAAGATATATGTCATTCTCATTTCTGTCAAAAGGGAGGATGTTGTGTGTTTACGCGTACGCGCGCATGCGCGGCCGCCATCTTGTTTCCTTACTTCCGGTAACAACAATCTCAATACACATGGCTGAGTCAATCTAGAGCTACTCTGTGTTACTCATCTTTAATCCATGATCATCATCATGTTTTAACAGTTTTTCTCTATGGGCAGCCACTTCGATGTCTGGCTCAGTACATATTTGACCAAAATCACACACTCATAGTAGAGAGAAGGGATATACACTGTAGACTGTAGGTCACTCTACCGACGGAATGACGGGAGACTGGGGTCACACTGGTTGTGTATTCCAACTAATAATTTAATTACTTTAAAGACCCCCTTTGTTCTAGATAAGAATCTGATTGATCTAAGATGTGTATTACAACCACACACCTCCCCTCCCCTCCCCCTACAGTCTAGTACAGATAAGGATCTGATTGAAGTTCAATGTGTATTGGCTCTCCCTGACCCCAGTCTCCCGTCGTTCTGTCCGTAGAGTGACCTACATACAGACTCTGTTCCCTGTGGGTATTGTAGAGGTACGGAACGCCCATAGGTCTACAGTGTAGAAGGGATATAGCCCATGTTAAAGAGCTTGATTTGGGCGTTTCAGACATATCTTTATCATCTACATAGGGCAACAAGTTGCAGAGAAATGAGGAACCAGGCATTTTTTTTATCATACACAATTAATTTGCCCCAAATTTTTTCAATTTTTTTTCAAATTTGGGGGTCGCACCTAGGGGGGGTATAAGTGCAGAACTTGAAAAAAATGATTGTTCCATCTTAGTTGAACATAAATAGATGCTGTAAGTAGGTATGTGACTAAAATTTTCAAATACATCAGATCTATTCCAATCCAACAGTGCACGAAGAGCCACATTTTAGAAACATCATGCTTTTGGAATTTTTATTCTAACCTGATTATTGGCTGAGCTAGAAGGAATTTAGTAAGGCGAGGTTGGAGTGAGTGAGTAATAGATGTTTAACGCCATTTCGACAGCTAAGGTCATATTCATGGCGAGAACTACATTACACAATTTCACAGGGGAATGTGTCAGTGCCCGCACATATGTGCACCACACACATCCTGAGGGGATAGGAAAGATGAGAAATAGACCCTTTTAAGTGGGCTAGGGAAGCCCGAGGAATGTGTCAGTGCCCGCGCATATGTGCACCACACACATCCTGAGGGGATAGGAAAGAGGAGATATAGACCCTTTTAAGTGGGCTAGGGAAGCCCAGGCGAGGTTGGGCATTTTTTGGTCAGAATATTAAACTATACAAAGAGGAATGACATGTGACCTTTCCCATAATTTCTACTAATATTTCATATCATATTTGATCAATAGAACTTTATGCTTTCTGAAAGCCAGTAATCTTATGGACGTAATGCAACTCAAATGAAGCTTATCCAGCCTCTAGAAGCAGAGATATGATTTTTTGAAAATAAAAAAGCTAGGAAACCCCTCAAAATTGCTCAAAATCAATTAATAACTTTAATTTCCGGGTCCTATAAACCTATGTTCGCAACAATAGATTTGTTTCATATTTGGTACACATAATGTTTAGACAATACTTTAACACTTCCATTGGTTTTTGAGTAACTTTTAATATTCCTTCATGGAAAAGATAGCATATCAATTAGTCACTGACCTAATTAAGCCCGTAATTAATTAACCAATTAGAATTTTTCCGAAATCCAAAAACAAGATGAAAGGAAATCTTGTATACTTGATATAAAAATTATAAGAGGCATTATTCAATTAATATTAATCCCATTTCAAAGCTCCTAAAAGAGAGCTGCCCCTGCACACCCCCTCTCATAGTGGCACAGTTTTCTAGGACATGGTCTGCAGCCCTTACCAGGCTTACGTTCACGTACCTCCTGTAAGATGCTTTTTGGAATTTTAGAAAAAAAAATTGTTATCCCCCGCCGTGCCTAATCTCAGTCTGTCCTACCGTACTCCACCAGTCAAACCCAGTTGACAAGTCTGTCCCAGTCCAGCAGTCTGTCCCAATCCACCTATTCTACACTATCAGTCTGTCCTACTCCACCAGTCAAACCCAGTCGGCAAGTCTTCATGAACCGTGACCAACTTCTCCGGCGACCTAGTTTGGTGGGCTACGAACTGGGGCCAGTGTGGAACTGTAGTGGGAACGGCCAGCGCGCGAAAACCTAAGTCTCGCGCTGGACCGGGATCTCACGTGAGCTGACTCGGCGTCCCCCTCTGACGTCACGGGCCAACGTCGTTTTCAGTCAGTTTGCAGTTCCAGTTCCCAGAGTCAAGATCAGCAGGTAATATCCTCGCCTTGGCCGGACTATCATCGAGCTGCCGACTCCGCCACTTCCGCATATATTGTTCAGATAAATCAGGTAGGGTGTGCTGGTCATTGTGATATATTATTTGTACCTTGTTTCCACTGTGAAATACACTTTTATTTGAGATCAAAGTCACTGTGTTTGTCCTCCTGTGGCGGCCGCCTCCGAGGAGGTGGTCGCCATCTTTCTAGGTTCCCACATCCATTATTTGGTAATTAGATCCACCCCGAGCTGTCCCCTTCCCATTTCAGAACCGTGAACTTATTTTTCCCATGCTAGCCATTCGGACGTCCCCTTTCACGCGCGCGAAATTTGAAAGCGAAAATCCAGAAAAAAGCATAGAAAGAAGTCAAATAGGACATTACCAAACCCAAACTGTACAGGTGTGGTGGTCCCGCGTCGTCTTCGAGGTACCTTCGTGGTCCTCGTGGGCGACGTCGAGAGCACTTCTATTACCCGACGCCTGGGGGCGCTGGAGTCCAGCGCCACGTCACCACTTGGTCACGTGGCCCTCGACTCCGGTGTATATAAGGCCGTTGTACGGCCTTCCTCAGGGTCAGTCCAGCCCCGACTGACCATTGTGAGCAATGGTCGGCGGCTGCCCGGCTACCATATTCTAATACTCCTCTGTGCTACTGCACAGAGGGGGTTCATGTGGAATATTAACTCTAGACACTAGAAGGCCTAGTGTCGAACCTGCAATAGAGTTCAAACTCTGCCACCTGTAACTGTGATCGAGAACGGCTGATGCCTATGTGTTATTAGACAATAAAGTTTTAACTGGAACCTGAATAGTTGTTCTTCGTTGTTTATCGAAAGATTCGATATAACATCGAGGGGTAGAACGCTACACAAAGATAAGTGAAATGTGTATATAATCAATATAATTAGCCCATCACTAAACAGTAAACTACACAAAAACCACCACACAACCAAAATCACTCCATTATCACCTACCTAGCAACAGTAAACAAATCCCCCCACACAACTCCCTGCACACATCTATGCACATGCACACACCACACTAACTGCAAAACTGCACACTAGCACAGCACAACTATACAAGCACACTTAAAGGCATAAAATAAAAAAAAAAAATGTCAGACAGCCAGAAGGACAACACAAATTGTCGGCGGAGCAGGCTCATATGCAGAGTTAGGAGGCGTAAAGAAGAAACCGGAAGCCGAGAAAACTGACAAAAAGAAAACAATGAAATCTAAAAGGGCTCAGCTAATAGAGACAGACAGCCCATACAATAGTCAGGCTGAAGATGATATCACCTTGGGAGAACATACAGATGAGAGGGAGGGGACAAATGAACACGGAAAATGTGAAGAACACCGAGAACAAGGAAGAGCAAACAACAACGAAGATAATAACGAAGATAGTAACAACGAAGATAATAACGAAGATAGTAAAGAAGACAACGACAACCACAAAGACCGTAAAGACAACAACGAAGATAATGACAACGACAATAACAGTGCCGATAACAACGAAGAGAGCAGCGAAGAATCACGAGACGATGAGGAGAAAGCACATAGCAACGAAAATGGTGACCAAAGTGGCGAAGAAAAGGGTGAAGAAGAGCACAAAGAAGAAAGGTGCAAAAAATGTCTCGAGAAACAAAAGGAGATAGGAAAACTGAAAAGCGAAATTGCCAAACTGAAGAGAAACAGCGAAAAGACCGAAAATGAGGCAGTCAGAAAGGCGGCAGAGGCCATGAAAGACTTAAAGAGCACAGGCAGAAAAAAAGATGTCGAGATACGTAAATTGACGCAACTGAACAAAGACCTCCTTGAGCAAATTAAGACACAGGCTGACACAATTCAGGAACTACTGAGGCGAGCTGAAGAAAGCGAAGAAAAGATAAGGCAGAGGGACCAGGTCATAAATGATCTGATAGACAACCAAAAAACCCACCCAGATATCGTGGCAATGGGTGACTCAAATCTGCAGAGGATCGGATTGATTGATTGATTGATTTGTGTTTTACAGCACTTTAGCGGCACTAAGTGGCTA
Organism: Acholoe squamosa; assembly: GCA_949317995.1. NCBI lineage: Eukaryota > Metazoa > Annelida > Polychaeta > Phyllodocida > Polynoidae > Acholoe > Acholoe squamosa. Next base: position 70,812,823 of record OX439041.1, read on the forward strand.
TCCTGTGCTTCACAGGTTGATAATTTAACAAAGGAATGTGTCAGTGCCCGCGCATATGTGCACCACACACATCCTGAGGGGATAGGAAAGAGGAGATATAGACCCTTTTAAGTGGGTTAGGGAAGCCCGTCAGAGGATCGGAGAACATCTCCTCATAAATGATGCACCAATAGATATGACTGCAGTCTATCGGGCAGAAGAACTTGCCAATGCAATGGATCTGCATAAAGAAAGGCTAGAGAGGGCCGACGCAATCTATATAATGGTGGGAACTAACAATATACGAAAGGGGGAACCGGCCATAACAACCGCAGCCGCCATAGCACGGGCAACCGAACAGTGGGCAAGCAAAACCATATACCTAACCCCACCACCATTAAAAAACAAAGAGCATCAGAGAGAAAGGGAAAAACTACCAGTCATTGCGACTGAGCGCCCTGACCAATCAGGGCTCACGCACGAAGTGAAAAGAAGTGTATCTCCGAGATCACGGCGGTACAGAGATGAGAGTTTAGATTTCAATTTCTAAGCTAAATGTTGGCAATTGAGATCTTTCATGTGACGTCATACACCTGCTGCTGCGCCATGGTGGAGATCTCCACTGGAGGTCCCACCCATGCCTCTACAGTGATGGCCTACAGTACAGGGGGTTTACCATCCAGTGTTTGACCTACCTTAATTACTTCAAGAAATATTGAACTAGTCCTTGTGAACATTTCCAGTGATAGATATAGGCCTATATTCTCCATGATATTCCAAATGACACAGTTAAATAATCTCCCCTTATAAAATGAGTCCTTTACTCCATATGTAGAGTCTTGGTGGTAATCTCCTTTATTCAATACTAGTAATCCTTATAGATAATCTTTAAAAAAAACTGTCACATTCCAGCCTTCTACTAGTACAACTGACTGAGGCTTTTGGCTATAGCCAGTGTGTGCTTCCACATTGTTACAGGTCAGCCTCCACACCTGTGGATGTGAACACTCCACACCTGGAGGTGTGATGAGTGATGCCTCATGCTAATCCTCCCCTTTGAAGTTGACAAGTTGACCTCTGTGAAGTTAGGTGGTGGTGTTTGTTGTCTTTTTTTATGGGGGGGGGGGGGTTAAGTTAGAGAATTCATTGTATTTCAAATAGGCCTATATGATTTTGTAAATCTTTTCTGGTATTACATAAAAAGCCCTGTTCTGTGACAGTGAGGTGAGAGGAGGGATCCCTTCTTAATCGTGTGGATATGAATGTATACAGTAGCCATCTGACCATAAAACATGGCTAAATGTGAGGGAGAAATGTAAGGCATAAACCAAGATTATTTTATGGTAATGATAGGGTAGACTGAATTCTCTAACTTGACCCCCCCCCCCTCCAAACCACCACCACTTTACTTCAGAGGTGGGACTTGTCAACTTCAAAGGTGAGGATTAGCATTAGGCATCACTCATCACACCTCCAGGTGTGGAGTGTTCACACCCACCCCACCCCAACTATCTACCTGCACACAAGTGGTTCCAGCCACAGTTATTTGCTATAATACATTGGTGAAGGAGGTAACACTGAGTCTACTTAGGGAGTAAATAAATTGTTGATAAATAATGACCACCCCCTGACACTAGACTGGAGTATGATGCCAGGGAAATATGGATTATGATTTCATGGAGCTATTCCCATGGAGTATGATTTTTATGGAGGTATTCTCAGTGCACATGGAATATAGATGACCATGGAGATAACTGAAACTGAGGTTTGTTTTCTTAATTCTATGACATGATAGTGTATGTGGGTATGCTGAATAGATGTGGTTTCCCTGGTCTAGGATCTCCATTATGGCGGGAGGGTCACGTGATATGACGTCACTGAAAAAGCTCAATCGAATTCAATTTCGTTCACCAAGAACCACAAGTTCCAACGAAGGTTAACCCATGACAAACAACGAGCACTCCGTACTGCGATTCCATAGAAGAATTGAACCAGACAGCAATTATTATCAGAGAGAAAACCCCTTGGCCTTGAAATGTGAAGATGTTAGGCTTACCTACTCCAGCGGCGTTCTTCGTGCGGCGGCTTTCGCGCCAGATAGAGGTGCGAGCGTTTGAATGACTCGGACGCCGCGACCAGCAAAATCACACTGCTTCTATCGGTACGTTCGACCCCTGGCTTCGTAACTTACGGAGTTCCGCTCCAATTACCAACTGGGTTTACTTGAGTAAGGGGGGTCTAGACCCCTAAAATCGACAGTGTGACATGGCCTTTTCTTAAAATCGACAAGGGACATAGAGCTCTAGTGACAAGGACAGGGGAGAAAAAAAGATAATGACATGGGACATGGTCCTTTCTTAAAATCGACATGTGACATGGAGCTAAGTGACAAGGACAGAGGAAATTACAAATTTAGTGACATGTGACATGGGCTTTTCTTAAAATCGACAAGTGACATGGGGACCCCCCATCTAGACCCCCAGTAAGGCCAGACCCAGACACATGTGTCACAGGAAGTCATGTGACATCTGTTTGTAGCATAGGAATGGTGCACTGTGGGATACAAACAGAGGTCTGAGGCTCTGTAACTTACTCAACAACCTGCCCTGACCCATTTATGATGTCACAGACTGGTAGCCAATGATCCGATAACCCGGCAGGTTACTCAAGTAACTTACGCACGTCAGTTTGGCCAGGGGTCGAACGGACCGACTACTACCAAGCTACACTGGCACTCTGTGTTGTCTCCTTATGGAGTTTACCATAGACCGAGTGAACTGAGAACCAGTTATGAACCAAATCGGCGCAGTGTTAAACCAGAGGGGAATTCAATAGGCGGCACGCCCAGCCATCGGCGCGCGCCCGGACCTGAACGTGCTCGCACTCCAGCTAGAGAGGAGGTGCGCCTGTGGCGCCCGCCGCGTGGCTGGCGTGCGGCTAATGAATACCGTGCCGGTCAAACATGGCTGCGTCTGTGGACGATGACATTTGGATGGTTAGTTTTTGAGTGTTATCTGCTAATGTGAAGGGGCTGAACTCTAGAGAGATTAGCATAGATTCAGTTATATGTAATTGGTCATCATAATGATAGGGCAAGATATTTTGGCCTTGGCGTGTGAAGAAGGCAGTGACGAGCCGGGCCCGGGAATGACACTCACTGTCAGTGTCACCCCTGCTAGCCCTGCCCTGGCAGGCCTGGCCCTGGCCCTGCCTGGGGTCTAGACGGGGGGTCCCCATGTCACATGTCGATTTTACAGGGGTGTGAAATCTCAGCGGAAACGCGGAAATCCGCGTTTTTGATGCTCAGAAAGACCATTTTTGAGATCTATGCAAATCCACTGAGAAAAGAATTTACCATTTGTGGGGGGGGGGGGGGGGGTCTGACTTAAAATTTTTGCCAATAACATTCCAGATTGAAAAATGTTAGCATCCCATTGGTAGTTCCAAACATACCTATATAAGAGTGTGTTATATTCTGTCCAAAGGGGCTGTGTACAAATGACGTCATGCTTTTTTGGACCATTTTGGACCCCCCCCTCCCCCCCTTGTCATGTTTTTTGCCAATTTTGCAATGCTGAAGGTATATGGAAAATTAATTCCGTCATGCCGGGCCTGACCCCCCCTCCCCCCCTCCTGCATGACGTCATTTGTACACAGCCCCAAAGAACATTTAGATCACTTTTATACTACATTAAAACATTAACTAGCAAGCCGTATATTACGCTTCAGAGGTAATGAGTTTCGGGATTTCACACCCGTGATTTTAAGAAAAGGCAATGTCACATGTCACTAAATTTCTATTTCCCCATGTCCCTGTCACTAAGCTCCATGTCACATGTCAATTTTAAGGAAAGGTCATGTCTCATGTCACTAACTTTTTCATTCTCCATGTCCTTGTCACTAAGTCTAAGATCCCCCCACTAAGCTCCATGTCACATGTCGATTTTAAGAAATGGCCATGTCACCCTGTCGAATTTAGGGGTCTAGACCCATCTGCCTCCCCCCACCCCTTACCTTTCCGTCCAGGAGCTACGGAAAGCCGTTCGGGTCTTACCGGAAGCTAGACTGTCGACTCAAGCAGCAGGACCGTCCAGCTTCCGGTCTAGCGTTATACGTACATACGGAGCTCATATTGAATGTTTAGGGCATTTCAAGGGCAAACTGAATGGACAAAAGATATTTAAATTTGATTCCAGCCCTTATTATTTGTAATCAGTGTCTAGAAAAAAAAATTAGGTGATGAAAATGGCTGAAGAATCGGATTTGGTCAATTGACCCCCCCCCCCCTATCGAAAATAGTGCAAGAAAAAGTAGACCTTTCAGTTTATGGTTAAATGACCCCCTCCACATCCTGGTCAAATGACCCCCCTCAATATCCTGGTCAAATGACCCCCTCCATTCTGTTGGTCATTTGACCCCCCTATCCTTTCCTGGTCAAATGACCCCCCCCCCTCCAATTCAGTTTGATTCAGTTGGTCATTTGACCCCCCTCACTGGAGGGGGGGTATTTGACCAGGAAAGGGGGTCAAATGACCAATTGCATGTGTATTGACTGTTTATTGTCCCCATCAAGGGATGCCTCTGTATCTGTCAATCTTCTGGTCAGTTGACCAAATGAATCAAAAATAGATGTAGAAAGGAAATTGGTCATTTGACCCCCCCCCTCCATGACCTAGTCAAATGCCCCCCCCCCCTTCATGTCCTGGTCAAATGACCCCCTCCATGTCCTGGTCAAATGACCCCCCTCCAGTGAGGTGGGTCAAATGACCAACTGAATTGGAGGCGGGTCATTTGACCAGGAAAGGCTGGTGGGGATCAAATGACCAACTTAATGGAGCGGGTCATTTGACCAAGAAACGATTGGGACAGTCAAATGACCAACTGAATTGGAGGGGGGGGGGTCAACTGCCATAGAAAGGAAATTGAGCAGGAAATACACATGTAGAGGTCAATTGAGCAAGGGGGGAGGGGTCAATTGAAAAAGGGGGTCAAAAGTACAAATGACCAATTTCATTTCTGCATCGATCATTAGTAATTTATCACTGGGAATAAAGTGTGTAGAACATAATTTCAATCTAATACCTCCTTCAGTTGTCCAGTGGATGAGCAGACTTGGATGATATGGCCTAAGCTGCTTTAGTAATCATAGGGGGTCAAATGACCAACTGACTGGACTCAACGGAGGGGGGGGGGTCAAATGACCAACTGAAGGGACTCAATGGAGGGGGGGATTTGACCAGAAAATGGAAGGGGGGGTCATTTGACCAGGATATGAATGGAGGGGGGTCATTTGACCAGGCCATGAAGGGGGGTCATTTGACTAGGTCATGGAGGGGGGGGTCAGATGACCAATTTCCTTTCTACATCTATTTTTTATTCAATTAGATACCTCTCTCAATGTGTATGAGGGAGTAGTCATGCATTAGGCCATATAATTATAATAACTTAGATTACAGATTTTTTGAGACAGCATCTTGGTCGGCCAGAGGCAAATAAAAAAATTCTGAATATAGACCCAAAAAATCCTGTTGGTGGGGTGGGGCAAAAATCTAAGGAAAGGGGGGGGGACCAAATGAGCAATTGAGGCGGAGGCCCAGCGATTTTTTTGCACATTTGAGCACCCCTCTTTTGATTGGTCTATAGAAGTGCGTGGGTCGTTTTGCTAGATAGAGGGTAAATTTTCTACGCCCCCTCCCCTCAGGAGGGATCTGAAAATTTTACATCCACCCCTTCTGAAACATCAGCGTGATTAATTACAACCACTCTCTAAGTTAAACTCTGTGTGTGTGTGGGGGGGGGGTGAATTGACCAAAGGAAGGGGGGGGGTCAAATGACCAGGAAGTGGGGGGGTCAAATGACCAACTGAATGAAGAGGGGTCAATTGACCAAGGCCAAGGGGGGTCAAATGACCAAACCTATTTCCTCAGTAATTTTTAGCATTCTAATGTTTTGCTAGGTGATAATTACAAAACTATGGTCCTTAAATCAATTTTAAATAACTTTTGTCGATTCACATTGCCCATAAAACGGCACAAATGCAGAAATGAGCGACACTAGAGCTCCGTATGCTGGACCGGAAGCTAGACGGTCACGCTACTTGAGTCGACGGTCGAACTTCCGGTTAGACCCAAACGGCTTTCCGTAAGGAGCCCTCATCTAGGTCACATGTAGACTGAGTATCGTCTGAGTCTCCAGCCAACAGAGAGTGGCTAGGTCACATGACATGGAACTAATTCCATTTCCACACTGCAGGCTACTTACATAGCCTACACATTAGGCACAATAGTAACAGATTTTCAATGATTTGTTGGTGAGTCATGCATGGAAATTGATAGAAATGATGAATAATGACAATGTCAAAAATGCCAAAAAATGCCGAAATTGTCTGTATACCTATAGAACTACATCTATTATTGGATTGATTTTATTCGTAACTATTTTAATGGGTCTAGACCCCTAAATTCGACAGGGTGACATGGCCATTTCTTAAAATCGACATGTGACATGGAGCTTAGTGACAAAGACATGGAGAATGAAAAAGTTAGTGACATGAGACATGACCTTTCCTTAAAATCGACATGTGACATGGAGCTTAGTGACAGAGACATGGGGAAATAGAAATTTAGTGACATGTGACATGGCATTTTCTTAAAATCGACATGTGACATGGGGACCCCCCATCTAGACCCCCATTTTACATAGATGTATTTATTTTGTGTACCATAGTTATTTTACTTAATTGTTTCATTTAATCATTGGGGATACATATCATCTACATGGATTAATTACCGTATAGGATTGGTATGGATTAACAGACAAACTGTGACTGTGAGTACTGTACTGACATGGGTCCTCAAAAGTTGGGATCATTGTTCCTTGAGATCATTGCTCACCACGAGAGCTGTGGGACAATTGGACAGATCGGGTGTCCGACAAGTCAATTGGACAGAATTTTGTAATCTTTGAGATGAGTGGACAGGATGATTGGACAGATTCAGGTGCAATGCAAACCATTATAATATCCCTCTCTTCTTAAAGGAGGGTTAGCACGGCTAAGACGTACCCGTCTTAGCAAGTCATGTGACCACCCATTGACCAATGAGACCATTGCAAATTTTTAGCTGGGTCCCGCAAATTTATGGCGTGTCTTTGATCAGGTACCAGTAATGATATTTTCCGTGCTAGCCCCACTTTAAAGAATTTGAAAGGACAACAACCCTAATGATACTGTCCCTACGCCGTAGAACCATGGAATGGCAAAAATCGGTTTTTCAATGTTAAATAATTATTTTAAAATGTTATTTGTATCAGGCCCAACCTGTCGAATTGTCCCAAAAATCTGTCCAATAGTCCTTTCAATTCCTGTCCAATAGTCATGTCGAATTGGTAATCTGTCGAATTGTCCGATTCCCCTCCACAGATTTAGTGTGAGGACTCAACACCGTCTGCCGCCAAGATGGCTCTCATATATATCTCATCCTAGGCTAGGAACCGGTTATCCGGTTGGCAGGTCATTACAACCACAGGCAACCCTGGTACCTACCCCTGGAAACAAGGAACAAGATTTTGACACAAGTAGGCCTAGGCCTAAAAATGGTGAAAATTTGGTGTTTCACATCTTAACCCAAGACACACATAGACTTCATGTGAATTTCACATGAATTCACGATAATTACATGTTTCACATGAAGTCAAGTGATATACTGCTCAGGCTTAAAAAAAAAATGGTTGTGTTCAGGTAACGCTACCTACCCTATTTTTTGGCCCTACCCTAACTTTTTTGGGCATTTTGGGGGAAAATATGGTATTTTTTGGCACTTATTGAGACATGGAATTATTTTTTTTACGATCTCGCGCATCAAATTCGCATCGCATAGGCCGTCCTAAAAAAATTCTCCAAACAAAAAAAAAAATACATACCTACTACCGTAATCTCCCGCGTATAAGGCGCACCCCCAACTCAGAGAATGCAGGTCCGCGTAGAAGGCGCACATACTGCCTCTGAATAGGTTTTTTGAATAACCTCGCGTATAAGGTGCACCCCTTACTACTGGGGTGTGTTTCCCGTAGAAGGCGGACCCCAGAATGTAAGGGAAGACTATACCAAGGTGTATTCAAAGTCATCATAGAACCAACATCCAAACTGTCTGTGCTGCCACCTGGTGTTATGGTAGCACACTATGGCAGGATTATTGATGTAATGCTGCATTGGATTCTCTTGATTAAAAGGTCAATAATGTAATTAATAAAGCTCTTAGGGAGTGCGGTGTACACATATGTCCACACACTTTTATGGTGAGCAGAATAGCTTGTGTCATTCAGCAGTTTAAGCATATGTAAAGCACCATGGTATAGACTACATCTTTTCTTTGGTTAAAGAAAATACATGAGTAGGTGCACATCAGTCTGAATTGGAAGATGGAGGTACCCTGCGTACAAGGCGCACGCCCAACACAAGGCAATTACCCTTCCGCGTACAAGGCGCACTCCCGATCTGATTCGCGTATAAGATGCGCCTTATACAGAGATGTCAGACCTTCAGAGGTCCGTCTATTTTCAGATGTTCAAACTTTCCTAAAATCAGACATCTCAGAGGCTTCTTCCAAATTGTGGTCATAATATGGATAGAGAGAATTACATAAATCATAGATACCCTTACAACATAAACTTTCTACTTCTAGGGTGCCTACGGGCTTCCCTAGCCCGCTTAAAAGGGTCTATATCTCTTCTTTCCTATCCCCTCAGGATGTGTGTGGTGCACATATGCGCGGGCACCGACACATTCCTCTGTGAAATTGTGTAATGACGTTCTCGCCATGACCTTTGCTGTCGAAATGGCGTTAAACACCTATTACTCACTCTCTCTAGGGTGCCTAAGGCTGAGCATAGTTCAGGCTTCAGCAGGTGGAATTAACCATGCTGTCATACTAGTATTTGGCATGATCAAATTGTCATATGAGAAATATCATAAGACTAGTGGTATATAGTGTAAATACATCAGGCTCATATAAAATAGTGTTATTTCCAGTTATCACTGGTTTATTCAGCTTAGGCAACATGTAAGAAATATCAATCATACAGTAGTTAGTATGTAGGTAATTTGTACATACAGTAAACATACAGTAATTTATAAAGTACAATGTTCAGTTCCACTCCACCTGTGAGGTAATAATAATACAGTGTCCAGCATAGTTCTAGGTGGGTTCCCAGACCTAGCACCTGACCTGCTGCTTAGAGGAATAATGTAATAATGAATAACTTTACCCTCTGGTGGAAGTCTTGAAGAAGATAGCCCCTGGCCACTAATGGTAGAAAACCAATGCCTGTCTAGCATAGTTTCACCATAGTGCAGTGGTATAGCAGGTAGCAGGAGATGACTGGAGATGTTACCTCTAGAGCGGTTCTTGGTGATGTGTCTTCCTGGAGGTGCATACAGGCTATTTGTAGCAAATCTTGGAAAAGCACCTCCAGACTGACTGGAGCCAGCAGCATCTGCCTAACTCTACAATTGTTTGAGGGGACTCTTTCAAGTGTCACAGGGGGACAAAGGACCCCCATGGACGCCGCTATGCCCCCCATTGTCTTGGTCGGTTCTGCATCTTTAGACCCTCATATCTCGGTCGTTTATGCGTTTATAACCGCCATTTTGGGCATGCGCGGAGTTGAATATGCCAAGTTTATAATGCCCGCTGGATAGGCGCGTAACTCGCGCCGGTTTGTCTGTAGTGCACTCGGAGCTCCTTTCGGTCTCCATGGCATAACTTCCTTAATAATGGGAGTTCCGCCTTGATCTTGGGCTCATTTTGACCGTCTAATTATGGGCTTTCCATAAATGCTTTGATATTTGACCTAGCTCGCTCAGGAGCGACGCTAGAGCGACCGGACTGTTATGGCGTCGTGCTTATGTAACCCATTGTTCAGTCCTTAGAGTGCTCAGACACTCATGACGGCGTCTGTGGTGCCCAGGCACCCCTAACGGCCGTTTGCATTCACTTACAAGTTATTAGTTTGTGCACTGAACCATGAGGTCGCACACTGAGACCCTCATTTTTATTATATTGTGCAGTGGACCATTAGGTCGGACCCTTTGATGTCACAAACTCTGTCTAACTGACTCTGGCTGGTGTGCAGTGGGGCATGAACGCTCTTATACAAAGTTTGAGCGCTCTTATAGCTCTTAGAACCAACCTATGTATTAATTTCATAGATATTCTTTGATTAATACAAAATATGTTAGAATTTATGGAATAATAAAATGGTATATGATAATGCCATGTGCTGCCCTCTAGCTTTTTCTAGACAAACCACCTTTCAGAGATCAAAGGATCTCTGAAATCTCATTTCAGAGGACATGAATCTAAGCTGGCTGCCGATTGGCTGAAATTCTGATGCAGTGTTTTTAATTGTATTTCTATGACCATCCATTCCAGAGAGTTTTTTAATGGTTTTGAGTGAGGGGAATAGGTTGCAATGAAGACAAAATGGGCGCTTTTAGCGTAATACATTGGGGAAATTGGTGTTTTGCTAACACCCAACAATTTTCAGAGGTTGAGCCCATACCCAACTGTCATCTCTGCTTATATGCAGGAGATTACGGTGTCCTAATTTTTTTTCAACCCCGTTACCTGAACACAATTTTTTTAGGCCTCACAAATTCACGTCAATTCAAGAGATCAGTCTTGTGAATTTCTTCACATTTCAATTGTTTGGGGATAATAACCGGGAATATGAAGTTGTCAGGGAAAGTCATTGAATATCGATATCAGGAAATTTCGTCTTATCATACCCTATGTCAGGGAAAATCATAGAAGACGGATGAGAAAAAAATGTACCGTATTCGTTCTAATAAGCGCACATGTGCGGAAATTCAATTGTTAGATGCTCAAAACATCAATACAAAGATTAATTCTAATAAGCCTTAAAGCCCCTTAAAGCCTTAAAATTGTTTTTTTTAAATCAAAATCATTGATTTTGCCCCCAAAATCTCTGTTCTTGCACTGCATTTGCATGATTTGAGGTCATAAAAGGTGGGGTGTGCGCTTATTAGAGCATGTGCGCTTATTAGAACGAATACGGTAATTTGTTTGTACGGGGCCATCCACAAATGATGTCACACTGGAAGGGGGGAGGGCCTCCCTAGCCCACTTAAAAGGGTCTATTTCTCCTCTTTTCTATCCCCTCAGGATGTGTGTGGTGCACATATGTGCGGGCACCAACACATTCCCCTGTGAAATTGTGTAAGTAGTTCTCGCCATGAATATGACCTTAGCTGTTGAAATGGCGTTAAACATCTATTACTCACTCACTGGAAGGGGGAGGGGGGGTCAGGCTCGGCATGACGGAATTAATTCTCTATATATATCTTCAACATTGCAAATTTGGCAAAAAACGTGATTAGGGGGGAGGGGGGGTCATAAATGGTCAAATTTTGTGTGACGTCATTTATGGATGGCCCTTACTGAGTAGTGAAATCCTTTGATATTTCCCAGGCTATGATAGTTTGATGTTTGAATTTTACAGGTGAGGCCATGTGCATCTTACTTAGAGGAATTTAAAGAATGTACAAGTAAGTGTGAACTTCACAGTAACGGGTATATTAATCTTGCAAAGTGGTGACATTCACATGCAAATGTAAGAGTGGGAACCCTCACCGGTTAGCATAATACTTGCACATGTGCACTTCAATAAAGTTAAGAGATTGAAACAACCACAATGGCTAAACTAGGCAAGGCATAACCAAATATTGTCTAATTTGGGTAAGGGACCATTTCAAAATATTCATCAAAATGATATGAGAATTTTGCTTGAGGACTAGTAGTTTTCCATCAGCACGATTTTATGTTGGGGTCCTAGTGCAAGAAGGTTGTAAACATTACCAGGTACTTTAGCCTGTCAAATTCAAATTTCTTTCACTAGGGCAACAGTATTGTCTTTAGTAATATGCACATAGTAAATAGATATTACCGTAATCTCCCGCGTATAAGACGCGCTGCGCATATAAGACGCGCTGCGCGTATAAGACGCACCCCAAACTTAGCACATGCATTTTCGCGTATAAGGCGCACATTTTAAGGATGGAATTTGTAAGATTAGTACATTTCTATAGTAAAATTACCCCTCGTATAAGACACACCCCCAACTTGAAGAAATCCTATAAGACTCACAATGCATTTGTTTGGCCTAGAGGACGCGTCTTATACGCGGGAGATTACGGTACCACTTCACTCGTTTGGATTCCAGCTTTATTACTTCTTTTCCTCAATATTTCAGGTTTCAAAGGCAGATTTCATCAGAAATTTATTCATGGACACAAACTGCCGTGTGAACAGTGGAAACTAGACTTTGATAACTGTGTTGCCTACAGGAAGACACGCTCCTTAGAAATGGCGGTAAGACACATACACTTTCAAGCTTTGTCATATCTGATGTTCTATACATCTGGGTTTTTTGTTTGTCTTTTTTGGCCCAGGTCCTCCTGGGTCATTGGCAGCGCCTTTTCGGTCAAAAACTGATGGTCATGAATTGGAACTTTAGATGGGAATTGCTCATCGAAATTAGGGGATAATTAAACAAAAAATCATGGAAACATAATCTTTAGGATCTAGTCTTTCATTGTACATGCACAATTCCTGAGTGACCGGTCGTCTGATTTCATTTTTCCAATAACAGTAAATAGATAGGGTATATTCGATTCAATTTGATTGATATTGCCAAACATGCATGGATTATATTCAAAAAGCCATTAATTTCAAGTTAAATCCATAGAATATATCATTTCTCCGTCGAAAATGCTACTTCGGGCAAATGGTGTTTAGAAAAGCGTCTAACAGTAAATGTTGAGAAAACAAAAACACTATGGTTTGGTCCTAGGAGGAAGTTACCTAAAGTTGTGCTGTGTACGTTCAAAATGGCAGAGACTGATTTGGAAACTGTACATGACTATACTTACCTAGGTCTACACTTGGATAATTACCTAACCATGGAATTGGCAATGAAAAATGTTTTCCAAAGGGTTAATAACAGGTTGTTCAGATTAGCTAAATTGCGTCATTTACTGACACTTAAAGTTGCAATATTGGTGTATAAAACGACTATACTAAGTTTGTTTGATTACTGCAGCTTTGTTTATGCAGGTTGTAGTAATGAAGATAATCTTGTCAAGGCGCAATGACTTCAGAATCGGGGTCTAAGAATGTGTTATAGGTATAACAGGGAATATCTCTCTGTAGAAGAACTCCATACAAGGAGCAAGGTTTCATATTTGGATAGAAGACGTGATGAAATGTTATTAGTATTGATGTATAAGTACTCCAGATGTAATGATATGTTGGATCATCATAGAGGTGACAGGGTCACTAGGTCAGATAAAAAAATTAAATTTTTGGTTAAACAACCTAGGCTAAGTACATATAAAAGGTCACCCCTATACCGTGGTGCTGAACTGTGGTCGCTATTAGGAACCTGGTATCAACATACTGAAACAAAGCTGAAGTTTAAGCAGAGAGTCAGACGTATTGAAAATCTGGGAGTACCAAATAATGGTCCTGGCGATGATATTGACGAGGATGATGATGATGACAACTCCATTGATGAGGTCGTGAGCTTGATATTGACCAGTGACGATGGTTTGGACTCTGATTCTGATCCTGAAATAGGCTAGGCAAGCATTTAAGCTTTTATTGATTTTTATTGATGTTATATCTGAGTATCTTGTACTATTTGCCTTGCATTGGTTGTAGTGGTGCTCTGATTGGTTAAAACAGAATACAGACAGCTTTTGTGATCACGGCTAATGACCCCATGGAGTTCTAACTGGTATTATCACTGGTATTATTACTGGTATTATTACTATTATTATTATCAGAAATAACAGCCAATATCGGTATTACTATTGTTACTATTATTATTATGCCTCGTGTAAGTGTGAATGTTAGTGTGTTGTTTTCTTTCTTACTTTATCCTTACATGATCCTACTAGTTTGAGCATAATATATTTGTGTCTAGAATTTTGTACAATGGTAACCCTCCTTTATAGAAGCTTATGTGCTTGGTGTATGTTGTGAGTTGCAATTTCAACAATCCTACATTTCTGCCTTAACCTGTGTTACTTTTGTTCTTGTTTGTCTGGGCCTGTTTTGTCTATCATTATTTATCATTATTACATAGATTTCTCATGATTCATTGTTGTGTCTATAATTGTATGTATTTTTACAAAATTGATATGGTGTACAATTTGATATGGTATCTAATTTACCGAATGAATTTGATTTGTAGCTTTTTTCTTGATTGTATGATTGTGTTTGTCTTACTGATAGATGTTTGACTATAATTCCAGTTGTGCTTCATTTACGACGATTCTGTAAATTGTGAGAGGCTCAATGAACTTTGATTTCAATTAAAAAAAGAGGGGTCACGCATGCGCACAGATCAAAATCCAAAATGGCGGACAGCATGACGATCGCCTTACGGTGCTATCGAAACTGCTGGATTATAACAAAATGGAGGAGAATTACACTGTCTCATGCCTTTTTTTAGTTAATATGGATCCTTATTCAAGACCTGCTGCTGTTTTGCAATGCTTAATTCGCCAAGAGAGGAGTTATTCGCTAATGAAAAATGCGAGCAATAATGGGTGCATTTTCCATAGCCTTAAGCATTGACGACTCCGACACACTGTCACTATATTGATAGTCCCCTACGGTAGGTAGAGGGCGACCTGGGCCAGTCGTGCATTGCACGCGTTGAATCTTTTCTACTGCTTTTGTGTTATTGGCTAATAATTGATCCCGCTTAGTCATTATAACCCACACCCGATATCTACTCTCATCGATTTCAGCATGAATCTGGTTCCAAAATTCCTCTTTGAATTCAATTTTTACTAATTTTTATACCCTTAAAAATCGGCCAAAATTCCTGATTTCCCTATATTTGTACACATCCTTTTTCCTATAATTTACATGGAGGTGGTGCAATGCCTGGGGATAGCATAACCCACAGATTTCTAATGTAAGCAATAGATTTATTGATGATTAAAGTTCTTGTTGAATGTCTGAGTTCCTCGATGGCCCCCGGACGTAAAACTAAACAAACAAAAATCCTTTGATTAAGTGTCAGTAAACCTTCATGTTTCAGGAGAAGGTGATTTCAAGTGAGAAAGACAGAAAGCAACAGCGGCTTGCAGCATCTAGAGCTAACAACGTGTGGGAATATCGCACAAGTCCACCAGAGGATTGGGCCAAACCATTACCAGAATATCTTGAACGGATGAAAATACCTTCAGTTCAAACAGAAAAGTCTTCTGGATGTACAATATCATAGAATTATTGACAATTAGTGATGTTGATATTTATATGTTTGTATAGTTTGTACAAATAAATCATTTTGTTTCTAATATTTGTGTGGTGGCTTTTCAGTTCTACTCATTGTAAGGGGTGATCAGTAAACTATGTCATACCCAAAGGGATAGCAGGGTTCTTATGCGTCATGGAAAATTGGAAAACTGAATATTTGTTGCAAAAATCTGTTGGAGTGGACTTTTTTCCCCACCTGGATTGCAGGAAATTTGCCAAAATTTAGTTTAAAATGTCAAGGGAAGATTTGTCATGGAATTTGAGTGGATTTTGTGGGAACCCTGGGATAGGGTTTGGTTGGGGCAGAGTTGGCCAAGTGCAAAGTATAGGAAAAGGTGGTGGGGGCAACTAAGTATAGGAAAGAGGGTGGTGGTGTTCAAAATGAACAAAATATCTACCAGGTCTGACGTTCTGTCTAGAAGACCCCTCAATGTCAAGTGGGATTTCCTTGGGAATTTTTTTATACTTGAAAGGGGAATATTGATGTCATACGCCTAATTTGAATAAATTTGTTGAGAAATTATTTAAAGGGGGGGGGAGGGTCTACTAAAAAGTCACCTAAGATACCACCAAAACAATGTATATACAAGGGAAGGGATTAAAAAGCCGTCTCTAACATTTCTCTAAAACCCAGTCCCATCCATGCAAGATGAATAACAAGATAATGCATGCAAATCAATTACCTAACTAAACAGTCCAGGGAAATGCAGAGATGTAAGTTGCCAGGGATTTCCCTGAAAATAGGGAATTCAAAAATGTTTAAAATGTAGTCTGAATAGGGATATCCTGGGTTTTCAGGGACAAAATTTATTCACAGCCTTCTTTCACCAATCATTTTCTTCACAGAGACCCAGTCCTCAGTTGTCTAATTCAACTAGGGACTCCACTAAGCCCCTCTGGTGTAAGCAGAGGAACTCACTGGTCCAGGGGAGACTCTGGGCAGGGAATCTCAGGGACAGAACCTCCCAGGGAGAAATGAAGGGAATGCTGTTCTCTGATTGGTCTAAAATCATCAGTCAATGTAGTACATTTGTTTAACACCAGGTGGTGCCATGATGCTGTGCTGGACAGAGTCTGCCCTGAACACTCTGCTTATACGGCACATGGCTATTGTATTATTGACCAATGGGAGGCATCCCTGGCATATACTGCGAAGTCGGGGGCTGAAGGTGTTAGTCATAGTGCCGTCAGGGGCTGATGGCGGCCCCCAGCTGATAAAGGCTATGTGAGCTATACCAGGGGCCTGCCAACTCCCCCAGTGTCGCGATAACAGCTTTTCAAGGATTTTCCCAGTACCTGACTTACATCTCTGGAAATGACTGTCCTTTTCCGAGGCAAAGAATTCTGGGTAAACAGGTTAAGGACGGACTGGCACTACCGTAAATCCTTGTGTATGAAACGCGGCTTATACACTTGAATTACCCCCTCCGCATCCTATTGGATATGCCCCAACTCGGGGTGTGTCTTATATATGCAAGGATTTTATACTATAGAACAGTACTAAAATGACCAAAACCCATGCCTCACACCCTTAATATGTATCCCACCATCCCCTGTGTCCTACCATCCACTGTGTCCCACCAACCATTGCTTGTTGACCACTTTCCGCTGCTAAGCGAAAGTGGTCTATTACATCTGCATCAGCCCATAGACTTTGCCCTGAGCTCTACCCTCCACTGTAAATCAATGTACCGATTGCACCCTGGTTCCATACCCTCAACTGGTCTATAACCCCCTCCCCTCACCCCCTTAAGCATAGGGCCTGCCAGACTGGACACGTGAGTGGGAGGTGTGTGTGTGTGTGCGTGCGTGCGGGGGTTAGTGGAGAGTGGTTAGTGGCTAGCAGGTTGGCTACCACTCCCGGGCCACGGATCTGACCCCAGCAGTATAGCAGGCAGTGTAGTTGTTACTTGCCACAGTGGCCAGCCGTTCAGGACCAATGTTTTTTTTTTCCATCAAAAATTCTATTATCGAGGAGGTCTAAAACTATAAG
Organism: Acholoe squamosa; assembly: GCA_949317995.1. NCBI lineage: Eukaryota > Metazoa > Annelida > Polychaeta > Phyllodocida > Polynoidae > Acholoe > Acholoe squamosa. The sequence continues at coordinate 70,830,145 of OX439041.1, forward strand.
CGCAGGCTCTAAAATAAGCCCAGGTCTCATACAAGCACATGGGGCAACATGGGGTTGAAATAAATAAGTGCAAGTGTGCTTAAACGGATGTTATGTAACCCAAATATGTGTGGAAAGCATAGGGCCTGCCAGACTGGACACGTGAGTGGGAGGTGTGTGTGTGTGTGCGTGCGTGCGGGGGTTAGTGGAGAGTGGTTAGTGGCTAGCAGGTTGGCTACCACTCCCGGGCCACGGATCTGACCCCAGCAGTATAGCAGGCAGTGTAGTTGTTACTTGCCACAGTGGCCAGACGTTCAGGACCAATGTTTTTTTTTCCATCAAAAATTCTATTATCGAGGAGGTCTAAAACTATAAGTGCAGGCTCTAAAATAAGCCCAGGTCTCATACAAGCGCATGGGGCAACATGGGGTTGAAATAAATAAGTGCAAGTGTGCTTAAACGGATGTTATGTAACCCAAATATGTGTGGAAAGCATAGGGCCTGCCAGACTGAACACGTGAGTGGGAGGTGTGTGTGTGTGTGCGTGCGTGCGGGGGTTAGTGGAGAGTGGTTAGTGGCTAGCAGGTTGGCTACCACTCCCGGGCCACGGATCTGACCCCAGCAGTATAGCAGGCAGTGTAGTTGTTACTTGCCACAGTGGCCAGACGTTCAGGACCAATGTTTTTTTTTCCATCAAAAATTCTATTATCGAGGAGGTCTAAAACTATAAGTGCAGGCTCTAAAATAAGCCCAGGTCTCATACAAGCGCATGGGGCAACATGGGGTTGAAATAAATAAGTGCAAGTGTGCTTAAACGGATGTTATGTAACCCAAATATGTGTGGAAAGCATAGGGCCTGCCAGACTGAACACGTGAGTGGGAGGTGTGTGTGTGTGTGCGTGCGTGCGGGGGTTAGTGGAGAGTGGTTAGTGGCTAGCAGGTTGGCTACCACTCCCGGGCCACGGATCTGACCCCAGCAGTATAGCAGGCAGTGTAGTTGTTACTTGCCACAGTGGCCAGCCGTTCAGGACCAATGTTTTTTTTTCCATCAAAAATTCTATTATCGAGGAGGTCTAAAACTATAAGCGCAGGCTCTAAAATAAGCCCAGGTCTCATACAAGCGCATGGGGCAACATGGGGTTGAAATAAATAAGTGCAAGTGTGCTTAAACGGATGTTATGTAACCCAAATATGTGTGGAATAAGTTATCTCTGGTTGCAATATGTGTGGAATATGGGTGGAGTGAGTAGAATATAGGCTGAATATGGTTAGAATTAGTGGAATATGGGTGGACTAAATGCATTGCGGAGGGAATATATGGATGGCATAAGTGTGGAAAATGGTGCATTAGGTGGAATGTTGGTGAAAAAGTGGATTATGGGTGAAAGAGTAGAATATGATGCAATAAGTTTGGAATATAGAAGTGAAATAAGTGTGGAATATGGGTGGAATAAGTGAACGATGTGTGGAATATGGGTGGAATAAGTGGAGTATGGTTAGAGTAAGTGGAACATGGATGTAATAAGTGTGGGAATATAGATGAAATAATTGTGGAATATGGTGTAGACTATGGGTCCACTAAGTGGAATATGGGTGGAATAAGTGAACTATGCATTCACCAAGTGTGGAATATGGGTGGAATAAGTGGAGTATGGGTGGAGTAAGTGGAATATGGATGGAATAAGTGTAGAATAAGGTGGAAAATGGTGTAGACTATGAGTCCAACAAGTTGAATAAATGGGATATGGGTGGAATAAGTGGACTATGGGTGGAGTAAGTGGAATATGGATGGAATAAGTGTGAAATAAGGTGCAATAAGTGGAATATGGTGTCAAATAATATTGCAATAAGTGTGGAATATGGGTGGAATAAGCATGGATTATGGATGAAATCAGTGTGGATTATGGGAGGAATAAGTAAATTATAGATAGAATGAGTGGATTATGACTGGAATAAGTGTAATATGGTTGCAATAAGTGTGGAATTTGGGTGCAATAATTGGAATATGGGTATAATTATTGAAAAAGATTAGAAACAATGTGAAAGATTTGTGGAAGGTGGTTGGAATGAAGGTGGGATTGAATGTGAGTGGAATATGGTTGGAAAAGTGTGTAGTATAAATGTAATAATTGTGTATTTAATTGCATAACATAAATTGGGAATATGGATGTAATAAGTGGAATATGGATGGGAAAAGGTGGTGAGATAAGTCAAATAAGGTTGGAGTATGTGTGGAATATGGGATGAATAAATGGAATATGGGTGGAATAAGCATGGAATAAGTTGACATATTACTGCTTACAGTGATGGATTACTGTACATTGTGAGAGATAACTGACTGGAAAGAGTAGATAACTAGAGACTGGTTTCTGTAGATAGTGACTGATAACCACAGACAGTAACATAAGCAACAGTAATATTACAGCAGTTATTACTGTAGGTAGTGACCGATTATGTACAGCACACACTGATTGAAGACCTTGATTCACCAAAAAAAGTTCTTTTAGGTATCAGTGTACCTTCAAGCAACACTCTTTTTGGTAAAATAACATGCACATCCTCCCTTCATCACACTTTTAAAGAAATTTATAGCCTATATAACCCACACTCCTACTCAAAGCCTACCACACATGACTCTTTTGCCAAACCAAAAGGGTCAATGTGATCTAAACAGTCATCTAAACTCCTAAACCCCTCATGAAAGTGGTCTTGCAGATTTGCTGCACCCTCTTGACCCCTAGCATCCTCGTGTTCTAGAATCCCCTGTATCCTACCATCCTATGCCCCCCCCCCATCCTCCTTTCTCACCACCCCCTGTATCCCACCCCCCGCTGTCTGACAGTGTCCTATCATCCCCTGTGTCCCATCATCCCCTGTGCCTCACCATCCCCTGTGTCCCACCCTCCCCTGATGGCTGTGTCCCACCATCCCCTGTGTCCCACCCTCCCCTGACGGCTGTGTCCCACCACCCCCTGTGCCTCACCATCCCCTGTGTCCCACCCTCCCCTGATGGCTGTGTCCCACCACCCCCTGTGTCCCACCACCCCTTGTCTCCCACCATCCCCTGTATCCCTCTAACAGTCTTAAGATTTTACCTATGATTATCACAGCTGCCTGGTTAGCTCAGTAGGAAGAACACTGGACTGGTATTGATCAGAATCTTGATGGACCAATTCAAACACGTCCTCACCATTTTTTTAGCTGGAGACCCATGTCCCCTTTATAAAGAATGGAAAAAAGTGATTTTTCAGGTTTTTGTCTTTCCATTTCTTCTATTTTCAAGTATAATGTGATTGATAGACATATTTAGGAATATTGGTAATGCTATGAGAAGATGGGACCAGTAGCCATCGCATGCTCGGACGAGATCAACCTTCTGATCATAGAGTGAAATGAGGTTTCTGGGCTAGCCCACATGGGCCCCAGCTGGATGCCTTACAATTACCAGCTTTAACCCATGTGGGCCAGCCCAGAGGAATCCCAATTGGGGCCCATGTGGTCTTGCTGGCTGAGGAGTTTGTCAGACTCTGACCACCATATTCAAAATGCATGTAAACCTGAATAAATATGTGCCCATTGCACTTACATGTCTGGTCTTGATTGGCATTTGCCATCAATTCGAACATCAATTGAAAGATCGAACCATTATGGGTACATACTTCAAATGGATGCAAAATCTATGTACAAAACTATTTAAGGAAATATAGTTTATTAGGGATAATCATACATTGAGAAAGGTGTGTGGTGAATCATTCTCATGCAGAAACATTTTGCACAAATTTGGTACACCTTTTCAGTGAGTGAACTACAAAAACTGTATATCTATGGACAGAGTTGCTTAAACATTCGTTGTGGGTTGACTGATACACACTTTGATCTCTGCCAATATTTTTTAAAAATCAATGAGCTGTTCTGTGAATCATGAGGACAATGAAACAACATTATAGCAATCACGTTTAATAAGAGTGACATGTGGGCAAGAGGGACTATATAATTGACTGACTTGTCGAAATAGAGGTAGTGCTAATAGGAAGAGGAGTAATGCCACATACACACACCTGACTTTTTAAAATATACTAAGACATGACTTTACAATACTCTTCCAGCAAAATTAGAACTATTAGGCAATCGGTTCCAAATCACTATATGAATGGTTCGAGAGAATCCCTACTGATATAACTATTGTTGCAAGAGAGAAGAAAACTAGCAGAAAACGATCAAACACGGCAGCAACCAATATCCACTCTCTGTTGCAGACCTCCTGATAATCTTCATGTTTATTTTCATCTCCCACCTCCATTAGTACAGTGCCTAAAAATAATAAAAAAAAATATAGTATGTTATAACTGGAACAAAAACAATATAATTACATAGATTAAAAAAGACCTTGCATATAAGACACGGCCCCTGTGTAGAATCGTCATTCTGTATTATAAAGAATTCTTAGGTGTAACCTGCTACTGGGAAAAAATCTTTCAAACTTAGGTTTTGCTTTATATTGAAGTACCTTTTTGAAATGGTCTTTTTACAGCAGTTTCTACATGTGATATGACAATAATTTGTCCAAACAAGAATGCTTACGTCTTGCTTTATGGTTTCCAAGTGACTTGCCATCCATTGCCAGAATGTCTTGAGTTTGGATAGCCTTACCACTTACTGGCATGGTGTCACCTGAAGCATGCTTAATTGGCTCAGGCTTCACAGATGATCTCTGAAGTAAAAAAAAGATAGATGTTTACATCTGAACAACAGGAAGAACGCTGTAAAAATAATGACCATGGTAGAGAACAAGAGCATTGTAGTTGGGCAGGTGCTTTGGTTGCCTTTGTTAACACTTAAAAATCACATATTCTCCATAGATTGTGCAATAAAGTGCACCATCTTGACCAGCAAGGACAGGATAACTGGTGTACAAATGTTAAAGGTTTGCTATATATGCTTGGTAGAAAATATATTCAGCTTTGGGAAAAGCAGTCTACATCTAATAACTCTAACATCATAGCTAGTGCAACTGAACCAATCTTTAGTAAATATTCTGAGAAAATTATGAATGAAATTGCACTTGCTGGGGAGGGTAAAAAGTTAAGAACATTAAAAAAATTCAAGACTGAGTTCAGGCTCAAACACTACCTGCTTAAAATTAGCAATCAGTATCACAGGATTGCATTAGCGGAAATCAGACTTAGCTCCCATAATCTTGGTATTGAGATAGGGAGGCTTTGTAGGCCCCCCAAACCTGAATATGACAGAGTATGTCTATACTGCTCTACTGGTGCTATTGATGATGAGGTACATTTTCTGACAACATGTGAACTACACAAGGCAGCTCGAACTACTCTTGAAAATCATATAGATGGTAGAATCTGTAATTACAAGGATATGTCAAATACAGATAAGTTTGTTACAGTTATGAAAGAAAATGACCCTAGTATAATAAATGCACTTGCAAAGTTTGTGTATGCTGCCTTTAAGCAGAGGCCGCAGCAGCTTTAAACTACCCTCTGTGGAATCCAACTATTATTCTTGGTATTATGTATATTGTATGGTTTCACCTAGTACTATATCATCACATACGTTAATGTAATGTATATAAATATATGAGTTATATGTATGGTACAGTTGACCCACCTACGTTATGTATGTCGTGTCTGTATTTGTGTATCTTTGTAGGGATTTTTTGTCTACATGATACCTTGTAAGCATGCTTGTGTGTGTGAATGTTTAAGTGATCTGTGTTATACAGAAGTTTCTGTTTTCATAGATTTAGTTCTGTAGAACTGTATACTAAGCATGTAGTCTGTGGAACATTACTATTATTATTATTATTTTTATTGTTGTTATTATTATTATTATTATTATTATTATTATTATTATTATTATTATTATTATTATTACTATACATTCAAACATCATGCCTCTTAGTGCATCATACAGCCTTTAAGATGCGGTATCTGACCTGACCTTTGTTGATATTAGTAAGGCGAGACTTCCATCCACTTTCCTCTTCATACACAGTGCCTGTGCCATCCAGTTTAGGACCAGCTTTTTAGCCCAGTCGGGCACCTGTTTTCCAAACATGCCGCGGTAATGAATGCGCAGTGTAATTATGGTCGCCATCGTTGATAATGCTAGTAGCAAACCAATAGACGCAAAGTATTTAGCTGAAACAAAAAGGACGTCTTTGAAATGACCAGCACCTTTACCATTTTGCCCATATCCCTGTAGTCATATGCACAGATTAGATACCTATCATTGTGGCCGTAGCCGTAGGGCTCACACAGAGCGCCAATTTATGTTATAACCGGTTCCATGCATCACAACTTGCACGTTTTTTACAGGTTGAGGTTCTGCGTGATGTCTATGAACAGATCTTGCATTATTGCATAAATAAATCTATTTACTTTTTCAAAGCAAAGCACATATAAAAAACAATACCAGTATAGAACAGAGGAAAGAGAATAGTTTTGCATTATGTCGAGATTTTTGGAATCAGAAAAAAATATCAATGATTCATAATGCTTGCAAGTCACTTCCAGTTTTGCCAACCCAAAACCCACGCTGGCTCGAATTCTGCATAATTCTCTCCCAGTCAACAAAAAACGTTTCCCTATGGCTTCTAATCATGGCAAAACGTTTTTTTTTTTTTTTTTTTTTTTTACGTTAAATAACTTTTTTGTTGTTGTGTGGGCTAGGATTAGAGATTACAGCAGTATTTCGCTGGGGCCTGAACTGAGGTCGATGTGGTATCAGAAATTCGCACAGTCAATGGCACATTACAAGTGCAGGGCATGACGCTTGTGGGGACCAGGAAATCGTACTACTTTAAAAGAGGGGTTTAACTAATTCAGCATACACAATGACAGTCAGAAAATATATCTGCTGTCCACAACAATAATACATGAGATGCATCTTTTATGTTTATCATCCATCAGCCTAGTGCAGTAAATCACTTTATGGTCCTGGACAGTTAATGTTTATTGAGAAGTAATATGCATAAAACAATCATAATGCACTAGAGCCACCTAGGCTTGTAGACATTCACACATAAAAATCAGCCATCTGCCTAGTGCAGTAAATAATGTAGACAATATAATGTATTATGTTTGTCATGGTCCATAAATGCATGCTGGGCAAGGAACTCACCAGGTCTATATCAGTAGTATATATATAGGTCTTCTTTGGATATTTCTAAAAAATATCCAAAGAAGACCTATATTTTTTGAATATCCAGAAAATACCTATTATTTTGGATAATAGGATTATTTTGGAAATAGTAAAGGAGGATTGAAGGAGGATTGAAGGAGGAGGATTGAAAGATACATTCAATTTCAGATCAGCTCTCTAAGGAATGACGTTACTGAAACAGGAGGACTATTATGTATGGTGCTTCAACCAACTGATGGGAGCATACACGCATCAACCAACAATGGGAGCATCAGCCGTTCTAAGTTAACAAGCTCGCACGAATAGTCGTGATTTTGTTCACACTGAAGCTAGTACCTGGAGCTACAGGCGTGGAGGTTCGTGACATGAGGGCTAGACCTCTTCAATTAACCCCAGACATTGCGTTCCTTATATACTCCACCTCAGCAGTGAAATCATAAATGTGGTGTTACACCTTTAAGTCTATGAACAAATAGACATTCAGTTTAAGAGGATATAGATTTTTTTCAACAGTTTGAGTGATTTAGGGACAGAGTTTTTTCTCCTTTATTTTTTTGTTATGTTTCATTGATATCAGCAAAGAACATTTGCTGAGTTATTAGAGGAATTTACAGCGTTAGTTTACAATTGAAACGATAGATTTTCATTTTCATTGGATTTAAAGCAATTCTTGTATTACGATGATAAATAAAATATGTGATGTACAGATCATTTGACACTTTGATTGAAGTATTATGCTGTCTATAAGTGAAAATAAAAATGAAGTGAAACAAGTTGTTTGGATATAATACATTTTATTATAATAATGTAATAGAACAGAGTTAAGTATTATTATAAAATCATATCATTAGGACATATGTGTTTCTTTACGCCATTGTTCATATATTTTGCTGTGTCTTAATTGGAAACATATTTTCGAATAAGGAGTATCTTTGAGTTTGTTAGATTCTTTTAATGTAATATTATATATTTTTTCCAACACAAGTTGTGCAATCGGATCTCCACAATTTATTTTATATTCTTTTTCACCAAAATTTAAAAAAAGGATATGAATTTGTCCTCTGTAATCATTGTCTATGATTCCTGCCTTAACATTTGTATACTTAAACCTATGCCCACTTAATGGTGCTATACGTGCATAATACCCAGTAGGGACAGCAACTTTGATGCCTGTTTCAATTAAACATTTTTCTTTGGCTGGAATTATATAACTGAAAGCACTATATAAATTAAATCCTACAGCGTTAGTTTTTTCTTTGCTTAGAGGAAATGTATTGGAATCATATCTAGTATATCCTAAAACAGGTTTGTTTCCCATTTTTTTTTATTGACTGTACTTTAAGACTATTAAGAAGTGTGCATTCACAGAGACATTTATATCATTCAGAGACATTAAGAAGTGTGTTTTACCTTTAGGATTCTGTTTTTCTTATTCTTCTTCTAAAATGTACAGTATATCAAGATAGTCAAAAAGTTCTTTGTCTTGAATGTCTTCCATCGCAGTATTCAGTTTATCTAACTGATTTGGTTTTAACATGAAGTGGCTTTCAATGTTCTTTGATGCGAACAGTAACGTATCCCAGTTTAATTTGGTGACAGTGAAACCTTCTATTTCAATTTTAGAGTTCATGTTAACGTTCGAACTAAACAGATGTTTTATTTGATCCATTTTAGATGAGAGTTCTGTCCATTCTTCTTCGAAAATTTCGATCTTTTGTTCTTCTTTTACATCCAAGTATACGAGTGTGTTGTCTTCGTGCGGCACGTCATCGTACATAACAACTAAATTGAGATTGTAGGAAATGTTATAACATCCTCGCAAACACGTTTTCACTTCACCTTGATCCGTGTAACTATGTGCTCGCACTGTGAAATTGGTTTCATACCGATGATGACTTTCTTCTGAACTTGTTTCATCTTCTGAGGTTGATGATTCAATGTTATTCATTATAGTTTCGTTGTCAGCCATTTTTTTTGACGCAATGAATGATGTTGCTACGTTATGTTGTCATAGCTACACTTAGTAACGAGTGTTTACTCGATTTGTAGCGCATACCTTAGCAACCGTGTTACACAGAGAGTGGATACCAAAGACGATCTAAATCATAAATTTCTGCTGGTATTGATTCATTTATATGTCTCCAGCCGGGAAAATAAAGAATTAAGTCATCATTTATGAACAGAGTGGCAGAGAATGAGTTACATATGTGTTCTAGTATACTTTGAAATTGACTTCTGAAATTGATTGTTTGATCTAAAAATAGTATATTCGCAGATTTCAATGACTGGATAAAATTTTTATATTCTTTAGATTTAAGTACTGTAGTAGTTTCATTGATACGACTATTTCCATGGAATATTATTGAAATCTTGCTGTATCTTGAATTATCTCGGGTTTGCCATTTAACTCCAAAGTGATCTGTGTAATACATGACATTGATTAATTTTTTTAAGTTTTTTATTACTTCATTTAAAAGTGAAGAAGTTTGAACTTCATCGTTTTTCCATTTATTTAAAAAAAGTTCTGCTATTTCATTTTTTAAAATAAAAGTAATTATTTTAGTGTTTTCATATGGAAAAATATTATTTCGAGGTGAATGATCATTGTAATCAGGATCTTGTAAAATATAAAGCAAGCATTCATCTACTTTTGCTTTGTTGTCCATTATGTTTTTTTGGTTGTATGATTTTTTAGTTTATCATAGAGATTGTGTGATTTTTTAGTTTATCCCAAGGATATTTTGTTTGTTATATTGTATGCATAAAAAACATAACTCGATTTTATTTAATTTTTTTATTAGGGATAATTTCACATCGAGAGATGGAGGGCATTTCATTGATTTTATTAATGGTTTATATGATGTTGATTTTTTTTATTTTTAATGCTTTTTCATCATAGGCTTGTTCTTTAACTGCATCGACTCGTTTTTTCTTTTGCTGATTCTTAATTTGATTTTTCTTCATAGGCTTGTTCTTCAACTGCATCAAAGAATTGTTCTTCATCTGCAGCCTCTTCATTGACAGGGTTTTCTCTTGATGGTTCTTCATCCATTTTTTCAACTGGTTTTTCTTCAGTTTCATTAGTTGTTTTTTCTTTCCCTGATCCGAATCCTCTTTTGTTTCTTTCAGTTACATTAAGAACAGACACTTCTTCAAGGTGAGGGATGCAAATTCTTTCTATGATGATTTGAGCTATTTGATCTCCATGTTTTATTTCAAAGTTTTTATTACCAAAATTGAACAGTAGGACGGCAACAGTGCCTCTATAGTCTCCATCTATTACTCCTGCACCAACATCAATAAAATGATGAACTGCAAGACCTGATTTAGGTGCTATGCGACCATAGCATCCTGGAGGTATAGCAAGCGTTAAATCAGTTTTCACCAACATTCTTTTTTAGCAGGAATAATATAATCATAAGCACTGTATAAATCAAATCCTGCAGATTCTTTAGTTGATCTTGTTGGTTCAATCGCTCTTTCTGTATTTTTTATATAATATATCACAGGTTTACTTATAGGATTTATATCAGGCGTGGTAACAGGAGTTTTGCATGGTGTTACATAATAAGACTCGTGTGAATATGCCATTTTTGTTGATATTGATATATAAAGATATCAGTAATAATATGAAGTTATAACTAATATCAGTAATAATATGAAGTTATAACTATACTAAGTACTTATGACTTGCTTAATGACTTGTTATGATATAGTTATCTAAGCTTATTTCAGCGATATTTAAAGCGATAATATAATATAATGTTATAACTATAGTATGTATAATACTAAGTACTTATGATTATTGCTATACTACTTGTTATATGATATATAGTTATTTAGTTCTTAGCTTATCACAACTATATTAAAAGCAGTTATAAACAGATAACAATATTATGTTATGATAATAGTAAGTTGTTACAATTGTTATATCACTATGATTAGATGACAATGTGATAAAAAAATTATAACTATATCAAGTTATTACAATCTCAGCTTATCACAACTATATTAAAAGCAGTTATAAACAGTTAACAATATTATATTATGATAATAGTAAGTTGTTACAACTGTTATATCACTAGTTATGATATACAGTTATCTAAGGTTATCATAAAGATATTTTAAGCAATCTTATGATTAGATGACAATATGATAAAAAATTATAACTATGACAGTTGTTACTATTGTTGCTGTATTATTTATTATAATATTTAGTTATTTAAGCTTATCACAAGATATTTAAAGCAATCTTATAATCAGATAACATGATAATATATTATAACTAATAAATTGTTATGACTAACTGTATTGTAGTTATTAAAGCTTATCACAAAGATATTTAACATTTTAATTAAAGCCTGCTTGTTCACTTCCTGTTCTTTTATCGAATTCATCGAAGATAATTTTCAAACCATCTTTTCTGTTCATGTCAGACAGAGCTTTTATGAGATGGTGAGTTGCACTGTATTTAGATGTTTGCCACATTTTTAGCACTTGGAAGGCATATTGAGTTAAGTCACGTTCAGGTTCATAAGAAATATTTTTTATATCTTTATATGATATATTTAAATAAATAGCGATATATTTCCAGTCTGATGGTATTTTTTCGCTCAATTTGCTCAAGAAAAGATATATAGCAGTGGAATCAGTATGGTAATTTTCCAATAATTTTTCGCCAAAATATTTTTGAGTGAATTCTATTAAGTCTCTTCTGCTAGTTTCTAGAAAACTTGTTTCTAGTTCCTCCCATCTCTTGTATGGAGGAACATTTCTCCACCATTTTTTTAACATTTCTAATGCCATTTCGCATGGTTTTTTAGACTTAAAAATATTTTCTAAACGGTGATCAGGTATGCCTAGATAAATACCTAGTTTCATCCAGTCTGTACCTAACAGTACAGATATTTGTTGTAAGACTTGATCAGAATAACCTAAGTCTTGATTGAAATAATAGGATGGCAAAGGCATTTTGAAGTTATATGTAATCAGATGTAAAGTTAAGATTGGTTATGTTAGCTGTATCACAAAGTAGTATCGGAAACTGGTTATGTTAGCTGTATCACAAAGTAGTATCGGAAACAAGTATACTATGATGCAAAAACAGAAATAATATAATATGTATAAGGTTATATATGATATATAAAAAAGGACATAATATTACAATATGCATAAGTTCATATATGATACAGTAAGTAAAAAACAAATATATAGCCAGTAAAGATATCGTAAAACTTGTATATTTAATGTTTGTGATTTGTGTTTTTGTTTTTTTATTTACAGAATTTGTAATAATATATTTTTTTATTTTAAGCATTTTTTATTGCTGACTTAGAATACTTTTCCACGAAGCAAGATAAAAATTTACTTTTTCTCTGTCTTCGATAGTGTATCTACTAAAGAAATTTGGATTAATGTTTAACATTTCATGAAAGGTAATTTCTCCGTTTAAAATATCATTCACAGTTATATTTTTAATTTTCAAATCTTTTTCTATATGACAGGCTATCATATCAAATACACTTTCAATTAAAGCATATTTTTCCATGTTTTTACCTGAATAGTATTCAGGGTGATGATCATTATTTTTATAATGATGATCTAATGCATTTTCCCAAATTTTTTTGTCTTTTTCATCTTTAAGACCTTCAGTAGAAAAGAATTTTAAGGTATAACCTATAGCTTCTTTAACTGATAATTTTGATAAATCATGCATATTTAATCGTTTTATAAGACATATTTTTTCTGCATAATTAAAAACTGTTTCTCCTATAACGAAAAAGGCTGCAGATATTATTTGCCTATGCTTGAATACTTGTTTATAGTGTTCAAGGAGTATGTTTAAGAAAGCAGAATTGCATATAATTTTTTCTTTTTTAGCATTAACATATTTGATTGCTATTTCGTCACTGATGTTCTTATTTTTTAAAAGATTTCTTATGCTGTATGTTTGAAAACTCATTTTGAATTATATAGCAGTGATTAAGTATACCTAATCACATTCATGTTTTTCTTCATAAAACACTTCATCAGGTATACTTCTATATATGTTTAATAAACTCTCACGAGGGAGATCTACTATATCTATATCTTCAGCAGCTTCTTCATCCTTATCATTACTGTCTGATACTATAGTGTTTATGTAAATCGGACCTTTTCTTTTCCTGTATTCTCTCTCCATTTTAGCTATGCCATAGGCTTTTCTATGTGCTAACATACTCATGACTTCTTTTTCTGTCTCTTTTATTTTATAAGAGAGAGAAGAATTTTTTTCTTCTTCTTCTTTTATTTTGTTTTGATATTCAGTTTTCTCTTTTTCTAACGAGCAAATGTATGAGTGTTGATGGTGACAAATTTTTTCTAGGATTTCATTACGTTCTTTTTCATAGTTTAATTGAATCTTTAAATAATCCATATTTAAAATATAAGTTATTGTTTATAGGATCAGCGTGATATTTTTTAATCAGTTGTAAGTTGGAGATGTGGTATTTATCTCAGTGATTTTTCTTTGTTTAGGTGTATGTATTACAACATATCTATTTTTAAGAGAGGAATTTATGGTTATTATATCAGTAAACTGATTTACTCTTGAGCTTTGGTTTGTTTGAGAATTATTTGAAACAGACTGTCCTAAGTAAGGATAGGACCAGCTTTTTCTCTCATTTATGTTTGTTATGTAACAAGTTAAAAAACTTTGTGTTTTTTCTCCATTTCGAAAAATGTTGCCAGTTTCTGTACAACATAGGAATATTTCATCTCCTTTTTGTAAAGGAGAAGAATATTTTTTTTGTGTTTCATTATATATGATACCTGTTATAGCTAAGACAAACATAACTAAAATACTACTTGCTTGTATAGCTGGTAGTTTCTTTTTAGTTGCATTATTGATTTTACTTAAAAGGTTTGATTCCGTCATTTCAATTTTTTGGATTTTAAAGTGTAATTGTTATTTAAGAAATTGTTTTTAGGTAAGCAGCTTTGACAAATTTGATATGGGAAATGAGCTTCTTTTATCACAGGTATTTTTTTCTTTTTGAAATGATTTATTATTTTATTATCGTTCCAGTCTGTATCAGTCGTGAAACTAGATATTATATCTTGCATGGACATGTTGTTAGCTCTTTTCTCAAGATAATATAAACAATATTGTCCACAAGTTGTAGAAAATAAACCTTGTATAGCATGAGTTGAATATTTATATTTTTCAGGTAATGCTTTAAGAAAACTTTCACGAAGAGGTAGAAATCCATATGAATCAAAATATTCAGCTAATTTATTAGGTTTTTCATAATATAAAGCTACCCAATGCTCACCAGGAGAATCACTGTTGTCAGTGTTAACTATGTAACTAGTAGGGTAATACGTCACTTCAGGTATGGTATCTGCTGAAAACACTCCATATTCTCCTTTTTTTTCTTCTTTTATGAGATTTGATAAAAATTTATTTCTTTTCCATTCATTTTGTTAGGTTAGTTAATTCAGACTTAAATTTTAGCATATTACTTGAGTCTAATCTCATGATCTCATCATATTCTAAATATACAATGGCCGCTACTCCATGATCTAATTCTTCTTCTAATTTTATTACAAAACCTAAAGTACCAGTTTCAGTTAATTCAAAAGTTTCTGATGTTGCTCCGTCTTTAGAAATATCAAAGCAAAATAATGTTGTTCCCTCTTTAAATTCGTCTATGGTTACATTTTGTGCTTCATTTCTGAATATATCTCCTGTAGATTTAAGGAGAGCAAGATAAGCCATGTTATACATATTATTTGGAAAATCTAATTCATAATGATAAAAAGGAGTTCCTCCATCGTTTACTTTAAGTTCTATTTCTTTAACTTTAAAGTTTTCAAATTTAAATGGATTACGATTATGAGTGCCTGTGAAGCCATCTAAATGCACGAGACCAATTATGACTCTTTTAGGTAAAGGTGTGTTATTCACAACATGTGAAGCTTGAAGAATAGCTTTTTGAGGACCGAAAGTGACATATTTCATGTCTATTTTATGGATAGGAATATCCCATATAGGTAAATTAGTAGCTCTTGCTTCTTCTTATTCTTGATGAAAATCATCTGTTAATCTAACTCTTTTCACGTACAAGTTTATTTCTTGTACATCTATAATATATTTTTGAGCTTCTACTTTTGACATTAAACAAAAAGTTTCATCTGCTCTATCTAATTCAATAGAAAGAGGCAAGTCCCCAGGTAATAATTTAGACTGTGAAAAAAGACTGTCATGTATTCTTACATGCACTTCAAACAATGTTCCGTTTTTTGTTTTTTCATATCTTTTTTTAGCTCCTGCATTGTGAGCTGTACCTGTTAAAGTGTTAACTTCATTGAAATCTTTATTGTCTTTTATGTAAAAACTTAATGGTCCTAAACATTTAGCTGTAAGAGGATCATAACTTAAAGTAAATTCTATTATTGATTTGTAACCATATAAATCATTGCTGTCTGATATTCTTATTCCTCCTACGAATACTTTTACATTCTTAAACATAGTAGCACCAAAAAAATCAACAGGAAAAACTTTAGCATTATCATTTATAGTTCCATCGTTAGCTGGAGCGTCAGGTGCTGTTTTATCTGCTTTCAATATTTTTGCTTTTATGTAAAGGTAACTGTTATGTAAAGAAACATAATCTTTTTTGTTAGATTTTAATGTAAATTGAACAGTGTTGCTGTTTGGTGAAGCTGTAGGATCTATTTTTTCATAGTATGTTTTTATTCTTGTAGTATCAGTAGGAGGTATATATTTATAATCCAATTCCGAGCTTATACAATGATGTAAATTTTCATTTAAAAAAGACATATTTTTTGTTCAGGTGTATCTTCTTATTTTTACTTAGATAATATAAAAAGATCAAGTTATCGGTTTATCTCAAGCTATTTATTCTATCCGAAAATATCACCATGCCTTCTTTTCTTTTTTCTGTTTCTCTTTTTTATAATTTTTGGCTGAGGAGATAATTTCTTTTGATTTGAAAAGTTTGAAATAACTTGAGAACCTAAATCAGACAAACTTTCTTCAGCTTCTCTTTTTATAGCCTTTTTTATATTTTCACCTTTTAAAACATTTTTTGCAATTTTTATTCCTCCTTTAAGAGCTCGTTTTCCTATTGCTTTACCTGCACTTTTCACCGCAGGAGTAATGAGAGGTACGACTGTTTTAAATAAACCTTTTAGTATGCCACCTATACCATATCCTCTTTGATTTCTGCTTCCTATGAAAGGAGTTAGTGTATTATATCCACTTCCATATTGATTGTAAAATAATGGATTTTTATTTTCTCGTAAAAATTGCCTGTAAAGAAATTTTTTATGAGCACAATTCGAATACATTTTTATTTATTTTCCTAGGATTTTTTCTTCTTTATCTCAAATGCTTTTTCTTTATTTATTATTATTTTTTTCATTTCGTGTCCCAATCTTTCCCATAATATTTAGGGTTGGTTTTTTTTTTATCTCCCATATCGTGTTTTACTTGGTGATGCTTTAGACGAACTTTTTTTCTTTTTTATTCCTCCAAAAATATCTTCAGAAGGAGGGGTAGAGGACATAGGTTCTATTTCACTTTCTTCATCGAATTTTTGTTCAAAAGAAGTTGGTTTTATTTTCTTAATTTTTATTTCTTCTCCTATTCCTCCACTTGCTTCATCTTTTTTATTTTCTTCAGATTCTGTGAAGGTTTTTTCTTCTCCTGAAGGAATAAATAATTTTTGTTTACCATATTCTGGAGGATAATTTAAATTATCGTCGTCCACGCTGTCAGAATCTTTAAATAATGATTTTTCAATTGGATCATCGTAATCATTTTCTGAATATTCATCATCTGTTGCTTCTATGGATTCTATCTTTCCTTTTTCAATTTTTTTATGTATTTGTCGTTGTCGTTTTTTTATAATGTCTATATTTTGATCTTCTATAGGATATTTTTTTATTTTATAAGCGTCAGCATCCTGCTTGCTTTTTCCTGGTTTATTGAGAAACCAAGATTTAGGTATATGTGGAGATAAATTATACCAAAGTTCATTAATGCCAAGAGGTTCTTTTTTTATGCTAGTATTAGAAAAAAATTTCATTATGTCTATCACATTAGAATTTTTTAGCAGTTTTCCGTTCATTATTATTTCACCCTGATCATTCCAAAAAAATTGTAAAGCTAACATTTTTTTTAAAATTTCTTTTATGTAAGGTATTTGTGCTTGTCTTATATGTGATAATATTTCTTCTATAGATATACCTGTATGAAAAGATTTTTCAGATTGATTTTCTTGAAAATAAGAAAAAAAAGTAGGATTTTGTTTAGATATATCTTGATTAGTACTTAAAACTTTATATGGTTGAATGTTATACATTTTTTCTGCTAATATTTCTTTTTGTCTTTCAAGAATAGGATTTTTTTCATTTTTAGTTTCTTTCGTCTTAATTTCTTCTATAGCTCTAAGTTTTTTATATGTAACTAAAGGAATGACAATACTTTTTTTGAAAGAATCAGTCATATTATTGTCTACTTCCTGCTAAACCTCCTAGTAAAGTTACGGCTAAAGGAATAAGCATAGACAAAAAACCACCTTTTTGTTTCAATACTGCTTTCCTTTTTTTGTTATTCACACGTCTATTTACTAAAAATCTTAAAATTTTTTTATGCTTTTTAAGTTTAGCATAAGAAAAAGGACTTAATTTAATGTTTCCTTTCAGTACGTTATAAATGCACTGACATATAGCATCTATGTCTTCTTTTCCTGCATATTCTATCAGAAGATTTCTTCTTTTTTTATTTTTAGTGTTACTTAAGACCGTAAGGAAAGCTAATTGCCTAGATAAATTAGGCCTTTTGTTTCTTTTAGTCTTTTTCTTTAAAATTCTTTTTTTCCCTTTCCTTTTTAATATAGGTCTTTTTTTTAATAACAAAGATTTCCTTTTCTTAGGCATTTTTTAAAACGTAATAAACAAAACTATTTTTTGTCTTTTATATCATTCTTTATTTCATTTATCACACGTACATTTTTTTAAGTTTTATTTGGAATATAAACATCTTGGCCTACATCAAAAATATTTCCTCTTAATCTGTATTCTTGTGGAGTTTTTTGATGTCCGTCTATTAAGAGATAAGAATGTGGTTTTCTAGTTGCTTCATTAAAAATATTGATAAAAGTTTTATGATTTTTTGGTAATAATTTTCTTCCTAATATTTGAGGCACTGTTTGATCTAAAGGAGAATTAAATATAACAAGGTAAGTAGCATTTCTGTTCACAGTTTGTCTTTCTTTCCCTTCAGAAAAAAAATTTTGAGATATATATATCACATTTAAACCTTCATGATGACAAGTTTGAGTAAATAATTTTCCTATTTCTGCATTATTACTGCTTTCTTTCATTAAGTCATCTAATATAATAAGTCCATTTAAGTTCGGTTTTATGTATTTATCAAAAGAAGAAGGAATACCATTAATGAAAATAACGTCTTTATCTTGCATTATAGAAGGTTTTTTAGGAGGTGTTTGACCATAACACCAAATAAAATAATCTATGTTTTTGTCTAATATGCGATCACTGTTTTCTATTAAATTATGAACAAAAGTAGTTTTACCACTGTTACTAGGACCTGCTATTATCATAGAAAAAGGTATTATAATACATGCATTGAAAATAGGAAATTCTAGGTGCTCCATTTTTTTTTTTTTTTTTAAATTCCTTCAATTTTAACTAGTTCTTCTTTATAAAAATTACCACTTAATATTTCATTGTTTTTATCAATTAATACATATGTTGCAGGCCAAGTTCTAAGAACATAAGCTACTTGCAAAATTTCTTTTTTCCAATGAGAAGAATATCCTTTTCTGAAAGTAGTTTTATATTTAGTAATTCTAACTTTATCTCCAACTTTAAAGGGTAAATGATGTTTTTTAGAGAATAAATATTTCCCGTATTGTTTTATCCATATTTTTTTTTCGTTTGCTTTAGTTACTTCTGAAGGACTTATACCTAAAGTTCTATGCTTACTGTGATTATAACTATATACTAAATTTTGAAGTACATCTATATATCTCAAAGTCTTTTTGAAAGTAAGATATTTATATATTTTATCTTGTATAGTACGATTGAATCTTTCTACTATTGCACTTTTAGTGTCTTGTGATGTACTGAAAAATTTAATGTTATTTTCTTTTAAATATTTTCTGAATACACCTTTAAATTCACTTCCGTCATCAAATTGTATAATTCTAGGCTTAACTTTGCTTTTCATTAATACATTTTTAAAGCCATCTAAAGTGACGGAAGCTGTTTTGTTTCTTAAAGGAAAAATATAAGCATAACGAGAAAAACAATCTATACAAGCAAGTAAATATTTGATATCATCATTTTCATTTTTTAAATTAAATATACTAATTAAATCTATTTGCCATTGATCATTTATACCTTTCACTATAGTTTTTCTTCGTAAAAACCTATGTTTTATTTTTTTGTGAGAAGTATAGGTTCTAGTGTTATGAAGAAAAGCTGATACATCCGTATGAGTTATATTTTTATTTTTTTTCTTTGCACTTTCATATAATTTATTTGCAGAACTGAAAGAGGCAGGATCAGACGGATTGAAAAATATTTCTTTTAAAATATTTTCTTTGTTTTTAGTTTGTTGGTTCATATTTTTTGACACATATTTCCTGTATTACATTACAGAGACGGAAATCCGATATGCATGGTTTCGTTCTAATATATCAAATAATTTTTATACATGAATAGAACGATACATATAATCACGTGATTTTAAACCATCTCAATGTAATAGAAAGTGTGTCGATATATTATACTGTCAGATTTCACGGTTATCCATGAAATTTTTTTAATTTTATTCATCCAATAAAAAAATGTTTACTGATTAACAGGCATGTAAATTGGGATGAAGCCACTTGGTTTCATGTTTCCATCTACATTAAATATCAGACTTTTGTTTCCTGTTTTTGTTTTCCTTGAACTAGAATTAATTTTAGTTTTATTTCGTGAGGTATTAGATTGCTGCTTGTTCACATTTCTCTTTCTTTTAACCTGCACCTTTTCCTTTCTTCCTGCTTTTTCATTTTCATCTTGACTTAAGTCATCATCACTTGTATTATTTTCCACCCTGCTAGAAGTCTTATTCATCTTTTTCTTTTTCTTGACTTGTATTTTTACTTTTTTTTCTTCGTATTCATTTTCGTTATGACTTACATTATCATCACTCTCTTCTTTTCTTCTTTTCAAGTTTTCTTCTTTCTTGATAGGACGAACAATGTTTGATTCAATATTTTTGGTGGAGTCATTTTTTTCTTCTTCTGAAGACATGCTGTTCGAGTCTTCATTTTCGCTCAAATCTTCCATGACTTTTATACTGAAATTTTGTGCGGATTTAGCTTTGCTTCTTAGCTTTTCTTTCATGTATTTATTGTAACAGGCATTACATCTCAGGTGATTTTCATCAGACGTAAAAAAATGATAAGATTGAAAAGGTCTATGACACCTTATACATTCTTGTACCATTGACTCTGCACATTTTAAACAATATTTTTTATTTTTTACTAAATCAGCATTTTTACCACAAAATTCACATTTAGAAACCATTTTTTATCATAAAAAATTGAAAACGAAAATATATAAAGCTAATTAGCTAAGTTATTCATTTATCTCAATAATATTTTTATAATATTATTTTAAAGGTTATAAGGTAAGTCATTCATTTATCTCATTAATATTTTCATAATATTATTCACTGCTATCATTTTCACTTAATTCCATTTCACTTTCACTGTTGCTATCACTACTTAAATTTTGTTCTTTTTCTTTCTTTTTTTATTTTTTCTTGCTTGTTTTCTTTCTTCAATTTTTTAACTTTTTCAATTTTTTTATATATTTTATTTTTCATTCGAAGAAGAAGGTCAAACTCTTCTTTTTGAAGAGATATACTTTTATCTTTAGTCAAGTCATGAAAATGTAAATATATATTTCCTTTAAATTTATTTATATCTATTCTTTTCCTCCGACCAAAAGCCAAAGTAGGGTATTTTCCTGATTTGTTCATTTTTTCTTTTATTATGCCTTAGGCTTTCTTTCTAATGTTAATAAGGTGAAAGTTTTTTCAAGCTATCTCATGATCTTTTTTTCTTTTTTATTTCTGGAAAAGGTATTTCGTTTCTTTTTCTTTTTTTCTTTCTTTTAGGTATACTATAGTGTCCATAAGCAAGAGATTTTATCCCGCTATCACATAAATATCTTTTATCTTCAAAAGGAGAAAGAGAAATCTTATGTAGGGAAATGGTATACACTTTATGTTTAAGACTTACTATATTACAGAATTGATCTTCTCTTATTTTATTTTTAAATAAGACTTTTTTAAAGTTACTATGTTTTATTTCTTGTATACAACTTTTTTTTATGCCTTTCACTTTTTTCTCTTCTTCTCCAGTTTCATAAAGAATAGAATACATTTTAGGTCTTAATGCTATAAATTCTTTTATTTTTTTCCCTCCTGTTTCATCTTTGAATTTTCCTAAAACTTTCATATTTTTAGAGGAAAATAAAGGATGACTTTCTTTAAGATTAGAAAAATCAAAATAATTTTCAATATTTTTTATCTTTTTTAAGAAATGTTCATCTTTAATATAATAAATGAATGAGTCTGTATCTGTGTATAACAATTGAATAATGCTTTCTGAAAAAGCAGGTAACATGATATTATAATGAAAATTAAACATCCATAATTTTGATAGTTCTAATACTGTAAATCCTATGTATATAGGTTTATTTAAAAGAATTCGTTCTTTGTTATATTGTATACCTACGAAGTCTTTTTGAAAGATATGTAGTGATTTAAAATTTGGTTTTCTTATAAGTTTTTCACTTACTAAAGGATTAGAAGTTAATTTCATAGTTGATCTTTTCTTAACATTTTCTAACGTTTTCCCAAAAGTGCTGTTAATTAAAAGTTTAAAAAATTATTTGTCAAAAGAAGAAGTAGCTAAGGTTCTTTTTGTTGTATTAAAATCGATGTATGGTTTCATCCAATCTTTTTGTTTAAATGAAAGAACTCTATGTATTTTTTTAATTTTCATTCCTAGGTTTAGATATAGCTTTAAGTTACGGTAATGTATAACATAATTTTCCTTTTGATTTAAATTACATATTAATTTTTTTCCTCCTTTTTTATATGAAATTCCTATGTCTTTGAGTACTTGTTCAGCATAAGTGGATAAATCTTCCTTTTTTATTTCTAATTTTTCTGGTGCTAAAGGAAAAGAATTATGTCTATCATGAAGGTTTGCAGGATAAGATAGAGTTACTTCCATAATATAGCCTGTTTCATTATCGTCTGGAATGTTACATATTTCTAATTTATTTATTTCTTTTTTTTCTAACCATTTGAAATCAGAAATAGGTAAAAAATCTGCTAAACATTTTCCATATAAATCATTGCAATCAATATAAAAAATATGTTCATCAGGTTCTTCTGCTATGGCATACCTGTGCGAAACATTAGTTATCCCTCCTCTTACACCTGTTTCTATGAAATTGTACATTTCTATGTCCGAAAATAAATCTAATTTAACCCCAGTATATTTCAACATGGCTTGATAACTTAAGCTTGGTGAAGTAAGAAAATGTGATGGATCTAATCCATAATAATCTAAAGCCTTTTCTCTGAAAGATTCGAAAATGTCACATAAAAGCAAAACATCTATTTTTAAATATTCTTTAAAATAATCTTTTAGGTTCTTGCATTTGAAAGCTTTGAACATAAAAAGAGCATGCTGGTAATCTTCGTTAGAAATGTTTTCTTTTGTTAAAGAAGAATAAAAATATTTTCTTGCAGGCAATTTTTTTTCTTTCAAAACACTCCATGAATTTATATAATCATAACACATAACTCCTTTATGGATAACATATGGTAATAATTTTTTATCTTTTAAATGCTTCTTTGTTTCATAGAAGTCATCAGTTCCTTTTTCATTCATAAGATTTGCTAATTTAGCTAAAGAAGTAGGAAGAAATTGAAAAGAATCTATGAAACGAAAATTTTCAAAACTTAAAGTCAAAAATTTTTCTGACGATTTTGCTATAACAGATATATTTTTCTCGTCCACATATTTATATAATTTTTGAATAAGAAAATGAGTGTCATAGTTCATGCTATTATGAATAACAATTAGGTATTTTTAATTTATCCATCCTTAAAGACGTATAAGTAAGATTACATCTGTTACAAGCATAATTTATGTCTCTCCCTTTACCTTCTCGCCCTATATGAGAATGATCTAAAACTTTACGTATACCTTTACGAGTCAATGAAACCCCACAAACGTAACATTTTCTCTGCTTAGCTATATGAGAAATATCCTGAGGAGTTAATTTCATAGGTTCTCTTTTATGGTGTAAAATATAAGATATTTCAGCTCTTTTTTGATATAAATAAGAGACAAAATTTGATATGACATTTTTTCCTACATATATGAATGGATCTTGATTGTATTCTTTATATTTTGACACCATTATAGCACCGAAAGCATTTAATTTATGTTCGCGTTCACATAAAGATTTACCTTTATAAATTGGTTCTTTCATTTTATAATTATAACATTTAAAATCTGCATAAATGATAAAAGGACTTTTTACTTTATTTTTGAAATCTGAAAAATTAAGATGTGAACCTATAGGTGGCATATAGTATCCTTGTCCTACGTAAGGATTTTTATTACAATTCTGAGTTATGTGGGACTTATATTTTTTTTCTGAGCAAAAAGATATCAAGCATTTGTAACAAAAATATCTAGTTTTTTTCCAAAAAAAAGGTCTTATAAACTTATGTAAATTCCTAATCAAATAGTAGTGATCATCATATAATAATAAATCAACATGTCTTCCTTCAGAAACAGTAGTCGAATTAGTAGAAATATACATAGGGAAAGGTTGAATAATCTTTTGCTCTGTTTCTAACATACCAAATACATTTATTGTTAGATTGTTCTTTTTTTCAAATTGTGATATTTCATTTAATTTCACAGGAAAAGTAATAAAAGAAAGATTCAATTCATTTAAAATAATATCATAAGATTTTGCTAAATTTGAATTATTTGTTACTTTATGTAGACCAGCTAAAACAGAATAAAGAAAGCAGTTATTACCAGTTCCTTTTATATTTAAAATTGATTTTTTTTTGTCTATTAAGTCTTTAGTCTTTTGTCTTTCTTTTCCTCCTAAAGGGTTATATTTAAAAATTGAAATTCTAAGAACTTTGATTTTTTTAAGAAACCATCCTGATCCCATGTGAAGGAAAGAATCAAAAAATCCTAATATAATAGAAAAACTAGACCTAATTGTTTCTTCTAAATTCAAAGAATCAAACCCAAATTGAACTGGACTTAAAAACCATGGTTCTATTTGAAAATATTCATTAGTTTCTAAGTTATATTTTCCTAAAATAACGCAAAGTCCTATCTGAAATTTAACTCCACCTTCTTCTTTCTTTACTTTTAATATTTTTTTCTTCACTTTTTTTAAATTTTTGAACAGAAATAAATCAGGATCATATTTTAAAGAATTAGGAATGATATCATATTCTGTGATAAGATTTTTTAATGCTCTACGACGATAAATCATTAGACTAGCGGTCTGAAATGTAAAACCAAAAACACTGTTCCGTATTCAAATTTAACAAGATCTCCTAAGTCATCACAGACAGTTATTTGAATTTCTTGTATTTCATTTCTTTTAAGTTTTTTATAATATGGAGTAACAAAAACTTCTGTTATGTCATCACCAAAGCTTCCTGTGCATCTTATTGTTCTTAAAAGTGGAACTTGTTTGTTTCCTACTACTTCATTACAAACTATGTTGCTATAAATATAAATATTAGATGCTATGTAATGCAAATTAGGAACCCCACCCGCTATGAAATTTTCATATTCATTTGGTCCTAAATTTGATGCTATTTTTTTATATTCTTCAAAATTTTCTAAAGGAGGTCCTATGAAAGACACAGTGTTTCCTTCTTTTTTTTCAGCTTTTTCATGTAAATCTAATCTTAACAAAGAAGACAAATCAGAAGAAAAAGTTACTACGTCTCCTTTTCCTACTTTAAGAATAGGTTTTAAATTTTGTGGTTCTATTTTCATAAAAGGTTTTCGCTCTTTTTTAAAGAAAACATCATCAGGATAAATATCAATTTTTTCTAAAACAGAATTTATAGTTCCAATAAGGTTATTAATAGAATTATAATTTCCATAAGGAATTCTTTCTACTATGAACCTTTTCTCCAAGGTAACATTTTAAATTTAAAAAAATTTCTTTCCACTATTATAGTTCTATTTCGTTCTGGTCTTTCAGGAAAATTATACCAAGAAATAGGTATATTAACTTCCACCACTCCAACCTCCCATTCCCCTTTCAATGTAATAGTTGAAGGTAAATTTACATAATAAGAACTTGTTTTGTTTTCCCTAGAAGGGTGAATAGTATTAGAAAGTAAATTCACGTAAAAAGGAGAGGAAATTGACATTTCTTTTTTTACTTATATGATATATACTTTTTTGATTATCTCAAAGAAATTAAACTTAAAAAATATTTATTAATTTCATAATTGAAAACATTATATAACATCATAACATAACACTGTTATATTTTTCAACATTTTTATTTTCAAGTAAAGCCATTTTAGGTAACTTGTCTTTCTTCAAAGAAGAGCATGATTCTGATTTTTTTGATAACCATAATAATATATCTTTTTCATACCTATATATTGGCTTCTTTTCAAACCATTTAACATCACAATATTTACACTTTTTTATTTTATGATTCGTTTTCATAAAGAAAAATTCTAAACATTTTATATGAACAGGTTGCATACAACAATGAATGTAAGTAACATTTGTGCTGTTAGAAGAAATTATCAGCTCTGAAGAACAAAGTTTACAAAACATATAAAGAATAGACATTTTATGTTCTTTTTTTCTTATTTGATCTCTTATTTTCTTCTTTAAAGGACTTAAAACATAATCATTAGGATTAACATTCAAGTAATGTTTTTTGTGAGCAGGTTTCATCAATTCTATTACATCTTCAAAATATGAAATTTCTAAAATAAAACATGAAAAATCCTTTATTCTATAATAAAAATCTGTATATTTTAAAAAAAAATACAGCACATTTTAATAATTCTAGGCAATAACATGACATCAGATAAAACAATCTTCATTATTTCTTCTAAAAGATATGAAGACTGAAAGAAATCAGAGAAAAAGCATAAAGCTTCTACTCTTATTTCTTTTAAAGATGAAAATGGCTGAATCAAAGAAAGCGCTGTAAATATATGTTTAGCTTCTGTTACACTCATATAATTCTGAACAGGGAAACTGACATCTATTAAATCATCTATTTTACCACCAGTGAAAGTCAACATAGCTTCTAAGTAATAAACACGACTTAAAAGCAAACCAACATTAACTTTAATTGTCATCTTTCATATCAGCAATTTTTTTTTCTGATATAACTTACTGTGAAATCTCTTCTCAAAACTTGACACTTTATATCTACTCAATAACTTACAATAAATCCTCTTTATTTCAACCCTTATCCAACAACAAATATGGTAAAGGCATATTATCTTCAATAGACTTTATATATCAAAACTTGTTTGATAAATATGGTACAGAATGTTCTGTTTTAAGGTTCTTAACCTGAAATGTCACAGTGCCTAACTAAACACCGAACTTACAGGTTATATACTCTTATGTGATAAAGGATACCTGTTAGAAGTTATCACACAGTAGTTTTTTTACATGCTTATATTTCTTAAACTTTAATAATAATGTAATGCATTTTTTATAGTTTTTTTTCTTAAGCTTCTGAATTTTTTTCTTAGCCATGAACAAAATTCAGGACTACATATTGGCTTTGCTTTTTTCCATTTCATGCAACAATCATAACATGCTATACCTTTCCGATAATGAGTACTGTATGAAGCAAACTTAAAACTACTGTAACATTTATAATTAACTGGACAAGCACAACACAGCATATATGTTACTTTTAATGTTCTAATTTTTTTATTTTTATCAAAAGTATGATATTTCCCACACCCTCCGCAGCGATACTTAACAATTTCTGCATTAAGGTCTAAATCTTGTAACATATCAGTTATTTTATTTTGTAGTTCATTATCCGAATAACAAAGATAATCACAATAAGCAGATATGCTGTGTTTTGTACAAAGCAAATAGTCTAATATGTCAGAACGATTAACTTTTAGAAGATCTGAAGCAAACCAAAATAATTTTCTACTGCTTACATGAAACATAGTTCCGCAATAAACATAAACTTTCAATGCTTTCCCTATTTCTTTGATTTTTTTCGTAGTCCTTTGATATATATAATTAAACAAAAAATCTGACTGAAAAAAAGAAGCAAAAAATGCTAAGGACTCTATGTTTTTGATTTCATTAAAACGTTCATAACAAGCTTTTTTTGATGAAATATTTAAGAAGGAAATGTATAAAAAACATTTCGATACAGATAATAATGAATGTGCAGGTATTTCAATGTTTAATTTTTCCATCAAAGGTTCACGATAAAAATTGAAATAGTTTTTAAAGTATAAACTTCTCAATGAAAGTAAAAAAAAGTTCAAGTAGAGTTGCTTTTCCATCTTGAACCTATAAAAACAAGACGGATTATTTTAAAATATAAAACAAACATTGAAATTCTTGTATGACATTTTCATACTACATGTTTATGATATAGGCTGCACACATGTTTAAATATAACATCATATAAACATAAAAGTAACTTTTCTTGAAGCTTATGTTTTATTTCTTGTGAATTATTTAATCCAAATGTGTTGACGAAATATGCTGAATCAAAAGGAGAGGGGAGCCAAAAAGTTTCAAGCAATAACGGCATGACATCATGCTCTTTTTCTGTGCAGTGAAGTACACTCCCCCTCCAAAGAACAGCTCGTCAGTGCATGTTTCACAAGTGATTTTTTTACATATTTTTGTTCTTGTTTTTGTAGGAACTTTTGTCATCAGCTTCAAGAGAAGTGATCCTGTCTCTGTGTCTTTCTTTTGAGGGAAGACGACAGAAACAGGCAAGCGAGACAGAATTAAACGTTGAAGGTAGTCTCTCGTGTTAGCCTGTTGTATAGAATCAGAAAAAGGCTCAGTGACATTGACAACTTTGGCTGAACTTTTATCAGGAAGAGTGATGTTGTTGTCGTCTTTCACGACAACTTCACTAGGAACTAAGTCACTGTCTTGGAGAACAGCAACTTCTTTACCAGCAACATTAACTTCGTTACTGTCAATGATTTCGTCCTTGTCCCCTTCGAGAATAACTTCAACTTCACGATGACTGTAGTGGTCATTGTTGTCTTCAATACCACCAGTTTCCTCATAGTCAACGTAAAGTTCATTGTTATCTTCTAAGGAGACAACTTCATTCACAACTTGATAATCATCTTTTGACAACTCAAGTCCAGAAATCTGAATAGCTTCTTCTAGTAAATCTAAAGAAGCTGGACCATAGTCGCTTTTGCAAAGCTCAGAAAGTTTTTTTTTCTTTACTAGTGGAGGCATAACCTCCAGATCTTCTTCTTTTGATATCATTCTTTTAGTAGGATTAGCTCGACTCGGTCTTACAAGAAGAGGCATTTCCTCTTCAGGCTTCTGAAGAGAAGATGTTTCTTGTACATCATGAACATTTTTAGCAAATTTTGTTCCTTGAAAAAATTGGTTGTTTAACTTGGACAAAATAGGTTCTGGCTCTTGGTTTTCACGTTCCATCTGTAGGTAATAAATAAAATAAAATTCATAACTAAAATTTTAAGTCAAAAAGTTAAGTATAAAAAAATAAAATGTCACTCAAACATTATGCTAAGCAACTTTTATATAATATTTATTTCATTATTTTTAATTTTTTTGGTTTACAATTTTTAGGACCTCTTCTGTCTTTAGTACACCTGAGAATAGCTGCAGAACAATGTTGCGGACATTTGGCACATTTCTCTATATTTTCAGGTAATATTAGTTTGTAAGACAATTAAATGCTTATATATTCTATCACATACTTTAATAGAAGATTCTAAGTTAGCCCTACACTGTTCTAGCTGTTCTTTAAATAAGTTAGCAAAAGGTGAAAACTCTCGTAACGAATTTACTTTATCGTCTACATCTATATCTATTTTTTTCTCATGCTTCATTTCTTCATTTTTTTTAAATTTTTTATTCGTTGAACCCTGCTCTTCACTATCTGAATCGCTCTCAGACAATTCTAAATCTTCTTTTAAAAAATTAAATTCAGGATCAGAAGAAGTATCTTGAGAAACGCTTCGTTTAGGTTTAACAGATTTAGATTTTCTCTTTTTTCTTTCTATGTCTAAAGATTTCGAATCATTATCCTCATTTTCACTAGAATCTGACAAATTCTCTTCACTGAAAACATTATCAGAAGCTGGTAATATTTTTTTATTCTTTTTTCTTTTCTTAGTCTCTACATATTCTTTCACTTCCTCGTTCTCAGAATCAAAAAAAATAGAAACAGGTTTGCTTCTCATATTTTCAGAAGGAAAAAAATCTACACTTTGATTTTTTGTGTGAAAAGTTATATTAAGATTCAAAACTTCTGAAATACATTCTAACAATACACTATGAGAAGAAATAAGGTCTAAAAGAATTTTTTCTTTCTCTTGATTTATACAAAATTCATACTCTTTTTTGTAGGCTTCTTCTTTTTTTAACAGAGACAAAAGAAAAAACCAAGTCTCATCTTTCATTAGATCAAATATTTTCTCTTTTGATATAAAAGACTCTTGCTTCTTCCTTTTAATATATTTTAAAATGTAATACAAACAATGTTTCTCTTTAAGCTTAATTTCATTCCAGTAAACTCTGTTAAATTCATTATTTTGACTTAAAATAAAAAATATTGTTAAAAGAATTTCTGAAATCAATTTAATTTCTTTCATTTTTATTATCTGACTTTTCCTTTATAATTTCGTCTAACACAAGTTTTATCTCAGAACATAAAAATAAAAAAATATTACAATCTTTAGTTATACAATTCCCTTTGAAATTATAACCTAAAGTAAAAGTAATATCTTTATTTGAAATTCTTATGACAGAAACATTGTTCACATTATAATCTTTTAATCCTTCATAATTTACCCAAACAGATTCATATGTGTTAGACTCCTTTAATTTATATGAATATTTGTCTTTAAAATGAAATCGTATTTTTAAAAGAAATTCTATGACTTTAATATTGTTATTTTTTATGTCAATTTCTACACTTATTTGGATATTTAATAATGATACTTTAATTTTATTGTAATTTATTAAAGAAAAATGATTCCAAAAGTTTGAACAAAAAAAGGAAATAAACTTTTTAATGTTGCTTACAATAAAGTTAAAATCATTTCTTAAAAATATATAACAACACCCATTTTTGGTAAATTTTAAAGAAAAATCTTTTTTTAAAATAACAATAGAACCTCTATATTTAGAAATTTTCCCCTGCAGCTGATATAAATTCTCTATGTCTAACTTAGCACAAGGGTACGTTCTAGCTATTAAAACAATATTATTAGTGTAATACTGAATTGACATAAGAATTAAAACCAAAAAATATGCAAACCAATTAGTTAACACCGAAAGAATGATATATTATACCATAATAGAAGCAAGCCAGCTATATAATTTATTGAATAACTAAATAAACAAGACAACTGAAGCACGTTAACTGAATGACTGAAACAAGCTAACTAAATAAAGCAAGTAAGCAAATAAATAAAATAAAATAATAACCTTATCCAAATTTAATCAGCAATCTTGATGTTGCTAGCAGATCCTCGTCCTAAATGAACTGTGAATAACCTTGTTGATACAGTAAACTGTAAACGACCTCGATGTTAGAGCAAACTGCAGACGACCTTGATGTTACACAGACTAAACGACCTTGATGCTGCTGAGTCCTTAATCAAAAATAAGAAGACAGCACAAGACGTCTATCTGAAAAGAAAAAAGACACTTAATTTCTTTAAATTATCAGCATTATATCATTTCATATATAATCAGTTTCATGTCATCATCTAATTATCGTTATTTTTTCAATATGATATATATAAATTAATCAGTTTCATATCTTCATCTTATTATTATAAAATAATAATCATCATTATTATAAATCATTATAATAAAACATTATAAATAGTAATTATAATGTTTTTTCAATATAATCATTTAATAATAAACTCATTTAGATTAAATTTTACATTATAAACTCATTTAGATTAAATTTTAATGTAAAATATAAATAACAATTCGTCTTATCTATGACTAAAATCCAAAGCAAAAGAAATTTACCTTTGCTTTTTACAGTAAAACTTTCTGACTCAAGTTCAGTAAGGTCACTCTCGGATTGAGTTTGGATTAAGTATTGATCTGAAAAATAACATTTCATAAAATCTTTAATATATAACTCGAGTTCAGCAAGGTCATTCTTAAATTATTGAGTAAAGTATTAACCTGAAAAAATAAATTTTTATTGAGAAGATTAAATCTAAATCTTCTTAAACTTAAAACATTATTATTAGAACTTGGTTTTATATTCAAATAAAAAAAGTATTTTTCTTTTTTATTTAGTAACAAAGAATAGGTTAATAAATTTACCTCTGTGTACGTAGAAAATATCACGGAACAGATAATTAATTATCAATCTCGTACGGGTCAATAATCTCTGACACGCCTGTATATTTTGCCTTGCTAGTTGTCCTCCTCTATGTTCCTCGTAGTTAGACACAGAGTTTCCTCCACTCATGATACACTAAAACAAAAAAAAATAGGAATTCTTTAAAGTAAACTAAGCTCATTAAAGTTCATTAATTGAACAGGGTCTATTTTTTTAAAAGCAGCAAGTAAAAGCATTCAGTTTTTCACTACAGTTTTTGCACAAACACACCAAATAACTATATTTAGTTTGTGACTGTAGTTTTTACTCGAACACATAAAATAATTTATTTTTACTCTAACGCATAAAAAAACTTGAAACTGTAGTTTCTTCTTGAACGCATAAAATTTAAAGTTTGACGTTTTAGTTTCTACTCGAAAGCGTTAAGTTAAAAAGGTCTAACTATATAAATCACCTACCTTACAGTTTTCCTTTTCCTAGGTTCGTTATAAGCTGTAGCGTTTTACATGCTCCTCTCCTGTTCTGCTTTTATCTGAAAAGAAAATTTTGATTCATTATTAAATATCCACTCGAACACAACTAATTTCAATATTCAGTTTATTTCTACAGTTTTCACTTAAACGCATCAGTTCAGTTTATTGCTACAGTTTTCACTTGAACGCATCAGTTCAGTTTATTACTACAGTTTTCACTCGAACGCATCAGACAATTTCCACTCGAATGCATCAGGCAATTTCCACTCGAATGCTTTTACTTAAATGATCTAACACACCTTCAACAAAAGCAATAAGTTATTATTTCAATCTCTGTTCGAACGCTACAACCTTCCAGCTCATAACCTTATTTTTCACTTGAACGCGAAACATAAAATTACTTAGTATGTTAGTTTTTTCCTCGAACACAATAAGTCATTACGCATGCGTCACTCTGTTATAACAAAATGGCTGACTATACCTTCCGCTTTAGGTAAAACCATCTTTAGTAGCAGTGTTTTCTCCGAGAAATCATACTTTTAAGCCCTATCTAAACCTTTCTGATTTATTATCTTATTCTATGAAAAACATAAAGAATACAATACTTTTGTATATCAAAAATATATCATAGTTCTAGAGAAAAATGTATTTTCCTAACGCATATTCCGCAATCGAAAACAAAATACTTCTTACAAAAATTTACCTAGCCTTATGTTTCTTAGTTAATCCGTTAGATGTCTCTTTCTGTTTCTACCGTGTCTAATGAAATACTTTTGGTTCCTCTACTCCTGTCGTGTCTCATCAAATATTTATGGTTCCGCTATGTGTTTCTTTTTACCCGACGAGGGTTCAAGAGCAGTACTGCTTTATCAAGGATGAGGGTTAAATTGCACATAAATTTGAAAGACATTTAAAAGAAATCATCTGAATTTAAGGAAAATTTATTTCAAATGAAAACTCTAGTGAAAGCCGAGAAGAGAATCTCAGGGAAATGAAATATTTATAAAGTGCTATAACGTCCGTCCCCCTCCTGATCTCGGACCACCATATAGTGATCCGCAGTAAAAAACAATCATAGAATATAAATATGACACACAGGCCCTTTGGTTAAGCGCTGATAAGCTAGTGAAAGCCGAGAAGAGAGTCTCAGGGAAATGAAATATTTATAAGGTGGTATAACGTCCGTCCCCCCCTCCTGATCTCGGACCACCATATAATGATTCATAGAATATAAATATGACACACAGGCCCTTTGGTTAAGTGCTGATAGGCAACATTAAAAAACTGGTGAGCACTATTGAATCATTAGGCACAGTTCAGACTGAAATATAGGTAGATACACGCGCAAACCAACAGAAAAAAACTGAATTGGTCAAACCTATATTTCATACATAAAAGATGAAAATAAAAATTTATAGTTATAATGCACGATTAGAATCATTATAAGCTGGTTTTTAAGGTGGTTGAGCTACAATAAATTATAGTGAGAAATATTTTGGTGGTCCGAGACTTTACGGCTAGGTAAAAAATTTGAAAACTACTAGATCATACAGGAACCAGTATGATTAACTTGAACTTCCGGGTTAATTTTGCCAGAAGCTTCTTCTTCAAAATATAATATTCTAAGACCTAACGTAGGATTTACAGCTTCAAAAGCGGAAAATCATGTTAAGAAACAAGGATTATTTTCTTTTAGGACCTAAAAGATGACAAAGTTTCAGCGAAATCCTCTCATACCATCGACAAGCTGAACTACTTCGTTGTTATCTAGACATGGAAACTCGAAACGGGTACTTATCTATTTTATCTAAGAAGACTATGACTCACCCTACTTTTAGTTAAAGGCTCATTGTCAGTCTTTTCTCATTCACTCGTATTAATACCTTTTTCTACAGCTAAACTAGTTAGGTTAAAGAAAGATCTAGGTTATTCTCTAGTTCATCGTCATCTAGCTCACAGTGAAGATGTGGACTTATTTCCTAATATTCGTTCTTGTCCCTGCTTGTCTAGGAGTGGGAACAAAAGAAAATTGTTCATGCTCTTTCTTAGAGGATAGCATTATTTCCTGTCAGAGTCCTAATCTAACATGTTGGATTCAAATGGAACTGACACACAAAACTTTAATCACTTCAGAAATCAGGACACAAAGTAACAACCAAACGCAGGAAATACAGTATGGAAGAAACCGATTCCCTTTCTTAGAGCAAGTTTCCTCAAAAGTTGCTCTCTATTCTTGTGAAGCAGGGACATGCAGGTAATTTAAGAGCATTTATTATCCTATTTTATTGAATAGTAATTCGTCGAAATTTTTGCTCTTACACTCTAAAATAATATTTCTTAACCAAAAATACTAATCTCAGAGCAATTTTCTATTAGGCCAATAGAACTCATATTACAGTTTACCGTCCACCGCCCGCATGCATTTAAAGGGCCGCATGAGAAAATTTCATTATTCATTATCTAAAAAAATATTGTAGAATTTTTCAAAAATGTATTTGGACATGGTAGGAATGAGCAAAGGAGGGCATATTTGGTATCAAATTAAAGCTTACAATGCCAGGAATGTCAATAACATGGTGGCATATACAACCTGGAGATTTCAAGGCAGTGCTACCTATATAATGAATAATGAATAATGAAAAAATGCCTCATCAATTTTCAAAACGGCTCGGACGGTAAACTGTAACCTGAGTTCCCATGGCCTTATTAGTGCTCACATATGAAATGTAAATTCCTAATTTTTTTCTCTGTTAGCTAAAAAAATAAATATGTATTCAGCTTTAGACCATGCTAAAAGTAGTGCTATTGAAAATATGAGATCATAGACTAGAATCTTTAATTCGACGCTGTCCTGGCACCGTGCCAAATCTGATACAATAAAAGAGATCGTAGTACAAATCTGTTATAACACATTGTCTATACTGTCAAATGTTTCAAGGATAATTCTGTTATAACACTGATAAAGTTAACGTCCTATTTTAACAGGAAAACTCATGTCTACCTTCCAACAGAAGGAAAATATATCCGTCTCACAGAATATCATCTGATGAAAGCAAAATCAACCACAACAAAAACTTCTACTCTGTCTACTATAATCTATAAGTCTACTACCACCTACAAACCTACTGTCTACAAGCCTACTTCCACCTTCAAGCCTAGTACCTATATCCCTACTTCGATCATGTATAGACGCACCATCTATATCCCTGCTTCCACTCCTGCTGCCTATACATCTACTATCA
Source organism: Acholoe squamosa (assembly GCA_949317995.1). Lineage (NCBI taxonomy): Eukaryota > Metazoa > Annelida > Polychaeta > Phyllodocida > Polynoidae > Acholoe > Acholoe squamosa. The sequence goes on from OX439041.1 coordinate 70,865,726, forward strand.
TTGAAAAAGAGGCTACTTCAAGGTATTTCTATATTTTTACTAATTATTATAACACTTTAATTTGTTTTATATAAACTACGACTTGTACGAAAATGCCAACGACGTCAAAATATTTTCTATATATCTTTTTAAGTCACTGAAGAGACTTTATAACCTTAAAAATGTCTTAAGAAATCCTGAATCCAAAACCATATAAACGTTGTTATATTTTCTTTAACTCTGTTCTAGTTTTTGAAAAGACATAATAACCTTATATTTTCAGAAATATCTTAACAAAAATTACCTAACATACATTAATATAATATAACCTTTCTTTTCAGAGAAAAACTTACCTTGATTAAGACGTCTGAACAGCAAACCACAACTGCTCCTCAAGAAAGAGACTATCAATATGAGGATACTATGACAACGTCTTCACTGTCTGGAGAAGGATTTCATCTGGAAGATCAGCCCAACACTCCTGCTTCTTATATACCAAACCATGAGGAGCTGTCAACCTTAAGCCCCGCCTTGAAGAGCAGCTCTCCCCTTTCAGCTGTACCAAGAGAGCACAAACTGACGACTTTAAGCCACGCCTTAAGGAGCAGCTCTTCCCTCTTACATACAGTAACAGATCAGAAAATGTCAACTTCAAGCCCCTCCTTTATGAATAGCACAAGAGAGTCTCTTCCAAACGATTCTGTTAACTCTTCAACGGCATCTTCATCTTTTATTGTGTCTGTATCATTTGGTGTAATCATTCCTTTACTTATGATAACAAGCATTGTCATAATATTAAAGGCTCGAAAAAAAAGAAACAGATCTCCTATATATAGACCAACTTCAGGCCAAGCTAGCACAAGCAGAGAAATTTTCGAGTTAATACCTCTACGTTCAAACATACCATAATGTCTTGCATATAAAAGACATTCCCTACTGCGTCTTATGTTTCCTCAAGTTGAAGGTATATTTACTGAAAAAACAGCATAAAGATTATAGGTGCTTCTTATATACTCACTTTAATCCAAAAACATTCTCCTGAGATCTGTATGTGAGATGGAAAAATGACATGAGACATGATAATATCCTAAATTCGTCATATGACACTTAGATTAGTGTCAAAAACATGAAATAATAGTAATTTAACGACATATAACATGGAAAAATACACTTCATTAAACGTCATCAAACAGTCTCGATTTATCAATAAAATGATATTCATCAGCGCCGTATATAATATTCTACTATATCAACAGGTGGCAGGACTATATACTATTTAAGAGTTTACAGCATAACGAAACTCAGGGTAAGGAAGGTGGGGGGTGTGTGTAATTGGTCCCTAATGCTCTCATATTGTATGATTTGGTTAAAACGAAATTCATTTATAACTAAAATTACACACTTTGTTATAACAGAATTTTACTGTAGTAATTTAACAACATAGAACCTAATGACAAGGACATGGAAAAATGACATGAGACATGATCATATCCTAAATTCGTCATGTGACACTCAAATCAGTGACAAAGACATGGGATAATAGTAATTTGACATGTGACATGGAACCTAGTGACATGAGACATGATCATATCCTAAATTCTCCATGTGACACTCAGATCAGTGACAAAGACATGGGATAATAGTAATTTGACATGTGACATGGAACCTAGTGTCAAGGAATTGGAGAAAAATGACATGAGACATGATCATATCCTAAATTCGCCAGCTGACACTCAGATCAGTGACAAAGACATGGGATAATAGTAATTTGACATGTGACATGGAACCTAGTGACAAGGACATGGAGAAAAATGACATGAGACATGATCATATCCTAAATTCGCCATGTGACACTCAGATCAGTGACAAAGACATGGGATAATAGTAATTTGACATGTGACATGGAACCTAGTGACAAGGACATGGAGAAAAATAACATGAGACATGATCATATCCTAAATTCGCCATGTGACACTCAGATCAGTGACAAAGACATGGGATAATAGTAATTTGACATGTGACATGGAACCTAGTGTCAAGGACATGGAGAAAAATGACATGAGACATGATCATATCCTAAATTCGCCATGTGACACTCAGATCAGTGTCAAAGACATGGGATAATAGTAATTTGACATGTGACATGGAACCTAGTGTCAAGGACATGGAGAAAAATGACATGAGACATGATCATATCCTAAATTCGCCATGTGACACTCAGATCAGTGTCAAAGACATGGGATAATAGTAATTTGACAACATGTGACATGGAACCTAGTGTCAAGAGACATGATCATATCCTAAATTCGCCATGTGACACTCAGATCAGTGACAAAGACATGGGATAATAGTAATTTGACATGTGACATGGAACCTAGTGTCAAGGACATGGAGAAAAATGACATGAGACATGATCATATCCTAAATTCGCCATGTGACACTCAGATCAGTGTCAAAGACATGGGATAATAGTAATTTGACATGTGACATAGAACCTAGTGACAAGGACATGGAGAAAAAGGACATAGAGACATGATCATATCCTAAATTCGCCATGTGACACGCAGATCAGTGTCAAAGACATGGGATAATAGTAATTTAACAACATGTGACATGGAACCTAGTGTCAAGGACATGGAGAAAAATGACATGAGACATGATCTTATCCTAAATTCGTCATGTGACACGCAGATTAGTGTCAAAGAGATGGGAAAAGCTATGTACATAAATTATTTAGTTCCACATAACCTAGAACAGGATAAAGATAGTTCATATTATTCTCGGTAGAGGGAAACCCGAGAATGCGTTCTGCGTTCTAAATACGATGAAATCTAACGTCTCAATTGTAAACTATGAGCAAATATTCTTTATTGATATCAATAAAATATATCAAACAATGAAAAGAAAGAGCTCTATACATAATTCATTCAAACTGATCAAGAAAATATAAAGAAAAGAGCATTATACATGTAATAATTTAGTTCCACATAACCTACATCATGCCAGAAATAGTTCATATTATTCTCGGTAGAGGGGGACAAAAAATCCGCGTTTTGAATAAAAATCTATCGTTTCAATTTAAACTACCGCTGTAAATTCCTCTAATAACTCAGCAAATGTTCTTTGCTGATATCAATGAAACATATCAAAAAATAGAGGAGAAAAAACTCTGTCCCTAAATCACTCAAACTGATGAAAAAAATCTAAATCCTCTTAAACTGAATGTCTATTTGTTCATAGACTTAAAGGTGTAACACCACATTTATGATTTCACTGCTGAGGTGGAGTATATAAGGAACGCAATGTCTGGGGTTAATTGGAGAGGTCCGGCCCTCATGTCACGAACCTCCTTGTCTGAAGCTCCAGGTGCTAGCTTCAGTGCGTAAAAAAGCTCGACTATTCTTCCGACCTTGTCGACTTAGAACGGATGATGCTCCCATTGTTGGTTGAAGCATGAACGGGTGATGCTCCCATTGTTGGTTGAAGCATGAACGGGTGATGCTCCCACTGTTGGTTGAAGCGTGTCTGCTCCCATCAGTTGGTGGAAGCAACCATACGTAATGGTCCTCCTGTTTCAGTAACACTCACCGTTCCTTAGAGCACTGATCTGGAATTGAACGTGTTCCACAATCCTCCTTCAATCCTTCAATCCTCCTTCAATCCTCCTTCAATCCTTCAATCCACCTTCAATCCTTCTTCAATCCTTCAATCCTCCTTCAATCCTTCAATCCTCCTTCAATCCTTGGTACACTCAGTTCATTCCTCTGTACCGAAAGCTCAGCTAAGAACCTTGTGACATGAGAACCACTTGACCTCTCTTTTGTATTTAAAATTTATGATATGATTACTATTTCCAAAAATAATCCTAATATCCAAAATAATAGGTATTTTCTGGATATTCAAAAAATATAGGTCTTCTTTGGATATTTTTTTAAAAATATCCAAAGAAGACCTATATATATACTACTTATATCATGCCAGTCTGGCATGAGGAAGTCCTGGTGAGCAATCTCGCCAGCACTTCATAGTTGCATCATGAAGACCAATGGACATGATGCACTCCTGCATTAGTGGCCCTTTCAAAATGGTTTAATGTATTTGATTGTTACTTACTCAAGATTGGGACAGAGTCAGACTTTGGTATAGATTCAGCAACCAACAGCAGAAACACAATGAGAGCGAGCTGAATGGTAACACACAGAGACACCTTTTCGCCTGACTCTGGTGGTAGGTAGAATACCAAGAGTGCTGTCATGGTGATAAGCATGGCTGGTATCAGGAGATTGGCCCAGAAGTACTGCACCTTCCTCCTGATACGCAGGGTGTAGGTCACATCGGGATATTCATTTGGGCAGCAGTTGTACTTAACCACATTCTTCTGTGCTTTAAATGATAGGATGCTCCATTCAGTACTGGTTGTGTAATATGTCATGTCCACAAGTTCAGATATTGCAAATATATCCAGCTCAGCATGGTCATGGCTCCAAGATCCGAACTGGAGGGTGCATGTCTGCTCATCCCAGGGGTAGTGAGATATATCAACATTACACCTACTGGTGAGAACCTTTGGGATGGATAAATGAACGGTGCCATCTTGTTCCACTATGCTGCGGAAAACATGTGCATCATCATCAAGAGATTCCTGGCTCATGCTGCAATGGAAGATACTTAGTCACTTATAAATTATTGAATTACAGGCTGCTAACATAGGGGTGGGTCCTGCCCATTGGACAGCTGGATGCACCAATGAAGCACTGCATTTTTTTACATTTGCTTCTCTGAATCCTTGCACGGTGTGCTTACAGATGAGTGACCATACAAGAAAACTAATTTGAATGTTTGGCTATGAAGTGTTGGCACTGTAATGTGCTTCCAGAAGAGTGACCTAACAAAAAAACTAATTTGTATTTTTGGCTACAACTTATCAATGATAATTCTATAAGGAGAAAATGAAAATACCTACTCGTCATACAGTGTGATGTCTGGTTGCCAGATCCGGTTTGGCATGATTTTCAGATTTTTGATTCCATCATGTTCTGATGCATTCCAAGTGAGAAATTGAACCGTCCAGTACTTTGTGAAGGAATACATAGATAAAAGATGTTTAACTTATTCTCATGAATGAAAATCCTCTTAAGGTGTCACCGTCCTAATTCAGACCACTTCCAGGTTTACTGGTAAAATAGGCCCTCCGGTCCTGAACTTAGTTATTTTGATAAATTCGGCCCATAAGGGAGAGAAAGAAAGGCCAAACCCATAATGAATAGGAGTGTGTTAATAGTTTGGTTTTATGTGAATTACTATCTTTAATTTTGGTTTGGTTTGGATGATTAAACCTCCACTAAGGGAGAGGTCATTTCTTTAACAACAGAGGAGGGGTGGTGGTTTTTGGGGGAGGGGTAAAAAATTCAGACCCCTCTTGGAGGGAGGGGGAAACAAATTTCACCCTCTCTTAGTGAAATAGCCCACGCATTGCTATAGCACAAAGGGGGGCCAACATAATTTTGACATGCCTGCCTGAAAATCTACCATCCTTCCCCTGTTGTTAAAGAGATGACCACTCCCTAATACTGTAATAGTAATTAAAATTTAGCATAGAGACTATGTTTTGATACTGTAATGGTTCGTCTCATTAAGTTAGATTAAATCATAACGAAGAGAGAGAAAAGTTTACGGGTAGGCAACCGAGCTTTTATTTCATAGCTTATGTTACATACGATCACAGCCTCAGAGGACTACATGTTACTAGGGCATTCGGTTACCCTTTCGGGTAACGACCTGGTTGAGCAGTGGGTAAAACCACTACTGAAGAACATGGGGGTAGAACCAGCCTTATATAGGGGAAAAGCCCGCGAAACTCAGACCGGCCACGTGACGTGTGGCGGACGAGTGGTAGGCCCCCTGGTGTAATGGATACGAACCCAGAGGCAGGTGCTGCCACCTGCCATCCGGACTCCCCCACTACACCCGAAGACCTAGGTCTGAGTCTCACGGGTACATGAACGTAAAGTGTAAATACCATACCCCTACACTGCCCCCCTTAGACAATAACTTGGGGGTAATTAAACCGCAGTGTATTAATAACCTAGTAAGTGATTGTTTACAATACTAAAAAAGGGGTATTAATTACACTTGCTCGATGTGAAATAGGCTATAGTATGAGACTATCCCATTTCTGAAAAATTATACAATAATAGCATCGAGTATCGTTCATTTCATTTCCACCAGTAGCTATAACAACCACAAATGATAAATATATAAATATCACAGATTTATATTAACGTTTTGACAACAGTAGGGTCCTGAAAAGGACCGGTGGTTGTAAATAATGATCGTATTACAGTTATTAAACCCGGAAAAAAAAATTTTCGACTTTTTAAATTAACCACTCTGTCCACTTATAAAGTGAATTGAATATTAATGATCAGATATGAACAATTAATCTGATACGATATGAACACAATAAGGTATTAACCTGAGTAATATAATACTAAGTTTAGAGAAATCCGTTGGACCTTCTCTATTTTATAGAAAAATATTTATATTTTTTGAGACGCAGCTCAATTGATACCTTAGTGTTTTATAGTTACAAATTACAGAAGAAGTATAGTCTCTTAATATAATGAGACCAGGAATGACCTATATAGACAGTTATAGGTCTAGGATTACCTTAAATAACTTTTAGGATTCGCAGATCCAGTATATTTATAGGTAAGTACCTTTATATAATAATATATCTTTACAAAAGATATTTTATAGTTATAAATACAATTTTACATACAATATAATATTATCAACAAAGTTACTTGTTTATGGTTGGAGGATGTAACAGGAGTCGGATGCTGCTGATGTCTTGGTATGGGCGAGCTGAACCCTGATGCCTGAAGTGCTAAAGAAGAATTTGTTGGTGGGTGTAGCTAAACCCTGATGCCTGTAGTGCTAGCTAACTGGAAGTAATAGTAGATCCAGTTGTAGACTGTTGATGGACTTTATGGGCGTAGCTAAACCCTGATGCCTGTAGTGCTAGCTAACTGGAGGTAATAGTAGATCCAGTAGTAGACTGTTGATGGATTTTATGGGCGTAGCTAAACCCTGATGCCTGTAGTGCTAGCTCACAAATAGTAGTGGTGAAGTAGTAAATCCGGTTTGTAGTTTAAGAGTCCATATTAGCGTAAAAATGTCCATGATTTCATAATAGGCACAGTCATTATGTTATAGCACGGTACAATTATGATGTTTGCAGCATTCGTACTCCTCCTCCAGAGTGACTTGTTTTTTTGTTTTTTTCTCCTTCTGTTTCCAGTTTCCGGATTAGGGTACAGTTTGGTACCCGAATCAATACGGGTTGGATAAAAAATGGTTTCCTATCCAACAATACATAGGTAATAGCACCTCGGGACACACAATTATGTCCAATCTTCATGCAACAGTTTTCACTGTTCCATGTTCTCCTCAGGTGGCTGGTTTGGACCCGGTTGTTGAGCCTGTGGCTGAACGGGAGAGTCCACACCAGCTCCATCCGTAGGTGCCAATGCGGGGACAGCAGGTGTTAGTTTCACCTTCTGGCGTGCTTCGAACAGGCTCAAAGCATGCCCAGGTGTGCCGTCCCAGAACTTTTGCTGGTTCTTCATGTTCGTTGCTCGTTCTAGGTCGAGCATCTGAGAAGCTGTTTCCTTCTCGGATAAGGCTTCCTGCCGCAGATTAGCAGCCTCCTGCTTATCCTTGGCAACATCCGCCTTTATCTGAGTAGAGATCCGGTTAATCTCTTACTTCTGGATCGCGTCAATGCACTGGAGAGTGCTCAACATGGTCCAACGGTACATATCCAGATGGAGGTTTTCCAGATGGTGCTGTAACATCTCAAATTGCTTGCTCTGAATATTGCAAGACAATTTGTCCTCCTTCTTGAAGAAGGTCTCCACTGTCTGGATCACCTTAGGCCGATGAACCACAGCACCAGGTGGGGGTACCTGACCCTGAGGCTTCGGCTGTGCTCCAGACCCACTCGCAGTGACAGCTACACGCAGATGCGAAGAAGCAACCGCAGTAGTAGCCACACTAGCGGTGGTCGTAGGAGGGCCTTGATTTGGTAGTCCCTGAGCCAGGGGCGACCGCGACAATTCCCTTCTAAGGTCTGTGACAGTCAACAATGGCGCGGGTGGACGTTGTCTCACCACAGCACTCATTGTTGGTCGGGGAGCTTGACCTCCTACTGTCGGCAGTTCTTGCTTGACCCTCCCGTACTGATCAAAGATTTGCATCTCTGGTCCGGGTGGGCCCATAGCAGGGTACTGCTTCGGGTCTTTGACATTCAAAGGCACGTGTTTCCGGGAGGACTGACCACCCGCTCCACAGACACCAAAGAATGTCGGGTTCTGTGCACCTTGTGGGGTTGGTGCTCGTCCATAATGGGAAGGAGTTCCAGTAGGAGACGGAAGATGTGGCTTCTTCCTTCCCCCATTCGTCTGTCTCTCCAGCACCTCCAGTGGTGACCTGGCTCGGCTTGGAGATTCAGACGCCTGTCTCTTCCTATCTGCCACGGAGGGTCCCTGACGGTAATCCCTGCGGCTTCGGATCTGTTCTCCGGATGGAGTTACATAAGCCCCACCACGGCGGCGGGCCTTGTTGCTCCTCCATTCATTCAACAGATCGTACTCCTCCTGAGTGTACTCTAGTTTGCCGGACCCGGGAGTCTGGGCAAACCGAGCCTTTAGTTTCTGGTTGGTACCAGGAACCGTAGGCGCAAACAGCTTCGTACTCGGGGTGAGGGAAGCCAGCTTCTCAGCATTGAGGCCCTTAAGGTTACCATAGAGTTCAGAGTGAATTTTCATCACTCTATCTATGGCTGCCTCCAGGCCCTCTCCATGCGAAGTCACATAGTGCCGGACCATGTCTCCGCGTCGGGGGGTGACACATCCTGTGCATTTAGCACATTTCTTGCCAACCTCCCTGTCGCAGACATATTCCAGCCTCTGGTGCATGTGAACCTCCACGAGATGACGAAGGAACTCGTCTTTCTCAATGAAGAATTCAACCTCACCTTCACTTTGAGTACAATGCTGAAAGGGACAATCCTTACGATCCTCCCCGTAGTACTCATCTAGAGCAAACTTTAGCTTGCCCTTCTGGTCGTAATTGTACAGACCATTGGGTGAATTCTTAACGAATTCCCAATAGATCCAGTACATATTGGCCGGTTTTCTATCAGAGAGCTTCTTGCGAAGCCACTCCTCCATATCTTCTCGCCTCTCACAGGTGATCCGAGGGGGCAGTCTCCATACGGATTTACTCCCCTTCAGGTGTCCCCTGTGTAGAGGAATGAAGTCAGCAAAGTTGCTATTGGCGTTTGCCCAGATAGCAGCCTCTTGCTCGTCAGTCGGAGTGGCATCCACAACTGGGTCAACCGGCTCCTCTCCCTCCGGGTCGGATGGTACATCCACAGGTTGCACAACGGGTTGTTGACCCGCGAGAACCTGGGCTGCGGCATCTTGAGCGTCTCCACTCAAATCGGCCATTACGTCGTGTAGCTTGACGATTGGCACACCAAGCTCAACTTTTACGGTTGGGACAGCCGGTTCAGCTTCTGGAGTTTCAGCTTGAACGTCTACCTCGATAGGTTCAGGTTTGCGTTGGTTAACCTTCTTCTTATTCCGCCTGCGGGATCTGCCGTTAGTAGAAGTGCCGGGCTCGGATGCATCCGTCTCGTTGCCGGAGACATCCGAAGCCTTAGCTCCCTTCTTATTGGCCGAGCGTGGGGACACCCGACGGGTTCGGGTACTGTCGGCCACACTCGTGCTGGTAGAGGGTTCGGTTCCTGACCGTTTTCCTTTACCCTTACCTTTGGTGGGGGTTCCTTTACCCTTTCCATCAGCTGCTTTCCCTACCACCTCAGTCTTCGTAGCAGTAGACTGAGCTGTAGTAGGGGAATCATCTGCACCAGATGGAACCTTCTCAGGTACTACTGCTGCGTCTCCCAAGGTAGGAGTTACAGCAGGAGACATGAGACGGTCCATCCGATCGGCCATCTTGGCTGTTACCTGCACGGGTGCGGGTCCGGGTACTAGCTCCGGATGTGCCAGTGCATACTGCCTCTCCAATAGACGTACTACGAGGTCCTGAATCACCCCGAGTCTGTCTAGTGGAGACACACCAATACGGGCCTCCTCCGCCTCAATGGTTTGAGACGTAATGGGGACCCCTGGACAGTAATCCACAACAGCGTTACCTGCTGCTTCATACTCATCCGCTGTACCTAACATTAGGATCTGGTCTCTATCTATGTATCTAAAGACCTCATCTGCCTTGACACCGGTGTAACCCGTTTTGTCAGACACGTAGGAAGGCCTATAGGAGGTATTCCTTTGGAAAGCCATTTTTGCATCCCAGACGGCTTTACGAAACCATAAGTGGACTACCAGTCCTTTGGCCATCTGATGGTAATCCATCAGCCAGGCTTCCGGAAAGGTATTAGCCCATTGCGGATGAGGACATTCCCAGATTGCGTTGACAACACGCTCGTCAACCTCTCTGGGCGTCCCATAACAGGTGGGTATCAGCATTTCCTCAGAAATAGCTAACATCCGTCCGTCATAGGGACCGGCTACATCATGCCATTCAGGACTGTCTGGTAGGGGCAGCTCTAGGCCTGTCAACCGGAGAAGCAGGTCCCAAAGTACCGGACGAGGTACTCCCACCCAGACGAGGCGGCAATTGAGGGGGAGGTGGCATCAGAACCCTGTCATGAGACTGGACTCCTGCCGGCTCTCCACTCAAGCCTTCGGATGGAGGGGCTACATAAGGCTCACCTACATCAATTCGTTGTTGAACACCTCGGCGTTCAGGACTAACTTGTCTGGAGTTGTCAGACCCGTCATAGAACGATTCTACGTCGCTATCGTCTACTCCAGAGAAGTACTGATCAACATTCATTTGTTGATCCATCTGTTCGCAATCAGCATCGTATTGCTGATCCTCGTATGTTTAAGTGGGACTCCATACTCCGGCGGGGTGCTAGCACCGGCACCACCGCCAAGGCGGACGGCCTCTTCTGCCATCGACAGAAGTGGCTGTTCGGGGATATAAATATCCCAATCCACCAGATAAAACTGCTTACCCAGTGAAAGGCGGGTGCCTTTTAACGAGGGCACACCTTGAAACACGGCTGTCCCGGGCTATCAAACTCCAAAAAGAGTAGGACCACCCTCGGCCACGTCTTCTTCCTTCGCAGGAATAAGACAATATGGCGGGATACTCGAACTTGACTCGCTGCGCATGATCAAACCGGCGCCTCACGTGACCATTCGAAAATGGGTCAACAACTTTCCCGCGTGCCCTTAATTAGGTCACGCGCCCTTACATAAAAACAATACAATACCCGATCGGTCATCTGTCTGTACTCAGGGTTCAACCATGACAACTCGCTAGGTATTATGGAGTTTATGGATAGCATAGGCATATCCACCGGATTATCCGTCCAAAACCATGGGTACATTGTCATAGGACCCTTTTTCCAGAAACTCATGACCGGCTCAAATATACATTGAACTAGGTTACAACATATAACAGTACACAGTACAGGACAACACACTCGTTGTGTTAACAGGCTAGGTTACGGCAGTCTTTAGCAACCTTGGACTGCGTCTAAGAGGTTTTGAGGCCTCTTTTATTGACCTGGTATTCATAAGAGCCTTTTCCAAGGTCTTCTTAGCCTTAGAAGGACCTTTCCTCTTACTTTTACCTGCACCTGCCGAGACTTTTTGTATCTTCCCCTGTTTTCCGGATGTTACGACAGGGGGCACCACCCTCTTCGGGTCTGCAACCTTCCGTGGCCGCCCGGGTCCTCGCTTTCGGGTCGGTACCACTTCGAGTTGCTTAACACGACTCTGTTCCATTACTTCCAATAGACCATCGCTGTACATTTCGGTGGAGGTATCCCTCCCTCTCCATGGGCGTAGTCTCTGCAACTCATCTCTAACCCTCTCATAGGCTTGTTTGAAATTATCCCGTAGGGATTCTACCAACATCACCTGGCAAGGGGTTTCCAGATTCATTCTTATTACGCCAAACACTAAGTCTGCTGGCATAATCAAATCCTCTCCAAAAACGAGGAGATTAGGAGAACAGTTTGTGCTCGAGTGTACAGTGCCATTATAAGCATGTACCACGAATTCACATTGTTCATCCCAATCATCCATCTGCTCATTTACTAGAGACTTCAATACTTGGATCAAAGTCCTATTGAATCTCTCTACCTGTCCATCACTCTGTGGCCTATAGGGATTAGTTCTTGTCTTGCAAATTGCCAGACAATTACACATCTCCTGCCACAGACTAGACTCAAATTCTCTGCCCTGGTCACTATGTAACATGAGTGGGACACCTAGGTGCAACACCCACCCTTTTACAAAGGCCATAGCACAAGTAACAGCCTTATGATCCGGTAAAGGAAACACTCGGGTGTACTTGGTATAATAATCAGACACGACCATCATACACGTGTTGCCACTAGGAGTGGGGGGAATCCCACTAATAATGTCAACAGCTATTCTAGCAAACCTTACACCAAACAGTTCCTGGGATAATGGCAGTTTGCCTAACCCGGGTCCTGGTTTGTTCTTACAGCACTCGGGACAGGTCTCTACCCATCGGGTGAGATCTGTACTCATGCCGGGCCAATAGTATCGTCTGGTTAGACGTTCTAGAGACCGTTTCTTTCCAAAGTGTCCACTAGTTCTATGCCCATGACAGAAATACATAATATCTCGTCGCATAGCACTAGGTATGACAACTTGCAAGGTTTTCTTCCTATTAGAATGGTTCTTCCATCGAAACAGAATACCATCCTGGACTTCCAGCTCGGCCCATTGAGCTAAGAATCGTCTCATCTCTCTGTTCTCCAATGACACTTCGGGTCTTGGAGGACAGATACCCTGATTAAGGAACTTAATCAAACGTGATGTGACTGCATCAGACTCCTGGAACTGTTGGATGGTCTCCAAGGACCAATTCAAGACATGTTCCGGATGGGTTTCGAAAGAAACTCGAACCCCTGCCAACACAGCATTGTGTGCTCCACAATCAGTGCACTCAGCATTTGCACATTTCCTCACTGGGATTCTAGACAAAGCATCTGCATTCAAATGCTTTGCCCCGGCTCGGTGTTCAATCTGGCTGTGATTTAGACCGAATTCGGATAGGTGCGCCAACCAGCGACCTATCATCCCCTCTGCATCTTTGAAGTTCAATAACCATCTGAGGGAAGAGTGATCAGTCCGTAGAGTGAAATCACTCCCCCACAAAAAGTGCCTGAACTTCTTCGTATAGACCACCACAGCCAACAACTCACGTTTAGTGGTACAATAGTTTCTTTGAGATTTACTCAAGTGTTACTAGCGAAGGCTATAGGAACTTCAACCTCATCCTGGACCTGAGAAAGGGCGGCTCCTATGCTTTCATTACTAGCATCAGTGTCTAGAATGAAATGATCATTCTCCGTAGGGTACTTCAACACAGGTGTACTTGCAAACAGATCCTTTATTTTCATAAAGGCCTTGTCTTGCTCGGATCCCCAAGGGAATCGTTCCTTTCTCACTCCGGGTGTCCAGTGGGACAAACTCTGGATAGGAAAGGCAACCCTTGAATATCCTGGGATAAAGTCCCGGTAATAGGAACAGAATCCGAGGAAGGATCTAACTTCTTTCGCATTCGTGGGTGCTTGCCAATTTGACACGGCATCCAGTTTCTCCGGATCGGCTTTAATCCCTTCATTTGAGATTATTCGCCCCAAGTAATTAATAGATCTTTTAAAAAGATCGCATTTCTTGGGTTTCAGCTTCAAACCATTAGTTATGATCCTTTCCAGAACCATACCTAAATTTTCCAAGCATTCCTCGTATGTCTTCCCAAAGACAATCACATCATCTAGATAGACGAGACATTTCTTCCATAATAGGTCACTTAATAAAGTTTCCATCATGGCTTCAAATGTCGCCGGTGCATTGCACAATCCAAATGGCATCATATTATATTGGAATAACCCAACATAACTGGAAAAGTCCGTCTTCTCCATGTCTTTCGGATGCATACCCACTTGCCAGTACCCGGATTGTAAGTCTAGAGAGCAATACCATTGCTTACCTCCAAGGGAGTCTATAGTCTCGTCAATCCGTGGTAAGGGATATGAATTCTTCTTGGTCATACCATTCAATTTCCGGTAATCTATGCAAAAACGGATGGTACCATCTTTCTTAGTCACCATGCACATGGGGCTAGACCAAGGACTGGTTGATGGAATTATTACATCCTGTTCAAGCATTTTAGCTATCTCCTCCTCAGCTACCCTTTTTTTGGCTAGTGGGAGTCTTCTATAAGGAATCTTAAAAGGTTCATTCTCACCAGTGTCAATCGTATGCAGTTCCTTATCGGTACGCCCCAATTTTTCACTTGGTGCTGCAAAAGCTTTACGATACTTGTATAACAAGTCAGTTAGAGATTCACGTTGTTCATCATTTTCTACATGGCTTTCGGCTACTAGAGTATCTAGTTCCGGACTTTCGGGTGAGGAAGGGACTACGGGTGCCGAAACATGTTTACAGTCTTCTACCAATTCAGAAAGGACAACCGACCCGAGGATCGTATCCTTCTGTACGTAGACAGTCTTATTACCAGTATTGGATATAGGGACCACTGTCCAAGCAGCGTTAGCTACTAGAACGTCGGCGGATTCCAATCCGATACTTGACAACATTGCCATGTCTGGCTCTACAACTCCAGATTTTCCTGAAAACTGTCTGTCTGCTCGACATAAGACATCACAGGCTGTGCCTGGTGGTATCTTAACAGTCTGGGCTACACTGGCTACACTGCTTACTTGTCTATTAAAGTACACATTGCACTTCGAGATGATACGGGTCTCTCACTTCCAATATTCCCCTCTGGGAATCTAACCTTGCTCCATATAATGCAGCAAAATCCAGACCGAGTATACCATCATCCGCGATGTTCGCCACAGTAGGAGTAAGGATGAAGTCCTTATCTTCCTGTAGACTGAACCTCATACATGTTCTACCGAACGTTTGTATCATGCTACCGTCGGCCGTACGAGCATTTCCTTCCGTTGTGAAAGTTTCATGATTCGTAGGCAAAAGATCGTAGAATCTCTTAGCAATACAGGAGTGGCTAGCACCCGTATCGACAAGAAACTCAGCGGATCTACCACTCACAGATACAACTGCATACCACCTCCTACCTTTCAAGTAGGTAGGACTACTTGCGTACTTAGCAAGTTCCGTCTTAGCGCCGAGGTCAAATCCACACCCCTTCAAGAATTCGAGACAAGGATGACCCGGGGGGAACTGGGCACACCCCACCCTGGCCAACTCATTGGCCGCTCCCTCTGGACTGATATCGGGTTTCCCCTCTGTGTTCTTCTGCCGGTTCTTGACACCTGGTGTACTATCAGTCTCCCCAGCCTCATGAGTAAGGAACTGATCAGGCTCCTTAGCTTCACTGCTGGGCGAAATCGCTAGAGGATTCTCACCAGTACCGCAAGCGGCGATAGGCTGGCAGTCATGGCAATCACTCATTCGGGGGGTAATCCGGTTGCCTTCATGGACACCCCCTCTCAGTTTTCCTTCTTCACTGAGTCCTCCTTACTCGGATTGTTCCGGTAACGAGTGTTTCTGTAAACTGGCTTATCTGCCTCACACTCGGCAGCATAATGTCCAGTTTCCTGACATCTAAAGCATGTCACTACGCTCCTATCAGGCTTAGGCCTTCTAAGATTTTCAGTAATCTTCTTTACCAAATTGTTAACCAGGTCCTCTGAAAAAGACGGACCGGTAGTAGGTTTGGTATCGGGTTGAGTCACAGGAGGTTTGGTGGTAATCGCTTTCTCCTTGACGTAACCCGGCTTCTTTCCCCAGTTCCGGTTGTTCCCTTGGCCAACGGCCCCAACGTTTTCTTCTTCGTCAGGTTCCCCTGATTCGGATGAATCGGTTTCGGGTATTCCTTCCGGGATTATCATTGCTGACATCCGTTGAGGTACCTTTCCAGCAAAGATACGGGCCTTTCGATCATAATGATCTAGGGACTGGAATAAATCTGTCAGAGAGGCATCATTCTTCCAAGCTTCACAGGCTACTGTCCTGTGTTCCTGATTCCGCAATCCTTCGATGAATTGTTTAAACATTTCATCTAGGAAGCATTCATCATCTAATCTCCATTGAGGTCTGGCTTTATGCAACAGTCGTTGACATTCTAAGCCGAACACTTTGGCAGATTCCTTAGGTTTCTGTGTTCTTTTAGTGAACTTCAGCCAAGGATCTTCTCCAACTATATTCCCATATAAATATGAAGCAATCTCTATGAGTTCATCATATTTCATATGAGCCGAGAGTCCTACAATTTGGGAATCTCTCCATTGTTCCACGGCTCCTTTCCCGTCGCCTTCCTTTAACCAGCATACTAGATAAGGGAGAGCTTCCGCTTTGCCCCATCCATTGCAGTTAAAGACATCCGCGCAGCCTTGATATTCCTCCTTCCAAGGATTCTTGGCATTAAAGGGGGTAGGTATCTTAGCTACTCTACGAGCCGGATTCGTAGATCCAGTAAGGGTTAAACCCCTACTCCATTCCATGATCTCCGTATCGTCCAGACCTTGATTGTAACAATCAACACCTAAGTTAGCAATCGCTGCATTAGAGTCATGCAGCGCTTGTAACCCTGGAGAAAGAGATACTCGGCGACTGAGTCTCTTTTTCCTTGGAGGATTCGTACCATAAGTACCTCCAAAGCCTCCCGGTGGTGGTCCTCCTCCACCCCCTGATCCCCCTGTTCCGTATGGAGAGAAGGTGTATCCGCCGGTTTGAGGAGTTGGCCCTGGATTATTGGTGGATTGTGTGTTTCCACCAAAGCTAAAGGAACCACTATTGAAATTAGTGTTTCCTCCTGTTCCATGTGACTGATTTCCATCATTGAAACCAGTCCCACTGGCAGAGGGTCTGCTTCTGGAACCATCTCCTGAGGGTCCGGATCCTTGATCACATCCGGATTGCCCCCCAGCTGTACTGGAATCCCCGGATGTTCGTCCGGTTGTTCCTCCGGACATGTTCCGGGTGGTACTATTGGACGGATTTGTTCCTGATTGGGACTGTTTCCATCCAAACTGGGCATACGGGCCGTTTGGTCCCCCTAAAGGTGACTGTTGTGGCCATCCGCCATCAAAGGTGGAGGTTCTTGCCGAGTGGTTTTGTTTAGCTCCACTCGCAGAGTCACCCCCACTATTTCCCGTACCTAAACCAAGAGGTTTCGAGGTATTATCCGTGAATCTAACCTGATGGCTCTTTACTCCTTCGTAACGAGGTACAGTTGTCTCTGTTACCCCGTAATCGCCCCTCAAAGAGTTCATCTGGTTACTCGTCGTATTTAGGGCAATTCCTGAAACAGTGAAGTCTGATTCAAGAGTGCCTACGACCAGTATCTTCTAGATACTTTGACATCTGGATAGCTTTAGCTTCCAGTTCGGAATAATCATCCATCATTTTTGTCTGTTTGGCAGCCAAATCTGTGGATTCACGTATCCATTGACCTTTGAGTTTTTCATGCTCGTCGGTTTGTTTTTGATACGTTTTTCGAGCATCCTTGAAGGCTGATTCAATTTTCATCAGCTCTTCTTGATACTTGCCATAGGCGGATTGAGTTGAATTTAACTCCTGTTTAGTTCTATTCAACTCATCACACGAGGCTCTGTATTCCAGATCCGCCGTGTATAGTGCATCACGATACTGTTCGTGCTGGAGTTGGAAATCTTGTTTTTCCTTCTCCATTTGATCCAATAACAATCGTTGTTGGCGTCTACAACTTTGATCGTAATCAAGACGTTCTGATATCAACTGTTTGTTTTCAGTCAGAATTTTGTCTCGAGTTCCGGTCAGTGTAATAAGATCCTTTTGGATCTTCTCGTATTCAGCTCTCATGTCTTCAAGCTCGTCCATTTTGTTCTTTTCGAATCCACATTTTTTATGTTTAATTCGAGAACTATATGGAGTTTCAAACATACCTGCACTAGGTTTTGGTACTTCAAATGGTAGTTTACCAAATTGAGCAGTACTTTTATGCATAGGTGCAGGTTTCGAAGTACCTCCTGGCATGAATAAGGAGTCCCCAAATTCATCCAGTTCATCATGTAAGTTTTTTCTTACATTCTCTAACCCATCAGGGTAGTGTTCCAGTGGATTTCTCCACTCTGTTCCTTGGGGTGGTGACTTGATTTCACCATCCTCCATCGGGGAGTTTAGCTCGTGATTTGGGCCATTTCCCCTAACTGGGCTCAGCTCAGTCATTTCTGACTGCGCTTACCCGAAGACCAACTGGTCACGGCACCAGTGTAATGGTTTGTCTTGTTAAGTTAGATTAAATCATAACGAAGAGAGAGAAAAGTTTACGGGTAGGCAACCGAGCTTTTATTTCATAGCTTATGTTACATACGATCACAGCCTCAGAGGACTAGATGCTACTAGGGCATTCGGTTACCCTTTCGGGTAACGACCTGGTTGAGCAGTGGGTAAAACCACTACTGAACAACATGGGGGTAGAACCAGCCTTATATAGGGGAAAAGCCCGCGAAACTCAGATCGGCCACGTGACATGTGGCGGACGAGTGGTAGGTCCCCTGGTGTAATGAATACGAACCCAGAGGCAGGTGCTGCCACCTGCCATCCGGACTCCCCCACTACACCTAGGTCTGAGTCTCACGGGTACATGAACGTAAAGTGTAAATACCATACCCCTACAATACTTTTCTGTTTCTGTTATTTCCTACTTACTGTAGGGCAATGTCTGATTAGATCGGACTTCCTTGTTTGTTTGTTTTTTAATATTGTATCAAAGAGCTTGGTTTCATGCAGGAATCCCCTTCTTTCCATTTAGTCTATTCTTTTCTCAATCTTTATTTGCGCATATAGGTGTGTGAATGTGGGTGTGCGCGTGTATGTGCATGGGAGTCTGCTTGTAGCAGTGGGACATTGCTCAACAGCTACAAGCATGCACACAACTGTGGGATTTACCATGAAATATTGCTCAACATGGTGGAAGGGATTAAGCCTTGTCTCCCCAAAGTGGTGCAGATCTAAATGGGCGAAAGACTGACGTGGGGCCATCTACAAATGACGTCATGCTGGAGGGGGGGAGGGCGGTTAGGCCCGGCATGACAGAATTAATTTTCCATATATACCTTCAGCATTGCACAATTGGCAAAAAAACATGACAAGGGGGGAGGGGGGGGTCAAAAATGGTCAAATTTTGCATGACGTCATCTCTGGATAGCCCCCATGATACAGTGACAAAAAAACTGAAACAATGCAAATCTAGGTATATAGTTTCCAACCTTTATATACTAATCTTTTTATAAACCCTTCATGTCGTGCTACAACTCAAACAGTGTCAACGTGCCAATACCATGACCCTACCCATATTATCAGTCAATATAATTCTTTCCCAAAGCTGCAAAAGGCGATAGACTGACACAATGGCAAAAGACTGACACAATGGCAAAAGACTGACACAATGGCAAAAGACTGACACAATGGCAAAAAACTGACACAATGGCGAATGATAGTTGAAGGTTTGAGATGTGGAGATGAGCCAGTAACCTTACTTTTACATGTAGTATAAGGCCTTTAGTAGATTAACGTAAGAATGCACCCCTACGTTAGTTTTATCTACATCACTTTGGCGAGACAAGGTGATTATAATAATGCTGTGTCACTGTTTTAGAGTAGTTATTATTGGACTAAACTTTTGGACTGGTTAGGCATGAGTGCATCATAGTCATCACATTGCATGCTGAACCTGCATGTTGCAAATTCAAAAAGTGACCAAAGGGGTCATTATTTTGTACTTACATAGCGCTGCCACACTTTGATCTTCAGCTCTTGCAGCCTCTCATCCTGAAACACAAGTATGTAGTGTAAGTGATAATTGAAACTGGTTGTACATACTGACCTGCATACAGCTACTTGAAATATCGGTACATTCAGTTGACTATCCTAATGATATACCATACAATGGTATCTAGTGGTTTATCCTTGTTAATTGGAATGATCCACTAAGTAGCCCTCTTCCAAGAAATACATCCTTCTTTGCACATTTTAGGGAACATTCAACAATTACATCAGTGCTTAGGGAGTGGGAGGGGGTCTTTAGGTTCCGGTGACAAGGCTATTAATATTCCATACAAAGACAGTGACAAGGGGTTGGGTGGGCCCTGAAAAAAAAACCGTGACATAATTGTTGAACGTCCCCTTAAAGCAGAAGAGTCGCCTCCTCTACAGCCTAAGTCATCAAGTTAACATGCTGCAGTACGTGCTTGGTAACTGCTGGACTTATAGATGGATTCACAGATTTAATACAATGCATCGGTCCCTCTTTAGCAACTACTGATCTGTAGGTTAACTCACCAAGTTGACAATGTGCTGCAGTTCTAGGCCAACCGTGATATTGATGGGAGCTGACTTGTTGACAATTGGTCGTGCACTGACATCATAGTCTGTCAGAAGCCTCTTAATGAGGTTAGCCTCAACATTTGTACAGCAGCCTAAAAAGTACCAAAAGAGATACAAATCTGCTTAAAAAGAAAGATATGACAGTCCATGTGGTCATCAAGACCGTTTTCGCAAGTATTTCAAGAATTGATAATAACAGTGATGAAAGTGACCCTTCCTGGAAATTCATATCAGCTTGAGATGAAACGAGGAGATTCAGACCACAACCTGTAGTCCATCTTAGGGAAGCTGCCTAAGTTCATTAATTTGTACATACATAATGCCATTCATGAGATTATGAATATATGCTTGCCGCACTAATGTGACGTTCATGAAAACACTCCTTCACAATAGTAATGTTCCTAATAACCTAAAATGAAGTGCCCCCCCCCCTTTGAGAATACCTTACTAAGGAATGTCCCTTTCCACAATTTATTTTAATAGACATTTCTCTGTATAAATTGTACACTAAAATATACTACCACACTGGGATACAGCTGTACTGCCACACTGAGATACATCTATAGCACAAAGGGGAGCCAATCTTTGTATACAATCTTTTTGTGACATAGGCCTGAACATTGTGGTTCATCAAGTACCGGGTACACCCAACACAACTGGGGACTAGGCCATGCTAAGGAGCCATAGGGAAACATTCTGAAACATTTTGCAATGCTTTTTGTTGACTGGGCTCTATCCAACCAGAGCTGCTGCAACCCTGACTGGATAATCCACACACCACACCAGGAACCAGCTACCATACCCCAGGGTTGCAGCTTGTTCCTCTTGTCACACTACCTTGACGTGGATGAAGCACCTACAGTGCTTTTGTGGTTGCTGGTGCAATTCTTAAAGCACACACATTGCTCTGTCCTTAACATCAAGTAGCGGTTATAAGTTTAAGAAATCAAGATCTATATGAACAGGTCATGACTGCCTTTACTGGCTGCATTGCCAGGCCTGACAACGGCCTATGAGCAAGGTGACACACTACTGGAAATTCCCTTGTAGAAGCTGCACCCCTTGATAAGCTGCAGCCTATATATGGAGAGAGGTGTGGTCAGGTGACATCCCACTGTCATCACTGCCCTGGAGCATGTTAGCAGTGTAGCTTCACCTTGCTCATAGGCCATCTTGAGACCTAACAATGCAGTCAGTAAGGCAGTGACGATCTGTTCAGAGTGACGAAATCAACCAAGAGTAAACACTTATACATTGCCGGCCTACAAACCATAAGTTGTGCAGGCCCATTTTGACTATTACAATGTGATTTGGGACAAAGTCTGTAGAATGCCTAAAGCCAGGCCAACCATAAATATCATGATGTAATTAGTGATATAAAGCATGTCTGATGTTGTCAGGCTTGATTGGATGTGTTACTGAAGGATAAACTGTTGGTATGCCAGTTGTAGTCATTGATGTTGATGAGATATAGAGACGTCCTTACAACATTCATTGGTAGCAAAGCTTCATGCATGAATACCCAAAAATGAAGTGCCCCCCTACGGGAATACCTGAAAATGAAGCACCGCCCCCTAAGGAAAAAAACCCAAAATGAATTGCCCCCCTACATGAACTTTCTCAAACTTATCTGAGTGTTTGTATGATAACACAATGTTCATAAATCTCCTCAAGTCTCTAGAATAGCAGTTCTTTTATATCAATGTCTATGATATGTGTCACTAAACATCATACTGTGTTTGTTGAGCATTCACTCTGCATCTTAGTTCTCGATTATTCATTTTGAACCAAAAGTAACCATATTCCAATGCTTAAGAAACTTACATATAACCCTAGTACACACATTGAATCAAACTGTAGTCCATCCCTGACGGATGTCACCTATGCAACAATCTATATTCAATTGCTGACTAACTGTCACCTGTTTACAACATGACTATAGTTTATCCCTGACCACTTGTCAACTTGACAATGTGTGTCTACAAACTATAGTCCACCCCTGACCAATTGTCACCTGATTGCAGCATGACTACAAAGTCTAGTCTATCCTTGACTAGTTGCCGCCTGTATACATCATGACCACAAACTACAGTCCATCTCTGAACAATTGTCACTAGAATATAATATGAGTACAACGTGTATTCCATCCCTGACCACTTGTCACCTGTATGCAATACAACTATTGCCTATCCCTGACCACTTGTCTCCCGGATACTGCATGCCTACAAAGTATTGTCCATATCTGACCAGTAAATGCAATATGACTACAAAATATTGTCAATCTCTGAACATTTGTGACCTCTATTCCTGACCACCTTAAGGATTTTGACAGTATTTCTTTGCAAGGGACCAATGGTGCAGCCATAGGCAAAAACAATGGTCCATTCTAATAATCAACTTATCATTTCTCATTTTTTGAGATTTGAAAATAATACTTGGGATATATAAGCATCAGCCAGCTGAATCTGGGGATTCGTATCTTTCCACTGAGGGGTCTGCCATTTCTGTTTTTCACATTTTAACGTGCCATTTTGTATTTTAATTCATGTATGGTAAAGGGCACGGCCCTGTCGAAATTCCTGCCACTTGCCTCCTGGATACTGCATGACTACAAAGTATAGTCCACCCCTGGCCAGTTCTCACAGTTTTCACCTGAAGGCAGCATTACTACAATCTACAGTCCATACCTGACCAGTTGTCTACTGTTTACAGCACTACTATACCGAGGTAGCAGATTGTCCCATGGGGGCCGCCATTGCTGAAGCTGATTACCAGTGGTTATCACTGATAACAGCTATCAGATGTGTCGTATCCGTGTAAGCGGGCGGAAGTCTCTAGTATCGAGAGGTCGTAAAAATAAAGGACTTCCGGTTCAAGCAATGGCGTCGTGTGGTTCGTTTGTTAATTAGAGATAACAATCTATCACCATCTGAGCAATATAAGGCTATAGATGTGACAATGGCGACGAGGATTTAACTTCTGACTCTTTAGGGAAGGTGGATGATATAATTCTGACCACTGGGACCCTTTGGAGAGGAAGAAATCAAACATTGAAAACCATGAAGGGTGGAAGCCACGAGGACAATGAATCAGTTGCTCAGTTTGCCCTGAGACTGAGGAAACTAGCCTTTGGTTGTGAATTTGGAAATCTCAAAGACGATTATATATGCGATCAAGTAGTGGAGAGGTGTCGGGATGATAAACTAAAGAAAAAGTTCCTTGAGAAAGGGGCAGGCCTTAACTTAACTCAAGCTCTAAATATTGCAGCTACACATGAGGCGGTTGAATCTCAATCAGCGGACATGTGTGGGGCAAAAGAAAAGAGTGTTAATAAGGTCAGTTATGACAAATATCACAAGGGTTCCTATAGAAATGCACAAGAGAAGGGAGGTAATTGTGACAACTGTGGGTATAAGGGTCACTACGCTGGGGATGATAAATGTCCGGCTAAGCACAAACAGTGTAGAAAGTGCAAGGCTAAGGGCCATTTTGAGGTCAAATGTCCAAAGTCCAGTAGTAAGGAAGGTGACAAATGCAAGCCCCATGGTAAGAAAGGTTCCAAAAAGGGTAAAGTCCACCAGGTGGTGGAAGATGAGCCTGACAATTATAACTTCTGTGTAAATGTAGCAAAACCAAAAGGTGAGATGATCTCTGTTAATGTTGGAGGTGTATCCATTGATTTTGTCATAGATTCTGGAAGCGATTGTAACATCATTGACCGGAAAATGTGGGAACAGTGTAAGAAACAGAAAATTTTGTGTAAGAGTAAAGCCACAAAGAAGAAATTGTTCACGTACACATCGACCGAACCGTTAGAGGTTGCGGGTACTTTTATTGCTAAAGCACGTGTGGGGGACCGCATTGTTGAAGCGGAGTTCGTAGTCGTTGAAAGTGACGGGGTATCACTTCTGGGAAGAAAATCTTCTGAGAAATTGGGTCTTCTGAAAATCGGGATAGGGGTAAATAAAGTTGACTGTAGTCTGGGGGATGTAAAGAACCTCAGGAAAAGGGTCAGAGAGGAGAATAAAGATGTTCTTAGCGGCCTTGGTAAATGGAAAGGCAACCCAGTCAGTTTAACTGTAGACCCTACTGTGAAGCCTGTAGCCCAGCCTTTGAGACGTATGCCGTTCGGTTTGCGAAAAAAGGTCGAAGCAAAAATTCAGAGCCTCATTGATCAAGATATCATTGAGCCCGTCGAAGAAGCGACCCGTTGGGTTAGTCCCGTTGTTATAGCCCCGAAGTCTGATGGCGACATTAGGTTATGCGTAGATATGCAGCGCGTTAACGAAGCGGTACTTAGAGAACGACAGCCCATTCCTACCATAGACGAAGCCCTACAAGATATTACAGAGAGTAGAGTATTCTCTAAGATTGATCTAAAGTGGGGGTACCATCAGATAGTGCTAGACGAAGAATCGAGGGACCTGACTACGTTCATAACCCACACCGGTTTGTACCGATACAAACGTATGCCGTTTGGCATAAACACCGCTAGCGAGATTTACCAACGCATTGTTAGGAATGTCCTGCGAGGAATTCCAGGGGTGGTCAAAATTTCTGACGACTCAGTTGTACACACTGTTGACGTAGCGACGCACTACGAGACATTGACAAAGATTTTCGGTAGACTGAGAGAACATGGACTGACCGCTAACCCGGACAAGACTGAAATGTTCGTGACTGAAATGACATTCATGGGACATAGACTGACCCAGACTGGAATGCATCCAACAAAGGAAAAGGTGAAAGCCATTTTGGAGGCAAGCGAGCCCGAGACGGTAACAGAAGTAAGAAGTTTTCTTGGCCTAGTTAATTTCAGTGCTAGATATATACCAGATCTCGCCTCGACCGCAGAGCCCCTGCGGAAGCTGAACAGGAGTAACGAGCCCTTTGTTTTTGGTCCTGAACAAGTCAAGTCATTCGAGAAGCTGAAAAAGCTGCTGGCAAGCTCCAAGACCCTTGGTTATTATGACGTAAATGCTAAAACTATTGTGATTGCAGATGCGAGTCCAGTAGGATTAGGTGCCGTGTTGGTGCAGGTCCAAGGGAAGGAGAAGAGAGTTATTAGGTATGCCAGTAGAGCGCTAACTGAAGTAGAGAGAATGTACTCTCAGACAGAGAAGGAAGCATTGGCTCTGGTGTGGGCATGCGAGACGTTTCATCCATACATCTATGGATTGGAGTTTGAGCTCCACACTGACCATAAGCCGCTTGAGGTGATCTACTCACCTAAGTCGAAGCCATGTGCACGCGTAGAGCGATGGGTGCTTCGAATGCAGGCTTATAAGTTTAAGGTAATACACATACCAGGGAAGACCAACATAGCTGACCCACTGTCAAGACTGTTAACTCATAAGACTCAGCGACCAACTGAGAAAGACAATGAGACAGAGAGCTATGTGCAATTTGTAGCGGTGAACGCCACACCCAAAGCAATGACTACTCGAGAAGTAGAGCGAGAGTCCGCTGAGGACGAAGAACTGAGCGATGTTAGGAAATGCATCGACTCCGGCAAATGGGACGACTGCCCAAGTAAGATTTATGCGGCTATAAGCTCAGAGCTTTGTGCCATTGGGTATGTAGTACTGAGAGGTACTCGACTTATGATACCCAAGAAGCTAAGACCAAGAGTGATAGCCTTAGCGCATGAAGGACATCTTGGGATAGTAGGTACTAAACAGAATCTACGGACGAAGGTCTGGTGGCCAAATATGGAGAAAGAGGCAGAAAAGTACTGCCGAGCATGCCACGGGTGTCAAATCACCAGTAAACCAGACCCGCCTGAACCAATCAGGACAACAACGCTTCCAGCTGGTCCATGGCAGGACCTAGCGGTAGATTTTTTGGGACCACTCCCAAGTGGAGAATCTATTCTAGTGGTAGTAGACTACTATAGTCGGTTCATAGAGTATAAAATCATGAAATCAACCACTGCGAAGGAGACCAAAGAAGCTTTGGAATGGATATTTGGAACGCATGGTTTCCCAGAGACATTGTTCTCTGACAACGGACCGCAGTTTATTTCTGAAACGTTTGCAGATTTTATGGAAGAATCTGGTATCAAACACCATAGAGTAACGCCTAAATGGCCACAAGCAAATGGTGAGGTCGAAAGACAAAACCACTCATTTGAGAAGCGGATGCGTATCGCCCATGCTACGGGGAAAGACTGGAAGAAAGAAGTCTTTAGATACGTAAGCGCCTATCGCGCTATCCCACACGCAACAACTGGGAAAAGCCCTGCGGAGCTTTTATTTAGCAGAAAAATAAGAACTAAGATTCCTGAACTGAGACAGGATGTAGTTGACTTAGAAACCCGCGACCGAGACGCTGAAAAAAAGGACTTGTCAAAAATGCAAGCCGACAGAAGACGCAACGCGACTATGTCAGACGTTGACTTGGGGGATAGTGTTCTACTTAAAAGGGACAGGGTCGAAAACAAATTTCAAACGCCGTTTATTCCCGAACCGTACACAGTAGTGTCAAAGGCTGGTAGCCAGGTAACAGTAGAAAGTCCCGAAGGGGCAAGGTATAAGAGAAACAGCTCTCAGGTTAAGAGATATATACCTAGTGAGGTTATCGAAGGTGAACCATCAGGTGACATGCCTGAAGTCGAGGTAGAGTCAACCCCGATAAAGACAAGACCAACACGTACTAAAGTTGTGCCTGAAGTCGAGGTGGAGTCAACCCCGATAAAGACAAGACCAACACGTACTAAATTTGTGCCAAAGAAATTCGACGGTTTTGTTATGTCATAAAGTATAACGAGTACTGTTCTTTGTAACCTCGGAACATTTATCAAAGCATAATTGTCATATCATAAAACTGTAACTTGAGAACTTTGAAAAAAAAAAGTGATGTCGTATCCGTGTAAGCGGGCGGAAGTCTCTAGTATCGAGAGGTCGTAAAAATAAAGGACTTCCGGTTCAAGCAATGGCGTCGTGTGGTTCGTTTGTTAATTAGAGATAACAATCTATCACCATCTGAGCAATATAAGGCTATAGATGTGACAAGATGGATACCAACTGCCCCCGAGAGGTCTGCAGTGAATAGCTGGGTCTATTTCATTGGCTGAGAATCAAACCAGCTAAGTCCGTATAGTGTATCCATGACCAGTTGTCACTAGTAAAGTATAGTCCATCTCTGACAAGTTGTCTACTGTTTACAACATGACTATAGTCCATTCCAGACAAGTTGTTACCTCGTCACTAAATGACTACAAGCTATGGCCATTCCCTAACCAGTTATCTGAATGCAACATAAGAACAAACTATAGTCCATCCATGACCAGTTGTCACCTGTATTCAACATAGATGTTAGTCTATCCCTGAAGTGTGTGGAAAGTTCCTGAAAGGTGCAACGGAAAGTGTGTGAATAAAATGTGGAAAAAGTGTGGAAATGTGAAAGAGTATGAGTAAACTTAATGCATTCCTCCCAGGATCTCACCTTTTGTTTACAAAAGGCCATATCGCTATTACATGATTCTTGTTTTATAACTGTCATAGCCCCCACCCACCCACCCACCCACCCCTTGTACCGGTATGTTATCAACGGGGCAAGGTGTGTATAGTACCAGCTACCGCAAAAGCAACTACGCAAAAGCACTGTAGTTGCTTTTGCGGTCAAGGTTGTGTGGCATAGAGATCGAACAAGCTGAAACCCAGTCTCGTCCGGTCGGGATTCAGGGAACTCCCTCTCTCGCGTTTGGGGATTGTGGATCCCCATATTCTGGGGAATATTACTACGCACTGTACCTGCCTACATTTAACCACTACAGCAACCAGCGCCCAGAACTACTTTTACCCAGAAACGCTGGTCGCCAGAGACGACTCACGCTAGTGGTCGAGCTGGGGCCAGATTGGCTGAAACCTTTTGGTAGCTGGTTCCTGGTGTATTGTGTCACTGGTAGGTATCTGGTCAGGGTTGCAGATGTTGTAGGTGGATAGAGTGGGCCTATGGTGGATAGAGTGGGTCTATCCTCAGGAACCCAGGCTCCTTGCACTGCGTGTGTGTCGAGAGGTCCTGTGCGTTTTGGAATGTACTCATCAGGCATGATTCTTTTTACCTTATTATGCAGTCTTATTATGCTGCCTATTGCCTCATTCTAGTTGTGATAGGCTTCAATGGGATCACCCTGCCCAGCTCCATACTACTATGGTAGAACAATGGACAGCATGGATTGATGCATCAATTGGCTGTCCATGTGAAAACTTGTCGGACATTGGCTTTTGCTGGCAAAATCGTTGTCGGGCCAGTGGAAATTACTAGACTACCGGAGCCAATATCTGGTTGTAATCCAGGGATCTTGGGCTGCATTTTGGTTTTGTATCTTGGCTTGCAAATCAGACCATTATTGAGGTTTTTACAGAAGGCATTAAACAAAAGGCATTACTGTGTCTTAAGGTTTGAAGAGTTAAATGATGAAAATAGCGGGTTCATTTTGCCTGCATCTACGCTAGGAAGTAGATGCTTTTAGAATGGGTTTATATATAAAAGGCTTTTGTGTAGGTAACTTTCTAATCTTCTGCTTGGGCATACAGTCATGTATCCCAGCTCTTAAAGATCTATACCTCCAGCTTTTGGTGGGGGGGGAGTGCACTTCCTAAATTTTGACCATCAAGTGCAAAACATATTTCAAGGGAAAGGGCTATTTTGGGGCGATTAAGGAGTGTTTAAGACAATTTCGAATCGACAAGTGGACAAGGCCACTTCTTGAAATTGACAAGAAACATGGGGTTGGGTGACAAGAGACAAGAGACATTTCTTAAAATCGACAAGTGACATGAGACCCCCCTGTCTAGGGCTCTATTTAAACCCTGGGCTGACGGCGGGCTCTTGACTGTAGGGATGGTGCTGACTGAACCCTGGCTCTGCCCCCCCCCCCCGACCAAATTGTCTTGGCTCCCCCCCCCCTCCCCCCCTTAGACCAACCCGTCTTGATCCGCCCCTGTTGGACCATAATACCCTGTGTACATAAGTCACTATGAAGCTATTCATTGCCTTTAAAATAGCGAATTTAAAGACATTTTATAATACCTTGTACGTGACTATATGCTCCTTGTGCATCTTAGAGGATCAGCAAAAGTACGCCTTATCCCACCTGGCAAAAAAACGTATTTTCAACGTTCGCAAACGTTTTATTTTAGGTTTGGGTAAAAATCGTTTTTTGTTAAATGTATTTATTACCATACATGGAAAAAACGTTTCTAAACGTTTTTTTCAACCACTTCTCAACCAAATAAAAACGTTTGTTAGTTAGGTTTTATTGAAGGTCAAAAACGTTTTTGTGTAAATGTTTTGACGTTGTTTTTTACATATAAAAAAATATGTGGCAAACTTAGGAACCAAATAAAAGCACATTTTGATGTCGAAAAAAAAAAGAAAAGCCGTTTTTTATGTCAAGTGGGATACATAGGTATACAACACATTCTACAGCTAAAGGCGTTCCCTATATGAGATGACCTAAAGTTGGGCTTTGCACCTGGGATGTTACAATATTTTTTTTGGGCATTCTTACCACACCAGTAGAATAGGACTGAGTTATTGTAAGGGAGTGATCATTTTTTAACAACAGGGGGAGAGTGGAGGCTTTGTGTGGGGACCCACAAAAAATAATTTGCCCCGCCTCTCGAAGGTCGATTTTTTTTTAATGCCCCCCCCCCGAGGAGTTGAAAATTACATGCAAATATACCCATTAAACCAATAGTAACACAGGGACTTCTTTTGCCAGAAACATGTAAAAGTTTTTTACCACCCCCTCAGAGGGGTTGGAAAAAACTCCATCCCCAGTCAAGTGGTCAAAACAATTTTCTCCAACCCTTCAAACCTCCCCCTGTTGTTAAAAGATTATCACTCTCTAAAAAGTAACATACCTTTAGTGATGAGGAGTACACTTAAAAGTGGAGTTAGACCAAGTAGAAACACAAGTGTCACTTTCATTTTGTTGCTTCAAGTGTAGATCACCCGGGACCTCTTCCTTCGATAACTGTACAGGAATATCGACTGGTAGGCCCTTATAAGGTGATTCCTGTTACTGAATACCCAATCATCGTACAAGAATACTACCATAATACCCCTTACTTAAAGCACAGGTTATTCACAGGTGAGTGATAGATGTTTAACACCATTTTGAGAGCTGAGGTCATATTCATAATGATAACTACATAACACAATTTCACAGAGGAAGCTGTCGGCACCTGTGCACCATACACATTCAAGGGGATAGGAAAGAGGAGATATGGACTCGTTTAAGTGGTTTAGGGAAGCCCGTTACACACAAATGGGTATGGACCACTAAATTTGACAGGGATTGATGACATTAGGGTACTAAGATGGCCAACATCAAGCTCTAGCTGCACCATACATATAGGATGTTCCTGAACTCTGGGTGCATCTTATACATGGGGTGCACCTTATATACAATAAAAGGTATTACGGTAGGCCTAGGAGGATTCCTACACCTCCACCAACCATCTTCTTATGCTAATATCCACTATTTGTGGTATACTATACACATATTTTAATCTCAACCCCCATCGACTAATCTCATTGCCCTCTTTCCACTATTCACTTTTCAATAGTTAAGCTTGAATTATTTTTACTCCAATGTGTGGTCATGGGCCTGATCATCATACAAATACGTCTAGGCTGATTTCCAGAATTACTACCAATATTGTCGTAGATTCTATCCCCCTATCGGTGTATTACATAATATAGGCCTACCCATATTAGGGAAGGTAGCTTGAAGGGTTTGTCACCCTCCATCCCTAATCCCCCACCCTTATGTCTCACCATTCCCTGTGTCCCACCATCCCCTGTGTCCAACCATCCCCAAATGTCCCATCATCCCCTGTGTCCCACAATCCTGAAATGTCCCAGCATCCCCTGTGTCCCACCAGCCCCTGTGTCCCACTATCCCCCTGTGTCCCACCACCCCCCTGTGTCCTACCCTCCCCTGTGTCCCACCCTCCCCTGTGTCCCACCCCTCTTGCACCCAACTCTCCCCTGTGTCCCATCATCCCCAGTGTCCCATCATCCCCTGTGTCCCACCATCCCCAGTGTCCCACCATCCCCTGTGTCCCACCATCCCCTTTGTCCCACCATCCTCTGTGTCCCACTATCCCCCATGACCCACCCTGTCCCATATCCCACCCTCCCCTGTGTCACACTATCCCCTGTGTCCCACCATCCCCCTGTCCCACTATCCCCAGTGTCCCACCACCCCCTGTGTCCCACCATCCCCTTTGTCCCACCATCCTCTGTCCCACTATCCCCCATGACCCACCCTGCCCCATATCCCACCCTCCCCTGTGTCACACCATCCCCTGTGTCCCACCATCCCCCTGTCCCACTATCCCCAGTGTCCCACCACCCCCTGTGTCCCACCATCCCCTTTGTCCCACCATCCTCTGGGTCCCACTATCCCCCATGTCCCACCCTCTCCCATATCCCACCCTCCCCTGTGTCCCACTATCCCCAGTGTCCCACCACCCCCTGTGTCCCACCATCGCCTTTGTCCCACCATCCCCTGTGTCCCACCATCCCCCTGTTCCACTATCCCCATGCGTCCAACCATCCCCTGTGTACCACCATCCCCTATGTCCCACCATTCCTTTTGTCACACCATCCCTTTTGTGCCACCCTCCCCTGTGTCCCACCCTCCCATGTGTCCCACCCTCTCTTGCACCCCACCCTCCCTTGTGTCCCACCATCCCCTGTGTCCCACCACCCCATGTGTCCCACCATTCCCCTGTCCCACTATCCCCCCCTGTCCCACTCTCCCCATGCGTCCAACCCTCCCCTGTGTCCAACCATCCCCTGTGTCCCACCCTCCCCTACATAGATTCTATCCCATATTGGTGTATTATATATATAGGCCTACCCATATAAGGGAAGGTGGCTTGAAGGGTTGGTCACCCTCCATCCCTTATCCCCCGCCATTATGTCCCAGCATCCCCTGTGTCCCAGCATCCCCCTGTGTCCCAGCATCCCCACCCTCCCCTATGTTCCAGCATCCTCTGTGTCCCAGCATCCCCTGTGTCCCTGCATCCCCTGTACCCCAGCATCCCCTGTGTCCCACCATCCCCTGTGTCCTACCATCCCCTGTGTCCCACCATCCCCTGTGTCCTACCATCCCCTGTGTCCCACCATCCCCTGTGTCCCAGCATCCACTGTGTCCCACCATCCCCTGTGTCCCACCATCCCCCTGTGTCCCACCATCCCAACCCTCCCCTATGTTCCAGCATCCTCTGTGTCCCACACTCCCCGTGTCCCAGCATCCCCCGTGTCCCTGCATCCCCTGTACCCCAGCATCCCCTGTGTCCCAGCATCCCCTGTGGCCTACCACCCCCTGTGTCCCACCATACCCTTTGTCCCACCCTGCCCTGTGTCACACCATCCCCTGCGTCCCACCCTCCCCTGTGTCCCACCATCCCACTACCCCCCCCCCCGGCCCATCATCCCCCTGTGTCCCACCCTCTCTTGCACCCCACCCTCCTATGTTAGGGAAGGTGGCTTGAAGGGTTGGTCATCCTCCATCCCTAATCCCCCCCACCATCCCCAAATGTCCTACTATCCCCTGTTTCCCACCATCCCCCTTTCCTACTATCCCCATCTGTCCAACCATCCCCTGTGTACAACCATCCCCGGTATCCCACAACCCCCTGTGTCCCACCACCCCTGGGTCCCACCATCCCCTGTGTCCCACCACCTCCTGTGTCCCACCATCCACCATCTACTGTACCCCACCACCCCCCTTTGTCCCACCACCCCTGTGTCCCACTATCCACTGTGTCCCACCCTCCCCTGTCTCCCACCATCCTCTGTATCCCACCCTCCTGTGTTCCACCATTCCCCTGTATTCTACCCTCCCCTGTGTCCCACTACCCCCTGTGTCCCACCATTCCCCGGGCTTCCCTAGCCCACTTAAAAGGGTCTATATCTCCTCTTTCTTATCCCCTCAGGATGTGTGTGGTGCACATATGCACGGGCACTAACACATTCCTCTGAAATTGTGTAATGTATTTCTCGCCATGAATATGACCTTAGCTGTTGAAATGGCGTTAAACATCTATTACTCACTCACTCCCACCATCCCCTTCATCCCCCTGTATTCCACCCTCCCCTGCCCCACTCTCCCCTGTGTCCCACCATCCCCTGTGTCCCACCCTCCCCCTGTGTCCCACCCTCCCCCTGTGTCCCACCATCCCCTGTGTCCTACCATCTGCTTTTTTACACTATCCCCCATCTTCAGCCATACCATGATTGTGTCCATTATGCTTCGGTGTCATTTTATAGCATCCAAAGAACCCTGATGTCAAAGAACGCTGAATGACAAACAAAAACAAGATCATGATTCTAACTAAATAGGTTTTATTTCTAGCAAGTGTATGATGTAAGACACCTTGACACTGTTACAATCTGATAGTGGTCACTGATTGACATCACAATCACAATCCCAAACTTAGGAAAATAGTAAAGCCAAACAGAAAAAGCATGTTTCTCCATCCTCAATTTCTGATTGGTAGTAATAATTGCACAGTCTAAGAAAGTGTGGTTTTCCTTAAGGTTTACTTGTTAATATTTTCTCTTTTTAATGAGTGCACATGTGTCCCTCCACTTGGGAGCAAAAAGCCTGTTCTTCTCAGGTACTATATACATAAAACAGCATCATGTATTCTGGATTTTTTAAGCCTCATAATCATATTATACATAATATTATCTGCAAATAAGGTAGGATTTGCAGTAACTTAACATACATTTACAAATAACCACAGGCTAAAGAGTGAAGATGTCAAATATGCTCTTCATCCAATTGTTGGAAATTCGGACTTCTAGAGGTAATGCCTTTTCTTCATGTAGTACAGGTTTGGTGTCGAGGGCAATTTACGATTAGGCCTTTTACATGTCTAATAAACCTTATCGCAATGTAACTTAATTTTTAACCAAATACAATTTTTCTAAAATGACAATGTCAATATTCTTTTCATAATGAATTTACAATGATATTATCGTCTCACCAGCACAACAAAAGGATTTCGACAAATTTAATGTTCAGTGTTTTGTGAAATTTATGGTGACACTTGTATACATGTGTGACCTAGAATATCTAAGGAAAATAATCATTTCTTTCTATCATAAACCCTATGATGCTTTCAAATACATACATGAATGTGCCCAAAACAGAAAAAGATAAAGCAACATAAGACATCATGCTAATGATATCAATATAACATAATATATGCATACATATATGCGAAAGACAGAATGATTGGAAGGTTATTCACGAAACGTCAATGTTATGCATGCATTCATAGATAAACTTGACGTCGATACTCTGAAAGCCTGAGAACATTGTTATCGAAAGCAGCGACATGCTCTGAAATTATTGATACTTGTATTGAATATAGTACTTATTGCAACTTTGGATGACAATGTAACCAGGCCCTGCACCAGCGAATAGACAATTGGAAAGCATCGGAGAAGCTTGAGCAACTTACGTACAAAATGTATACAAAAGAACATTAGACTAGTATTCACTTCTCACAATGTCTCAGTAACCACTTGGATGATATCTTCACAGGGGTGGATTCCTTCATCATAGAAATATGAATGTTAAAATTTGTATTTCTTATAGGCTAGGGGTATTAGACTGACCAAACAAATATCTAGGATAACTCCTGATACATGCTTGTGATTTTGAATATCCTTGATTGCTTTACATATAGAAGTCCAAGTGTGTATCAATACACATTACTTTAAATCCAGTATTTGTAGACTACCACATACACATTACAAAAGATACCCACACCATCACCTAAGTCAACATAGAGAACAAGGTGGGGGAAGACAACTTCTGAAACAAACCTGAATTATAACCAAGCACCTATGACATATTACCCACGGTTGTGGTGATGTGTTCCCAATGTAGACTTTCACCGCGTGTATGTGATGCGATTAAAATCAGGTATGAAGAACAGTGACTGCTTTTGAATTAAATTCTCAAATGCCTGTTTAAAGTCTATTGCTTCATTTTAATGATATACCACCCCATAACTGAATTATCTGACTTTGTTATTCAGGATTATTAACTTGAGATTTGGGAGCACAACATTTTAACAAATGTAGGAAACTATACAATTTCCATAATCAATAATCTTTCTTGATAGTTTATGTGTATGTAAAGATACCTAGAAGAACTGACAAACGGAAGATTCCCAACCCCTTTATCCTCTATTTGAGAATTTACTGCAAAGGCCTGGACGCGATTTTCGACATTTCAATCAAGACGACACATCCAACAAATACAACACTGTATCTTGATCACATACTAAACACACATACAGCGACAATTTAATGATCGTTACTTATTATGGCATCACTTTCCTTTCCCAACTATCAGTCAATTCCTTTCTTCTGATATTCCCCCCCCCCATATATCTCGGATGATGCTAAATAAGTACATGACTGAAAACCAGTCATGTCTGCAATATACACAAGACTTGCTTTCACAGTATTTTCACAGATGTGTTAATATTATTCTACACTACAGCCCCATGGAGCATGACCATCCAACAACAGGTTAACAGTTACATCACTGGTTTACTTAGGGCATGAATTGATGAGGATAAGTGAGTACGGTTTCCAATGGTATGACAATGGGACCGGGCCCAATATAATGTAAACCGGTCAACAATGAAGTTATGACACTACCATGCTACACAGTATATATACAAGTCATCCTATAAGCACTGCAATATACCTCTAGCTTCATGTACTTTTATTGTCATGATGCACTCCTAGTGTGTAACTCACCCAGAACTGCATCAGTACAACTATTTAACACATTGAGAGTAAATACTGGGGCAAGTATGATGCCAGAATTTACACCTAGTGAGTTACTCAACAGAGGTAGATTCATGCGTCATATGCGCCAAAGGATAGCTTGCACTGAAGCAATCTGCAGCGCTTAAAGGATCAGATATGAACAATAGAACCCAGTCCTGACAAGGCGGACAAGTCTATGCGAGTAGATACATTTTTAAGCAGTTATATGATATTATGGGGCATAAGGTCTATATCTGAACTGAATATACTGCAGCATGAGAGCAATACTTGAGGTGAATTCATTTTTCTTTTTATGATAGTGCCATGGGGTAAAATCATGTCATGAGTAGAAAACCTATCTATTTTTGAAAGTATAAAACCCATATGAATCAAATGATGAAGAAGCCATGACCTTTATTTCACTCGTTCTATTAGTTCAGCATCTATGGTATCAGTACCTAAGTTCATGGCTATAATAGCTTCTATAACATGCAATGGAGCGATAGCGACAGGGTATGGTACGATATCTTAACTACTGGTCTTTGGCATGTGCTTGATTGGTGTTTGCTTGATTGTGATGATTCTCTCAGTTTTCTTTATGTTGGTCAACTTATTAACCCAATTAGAGGACTACTAGAATTATAACTTCATAATTGTAACTACTTTTGTATTCTGAGCTACTAGGTAAGTAGGAATGATTTACCTAAGACAGGTTGCTTGTATAAATCTATAAATTATTCATAAGAGGCACAACTTGTATATGGCATTTTATAGATATTCACCTCCATATAAATCCTTTAATAATGGTAGTAAATCATCAAAAGGAACTGCCTTACAAGTTTTATCCCTTGAAAGAGAAAAACAGGACAAAGAAGGATGAGAAAGGTTTAGTAATTTGAGATCTCCTGCAAAGGAGAATTTATCCAGAGGAAATTTTTTCTTGGGCTATCTGTAGAAATAATATAAAGTTCCACTTGAACCATAAATTTGAGATGTCATAAGACAGGTACACTATTTAACACCATTTCTTCACCATTCACACTTTGACATTATCAGTCTAGTATAGGACAATAAACACACTTGGTGTCTGGATATCTAATCTACGGGGACTGCACCATTCGAAATTCATACAATACTCAATTATCCTTAGCGCTTTAACGCACTATGCCCTTCTGCCATCTTGACGCACGCGTGCCACTTGGTGAGTTACATGTGCTTACCAGGGCTGGATTTATACATCAGGTCGGTGTCATCCAGCGCAAAGTGTTGTCGAGTGATGCACAAAATGCAGCATTAATATGATTTTTCTGGCACTAGATTTGCACATAATGACGAGTTATCAAATTACCAGTCGCTCTTTTTGATTTTCATGAGAATTCGTGCTGTGATCACTTTGTGAAGTTAGAATGACCCATTTGCTCAGTCAAGGTCAACTTATGATCTAGGATCTATTTTTGAGTACAAATCTTTAAAAGCATTAGCTTTCGAAATTTCACAGATGGAAATTACCTCATATGAAATAGGCTTGAAAAGATTTTGGATTAATGGCAAGACTTGGTATCATTGTTAGGACTTTTGGATCATAATTTATATTGATAATTTTGAACCACTTTTTGCTTTGACCTTGAATTAGACCCAACAATTAACGTCTACATGACAGCAAGGGTAAGATATATGCATGCTATATCCCATCTATTAACTAACCTACTCTTCCAGTTGCTTCTACACCGATTTAAAAAGACATCATTTAATCTGTTGGCAAAGATGGCTTGGTTTAACAATGAGGTCAATGTACAGACAAGATTCAGTAACGTACAATATACAGTTTGTTCATCGCATCAGCTTTAGCGTGAGTTTGAAGCACAGCGATATAAATGACAATACTTCCCACTCCGACATGATATATATATATATATATATATATATATATATATATATATATATATATATATATATATATATATATATATTTATATATATATATTTATATATTGATAGAAAGCATTATATTTCTCTCATCTCATAAAACACTTCAATCAAGTATGAATTCATGATTTGTTCCTACTATATGATGTATACTTCTAAGGGAAAACATCGCTCCACATTTGGACATTTGGACCCACTTTGTACTATTGGTATATAGCGGAATCCCAAATCTTCCATTAGGTGTAATGAAAATTGTTTTCACCTAGAAGTTTGGCTACCATTTCATTGTCCCTACTATGTGAGTAATTATAAATGCCTGGTAGATAGCCTCAGCAGCACTTTCCCTTCTTGCCTTTTGACTTGTGACCTTGTCGTAGAACAACTGTATCGTTGGCCTGCGACTGTAACCGTTGTTGTTGTTGTCGTTTTGTTGCCAGCACTTGTTTTGTTATTGCAAGGAACATCTGTAAGACATGGAGAAAGGAAAATCTTGATTCCATATTGCTACATATATATCCTGAACCAATATTCTTGCAGTTTTGTAGTCGCTTTGCACTCCTCCCTTTTCAAATTTTGGCAGGCAGCCCCAACCTTGTAATGGGGGGTGATAAATCTACTTTTCTTCGGGGACAGGCTCAAACTATGCATTTGGACCCCAAAAGACGGGAAATCACAAAAATAATTTTTTGAAACCCCTAACCCCCCTACAGGAGGGGGGGGGGCAAAGTTTGCCCATATAGTGAAAATACAGCCAAAATTGAGACTTTTAGAATCCTAATCAAACCTCATTATAAACTCAGTAAAATGGTCAGAAATATTCAGAGACCGTCAGAAGCCATCTAGTTGTGATGATAAGGGAATAACCTCCCCTGGAGAGGCGGGTCGGCCCTGCTAAAATACCAATAAATTAGCTATTTTGGAGGTATTACCGTAAACTCCCGCGTATAAGACGCGTCCTCTACGCCAAACAAATGCCTTGTGCGTCTTATAGGATCTCTTTAAGTTGGGGGTGCGTCTTATACGAGGGGTAATTTTACTATAGAAATGTACTAATCTTACAAATTTACGCATTAAAATGTGCGTCTTATGCGCGAAAATGCGTGTGCTGAGTTTGGGGTGCGTCCTTTATGCGCAACGCATCTTCTACGTGGGAGATTACGGTAGGTCTTATTCGATCCAGTGCTTGTTCCGCCATGATACATCCGAATAAGGTCAGATTAGGCAGTGTACACCAGTATAGAGCCTCCTTGAACAGGGGCAGTTCCAAGGGGACCCCCCCCCCCCAAGACCCCCCCCCGACCCCCATCCCGAAAGCCCCTGTAAATGGGCCTTACTATGAATCTTAACTATAGGAAGTTTGGCCTGGGACCCTGTCTGTGTACCCCAAACTAGACCACTTTTCCTGCATGTGCCCCCTAGACCAACCCTTCTGAATCCACCCCTGTAGAAGCCATCATTAAAACCCTTCCCCCACGATGACCCCCCCCCCCCCACCCCAAACATCTAAGCTTCCACTTCCAACCAGCCCCCTTACAGTAAGTATGATAATGTTATAACAGGACAATATTATGATTTCATTTCAATCAAGACGACACATCCAACAAATACAACACTGTATCTTGATCACATACTAAACACACATACAGCGACAATTTAATGAACTTTACTAAATAAATGATGCTAAATAAGTCCATGACTGAAAACCGGTCATGTCTGCAATATACACAAGACTTGCTTTCACAGTATTTTCACAGATGTGTTAATATTATTCTACACTACAGCCCCATGGAGCATGACCGTCCAACAACAGGTTAACAGTTACATCACTGGTTTAATTAGGGCATGAATTGATGAGGAAAAGTGAGTACGGTTTCCAATGGTATGACAATGGGACCGGGCCCAATATAATGTAAACCGGTCAACAATGAAGTTATGACACTACCATGCTACACAGTATATATACATACGGGAAATCACAAAAATAATTTTTTTAAACCCCTAAAGAATCCTAATCAAACCTCATTATAAACTCAGTAAAGTGGACAGAAATATTCAGAGACCCTCAGAAGCCATCTAGTTGTGATGATAAGGGAATAACCTCCCTTGGAGAGGCGGGTCGGCCCTGCTTGAATACCGATAAATCAACTATTTTGGAGGTATTAGGTCTTATAATTTTTGGGGCTCCCCCCACCTTAAATTGCTTCTGACACCCCTTCTAGCTAACAGTACATCTTAGAGAGACACTCTATACACTCCCATAAAATCCTAGATGTGTTGATACATTTGGTAAAATTCTTACTTGAAGCATTCAGGCATTATATCCAGTTTGTGTTAGAATTCAGAAGGACACTCACTGAGGCAGAGTATAAAAACATGGGGGAAGAGCATGTCAATAGCTTGCAGTTGCTATACGATGTATATAAAATTGGCCGATTGGTGGATTTGGATCATTGTTTGATAGTTCCACTTATATCTGTTACTGTTTTACAGTATTCTGCAACAATGTAGGGGGCTTGGGGGCCAGGGGGGCTCGGCCCCCTGTCAACTATCCTTTTCTTTCGTATGTGTCTGGGACAGTTGAGTTTCAGGATTTTATGCATCTTCATGGTGTTAATCAATTCTTGGTATGCCTAGACATTCATTTTGGCTCATCTACTTTGGATTTTGATGGAACCTGCTGACCAGCACATGCGTAGAGATGGGGGTATTAGCCCCCCCCCCTGATTTATTTCATGAAATTATGTTCCCAGAACAGGCAAAGGGAGTAGAAAAGCATACTCAATGATATAGTGCAATCAACATTTGGATATGCCTTGTATATGCTGCATATTGTAACAGAACATGGGGTGTAGGGGGTGGGGCGAGGAGTGGGCAGGGAGCGCGGGACTTGGGAATTGGAGGTAAAAATGAACATTTAGCCTTTTAGGAAGATCCCCACTGCCTAATCTGATCATAATTCTGATGTGTCATGGTGGAACAAGCACTGGATTGTATATGAGTAAATACCTCGAAAATAGCTGATTTATCTGTATTTTAGCAAGGCCGACCCCCCCTCCCCAGGGGGTTATACCCATATCATCACAATAAAATGGCTTCTAAGGGTCTCTTTAGGCCTCAAATGAATATTTCTAACCACTTTCATGAATATCCCATGAGGTTTGATTAGGACACTGAAAATCTCAATTTGGGCTGTATTTCCACTATATGGGCGAACTTCGGACCCCCGTACGGGAGGGGGGGGCCCAAAAAATTATTTTTGTGTTTTCCCGTGTTTTTGGGTCCAAATGCATAGTTTGAGCCTGTCCCCGAAACTGAACGGCAAAATTTTCCATTTAACACCCCCTCTTGGGGGTGTTAAATGGCAAATTAACCTTTGCCTATTTCTCCATTGGGCCAACCTTGAAAATATATCACTTTCCTGTCCAGAGGGTGGATTTTTCAGAACGATGAGGGAGGGAGGGTACTTTTTTTCCCTTGAAAATCTTTTATTTGTAATGAACATGATATCAGGAGCAGCATGAATTTACAGCCATGTTATAAATTTGAGCGGTTGGAAACCTAGAATCTTGAGCGGAGAAGAAGAAAAAAAATTGAGAACTCTGTTTCCACCCTCAACAGAAAGTCCACCAGACTCTAGACAGGAAACGACTGTATTTTGAAGAGGGGCTTGTCTGGCCTAAAATATCAATAATTCTTTAGTGATTGATTGTCATTGCGATTATTGCGTCTACTAACCTCCTCTACATTGATATTCTCCTTTGCGCTCGTCTCGAACAGCTCTATACCCATTTGTTCTGCAAACCTTTGGGCATCATGCGTCAATACAACTTTACGGTCTGGATCGTCATCTTTGTTACCAACTGGAAACAAAAGAAATTAATCAGTAATGGGAGAAAAATCACAAAAATAAATAAAGATTTAACGTGTGATATACATATATATATCACATATGACCCAGGGTTTGGCACTTTTGAGTTGAAGCATAGGAAAAAATGTCTAGATGCTGACATATGCTAAATAATTGCTGAAAATTATCGCAAAGTTGGTGTAATAGACTCTAAACATTGTTATAGCCATGTTAGAATTGTTATAGCCATGTTAGATAGATGAACAGTGTGGTATGTGGTACTTCCGTGTTAATCTGCACACCCTAACAGATGGTCAGAAATCGTCCTCATAAAGTCTAATGAGTTTTATTTTATGTGAATAACTTCTTCCCGTAGAGATAGCATTGCGCGGCCGATCCGCACACCCCCAGTGGCGTAACGTGTGCCGATCCACCACAGCGGCCGATCCACCACTGCAGCCTCGTTCTGGGTGCATGTAAACATTCAAAATGGCGGACCGGCGCTTTTACGGGGTACTACGGTACCGGATTTTGATAATTTTTCCTTATTTAAACCTCTAAAAACATAAAATAAATATAGAACTAAACTCCCCTGGTGTCCTCGGTGGCTGATCCACCCCTCGGGGGGGGGGTCTCCCCCTCGTGGTGGATCGGCCAGCTCGTACACCACGGTCGTTTAGTTCTATCTATATGTGTATAGTGTCCAATGTGTTATGTGTAAAGTGTCCAATGTGTTATGTGTATAGTGTCCAATGTGTTATGTGTATAGTGTCCAATGAGTTATGTGTATAGTGTCCAATGAGTTATGTGTATACATAGTGTCCAATGAGTTATGTGTATAGTGTCCAATGAGTTATGTGTATAGTGTCCAATGTGTTATGTGTATAGTGTCCAATGAGTTATGTGTATAGTGTCCAATGTGTTATGTGTATACATAGTGTCCAATGAGTTATGTGTATAGTGTCCAATGTGTTATGTGTATAGTGTCCAATGAGTTATGTGTATAGTGTCCAATGAGTTATGTGTATAGTGTCCAATGAGTTATATGTATAGTGTCCAATGAGTTATGTGTATAGTGTCCAATGAGTTATGTGTATAGTGTCCAATGAGTTATGTGTATAGTGTCCAATGAGTTATGTGTATGGTGTCCAATGTGTTATGTGTATAGTGTCCAATGTGTTATGTGTATAGTGTCCAATGAGTTATGTGTATAGTGTCCAATGAGTTATGTGTATAGTGTCCAATGTGTTATGTGTATAGTGTCCAATGTGTTATGTGTATAGTGCCCAATGAGTTATGTATATAGCTCGGAGGCCGTACACATTGTCTTAATTGTTGATTACCCATAGGACTCCATGTGCTAATTTCATCGCCAAAATCTATTTGACCCATAGACCCAATGGTTAAGGGACTTGTAGTCAGTATAGCACCCAAAAACATGACGTAAGTACAACAGCTCTTTTTGTAGGGAAAGACATCACTCACCATAAAGGACAAAATGTTGTTTGATAGATGAGATTTGAAACTTTCCTTTGGCTTTTGAACAATGTATAAACTAACAGTAGGGTGGCCGGAAAATTTCTTTTATACGATATGAATCTGGAGTTCTGAAAAGAATTCTTTTTTGTCCATTAGCACAAGAATCTAGGTTTCCAATCACCGACTCCTAGAATGAGATGACAAATTCACGACAACAAATAAAAAAAATTTCTTAAAACAAAATTTTCCCCTCCCTCCCTCATGGGTCTGAAAAATCCCACCCTCTTGACAGGAAACGAACATATTTTTAAGGGTGGCCTTATTATGCACCTACCTATAGGCCTAATATTGACATTTGATAAACATGTTGTGTCAAGTTGGTGCACTAAGTACAACCAAAGCTATACCTAATTGAAAATGTATCACCACTGACAGATCTGAGTCTGCATACTGGAAACACACATGCTTCACATACCCAAGGTATGGCACAGATCTGCCACCTAGTGACTAGTGTAGGTACCGTAATCTCCCGCGTATAAGACGCATCTTATACACCAAACAAAAGGCTGGTGCGTCTTATAGCTTACTCTAACGTTGGGGGTGCGTCTTATACGAGGGGTAATTTTACTATAGAAATGTACTAATCTTACAAATTTCAGCCTTAAAATGTGCGTCTTATACGCGAAAATGCCTTTGCTGAGTTTGGGGTGCGTCTTCTACGTGGGAGATTATGGTACCATTTACCCAGACCCTTACACAGTCATTAATCTGAGATACCACTCACTGGGCCCTGTAAATTCAGAAATCACCCTGATTTTTCAATTTCCAATGGTTAATGCTCTTAGGAAGTTAAGCCACAACAT
This sequence comes from Acholoe squamosa, assembly GCA_949317995.1. Taxonomy (NCBI): domain Eukaryota; kingdom Metazoa; phylum Annelida; class Polychaeta; order Phyllodocida; family Polynoidae; genus Acholoe; species Acholoe squamosa. The sequence continues at coordinate 70,910,146 of OX439041.1, forward strand.
AAAAAACACCTTAAAAGTTATGAAAAGTGACACCTTTTATATGTATGTGTGTGCCCTGCTGGTGGAGCCCTCTGTTGATATTATATTGAAAACTAGGTAAATAGGCCCCAAAACAAGCCCCAAAAAGTTGGCTCGCGATCTCTAGGGGGTTGGCACTAACATTCTCACCCCAAAAACATCCTGTTCTCCTAGTTTAGAGCTATTTGTAGCAGTTTCCCGCTTTTTTCTCCCATCACTATTTTTCTAATGATCCTTGACCTAGAAAATAATGGGCTTTTTTGAAATGCTTGTTTTAAATAGAAATTATTTGTATAGGTGGACAAAAAAATATTAAGAGGATAGCCTGAAGATAGATATATTTTAAAAAAAGAATTTTGTTAAAATGTTGATTTGCAGTTGAATGGTGGCCATTCTCCCAAAGGTCAGGTTAAACAAGAAGGCATGGATAGAACTGACGCGAAGGTGAAACAGGCAGGTACCTTGAATTTTTCAATAAATTCCCCCATTAAAGAGTATGAATTTAGCCTAATGCTTTATATAGGGGGTGCTCCCATCCAAGATCATCTTTGAGCAAGTTTAATATTAGACATTTCCACATTGTCCCTATCCAGAATGGGGGGCTTCTAGAAAAGTGACATTTACTATAGCATCAGACAGGGGAGGCAAAATCAGCCTGACCCTTCGGCCACCCTACTAACAGTATATCACTGAATGATTACAACTTGAAGTTGGTGGTATATCCAGCCAATGCAGCACCTTACTTGTAAGCAGTTAACTCCGCACTTAATAAGTTCACTTTTATTGACATCATCATTCACAAATGCAACAAGGGCGTGAAATGACTCTCTCTATGCTGTAATGATGCATCATATCAACACTATGGTAATTAAGGCCACACCAAAAAAAATTAAGTTGGTCTACGGATCGCCCTCTCCATATTTTTGGAAATACAAAATTTTTTTTTTCTTTGAAAAAATCTTGTAGACTACGGATTTCGCTCACTTCAGTTTCTACAAGTTTTCTCTTTGAGATGTTTGGCAAAATTTAAAAAAAAATTGTTCGCTCACCTCACTTTCCCACTAAGGAATCCATTGGAAGCCAAAAAATTCTTTAAATTTTTTTTTTTTAAAAATTCGCTTGCTCGCACCATTTTTTCAAAACCAAAATCCGTAGACCAACTTATTTTTTTGGTGTGGCCTAACTGAAATTATTCAGCTGTGCCAGCATAATGCATCAGTTTGCAACAATGAATAACCAAGAGTACGAAAAAAGCATGAATAGTGGCATCTTTTGTTCACTCCATGATGACAATATGAAGTCTTGGGTAGAATATGTTAGTCATAAATGGTTAAAACTGTGAAGGCCGCTAATACATCATGTCCATTGGTGATGCATGAATGCAGCCCTGATGAGTAACTAGTCAGGGCTTCATTCATGCATCATGCTGACACTATGGGGTTGATGACATTGATATATATATATATATATATATATATATATATATATATATATATATATATATATATATATATATATATATATATATATATATATATATACTGCATCCCATCCCTAACAGGTTTGATTAAAACTATCCAGACGCAGCCAGGCCTTGGACTTACCTAGTATTCTGTTCACGTCATCACAGTTTTGGTCAATCTCATGCAGCCAGCGCTTGACATTTGCAAATGACTCCCCACTCGACACATCGTAGACAACGAGCACACCATGCGTCCCTCGGTAGTATCTGTAGTTATACAAGGGTGATATACTTAATTTATGGATAACTATAGTATAGGCTTCTTGCATACTGTAGAACAATGAACAGGCGCTCTGATGCTCATATTTCGACCTCTGATCATCCCCTCTACTGTAAAACCCCGCTCATAAATCGACCTCGGTCATAAGCTGGGGGTAGACTTTGAAGAAATACCATAAGCCGATTTTAGGGCCTAATAATTTCAACCATTTTCTTCTTATTCTATACTAATAAAACCCCGGTCATAAGCCGGGGGTAGACTTTGGGGAAAATGTATAAGCTTATATTGACCTAAAATAGCAGTACTGTAAAAAGAGAAGCAACATATACGCATGGTTTTACTGTATAGGCCTTAGTATGGCCGCCCAGTGGGTCGGCCATTGATCTGCTACCTGGCGTGAAGCACAAATAAAAACTACTATAATCTCCCGCATATAAGGTGCAGCTAGCATATAAGCCAACCCCTAACTCAGCAATAATCGGTTCACGTATAAGGCGCATCCATGTCATTTGGATTGATATTTTGCAAAAAAAATAAAAACTGTGTATAAGATGCACCCCCGGTTTTGTTCTATGTTCAGTTAGGGGGAGTGGTTCCGACAAATTTTACACATTTTTTGGCTTGCTTTAGTCTATGGACTATCGTAGACTTGGTAGGGGGAGGGGGTTAACGCCATACTTCACACGTTTTGGCTTGCTGCTGTAGGCTTGGTACGGAGAGGGGTCTTGGGGAGTTTATTGATGGTATAGTCTCATTCCCCATTTGATATTTCTATTTTTGACCCACGTATATGACACACCCTGACTTTGGAATTATCCTACAAGGCGCACATGGCATCTGATTCACGTATAAGATGCGCCTTATACGCGGGATATTACGGCAGCATAATGGGTACCAGTTGTTACATAATTTACCCAAAAAGTTCTGCAGTGAATTGAGGGAATTATCTGATCGGTTGATTATACATCCCGTTTGGTTCCTATAGTACTATCCTGGATATTGACAACTGATATTCAGTCCATATCTCCTGAGTGACAACCATACAGACCAGATAGGGTTAAGACTACATGCTAATTACCTAACCAGCAAACAATGACCTATAATGGTATAGGCTGAGTGTCCTAATATAACACTTAACTCCACATTTCTATACACCCTTATTAATATAACATGTATACATGTACCAACACTGAAAGACTAAAAGGATATCTACCGTAAAATCCAACTTTAACCTGTGACTTTGGGAGTGGTAATCTTTTTTAGGCCACACCAAAAAAATAAGTTGGTCTAAGGATTTCCCTCTCCATATTTTCGGAAATACAAATTTTTTTTTTCTTTGAAAAAAATCTCGTCTACAGATTTCGCTTGCTTCACTTTCTACAAGTTTTCTCTTTGTGATGTTTGGCAAAAAAGATTTAAAATAAAAAATTTTCGCTAGCCTCACTTTTCCAGCAAGGAATCCATTGGACGTAAAAAAAATCTAAAAAAAAAAACAAACCAAAATCCGTAGACAAACTTATTTTTTTGGTGTGGCCTTATCAACGGGGGTTGGTGGTGGTGGTGGGGGGGCTGATTTTGGGTGGGGAGCACAAATTTCTGATAGGGGGGGGGGGGAGAATTCCACCCCTTTTTTAAGCGAAAAGGCCTGTACATTACTATACATTATTAAATGAGGGGGGGGGGGGTAAAAACATTTTCAGATCCCCCCGAGAGGGTGGGGTGAAAAAAACTTGGCGCACTCACAAAGATCCATCTGCAGTTGAAACATCGTGGGGCTGAATTCACTGTGCGCCAATAGATGAGGAATTCAACAATATAGACACAGGAAAGAACACTTAAGATGCTGATCACTGAAAGTAGGAACATTGACCCAATTTCCTCAATTTTAATAGGAAATTCTCACAGGAATAAAGTGCCAGAAAACCAGAGTCCAAATATTTTTTTAAAAGTCAAGCCCCATCTGCAGCTGCTGTGGTTTGCCTGAACTCAGGGCGCCCCTTATATGTAAGATGCAGAATTTTAAAGTAAGTTTCATGTATCCTTTTTTTTTGTTCTTCAGAGGTAATGTCTGTCAAATTTATTAATAAAAAAGTCACCCTTTCTTGTCATACGGGTCTATAGAGGCCATCCTTCTGAGACCACCAGACAGCGAAATAAAAGGCCAACTCCCCTGACTTCCCCAATGACCATTAATTCATGGTGCGCCTTATACGCTGGGTGCGTCTATTATTATAGGTATTACGGCAGAATGAATTGTGACCAGTTTGTCCTACTTGTACCCATCATTATTGACCTCAGGACTGGCCACACCTTCCCTATTACCCAGTGTATAGGGAAGTGCCCTCCACATACAAATAAGTCCTTTTCTCTTTGATTTTTGAAACCTTGGAACAAAGTTTCCGGCAGTCTTCAATATAAGGTGCATTTTAATATGGCTTTGGGGAGCTCCTATACTAGTATGCAAACAATGCCTCAAATTAAACAAGAGGTATACAGTACAGCAAAACAACAAAAACTCTAAAGTAGCATTTTGCCCACCCTCTAAATTTGCCTCTGCTAGATGGGCTATATGTATAATAGAGTGCATAGTACATATCATAATACCCTGCATGTAAGGCGCAGCTTGTACACAAGGATCAACTCCTACTGCAACTTATAAAATCAGCAACAGTCGAGGGTGCGCCTTACAGGCGAGGGTACTATACAGTACTAAACTGCTCAAGCCTCATGCTTGCATTCTTGGGTGTGCGTCTTATACACAGGGTGCACCTTATACGCGAGGTATTACGGTAGTTATACAATAGGTATTTGCCCTATTTCTAGAGGTGATATGACATGTGGACTGATGTAGGTAATACTGGTGTGCATCCCTCACCCACCTGTGTCCATAATGTACATATTGTATGTGCGTGTTTGTGTGAGTTATCCACCCTATGTACACATACGCATACCTACACAATGCACATCTGTTGTATTTATAATATTAAAACCTTTATGGAGGGCATACTGATGTTTATTCTCATAGATGGAAGTAATCAGCTTATTGACCCTGCCATAAAGTCCTGAACATAAGCCAAACACACGTATAAGCTGCAGTGGCGGATCCAGGTTTAGGAAAAGGGGCACGCGGCCAAAAAGTGAGTGAGTGAGTAATAGATGTTTAACGCCATTTCGACAGCTAAGGTCATATTCATGGCGAGAACGACATTACACAATATCACAGAGGAATGTGTCAGTGCCCGCGCATATGTGCACCACACACATCCTGAGGGGAAAGGAAAGATGAGAAGTAGACCCTTTTAAGTGGGCTAGGGAAGCCCACGCGGCCAAAAAGGGAAGGGAGGCTGCACCCCATATTTTCGAGCATCATTTGCGGTCCAAAATAATCAAATAAAATCTTTAACTTTGGACAAAAAAGAGGGGGTGCGCGCCCCCGTCTAAATCCGCCACTGGCTAGCGGCTGCACCCTTATCTTTGGAATGAGTCGCATTTCAATCCGACCCTATACCCCGGCGCTTACTCGAGACTGGCACTTATTTGGGAGCCTGGCATTTAAACGGGCAATTACGGTAAGCTGCCACTTATATATGGGTGTTTATGGTACTTGAAGTTGAAGTGACGACAAAACTGTAAAGGTCATGTAGGACGGTGAAAGTAGCTATCGACAGCCGTACACAGAGTAATAAAGGTAGCAGCTGTGTTATAGTACAAAATAGGGAGAGTGACAAAAGAGTCTTTATCTAAATCTGTTCCCTTTCTAAAATACACGGGGTCCACTTTGACATTCTATTTGCGTTAATCCAATCACCCTCAGATCAGCACACGTCCATACTTTCTGTCTCACCCCCCTCCACAACCAACATCCCAAACTATTACTTGATTCCACCTACAATAGGATTCGGAAAAGGAGGGGGCATGGCTCAGAAGGCATGGGTGCACCCCCTATTTTTGAGCAAAATGTTAAGCTAAATCCTGGCACTTTACAAGGCATATTGTGATTTATTATCAGCACACAACATCATTAGACTGAAAGCTCACCCCCCTCCTCGTGCAAGACTTTTCAAAAGTACCATAAATTCTCGCATATAGGACGCCCCTCGCGTATACGCACCCTGAGTTAGGCTAAATCCTATAGGACGCAACTCGGGTCAAATTATGGTCATTTTAGTACTGTATTGTGGAAAATCCTCGCCTATACCGATGTTGCAAGTTTTCCCGTGGGCGCTAGTACCATACAGGCATCCCACACAGGTGTGCTGCACTGCAGCTACCAGCACAGCCCTAATCAACATGCATTCTCGTGAGACTTGGAGCTTTCAGGGGTCAAGAAGACACTGTACACTCTCTACTAGTATAATGTCAGATAAGTTTAAGGTTCTAGAATTCTTGACATTATGTGTGACTCCAACACTTGACATGAGTAGTGCCACATCATAGGGAATCACACCTATCTTCACATCTACATGTGTGGAGTCTTCACAGCTGCAGGTGTGTGGATGTGTGTGGTGCACATATGCGCGGGCACTGACACATTCCTCTGTTAAATTATCAACCTGTGAAGCACGGGATAGCCACTTAGTGCCGCTAAAGTGCTGTAAAACACAAATCAATTAATCAACCTGCAGGTGTGGAGTTAGGGGTGCATCACATGGTATGTGGGTAGAGAGTGGATTCCACCAGTATGACGTCACTGTACCCTAAAACCAGCATAAAGGTACATGCTGATAACCAGCTTGAGCTAGACACAACGGCGCTGTCGTATCCCAGAAGTTGGCGCATCCCAGAAGTTGGCTGCGCATGCACAGTGTATGTTTTAAGCCTATTATCGCTCATGGGCCACAAACATCAATGAAAATAAATAATCTTTTGAAAACATAAAAACCATGATAACATCCCTCTCTTCTTATAGAATTTGGAAGGACAACAACCCTAATGATACTGTCCCTATGCCGTAGAAATATGAAACGGGTATAGTTATTTTGAAAATTACGGCCAACTTCTGGGATGCTCGACTTTCGGGATATGACAGCGCCACCTCCAACCCGCCACGTCGGTATAGGACGCACCGTGAGTTGGGGTGAATCCTATAGGACGCACTTGATGTAATTCTGGTGTATAAGCCGCGTCTTATATATGCGAGAATTTACGGTAGATCATGTGGTTATAAATGGGTGTGGCATATACACAAAGTTTCATGGTAAATTCAGTGTGAGCATTGAGTATCAAAAAGGATACACAATGCACACCACACAGAGTATCCTTTCAAATTACTCACATAGTTCAACTTATAGGGCCCTAGACAGGGGGGTCCCATGTCCATTGTCGATTCTAAGAAATGGTTATTGTCACTTGTCTCTCAACCCCATGTCCTTTGTCAAATTTAAGAAGTGGCCTTGTCCCTTGGCTCTAAGCCTATGTCCCTTGTCGAATTTAAGAAGTGGATTTGTCCCTTGTCTCTTAACCGCAAAAGGGTAACTTCTTGCAGAATTGACCTGGCCCTCCATGGAGACGAATGTTGATGCCGCTGCGCTTCCCGGGGTGCCCGGCCTAATGGGGGTTCTGGTACTAGCTGTGGCTTATACGAGAGAATTTACGGTAATTCTATGTAAATGGTCTATAGGAACGCTTAAAAAAAAGCTGTGGCTTAAGCAGAACTCAGCTGAATTTGAATTACATTCAGATGAGATCATCTGAAACTTATGGAAACTTAAATGGAAGGTTATTATTCAGATGAGATCTCATCTGAAAACAGTCAGAAGTGTGTGACAGCATGGTCCCACCACATCCCTGAGGAACTAAGGCGGCATGAATGTTTGTCTCCAGTGTGACGTCATTCTACTTCCGGCCAGGTTAAAATCCCAAGAAGAGACCCAGATGCCTCATAACCCCATGTCACTTGTCGAATTTAAAAAGTGGCCTTGTCCCTTTGTCGATTTTACCCGTCTGGGGCCCTACTTATCTCAGTGAGAGTTGACCTACTTCTGATGCTCTGTGACCCTAGGAGCTGACCTAGTTATCATGACCTTTGCCCAGATATGCCAACCTCCAAGCACATCATTAATCCTACTACAGGGATGGGTTCCCCAGTGTCAGAGCCCCACAGCCATAAGACAAGGCCTACTTCCATTATTAGGTAGGGGTCCTACTTCATGTTTTATTCAATATAAATTTTAGCAGCTGAGATATATCCAGTGGACAGTACAGCATTATGGCTTCCCCCTGCCTCAATATTAACATCTAACAACATGCCACTCACTATTCTCTAAAAAAAAAACTCGGAAATTTTCCTTAAAAATTTTTCACTCTCTCTAAAGAGAACACCCTTTTAAACTATAGTAACACGCTGGCATTTTCACTGAAAAAAAGGTGAAATTATTCTGACCCCCCTCAGCGGGGATGAAATTTTTTTGAACTTCCCCGGTTATTCACCCACCCCCTTCCCCTCAAACCCACCAGCCCCCCCCCCCCCCCCGTTGTTGAAAAGTGATCAATACTTTAGACCCTTAGGGCTACAGTCAAATCTGAAACTCAGTTCTGTGTAGACCTTACAGACATAGACCATATCCTGGCGTATAGATACAAAACCACTACAGCCCTACTGCCCCACAACCGGCAGGCATGACAGCAGGCCGTGTGGATGGATCTACCATGGACATGATGATAATGATTTCTACATGATGATAACTTTGTATATTACATATACCGTATTCACACTTCCTGAGGCCAAAGATAAATGTTTGTTTCAGGTCACCCAACCCTACCTAGCTAAACAGGGCCGACTCTTTTTTTTTCAATTTTGTAAAATTTCAATGTATTTGGGTCATTTTTTGGGTCATCTTAATGACCCTTGTGTAGGGCTCACGCGTCCCGACCATGTCTAGCCTCTTAAGAGCATTAAAAGATTTAACGTGTGATATATATCACATATGGCCCAGGGTCTACTACCATAAAAACCCTCTATCAACCCTGTAGGGTCACAGGAATCAGCATTTGCGAAATATTGACTAATTACTTACAAATAGAGACTATTATCTATACATGTACTGACACCAGTCTGGCATAATCTTCTCTTACTAAACCCCTTGGACCGCTGGTCCCCTGGTGTGCTGGCCCCCCGGACACCTGGCCCCCTGGACACCTGGCCCCCTGGACACCTAGCCCCTGGACACCTGGCCCCCTGGAAACCTGGCCCCCTGGACACCTAGCCCCCACAGAAAACTTTATCCTTAGCATGCTTAGTTTATCGCTCAGTCCCCAATATGTTATGTATATAGCTTGGACACTGTAAATTGCCAGCTGAAAAAAAGTGTCTCACTTGGTGATTACCCATAGGACTCCATGTGCTAATTTCATCACCAAAATCTATCTGACCCATAGACCCGATGATTAAAGAACTTGTAGTCAGTATAGCTCCCAAAAACATGGCGTAAGTACAGCAGCTTTTTTCGTAGAGAAAGACATCACTCACCATAAAGGACAAAATGTTGTCTGATAGATGAGATTTGAAACTTTCCTTTGGCTTTTGAAAAATGTGTAAACTAACAGTATATCACTGAATAATTACACCCTAAAGTTGGTGATTACAAATTTGTGGATCTGACTGAAAACCCGGCTCCAATAGCCCAGGGGATACCCTGCGCCAAAAAGATGGAGTAGGTTGGGTCTATGACCCAAAAGATCCGAGTTTTTGATACAATTTTCAACCAATCTTTAATATCAATCTATTGATAGGTCGAAGAGGTCGCCTTGATGTATAATGTTTACTACCATACTACTAAAAAAATGCTGACAATAAGTGACAAAGTGCTGGCATCATGACGACTATTGGACATGATGCAATAATGCAGTAGCAGCCCTTAAGGATTAAAGAGATATAGAGTCAGCCAGCCTGTCCAGAGCAGTGTGGACGCCTAACACTGACTGTGCAGGGCGTCCCTGACTGAATGCTACACTGTGGGCAGAGGTGACTTAGTGTACAAGTAATCAATGGATAATTCATGACGAGTGTGTGTTAGTGAAGGATAATTACACAAGGCCATAGGCCGAGTGTTATTAGCCTTTGCTAACACACACGAGTCATGAATTATCCATTGACTACTTATTTTATTTCACGAAACCAATAAATAATCAATAGAAGTTCAATAAATTCAAGTTGAAAACAAAAATTTGTTTCCTTCCCCGGGACTCGAAGCCAGCCATTGTGTGTACATACACCTCTGCGCCCGGCAGCGGACAGCGGCAGCCCCAGTCTCGGCTTGGCTTGCTTTGAATGTGTCTCGCGGTTATGTTTGTGGATAATACACCTCGTCGCCCGGCAGCGGACAGCTACAGCGCACACGGCGAAAAAAAGATGCGTCTCGCGGTTATGTTTGTGTATAATACACCCAAAGAGGTAGAATCTAACCCCAATATTCATCCGTCGGTCTTTGATACACCTCGTCGCCCGGCAGCGGACAGCGACAGCGCACACGGCGAAAAAAAGATGCGCCCAGACCGGGACTCGACCCGCGTACCTCTAACGGCTGAGCGCAATGCGCTAACCACTAGACCACCGCGTCTCCTCCCTTCTCGGCTTGGTTATGTTTGAATGCATCCCGCGGTTATGGTAGCGGACAGCCCGCAGTCTTCTACTTCCCGGCCTTTGTATCATATCCAGATGTGGTTCGAACCAGGCATTTCTCGTCAGTCCCTGTGGCGCACTGCATAGGGAGTTGGACTAGGGATCTTAGACTGTAGGTTCGAGCCCTGCCCTGGTCGAGACATTCATGGGTTTTAACATGTAACATATGACATGTAGGGACATGAGAGGCGTGCGGGTTATCCATGGATAACCACACGGCGTGCAGGTTATCCATGGATAATTGCACGCCTTACAAAATTGATGTTACAGCCTGCAGGGTGTGCAATATCGACAGGTATGTGCATCGGAATATCCAGCAAAAAGCACTGAGAAACCCAGAAATCGTGGAATAATGTACAATAGCTACGGCTGCAATGTTAGTATGACAATGTGTAGCAAATGTATAATCACAGCTTGCTCTGGCCCGTGTGACCCCCCCCCCCCCCCCCAGAAATGCCACTCACTGGCCGACGAAAACCAGGAAAACTAGACTTTGAACACCGGGTAGCATAGAATAGTACTAAAAGTCTAAAGTGGCCAAAATCAAGTCTCAAAATCAAGAATTACGGTACAGATAAGACCCCGCAGTCTTTTGAATTTTGAAAAATAAGTTATGCTATTATAAAACTAAACAAAAACAAACAAAAAAACAACTCAGGGTGCAGCTTATACATGTACATGGGTAGAATAGTCTACATGGGTAGTTTATATGAGGGAATTCACGGTACATGCCATAAAAACCTGAATGTAAGCTGCACGGTTTGTAAAGCTGTACCCTGGGCCCCAGATCCCTCGTGATGCTGTAACAGTTGGGAAACTATTGGATATGTGTCAGATCTAACCCCTACCCCCCCCCTCCACCCACTTGGGTTTGGTTCTCTAATACAAGCCGCAGCTTATATGAGGGAATTTACGGTACATACAGTATAACCATGTGGCAAGGTGTGCCTTCCTCCAGTACCATCCGGCCTACCATTCACCACTGATATCAGTGCTACACCCCCACACATTTCATCTATGGGGTAGACAAGACTTGACTGCTGGGATGTTGGCCCAACCAGAGCACCATTGATAAGAATAGTTTTTTTCCCTGCTTTTAACCCATAAAATACTTCGCTACTCTCTCATATACCCCGGGCGTATACCAAACTGTAGCCTAGGGTAATCATGATGAATAACGTCTAGCTGCATAAGTCGTGAGCACTGCATTAATGCATCCAGCTGAACCACCAGGATCCCTGGACCCTAGTCAAAGATGGGCCACACAGGCTCAAGTTAAGTTCCAGGTGTGCCCTATACGTGAGGTAATAGAGTGCTATGATTATCAGGGATGAAAGTCACCAAGTAAAGAATCCTTGAAAAGCTTGATATGAGCCCCTAAATACAGGTATTGTATAGGAATGCACAGGAATTTGGAACGTGGGAATCCCTGGAATCAGGGAAATCTCTAAAGACTTCCTTCCCTGCATTATGATATCCCCCACCATGAGTACCAGTACTTGAGTGCTACACCTTGGGGGGGGGGGGGAGGAGTCCTAGGGGTAGTCAGTTTGTGTTAGTACCATGAGATCACCATGGCGAACCTGGTATCACCTGGTGAGGTAGGTAGGTACAGTGAGGGGGATGGGGTGGGAATGAGGATGAGGGTGTTTGTTGTCTCAGGATCAGTGCCTACCACAAGCAAAAATCTGACACAATTCTAACTTGTAAAACCAAATCCCTGTCTACCCCTTGCCGCCTACGAGCTGTTTTGATGTGGGTCTTCTGTTGAACATGATACCCTGCATGTAAGACGCCCCCCCCCCCCAACTTGAGAGAATCCTTTAGGGGGCACCTGGGACTTACTTTGGACCAGTTTAGCTCTAATCTAATTGATAACATCATCGACTGTAATGTGCACCCCTAATGTCTGCTTCCATAAGGCACAACAGGGTGCATCTTGACTAATAAGCCGCACCTCAAAAGTGGGGCATGCTAGTAGTACAAAAGAGTAGGGGAGAAGGGGGGCACGTTGAGTCGCTTTCAAGGTTTTATTTTTTTCCTGACCTTATAAAAGACAGGTTTGTTTGAAATATACAATGAATCATTAGTGTACATCTTTGGCCATACTTTTGGGTCATATGGTATTAGCAATATGCAGCGTTTGAATTTTTTATGATTTTTTGAAGAATAAATCTTCAGGCGGCTCAACGTGCCCCATGGGTGGGGTAGGTTAAACCGCCCCCTGGGGTACGTTGAGCCACATGTTCAAAATGTAATAAATTGATAGGCATACTAAACAATTTTTTCTGATTGAGATAAATGATCTCTTCCCCTTACCTGTCCATGCAATTGTTGATAGGGAAAATGTATTAAGAGTTAACATTTCAACATTTCATTAAATAATGAGTGCTTTCGACCATTACAGATCTCTCTTAGATTAAAAATAAAAAGAATTATCAACATCCTTTCAGTCGATAAAGCTATCTAAAGACTCTTTCTGCATGGAAAAAGTATTTTATGTCAGGAATACTGTATTTCCTCTGTGTATAGGCCCGGCTCCATGTACTGGCCTGCCCCATGCATAGGCTGGGGTGAGAATGCACTTACTGTATTCATTCTAATTAGCGCACATGCTCCCCCCACCCTTTGGGACATCAACTCATACATATGCAGTGCAAATTTTTTTAGGGCAAACAATTAAATTTCCGCACATGTGCGCTTATTAGAATGAATAAGGTAGTGGTAATACAGGCTTGCCCCTTGTATAGGCCATAGAATTTATATTTTGACGGATTTCTGACCAATACTCCACTTCTAAAAGTTGAAAAAAGCTGAACATTGTTCAGCCTGCCCCACAAAGTAGCGGCTCAATGTGCCCCATTGCTAATATTTAGGAAAACTGTTGTTTTGCTTTAATTAAGCCAAATGCCTGGGAATGAAATAACATTGTTTACAATGGTTGATATATATACTGTCAAGTGGCTGAAAATTGTAGGCCAGGAGTGTGCAGTAACAAGGCAGGAACAAAAGGTCCTCATCTTCAAAAAGTTAGTTTTAGGTCGAGAAAACCATTAAAGTTGTATAACTTTGTCACAATTATCAACAAATGAATGAAATCTTGTTATTTTGCCTTGTTTATACAAGGGGAAAACATGGTAGACTAGCCAGCACAATACACGGTATGGATAAAAAACAGGAGCAGGCGGCTCAATGTGCCCAGCGGTCCTACCATTACATTATGAAGTTACCACATTTTCATCCTGGCTCATCTACTAGTAGACTGTCCATTAAGTAGACTGTCCATTAAGTAGACTGTCCATTAAGTAGACTCTCCATTAAGTAGACTCTCCATCAAGTTGTCTCCAACCTACCATACAAGTATAAAACGTCTTTCTCGCCACGATAGTCCAAATTACAAAATGCCTTCTGGTCTCTACTTTGATGCTGCCCCCCCCCCTGCTTATCCATTGTCAGCCAGCCAACTGGTTTTTAAGAAAGATTAAGAAACCTTTTCATTTTTCAATTTCTTCATTATACAGTGAAGACATGGAGACATACGTTCTACATGGAAATATCAGCTCCTATCATAGTTCACACTTCTACAGAGTGCAACAATGTGTAACTTTTTTTTCTTTTCTTTTTAAACCATACTGTATGTGTGACCTGGGATAGAGAATCTATCATACATGTAACAAATGCATGAGGTGGTATCATGACTTTATGAAGAAGACATAGTGTAAGTGATCAATACATGATACTATTGTGTGCCTTCATTGACGCTTGCTGTCACTTAATCCATATATTGACATCCACCGTAAAACCAGGCTTATAAACCATATCAGACGGTTATAGCGGCTTATAACATCGTTGCCTTAGTGCAAGGCTGTAACTGACATTTTGGCAAAATGTACGAAAATGGCATCGAAGTACTCAAAACTATGTCTGTCATTTGTCTGCCTACAGGGCCAGGTGCAATGGGGCCACCCTTAATAGTATGTCCGTTTCCTGTCCAGAGGGTGGGATTTTCAGACCCATGAGGGAGGGAGGGAAACATTTTTATGCGGGAAAATATTTTTATTTACCATAAACATTGTAAGCAGGGACGGCATGAATTTGACATCACATTCTAAGATTTAGTGATTGGAAACCTAGATTCTTGTGCTGATGGACAAAAAAAAATATATTGTTTTTCAGAAATTCCCATTCTCACAAAAAAATCCACCAGGCCTCTGGACAGGAAACAAAAATATTTTTAAGGGTGGCCTGGTGTTCTTTTCACTTGGTGCTATAGTAAGTGGGACACTTCTTTTGCCTCTCCTGCAAAACTTGAAAAATGCATATACAACCTTCTTGCAATAAGGCAACGATAAAGGATCTCCAGGAATTCAGACTAAGGCTAATACAGGGGTTTCATTTTCATACATTTAATTATAGAGTGGAATGTTGACCTTTTCACACACCAGGTGTGGCTTGTTATAGAAACCTAGCAAATCAGTGTGCGGCTAATATGCGGGTGCGGGAGTTTTACGGCACTCCTTAATTCCTCATCTCCCTCGGCCCTTTAAGGTCAACAGGTCTACTTACGTGGATGTGATGGTTCTGAAGCGTTCTTGCCCCGCCGTGTCCCAAATCTGCAGTTTCACTTTCTCACCATCCACGTCGATCGTCCGGATCTTAAAATCCACACCGATCGTTGTGATGTATGTGCCTATGAAAATGTATTGTATGTGCAAGAGTCTTAACAGAACAAACTGTGTTCAAGGAAGCAGGATAAAAAGGGCTGAGTACATTTTTTTTTTCAAATTCTATTTCTAAGTCTAAAATAAGTCAAAAACAATGGAGATATCAGAAAATGTTTGGGTCAATGATGGACTGAAAGGACAATGGGTTGACTACTATTTATATGTTGCAATTACTATTGCGGACAGAACTTAAAGTACTTCAAGATTAATTACCTGAAAAGCTGTTGTCTGAAAATCGTAATAGCAAGCTGCTTTTGCCGACACCTGTAGATGAAAAAGGGAGAAAATTCAGCAAACAGGAAGATAATCGATCTACTACGATGAGGACGGCTTTCTTCTATAGTCAAGACCTAAGAATTTGACGAGACCGACAAAGGGCGCCCCTGGAGTATACTCCAGGGGTATATAAATGACAAGTAGTTCACATAGAGGGGTGAATCCACAAATGCTCTGTGGTCAGTTTTATCACCTCCATGGTCCTATTTCTACCATAAATGAGGTCTGTAAACCTGTGATCTTGAATTGTGTTGATTTAAGGAGAGTGTGAGCTGTTCCTAAATGACCATTTCAATGAGATATTTAAATGGTGTGAGGTGATGGTATCTGATGTTAACAAAGTAGCACTCTTATTAGGGGATTACAACCCCCAGTGGGAGGGCTTGCCGAATTCTTAGGTCTTGACTATACTAGGAGGTGATTTGACAGATATGGAGTCGACTTTTAGAATTTAGGTAGACTACCGGTAGTAAAATTTCTCCTTGTTGGTGCTATGTAGGAAATTCCTGCACTATCATATTGGTCAAATAATGGACATGGATTATACACTATCTTTCTCGACAGGGAGATGATGAATACTCACCCACCATTAGAAGCTATATCACTAAACTAGGCATTGATACTAACTGTACCCTTGATAGCTTGTCAAGAAGCTATAGAGGGAAGAAACCAATGGATTCTATCTGTTCACACTGTAATGTGACACAAGATGTAAAACATGTTGTATTATTTTGTTCTGTACCATCGATAAAAAATACCAGGAAAAGTTTTACATTAGTCAATAAAGCCTTCTTGAATCTTGAAACTTAAAAAAAAAGTATGGTACCTTATTTTCCTTTTCTGTGTTTGGTAAAGGATTGCGTGTTGACAAATTTTACATTTTTGAGGGGGAGGGGTGAATACCACCAGTACAGTAACACCGTAATGGTAACACTATAGATGCAATCAATTGGTGGTGGTGGTGTGTGTGTGTGGGGGGGGGGGAGGGGGTGGTTAAAGGCGACCGCAGAAGGGCCAGATTCGATCGGTAAACAGAGATTACCGATCCAATCGTGAAGATCAAACTTGTTTGATATTGACCGACTGGATCGGACGTCCACGCAGACACCCCCCGATCGTCAGGATCTGCCTACCCAGTCAGGCCGTCTGCGGTCGCCTTAATGCACAGGTAATTTTTGTTTTTCTGAGGTAACTCCATTAATCCGTTATTGACTCTGGAGTAGAATACACATCTGCCTCATGGATGTGTATTCTAAAGTTATCAGACCTTGAAAGACATATCTGATCATTGACTAAAGAAGTAAATTGTTGTGGTGCACATACTAGTACGCCTACAGGCTACACTGTAGTTAACTGATGACTGTGTTCAGATTGTCATATCACGTCATCAGTTAACCACACTGTTCACAGAATCACATAGTCACAGTTTAATACCCTAATGCCACCACGTTTTAGTATCATAACTTATAATATAAGTATGTGAGTTGGGCGCCGATCCAACTAAACAATCACAGTGACACCTTGCTGCCAATGCTGGACAATCTGGGGACAATCTGGGACTGGCACTTTAACACTTTTCAATCTGTATTGTATAAAGAGGGCGGAGACAAAGCGTCAAGGGCTTGAATTAAAATTGTGAATCCAAGGATCTGTAGAGACTACAAACAAGGACGAGGGGCAGAGCCACACTGAACGAGGCCGAGGGACAGCGACTGAGTCACTGACTGAGTGGGGGAGGAACAGTGTCATGTCAGTGACATCGGCAAGGCAGGGTACCCGGTTCCGCCAAAGGTGATCAACTTTTAACAACTTTCTGTGCCATTTTGTGCCACTTACCGCTATCGCCGATTATAAGCAGCTTGAATAAGTGGTCGTATTCTCTCGCCATCCCTAAAAGTGTCCTAAATTATTAAATATCATCCAAATTCCACAACACAGAAGTTCACAACTTCTCAAAGCGGAAGTGCAAGGAGGGGGATGATCGGGACATGCGCAGTTGGAATTGGGTCAACTCTGTCCGCTTCCGGTTTAGTTGCCTGCATGTTTTCCTTGGATGAATGACATTTCTTCATCATGATTTTGACAAATAGATTCACATTTCAGTTGAGGAAGATAACACAATGTATGTACAAACAACGGTTCTATAGCACGGCACCTGGAAGGTAAGTTTTTAGATCAGGATCACAATAAAAGGCAAAGTGATAGTGCAACTGAATTGACACTCACTCAGTCACTGACTCAGGCTGAGGCTCACTGAGCCTCTGCAGTAGCCTGAGTAGGCACTTTAGGGAGTGGTCATTATTTATCAACAGTGGGGGGATGGTGGGTTTGAGGGGGGCGTAAAAAATTCAGACCCCTCCCAGAGGAGGCTAAAAAATTTTTGACCCCTCTTGAGAGGGGCTAAAAAAAAAATACCCTCTTTTTAGCAAAAAAAAACCCGCACGCACAAAGAGGGGCGCGAAAAATCTCCACGCCTCTGGTGCCGGGGCGCAAAATATTTTGACTGTCGCCGAGGGGGGGCGTAGAAAATTTTTCGCTCGTCCGCACGAAAACCCACCCCCCCCCCCCCGTTGATAAGTAATGACCACTCCCTCATAGTGACTTACCTATTTTTCAAAACTTTATCCTTTGGATTTATTTCTATTGAGCAAGGGAAAGAGTTAATAAAAAGAAGTGGATTTGCCTTTTAAATCAAGTCTTTATGTCTGAATCGAGGTCCACCGATGTTAGCACTGTGGTGGACGTAGCCGATTCAGAGCTCCTTTAAGAGTTTAAATAGGACCCAAATTTGTGATCAATTAAGTTGAATACAGGAGAATGTACTTCACTTATATCAGTAGTTTTTATGATTTTCTTTTTTTTTAGATGCAAGATTATGCCTAAGATTATGAATATTGATGCGTTTGATCTCAAATACAATAATTCAAAATTGTTAATTTAGACTCAAATTTTCCCATTTCAGTGGTCGACAAAAATCGCGGCAGAATTATGGGTTACTTTCTAAGAACTTTAACCGGTCATAATTGCCCTTTAAATTGACATAAAGACTTCATTCAAAAAGCAAATCCCCTTCTTTTTATCCTACCTATCCATTGCATAACAGATAGAATGCATAGGATGGAGAATTGGAAAACAGGCAACTCTTTAACATAGGGAAGCTGGAGCAAGTCTTTGAGTGAACCACAGCCACATGTCACAATTTTTGGGCTGTCTGTCAAACATCCAGGGGCCCTATAGAAAAAATAAATCTAGACATTTTCTAGACCTTTTTTAACCAGAGAATGCATGCATTCAGTTCTTTTTTATGTGCTATGCCATCTTCATATCATGAAATGCTTTTAAAGTTTTTGGTTAACTTAAGTGAGATTGATGGTTTTGTTCTCTGTACCTGATCTTAAATTAAAAATATGCATCCAATAGATCTCTTCAAGTCCTTTAAGATGGTACCGTGGTTGTCCTGATACTCCTATTAATAGCTTTGAAATCAATTTGGAAAGACAAGTGAGGTTAGAGCTATGCATGATCACAGTTTTCACACCTGCACTGGGCAGAACCACGCACAGCAGAAATGTCAGTGCCTATCTGCAGGGACTCTGTGCACTGCAGTCCAGCTGGACAATGAAACAAACTGTATGATGACTGGGGTGATGACCCACCAACATGCTCGTGGGGGCCATCCACAAATGACGTCATGCTTGAGGGGAGAAGGGGGTTAAGGCCCGGCATGCCTTGCCGGCATGATGGAATTAATTTCCATATAGATATACCTTCAGCTTTGCAAAATTAGCAAAAACCATCACGAGTGGGGGGGGGGGACGTAGCAGAACAAGAATTTTGCCATAGATCGAATGAACCTTCACCTTTAATACTCTTCTCTCAAATTGAAGTCCCTTGCAGGGGGCCATACACAAGTGATGTCAATGACCCCCCCCCCGCCCCTCCCCCTTCCAGCATGACATTGGCATGCTGGAGGGGGGGGGGGTGGGTCTGGCCCGGCATGACGGAATTAATTTTCTATATACCTTAAGCATTGCAAAATAGACAAAAATCATGACTAGGAGGGAGGGGGTGGTCAAAAATGGTCAAATTTTTCATGACATCATCTATGGATGGCCCCCAGTATAAGATAGGGAGTGGTCTTTCTCTTTTTTTTTAAACAACAGTGCCTGTCAGGGGTGGGGGTGTTAGGGGTTTGGACCAAAAAATTGTTGGGCTTCTTGAGTGTGTTGTGTGGGGGGGGGGAGTGGAAAAAAAAATCTTCATTCTCTAAGGGTGACCGAGACATTTTCGGTGCGCGCAAGTGAAAATCCACCACTCCCAAAACCCTCATCATATAATAGGTAAAAGTGACATTGTCTCGGTATGTGATAAGTAGAGAACTCAACCGCTTTTACTTTATTAATATATTGTACATTATACCATTCATACCACATCCATTATCGCTCACTATGCTATACTCGCCTATAATGTATGCAGTAGTACCACACCCTGCCACTATGGGTGGTACACCTGATGGTCATTTTGTATATACAGCCAGGTGCTACTACACCTGCCAGCATTACCAACTAGCTATTCGCTGAGTTAACATCTCTTCAGCATTTACTTTGTACAATAAAGCTCTCATCAATTATCCACTAATCGCCAGCTTCTTGTTATCACTATGTTCATATAGTAGCTGTGAATACCCCATAGCTAGTAGATATGACATGTACATATATAATAAAGACTAGTGCTGACATCTACCATTCAGATTGATCATTTAAAGTGAAAATCTCACAACACTTCTCTATAATTCTTATTTTCAGTGGTGGAGTAAAGTTGTCATATGCATCATATCAGCCTACCAACCAGCTGGTCAAAGGTCATCCACTTATCATGATCCATGGGCTGTTTGGAGGGAAGAACAACCTTGCTGGATTATCACAAGCGCTAGGCAGATCTCGAAAGGTAAGTTTATGAAGGGATTGGTGCTAGGTTCGCCTTCTCTCAGCATCAGTGGATACTTTTCCCTTTCCTTTATATTACCAGACCAAGTCATGTATGTATTCTCAAAACTCAGCATATGTCTGTAACCATGCTTTAATATGCCACATCCTGACTTTGTGAGGTTATAAGCGGCACCTGAAGCTTAAAAAATGCAGGTCTACTATTTTGTACTGTTGAGACACCACCTATAAGATATAGGAGGGGTTGGCCACCGGGTTATAGTATAAACCGCACCCTCAGTTTTGGACTATCCTATAGGCCAGAGTAGATCTCAGAAAAGCTCTATAGGCTTTGGATAATACCAGTGCTTGCGTTTTATAATACAACATGCTAAGTGTAGTGGTAGCTCTAGACTGTATTTTATTTATGTTATGTCAGGTAGTAGCGGTAGACTGCAGGAATCACGGAGAGAGTCCACACGTCCCAGACATGAATTACCCGTTGATGGCGGAGGACATCGAGCTGCTCATGGAGGAGCTCCACATTCCGCAGGCCGTCATCTTTGGACACAGCATGGGTGGAAAAGTCGCAATGATGCTCGCCTTGACCAAGGTATGTAAATATTTCATTGTTTTTATATGATATTTTTTCTCTAATTTGGGAAAAAACAAGAAGAAAGAAAATGTGTGATCAATTCTTAAATTGATATTCACAGCATACTGATCACCTTCGTCTCTCTGTTTGTTTTTTTTTTTGCATAGAAATTCATGTATTTGTATTTGCACTTTATCTCAATGTAAAACAGGTATGCAAACGTTTACAAAATATTTCACCTACGCCTAAATATGTCATGTATTTCTGTTTCTCTAGCCGCACCTCGTGTCTAAGCTTATTGTGGAGGATGTATCGCCCAACTCTTTCAGGACGGCGCTCGTTACGTCATTCCCCGCCTACCTAGAGGCCATGAAGAACGTCCAGTTTGACAACTCTATGTCTCCAGCCACCATGCGGAAGGCTGCCAGTCAACAACTAGAAAGCACCATATCTGTGAGTTACTTTAATCTTCCTTATATAGGCGCATAATACCCAGTGTATAAGGCGCACCCTTAGTACATACAACTACAACTGTAAAAGCAGGGAAGTAATTTCTCCTACATCTGTAAGATTTCCTGCACTTTTGTTTTTTAGACAAAAGTAACCTGTTGACCACAACCATAAAAATGCCCTCCAATTGTTTGGAATAAATTTACTCCTACATTTTTGGTCCAAAATGTTGAGTCTTGGAATTTTCGAATCCACTGAGAACATTTGTGAAAATTAGGGGGGAGGGGTGTCTGTGATTTTTTAACCCAATCAAGAGTCAAAGGATCAAATGGGACGTCATCATCTGGTCTGACCTTATTTCCTTCTCGATGGCCAAAAATGCAACCTTTTCTACTTGGGCAGCATTCCTTTTTTTTTTGTCCAATTTTTCCTTGATAACATTTTTATTTCCTCCTTAAGTTTATTTGACGATTCATTCCACCATATTTTAAACAAATCTATTTCCTTTTAAACCATATTCATCTGTGTTACAGAATAAGGCTGAACGTGACTTTGCCATCACTAACATAGTGCGTAGAGATAACACGTACACATGGCGTATAAACCTGGACGCCATCTCAAACAACCTCGATGCCATGGTCGGGTTCCCAGACCTGGACCTCACCTACACCGGTCCCACATTCTTCCTGGGTGGAAGTCTATCGACACACATCACGTAAGGATATAGTTTTATGCCATGGAACTTAATTTGGAGCTGAAAAAAACCCGCAATGGCCGAACAAGCTTCCAGTACGACATATATATAGGCCTTTTTTTTTTATCACACAGGCCATATCAACTTTAAAATTTGCTTTAAAACAAAATTGATCATAACTTTCCTTCTATTGAATTGGAGTATTTGAGAAATTCTTTCGCCATTATGAAGCTGAGATAATGGCTGTTGTTGTTTGGCAACACTATATATACCAGGTATATACAAATATGCTGAGGCGATCTTCTAGTGCTGGTGAGTACTGTAAATCCCCAGTCATAAGCCGGCCCCGGTCATAAGCCGGGGGGTGAGTTCAGGAAATCATATAAGCCGGTTTTGGTGTCAAATTTTTCCCATTTTCTCTTTATTCTATAGTAAAAAAAACCCTGTCATAAGCCGGGGGGGGGGGGACTTTGGGAAAAATTTAGAAGCCGGTTTGGGCCCAAAATAGAAAAAAAAATCCGGCTTATGACCGGGGATTTACGGTAACTATCCATCACTGCATTCGTGCATCATAAATTCTCATCTTTCTTCTAACAGAGACCAGGACCTTCCGGAGATAAAGCGGCTCTTCCCACACGCAGAGGTCAGCCACATTGAGGGTGCCGGACACTGGGTACACGCTGAAAAACCACACGACGTCCTAGCCGCTGTCCAGGAATTCTCCGACAGAGATCATAGTGCAAGTTGACATTAGGGTATAGTTAGGTTATCTTGTTAGTTTCTTTTGTTTAAGTGTTATATGGAATTTGTTTATTAAGAGAGGAAAACTTAGTTTGTTTGGTATCTTTTAATGAATTCTCACCCGAGTCATTATACCGCAATACATTGTGTATAAGGCATAACTTATACACTCTTTGTGCACTTTATCGGATTGGCTTTTACAACTCAGTATCCCTGCTACTGTCACATTCTTCATACTTTACGGGTAGTCGACATTGAATATAATAATAATTATAATTATATGGTTTATACATATTAAATCTTAACTGTAGTTATCTTAGTATCTGGGATATACATATATTTATTAGGCCTAAAAAAATTCTTGTGTTCCGGTAAAATAGCTCAAAAATTAGGGTAGGTAGGTCGGATTTTTTTTTCTTTTTAGTTCCTGAATGTCGAAAACTGCCAAAAATTAAATAAAACATGGCTCAACATATAAACTAAATTAAAAGAATATCAAACTGTTGGTTATTACAAGCTAGTACCATTCTTGAGACTGTAGGCTTCAATTTGATACCAAACATGCCTATATATTGACATTTCTTTTGAATTTTCTTGCTTTTTGGGTCATTTTTACCAAAAATGTCTGAAAATATTAAAAAATTAGGGTCAGGCCAAAAAATTAGGGTCGGTCGGGATACATGAACACAATTTTTGTTTTAGGCCTTACCAGTTCAGTTCATGAAGGTCTTAGTCAAGTGCTCAGTTTCTGCCTTTGCCTCATACCTAGGCGTCTTTTTAACATAACTTGTGCTTTTGCACATCATTTGCTGTTACGTGTTAAAATGTTGGCGTTAAAAAGAGTGATAGATAATACTCATGGTTGTGTTTTTATCAGAGATATCTATACATGTGCACCTGTATAATGTGTACTTGACATCAACGGATATTATGTATTGATATTATTTCTACTCAAGGGACTAGGTCAGTTTTTGTATAATTTGAATATCGGTTATTCCTTTTTACCGATGAACTAAACTCACATATGTTCACTAAGCATTCATTACTTTTATAAGCAGCACCACCCTGTACATGTAGCCCTTTCATCATATCCATACATCATATTATTCATCATAAATAAATATATCTCGTCTATACACTAGTTGTGTCATTGTACTGTATCAGTTCTTGGTGTCACCCTAAGTTCCCCCTCTCCGTGTGCAAACCGGCATTGTTCCGCCTCCCGTGGACACCCGTCCGGGTGGTTCTGGTGGAGGTAACAGAGTCGTGTTTTACGCGTGTCCTGGTCCGCGTTCCGCTTACCCTTCAGCTTCTTTTTACGGTTCCAGTGTTCCTCGTCCTCAGCCCCCATGTCACGTATGTGCACGCACCCTGCCTGAACTGTTGGGGTAAAGATAATAGATTAGTTATGAGAAGGAGCCACTGAAAGATCTTTGAAAATTTGGGAATTTTGATAAATTTCTCTACTTCTTAAAGGATACACTTGGGCGTCTGTTGATTTATCATAACTTAAACACAAGTCTAAAATCAGTCATGGCACAAGGACTTGGCTATTGAAAAGGCATGAAGGATGTCATTGATACAGGAAAGTTATTTCCTTATCTTTATTACCGGTATGCATCAATGCAGCATATATATATTGATTTATCAAATTATTACAGAAACTCGTTTCATCCTGCCCTAAATGACAATTTGATAATTCACAACTTGAACAAGCACTGTGCTGGGAACCTATTTGAGAGTAAGACATTACCTCTGAATATATGGTAATGATTACGGAGTAGTGTCTGTAGCCCACCGCATTCATTCTTTAACTCCTTCATAATGCCCGGCTCAAAGAGTGCCACCACATCACTTAATGCCAGACGACCTGACATTGAAAATAGACGATAAAACGTGACAACATTTTTATTACCATTACTACATAGAAAACGACATATGGACAATATTTATCCAATCCCTGCTCCTTTAACATCAGTTATCCAAATTTGTGAAACTTTCACTCCCTGCTGGTCATTCCAGAACAGCCGTGAAATTATGTTTTTGAGGAACACGAAATTAGGGCCAAGATTTATAGACGGATTTATAAGAATCTCAGGGGTTGATAAGATTATGTGGGTAGAAGCACTAACCTCAACACTACCGTAATCTCCCGCGTATAAGGCGCGTCTTATAGGCCAAACAAAAGGCTGCTGGGTCTTATACGTGGGAGGAAAATTGCCTTGAGTTTGGGGTGCGCCTTATGGGGGGGGGGGGTATTTTTACTATAGAACAGTACTAAATAAAACCATAGTGTTGTAGATTTTAATACAATAGTAGAGAATAGTTCTGTGAGACATGGCGCGGCGACTTGTAATCTTGTGTCTAGTTTCAGTTGGTGAGAGAGATAGGGCATACTATCATCTGGGCTTTTGGTAGTATATAGCACAAATTCAACCTGATCTACCCACTGCAGCTAAGTACTAATAGTCTGTAGACTGTCCATTCTGCATGCACCTCACTCAGCTGCCACAGGGACCTGTCTTATTCAATGTTCAATGCCATAGTCAACAGGTGTGTCATTATGAGTGTACACTGTCTCAGATTGCCAGGAGCCTGCTCTGCCTCCCCGCCCCCCCCCCCCCCCCCCCCCACACACACACCCAACTGCCAATCACTTGTAATAGTCTGTACCTCGTCACGGGCCAGTGGTCAGCAAACCGGCCAGATCACTCCACCTCTCTGTAGAGGGGGAGCACAGTGTAAGTACATACATCTTTTCAGTGTTCCACAAAATCGTTTATATAATGAAAGGAGTAGTCAAATTAATCTTTCATCACCAATAGTAGATACATATTCTGAGAAAGCATTATTTCAATGTAAACTAAAAATTTTACACAGAAAAGAATGTAGCAGTTCCACAAGGTGGCCTTACACTTCAACCTCCTCTGATTTACAAAAATGCACATATGGCAACACACACTTTAGCACTGATTTCTCCATAGAGATCTTTGACAGTGAATACTTTGTTCAAATACAGAAAATATGATCCAATTGTACAATAACTCACTGAGATAAAACCTGTACTACATATATATAGTAGTTTCAAAACGAACAATTCTAAAACAAAGGCTACAGGGATGCATTTCTGAATCTTAAAATGCTCTAATGCTAATCTGCCATAGGGCTCCAAATGATGAAATGTCTTATCTGCGAATAAAATCAAAAGTATGAGATATATTCTGAAAATTCCTTCACTGATAAGTAAGGTACACACACTGTTGTTATTACATTAGAATAGTGAGCAGGAATAGTTTATAGAGAGGAGCCACAAACAAAAATAGATTGCAAGGCCTCCCTATCCCTTACACCGTGGCGACTGTGAACCATACACTAGTCTACTCATCTCACGAGTAGTACTCACTAGTCGCCGCGCTAATTAACAAACATCTGCTCTTAGAGGTGCGCCTTATATGTGGACTTGCATTCTCTGAGTTGGGGGTGCGCCTTATACGTGAGCTGCGCCTTATACTTGGGAGATTACGGTACCTTGTTTTATCGCAGCATCGCTGGTTTGACAGTGTTTGAAATAAAAAGGGCAAGAAAAATAATAATACTGCCGTAATCTCCCGCGTATAAGGCGCGTCTTATACGGGGGGTTTTAGTTCTAATTGGATCCACAAGGGGGACACCAAGACCTTTCTTTTGATATCTTACATGCCCCCTTGGTCAAAATAGGACAAAATGGGGCCCAGGAGGGCCCAAGGTGGCCCGAGCTACCCATTGGTTTTTGAATTTTGAAGATTCATTCATTAGAACCAAAGTTATGAATTTTTCATTTTTTTGAGAATTTTCCAAAACTCTAGGTGCGCCTTATACGCGGGCTACGCCTTATACGCGGGAGATTACGATGGTATAATAAATTCAATCACACTCACCTCCTGAGTTCCATGACCGGCCGTCTGTTGTCTCAATGACCGCTCCACCCTCTGCCTTTAACACTGCGTTAAACACTGTATCCACAACCCTCCGTGTCAGTGCCTTATCTAGCGACACACAGTTACGGGGTGCCTCTGTGATGCTCCGTGCCTGGAAGTTACTTGCCCAACCCTCGTCTATGGCAGAATCATGCCCTGGGGGTGGAGGTTTGGGCGCATTGATCGAGCAACGACTGGCGATGAAGTCGGCTCTCTCTGCATCCATTCTGGCTTCATCCTCCTCTGGGTAGGTCCTGTATTTACCAATGAAGCAAACCTACAAAAATCAACCAAATCAGGAATTATTTTCTAACTTATATAGATCCTGCTCTGAAGTTCAAATAGGCATGTATGAAACTGGTATATATCCTCTTTACTTATTTTCAGGAGTCTTTGTCTACTTAAACAAATTGCTGATCACAAAGATGAAAACCAGTACTTGTAAACATCTCCCAAGATTTACGAATTACTTATCAAAACAGATGACATCTAACAAATTGAAAATACATAAGACAGAGTTGCACCACAGTGCAATACATTAACATTGATCCCCCATATCCCCCTGGTAAAAACTATGCGACTGTCATTTCCACATAAAATAAAGATACCGATATGTATTTTACACATAACTCAAAGAGATATCCCTAATCTGAAAATCTCATAAAGAGTATTTACCCGTTTAGTGGAGGGTATGCGCATGATGTCTTCCTGTACCGTGAATCCGCATGTTTCACCCACGGTGCGTACAAAGTCCAGATAGCAGCGGTACTGACTCTTACCATGCTCCTTTACACGGTACCGGGCGTCAAAATCAAAGAAACAGCATGGTAGGACCAGGTACCGACATGTGTAGGACGACCTGCAAGTTAAACATGGACTGAGCACTATCAACAGTTATTTATAACCACTTTCCCTTTAGTCCTGTAAGAACCTTTGTAGAGAAATTGGTATATGCATGCAGATATTGGGTAAATCAGACTATTTTACATAATACCGTAATCTCCCGCGTAGAAGGCGCGTCTTATACGCGAATCAGATCGTTCATGGGTCTTATACGCGGGAGGTAAATTGCCTTGAGTTTGGGGTGCGCCTTATACGCGGGTTTTTCCAACATCTCATTTGGGAAAATGCGCCGATGACAGCTTGAACTCATAGCGCCAGCACCTCGGCAGACCGGGAGGTGTCGACGCGCTCGCCGGGGATAAGGCCCACCATGCGCCGATGACAGCTTGAACTCATATAGCCAGCACCGCGGCAGACCGGGAGGTGTCGACGGGCGCTCGGCGGGTTTGACGCCGACCGTGTGCCGATGACAGCTTGAACTCATATAGCCAGCACCGCGGCAGACCGGGAGGTGTCGACGGGCGCTCGGCGGGTTTGACGCCGACCGTGTGCCGATGACAGCTTGAACTCATATAGCCAGCACCGCGGCAGACCGGTCGCTGTAGATTTGCTCGCCGTTTTTTTAACGCCGACCGTGTGCCGATGACAGCTTGAACTCATATAGCCAGCACCGCGGCAGACCGGGAGGTGTCGACGGGCGCTCGGCGGGTTTGACGCCGACCGTGTGCCGATGACAGCTTGAACTCATATAGCCAGCACCGCGGCAGACCGGGAGGCGTCGACGGGCGCTCGGCGGGTTTGACGCCGACCGTGTGCCGATGACAGCTTGAACTCATATAGCCAGCACCGCGGCAGACCGGTCGCTGTAGATTTGCTCGCCGTTTTTTTAACGCCGACCGTGTGCCGATGACAGCTTGAACTCATATAGGGGGATGGGGAGGGGGGGGGCGCCTTCTACGCGAAACAGCCCCCCTGTGAGTTGGGGGGGCGCCTTATACGCGGGTTTTTCCGGAAATCGATCCAGAAGAGGTACGTGCGCCTTCTACGTGAAAAGGCCTTCTCTGAGTTGGGGGGGCGCCTTCTACGCGAGCTGCGCCTTCTACGCGGGAGATTACGGTAAGCCAAATAAATAAGGTTCTTCAGCTAACTGCTAGATTCCAGATGCCGGTATGTAAAAATGTAAATGAAGCTCTGTTTTTCAAACATTTAGAACAGTGTCAGTGTCTTTGATTCACAGCCACCAAAATAATGGATTTCTCAAGACTCCAAGCCCCCAGCATGGAATCCACGAGCCACCAGATAAAAACTTCCTTCAATTTTTAACTGACCTTGCAGCAATAACAGCGATCCATGGCGTCAGCTCGTCACTATGGTTACCAATCAACCAATCATAACCCTGGAAGAGGTTTTTGTCGGATGGTGTCAGAGCAAACTCCTCCAGGTGAGTGTTAGCACCGTAGAACCCGTCCCAGATATTTCGCCGCCGCAGGTCGATACCCTTACCAGGGTACTGCAATTAAGAAAGGAAAATTCATGAAGTATGGATTTCCCTGACATGTGCGTGCAGAGATGCCACTTGATGGACTACAAAAAACAGAAAATCTACCATTTAGGTCTATTCATGAAATAAATGAATAACCTATTCCGGCATATAAATCGCAGCTTATATACAAACCAAAGCCAGGGTGCGGCTTAAATCTTAAGTCTAAAAAAGGGCTGTGGCGTATAGGCGGGTATTTGGCATTATAGACATGTACTAAAACTGCAATTTTCAAGCCTAAAGTGCAGCTCATAGCTGCTCCCAAAGTCGGGGTATGGCTCATACGCGGGTGCGCCTTATGCACAGGAATGTAGGGTAACTTTGATCCCTTGAAGATATTTATCATAAACGCCGATCACTTTTTTTTTGGGGGGGTCGATCACAAAAAGAAAATAACATTTATATATAGAGACAAAAAGAAAATAACATTTATATATAGAGACAAAGATTACATACCCCTTCTTCTGATAGAAGATGAACTAGAAGTCCGTTACCACAGCCGAGATCAACAAATGATTGGCGCTTGTCCAGACCGAGCTCCTCCTGCTCCATCTCCCATAGCGTCTACAAGGTTACAGAACACTGTTATTTTATGAGTGAGTGAGTAAGTGATTAATAGATTTTAAACGCCATTTCCACAGCTAAGGTCATATTCATGGCAAGAACTACACAATTCCATAGAGAAATGTGTCTGTGCCTACACATATGTGCACCACACACATCCGAGGGGATAGGAAAGACGAGATAGAGACTCCGCTAGGGAAGCCTGTGTTATATTACGGCTTTGTAGAAAGCATACGGCTTTAACCGTGAATGTTAACACACCATTCCTCTAACTAATTGTGAGTAACCAATGTCGACAGCTATGGTCTTATGCATGGCGAGAAAATTACATGGCTTATGGCGACCCACTATAATCAAGCTATCAGTATCAATTTTACTGTAGATAAAGAACTTACAACCTCTAGTACTTACTATCAAGTATGCTGCTATGGCTATATCCTCATATACAAACTTCTGTGGGTCTGTACTCTCTGGCCAGTTCTAACAAATACAAATATGACAATGGTTTTAATCACTTGGTTTTTGAAATGAAATGTTTGAGAGGAATATTACCGTAAACTCCCGCGTATAAGACGCGTCCTCTATGCCAAACAAATCCCTGGTGCGTCTTATAGGATTTTTTCAAGTTGGGGGTGCGTCTTATACGAGGGGTAATTTTACTATAGAACAGTACTGAATTTACAAAATTGGTACCTAAGAGGTGCGTCTTATACGCGTAAATGCCTCTGCTGAGTTTGGGGTGCGTCCTATACGCGCAGTGCGTCTTCTACGCGGGAGAATACGGTAGATGCAATGGGAGTACAAATGGTTGATGCAGAGTTTACAATGGTATTATCTTAACATATATAGGCAATATTCTATTCGTAGACTTGATAATGCCTTCCTCCCCATCCAAACCCTTATCGAAATTTCCTTTTAATCAGAATCTAAATGACCAATTTTTCACTATGTAGGAGGAACTTAAACTCTTAAATATCAGAGAGGCATAAACATAATTTTTACAAGCGCTCTCAAAGGTATTTACTTCGAATAAACAACATAAACGTGTTTGAGAAAATCTTCAATGTTTACCGAAAAAAAAGACATTCAGCATCAAAGATTAAGCATTGATAAAGATCAAATAGGGCCAATATTTCTCCACCTCATTAGTTACTTACATTAACAAGATGAGGTCCATACTTGTTCTTCATCTCATTATAACGCCGGTTGTATCGATCCAGCGGCACAAGGCGTAGTGAGGTCACCTCCGTGTTCAGGTCTTCATGGAAACTCCACTGTCCTACCTGTTGTAAATAGAAAATGTACTGGTATTACCTGAACGCCTCAAAGCATTCTTTTCAACTTTTAATCCTAGCCTTCCTGATTTCAGATGCGCGCAGCTTATACGAGGGGTTTTACATATGCAGACAACAGAAAGTACCGTAAACTCCCGCGTACAAGACGCGTCCTCTACGCCAAACAAAATGCTGGGGGGTCTTATAGCTTTCTCTCAGGTTGGGTGTGCGTCTTATACAAGGGGTAATTTTACTATAGAAATGTACTAATCTTACAAATTTCAGCATTAAAATGTGCGTCTTATACGGGAAAATGCATGTGCTGAGTTTGGGGTGCGTCTTATATGCGCAGCGCGTCTTCTACGCGGGAGATTACGGTAATTGCAACCATTCCAGACCTAAAGAAGCAGCTGAAACCAAAGTCACTCGGAGTGCGGCTTATCCATAGGGTTTTACGGTACTTTTGAATTTCTTTAAACTTTACCAGCTCCTGGTAGATAATATCAACCAAAATTTTGTTGTGAAAGAAATTTGTTTTCTCCTTGACAATAAGTTCTTATCTCACCTTACGCAGTAGATGGTCTCGGAGCCAGTCGTCCCGACACCCAGCCCCTGACTGAAGACCAGCCACAGTGATGCTGTCTCCTGAAGCTTTTGCCGACTCGAAGGGATTTAGACTGATAACCTGGGTGACCTCTGTGTCTTGTGATGTAATATTACTCAGAGCATTTCCCTTTTCTGTAGTTTCATCAGTTTTCATTACTGAAATATTTATCCTGAAGAAAAATAGTTGACTCCCAGTATTTATAAAGTAACATCATACATGTGACCCAGGGTTGCCACACTTGTTGGGTCATCAAAAATACTGACTTTTTCCTGACTTTATCCTGACTATTGCCAGGGTTTTCCTGACCATCTCATGGGCATTATATCATTATTTTGATGTATACCATAGATTAGCTCATATAGGCAGCACCCTGAGTTTAAGGAAAAGCTCAAAGCTGCAACTGGGCATTAAATGAAAGTGCTTCAGTACTGTCCTATACCGTAATCTCCCGCATATAAGGCGAGTCTTATACGGGGGGGAGGGGGGTTTAGTTCTCATTGCATCCACAAGGGGGACACCAAGACCTTTCTTTTGATATGTTACATGCCCCCTTAGCCATAATAGGATATATGGGGGCCCAGGGGGCTCCATGGGGCCTAAGTTACACATAGGTCTTTGAATTTTGAAAATTCATTCAGTAGAACCAAAGTTATGAATTTTTCATTTTTTTGAGAATTTTCCAAAACTCTAGGTGCGCCTTATACGCGGGCTGCGCCTTATACGCGGGACATTACGGTAGTATCAGAAACCCTCATATACGGCGCACCCTGAGCACAGGTGGACTTCATAAGCCACATGCTAGTTATTGTAAAAGCCGCAGCTTATCTATACGAGGAAATTTATGGTAATACAGCATTTCACATCTACATTGGTGACATTTAGACAACCCCTAAGACAGTTGTGACTACCGTAAAACCCCATGTATAAGCTGTGGCTTATAGACCATTTCAGGCCCTTAGTATGGCTTCTAGCATTCTCTTAAATTCAGGGTGCAGCTTATGTGCGGCCTATATGCAAGGTTTTATGGTACTGTAGACTTTTGTGCATAAGCCTGTCTCCTGTATAATCCGCAGCCCACAACTTTAGAAGTTACCATAAAACCTGACCTATAAGTCCACCCCCAAACTTTGGGTCAGAAATTCGACTTATAATGAACTATATCAAGAAAAAGTAAAACCTCACCTATAAGTTGACCCCCACATGAGAATTTTTTGGGCCCCAGGCCTTCCCCTAAACCTGTTTTCTGACCCTTCCATTTAGTATTTTTCTCTGGTGGAAGCATGTTGTGTTGACGTCGAACGGTGCAGAAAGAGCAGTCGGAACGTGTAGCGCGGCGCGCAAGATGCCCCGGGGGCATAGTCCACAAGTTGTATCGTGCGGATCGGCATGATGTAGCGATGGATTTCTGATGAGCAGACTCCATAGGGGCATCATGCCAACCAGTAGGAACCATGCACCAGTTGCGGCCCTCATATGTTTAAGTGGTTTACATGTATGTACCTGTGGTGTTGGTAGTCTACCTTGTAGGCTGGCTGGTCACACACTGATGTCCGTCCATCCTGTCCGACCAACAATAGGGGCACGAACACAGCCACCGCACTATCTCTGTCTATAATACAATGCATTAGAGTCAATCATCAAAATCTAAATATTCCTTGAAAAAAGATTAGTTATTGTAATCTGTTTTTTTTTCCAAACATCAAGAAGAATGGATTATCGATATATTATAAGGTATTTTACAAGCAATAACTACTTTTGACTTGGAAAAAGACTAACAAATATGCCTTTGTAATGCATAATTCCCCAGTTCTTTTAATCATGGGAATTATGACAAGCAAATACAAATACTAGCGGAATAAAACTTATTTCATGAACTCTGAGCTTCATTTCATAATGCACTCCCCCTAAAAGCATATCTTTTTCATTGCAGCAGATTTCTTTTTTCTGTTTTCCAGCATTTTTAACACACACATTTTACACAGCATGAATATACACATAAACATTTCTCACCGATGATTACTATTTCTCTTTGTGTGCAGAACTTCTCCAACAGTTTGGGATGTAGGTCTCTCACAACTACCTCCATGTCACGCGGATCCAAACCGCCATTGACACCACCCATAGAATCAAACACCGCATTTAGTGTAACATCAAACTGTTCTGGTTTAGAGAAGTCCTCAGCTGCTTGTTGCAGTTGACTGAGGCAGTGTTCAAGGCTCACACCAGTTTTGATGGTGGTTTGGAGGAGGGTGCATGATCCGCAGAGTCGACGGTTTACAACATGCGGCTTGTTGATCCATATGGAGAGAGCGTCGAGGAAGCCGTCCACACTTCCTCCATCCACACCTTCACCTATAGCTGTCCACATGGCCCCTAATGTTTATTTCTGAGGAATAAAGACATGCAGACATGAGTGAGTGAGTAATAGATGTTTAACACCATTTTGACAGCTATGGTCATATTCATGGCGAGAACTACAGGGTATATTTAAGGTGGGTCGCTACCATTGAATCAAAGATCCTACATTTTCTTCATTTTTCTCCCAGAAGTAAAAAAAATCATCTAGAATAAGAATATAAAAAGAAAAGTAGGGGGTCCTGAGCTACTTTTTTTCTACAGATTTTTGAAAAATAAAAGTATTTTAATCTTCACCTAGAAATTAGAGAAAATGTGTCTCAGATTTGAGAATTTTTTTCTGTCATAACTATTTAACACAGAGATATGAAACCCCGCATGGTAAATGGTCTGATATCCTTATTTATTAAGAATTTTTTATTTTAAGTCCATAACATTGCATCCTGGGTAAATTTCTCATTTTTCAGAAAAGAGATGGGTAAATTTTCTATTATTTTATAACAAAAACAAATAAAATTCATATTTTCAACCACTAGATTTTTCTTCGACTTCTTCAGAATATTGTTCAGATAATTTGCTCTTCAGTAACAGTAATTTTGATATGGGGTCCCATGTATTATTTTAAAGTTTTGGCCATGTGAATTAAAAAAGTATTGGAAAATCTGACAAAAAAATCCATATTCAAAGCACTGCATGATGGGTAAAATGTACACATTCTTGGCAAAAAATTGCTCCATGATATGCCCTCAGTCACTGTGAACAGCCTACCATTTCTATAGCATTGTCTTGATTATATAGGGGCTACAATTATAAAGTACAAAAGATTCTTGGAAAAAATGAAAAAAATCTAGATGTAAATATGCCAAAATTTCAAAGTGTCATAAAATGCACAATTTTCAGCAGATTTACTTGAAATTTTTTTGTGGGGATTTAGGGCATGTATATGTATGTGCACACCAAAAATAGTGTCATTCTGATGAAGTAAACCTATATGCGCAGAGAGCTGCGCAGTAGGATCAATTTGAATGGTAGCGACCCACCTTAATACACAATTTTCACAGAGGAATGTGTTGGTGCCCACGCATATGTGCACCACACATCCGACGGGATAACAGGGCTAGGGATGCCTGATCAATAGGGTTGATAAAACTTGAAATAAACAGCCTGCCATGTGTGACTATTCCGACCAAGCGGGATACACTATTGACCAATGAGAAAATTCCTTTCATTCAGTGCTGACTTTTCAGGGTGCATTACGTAACACCTGGTACCCATCAGCTCGCTGTTATCAGTCCTTATCTCGCAAGGTATCAGCTTCAGCAGGGGTCGGCCCACTAAAGGCGACCGCAGACGGGCCAGACTTGATTGGTATCTAAGGAGTGTGGTCCCGATCCGATCGGGAGTATCAAACATGTTTGATATTGTCAGACTCGATCAGACGCCCACGCAGACGCTCCCGATCATCAGGATCAGCCGACCCAGTCGGGCCCGTCTGCGGTCAGCTTAAGGGACACGCTAAGGCCATATAGAGCTTAGGCCTAGTAGGTCGACCATTGCTTGAGCTGGGACCTAGTGAGATAAGCACTGATAAGAACCACCATGATGGGTACCAGGTGTTACATAATATACCCAAAAGTCTGTAGTGAATACAGCGAATTATCTGATTGGTTAATAATACATCCCTGGTAAACCCTATAGTGGTACCACCTACCCGGCATAGTTGGTACACTGATGCCGCAGTCTGATAAACACATGATAAAGGACATGGTGACCATTAATTCCCTGGGAGGGGCTGGGAGGGGGGGGGGCACTCGCTCTATGTGGGAGACACGGGTGTGCGGCCGGCATGGCCACTTTTTTTTTTGCCAATTTGGCTGAAATCCCTCTGACCATTGCCAGCATTGGAATGATTTTTGGCAAAATCTCTCACTCAGCAAGGGTCACTTTTCAAATTTCAATCTGAATCATTCTGAATCTGATGCAACAAAACTGCTGCTGACTTTTGGTCATTTTAAAGATTTTTAGTTTTGGTGAAAATCCCCCTCACAACGAGTACCGGGGTTTTATCCCCAGGCATGGAATTTAGATACAATCATACATGAAATGAATGATGACAGTCACAGTGAGTGATGTCACGTGGACAGTGATCACTGTGCCTGTGCCGTGGTCAATGTGGAGTGTGTGGTCAATGTGTGCCATGTGGGACTGGGACTCGGAGTGTGGTGTCACTGACTGTGACTGATGACTGATGATCATCACATGTACGGTGTAGACCCTGAGGGCATTATATTGGGCATGTATACCCTGCCCTACCAGTCTACTCCTGTCAACAGAGAATTGACACAAAAAAGGTAAATTTAGACCTAACCAACGTACCATTTCTCTTACCATAATAACCATATCATATGTTGACATCCATCGGAAAGCGGAAATGTGTTCAATGCTGTCACCTTGTGGCAAAATGTTGAACCGAAAGGCTGGAAACAACTCGTTATGTTGACAAGGGACCTGAGGGCATAGACCACATCGGAAGCCGTCGTACACGCGATTCAGGGTGCCAGTAAGAGGTCCTCCTGGCTGGTCGCTGGGCACTTTATAATTATTCAGCTGCTCCAAGCAGTTTTAGATTCAAGATTCAAGATGGCTTTATTGACTAATGTACAGGTACACTTATGTCAGCACCAGGTTTTCATTTACAATGTTGCAGACAGATTTTATATATCGGTATGAGTATATACAGTTCACAGCCCCTGGCCTTTTAGATGATTTGCAATATGGGGCCACTGCTAGTATTTGAGAAAGTTTCCTAGTGTCATCGTGTCTTTTATAGTAATCAACGAACTTGAGGTATTTTGTTTCAAACACTGACCATGTGTTTCTCATCTCGGGCATGTTACAATGTACCCAGCAAATCTGTGTCAACTTTTGTCATGCTGCGCCAGCCTTACCCCATGCGCTCTTAGGACTTGACGCGTGGGTGATCACGGACCATGACAAGATATGACGCATGCGTGAACATCCCAGCCAAATTTGTGAAGTTGAGTCAACATGCGTGAACCTTCACCAACAATGACACATGATGACATCATGTGTCATCACACATTATCACACACACTGACACATGGGTCATGACACAGTATCACATATATTGATGCACAGACTAATTTGTGGGTGGGGGATAGGCAGGGGGGGGGGTTGCAGGTGGTTGTGGATTTCTGTTATTTCATAACTTTATTAACATCAATTCAGCTGTTCATGCTGGTTCCCATTGAAGATATCTCTCCTCTGCATGTCATGTGTTGCCCACTTTGCTTGAAAATGGATAGATATTCTGTCAGCTGTGTGAGTTGAATTTTCCTTGTATCAGTCTTGAGAATGCTTGTTGAAATGATAAGAAATGGTCATAAACAAACAGCAGCAATCTAATTTTGACCACCCACTCACATCCAAGTTGATAAACAATGACCACTCCCATATGGCAGCCTGAATCCCCCAGAATTTCCCTGAGCCTTGCTCACATAGAAAGTTCTACATTAATTTGGGGTGTTGAGACAAATAGCTGAATTCAGCAACAAAATCGATGTTCATTGATTGTAGATAATATCAATGTGTTACTGTATAAATGCTTATCACATAGGATTTCAAGTCAAATCAATCTAGAACTGTGTGACCACCTACCACAAGATCTGTTCTCCATGGCTGCCTCTGCCTGACTGTTTTGATAGCAGGAGGAGGACAAAGGAATGGGAGGGAAATTTGAAATGGACCAATCAAAACACAGAATAATACATAATGTGTCATTGTGCGTGAAGTTCTGTCATGGTGGGTGAGAGTTGGCGAATCTTGACGCATGCTCACATCTCCTCACACCGTCTGTCATGCTAATGTTGGACAAAGTATCTACCCCTATTATCACTCAATACAGAGTTTTTTTAACCAGACTATGAAGAGTTTCTGTATATTTGCTCTAATCAGCTCTGACCTAGCTGATCAGTAGACATTAAACCTTCACATCCCATCAAACCAGGACAAACAGATACTTAGATATTATGTAAAACATATGCAATTCCAATTCAGTGCTATGTCCCATAGACAAAACAAATGAGCTATTATGTCTAATGTATGCACTAAATCACATATACTTGGCTATCATTATGTTCCTGATTCATATGTATTTCATGCCATGTAAGAAAGGAACTTCTCTGTGAAACATAAATTCTCATATTGACATTTACTCAATAGGCCCACTCTGCAAAGTACAAGCCATGAGAATCCATACAGTTTCCATAGTCTCTTATTGTTGAAGGCTTGGTGAAGAAATGTCATGCTAGGTGAGAGTTGACAAGTATTGACACATGTTGACATGTGCTCACCCTGGTCCCCTCACATCTTTATTGAAGTAAGTGAAGACATGTGAAGCTGCCTGAGAGTTGACAAGTATTGGCGAATGCTCACCCAGTTCCCATCACATCCTTATGGAAATGAGTGAAGACATGTGAGGTTGGGTGAGAGTTGACAAGTATTGACACATGTTGACACTTGCTCACCCAGTTCCCCTCACATCTTTATTGAAATGAGTGAAGACATGTGAAGCTGTGTGAGAGTTGACATTGTAGCACACAAAATGACATTATTCAATGTACTCACACATTCCTCACCCAGCATGACTCATGTTCACTAGGATTTGCTGGGTAAGAAGACATGATTGACATCTTGCACAGTATTACAGAATGTGCACTTAGAATTGCCAGGTTTCTTTCCTCTATATCTTCTTGACAGGCTGTCAAGTGTACAGTTATTGTCAGTCCGGAGTTTAGCAATAATGGTTCTAATTTTAGGTGATTCACGCTCTTCATAAATGTCATTGAGATCATCTTTACACATCTTGATAATTCTACACTTGCCAGTATTCTCTGGGTTATCAATGAACTGGTTGTATTTCTGAATATGTGCATCATTTAACCTTCTCTTTATATTGTTTTTGAGTGAGGACTTTGACCAAGCATAAGGATCGAGCCAGACATTCTTACAACCGATTTTAAACAAGAGGTATTGGATATCTTTAAGCCATTGGTGGTTTTCACTCTTCATGGTAGAGAAGTCCTCATTTAGAATAGGGTTTATAGAATGTTCAGTACGATTATTTTGGATTCAATGGGAAATCTCCCTAACTCACCTAGTGCAAGAGTAGTACTTGCATATTTTGATATACCCAGAGAAAACTTGCAACTTGTAGAGTAAAACACTTCTACCAGACAGGCCTTTCTGACGCCTTCAAGTCCTCAATTATAAGAGTTACCGGTTGCTTTGTGTACGCAGACAGTGTATAAGGCATGGCTTCTACATGAAGCCAACCGCAGCAGGGCCGTTGGTCAGCTTTCTGTTTCCCTGAAGGATACAAGACCTTGTGTCCTTCAGAGATACAAGGAATTGACCAATCAGGAGCCAGTCTCTGCAGCAGCAGATGGCAGCTGCTAAAACCAAGATGGTGGACCTTCTACAGCCTGCGCAGCGGGGCCGATGGTCAGCTTTCTGTGTCTCTGAAGGACACAGCAGCAGCTCATTATGTATACAACCAACTGACCAATCAAGAGCTGGCTTCTGCTGCAGCAGCTGCACAGCTGCCTAACCTGCACAGCTACCTAAGACCAAGATGCTAAACTTTGTGATACCCATTCAATGCATAAATGCACTGATCTTTCCAGGGTAAAATTTAAAGCAGTATCTGTAGTTCGAAATAGTTGCAAACAAGTTGAAATAAAAAAAAAGACTGCTATGATATTCTTCTATTTATCACTGCTCATTATTTGCTCACTTAGGGAGTGGTCATTCTTTATGAACAGGGGGTTGTGGGTTTGAAGGGGGGGGCATAAAAATTTAAGACCCCTCCCGAGGGGAGGGCTAAAAAAAATTTTGACCCCTCTTACTCCCAGAGAGAAAATGTACTCCCAGTTTTGCTGCATCTAGAAGATGCACCAAAGGGCAATTCTTGCATATAAGACATGCCATATACATGGTGTATTACAGTATAATATTGCAAAGGCATTTTATGCTATGTTCCTGCCCCCTGGTGGCCAAGACTAGAACTTCAAATCCTCTATGTAAGAATGTATGGTAGTAATAGCAGTGTAGATGTAAGGGTAAATGGTTTTCCATGTTAAAAATCAATTATCAAATTGAGATCACACCTTTCAGTGTTATATTGCATAAGAAAATACTGCTGATAGTTTGAGAGAAATAGCTTGCTAGATATGAACCCATGAGTATTTATAACCATATCCCCAATCTCAATATGTTCTAGCTCTATTTGGCCTTGAAATACATCCATTTATTTCATTATAACTTCTGGTGTAAGAATGGTATGTTCTTTCTGCCTTCACCATAGTAAACCATGGAACTTTCCCACAAATGGGTTCCTTGATTTTCTTTTGCTCCTTTGTGCTCCCTTGTGGCAAAATTAGGAAATAAATCTAGC
The DNA here is from genome assembly GCA_949317995.1 of Acholoe squamosa. Taxonomy (NCBI): domain Eukaryota; kingdom Metazoa; phylum Annelida; class Polychaeta; order Phyllodocida; family Polynoidae; genus Acholoe; species Acholoe squamosa. The sequence continues at coordinate 70,950,545 of OX439041.1, forward strand.
ACGGGCTAGGCACCAATCCTGTTTACCTGTTCGAGACTATATGTGTGATGAAAAACCTGAATATTTTCATTGCGGTGGAGCTTACTCTATTCAATATGCTGATGCTGGCTTTTTTAAGGTAGATGGCTCTAATGCCAAGCAGGTTTCTGCACATGTGTACTTCTCTATGGATAGTGAACGACTATACAAAATCATAGCAGGCCCATGAAGCTGAGGTGAACTCTCAATCTTCTGTGTCTACACCAGGCACAGTAACTAGTTAGGCCACAAAGCCAGCTGGCTGTGTGGGGGTTTATGAGCAGTATTTAGCCTGCATGATGTAATTCTATTATTTTCAGGAGATTTTCAATGTGGAAAAACAATTCAAAAGTGCATGGGACCACATGATGGTAATATATTTTCTGGGTACAGAAAGTTGATGAAAATATTCTGGGAAAGTAAGCCAAAAAATTAGCTACTCTTTAATGAGATTCCATGCAAATTATGGCAAAACACTGTATAACCCTATGGTAGATTTATAGATAAATATCTCATAAACTAGCATGGGACCCTATGCTAGTTTATAAGACTGCTTTCTTTGTACTATTAAAAAGAGAAAGTAATTACAAACATCTGGCGAAAATTTAGCTACTTTTAGCCTATGGGCACCATCCACCTTTCCCATTTATTGCCCCCATTCTAGATGTATTTATTACCCAAATAAAGGCTCAAATCAAAATATAAGTCAATGTGTCTAGTTTTTGTGAATCTCTATATTGCTCAGAATCTATCAATCGAAATGATGGCGTTTCAAGGCTAGATCTACATCAAAGACAAATACAATGAGGAAAGTCTCATCATAGGAATACAAACTATCGATTTCAAATCTTAAATTGAGGTTAGAAGTGGGGGTTATTTGCAAAAGTATTTTCAATATTCCCGTGATATCACGTGAATTTACTGTCATTTCACTTGATCCCGTGATATCACGTGAATTTCTGCTCACAGAATCCTGTGAATTCATGTGTAAAATTCACGGGAATTCACGGGAACGACACCAGTTCAACACGTGATTTTACTGGTGAATTCACGTGAATTTGTTTCAAGGGAGGACATATCTGAATTGGTCAGTATCATGCCGGCATTTTTGATAGAACACAAACATGGGACTGATATGACTGAGTAGGCCCTATTTTTGATTTCGACTTGGCCTGAGTTGGTGCATTGGAGCATGGAGCTTGGGTCGTTGGTTATTAATAAGAAGGTATTGGGGGATGTAGGTTTGACAAGTTTTGGTAGAGGTGCCGCCGTGTGTGCATTAAAACTGCAGGTATGGTGCACAGCGTCTGGTAGGTCTAAGAATAGGGATAGAGTGCATGTGGGGTGGGTGACCGACAACAATGGTAGGGGTAGGTCACAACTGATAAGGTGGCCATGGTCACACATATCTAGGTTGGCTTGTGTAAGCTCTATGTAGTGTGAGTGGGTCTTAGACATAGCTAAGAAACCGGGAAGTGGCTCCACTTGGGTGTGGCCTACAGACTTAGTTGCGGAGGTGTCGAAGAAGACGGGGAAGGTTTCTATTCTAAAAATAGAGAAGGTGCTTCCCCCTCTGGTTATGGGTACTGGTATGGTTATAAGGAGGCTCAAGTTGTGGCTCCAGTGCATGTGTACTCGACGCTTATAATAATAATTTATGGGTAGGCCTTCCAATACAATGCCCTGGTGTGCACTATGTAGGAGGCTGGACAAGTTATTTAGGCCTAAAGTAAGGTCATTTTGTGTGACCAAGGATGGGGGTAGGTCGCCTTCAAGTAGACTGTTAATGGTCAAAAGCAAATTTTCCATATCATTTTGGAGGTCAATTAGTGATTCTATTTGAGAGTTTGCTGCTGTGAACAGCATGGAATAGAAGGTGTCTTGCCTGGTTTGGAGTTCTAAATTTAACAATATTGATGAAATATTTGAGTTTAAGTGCTCCAATTTTCCAGAAATAAGAGATAGGGCCTCGTCGGTGTCATTTTGGAATTTTGAGAAAACATTAACAGAGTTATAGTTAAATTCAGAAATATTCAATAGAAAATGAGTGGCTAGTTCTACCACATGCATTTTTGTGGCTAGTCTTTTATCCAGGTTAGACATTTCAGAATTCAGAATATCGATTTCTGGTTGGGTCCCCAGGCCTATGGAGGCCCTTAAAATGTCTCCAATTACTTGGCCCGGGGCATTCCTGCGTTGCCTAATATTTTGGGGTGAAGTCAATTTTGATATAATTTCAAGTGTTGCTTTTGATTTGGAAAACAGGCCTTGTACCATATTGTCTAAGGCATGGGATGTATGCTTAATATATGGGGGTGCATCAGCACTGATAAGTAGGCTGAGCTTTTCTGGCTGACTTAGGGTTTGGTCAAAGATCAAGTTTAGGCTAAAAGTCAATGGGTAGTCCATGTAATTGGCTAGTAGTGTTTGGGGTAACTTGGTAAACAACATGCCATAGTTGGGTCTGAAGATGGTGTTTAGGTTGGGGTTTAGGGCTGAGGCCCAGCTGAGATGCAGGTGTAGAAATATACAGGCTGCCAGGGTGACTGCTGCCCTAGAAAAAAGAAAATTGGAGAATTTTGAGGATTGTGAGAACTTTAAAAGGGTGGGTGGAGGGGGTGTTTTTGGGAAAACTACACTGGCTTAGTCACAAACAAGTAGAGGTTAGTAAGGTCAAGTATTTACAAGGGGGGGGTGTGGGGGGTTGGGGTTGCATGACGGGGAGTCATGGTACTGGGCTGGTGCCTGTTATCACCGTTAGGGGCGGCACACGTGATTGAGCTTCAAATCTGTTTATCTCAAAAACAGCAAACTGGAATACTAGGCTTGCTGTATTCCTTATGGCCAGTTCACGTCCAATCCTGGAGTACTGATGGGGTAAGTCCCTGAGGGGCTGTTCTGACGCTAGTAGTGTGCGAGCACATAATAGTGCTATGTATGAAGCATTCGTGGTTAAACCTGCCCCATGGAGGCCGGCGGGGATTGTCCCCAGCCACGGCGACTGCGAAGGCTTTGAGGGTTGCTGCTGTTGTGTGGTTGCTCAGGTCCAGCTCCTGTCTTAATACAGGGCTGCTGAGGTAGTGCTTAATATCCTCATGGGCGAGGAAGGAGATGAGGTGTCTCTGCTCCATTATAATGTTTCTTATCTCAAAAGGATCCATGAGTGTGCTCCTAATCCTGTGTGGTCCAAGGAGGCTGTGTATGGTCCATGTTGCCATGGGACCATGCCTTTCTGCGGGTGGGTCCAGGCTGTAAAGTCAGAGTGGAAGAAGTCTAAGTGGGCTGTAAGTGAGGGGAGAGGTATTGGTGGGGAGTGGCTTGGCTGAAGAGGCTTAGTATGTTGGATTATCAGGTTTAAAAATCATAGGATAGTGGAGAAGTTCTTCCACATTTTACACACACTTTAGGCTCACACTGCCATTGGTTAATAGGGGTACCTGGGCACCATGATGATAAAAATACTATCATGTACAATGCTAGAACGACTGTTAAATATCCTAAATGCTAAAATAGACCCATGAGATAGTCCTACCTGGGCTGGTTGCACGATGGGTCTGTGATGATCCCTTTTCCAGACACTTGTTGCCTTGTTTTAAGGTGTGCCGGTATTTGGTGTGAGTTGTGTTGTGATCAGATGGGGGTGGGCAAGGGCTTATAAACCTGAAACTGGGGTTGGCTATTTCTCAGTTCCAGTTCTCCCATTGGATGGTATGTCTTGCCCTATAAGGGCGTAGGCCAAATATTGTTGGGTGGATGCAAGGGGGTTGAACGACCATCTATGCAAATTAGGGTTATCCTGGCCTGGATTGGTTGGTTGTGAGCTATTGTCTAAAAATAGAATATTGGGGAGTTGGCGGGGGTTGTTTGTCCCTGGCCAAGGTGATATGGTTGCTATAGCAGCCCTGTGTTTTTTAAAGACCTTGAAGTGGTGTGCTATTGATTTGTATATGTGCCACCACAGCACTTAAGGGTTGGCGGAAAACAGTGGTGTAAACATGGGACAAGGGTGTCAGGGATTAATTGGGGGTAAGGATGTATGAGTGGGGAGTGTATTGATGCAGTGTCTTGGATGATTTATATTGGATGCTTAGGAACTTTTCCTGATTTTCTGGAGGGCATGGGGCTAAAGGAGATTTTGCACTTCTTGGCTGGCCTTCCTCTCTTTTTCTTTACCTTTGGTGTGGTAAAACTCATATTGGAGGGGTCATCCTGGTTGGGGTCATGGAGTGAGCTTATTGGCCCTGACTGCAGCCTTTTTATGATGGCTTTGGCGCTAGCTCTTGTGATTGGTCTCCTTAGCCTGGATACATGTATTGATTTTTTCAAAACTTTTCCATCTTGTAGCCTTTTTAGAATGGCTGTGACTGATGATGTCATTCTCATGATGATGTAAGGGCCTGAGTAGGAGGGTTGCAAATTTGATGTGCATTTGACCAATAGGTTGGGTATATGTAAATATACCAACTGGCCTGTGTTGAATGAGCTGAGGAGTCATGTCTAGCCTTCATCTTTTTGTGAGCAGAAATCATATTTTCTGCTGCCTTCATCTGGATATCATCCCTGAACTGTAGTAGGCTGGTCATTATTTTGGTGCTTGAGTCTTTGTCGGCTTTAATTAGAGACAAGGCTGCTTCTGTTGGCAGGTGTGTATGCTTGCAACAGACTAGCAATTTTGGTGAGTAACCTAAGGCACTGCTTATAGTATTATTGATACTGAAAACTACAGCCTGTAGGAAGGTTGACCAATGCTTTTGTGATTTTGATACAAAAGCTCTAAGGGATGATTCTATGGTTTGATGTTGGCACTCACAGAGACCTTGAGACTTGGACCAGTGTGCGCTTCCTGTTACATGTCTAATGACCAATTTTGAGACATATTGCTGGGCATTATCTGTGTTCAATACTGAGGGAGTGCCATGGATACAGATGACCCTTTGGAAGAAACCAAGTGTGACAATGGCAGCAGTATTTTCTTCGCTGGTCCAGGCAGCTATATGCCTAGTGGCGTGGTCAGTCACTACATGTATATAGTGAGAGCCATCTGTGGCCTTGGAAAAACGGCCTATGGTATCCATGGTGACATGGGAGTATGCTGTAAGTACTTGGTCGCGTAATCTCATTGGGGTTTTCAGGTGTTTGGGTCTCTTTTTGGTGCTTAGACATGCATGGCAAGTGCCACAGAAATCAAAAACTTCTTTAAACTTTGATCTCCAGTAATACCTAGCTCTTATGGCTGTATAGGTTTTGACTGCACATAGGTGAGTTGCTTCCACTAAGGATTTTGCCCATTTTTCTGGAATTACAATCTGTAGGGTGGGCTCTAAGGCCTTACCTAGGTTGGTATCAGTAATTCTGAAAAGGACTTCATCCACTAAGATGAACTGGTCGTGGTTACGTAGTATTTGATTTGTTAATCCTGCTACCTTTTTCTATGTAGTTTGCCATGGAGGATGCAAAAAGGTCTTCTTTTTGATTTTTAATCAGTGTTTCTCTAGAAGGTGTCAGGGACTGGTGTTTACATATTTCTTGCTTTGTCCTTTCAGCTAGAGGTAGCACACGGCAGGAGAGCTTAGCTCTCTTGGCATTTGTCAATAGTTTTGACAGAGACCCTGGGTGACCTAGATTTGGCTGGCCTGCCTCTGGGGCGAGGACTGCTGCACTTAGGTTTATGTGGTCGGGTCTGTTTACCGGGTGCTGATTGGCTGGCAGCTGGGGGTGTGTCATCCTGGGACCTGGCCTGTGCTCGAGTGAGTACACACAGTTCAGGGTTCACAACTTGCTGTCTTTCTGGGGCGCCTTTTCTGGCTATGATGCCTTTGAGTGGCTTATTTGTGCTTCCCCAAATTTTGCCTCCCTTTAATATTGATCTGAGAGGTCCCATGAAGATGGGATTATGGGGAACTGGCTCATCTGATCTGAAAACCTTGGTCATGGATATATCTGAGAATTTTAATTTCTTTGGTGGGAGAATGATTCTTCTTTGTGATCTGATTGGTATGGGATCATCGGAACTAGGGGGATATTTTCTTATGGACAGTCTGCCACAAGATTTGCTCTGCCCTGTAGGTATTTCACTTCAAAATCATAGGACATTACAGTGTCTACCCATCTTGCCAATCTACCATTGGTAATATTTTCTTTCTTGTTGAAGAGAGAGACTAGGGCTGTGGGTCTGAATATACCTTGAAGTGAGTCCCGTCTACATAATGGTGGAACTTTTTAACCGTGAAGATTATTCCTAGTAATTCTTTGTCAGTTATTCCATATCTGGTTTCGTGAGGTGTTAAACCTCTCCTAGAAAATTCAATGGGTCTGTAGAAACCATGTTCATCAATTTGAGTGATTACAGCTCCTAAGCTGAAATTGCTGGAGTCTGTGAAGATGATGAAAGGTTTGCTATAGTTTGGGAATTTCAGGACTGCTTCAGTGCAAATTGATGCTTTGACTTTTTCAAAAGCTGCTTGGCATTGAGTAGTCCATTTGAAGGTCCCCTTGGTGGCTTCATATAATGGCTTCATTATGTGGGCAAAGCCTCTAATGAATCTTTTGTAGAATTGTGCCATACCATTGAAACACCTAAGATCATGGATATTTTTAGGTGCTGGGAAGGTTTTTCATTATGTGGGCAAAGCCTCTAATGAATCTTTTGTAGAATTGTGGCATACCATTGAAACACCTAAGATCATGGATATTTTTTAGGTGCTGGGAAGGTTTTTACTGGCCAGATTTTGTCTGGGGAAGGTGATATGCTTTATTGATCTAAGGTAAAACCTAAGAATTCCAGTTTGGTGGTGCCAAATTCACATTTTTCAGATATTAATTTGATATTTCCCTTGATGAAAAGTTTTAGCACTTCATCTAGGTCTTGGAGGTGCCTTTCCCATGTAGGGCTGTATATGGCCACGTCATCCACATAGGCCACTGCATTTCTGTATTTGCATTTCATGAGTAATTTTTCCATTACGTTCATGAATGATAAACCAGAAGTTTTTAATCCCATGGGGAGTACCTTGGCCATATACCTGGTACCATTTGCAGAGAAGGTTGTTAGAGGTTTGGATTCCTATGCTAGCGGAATCTGATGGTAGGCGCTATATACATCCAATTTGGAAAAATATTTAGCACCTGTTCTGCCAACTTGCTGCATGAGGTCATCTGTTCTGGGGAAGGAGTAGGAAAAAGATTTTAGGTTTTGGTTGACCCATCTATAGCCCACAACTATCCTCCACCCTGAGGCTACAAACCTGTCTCCCTGGGGTTTTGGAACCAAGAAAGCTGGGGAATTCCACTCACAGGGTAATGTTGATAATGTTTACAAATGGTGTTTAGAAAAGCGTCTAACAGTAAATGTTGAGAAAACAAAAACACTATGATTTGGTTCTAGGAGGAAGTTACCTAAAGTTGTGTTGGGTACTTTCAAAATGGCAGAGACTGATTTGGAAACTGTACATGACTATACTTACCTAGGTCTACACTTGGATAATTACCTAACCATGGAATTGGCAATGAAAAATGTTTTCCAAAGAGTTAATAACAGGTTGTTCAGATTAGCTAAATTGCGTCATTTACTGACACTTAAAGTTGCAATATTGGTGTATAAAACAACTATACTAAGTTTGTTTGATTACTGCAGCTTTGTTTATGCAGGTTGTAGTAATGAAGATAATCATGTCAAGGCGCAAAGACTTCAGAATCGGGGTCTAAGAACGTGTTATAGGTATAACAGGGAATATCTCTCTGTAGAGGAACTCCATACAAGGAGCAAGGTTCCATATTTGGATAGAAGACGTGATGAAATGTTATTAGTATTGATGTATAAGTACTCCAGATGTAATGATATGTTGGATCATCATAGAGGTGACAGGGTCACTAGGTCAGATAAAAAAATTAAATTTTTGGTTAAACAACCTAGGCTAAGCACATATAAAAGGTCACCCCTATACCGCGGTGCTGAACCTGGTATCAACATACTGAAACAAAACTGAAGTTTAAGCAGAGAGTCAGACGTATTGAAAATCTGGGAGTACCAAATGATGGTCCTGGCGATGATAGTGACGAGGATGATGATGATGACAACTCCATTGATGAAGTCGGGAGCTTGATATTGACCAGTGACGATGGTTTGGACTCTGATTCTGATCCTGAAATAGGCTAGGCAAGCATTTAAGCATTTATTGATTTATTATTTATTTATTTTTTCATTGTTGTTACATCTGAGTATCTTGTACTATTTGGCCTTGCATTGGTTGTAGTGGTGCTCTGATTGGTTAAAACAGAATACAGACAGCTTTTGTGATCACTGCTAATGATCCCATGGAGTTCTAATTTGGTTTCAATGACCTGAATGATCTTTATCTTGATCACTGGTATTATCACTGGTATTATTACTGGTATTATTACTATTATTATTATCAGAAATAACAGCCAATATCAGAATTAGTATTGTTACTATTATTATTATTATTATTATGCCTCGTGTAAGTGTGAATGTTAGTGTGTTGTTTTCTTTCTTACCTTATCCTTACATGATCCTACTAGTTTGAGCATAATATATTTGTGTTTAGAATTTTGTACAATGGTAACCCTCCTTTATAGAAGCTTATGTGCTTGGTGTATGTTGTGAGTCGCAATTTCAACAATCCTGTACATTTCTGCCTTAGCCTGTGTTACTTTTGTTCTTGTTTGTCTGGGCCTGTTTTGTCTATCATTATTTATCATTATTACATAGATTTCTCATGATTCATTGTTGTGTCTATCTTTTTATAAAATTGATATGGTGTACAATTTGATATGGTATCTAATTTACCGTATGAATATGATTTGTAGCTTTTTTTCTTGATTGTATGATTGTGTTTGACTTACTGATAGATGTTTGACTATAATTCCAGTTGTGCTTCATTTACCACGATTCTGTAAATTGTGAGAGGCTCAATAAACTTTGATTTCAATTAAAAAAAATAGTAGTAGTAGTAGTACTAGTAGTAGTAGTAGTAGTAATAGTAGTAATAGTAGTAGTAGTAGTAATAAGTTTCGAGGAAGACATGGATGAGCTCCCTGACATATCACGTTCCCAGCTATCCCCTTACCCTAAAAAGAAGAAAAGGAACCAGCCTGCCCCCAAGGAAGAGTCTGAAAGCTCCCAGTTGATGACCAGCAGTGGGGAGGACGATGACGACGAAGGAAAGGTGTCTGCAAAAAAAAAAAGAGAAAAGTCTGCCTTCTTTCAAGCAAATTGTGGGCTCCAAAAAACTAACTCCGGCTGCCCCTCCCATCAACAAGAAGAAGAAAGTGACTCACGTTCAGCCAGTGAAGACTAATACTAAACCAAAGGTACCTGTTAAGGCCAAGACCCAGGGCAAAACTGACGCTGAAGATCCCCAACTGTTGTGTAGCTCGGATGTGATTGAAATACCTGTTAAACTTACGGCTAAAGGGACAGAGAGAACGTGGCTACTGGTGGTCAGACGAAGAAAATCATAGCTTATTTTACCAGTTATTGCATTTCAAGAAAGATATATGAGCGAGGGGACCTATAAATGCAGCTAAAAGGCGGGAGGCATGGGACACTGTCCTTGGTAACTTTAATATGAAATATATATTTGCATCTTCTTTCATATCTTAAAATATAATATATTGAATCTAAGGTTTGAAGAAAATACCTCTTTTAAGTAGCCTTCTCTATTCTCCAAGAACAACCCTTGCTTCCATAGTTGACAAACGTCCCTCTTCACCAAAGTTTTTCCCTTTGTTGTACCTTCATGTGTCTTGTGTCCTCTGCAGCTGCTGTCAATAGCTTTCACAACCGCAAGAAGGGACGGGTTTTGAAGGACATGCGTAAACATATAAATGACTTCACAAGTTGACTAAAGAATAAAGTGAGTTTTTCAGGAAATTAATTTATTTCCGCTTTCTTATTTCAGTTTTTGTGAAAAGGAAAAGAAGAAAAATTTCTATACCTGTTTTGGTGTCTTTTAGAGCAGCTGCTACAACCACCGTTTATTATTTTATCTGGGGTGTCCCAAAAGTTTACCATGTTGACTTCCTTTAAGAAAACTTACATGTTCCTTTCTGGTCTGACACACAGAACAAGGAGTACATCAAACTTATCAAGAAGGGAGTCGAATGTGAAGGCTGTAATTCGACGGAAGTAATGTGTCTACAATATAAGGGAACTAAAGAAATAGTAGGTAAGTTAAGACTCTCTCCTTTCATAGTTGTATGGGACTAAACAATTAACTTTCAAATATTGCTAAAGTAAAGTGCGTTTTTAGTGCAATTTACGCTAATATACATTTTCTTTTCCTGTCAACCAGGCAATAGTCATGTCGCAGGAAAAACTCCTTTTCCCTAAAATCATCTTGTGTCCTGTTAACCAAAGCTTCTCTTTTGTATGAAAAAAAAATCTTGTATATTCCAGCTAAAGGAGGAGAGTTATTATATTCCCAATCCAGCGATGAAGGATCGGACGAAGACGGCAAGTCAAAGGTATCTAAGATGGACACCCGAAGTGAAGCATCAGAGGGTGATTATGTCTCGAAGCCCTGTAAAGACTCTAAACCCGTTAAAAGTTCCAACCCCCCCAAAGAACCGAAAACAACGAAAGACGCTGTGACCGTTAACAAAAAAAAATCCCCGAAAGCCTCTAAAGCAACGTCTAATGTTGAGTCAGAGGTACTAGATGTGTCAGATGACCTGGAAGTGAAAGTTGTGGATGTCCCCCAAGAGGACATGATAGACCTGACAGGGCTTGGGGGCTGTCAGTTTCCACCCCTAAAAATCCTCAGAAAGAACCTGTACGGCGAAGCCCACATATAGCAAAGAAGAATCTATCTTTCTCGGATGAGACAGGACAACCAGAGGAGACTGAACAACAGGAGGTAGAACAACCTGTCTTCACTGACACTGACAACCTGGCCTCCCCTCTGTACTCAAAACCAGAAGTTACTTCTTCAGGCACAGTTGAAGACCGTTTTTCTCTAGAGAGCAGGGTAGCACAATTAGAATCGCTGTTGTTGTCATCTGAAACAAGCAGGAGAGAAGGGCAAGACCATCTGAAAGACTTATTGTACTGACAAACGGAAGCCCACAAACATCTTGTTACAGTCACAGAGCAGATAACTCAGGATCGAGATATGCTGCTCAAAGCTGTACATACCAGCCAGGAAAACCAGACACTTTTAATAAAAGTTTCAGCTAGCCTTATATTTCATGTGGAAGGGGCTATCAAGAAACTGGATAAGAGAAGCCAGAGGCCGGATGCTCCTCTTCCCTCAACTTCACGTCAAGAAAAGCAGATGGACATTAAAGGCCGAGGCCTTACTCTTAAAGAACAGTCTCACCCTACCGTGCAGCCAGGGAGTTCTGGAGAGGTCGAGCCTAAGAACCAGAAACCATCCACTGAATCAGAGCAGCACAGGTCAGCTCTCGGAGAGGAGTCTGACACTATTGACATTAAAACAGGAGAACAGGCAGATGACACAAACCAGGTAGCTGTTAAGACACAGACCGTCCACACAGAACAGGAAGGAGTAGAGACACAACAGACAGCAGTAGCAACAGTCCAGACTGAACAGCCAGCAGCAGTAGAGACAGTCCAGACTGCACGAGGAGGAGAAGAGACAATCCAGACTGAACTATAGGGATCATTAGAGACAGAACAGGCAGCAGAAGTGACAGTCCAGATTGAACAGCCAGCAGCAGTAGAGACAGTCCAGACTGAACAAGCAGGAGTAGAGACAATCCAGACTGAACTATGGGGATCATTAGAGACAGAACAGGCAGCAGTAGCGACAGTCCAGACACAACAGGCAGCAGCAGCGACAGTCCAGACACAACAGGCAGCAGTAGCAACAGTCCAGACTGAACAGGCAGGAGTAGAGACAGCTCAGACTGAACAACAGGGACCATTAGAGACAGAACAGGCAGCAGTAGCGACAGTCAAGACAAAAGAGTCAGTGTTAGAAAGAGTTGACACAAATCAGGCAGTAGAACTTACAGGGGACAAAACGGAGGTAGCAGCAGAGAGAGGAGACACAGATACCAGAGAATTGGCGACACCAGTTGAAAAGGACAACAGAAATGATGCTGCAGGAGAGATAACCATTTCTAAGGAAGTTAAGGTAGACACTTGAGAGACACAGAGTAAAGGATCTAGTGTTAGAGAATAACAAGAAAATGCCAGGTATGTGATACAGCTGGCAGAGTCCAGAACCAAGGTTTTCCTGCAAGTAGGCCCTAACAATCCAACTTCCTCTACTTCTACAGAAGGACAAAGTTGAAATAAAAAATCCAGCCATAGTGTGTGTACACACGGCGAAAAAAAGACCTTCACAGGGACCGGGACTTGTCCCACCAACCTGTAGAAGCTGAGCACAATGCGCTACCCACTAGACCACCGTGTCATACACCTCGGCGCCCGGCTTGGCTTGGATTGCTTTGAACGCGTCCCGCAGTCGTCGCCGTTATGGGAGCTGCACACCACTAGACCATCAGTAGGCCTACACACAACTCGGCACCCGGCAGCGGTTGGTTTGGTTTGAACGCGTCCAGCAGTCCTCTATAATTAGAATGCTATTCTAACCTTGTGCATGTGAGAGTTGTTGTGGGGGGGTCACTGCCATATCAATGACTTATAGAGACCTGGTTCTAGCCAACCATTTCTCGTCAGGCCACTGTGGTGCAATGCATAGGGAGTTGGATTTGGGATCTGAGACTGCAGGTTCGACCCCTACCCTGGCAATGAAAAATTTTGTAGGTTTTAACATGTAACATATGACAGGTAAGGACATGTAGGGAGGCATGATATCCATGGATATCATGCATCATAATGACCAATTGGCATGAGAATCAATTATTAACACTCACTGTACAATGTTACTGTTAGAAAATGGCATGTACGACCTTATTCAAGGCCTTTGAATTTAGGTATGTGTTGTATATGGCCACTGGGGATAGAATGGTTTAAAGAAAAACACTACTTAATTTTCACGATTGCATAATTTTATCGCCGTTATGGCAAATAGAAAGATTCTGGCATGTTTATTGAAATATATGTGTTACATGTACTAAAGATTAGAGCAGCAGGTTGATGCATCCGATGACATCACGATTGCCAAAATGCACCAGGTAATGCATTGTACACATATGGAAGGCAATGCAAAATTTTGTTGTATTTAGAAAAGTATACAGTACAGGATTATGATACTACATGGAAATCTTCTGGTAGGTTATTTATTGATATTTCTTGCAGAAAATAGCGAAGAAAAAGCTATAAACAGCATCTGGTTGCATCTTAAACAGTGATATATAACTCAGATGCATTTTGTCAATAGTGACATCATCAGTTGCATCAGATAAACCTGCTGCTATCCCCTGTAGTGGCACATGTGATAATTATCATGCCACAACCTTTTTATTTGGTATAAGGGCCATCAAATTACGCTATTATGAAAATAGAGTAGCGTTTTTCTTTAAATAACCCTATAAGGGCCACTGATTCATTAGTGCATCAAACCCATAAGTCTTAATGATGCCCCAATGAATCCCCCTTGATCTCAAATCACGTGCCTCTAGCTTGCATCACTGATCACATTTGGACCTTAGCATTATGGGACTTTTGGTCAATGTGCATGCTAGAGGCAGGTGATCACATCTTTGTATACACAACAAAACTGCAGATTGACTGCCGTCAGTCACTGACAGACGGCATAGGGACAGCATCCTTAGCCCTTTAATTGCTTCTTGGTCTATTAAAGTTTGGAGTATGATTATTTGGTTCACTATTAATCCCAAATCTTTTTTATTCCACTATTACTGCTGATGGGTGGTTGACGGGCGGCCGGCTGCCATTGCTGCATGTCACGACCTCAAAACAAGGCTTGTGGTGATCACCTGCCTATAGCAGCAGTCTGATTATGATCACCTGCCTCTGGCCTACATAGTGATAAGGTCCAAATGTCATCAGTGGTGGCACCTAGCAGCAAGTGATTTGAGTTAAAAAAGATGACGATGAAGTGCTGGCTTGCCAGCACCTCATCAGCTCATTGGAGCATAACGCCAAATGCATGATGCATTAGGAAACGCATAAGGTCCTTTATAGGCTTAACTTAAAATTGGGAAATACACTGGTCCAAAAGTGCAGCACCTATTAACATGCCTAAACTTGACCTTTTCAGAAACACAAGGAGATATGGGATCACAAAGGATTCACCGTCTGATTGGTGTGATGTGCTATGTCAGACTACTCGGTAGGTGGCACCAGCGTCTGCTGCAGAACAAAGACAGTTCACTGCTATATGAAAAGTTGGGTCATTTGCATTCTGCAAACCTTCCGTTTGCTTGGAGCTGAAGGGTCTTCTTTCCAAGAAGTAAAAATTTAGGTCTCGCTGGAAACAAAAACAATTGTTTTGCATAGATATATCGATTTGGCAATAGGCTTGCCAGTCTGGAGGTTGTTTCTAAAAGGTTAAGAATTTAGGTACCTCATTTCCCACTTTTATTCTCTACTCCACCCTCAGAAGGCACACACCATTCTATACTTTATTTAAAGGAACTAACTTCCCTATCAATCAGAATGTGTTCCCTTTATATCCTAATACACCTAGCTACCTAGTTAGACCATAGATGTGGATGAAGTGACTTCCTGGGAAGTGGGGTTTCACTTGAGAAGTGTAGAATACTTCTGGACTAGGTTCCTTAGGAAGTAGCCTTTGGGAACACAAGAGAGAAGTATATAGTAAAGGTGAGAGACTTCCTTTTTGAAGGTGCAACCTCTGACAGAAGTGACTTCCAATGTTTTGGAAAAAGCCACCTGGATTACTGCTTAAACGTCAACAATGCAGACTACTTGCACACCTCTCGGTGTAGTACATTCAGCTTTTCAAGACCAAGTGATATAAAGGAGAACTGCTAAATAACCAACAACAAAATTTATTTTCTTTTAAACGACAGAAGAGAAATTTCTTTTGAACATACATTATTATTTTGCAATGTTATTGACTTCATCATGTGACGATAAATGATTTTTGTCAAGTTTATCAATAAAACACTATATTATTAAAAATTATATATATTGTTGTTGTCTTTTTATATGTAGTATGCGGTGAAAGGTGTGGCAGAGGTCGGTTGGCTGAGAGTTCTATGCATCCATTGGGTTATGAAGTAACAGGATCTTTCTATATTAAGATACACAATGTATCAGCTTTGTGATAGACCTTACTTTTGGGGACTGCATTCATGCATTATACCGTTGCTCGACTTGAGTTTTTTTTGTCAGGGCCACTGATGAAAAGGAGGTTGACAGCAAAAGGCCCTCTCCTGGCTACCAGGAGCATCATATGATATCACTAACCTACAGCTTTGACATTTAATGTGAGTCAAAAGAGCCCTAACTATTCATTTTATAAGTGAGATAAACTATTTAGAACAGATGCCTATAAGAGTGGCCTATAGAAACCACAATTCTAGTTCAATGTAAGCATCATTAGGAGGTATTGTCCAAAGGGTCTTTTCAGTTTTCCTTACACTAGGCATTCATTCCTGAAAACAGCATCAGCTATTCCCAACAAGAGGGCCTCACACCCTGTAACTCCGTATTGCTCTCTGTATGGCTCAATAGGTTTAGAAGAAACTGAAATATCTTTTTTTATCATCATGATAATCATGTTTCTGTGTTTTAACCACAATTTATAAATTCCAGTTAAATATCCTCTTGGTTATTTTGAAGAACTCGAGGTTGAATGGCTTGTAGAAATCTCTGAGTTTTTGCAGGACTGCTTCATTGACCTTCAATGGCTGATGCCCTTTGAAATGGCTGAGACAATGGGCAGTACCAGAGACTACCTTACAGTAGTAACCTTTAGAAGGTACAAATCTAATGTGGCTGATATTAAAGTGCATTTTAATACCCAGAAACCTTTCTATCTTTCTCAACTCAGTAACAGGGTTCTCCACCATTTGGTCACCATCAATTATGTGTATCTGCTCCAAGGGGAAATACTCCAGCCACCTTCTCAGGTAATGAGAGTATACTCCTTCTAGTACTGGTTTGAAGAAAAAGTTAACCTTTCCTGTAGTCTCATCTATGACTTCCTTCTCAAATGGCCTGAGCGAATGGTCAATTTTATAATGGCGCCGCCATACTAAATCTTTCAGGTTTCTCTTGTCAATTTGACCTGCATCTGTTGTGCATTTTTTATGGTAGGGGAACTTTTTGACAAAGCGGAATTTGTTTATTTTGATATGGTTGTAGTCAGACATGAGACGTCTGACTGGGTTTCTTACCACCATCAATAGCTTTATAGAGCTGTTCATATAGTAGATCCTCTCAGGGCTCTCCGGATCGACAAAATAGTCTGGTGATCCCTCAATGATAAGTTCACCATCAATAGTCTTGGGCATTAAGGATCTGCAAAAAGAGCACAGGTTGAATTATGAAGTAAAGTAGTATATAATGTATTGGAACAGGACTGTAGGTAATCTAAGGATATTACTCACTGGGGATGCAGCCAATCAGAGGCCTCCCTTTTGGTGGGAAATTTAAATGGGGGGGTCACGTGACCTAGACAAAAAAACAAAATAACTAATATTTGGGGGGTCCTTGGGGTGGGGGGCCCTTTGGGGGAGACCTTTTGGGGGGCCCTTTTTTTTAGAAACTGGCCCCTTGGGTAGGGACGGGTGTACTAAAAATAAAATTTACATAAGTTAGTTCAATATTAAATAGAAATACAATAGAACTCACATATGGAGTAGTACACATTCCACTTTTATTTGTCATAATTTCATTTCATATTTTCATTTTTGAGCAATTATATTTAAACGTCATTAAGTACAAGTCCACACTCTCTACATATCATAGTTGAATATAGCATAGGAATACGATAGAACCCACACACGGAACAGTACACATTTTAATTATATTTACAAGTCAGTGAATAAAAGCTTACATACAAACTACCTCGGTGTCTTATCTATACATGAATCATGATACATTGTGGGAGGTCTTTGTCCAGTTCATATATGTTGTCCCTGGTGAATCTACGGTGGTGTCTGGTATATATATGTTGTTTCTCATTTATCTACTGTGTCCTCCGAAGATGTTTGTCCAAAAGGAAAAACTCCTCCATGCTGAAAAGGTGCAACTTGTTGTCCAGAGAGTTCAATTTCTTCACCATTTCCGTCAGCAAAATTTTGCTCTGTTGACTTAGGTTCATACCTTCCGAGGCCAATGGGCAGGTAGGAGAATGTCTGAAATGTTCCACGGCAACGTCATCACTTTTTAACCATGTGTGTATAGCGACTCCACATTGGAAATATTGAACAATGTCCTTACCTCCGATGTAAAAGAATCTGTGGGCGGCAAGTTTCTCTGTGAAAGGACGGGGTCCATTCCACATAATTGTGTTGAAAGTGTTGAGTCTCCTTGATAAATCGATGAAACGTACAAACTTCACCATAGGTAGGTAGGTAGATAACGTGGTGGGAGCAGTGACGACGGTGGTAGTAGCTGTGTCGAGTGTGGACGTACCAGTGGTAGGCGAGGTGGAAAATGAGACACGAGAGACGTGACGTCAGTGGTTTATATAGGTGTGTTGCATACTCTCCGTCTCCACCACATTCCTGTGTAGCGACTTAAGATCCGATTCCCGTGGTGCACACCTCCGCCTCCTTTACATAATACACCATGCCCTTCCACAATTACCCTCCACATCTCATATCTTTTTCTTTGTTTTCAAAGTGAAGCAATATATATCTGGCTGAGACAAACCTCCTCATGTCATCCATCAGCACTCGAATGACGATGATTTGTACTGCTGGGTTTAGCTTGCCACATTTTTAACACTCTGAAGGCATGGAGAGACATCTCTTGTTCCGGTTGTTGAGCAATACTATTTAGCTTTTCAGACGTCAAGTCTAAATATGTCCCCATATCTTTCCCCTCCATGGATAGAGATTCAGACATGTTGACAAAGTACCTCTCCATTAAAAACTGGTCAGGGTTGTTGTAATCCAATTTGTATGTCTTGAAAAAGCTCTGTGACTGAAGCAACAGATCTTGTCGATAACACTCATGTAGGCATGGTGGAGTTCTCCCCATCTGGCATGAGGCGTAGTTTTAGACCACTAAGTTTGGAACATCTCCATACACATATCCTGCACCGTCTTGATAACGACCATCTCCTGCAGACGATCATAGCCGATGTCCAAGTAGATTCCCAATTTCTTCCAAGATCCAACTAACTGCCTTCCTATTTCATGAAGCTAACGATCGCTATATGTAAAATTCATTTCACACATGATACCGTCATCCTGTATACTCACTTCACATACCATATTTTCCAGACTCATCTAGTCTGCAAAAACTTCAGAAATCACTTGATGAAGGTCGGTAGGCGGGCAGGTAGGCAGACAGCCGGTGGGTAGGTGGTGCTGGTGATGGTAAAGGAAGTGGCGGTAGGCACGGTAGTCGTAGTGGTCAGCAGTGATATATCCTTCCAAGAGAAATTGGGGTGCTTTATATAGGGTGATCTAATCCAATTTCCAGCTTGATACTCCCCACCGCCTTTACCTTTCTGTGTAGTGGCTTATCAGCATGAGCCTTTTGAATTTGTTAACATCAAACAGGAGGAAAGACACTGTGACAAGTGTATTTGGTGGGATTAGGGGTGATTGCTTTCATTCTGTGTAGCGACTTATCTTTTAGATCTGTTGACATAAAACAGGTGGAAAGGTATTGTGATAACTGTATTTTGGTGGGATTACAGGGAGTTAAAACTGTGATAATTAGCTTAATCTGCAATACAGGTGTGAGGCAGGCTCGTTAAGGTATTATGAGATTCCTTAATTTTTACTCCTCCCCTTGTTAACAGGGGATGTGTAATTGTAACTACTCTTTGAAGTTTTCTAATCCTATTTAGACGAACTTTCATGTGGATCCTTCTACGGTTTGGTTCACCTGTGGAGGTCAGGTGAAATTAGATTTATAGATACCCTACTGAGTGAGGATCTCTGTGATCATAGGATTAGAGCTCTTTTCTAAAAGATATCAAAAGCCGACTTTGATCCTGCTAGAATTTTTTTCCCACCTACCCTTTGATGATATAAGAATGGAGTGAAGTTTTTATCCGGATTCTCCTATTGTTTATTTCCCCTGTGGAGGACAGGTGAAATTGGATTTATAGGAGTCCTACCGAGTGAGGGTCTCTTCTGTGACTACAGGATTAAACCTCTTTTCTAAGAGACGTCAAAGCCACATTTCATCTTTTCAAACTGCACTAAGCAACTTATCTTCATAGGAGTATATAAGGGAGGGAGAAAACTTCATTCACTCACACTCTCTTTGCAACCCTCACCATGAGTAGAAGACCGACTAAGCTAGAGCTCTTGAGGAAGACGAGAAGGAGTTCATTGTCTTCTCCTGCTGCTGAAGATGATGCTACTGCAACTGCTCCTGCTTACAACCCACATAATGTAGCGGGTGGTGCTGTTACTGCTGCTGGTGCTGCTACTGCTACTGCTGCTGCTGGTGCTGGTGCTGATAACGACGGCGCTACTGTTGACGGTGGGTCTCATACATCTCCTTACTGGGCACCGATGTTTTATGCCCCCGCTGCTGCTGCTGCTGATGCTGCTGCTGCTAATGCTGATGCTGATCATTATCACCCTTTCGCTGGAAAAGTCCACACTGGTGCAACTACAGCTGATGTAGACACACGATTGCAGTCATACTGATTATTTGGAGGGCTTCCCTAGCCCACTTAAAAGGGTCTACTTCTCCTCTTTCCTATCCCCTCGGATGTGTGTGGTGCACATATGCGCGGGCACCGACACATTCCTCTGTGAAATTGTGTAATGTCGTTCTCGCCATGAATATGACCTTAGATGTCAAAATGGCGTTAAACATCTATTACTCACTCACTCACTTACTGATTATTTGGAGACCCAGCACTTGGCAGAAACAGAGGAACAGGAGGAGGAGGAGGAGGAGATGCAGGAAGAGTTGACTTCTCCAGGGGTTCCTCAAAGATCACCGGATTTACTCACCACTGCTATCGTGAAGTCTCTAAGAACCACCGGCTTCTGCTATCCACCAGGGGACACCGACGTTGAGCAGAGTCGGAGTGAGTCTTTTCTTACCTCCCCGACTTACTCACCCTCCACAACCACGACCGACGGTGTGTGGTTATCCTCTTCCCAAAAGTCTCGAGATACCGACGCTCCTATTGCTGGTTCTGCTGTTGATTCAGCTCACACTGATGGCCCTACTCTTCTTACTTTGAAACCCTCTACGGGTATCAAGAGGATTTTTACCAAGAGTGGTGACCAGGTGTCCAAGAAGAGAAAACTGGTAGTGAAATGTGTACCACCAGCACCTTCCACAGTCCCCAGATTGGAGTTCTTCATCGACAGTTTGAAGCTGGAGATCTGGCTCGATGGGGTTAGGATCTCCAAGGAACTCTACAGCGCCATAAAGTGCACCTCAACGCCCACCAGAAAAGTAAACTTCACCACTGACGCACTCCTCAAGCTAATAGCCACTGTCATTGACGTCCAAGAGGAGGTACGGATAAGCGACAGAGCGGTTTCCCAAGGACCCCCCAATTACAACACATGGTATGTTGTCCTCGATCCGGAAAGCGCGCTCTATGTTGCTGTCAGCTACTACAAGGGTAAGAATGTCATCCATGTGCACAGGTACGAAGGACCCAAGAAAACTCTGACACAGGACGGTGTGAGGCTTTAGACCAAGGCGCTGAAAGAACTGGGTGACAAAAAAGAGATTGTCCTTGAATTTCTTGATAAAAATTGATTGAGACATGTGTGAGATAGTGTTGACGTATGTTTTATATGTATGTTGGTGTTTATACTTTGTGTAGATAGGTTGCATACATAGGTGTACAGGTAAATAGATAGATAGAAAGAAAGATAGATAGATGAAAAATATTGAAAAAAAAATTCTCTTCACATATAAGTAACTCAGTGAAAATGGATCAACATATGTGAGCCAGCAAGCAGAAAGGACAGTTACTGCGGGATTTAGTACCAGATTTAGGCACCAGTATGGACTAGAATAGGAAAAATATGACTAAAAATGTTATAGGCTACTTTTTTATGGAGAATTCAATGATTTTTGATAAAACGTTCTATTTTGGGTGGAAAGGTTCCAAATTTGGCATGTAAAAAGAATGTTTTTGGGCCAAAATAGGCATTTTTGTTGATTTATGTTGCCATGGAAACATGATTTTCATTCTAAATAGGAAAATCAATGATCCCATTTGAAAGAACATCTCACAAGGTTTACTATGGTGAAAACAGAATGAAAATACCATTTCTAGATCAAAAGTTATGGGCAAAAGAATAAAAATGTATACGAATTTAGCTAATTAGCATAAATTATGCTAATTAGCTATATATCTCATGACCAATTAGACATAGAGCTTATTAACATTCTTGAAATGGTCACACCTACCCATATCTAGGAAGCCATTCCTCCAAAACTAACAGGAGTATCTTCTCATGCTATGTATCACTGTAAAGCTAGTGATTTGAATTTTAAAGTTGACATTTAGCACGGAGCACCCTTTCTCCTTGCCTGTACACATATCTGTGAAAAGTGTTTCAAAAAATTTAAAAGGGTGTACAATTATGACAGACACGTGGAAAAATGTAGGGTAATACCTAAATTTTGTCCTCTATGTGGCATAGGTAATTGCAAAAAAAATACCTCTCGACGCGAATCTCTGGACGGAGTGACTATTCCTCCTATAATATGCACTATACTGGGGGGTGAGGAAATATTCACCAGGAATTGGCCCGCAATACAAACAGGAGTCAGGACACATGGGAGTCGCGTGAGTGTAACAAACTTAAGACTACCAACCGGTGAGCTGAGTGACGCTGTAGATACTATGCTTCAGATTCACATCACGCAAATATTCAGATACAAAGTGGGTTTGTCAGTAGGGTTAATTTTACAACACAGAGAAAACAGAAACGAACTACACTACTTTCATGCCTCCCAAAACAACGTGACACTTTTACAACCCCTCCCCACCATAATTATTTCAGAAACTTTGGAAGAGCTTCTCTCCCTAATGGAAAACACTGTCACTTCCGAAGAAGTACAGAATTTTTGCGACCTAGAGAATTCCCCATAGGGGGCAGGGTTACCCATTCGGGTCGACTTAAAAAGAGAGAAGGTGTGTTAGATTCGTCTTTCGCTGCATATCCTTTCCCTTATACAAGACCGGCAAACATGCTTCAAAATTGTTGCGTCAGTTCGATTCCACTGCAAATCTGAAACCTTTTCAGGTTTGATCATCAGGGACTTACCCAAGTTAGAGAACTTGTTTGGTATACAAATAGCGGTTTACACCACCTGTAAAGTGAGAGGTCAGAACCTGAAAAACCGAGTTACCCTGATCAGACCACCTTCCAAAACATCGGCCACCTGAGGTAAAGTCAACCTACACCTGTCCACAACACGGTTTGCACATGTCCCTCGTTAAGGATTTCAATGAATACGCTGAGTGTAAGTCGGCGTTTACGACTAAGATCTTACTGAAAAGACACAGGAACCAACTTTCCCCTGGCAGACAAGTCGCCTTGAAATACGTAGGTGCAATCTACCAAAAAGCGGTTTTCGAAGCACTAGCAGATTTTTCCATTTTTCCTCCCAACGGAAATTCAAAAATGTACCCTTACAAAATTACATTCGATTTCGAAGCTTTCTTCAGACCGTCCAAAGAACCGTCGACCGAACACGTGTCAATCCTGTGAGAACACGTCCCTCTGTCAGCTAACGTCACATCTGACTTTCCAGGACGCGAAGGTCCGGTCTGCTTCGTGAGACAATCCGACACAGATTCAGACCCCTTGTTGGATAGGGTTTTGAATTACATAAACAACACCGCCAAGGTCATCCGGGAAGCAGTGCTAGAACTTTATCGGCCGACGTTAGCGAAGTTAGATGAGAGGCTAGCTGAAGCTCTCCACCTAGAAGAGGTGTTCAGTCCTCCCGACATCGACTTCAATGAAACTTAGATAAGACACCCTTTAGTTGAACTGAAGATGATACTTTTGAGATATCTCCACCAAGTTCCGGTCATAGGTTTCAACTCGGGGCGTTATGACTTAAATCTGATCAAAGTACAGCTTCACTCGTTCTTCTCCTCCAAAGACCGAGAGAACGACGAATTCAGCATCATAAAGAGAAGTAACGAATACTTGGCAATTTACACTCAGCACACTGTTTTCTTGGACGTAGTAAACTATTTGGCACCTGGTTATAACTACCCGACTTATCTATTAGCTTTCACCAAAAATCAGCACAAAGGTCACTTTCCTTACGAATGGATAACATCTACCAGGAAACTGGAACACAGAACACTACCACCAAGATCTGCATTTGACAGCAAACTGACTGCCTCCAAGATGTCTGAATCTGACTACGCTGAATGTGAGAAAGTTTGGTCAGAACAGAACATGCAAACTTTTAGAGATTACTTGATCTACTACAACAACAAAGACGTGAAACCCTTCATAGAGGCACTGAATAATCACACTAAATTTTTCAGGGACCGCAACATTGACATGTTCAAAGACGGAATCTCCCTTCCAGGTTTGACTTTAAGGTTCCTTTTTCAAACCACAGAGACACCGTTTGTGACCTTCCACCAGTTCGACTCCCACCTCCATTCTCTGATAAAAAAATATCTGGTCGGGGTCCTTCCATAATCTTCCATAGATTTCATGAGAAGGGTACCATGCTGATAAGGGAACACAAGTACGGTGAAGAAGCGAGAACGTGCGAGCACATGCTAGGTGTAGACACTAACTCTCTGTACTTGCGCTGTATGAGCGAAGCACACTGCACAGGTTATTACCTGGTGAGACAACCCGAGACCCAGTTCAAACCGAAAATTAGACAGACACTCTAACGCCGCTTTAGAGTGGTTACGCTACGTGGAGCACGCCCACAGCTTGAAACTTCGCTTCGCTTTCAAGGGAGGGGAGGTATATCTAGGTTGCCAAAAAATTTGCGTAGATGGGTTTTTACCCGTCCTCTAATACCGTTTTCCAATTTCACGGATGTTGATTCCGCGCTCACGAGTGCATACCGCTGCGCAGATATCCATGTGCTTCAGACAGGGACAAGAAACGTGACAGAACAGCTAGAGTAACCGCTTACTTAAAAGCTCTAGGTCACAAGTTAATCGTCGTATGGGAGTGTGAATGGAGAAAGATGAAATGCCAGGATCCACAGGTTATGGCATCCGAACAACACTGGAAGGTCGACGACTTGAAAGCGGTTCGAAATCCCATGACAGAGAGTGACATCATAGCCTCTGTGAAAGACAGGAAAATGTTCGGTTTGATTTAGGTTGATATTACTACTCCTCCTCACCTACGTGAATACTTCGAAGAAATGACTCCTGTTTTAAAAAACGTGACCATTTCAAAATCCGACATAGGAACTCACATGTCAGACTTTGCGAACAACGAAAACCTGATGAACGCTCCTCAGAAATCCTTGATAGGTAGTTACCATGAAAAAAAATTCTCTTGGGAACACCTCTTCTTAAGTGGTATTTGGATCATGGTTCAATAGTCACCGAAGTGCAGATGTTCATAGAATACTTTCCTAGACAACCCTTCGCCGCGGCACGAAGACCTGGTGATGTAAATGTGAACGAGAAAATTCTGTCAGACTGTTACAAGTTGATAGGAAACACCATGTATGGTAAAACAATTTGCAACAAAGAAAAACACACCACTGTGAAATACACTAGAGGTCGAACCATCGAATTATTGACCAATTCGTGGCGGTTCGAAAAGAGTACAGAGTTGAGCACAGATCTCTTTGAAGTCGAACTGCAACCGAAAACAGTCAGGAACAATCTTCCTATTCAAATAGGATTCATGGTGTACGAGTATGCCAAGTTGAAAATGTTAGAGTTCACGTTCCACTTTTTGGATAAATTTATCGATCGACACAATTACGCTTTTTGTCAAATGGACACTGACAGTCTTTACATGGCTCTCAGCGGTGAATCGTTGGCCCAACTAGTGAAACCCGACCTGAGAGAATCATACTTTAGAGAGAAACGAAACTGGATTCCAACAGCGGTGTGCGATGACCACTTAGAGCTTTTCGTAAAGATAAAAACCGAAGGTGTCAAAGAATGGATCCCCCACACTTGTTGTCAGAAACGATACGTTCATGATCAGAGAACTCTGGGTCTTTTCAAATCCGAGTGGGAGGGTGATGGAATTCTAAGTCTCAACTCCAAGACTTACATTTGCTATGATAAAGACTCAATAGGTGAAAGAAAATCAAAGAAATGGAGTGCAAAGGGTGTCATAAAAAAACAAAATGTTCAAGAACCCAAAGACTTCTTGGATGTTCTTTTGAAACAAAAAACTATTCACGCTGTTAATACAAATTTTAAAGTAATAGAAAACAAAATGCACACTTACACGATAGAGAAAAAAGGGACTGAGTAACTTATATGTGAAGTGTTGCATACATTCTGACGGAGTGACAACGAGTCCTTTAGAGTTATGAAAATTAAAAAAACATAATAAAAAAAAATTAAATAACTGTAAAGTGAAAAAAATGTAGATGTAGATAAGCCAGTGAGATATTATCCTTTGTTGTTGTATTAACTTCATCTACTATGTCCACCAGCTTACCTCGTGTATCAGTTGAAAAAAAACGAATGTGTACTTGCGACACCATTTTCACATTGGAAATAATAGATGCATCAGATGTGTTGTTCTTTAAGGCACCGTTGTTAAACCAAGGTGTTCATAAAGTATTCGTTTCTAATGCTGCATTTGATTCATTGAGTGTGTGTTTCAAAGATGTATTTCAAAGAGTTGTTACCACCACAGATAGAGCTATAGGAGTATATCAATTCCATAACGAGAACACATGTGCTTTCGTCAAAAGGCGATATACGATAGAATCGATCAACACATTGCTTTCTCTTTTGGAAGAGAACTCAGACTTCTTGAGAAAGATGTGTCATTGCTCAAAGGGAACATTCGACTCCTTTTGTCAAAAGTGTGTCGACCGAATGTTGTGTAGCAAAGTCCCTTACCCCTGTGTACCAGCTGCTCGACTGAGAAGTATCATGTCCAGACAAACTGAATGGAGTACTTGATATAGTTCTTTAGTGGATTTCACTTGTAATATCGACGTTATGTGGATGGGAAATATGGCTTACACCTATCCTTCATTTCAAGAGGGTACTTGCTTCAAAGTTGTACACCAAGATTACACCATATACAGTCTGAATTATGACAAACAAAAATTGAATGTGTACTCCTCAATGTGTGGGTTCTGTCATGTTCCTCTCCGATATTCAACTATGTTATGTAGAGAGTGTGAACTTGTATTTAGCAACTTGTAAATAATGATGTGTAAATATTATTTATCAAAATAAAAAATAAAATAAATTTGTTTGTCAAACCTGCCCCTACCCATATTGGGTGGGTTTCCAAAAAAAAGGGCCCCCCAAACACCCCCCCACCTCAAGGGCCCTCCAAATATTTCCCAGTTTTTATTTTTATTTTTTTTTCTTGGCAAGCTTTCAGCTTGCCTTTTTTTATTTATATAAAACATATCTCACTATATTCACACCCTCATCTACATAATAAACCACACCTCTTTATGCTAATAAGGTCACGAAACTACTTGCTTGCATACAGCAGATGGTATGACGTGTGGACAGCCAACCAATCAGAGGTCTCCATTTTTGCTAAAAAAAATTAAAAATAGAGTCCCGTAACCAAATTTTTCAAATTTCCCACAAAAATGACGACCTCTTATTGGTCCCTTCAAATTAGGGTCATGTGACCTTATTTGCATAATAGAGGTTGCGTGACCTAAACAGCCAGCCAATCAGAGGGCGCCATTTTGGCGGCACACCGCAGGGGGTTCGGGTCATGTGACCATTTTGAATTTCCCGCCAAAAGGGAGGCTTCTGATTGGCTGCATCCCCAGTGAGTAATATCCTAAGATTAGCTATAGTCCCGTTCGATACATTATATACTACTAACCAAAATTAACTCAATAAAACTTTTTGATTGTCTGCTCCAGTTTCATTCAAAGGAAATATACAAAAATATTTATGCAAGTAGCTAGTATTTTGACTTTTAAGTTTTGGATGAAAGGAGAATATGCTGTTATCTAGAATAGAACAAGTAGATCTGTGCAACCACCTACCAGTCTACCAGTATATATACATACATGTCTACTATGAGCGACCCTGTCTGGTATTAGGGAGGTTTAGCAAGCATAACAGTAGTATATACATGCAAAGTCAGCGCAATGGATTAGCTACTAACTAGGTCATGACCTACTGGTAGACCGGAAGTGACCTAGTTTTAACCAATCAGAGGGCTGGATTTGACAGGAAGTGACGTCATAAGGTCATGACCTAGTTTTTTCGACCAATCAGAGAGCTGGATTTCATTTGACCTAGTAACCTGACCTAGTTGCATAAATTAAAAGAATTGCGCAATACCTAGGGTTGACCTACTTGCAAACCGGAAGTGACCTACTAACCTACTTGCAAAAAAGTATGACCTACGTATGAAGGTGTATTGTGCAATCCTTGAAAGAAATTACACAATAACCATGACTCATGTTCTGATGCAATGTTCCTATCGATTTACGCAATACTTATGACTCGTTATTTTGATATGAGATTAAATGCAACAAAGACACAACTCGGTTGTTTTTAATTCAATCTTTTTATTATTTCTTCCTATCAGAGTACATGCTAGGTATGAATCATTATAATCAGATATGCTTGCAAGCAGAGTACATTGATATTATATGGAAAATGAATTCTTGTTGCAGTACCAACTGCACCCGGTTTTAGCTGGAGTAGGACTTTGACTACGGTCCTCTAAGGCCCGCATTCTCTCCATTAAATCCTTCAAGGCCTTTCTTCCTATGTCGTTCTCCTCCAGGGCTACCACTTTGTCCATTAACTCGGCCATAATCATGAGAATCTTGTCTATCACTTCCGCCGTGCTCTGAAGCCCGTCTATCACGTCCAATTCACGTTTAACTTTCCCTTTCACCAAAAGATTGCTCACGTCTGCTTTGACTGCTACTTCTTCTGGACTCATCTCGAAATTCATTGCCTCTTCTTCTCTCTTTTCCTCAGCAAGGGCCTGACTATTTTGTCCATTAAGTTGAAGGGGACCTGAGAAAATCTTTTCACAGTGTGGTGTGGGTCCTTGGTCCGACATGTCTGTATGAGGAAGTTAATGCAGTGGGCTCCACACGTTTTAGCGTAAAAGTTTTGCACTTGTTTTCTGCTGAAAGACCCGTGACCATCTGACGACTTCTGCATGAACCTCTGGTGATATATAGTGAATGGAGGTAAGCCATAGGGATCAAAGTAGAACACATTCCCGTCATGAGAAACGTAAAATGCCACCCAGTGCTGACCAGGTTTAGAGCTTGGATCTGTGTTACTGACGAAACATGTAGAGGGAATTGGTTTTTTAGGACATTGATTACTGGCAAAAGTTCCCAGGTAGAAACGCCTTGTGTGTGGATGGTTTCCCAGTGCAACTGTTATGTCTGTTTTTTCTCAGTTCATGTGGTAGTCTGTGACAGGAAGACAGTCAGCCGTCAGT
This sequence comes from Acholoe squamosa, assembly GCA_949317995.1. Taxonomy (NCBI): domain Eukaryota; kingdom Metazoa; phylum Annelida; class Polychaeta; order Phyllodocida; family Polynoidae; genus Acholoe; species Acholoe squamosa. Next base: position 70,979,222 of record OX439041.1, read on the forward strand.
TGGATGTTGTTGTCGTAGAAGAAACACAAGACGGCAGATATGGCATGAGTAGTCGGGGCGGCAAACCTAAGGGAAATGCCCAGCTTTCCTTGCTTGATGAGATTTATACGACTGTCTTCAGGTGCTCTGTCTGGGGTGAGGTCGAAAACAAAGAAGGAATACCCATCTTTGAAATCTTCCAAAGTTATGCCACAGTCTTGCCCCAAAGCCGACAGCCCACTGTCTATGAACATTTGACTGTAGGCTCTGATGCAGTTGCCTGTTTCGAGGTCGGTCTTCAACTCAAACTTTTGATCGTCATATCTCACGCATATTTCCTTCACGTTGAAATGTCTGCAGTTGAAAGGATTTTCTGTCTTAGTCCCAGCAGCTGCTGTTTCCTTTATCATACACAAGACTATCCTGGTGGGGATCTGAGTAGTGTCAGGTTGAGTCCAACTGTAGTCTTGTGAGCCGCCGTCCAAAGTGTGTTTAGTTACTTTACACCTGGCTATGTGATAGTTGAAAGGGCCCCAATGTGGATTCCTGACACTGCTGACGTGACACATTTTTGGAGAAGTGTCATTTCAGCTTTGGTGATTTTGACCCAGTAGTTTTGATCGGCTGCTTGCATCATGTAGTAATTGGGCTGATTTTTTTCGAATATGAACTTGATTTCACAGTTCGGAGGCAGCACCTTGCACTGTTTAATTAAATCCAGGTGCGGCTTCATTACTAAGGCATGTTTGTTGCGGGCACTGAACTCTGCTCTCCGTGCCGTCCATCCTGCATTGTCGCCCGCTCTGGCTTCCATGTGACCACAGGTGTCTTTCATGTACTTTTGACACCCTTTCAGTCGAGTCTCTTTGTCTTCTTTGTTGCAACAAATTGTGTCCAAAATGTAGGCCTTGAGACCATAGTCTTCATTGTTGCCGGTGACTTTCTCCCCATTTATCAGCAACTGACAGGAAGCAAAGAGAGCGTGTGCCAAGTTGTTGACTGGAGCAGCTTCTATGCCGACGGCAAGGTGAGTTGTTCCGTCTGCCGCCACGGCTTCCAGTTCCATGTACAACTCAGTTTCTGAGAGGTCTGTGTACAGGTTGCTTGGTTCGAAGGTGAAGTCAAATGATTCAGTGTGTGGAGTGAGGGCATTGTTGGTAGTTTTGGTTATTTTTTGACACTTTAATATGTCCTTTTGAGTGACAGGCAAGGCGTGTAGGTCTAGTTCACCTACTGCACATACCTGACCCTTGGGATGAAGGAGACTCATGACTAGAACAAGGTCCTTCCTCTAGCTTGTCCTCTTCCTCTGCCGCGTTGCCCCTTACGTCCTCCGCGTTTGCCGGTTGCTCGTCGTTTGACTGGAGGAGGTCCAGATGTACCTCTTATGTATCCTTGAGCAGAAGAAGCAGCCCTTTTGAGTAAGTTCTTGCCTGTTGCTTTACTTCTCCTAACTACACTTTTCTTGAAGTCTTTTCCTGATACCACGTCGGACAAGACTCCAGCTCCTGTAGTAAGCAAGGCTTTGCCTGCAGATTTGGCAGCTGAGCGTCCTATTTTACTTAAGAGGGGAACAGCTCCTCTCAGTAAACCACCTATTAACGAGCCAAGTCCGTGCCCTCTTTGTCTGCCCCTGCCGCCGTACGCTGGTAAAGCACCGTTCCCAAACTGTGATTTTCTGTAGTATATGACCTAGGGGCCAGGTAGTAGTGAAGCATGGTGATATACTCCTATCCTTGAAGAGGTCTGAAGGCAAGTACCACCGACACTGATCCGCTTTCAAATGGTATCGGTTCCCCAGTCTTGTCTCTTAAGTATATCCCTATCTGTCTGAAGGTGGTTTTAGTGACTGGCAGATATATCAAGTTCTGGAAACTTATGGTTTGCATGTCACCGTTGTAGCGATTTATGTTGATTTGCCTCAGAAGGGGTGCTTTAGAGTCACCCACAAGACTGTGCTTGACTATGTCAGAGTACACGAAAGCACATCGACTTTTGTACTGAAGGTCTACCACGTAGGGGCTTTGTGTTTTTCCACTTAGGAAAACACTTCCGTCGAAACCTAATTGTTTCCCTAAGTTTTCTGGGAGTTGCATGACCACACCAGGAGGCAAGGAAACTACACTTTTCATTGTGTATTTGTTGTAGTGAAACACGGTGGCTTTGTTGTTTTTCCTGTAGTTTCTTAGTTTTCTCACCAACATGCTCTGTAGTTTATTTATGGTCCTGTTCAAGTATCCTATCAACTCTGAGTTGCTTTCCAGGTTTACACCTTCTAAGGCAAACATATTGTAGGTACTACCTTCCTTGAAGTAATACTTAGAGAGGTATCTGCTAATTTCTTTGAAGCGTGTACATATTTGCATAGCCTGTAACTGACTGGTGGAGAGAGAGGAGAAACATGAGCAGAGTCTGTGAAGACGGCGTTTTCTTCAAAAAAAGAAACAGACCTTTTTCCCCTGTCATCCATAGACATCACTTCAGCCACAGCCGACGATATTTCCCTCTTCTCTCTGCCTGCCGTGTCACGCTCCCCCTTATCCTCCTCCTCTTCCTTCTCCTCCTTTTCTGGCGTGGGTTGGTTAGAAGTGAATCCTCCAGATGGCGTCTCAGTCGCAGCAGCAGGAGTTGGTGGACTTTCACTTTCAGGACCAGCAGGAGGAATGGTTTCAGTCGATCCCACAGGGTTGACATGACGTAGGTTTTTTGTTATTTTTACTCCTCTCTTCAAAGCAGATTGGGCTGATAGATTTGATGTAGAGCTTGAAGCTCTACAGAAGACACTATGGGCTCCTGGTTTTCCCAGAGGAAAAAATTCTCTTCTGCGTTTGTTTAATAAAGCTACTACAGTGCGGAGGTTGTTTGTCAGGTCGTTTTCTCCCTCTGCCAAGAGAATGGGTTCTTCTTTGACGTTGTACCACGTGGCAGGACAGGTTATTTCTTGAAGAGCACACTCTAACTGAGTAGGAGAGTTAATGTATTCTGCCAAAATTGTATTGTAACTAGTTAAAGTGTTGTCAGGAAACACGTTCATAGACGAGTTACTAGGTAAAGTTAAGGTAAACGCCATTTGTCTATGTTCTTAACAGGTTCCCAAGAGTTAAACTTGTCTCCATAACCCTTCCACTTGATCAAGGCTTCTCTTTTCTTGCCTTTTCCTCTGTATTTTACTATTTTTTCTATGTTGTAGCGTCTTCCGTGACGGACTTGCACCTTCTGAACTTCAGGTTCGTAGAAGCTTCCTTTTATCTCTTCTCCAAGGAGATCTTTCAGGTGGTACCCTTTGGGCGAAATATCGTCGACTGTGTATATTTCCTCAGTCCAGTTAGGTTCGTACCCTCTGTTAAATGTTTTCTTTGTTTTCAACATTCGCACTTGATTTTTTCTCTTCAACTGAAGGCCAGGAACCTTTTTCTTTTGAGGTTGATCGTACAACCTGTAGAACAAGACTTCAGAGTTGTCTTTATTTATGTCTGAAGGGGCAGCTCCTAAGGTTTTGTGGTAAGTCAGATTGTAGGACTTAACCAAGTCGGGCAGCAAGTCAACCCATTTGTAGTTATTGAAATGAGAGAAACATATCCACATTTTTCCTTGTAAAGTAGAGTTGAACCTTTCGGCTAAGGCACACTTCACGTCGTCGTTCTCTCCTGTGAAAAAATTGATGTTTTGATCTTCAGAGTGTTTTTTGAAAATTTTGTTGACAAACTCTTTGCCCTTGTCAGTTTGAATTTGTTGAGGTTTTCTTTCTTTGCTCAATTTTTTTAAAGCCTCTGTCACGGCATCAGCTCTCTTACTTTTCACAGGTTGTCCAAAACCATACCTTGAAAAAACGTCTATTCCCGCTAGAATGTACTGGTATCCTTTGTTTTCCTTTGAAAATTCTCGCATGTCTATGAGATCAAGTTGCCACTGTTTGTCTATGCCCCATGTTTGTGTTTTTCTTCTAGGAAATCTTCTCTTGTAAGGTTTGTGTCTGGTGTAAGCGTCTACATCTTCCAAAGCTTGTTCTATGTTTTTTTTCTTTGTTTTCTTGAAGTGATGACGTTGAAGTTTAGATACACTGGTAAAACTTCCAGGTTGTTTAGGATCTGTGTAAAACCTGAGGACATCTTTCTTCAAAGCCTTTTTGACTTACTTTCCTTTTCTTAATAGGGGAAGCTTTTTTTAAGGGACTGGCAGCAAAGGAAGGACTGTGCCCTGCAAAAGCCGACTTGTTTTTGACAAATTTTAAGGTGGGGTTCAGCCTTTTAACTGCTCTCATGAAGACCTGGCTTCCTTTAGGTTGGTCCTTTTTCAAAGACTTTGGTCTGGCAGCAAAAGCTAACAAATCTGTTATGTCAGTTCCAGGCACACATTCCCCGTTGACATATATTTCTCCGTCTCTGTTCCAATTCAATATTTGACTTCCGTGACGAGATAATTCTCTGTAGAGATTTTTAGCAGTCGTTCTGTAAGTTGCGGGTATTCTTTCTTTTATGTTGGCGTCCATACCCACTGTGTTGTCTCTTGCACGAAGTTTAAACCCTTCCTCCCCTTTGAATTCGTCTACACTCTCTCCGTCTGAATCGTCAGGAAGTGGTGGATCGTCTCTAGTCTCTGTGAAAGTGTCGTCATCGTCATCGCCGTCGTCGGTGTCTTCTAAAGAATTGTTCACACCCATAGCTGCTGCTGCTGCTGCAGGTCCTTGTCCTACTGTTCGACCAGGATAGGGACCTTCCCTACGTTGTCCTAAGGCCTTGGCTTTTTTAGTTAAAATTCCCGACTTTATCATAAGTTGATTGTACTGTCTTAACTTTTCCTTCAGTTTGAGGTTAGGAGAGTTAAGCACCTCGTGTGCTTTACTTTGAAGGTGGTTCAGGACTTGAACCAGGCTGGAATCAGGAGTTAAACCTTCTCTTAAAAGTTGAGTGCTGTAGTACTGGTCTTGAACACTAGGTCCAGGCTGGGGAGGAGAGGAAGGAGTAACAAAAGAAGGGCTTTTTTCTCGGGGAACAAGATCCGCCCTTACGAGGGCCATCCTTGAATAAGACATGCTTTTTTTTTATCGACGTGCTCCTATGAGACCTGTTATCAGGGGTAAGGCTAGACCCAAAATGGTTCCCAAAAATCCACCCTTTTGCTCAAAGGTTTTCCTCTTCTGCTTAACGGTAGCCTTGTGCCTTGTAACTGACTTGAGTTCTTTCTTGTAGGGTGATAAACGTTTGACTGCGTCTGACTCGTTACGCAACAGGTTTTTGTTCATCACGTTGACACAAATTTGACTCATCAACCTAATGACCTCATCGCTGAGGCCTTTAATATAATGTGGGAACACTCTTCCGAGGAACACTTGGATATGTGTTTTAACAAGTGGTAATGTTTCCTTATTATTTTAAATTTTCCTCCAGAAGCAGATCTTTTGGTCACCATTCTATCTTTTTCTTTTCGAACCTGAAGCTTGAGGAATGAAAACCAAGGTATTCCAAGGAGTTGTTATGCTGTTCCTTACCCTAAGCTCGTTAGGTGTGCTCTGCTTAAAGTCCAATAGGATGTATGAATGTTTCTCTTTGGTTTCTGAGTTATATACCTCCGTCAAAAAGGATTTCTGTCCTGGAAAGGCCTGTTTGCTGATGTGTCCTATTTGACTCATGTCTCTAGGGTTTTTAAAAACAACTAGGTAGTGTGCATTTAAACTCAAGGTTCTGAAGGCAGGATTGTTAAAAAACAAGTTTTGAGTAATAAAAATTACACTTAAACTGCGATGGTGAGAGCCCACAGTGAAAAGTTTCATTATGGTGGGAACGTACTCGGGATCCATGAGATTGTCTATTACGACCAATCCATGTTTAGTCACGTCTCTTTTATCCTCAAACAAAAAGTCTTCTGAAAGAAGACCTTTGTTGAACTTAACCCCCAACTTTACCATTTCGTCGAATCCATCTTGCCATTGACTGTAGCAGTAGTATATGTCGTGTATTTTTGGAGTAACAAGCTCGTCTACACCTTTAATCAACTTGAAAACAAGTTGACTTTTTCCACAAGAAGTAGGTCCAGCTATGATCATTGTGAAGGGGCTTTGTAGACGTGGGTCAAAAATGATCTCCTTTTCCTTGTGATCCATGTTGGACGAAATCTTAAACCAAAGTGACCAAAGGAGCGACCTCGTCCTCTTTTAAGTCAGTAGAACCCTCGTTCAAACCTTCCACGTAAAGAGCTACGTCAAAAAGTCCCATGTTGTTTAGACTGGCTATAAGACAGCTTGGATGAGATATTTATCTATGTTTCCAAACCATTAGCACTTCGAAAACAGGATTTGTGACACCTTTTTTCCCTGGAACAGGGGTGGATATGACGTCAAGTTCGTGGTCGGTCAATCCAAGTTGAGTTCCCAGTTTCCTCCAGTCAAGCATTCTTAACTTGTCTGCCAGGTTGACGAACAAAGTATCAACTTTCCACTGTTCTGGAGGTATTTCACAATGGTCCACTACGTTGTAATATCCCATGTACCATCTACAATAATCAGTGAGATCGTAACGACCTATGTCACTTAATGCATGTCTTAATACCATCCACTTGCAACGCACGTTCTTTCTGCTCCATGAAATAAGCATTTCTCTCCCCATAGAACGAAGAGATGGTGTTTTTTCCATGTAATCCATTAAACTTAGTCTAAGTCCTAAGTAAACCCCTAATCGAGGGTAGTCTTTTTCCGATATTTTTTCACTGATCTTGAATAACAACTCGTCCGAAAGGTGAAACTCCATAGCAACCAAAAAAAAAAGGTGTTCAGCAAGTAAGGTAGGCAGGTAGGTAGGTAGTATGATATACCATTTTATTATTCCATAAATTGTAACATATTTTGTATTAATCAAAGAAATATCTATGAAATTAATACATAGGTTGGTTCTAAGAGCTATAAGAGCGCTCAAACTTTACATAAGAGCGTTCATGCCCCACTGCACACCAGCCACAGTCAGTTAGACTAAGTTTATGACATCAAAAGGTCCGACCTAATGGTTCACTGCACAATATAATAAGAATAAGGGTCTCAGTGTGCGACCTCATGGTTCAATGCACAAATTAATAACTTGTAAGTGAATGCAACCGGCCGTCACGGGTGCCTGAGCACCGCTGACGCCGTCATGAGTGTCTGAGCACTCTAAGGACTGAACAATGGGTTACATAAGCACGACGCCATAACCTTCCGGTCGCTCTAGCGTCGCTCCTGAGCGACCTAGGTCAAATATCAAAAGTTCTATGGAAAGCCCATAATTAGACGGTCAGAATGAGCCCAAGATCAAGGCTGAACTCCCAGTATTAAGGAAGTTACGCCATGGAGACTGAATCGACCTCCGAGTGAGCTACAGACAAACCGGCGGGAGTTACGCGCCTATCCAGCGGGCATTATAATCTTGGCACATTCAGCTCTGCGCATGCCCAAAATGGCGGTTATACAAGCATAAACGGCCGAGATATGAGGGTCTAAAGATGCAGAACCGACCAAGACAATGGGGGCCATAGCGGCGTCCATGGGGGTCCTTTGTCCCCCTGTGACACTTGAAAGGGTCCCCTCAAACAATTGTAGAGTTAGGCAGATGCTGCTGGCTCCAGTCAGTCTGGAGGTGCTTTTCCAAGATTTGCTACAAATAGCCTGTCTGCACCTCCAGGAAGACACATCACCAAGAACCGCTCTAGAGGTAACATCTCCAGTCATCTCCTGCTACCTGCTATACCACTGCACTATGGTGAAACTATGCTAGACAGGCATTGGTTTCCTACCATTAGTGGCCAGAGGCTATCTTCTTCAAGACTTCCACCAGAGGGTAAAGTTATCCATTATTACATTATTCCTCTAAGCAGCAGGTCAGGAGCTAGGTGTGGGAACCCACCTAGAAGTATGCTGGACACTGTATTATTAATACCTCACAGGTGGAGTGGAACTGAACATTGTACTTTATAAATTACTGTATGTTTACTGTATGTACTAATTACCTACATACCAACTACTGTATGATTGATATTTCTTACATGTTGCCTAAAGCTGAATAAACCAGTGACAACTGGAAATAACATTATTTTATTATGAGCCTGATGTATTTACTCCTTACACCACTAGTCATATGATATTTCTCATATGACAACTTGATCATGCCAATTACTACCATGACAAAGTGGTGGAGAACATCCTACTAAGATCCCATATCTCACAGGCTCATAAAATTTAAAGCTGGTAACACAACTAAAAACAATCATGCACACAGTAAGTTAAAGCTGGTACCGCAACTGGGAACAATCATGCACACAGTAAATTAAAGCTGGTACCGCATACACACAGTTAAACCCACTCCACCCACCCAGTGACCTTGACCTTGACACCATACCCACCAAGGTCACCAGTGAGATCTCCCACACACCAGTGAGATCTCCCACACATCAATGAGATCTCCCACACGTCAGTGAGGTCTCCCACACGTCAGTGAGGTCTCCCACACGTCAGTGAGGTCTCCCACACGTCAGTGAGGTCTCCCACACGTCAGTGAGGTCCACCCCACACATCAAGGTCTTATCAGTCAAGCTGGCAGAACAACACACAAAGACCTTACGTAGTCAGGGGCCTGTTGAAGAGGTCTCCCTCCCACCTAGATCTAGGAGGCCCACAGGAGGCAAACCAGCCTCCAATACAACAGTCCCACACTCAGTAGACCCCACACCTCCCACCCTGTCTACTCAGGGAACAACCAGTTCTCAGGGATCCAACATTTCCCAGGGATCTCTACAGGACGCCCAACTCACGCTATCTACCTCAGGGGAAGAAGGATCTGCCTCAGGGGGTGGATCCACACCCTCATCTAGATCCTCCACCCCAGCTCCAGCCTTTGACAGCCACTCCTCCAGAGACACCTCCCCCACACCCTCCATCATGGACACCGATGAAGGCCCCCAACCTAATCAGACAGCTGAGAAGATAAGGGCCTATGAGAAGGCCATCCAAGATGCAGTTACTGCCCTAGAGACCAACAAGTCCCAGCAGGAGGAAAGGGAGAGGATCCTCAACCAACAACTGGCGGAGAGGAATGCAGCAATAGATGCTCAACAGAAGGCCATGGAAGATCAGCGGAAGTCCCTAGAGAGACAACAACAACAGATAGCAGATCTCATGAAGATGGTATCATCCCAGACCCCACAACCTCCCACACCTGCCATCACACCTGTTGTCACACCATCTGCCTCTGGATCCAAAGATGACATCATAATCTCCATGGTGTCCAACATGACCAAACTCATAGACAGAAAACAACAGGATGACAGAAAGATCAGGCTACATGAGGTAACAAAACCCAAAACCTTTTCACACCCATCACCACTCATGTCAACAGCATTATTTATTGATCACAAATTCCCAGAATATCTGAAGGATAAGTACAAAGTGACAGACAGTGACACCATGGTAACATATTTACCCAAGTACCTCGAAGGACAAGCACTAGCTTGGTTTGAATCCTTCAGGGAGAGTGCCACACCTGATATGTTGACATGGACCAATGTAGTGAATAAATTAAAAGAGTATTTTGCTACTCGAGACAATATAATCTCAAGGACTGCACTCCGTGCACAAAAGATGGATGAACCTGTTCTAGACTATGCATGTCATCTCAGGAAAGTGTGTAATGCCCAACGCCAGAATGATGAAACCCTAAGCAAGGCATTTACCCAAGGCATGAGGCCCTGGATCTCTATAGCTCTTGAGAACAAGAAAATAGACTCTTTTGACCAAGCCCTAGACCTAGCCCTAGAGGTTGAGACCCAAGAGAGATCTAGGAAGGTAAGGGATGCAGAAACCAACCCACAGCCTACTAAGAAAAAGGTCCAGGAAATCAGCACTAGTTCAGATGAAGATGTTAACCTAATGTCTAGTGCCCATGTAAGGCAACAGGAAGCTAAGGTTGCATCAAGAGACCCTACCGGTAGATACAGAGGAAATAACTATGACCCCAACTACCAATCCAATAGAGGTAGAGGTAGAGGGGGCAACAACAACAACCGGGGGGGTCACAACAGTAGGAAAGACAACAGCTCTTCCAACTCCAACAATGGTAACTCTTCATACAGTGATAGGAGAGACAGAACCCCAAGTAATGGCAGATCCTATAATAATCAAGGATCCAACAGTAGGAGCCAGAGTCCACATAGGAACTACAACTCTGGATCCTACAACAACAGTGGATCCTACAACAACAGCCAGGGTTCAAACAACACTGGATCCTATAGTCAAGGATCCAACAGTAGGGGCCAGAGTCCACATAGGAACTACAACAGTGGATCCTACAACAACAATGGCGCCTACAACAACCAGAGATCCAACAACTCCGGTCAATACAGCAACTCTGGTCAATATAACCAGGGTTCCAACCCACGCCAGGAGGATTACAAACCTGACACAAGAGGTTACCAGGGGAACCAACAAAGTAACCCCCAAATACCACCTCATGTGATGGATCAAATCTCCAAACTCCTGGTGGCAAGCATCTCAACCACCCCACAGAACCAGGAAAACTAGGATGTCACAGTGCCGATGGGCCAGTGCACTGTGACACCCCAAATACAAACAATCAATCAGGATTAACAAAGATCCAACCAGAGACAATTGCTAGTGCCAATCTACCATCTAACAGACAGAGACGTCCATCAGTGATACACATCACCCCACCAGATTCATCATCAAAGGATACAGGTGAGAGTACCAAGCTTTCTATTGTACTTCTTCAAAATGGCTGTATCAATGCAAATCTATATGATGTTTCAGATGTACAATGTTTGGTTGATACAGGTGCTACTATCACCTGTGTCAGACAATCATTCCTCACGGATCTCCAAAAGAGATTCCATATCCAACTGAGGAAATCTAAAATCAACATCCACTTGGCAGATGGATCGGTGTGTCATGTTAGACATTCAGCTATGCTGAACTTTAGAATCCAAGGTGTCAGATTCCAATACCAATTTGCTGTAATACCCAACCTCACACAGCCCATTGTACTCGGCACAGATTTCTTAAGCACTACAAAATCTCAAATTGAATTTAATGTTGATCCTGAACAAATTCTCAAACCCATTAGGGCAGTGAGGGATTTTACCATCCCTCCATTCTCTGAACTTGCAGTATTGGGTAAGGTCACATCTACTCAATCACTGCAAGGCAAAACTGGAGTAGTAGATAACCTCCAAAGAAATAACAATGCCCCATATCTAGTTCAAAGGGCAGCAGTAACCCCCAGGGAAAATAACAAACATCCCCTAGTGTTACTCAACACCAGCAGGCGCCCACATAAAATCAAAAAGGGTGCCATCATAGCTCTATTTCAGGAAGTCAAGGAATCTGATTTAGAAAAACCTCAGCAGGTGTCAGACACTACCCCACACACTGATCAATCCATCTCAGCCATACGGCCTGAGGATGTAACTCAATTCAGTGACACAGACTCAGACTGTGAGTCCACATATGCTGACCCTGAACCCAACTCAATCAGACTCTCTGAAATAGCTGCTATACATAGTGAGGCACATGACCTCGAGCCAGAATTGGAAGAGAATGTTCCACCAAAATCTGTGCTCACATCCAAAGATCAGCATGATAGATTAAAATCACTGCTGACCAAGTATGATGATGTATTTGTAGGAAAAGATGGAGACATTGGTGCCACACACCTGTATACACACTCAATACATGTAAAACCTGAGGCAGTACCATGTCATTTCCTACCATATAGACAAACACCAGAAAAACAGGCCGCTATAGGGGAAGAGTGTGAAAGGCTAGTACAACAGGGCATTCTGAGAGAATGTGCCGAGGGCCCCTGGGCCTCCAGATCCTTTTTAGTACAAAAATCATCGGGAGGCCATCGGCTCGTCACAGATTTTCGTTATTTGAACCAGAACACGATAAATCAAGCCTTATCTACACCCCGGGCCGATGACACTCTAGACATGATAGGGTCACTCAGACCAAGAGTATTCAGTAAGCTAGATGCCCAACAGGGATTTTTTCAAATTCCTATAAGACAGGAGGATCAGCATAAAACCGCATTCATAGCAAATGACAAAAAATATGTCTATGAAAGGATGCCGATGGGTTTAGCGACGGCACCGGCGGGATTCTGCCATCTAGTCACATTAATTCTGAACAAACTCAAGTACAAATGTGCCCTACCATACCTAGATGACATATTGGTATTATCACCATCAATCGAACAACACTTCCATGACCTGGAAGATGTGTTCAACAGCCTAAGAGTTGGTAAACTCAAACTGAAGAAATCAAAATGTGAATACTTCATAGACAGAATAGACTTCTTGGGAATGAGAGTCACACCCATGGGACTGCAACCATCTCCCACAAAGGTGGAATCAATCAAAACCTTCCCAACACCAAAATCAGTCAAAAATGTCCGATCCTTCACAGGCCTATGCCAATACTTCAAAAAGTTTATCAAAGGTTATGCCCAAATTGCTAGACCATTATATGATCTACAGACACATCTCAAAGCATTTGTCTGGACAGAAGAGGCAGATAATGCTTTCAAAACATTAAAGCATGCCCTCTGTACCAATGCTCTTCTCAGATATCCAAACTATGAGAAAGAGTTCAGTTTGGCAACTGATGCTTCCAATGTGAGTTTAGGAGCTGTACTCTCACAGAGAGATAATGAAGGAGTGCTCAGACCAGTAGCCTTTGCAGGTAGAACCCTCTCAAAACATGAGAGAAATTACAATACCACAGAGAGAGAACTACTGGGAGTAGTGTATGGAGTATTACACTTCAGACACTATCTAGAGACCAGACACTTCCAACTATACACAGACCATGCAGCCCTAATCCCACTATTAACCAATACAGGACTCACACATAGATGGGCCAGATGGGCTCTAGACATACAACAATTTTCATTCACCATCCAACACGTGAAGGGTGATGATAACACACCACCAGATGCTATGTCTAGAAGAGAATACCCAGACTCTGGACCCATGACTAACCCTCCACCCCCACCAAGGAGAGTTAGAGCAGCCAGTAGAACCAAGTTTGCAAAAGTAACAAAGAAAGTACCATTCAAAAGGGATGATCCACCCAACACCATTGAAAGGCCAGAGACACCCATTAGGGGTATCTTGAAGCAATCTACACACTATGTGTTTTGCCACTGTGAGAGAGAATACTCACAACTCTTTCCAGATAATGACTTCGAGCCTATTGAATTCTCATCACTCAATCAGATAGTGAAGGCAACTCCTAAGGAGCCACCCTTCACCCCACCTGACTCAGACGATGAAGATCCAGAAGACACAATATATGCTATTACTCAAGCAACTTCTAAATCAGTCAGATTCTTTGAACCAATGCAGGGAGAGGAAACACCAAACCATTTGTGTCCTATGACCACACGCTCAAAGACTAGAGAAATGATTCAGGAGGGCACACCAAAACCCCCCACACAATCACAAACTATTCTAAATGAGAAAAAGGTCACAGGAAACAAACCTACCAAAACCCCACCTGCCAGGAAAAATGTCACAAAAGACACTGCATCTACTAAGTCAAAGAACTCTGAGACAAAGAAGAATGACAAAAAGCAAAGTGTGCCTTTAAAGAAAAAGGTTGCCACTCCCATTAAGGCGAAAATAGGCCCTCCAAAGGAGCCTACGCACCAAAACAAGAGTGACACACCCCAACAAAAGGCACAAGATAGGCCAATAGTCGATGAAAAAGAAAAAGAAAGAGACAGAATAAAACAACATGTGCTAGATATAAATCAACTACTGGATCAGATTCCCGACACATCCATCTCAGGTACAAACCTTGGCTTGGAACAAAGGGAAGACAAGGACCTATTGCCCCTCATACAGTATCTTGAGGATGGGACCTTGCCTGCACCAAAAGCACAAGGAAATAGAATCATCAACCAAGGCCAGACATACACCTTGGTAAATGGTACATTAGTCCATATATGCCCCATAAATTGGAGAAAAACCAATACTGTACCACTTCAAATTGTTATACCACAGCAATGGGTAACAAGTACACTACAGTATTTCCATGACTCACCTACCGGCGGCCATCTTGGTTCAAGTAGGATGCTGTCAGCACTCCGACCTAGGGTATATTGGAAGTCTATGCTAGCAGACACAACAAAATATGTTTCCACCTGCCACACATGCCTCACAGCAAAAAGGCAAGTACACTCACACAAAACACCAATGACAGTGAGAGAGTACATGACTTCACCAATGAAGTTCCTAAACCTAGACGCGGTGGGACCACTTCCCACAACTGCCAGGGGAAACAAACATATACAAGTCTGCATAGATTATGCTACCAGATATGCAACAGCTTGGGCTACTACTGACTTAAAAGCTGAGACAACAGCAGCAGAGTTCTACAAGAATATAATTTGTCATCATGGAACACCAGCCACTCTTCAAACAGACAATGGGACATGTTATACAGGTGCAAAGTTCACAAAGTTAACTAAACACCTCAAGATCAAACATAAATTCTCCTCACCATACAGGCCACAATCAAATGGGCTTGTAGAGAGATTCAATGCTAGCATAGGCACAGCACTCAGAGCATTCTGCTCAAAGCACCAAAACAATTGGGATTCATTTATTGAACCCATAACCTTTGCATTAAACAACACTGAATCCCAAACCACAGGATTCACCCCTTTCTTCCTACTCCATGGAAGAAACCCAGCCACCCCAATGGACTTAGGGCTGGGAATACAGGAAGACATATCCACAGTAGCAGACCATGTAGCTAACATGATAACAAATCAAGATACCTCTAGGAGGAAAGCTATAGAAAGGGTCGCCAAGCTACAAAAGGAAAGAAAGGATAGATATGATAAGAAACTTACACCACAGGAAATCAAGGTCACCGACATGGTGTACCTAAACATACCAAGAATCCTGACCAACACAGAGTGTAAGAAACTTCAACCCCTTTTTATGGGACCATATGTTGTAGTAGATAGACCTAGTCTGACAAGTGCCAAACTCAAAAACCTGGACACCAATCTATTGGTGGCCAGACCAGTGCACATAGACAGACTGAAAAAGGTTATGGCTGTCAGAAATAATGAATTTGCACACAGGCTTATTCCACATGAGGCCAAATACTACAGCAAAATTGTAAGGAACAAAAATGATATCACCCTTACAAGAGAAACCACAGGCATAGGCCCTATCAAGCCTAGGCCTGCACACCACATACTAAGGAAGACATCTAGGTGTGGTGCAGTTTCAAGAAATTAGAAACAAGATTGAGATACCAAAAGACATAAGATTTTCAAAATGTATTACAAATTCTCTTCATCCACACATAAGACATGTGTGACTGATAATGAATTACTATGTATATAAAGCCAATCAAATTTGTAAATATATCAGTGGGTTATTGCCTCTGAAAGGGTCAAAGACTGGGACCCCCCAAGTAAAGCAGACATGAAGTCTAAGAAGAGTAAGGGTAACACAATGGAGTGTCTAAAGCCTAATCCCCACATGAAAGAGCGTGCTATGCCAACACAGCAGTCTATAGAGATCAATTGACCTTATAAGCTACACTCAGACAACTGTCTAGACGGTCATGAATGGCTGTCCTGGATGACAGGAGGAGCTAATTACCAGTACACAGATTACACAATAGAACCCCTCAGTTGCAGACACTGGAGATTAGGTACATGACTCCAGAGAAACAATACCAGGCCCACAATGGATGTGGGTAGGGTAGGCTACATAAGAAGCACTGTGGACCATAGCCCACCATCAGTCTTCATCCAGCTGCAGTCTGGAACACAAGTCTACAGGACCCCACTTGGGAATTAGCCAGCCCACTTCTCCATTAGGAGAGACTGCACTAGGATAAAGAACACACCTACTTCACCTTCAACCTGACCTTACCATTTACTGGTCAACCTCTATAGACTCACCGGACATATTGCCAAGACAGCTCAATCTTGCAAAGGTACAGTTTGAACCACTTCATTTAAAGTGTTACACCATACACTTAGACTTTACCAGCACCAAATCACTACAAATTTGACAAGACTTTAAACAGCAAACTTGCTTTACACAAGCACCATGGGGAGACTGAGAGTTTCACCCATACTGCTAACTATGCTGTTATTATATACTATAAAACCACTTACTGCAGGCTATACACCTGTGGTGAGACAAAACATAGGAGTAGTATTCAAACCTAGCCCTCAACCATTGGTCAATGGACATACAACCACAACACTGTTGTTAGCTATTCCCTACAAGATACCTCGGGCACCCGTTACCCAAGGATCCATAAGGGATAGAATACTCCATTTGACCACTCCTACTCTACAAGATCATACCTCTGGCCAAATTATCCAACAAGCTAAGGAGCTAGACACCTTGCTGGAAATTGCAGACAAGGAGATAAATGAAACACTAGCCTCCATCAAATTGTTCTTATCCAACCCCATAAACACATTGGACAAGGCCAAAAGAGAGGCCATACTGGGTTTTCTAGCACCCCTGTTTCGCGGTGTGCTAGGTCTAGCCACAGTAGAAGATGTAAACCAAGTAATGGGACAGCTCAAGAACATAGATGAAATACTAAGAAAATTTGCTAAACAGGATCAGGAAGCAGCTAATCTCATTGAAAAGATCACAGACAGACAAGATAAGTTTGTCAAAGCATACATCCAAGATAAGAAGGTACTGGACAGCACAATCAACACCATAGGTGACACCGTCAACCTGTGGGCCTCTAACATGTCCAGGTCACTTGACTCATATTCAAGGCACGAGAAAACTCAAAGGGAGAAAATGCAAGTATTAAATGATGCATTAATTATCATAGCAGCAAGAATGAATACAGTTCAATCACTGCAAAGGACAAATGCAGCCCTGAGGATGCTATCATCAGGAATCCTAACCCCTGATATAGTACCACCCTCAGACCTCGCTAGATACCTAGTTGACATTAATAACAAACTTAGGATTACACACCCTGGAGCACAAGTCGCAATTAATGACTTAGATTTCTATTATTCACAGAAGCTGACCTCATACACTTACTCAGCTCACCATATATATATTCATCTGGACATTATAATTCAATCTACCACCTCGACCTTCAAACTGTACCAAATGATCACATCACCCATGCCTATAGACACACAGGAGACCCCCACCAGAGGAGTCACCAAACTACAAACCACAACTGAGTTTCTAGCAGTATCTTACGATGAATCATTATTTATCGAATTGGACTCAGCAGATATGCAGGCATGTGAAGGTACTACAGTAAAGGTATGCAGAGATGTAAATGGTAGAATCTATAAACACAGGCCTACATGCCCTGTAGCCATTTTTACTAACCAGGCTCAACAGATTAAGGAACATTGCAAGTTTACAGTTTCACCACTGCAAGCACCTACCACCCATGCTATTTCCATTTCTGAAGATGAGTATCTGGTCACTACTAATGAACCCCATTACTTTATCAACTGCCATGGTAAAACGTCTGAAACTCGGAAGGCCCAGTCCTACTCAATCATAGGTGTACCCTGTGGGTGCACGATCAGTGTAGGAGAATTTTCTCTTCCAAACACAAGGTTGCCCTGTAACTCAACCTTATCATTTCATTACATTCTCAAGACAATTAATTTACCATTCATGGCAGCACTTAACAAAATTTCTGAAACCAAACCAGATGAAAGAGAGAATCTTCCAAATTTCCCAGTAGTAAACCTTTCTAGAACCTTAGAAAAACTACAGGAAAATCCAATCATGGATGATATTACTCAACTAAATTTAGAGCCCTTTGCTAAAACAGTATTAAAAGATGCCTCCAACCTTAATAAGGAAATGGAAACGCGCTACGAGGAATCATACCTACGTCGAGTTACAGAGCATCCAATCTTCCAAAGCTTAGCACTCATCCTAGGGATATCAGCTCACATTTTTATAGTATACATACTACTCAAATTATACAGACTAGGAGGGACTGTAGCCTACCTGCCTACAGCCAAAGCATTCAGACTAGTCACCGAGCTGCCCCTACACAAATTGCTCCCAGATAAGAATCCTACCAAACTAACCCCTACAGAGGAAACCCACACCCCCTTCCTCACAATTCAGGAAACCCACACCCTGATAATTGCTATATTATTCACCCTGACCATCTACTCAGCCTACAGAATAATGAAGTACCTTAAGAAACTTGCACAGACACACTGTGGCAAGAAAAATGTGGCCAAGCGCACAAACCCCACAATATATTTTAAAATATATTGTGGAGACTCAAACTTCGCGCTACCCTTGAGGCCAATACCACATGAATTTGATGAGATTAAATCAGCAGCTGCCCCTACCTATAAGGATATAGTGGTTAAAACCTTCCCACTACCTAAGGCTATATTTACCTGGAATGGACCAGCAGTTATAACAACACAGAGAGGAGAATTTGCTTATCACCTCCCTCAGGTGATACACCTACCTTGGCGCACTAGGTTCAGCACTATACCAGCCCTTAAAAACAAAGGACTGTACTACTCCATGCTTCTCCAGAATGATTGTGGCACCAGCCCGGTGACCATGACAGCACTGGAAAATACAACAGATATAATTATTGACGAACAACAGGAGGAGACCGCAAGGTCAAACATGCAGACTATTGCTAATTTTCTAAACCACCAGCCCTCCCCGGTGACTGTGGAAACAGCCTAGACTGCCCACAGCCTAGGTTGCCCCCAGTCCACCACCAGGAGACAACACATCAGAGACAGTATTCAGAACTTTTCGGACAATTTGCCGGCCCTGAAAAGGGCCTTTGGGATGGCGGGGTTTTTACACCCTAGGTTTCAGTCAGTCGGGATCCTACCACAGATCCTCGGGTTCAACATCAATGGGAGAGTCCGGGGCCGAGTCCGAGCCATACATATGGCCGTGATCCTGCTCCCACTCAGCGAGCCGGGCCTCCAGCATCCCCAGCCCATACTCGGCAGCCGTGGATGGATTCCCGGATGCCGCAAGATCGAGGAGGGATGCCGCCAACAAATAATCCCATAGCACTCGCTCCCGCGGCCCTAGGTTATAATCCATGGGCCAGAAACCCATACTGCCCAAGGCCCTAGTCAGAAGGGCCACAGTGGCCCCCCGACGCAAGGCTGAGCCCAGGAAATAATGGCAGGAGTAATTACAGACCATCACATCACCATGCTCTATGATCTCTTTGAAGTTACTCACTATGTACCCATAATGGATGGTCTGGTTAGACTCAACCAGGGCCCTAGCTGGACTCCCCACCTCCATCACCTGGGGGACAGGCAGAGCAAAGAGAGCTTGTAGGTGGGCCATGGTACTACAGCAGTGACTTCCAGAGAGGAACTGATGCTCCAATACCAGCCACACACTCCTTAAATGGACACACACACACCCCCCCCCCACCCTGAACTGTCCACTGACACCAAGCTAGGCACTGCCACAGACACATGCCAAAATCTGGCACCTAACACCTCAAGTGCCACCACTGCATGAGCACACCAGGGAGGAGACTCACATCTCACTCCTGACACACCTCCACTGTCAATGAAATTATCAAAGTATTAGAAAAAAAAATTATATACACAGCCACTTGTTGATGTATAATATGAAAATCTATGGTATTCTCACAAAATCAATGATTAATGCGCGCATATACGCGCAAAATTGCGAAATTGCAAATTACAAATTGTAAAATTGTACAAATCTAACATTAATATACATGAATGCAGGTAGATAACTAAGACAGTTTTTGTACCCACTAGCACTTGTATACTATGCCAAGGTTTACTTAAAGTAACACACTTTAGGTATCCAAGAAAATTGTTGGAAAAATGAATGAAAAAAAAAAAAAAAAAAAAAAATTGTTGAGAAAATTGTTGACATAAAACATGTTTACTTAAGATACTCACCAAATAAATCTCTTTCAGGGACACATACTCAAAAGGCTAGGGGAATAGTCAATTAAGCAGCGGCCCACTGCCGAAATTGCCAATTAATACACCCATATAGCAAAATCAATGAGTAACTCAGAGACAAACAAGCCTATTGTACATGAAGTACTTTGTTTTTCCGGCCCTCGGAAAAATTTGTCTCAAATCCCATAAATTGAATAGTGTAATCTAGATTGTACGTTTGTACCCAATTTGCACACTAAAATTGTATGTTTGCACACCAGATTGTACGCTCGTACCCAATTTGCACACTAAAATTGTATATTTGCACACCAGATTGTACGCTTGTACCCAATTTGCACACAAAAATTGTATGTTTGCACACCAGATTGTACGCTCGTACCCAATTTGCACACTAAAATTGTATGTTTGCACACTAGATTGTAAGTTGTATCCAATTTACATTTGAATTATATGTTGCACATTATACTGTATGTCTGTACCCAATTCATACACTGAAGTCAGATTTTTAGAAAATCAACATTTCTATGTGTATCCAAGCTGTACGCAAAATTATATTTGTACATACAGAAACTATCAATTGAACGCAAAATTATACACTGGCAGACTAAAATTGCCAAATGCACGCGAAATTATATATTTGCACACTAAAATTGCCAAATATACGCGAAAATTATATATTTGCACACTCAAATTGCCAAATATACGCGAAAATTATATATTTGCACACTCAAATTGCCAAATGTACGCGAAATTATATATTTGCACACTAAAATTGCCAAATATACGCGAAAATTATATATTTGCACACTTAAATTGCCAAATGTACGCAAAAATTATATATTTGCATACTGAAATTGTCAATTGAACGCAATTACACGCGAAATTGTAAATTTGCACACTGAAATTGTCATTTATGTTCAATTTGCACGCTAAATTGAATATTAAATGCCAAAATTGCACACTATTTGCCAAATTGTATGTTGTACATAAAAATGGAAAATTGTACCCAAAATTGATGTTACATAAGCAAATAAGCTCTGGTATAGTAAGATATAGAAACTCGGAAATGTACTTATACCCAGGAGAAAATTGTTTATACTGACAAAGCTCTACCACAAAAATTGCATTTGAAGCACTCCCCATTACTTCAAATCCTCTTACAAAACAGTATATAACTCCAAAAATAAGGTAAAAATTGTATAAATTGTACATTCCCTCGGCGAAATGACGGAGTTTTCGCATTCTTTCGGGGGAGAGGGAGTATTCTATGATATACCATTTTATTATTCCATAAATTGTAACATATTTTGTATTAATCAAAGAAATATCTATGAAATTAATACATAGGTTGGTTCTAAGAGCTATAAGAGCGCTCAAACTTTACATAAGAGCGTTCATGCCCCACTGCACACCAGCCACAGTCAGTTAGACTAAGTTTATGACATCAAAAGGTCCGACCTAATGGTTCACTGCACAATATAATAAGAATAAGGGTCTCAGTGTGCGACCTCATGGTTCAATGCACAAATTAATAACTTGTAAGTGAATGCAACCGGCCGTCACGGGTGCCTGAGCACCGCTGACGCCGTCATGAGTGTCTGAGCACTCTAAGGACTGAACAATGGGTTACATAAGCACGACGCCATAACCTTCCGGTCGCTCTAGCGTCGCTCCTGAGCGACCTAGGTCAAATATCAAAAGTTCTATGGAAAGCCCATAATTAGACGGTCAGAATGAGCCCAAGATCAAGGCTGAACTCCCAGTATTAAGGAAGTTACGCCATGGAGACTGAATCGACCTCCGAGTGAGCTACAGACAAACCGGCGGGAGTTACGCGCCTATCCAGCGGGCATTATAATTTTGGCACATTCAGCTCTGCGCATGCCCAAAATGGCGGTTATACAAGCATAAACGGCCGAGATATGAGGGTCTAAAGATGCAGAACCGACCAAGACAATGGGGGCCATAGCGGCGTCCATGGGGGTCCTTTGTCCCCCTGTGACACTTGAAAGGGTCCCCTCAAACAATTGTAGAGTTAGGCAGATGCTGCTGGCTCCAGTCAGTCTGGAGGTGCTTTTCCAAGATTTGCTACAAATAGCCTGTCTGCACCTCCAGGAAGACACATCACCAAGAACCGCTCTAGAGGTAACATCTCCAGTCATCTCCTGCTACCTGCTATACCACTGCACTATGGTGAAACTATGCTAGACAGGCATTGGTTTCCTACCATTAGTGGCCAGAGGCTATCTTCTTCAAGACTTCCACCAGAGGGTAAAGTTATCCATTATTACATTATTCCTCTAAGCAGCAGGTCAGGAGCTAGGTGTGGGAACCCACCTAGAAGTATGCTGGACACTGTATTATTAATACCTCACAGGTGGAGTGGAACTGAACATTGTACTTTATAAATTACTGTATGTTTACTGTATGTACTAATTACCTACATACCAACTACTGTATGATTGATATTTCTTACATGTTGCCTAAAGCTGAATAAACCAGTGACAACTGGAAATAACATTATTTTATTATGAGCCTGATGTATTTACTCCTTACACCACTAGTCATATGATATTTCTCATATGACAACTTGATCATGCCAATTACTACCATGACAGTAGGTAGGCAGGTAGGTTATGACAGGCTAGAAAGCATACAGTAAACTTATATAGGGTAGGGTAGGGTAGGGTAGGGTAGGGTAGGTGGGTGGGTAGTTTAGGTGGGTGGGTGGGTTAGGTGGGTTATTTGGGCGGCCAGCCCGGGCCAACAAGCCCCAAACCCCCCATACTTGAGGGGTGCCCCCACCCCCCCACCCCCTAGTTTTTAAACCCACCCCAACCCATTTTTACCCTACCCTACCCTACCCTACCCTATATTATCCTACCCTATTCTACCCTATCCTATATATCTCTTCCATTTCCTTCCCCCTCTTTAGGTCAGCCTGTTACATCGTTCTTCGTTCGTTTAAATTTGTTATGATGTTGAGTGTAAAGCGAGCTGATTGTGGTGAAAACAGTGAGTAAGGGAGATAAGCTGGGTGCACCACATAGACAGATAAAACCAAACTTTTTCTTTCTCCTCTACACTGAAACGATCCAGGGACGATGATGGGATGTGAAATATGGGGCAGGAGGAAAACAAAGTTTTGGTTTCTAAGCACTCAGCTAGAAGTTCCAAAATAGACATGAAGAAATGAAGACGCTGGTTAAGTTGGTGGGGATTTTCTTTGGCGTGAAGCTCTTCTGCCGTTTTCAATGCTTCCAAATGGAAGGGGTTTTTCAGTGGGCCCTTTCCCTTTCCTCCATGCTTCAGGGCATAACCCAAGGTTTCCACCGCTGAAAATTTTGACAAGTTATGACTCAAAACCATTTTCCTCAAGGTTTTTCTGTCTTTGGATGTAAAACTTGATTCAACTGAAGAAAAAACTAAGTATAATTTTTTCCGGTGAAGAATAGATTCTTTCAAGTATTTGCACACGTACCTGAAACAAATTGAAGAGCAACATATAATTTCCTTTCTTTCCCTCACATACGTTAGAACTTGAGTGTCGTCGGGGTGACGTTGTTCTAATACACGCTGCAGGGAGTAACGCGACATGGTAGGGCGAAGGTTGTTGTGTCAAATAATGATGGTTTAGTCCCCGTTTAACCTTTATAGGAAACCTGTCAGTCTTTCCTTATCGCACTTTCCTGAAATGATTTATTGCTCAAGGACGAAACAAACGTCAGGGTTAGTGCCTGAGCATTTTGAAAAGAGGGGAAAACATGTGGAAGGGTGGGTTCAGCCCAGGGGCCTTACCCGGAGGATCATCGTTTATTTCTGTTCAGTTTTATTAGGAGGACCAAAAATGAGATACGGGGTAGGCTGTTACCACCTTGAGCTGACCTTTGTCATGGGAGGCAGTTATTTCAGTTATAACTCTCACAACATGACAGCACCCATGGTAATTGTGTCCAATCTCTGTCCTGAATCCTCTTTCATAGAAAATTTTTGAACCTAGAGAGTGTGTAATTTTGTCTGGGTGAAGTAAAGTGGCTTTAATTAAAGCCTTCACCATAATAGAATGGATGAAAACTGAATTACCAGGTCCTCCCCCCAAAGGTTGATCCCTTAGAAAAAAGGGTTTTTGTCTGTCTGAGATGAATTTTTTTGAACTTCCAGAGGAAATGGAATGCCTCGACATTAAGTGTACCATGGCACCATGTCCCAAAAGAACACCTGAAAAAAAACTTTCCCCATTTTCTGAGATAAGTTTTTTCACAGAGGGCCCACTAGGAACCAATGCAGTGGTTTGGTTGTGCAAGAAGCATTGTTTGAAGTTACAGTTAGAAGGGATGTAAAGATCCCTGTTCAAATTTTCAGGACAGAATTTCCACACAGCCCACACCTTACCTTCTTCTACGCCCCTCCTGATGTCTGAAATAAACACCTCCTGACGCCTTTTGTGACCTACGGTCAAAGATAAAGGCAAAGAACAAAAGTTAGCCATGTCTGCTTGAGAGAAGCTAGTTCTGATAAATGACGAATGGTCTGCGTTAATCACAGAATGGTAACAACAAGATTCGTCTTACACGCCTCACCCTGAACGTTGACTGAGCGTTATCACGTTTTTTTTATATTTGAGTTAAGCTTTTAACTTTTTTCCAAAACAACGCTGTCTAAGCGTAAAACATACTATGAATGGAAAAGCACGGTTATCTACGACTCATGGACGTGGTTGTACGTTATCTGAACGACAAGGGAACGTCCCAGGATCGTATCAGGATAGTTACTATAAAGAAGGTTTGAGCTGCTCGATCTTCATCAAACCTTTTCTAACGTTTGTCTGCTGTTCGCCGTCCTGCTCCTGCACCTTCCAGCCCTGCCACCCTTTCATCTTCAAGGAGAACAATGCCTGGTCGCATGAAGACGGGACTTAGTGTCAGGAGAGGAGGAGCTAAAAAACTGGCTCCACTGACTTTTACTACTTCTAAACAGACAGTGGAAAAGACGTCGGGCATCGCCTCTCCTCCTACCTCTCCAGCCTCAGCTGATAAACCACCTGCTACTTCTGCTCGGCTTTCAACTGAAGTGCCTGATGCAGGAGAACAGGAAGCCGCTCTTGCAGCTCTTCATGGCGAAATCACTGATTTCCTGGATCGCGTTCGGGATCGCACTCCTCAGGAAGCTGGCGACGGCGATTTTGACATCAGGGAATACATTAATCCCCCGGCACCTTTAAACTACCAACCCCCCACTGAAGCACCTACGGCCGCCTCTTACTCGCCAGTGACTCCGGAGGAACCTTCTCCCCAGGTCAGTCCAATAGAGGTCATAGACCTCACAACCTCATCACCGGCAGTCAACCCCATAGAAGTGGTGGATTTAACACAAGGGACACCTTCACCTGCTCACCGAGGGGGATATTCACAGGTAGAGGTTATAGATTTGACTGGCCCTTCTCCCCTATACTCTCTCCCGGTTCCGGTAGAGGAGCTCCTTAAAAGCCCGCCGGAAAAAAGAAACTCTCCCGGTGAGAAAGAAGGGGAGCCTAAGAAGAAAAGACAGAAGCGCGCCTACAACAAGAAAACCCCTGTCTCTACCCCTGCTTCAGTTTCCTCAGCGACTTCATCCTATGGTGCTGAGCCGATTGGTTCTGCCCCAGGTGTTCCTTCTTCTAAAGACAAGTCACACAGGCAAAAGTTTGGGGAGGGCACTGCCCCCAGTTCTTCCAGCAAGCTCGTGGGCTTCAGGTCAGTGCCTTTGGTGGCAAAGAAATGGCCTGCTCGATTTGGTTTCCAAGAAAAGTCACCTGCCCCCGACCAAGTTTTTTATCCGGAAGGAGATAATAACGCCTGCATAGAAATATACAGGGAACCTAGCATCAGGGGAGTATGCTTGAGGACCTACCTGGACAAACCTTACGAGCGGTGCTTAAACCTAGAAGCGCGTGAGTTCAGGAACTTAGTGGACCAGATAGAGTGCATCCTTGGAAAGTACAAGGAGTTACACCGCCTAGCTGCCCTTGGAGAGAGGAAGGTGGATAATCTTTTGTTGTCCTTGAACCAAGACTGCACCGACCCCAGTGGAGGCCGGGCTATGATCCTGGTAAACTTGTACAAGGGAACTCCTAAAGTTCACATAGGAACAACCAGCTACGTGGAGGAGATGAACGCCTCGGTGTCTTCCAGCTACAGGATGCCCCCCTCAGCCACACACTGCGGACACACTGTGTCCCCCTTCATTCTGGAGGACATAAAATCACGAGTTGGTCCCTTCCTAGACGAAACGACCGATTTCTACTCTGGGTAAGTGGTCAACTTTGTATAGTGTCTGGTCAACAGCTCCTTGTTCAGTGCTTTCACATTATCATGTATATCAGCTAATTCGTAGTTAGATTTAAATGTACTCCATCTTCTGTCTACATAGCCCAGCGTAGGTTTAAGTTCTAAATGTACTCCATGTATAGTTAGGTTAGGTTTTAGTTATAAGTTTGTATATTGAATATAAAGTGAAACTAGAAAAAGAAACCTCAAAAAAAAAATGCCTCCCAAAAAGGTAAAACAACTTTACACCGTCAACTGTCCAATGTGTAACACCCCTAGACCTCCACGTTTGGTTACTGTAGAAAACAGTGGAAAAACTCTATGTAACTCAGATTCTTATAGAAGGGAAACTTTTTCCGACAGCTTAGAACTTCCAAAAGAAATAGAAATAAATTCTTTGCATAAAAGCAGTTACCGTGACAACTTCAAGTCCATAGCTTCAGGTTTGGCTGTGCTTGGTAAGCTTCAGTCCATTTTCAACGTCAGAATGACAAGTTTTAACAAAGACTTGGGAGCCAAACAGGTAACAGAGGCTCTTACCTTTATTCATAGAAATCAAGTTATGGCTTACAAAGTGGCTATTTCTTTTGGAAGGTTGTTGTCTTCCTCTAAGGAGGAAGAAGAAGAGAAAGTCATGTACTTCCATGCTTCTGCCAACAATTCGTCTTTGTTCTATGACAGTGAAAGTCATAGAGACCCTTACATTTTCATAAGAGACGACAAAGACTTTGCAGAGTGTTTAGATTTAATTGAAAACAACATTAAAGAAGACACTCAAAGACCCTCTACTAAATGGAGTGTAATAGGCAACGTGAACGCCAACATTACCCTCATAAGGGCTACGGGAGGAGAATATCTCTTAGGTAAAATGAAAACTGTTCCACCAGGTTTAAGACAAAGAGGAATGCAACACTTTCACAGAGACCCTAAAACCAAAAGGGCATACAAGGACAACTTGTGTTTCTTTAGATGTCTGTCTTTCTTCCTGTATGGATCTTTAGAAAAAACTCAAGAGCTTTTCCTTGAAGCCTATCCAGGGGTGAACAAGGAGACTTTTGAGGGCTTTGACATAAAAGATTTAGACAGGTTAGAAAAGATGTTTGAAGTTAACATAAGAATTTTTTACCTTCCCTCTTTTGGTAAAAAAAAGGGGCGCCCTAAAATTATAAGGTCAAACATGTGTTCATCCAAAAAAATCATGAACTTGAACTTACACAGGAACCATGTAAGTTTAATAACTAACATGGGACTGTATGGTAAAATGTACCCCTGTGAAAAGTGTCATAAAGTTTTGACTCGTAGTTTCCTTTTGAAACAACACAATGGGGTGAAAAAAGATTGCACAAAAGTCAGCTTCAGGTACAAAGGTGGAGCTTACAATCCATCCAAAACAGTTTTTCAAGTTTTAGAGGAACTGGGAATAGTTTGTTCACCTGAGAAAAAAATATACCCCTATAAAATTGTTTTTGACTTTGAAAGCTAAAATTCGTCCCCAGAAAATGCTAACACTGTGATAGAAAAAACTCACATACCCCTTTCTGCCAGTGTAGCTTCTGATTTTCCTGGGCATACAGAACCAGTGTGTTTTGTCAGAAATTCCAACAGGGACGATGATCCTTTGGTGAAAAATGTGTTGGAACACATAAACAACTTGGGGCAGTTGATAGGAGAACAGGTGAAAGAGAATTTTAGAGATGTTTTAGCCGAACTAGACTCTTTAGAAGAAAAACAAAAGGAACTAGAACATAAAGCTAGCAAAGTTTTTCCAGCAAAGAATAAAAAAAATCAAAAAAAAAAAATCTCCCATGTTCTTGAAGTGAAGGAAAAACTTCTTACCTACATAGAAAGAGTCCCTGTCCTAGGCTTCAACTCTGGAAAGTATGACATTAATTTGATAAAAAAGGAATTTTATTCTTTTTTTATAGACACAGACAAGACAGAAATGAAAACCATAAAAAAATGCAACAAGTACATAGCAGTGTACACAGACCATCTTCTTTTCCTGGACATGTTCAACTATTTGGCACCAGGTTATTCCTACGCAAACTACCTGAAAGCCTTTCTTAAAGGGAAAGCTGAAAAAGGTTTTTTTCCCTACGAGTGGATGGACAACGTAAGAAAACTGAACAACAAAGCTCTTCCTCCACGCCACTGCTTCTACAGTTCTTTGTCAGGTGGTGGAATAAGCAAAGAAGATTATCTTGAATGTAAAAAGGTTTGGACAGAAAACAAACTGAAAACTATGAAGGACTACTTGATATATTACAACAACCTGGACGTTAAACCCTTTGTTTTAGCCATAAACGAGCACACAAAATTTTTTATAGATCGTGGGGTAGACATGTTCAAAGACGGTTTAACTTTGCCAGGTCTAACCTTGAAGTTTCTTTTCAACAACACTGCACCTAATGCCACACCTTACATTCTTTTTGGTGAGAAAGAAAAGGATGTTCACTCCTTGCTCAGATGCAACTTAGTAGGGGGTCCCTCTATTATTTTTCACAGACATCACAAAAGTGGAGAAACAAGAATAAGACAAAAAAAATACGGGCCACAAAGCAAAGTATGCAGACACATAGTAGGGGTAGATGCTAACAGCTTGTACCTCAAGTGCATGGGTGAAGAACACTGCACAGGTTATTATGTGTAGCGCAGGAAAGAAAACGATTTTCAAGCTGTCTGCAGTCAACAGATAAGCTACTCAGCCACAGAATGGTTGCGATACAAAACTGTGACAGACAAAGTGAAGATATTACACCAATACAACTACAGGGAAGTAGTATTAGGTTCAAGGAAAATAAAAGTGGACGGTTATGATCCAGCTTCAAAAAAATATACCAGTTTCACGGGTGCTACTGGCATGGTCACATATGTCACCTCACTAAATCAGTTTTGAGAGACCCCAATGGAAAGGCATGGTTAGAAGAAAAAAACCAACATACCATTTTGACTACCCTATATCTTCAGTCGTTAGGTTACCAAGTAGAGGAAAAGTATGAGTGTATGTGGATGAAAGAAAAAACTGAAAACTCGTGCAGAAAAACAAAAAGTGAATGGGAAATTAAAAGACCATCGTGCCAAGGCAGAAAAAGTCAGGATGAAATACTGAGAGGGGTTTCTAGAGGAACAACTTTTGGACTTATCCAGGTAGACATAGAAACACCTGAATCTTTGAAAGAAAAATTCAGTGAAATGACACCTATTTTCAAAAACCGTTTAGTAGGAAAAAATGACGTAGGTGAACATATGAAACGTTACCTGGAAGCAGCAGGTAAGCTGAAACAACCGCAACGCCAACTTATAGGCAGCTACCACGCAGAGGGAATTTTGTTGGGAACTCCTCTCTTGAAGTGGTACCTGGAGAAAGGTTTGGTAGTTACGACAGTACACCTTCTGATAGAATACACACCAGAACAGACTTTTTTACCCTTCATGGACGAAGTGACCAAAGCTAGGAGGAAGGGAGATGAAAACATAGACTGTAAGATTCTGTCAGATCTGTACAAACTTTTGGGAAATGGTTCATACGGAAAAACCATATGCAACAAACAAAACTTTGTTCAAACAAAGTATCTTCACCCCTCTAAGGCAAGACGTTTGGCCATGCACTGGTCATTGCAAGATGTGCAAGACATAAGTGACAACACGGTAGAACTGTCCTGTTTGCCCACCTCCATCACCTACGACCTCCCAGTTCAAATAGGTTTCATGGTATACCAATATGCCAAACTTAAAATGTTGGCTTTCTATTACGACTTTCTCCTTGAATACATAGACGTTGCAAAGGTGTAATTCAAAAACAAAACCCCCTGACCACTGACAAGTACAAAGAAGTACTGGACAGTGAAAATGTTGTCACGGTAGTCAACAAAGGATTTAGAGTAGTTAACCACAGCGTTACGACTTACTCTCAAAGGAAACAAGGTCTAACCTATCAGTACATAAAGAGACAAGTATGTGAAGACGGTGTAAGCACCCTACCCCTTTCTATATAAAAAAATGGTTTCTTTTTCTAGTTTCACTTCCAGTTGTACATTTTGTTGAAAGAAAAAACAAATTGTTCAAATGAACATTTTTCTTCATAGAAAACAGTGTTAAAATGAAAAATGTTCATTTAAACAATTGTTCAAACGAACATTTGTTCAAATGAACATTTTTCCCCATAGAAAACAGTGTTAAACTCGAAAATGTTCATTTGAACAATTGTTCAAAGAACATTTGTTCAAATGAACATTTTTCCCATAGAAAACAGTGTTAAAATGGAAAATGTTCATTTGAACAATTGTTCAAACGAACATTTGTTCAAATTAACATTTTTTCCCATAGAAAACAGTGTTAAACTGGAAAATATTTTTTGTTCAAATGAACATTTTTCAAATAAACAACAAAGGTAAAAAATGTGTACTGTATCATGAAAAAAAACTGACAAAAAAGTAAAAAAAGTGAACTGTATCACCCAAAAAATAAAAAAAAACTTTTCACAAAAGTGAACACTGTACATGTTCACCACAAAAATAAAAAAAATCCGGTGCTAAAGAAATTAAGTTGGAAGAGAAAAAAGTGGTACCAGATTTCTTCACTCATAGCGTCACGTTCACCAGATTATCAGTATCTGGTTAGATTTAAGCATCCATTTAACATGGAAAGTTTAGAAGCTATGCTTGTGGAGCAAACCACAGAAACTCCACCTTATAACTATTACATGCATCCAGTTTTACAAAGTGTTGCTTCATATAATCAAGCTTCTTCTATAACACCTGACAATGATATAAGTTCTGTAGCATGTGGATGTTCAGAGAATTTCTTTTGGGAAATAATACCTGCACAAAACATAGGTTATTTTAGAGGAGCTGAACCAGACACTGTTGACCACTGTATAACTAGTGTTAAAATGTACAAATATTTCTCTTCAGCGTTTTGGGACGCCTACAGAAACTGCATGTACTATTGTCGAGTGAAAAAAGTTAACTTGATATTGCATGATTGGTGTATAGGAGTATATCAATTGCACACTGAACCTGGCTGCCCAAGACACTACACAAGGTACACTTTAGGAAGTGTAACAAAGTTTGCTCTTACTCTCCAAGAGTTAGAATGTAATCCCATAGTAGGAGTGTTTTGTCAGTGTAACTGTAAACTGGAAGTATCTGCTATTGCTAAAACTATTTGTTTCACATGTCTGCAGGTCTCACTGGAACTTCAGGCCTTAAGTATACCTGGAGTGAGAAATCATTTCTCCTTCGAGGTAAACTTTAAGGATGGTTTTTTATCTGGTCTTTTACCTGGACCCAAAAACAGTCAAACTTACTTCCTGGCCCAGGCTTTGTTCGAGCATGCTATATCTAACATAGCCAAACTTAACAGTTATTGTTTCCACAACACATGGAAAACTAGTCTCACTGGTCAAAGCTGGTATCAAGCAAGTAAATTCACACACAACAAATGTTTCTGTAGTATATGTGCACGCCCCGGAAATGGAAAATCTGTCTTCATCTGTAAATATTGTGTCTAATAAAAATATAATCTGTTATGTGAAATGGATGAGTTGTGTTTTATTTTAATGGATGAAATGAAGAGACATAACAAAATGAGTCATAAGTATTGTGTAAATCCATAGAAATATTGCATCAAAACATTGTGTAAATTCTTACAAGCATTGCGCAATGCACCCTCATACGTAGGTCATACGTTTTTGCAAGTAGGTTAGTAGGTCACTTCCGGTTTGCAAGTAGGTCAACCCTAGGTATTGCGCAATTCTTTTAATTTATGCAACTAGGTCAGGTCACTAGGTCAAATGGAATTGGGCTCTCTGATTGGTCGAAAAAACTAGGTCATAACCTTATGACGTCACTTCCTGTCAAATCCAGCCCTCTGATTGGCTGAAACTAGGTCACTTCCGGTCTACCAGTAGGTCATGACCTAGTTAGTAGCTGAAGCATTGCGCTGACTTTGCATGTATATACTACTCATAACGTGGGCAATATAACATTGACATGCAGTATACCTATATCATGGATGTACGTTTGTGTTAAATGAGCTATGAGTGATGTACAGTCGACCCTTGCTTCCTCTGATTCTGAAAATGCAAGGAGGAAGCAAATTATTCAAGGATTTAAGTCCAAATATAATAGAATACATAAAGGTAGTGCCAGATTTTCTGTCTGAGGCAATGAGGGCTCTGAGGAATTAAAGGGTCGAGGAAGCAAGGGCCGACTGTACATTATTGTTGCTAAATCTCCCTAACCTCTACCAATCACTGTGCCCAGCTGCCCAACAAACCAGAAAATAACTGCGTTAAGTCACAGAACCACATTCCTTTCTTATTTTGCACTAAGATATCGAACAGTGTTAACCCTATCCAACAGCATTAACTAACCTGTACCACCTTAGACCTTTGTGGTAATGAGAGCAGAAGAAGTCTGTCTCCCATGGTAAGTGAGAACTGATGTTGGGGTGCATCTTCAGAAAAGAACCAACTGCTTCTGAAATTATCAATCAAACAGCAGCATCAAAAAAGGGTTAATTCCAGCCTTTATGAATTCTTACTTTACAGATCTGAAGAATCTTATAAGACACAGTACAAGAAGATCATAATTATATCAATGTGGGATAAGTATGCCTTACAATAAACTTTCATTTGAAATCTTACTGGATGGCTGGTACGGGGCTGGTACATTCCGAGATAAACAACAAATAATTAAAAGCTTTCCACTTTCTTTTTTTTTGTCAGAAGAAAAGTTATATAAAGATAGACATATAATTATTCTGAAAAGATTGCACATTTTTATTTTCACTATCGATCTAGGCACTTAATAGTATGCAGGTCACATTGATCACAATATACATATAAAGAAATCACTACCTGTTCCACATTTCTGCACACCAAAAAGTATAACCCCGGGAAGTTTCTGAGTTTTTGCAGCTGTCCGATCAGCAGCCACCTGCCTGATATTCAGCAAATGCTCATAATGTGCTCTCTGAGACAGCATTGACAGGTTCCATCTCTTCTGTCTCTCTTTAGACATTCTAGATCTAATATCATTCTCTTGCACTTCTGCACCCTTTGACACAGGCACAGCAAAGCTTCCATTCTGAAGTGTATTGGGTAGGATTTCTCTCCTGTTACTAGCCATTCCATCTCTCAACAATATCGGTTTGGTTGCAGGTGGCACAATATGAACTGGCTCTAAAATATAAAGTTTCCCAAATTGCATTAGGAGGAAACTAATAGTAACGATATATGCACAAAGTCCAAGGAGTCTTGCTTTGTCCATGGTGAATATTGTAGTACTTAGCAATGCAATCTGTCACATACAACGGACATGTTGTATAGAGGGGTCATCTTTCGACAAAATGGGGGAGGCCTGATTGAAAATCTTTTGGGTTGGAAGTGTTTATGATAATACTGACCATGATGATGGAATTCCAACACCCACTTCCAAGCCAGTCACAGTTGGAGGATATGTTTTGCTCCTTCCACCCCAAAAATAAAAGACCGTTGCACACACAGAGTTACTCAAAATTTGATCTTAAGATAGCACCAATAGCATCTAAATTTAAAAATTCTTCCTCAGGGGCATGCCCCATACCCTCTAGGAAAATTAGACTGCAACTCTTGCTACGCTAGGAATCACCGATTCCCTAAGTCTTGCCCTTTTGTGGGTACTTGGCCTCCCTCCTCCAAAATAAAGTTGTTTGTGTCATCCCTATTTTTGGGAAGTCGGCCTCTCTTCGGGGTGTAGGTAGATTTTGAATTTCCCCTTCCTCTTCAGTGAAAAAGGTTTACTGTTATGATATGTACCAGGGTATCCTGAAATTCCCAGTTCAAAATGGGTGGATGCTTGTCAGCAGCTTTACCATAGCCCTTAGGGTTAAAGAATGGCCTGTCCCTAAATGCTACCTGCATGGTATTAGACAATGTTAAAAAGTAATATTACAGCAAGGTGAGGTGAGCAGATTGTGACAGGTCTAAGTGAGTTATGGACCTCTTGCATGTTGTTTACCATAGCACTAACATGCCTGGGGCCTTCATAGAGGTAAATAAGTGGGACATACATGAGATGTAATGATTTGAGAAAAAAATATGTTTCTGGTGATCTATCTGGTTTCTTTTGATCTATCTTTTGGATAAGTTGCTATTTCCAATAACCCTAAGTTTTTATCATATTTAGCCTAGAAAGCACCCCACCTGTCTGTGGTCATTGTATCTGATACGGTGACCGGGCACCCATGGTCTGCCTATTGGATAAGCTAACATTCCTGTCACTGGTCACCCACCCTGTATACAACCAATATTGACAGTATCATTTGGGTTTAGGGCTGTTCCTCTAGTTCTATTAGAGGAGAGGGATATTATCATTTTTATAGAAATTGTGGTTTAAATTCAAACCAGGATAACATCCCTCTTTTCTATTAGAGCTAGAGAAACAGCCCTAAACCCTAATGATACTGTCCCTATTGGTTGTATACAGGGCTCTTTAATAAATTTGGAATAGAATAGAATTTTGCTCCATAGGGCTATTGATTTGAAATTGTTCCTTATAAGGAATAGAAAAGGAGGTTTCCCTGCAGGGCTATTATAGTAAAATTGATGCTTATAAAGAATAGAATAGAAGGTTGCCCTGCAGGGCTATTAAATCAAAACTGATACCACCAAGTAATAGAATAGAATTTTTCCCTGAAGTTTATTAATCTAAAATTGATGATTTAAAGCATTATGATAGAAAATTTGAAATTAGAATTTTTCCCTGCAGGGTTATTAATCTAAAATTGATGATTTAAAGCATTATGATAGAAAATTTGAAATTGATAGCCCTGTGGGGCAAAATTCTATTCTGTCCCTATATTAGTAGCCCTGTGGGGCAAGCTTCTTTTCTATACCTGGTATATAGTATAGAATTATATTCTATATATAGGAATAGGATAGAAGCTTATATAGGAGATATGCAGGCTCCATGCTTTTTATACTACACCCAGAGTACAAGTCACAGAAAGGGTCTTAAAGGTTATCTGTGGTACAATACTAGGGGATAGGCTGACATTCCTGTCACCAGTGACCAGTGACAGAAAAGTCAGCGTATCCAATGCACTGACTGCGGCATCTCTGTCACAGTAAAGAATACACTGACTATGGACGCATGGGGTGCAGAGAGGTAAATTCGTATCTGTATTAACTGGAAGATTCAGCCCAGAATTATCTGAGAAAAAGTATGTCTGTCTGTCTGTCTGTCTGTATTATGAATTTCTTCTTTATTGTGTATCTGTCTGTCTGTCTATCTATCTCTATTTCCCTTCCATTTCTTTCTTATTGTCTTTCTCATATTCTTTCATCCTATTTTTGCACTGAACCTGTGTCTGTGGTTGCTTGGCACCAACTTAATCTGTTAGACAGCTAAATTGGTCTACTGGTAATTTGTGAGTCTGAGTAGGTACATGAGGGTCTAGGCAGGTCTAGACACACTAAATTGCCAGTAAGGGTACATTCTATGATAACTATCAACAGTTAAGTGTATATCAAT
This sequence comes from Acholoe squamosa, assembly GCA_949317995.1. NCBI lineage: Eukaryota > Metazoa > Annelida > Polychaeta > Phyllodocida > Polynoidae > Acholoe > Acholoe squamosa. Next base: position 71,014,997 of record OX439041.1, read on the forward strand.
AAGGGAAAGTAGGGCAGGGGCAAAACAAGATACCTGAAAATTGTTAATATTTTCATTTCTAATCATATATGATTATGTTCTCTCTTTTCACAATTGTGTTCTCGTTCCTGACCCCCTCTTTAGATCTTTTCTTTTTTCCCCTCTCGAGAAATGATCATACACTCACTCCATGACAGCCCCCATACTACATACACTGACCTTAACTTAAAAAGTGAAACTCTAACCCTTTAATGACTAGGCAGACTTATCAAGAGCTACTATCAAGCCTGCATTGGTGCACTTGGTACGCTTGGTAAAATATCAGGCTATAGACCATCCTGAAGCCGTCTAGTTTGGTGCTGAATCAATCCTAGCTTACTGGAGAATTCTTTTCCGTTGTCACTAATCATGACAACTGGTTTTCCATGGAGAGGGAAATATTCATTATGGACACAAGCTTCAGTTGTTTCATGAATTTACTTGAGATTAGCCTTGAAGTTAGAGGTTGAAAGCTACCCATAAGAGACACCTGATACATTTTGTGTAGAATGTGGACTGTACATAAACATGAATAACATTTATGAGAAGGTATCTCTACATAATGCTTACAGATTCACATAAACAAAAAAAAAGCTGAAACAATTATATCTCTTGTGTTTTCAAGCATTGGACTGATTCTAAGCAGTCTAATCATTGTTGCTGATAATACATAGCTCTAGTGCTAAGATACCTGTCTTCATAATACTGCTGCTGTTTCTAGCTATTGGGGATAACACAACAATGCTCTTTGTGATAATGAAGGTGGATGTAATATTTCCTTTACTCCATCATCCGTTTGGCACTGTCATGTGGCAGTCTTCAAGGGGTGTATATGTTCAAGCAATTACTTCCTGGTTGGCCGATTGATTTGGTCAGTGGAACAATTAATGTATTGCAGAGTTCTACCCCTAGAAGGTGTATATTCAGAAGGAAGCTATTTCTCAAGTTTTATCTCTCGTCATTATAATATCAATTATCCACATTACAATACGATTTACTGCTAACATTACTAAAAGTAAGAAACTGTATAAATGTCACTCCTCTCGATATATGGTTGAAACTCTTTACATTATTCAATTCTGCATTGACATATGGATAGGGAACAATATCCATTCCCACAGAAGTTTCAGAACCATTTACTCCATAATTATTGATAAAGGAAACCATTATCTGACAGAAATAACTTGGTCTTAAATTTATTGGCAATGTGGATTGTCTTTACCATAACAGCATTACCATGCCTGATCAATGATAGTGTGAATTTCTTGTTGTAATGTTTAATTTGGTGAGGCTTTAGCGAGACATTAGTCCATCTTATGCTGTAAAAGATGTCACTGCCATCATCCTCAATGTAACACATTGCAGGATCCAGCTCAATAAAATAGATGTTATGGCTGCAACGTCAGCCTCAATGCAATACAGTACACATGTATACCTTAATTGGCTCAGCTAATGCACAGACAGAAATTAGAAACCATAAAGGGTTTGGTTCAATTAATGTAAATAGAATTTCCATTAGCAAATGAATGTAAATAGAATCTCCATTAGCAGTAAGCTGGCTATTCATTTAATGGTCAATAGACAGTCAATAGCACTCAGACACAGCAAGCAGTATGTAAATACAATTTTAATAGTGATAATTATGCAAAGCAATTCACGACACACACATACATGTACAGATCATTCTCTTTCTAATTCTATCAAGGAGGAGAATATAAATTTGTATGCATACTCATTGTTCTTCATGCAATACTTATAATATCTTAATCACAATTGACATGCTGGATAGTGCACCTAACACAGATGCATGCACTAGACTGTAACACAGCAATTATCTTCTTCATGAGCAGGCGTTGCCTGTCCTTAATAACTTTATTACTTCTCGTCTATATGATGGTAAAGCACATAAGTATATTACTGGGTTTGCACATGAGTTCAATACACCTAAAAACATTGTCATTTTTTGAAGAGGTGAGTTGACAATGTACGCTACAGCTCCAGTGGTAGAAAGTAAGAAAAAGAGATAATCTGGCCCAACAGTCAGGAAGAAGACAATCGTTACAAGAGCTGCAGATCTTGTCAGATGATAAGCAGCCCTATTAATAACAGTGGATTGGCCAAGTTTATATTTTTCTTTTTTCCTCCTTTTTAAAGTGGAAATGATCTTTCCAAATAAAATGAAAAATAGCACACATGGTATGAGATAACTGGTGCAAAATATAAGTATGCTATAGAAACTTACAAAATCTACCACTGGACCCACATCCTGAAACTGGGTTTCACATTTTCCATTATTTATGTGTGTTGCTAAAATGGCTATTGGAGTGGTGAAGATAAGATTGGTGAGGTAGATGAGGGTCAGGTATAGTGATATTCTTAATTTGGTCATTTTTATGTAGAGAAATGGTTTGCAAACTGCTAGATATCTATCAATGGCTAATAGAACAAGATTCCAAGCAGAAAGCATGAACACCCACCAGTACAAAGCCTGTGAGTGCCATATGTGACATAAGACAGTGTCAACTATTTCAATGTCAACTTTCCACATTAATGGCTGCTCTATGATAATGGCACCAAACACACAAACAAAAAAGTCCAGTAGGGCTTGATGTTTCAATAAAAATGAAACTAATGTATTTAAGGAACTTAACCTGTTTGATGTCACCAATGTGAAAATATTCATGAAGGCTCCCATGATGCACAGAGTAAGTTGAACCCTGTTGAATAATATCAGCCATGTTGATGCTATATCGCCATTAACTGTACCGATAGTAGCATTCAGCCACACACTCTCGATGTCATCCTTAATTTTAGTAGTGCTTACCTCTACCAACTCCATGCTTATGTTCAGGCAGTGTTACAATGCAGTGAATAAGCCTATAGATAATAATAAATCTTTTTCAAATTGCAGGAAAAAATTAATGCTATCTGGGAGCTGTTCCTCTTGAGAGATCTATATCCTTTCCTTGGGGAAGATATATGCCAGAATGGGTACTTACTTTCCTATTCCATTTTTCTTTATAAAAAAATAACCTCTTAATATCCCCACATGTAGTGACAAGGTTGGACTTGGTGTGTTATTATCTCCTTATTTCATGCAGTAGGAATTGTACAGATTTCTCCAAATAGGCGATATCTCTTTTAACTCATTCCTCTTTATCCTCTGTGATATGTTGTTTCTATGTTAAACTTGACAGCCGATTGGTAGATGTCAGTATACCTGACTGATTTTACATTGTCTGCAAATTGCTTAACAATGATATCCATCCCACGCAATATACTTCATTAGGTGTTTGTAATATTATACTCTCTGATATGCCATTTACACACATTTATCATGTTTGGGTTATTGTATTCAACTATTACTGTAACGTGGATGCCTCTATGTGTCACAGCTTGTATCAAAGTGTTACATAATGTACACCATGAAATCTACTGGCCACGGTGCATTCATGCATCAATATCACCCTAAAGGATTGATCCAGCTCCATAGGGGCATCATGATAGGAATTAGACCCATTACACCAAGAAACCGCTACCATTAATATGTGTTAAAGTATTATGTTGCACCTGATGGCCTAATGCTTCTAGCAACATGCTGCTTTTTAATCCAACTTTAGTTGTTAATAATAGTTTTAACAATATATTTCTTTTTTTTTTATAATTTCATGTATGATAAACATAATTTGTGATGATATGATGTCCTCTTACCTACAACATGAACATTGTTTAATGAGTGAAACACATAATGCAATCTGATACATTGTCCAAAGCCATTAGCTCCATATTATTATTTGATCTGCATATTTGCTTACTGATTGTATCTGGGCACTCCAAACATTAGCCACTGTGTGAATCTACCAGAGTCGTCAGACCTGTCTACCCAATATGCTGGTTCCCTGCAGGTAATTGAGGGCATAATACCCGCAGGCCATGTCTGATGACTATTTTTTCCCCAGATCTTGGGAAGTAGGGCACTTCAACTAGATCTCTGATATCTAATCAGAGTTTATATTCAGGACATCTGTATAGGAGAGACAGGTAGAGCATTTGAATGGTAGGGTGCCCCCTTGTGAGTAAGGGTGAAATCAGGGGATGATTGACTGGTAACGTCTTAGACATGGCCTGCCTGTATGATGTCCCCAGCATAATTATAGGTAGATTGCCATAAGTGTAGGCCCACTTGGCCTTGGCCATACATAAACTGCTGTGTGAGGTTCTCATATATACTGCAGAGTTAGTAGACCTATATCCACATGAGCAGATGAAATGTAATGGTACTATAAAAATATTGAAAATATCACAAATTTATAGAAAACAAACACAGGTAGTTGGCCATATGCTACTAGGGAAATTAATGTCACAGCAAAACAAAAAAGAATATATAAAAACTGGAACTTCTCTTTAGCATCAGACTTATTGTCATGTTTTGGCATTCTGGTGCCTATTGCTTTTTTATTTCTAATGCATTTTTTTCAAGTGATTTAACAAATATAAAGAGTGAAATGTGTTTAAAAAATGTTAATAGGTATAATTTAGATTTAGCCACAATTCCCTGTTTGTATAGTTTTGAGCTTTTGAGTTTTGCTGTTTTACTACAGCAGTCCTACAGCAGTCCAGTTCATATTTCAAAGCTGCAACTATCACCTGGATCTGCAAAGGTGAGGCATACTTGAGATTTTTTGGGGAATGTTGTCTGTTGTGATGGTATAACTGTCACATTGGAATTCAAATTGATGTCTTATTTGCTGGTTGAACATAACCAGACCTAACTCCGCTTATTGCATATGAAGAAAGGCAACCATGGTGGCATTAGTGGCTACTCTCATTATCTGACAAGGTCCACTTGCCAATCATTTAATCACCAATTGATCATCACCAGCCCATTCTGCTAGCATCCAAACCGAAGGTGCTCAAAGTATATTCTTTTTTTCCACATTCAAATGTTAGAAGGGAACAGCACCCTTCCAGTGGATTGATCCATTGATAATGGGAATTGGAAGTATAAGCCCATTATATAACAACAGAGAAAGTCAGGTTCACAATAACACTGGATTACAGAACTAATGTTGGTTTGATATTCACAATCAATCTTAGACAATTTTTTTGAGTGGGAGGGGGGTGTATAAAATTGACTATTTTAGCAAAAAAAAACACTACTATTGATCAAAGAGGGGCGCGAAAATTCTCCCTGCCTCTAGCACGAGGGAGCGCAGAGAATTTTGAAAACTGCTGATAAAAAATTGCCACTTGCTTATCTGAGGCCTTTCTCAGATATTGAGATCTGAATCTTCTTTGTGATTTTGATTCTCTTCACGATTTTATGTTTAATATGCAGATAATATCAAAGGGTGTAATTAGGTAAATAAATTTAACTAAAAGTATAATATTACCAGTGGCGGATCCAGGATTTGGGAAAGGAGGGGGTGCAGCCCAAAAGGAGGGGGCACAGCCCCTATTTTTGGGCAAATTTCGGGGTCCAAAGTATGTAGTTAAAGTACTGGGGAAAAAAGGGGGCGCATCAGTTTCCAAAGTAAGTAGTCTTATTATGGAGTACTTTCTCTCATGGTGTTCTCCATTCTCCATTATATTGTCCTGCCATCAGATCAGAGGACAGAAAACAGAGTGAACAATAGGTTAATCAATGCATTCTGAAGTAGGAATGGATTGTGTAACTGCTATGTTCATTGTGTTCTCACATCTCATATGTGAAATTAATTTTCAGCACTGAGTAAATAATACACTGAAAATTGACAAGTATCTTTTTATTCAGTGAAATATTTAAATGCTTAATTTGAATTAATTGGTTAACTGAAAAAAGGAAACCGAAAAGAGGTTACCTTATTACTTTGGACCAATAAAAACAGGTTTCTTCAGCTAAATGAAAAAAGGACCACAGGACCAATTCTGTTCAATCCCATTATGACAAATCAACTTGCGAAAATATATGTCAACTTCTGAAAAAAAAGAATTCAGTTGATAAATGACACAGGGTATCAGGAGTAGACACCAACACTGGCCTGATGGTCGATGACCAGTAACTTTCAATGAGTGTTTCATTTTCATTTTGTTATCCTTGATACCTATGTATTCTGGTGTGCTTCAAATAGATGGATTCTTCTTTCTGATATGGCAATCCACTTAACACATTTAAGTAATAGTACAAAACTCTGCTATGGATAGGCAAAATGTATTACTGGTTAAGGACTTTGCTCTTGGCTTTAGTTTGTAGATTTTCAGTGACTTTGTCAATTTCCTCTCGAGCAAGACTGGAAAAGTCAATGTCTTTCTGAATACAATTGGAAGTTTATGCTGTGATTTATGAAGGAGAGATTGTAAAACATCACACTATATTTAATTTTATGATTGGAATCTATGGTGCTGATGATAATGATTAAGATCAATCCTTCCTGGTAAGGTTGTCAAAACAAACACAATATACAGTAAACACCGTCACAGTCAAACTGCCAATTGAGTGAGAAGAGCCATTTTGCTGGGCACTCTGGTGCTCAGCTCTGAACTTTCTTTTGGAATAAAGTCTTTTGATGATCAGAATATTTAATATTGATATGATGCAAAATGGTATGATGGAATGAACTAGAGCAAGTAAAACAAAATACACTTTTTCAAGCAAAGTACCAAAGCCCAAGGAAGTACAATAATACCTTCCCCTTTTGAAGAGGACATTGCAGTTGAAGAAATGTGGTATATTCAGGGGCGTAATAAAAAGGGGGGGGGGCAGGGGGCCTGGGCCCCCCAAATCATAAAGGAGGTTGGGCCTGAGTATGTCTGGGCCCCCAAAAAATCTGCCAAGAATTAATGATAAATTGAGCAAAAAGCTAAAACTTTGCATCTCAAATTAAATTGATATAGTAATGGGATAGAGAAAATGGGGGGCCTGGGCCTCAAATCAGATCTAGAATTCATCAAAAATTACTTTTCTATTCAAATTTTATATAGGTATGTATAGGCACTATTGCCCTTGGACCAACAATTCCATGTGGTCGAGGTTGTACAACCACTGGGACCCCCAATGAAGATTTGCTTCCTATGCACTCTGTACATATCAATGATCAACATGCAAAGTACTTGTGATGCAACATGAAATACCAATTTTCTACCAAATAGATGTGGGCCTTCAGTGAAGCCTTCATACGGCATTGGTACGTTCAACAGCAAGTCAGATTTAATCACAGAATATTAGCTAAAACCTATCACTGAATGGAGTATGACAACTCATTGCAAGCTGTACAATCAAACATAGGTACTGAAAAGTGCCTGAACCCAAGAACTATATTCCTCACACAGAGGAGCAGTGCACAGTGCATAGGAATGACCTTCCATATTGGCTTTCTAAAAATCAGAGTACAGAAGTAGTATATACATGCAAAGTCAGCGCAATGGATTAGCTACTAACTAGGTCATGACCTACTGGTAGACCGGAAGTGACCTAGTTTTAACCAATCAGAGGGCTGGATTTGACAGGAAGTGACGTCATAAGGTCATGACCTAGTTTTTTCGACCAATCAGAGAGCTGGATTCCATTTGACCTAGTGACCTGACCTAGTTGCATAAATTAAAAGAATTGTGCAATACCTAGGGTTGACCTACTTGCAAACCGGAAGTGACCTACTAACCTACTTGCAAAAACGTATGACCTACGTATGAGGGTGTATTGTGCAATCCTTGAAAGAAATTACACAATAACCATGACTCATGTTCTGATGCAATGTTCCTATGGATTTACGCAATACTTATGACTCATTATTTTGATATTAAATTAAATGCAACAAAGACACAACTCGGTTTTTTCAATTCAATCTTTTTATTATTTCTTCCTATCAGAGTACATGCTAGGTATGAAACATTATAATCAGATATGCTTGCAAGCAGAGTACATGGATATTATATGGAAAATGAATTCTTGTTGCAGTACCAACTGCACCCGGTCTTAGCTGGAGTAGGACTTTGACTACGGTCCTCTAAGGCCCGCATTCTCTCCATTAAATCCTTCAAGGCCTTTCTTCCTATGTCGTTCTCCTCCAGGGCTACCACTTTGTCCATTAACTCGGCCATGATCATGAGAATCTTGTCTATTACTTCCGCCGTGCTCTGAAGCCCGTCTATCACGTCCAATTCACGTTTAACTTTCCCTTTCACCAAAAGATTGCTCACGTCTTCTTTGACTGCTACTTCTTCTGGACTCATCTCGAAATTCATTGCCTCTTCTTCTCTCTTTTCCTCAGCAAGGGCCTGACTATTTTGTCCATTAAGTTGAAGGGGACCTGAGAAAACCTTTTCACAGTGTGGTGTGGGTCCTTGGTCCGACATGTTTCTATGAGGAAGTTAATGCAGTGGGCTCCACATGTTTTAGCGTAAAAGTTTTGCACTTGTTTTCTGCTGAACGACCCGTGACCATCTGACGACTTTTGCATGAACCTCTGGTGATATATAGTAAATGGAGGTAAGCCATAGGGATCAAAGTAGAATACATTCCTGTCATGAGAAACGTAAAATGCCACCCAGTGCTGACCAGGTTTAGAGCTTGGATCTGTGTTACTGACGAAACATGTAGAGGGAATTGGTTTCTTAGGACATTGATTACTGGCAAAAGTTCCCAGGTAGAAACGCCTTGTGTGTGGATGGTTTTTCAGTGCACCTGTTATGTCTGAAGTTCTCATTTTTTTCTCAGTTCATGTGGTAGTCTGTGACAGGAAGACAGTCAGCCGTCAGTTGGATGTTGTTGTCGTAGAAGGAACACAAGACGGCAGATATGGCATGAGTAGTCGGGGCAGCAAACCTAACGGAAATGCCCAGCTTTCCTTGCTTGATGAGATTTATACGACTGTCTTCAGGTGCTCTGTCTGGGGTGAGGTCGAAAACAAAGAAGGAATACCCATCTTTGAAATCTTCCAAAGTTATGCCACAGTCTTGCCCCAAAGCCGACAGCCCACTGTCTATGAACATTTGACTGTAGGCTCTGATGCAGTTGCCTGTTTCGAAGTCGGTCTTCAACTCAAACTTTTGATCGTCATATCTCACGCATATTTCCTTTACGTTGAAATGTCTGCAGTTGAAAGGATTTTCTGTCTTAGTCCCAGCAGCTGCTGTTTCCTTTATCATACACAAGACTATCCTGGTGGGGATCTGAGTAGTGTCAGGTTGAGTCCAACTGTAGTCTTGTGAGCCGCCGTCCAAAGTGTGTTTAGTTACTTTACACCTGGCTATGTGATAGTTGAAAGGGCCCCAATGTGGATTCCTGACACTGCTGACGTGAGTTTTCACCACCTCGTCGTCGACACATTTTTGGAGAAGTGTCATTTCAGCTTTGGTGATTTTGACCCAGTAGTTTTGATCGGCTGCTTGCATCATGTAGTAATTGGGCTGATTTTTTTCGAATATGAACTTGATTTCACAGTTCGGAGGCAGCACCTTGCACTGTTTAATTAAATCCAGGTGCGGCTTCATTACTAAGGCATGTTTGTTGCGGGCACTGAACTCTGCTCTCCATGCCGTCCATCCAGAATTTTCACCCGCTCTGGCTTCCATGTGACCACAGGTGTCTTTCATGTACTTTTGACACCCTTTCAACCGAGTCTCTTTGTCTTCTTTGTTGCAACAAATTGTGTCCAAAATGTAGGCCTTGAGACCATAGTCTTCATTGTTGCCGGTGACTTTCTCCCCATTTATCAGCAACTGACAGGAAGCAAAGAGAGCATGTGCCAAGTTGTTGACTGGAGCAGCTTCTATGCCGACGGCAAGGTGAGTTGTTCCGTCTGCCGCCACGGCTTCCAGTTCCATGTACAACTCAGTTTCTGAGAGGTCTGTGTACAGGTTGCTTGGTTCGAAGGTGAAGTCAAATGATTCAGTGTGTGGAGTCAGGGCATTGTTGGTAGTTTTGGTTATTTTTTGACACTTTAATATGTCCTTTTGAGTGACAGGCAAGGCGTGTAGGTCTAGTTCACCTACTGCACATACCTGACCCTTGGGATGAAGGAGACTCATGACTAGAACAAGGTCCTTCCTCTAGCTTGTCCTCTACCTCTGCCGCGTTGCCCCTTACGTCCTCCGCGCTTGCCGGTTGCTCGTCGTTTGACTGGAGGAGGTCCAGATGTACCTTTTATGTATCCTTGAGCAGAAGAAGCAGCCCTTTTGAGTAAGTTCTTCCCTGTTGCTTTACTTCTCCTAACTACACTTTTCTTGAAGCCTTTTCCTGATACCACGTCGGACAAGACTCCAGCTCCTGTTGTAAGCAAGGCTTTGCCTGCAGATTTGGCAGCTGATCGTCCTATTTTACTTAAGAGGGGAACAGCTCCTCTCAGTAAACCACCTATTAACGAGCCAAGTCCGTGCCCTCTTTGTCTGCCCCTGCCACCGTACGCTAGTAAAGCACCGTTCCCAAACTGTGATTTTCTGTAGTATTCAGCGTACTGACCCCTAGGGGCCAGGTATGGAGGTGTTCCATAGTAGTGAAGCATGGTAATATACTCCTATCCTTGAAGAGGTCTGAAGGCAAGTACCACCGACACTGATCCGCTTTCAAATGGTATCGGTTACCCAGTCTTGTCTCTTAAGTATATCCCTATCTGTCTGAAGGTGGTTTTAGTGACTGGCAGATATATCAAGTTTTGGAAACTTATGGTTTGCATGTCACCGTTGTAGCGATTTATGTTGATTTGCCTCAGAAGGGGTGCTTTAGAGTCACCCACAAGACTGTGCTTGACTATGTCAGAGTACACGAAAGCACATCGACTTTTGTACTGAAGGTCTACCACGTAGGGGCTTTGTGTTTTTCCACTTAGGAAAACACTTCCGTCGAAACCTAATTGTTTCCCTAAGTTTTCTGGGAGTTGCATGACCACACCAGGAGGCAAGGAAACTACACATTTCATTGTGTATTTGTTGTAGTGAAACACGGTGGCTTTGTTGTTTTTCCTGTAGTTTCTTAGTTTTCTCACCAACATGCTCTGTAGTTTATTTATGGTCCTGTTCAAGTATCCTATCAACTCTGAGTTGCTTTCCAGGTTCACACCTTCTAAGGCAAACATATTGTAGGTACTACCTTCCTTGAAGTAATACTTAGACAGGTATCTGCTGATTTCCTTGAAGCGTGTACATATTTTCACAGCCTGTAACTGACTGGGAGAGAGAGGAGAAACATTAGCAGAGTCTGTGAAGACGGCCTTTTCTTCAAAAAAAGAAAGAGACCTTTTTTCCCTGTCATCCATAGACATCACTTCAGCCAGAGCCGACGATATTTCCCTTAACTCTCTGCCTGCCGTGTCACCCTCCCCCTCATCCTCTTCCTTCTCCTCCTTCTCTGGCGTGGGTTGGTTAGAAGTGAATCCTCCAGATGGCGTCTCAGTCGCAGCAGCAGGAGTTGGTGGACTTTCACTTTCAGGACCAGCAGGAGGAATGGTTTCAGTCGATCCCACAGGGTTGACATGACGTAGGTTTTTTGTTATTTTTACTCCTCTCTTCAAAGCAGATTGGGCTGATAGATTTGATGTAGAGCTTGAAGCTCTACTGAAGACACTATGGGCTCCTGGTTTTTCCACAGGAAAAAATTCTCTTCTGCGTTTGTTTAATAAAGCTACTACAGAGCGGAGGTTGTTTGTCAGGTCGTTTTTTCCCTGTGCCAAGAGAATGGGTTCTTCTTTGACGTTGTACCACGTGGTAGGACAGGTTATTTCTTGAAGAGCACACTCTAACTGAGTAGGAGAGTTAATGTATTCTGCCAAAATTGTATTGTAACTAGTTAAAGTGTTGTCAGGAAAAACGTTCATAGATGAGTTACTAGGTAAAGTTAAGGTAAACGCCATTTGTTTATGTTCTTGACAGGTTCCCAAGAGTTAAACTTGTCTCCATAACCCTTCCACTTGATCAAGGCTTCTCTTTTCTTGCCTTTTCCTCTGTATTTTACTATTTTTTCTATGTTGTAGCGTCTTCCGTGACGGACTTGCACCTTCTGAACTTCAGGTTCGTAGAAGCTTCCTTTTATCTCTTCTCCAAGAAGATCTTTCAGGTGGTACCCTTTGGGCGAAATATCGTCGACTGTGTATATTTCCTCAGTCCAGTTAGGTTCGTACCCTCTTTTAAATGTTTTCTTTGTTTTCAACATTCGCACTTGATTTTTTCTCTTCAACTGAAGGACAGGAACTTTTTTCTTTTGAGGTTGATCGTACAACCTGTAGAACAAGACTTCAGAGTTGTCTTTATTTATGTCTGAAGGGGCAGCTCCTAAGGTTTTGTGGTGAGTCAAATTGTAGGACTTAACCAAGTCGGGCAGCAAGTCAACCCATTTGTAGTTATTGAAATGAGAGAAACATCTCCACATTTTTCCTTGTAAAGTAGAGTTGAACCTTTCGGCTAAGGCACACTTCACGTCGTCGTTCTCTCCTGTGAAAAAATTGATGTTTTGATCTTCACAGTGTTTTTTGAAAATTTTGTTGACAAACTCTTTGCCCTTGTCAGTTTGAATTTGTTGAGGTTTTCTTTCTTTGCTCATTTTTTTGAAAGCCTCTGTCACGTCATCAGCTCTCTTACTTTTCACAGGTTGTCCAAAACCATACCTTGAAAAAACATCTATTCCCGCTAGAATGTACTGGTATCCTTTGTTTTCCTTTGAAAATTCTCGCATGTCTATGAGATCAAGTTGCCACTGTTTGTCTATGCCCCATGTTTGTGTTTTTCTTCTTGGAAATCTTCTCTTGTAAGGTTTGTGTCTGGTGTAAGCGTCTACATCTTCCAAAGCTTGTTCTATGTTTTTTTTCTTTGTTTTCTTGAAGTGATGACGTTGAAGTTTAGATACACTGGTGAAACTTCCAGGTTCTTCAGGATCTGTGTAAAACCTGAGGACATCTTTTTTCAAAGCCTTGTGCGCCATATAAACTTACGTCCAGTTCCTTTTTGACTTACTTTCCTCTTCTTAATAGGGGAAGCTCTTTTTAAGGGACTGGCAGGAAAGGAAGGACTGTGCCCTGCAAAAGCCGACTTGTTTTTGACAAATTTTAAGGTGGGGTTCAGCCTTTTAACTGCTCTCATGAAAACCTGGCTTCCTTTAGGTTGGTCCTTTTTCAAAGACTTTGGTCGGGCAGCAAAAGCTAACAAATCTGTTATGTCAGTTCCAGGCACACGTTCCCCGTTAACATATATTTCTCCGTCTCTGTTCCAATTCAAAATTTGACTTCCGTGACGAGATAATTCTCTGTAGAGATTTTTAGCAGTCGTTCTGTAAGTTGCGGGTATTCTTTCTTTTATGTCAGCGTCCATACCCTCTGTGTTGTCTCTTGCACGAGGTTTAAACCCTTCCTCCCCTTTGAATTTGTCTACACTCTCTCCGTCTGAATCGTCAGGAAGTGGTGGATCGTCTCTAGTCTCTGTGAAAGTGTCGTCATCGTCGTCGCCGTCGTCGGTGTCTTCTAAAGAATTGTTCACACCCCTAGCTGCTGCTGCTGCTGCAGGGCCTTGTCCTACAGCTCGACCAGGATAGGAACCTTCCCTTGTCCTAAGGCCTTGGCTTTTTTAGTTAAAATTCCCGACTTTATCATAAGTTGATTGTACTGTCTTAACTTTTCCTTCAGTTTGAGGTTAGGAGAGTTAAGCACCTCGTGTGCTTTACTTTGAAGGTGGTTCAGGACTTGAACCAGGCTGGAATCAGGAGTTAAACCTTCTCTTAAAAGTTGAGTGCTGTAGTACTGGTCTTGAACACTAGGTCCAGGCTGGAAAGGAGAGGAAGGACTAACAAAAGAAGGGCTTTTTTCTTGGGGAACGAGATCCGCCCTTACGAGGGCCATCCTTGAATAAGACATGATTTTTTATCGATGTGCTCCTATGAGACCTGTTATCAGGGGTAGGGCCAGACCCAAAATGGTTCCCAAAAATCCACCCTTCTGCTCAAAGGTTTTCCTCTTCTGCTTAACGGTAGCCTTGTGCCTTGTGACTGACTTGAGTTCTTTCTTGTAGGGTGATAAACGTTTGACTGCGTCTGACTCGTTACGCAACAGGTTTTTGTTCATTACGTTGACGCAAATTTGACTCATCAACCTAATGACCTCATCGCTGAGGCCTTTGATAATGTGGGAACACTCTGCCGAGGAACACTTGGATATGTGTTTCAACAAGTGGTAATGTTTCCTTATTGTTTTAAATTTTCCTCCAGAAGCAGATCTTTTGGTCACCATTCTATCTTTTTCTTTTCGAAGCTGAAGCTTGAGGAATGAAAACCAAGGTGTTCCAAGGAGTTGTTATGCTGTTCCTTACCCTAAGATCGTTAGGTGTGCTCTGCTTAAAGTCCAATAGGATGTATGAATGTTTCTCTTTGGTTTCTGAGTTATATACCTCCGTCAAAAAGGATTTCTGTCCTGGAAAGGCCTGTTTGCTGATGTGCCCTATTTGACTCATGTCTCTAGGGTTTTTAAAAACAACTAGGTAGTGGGCATTTAAGCTGAAGGTTCTGAAGGCAGGATTGTTGAAAAACAAGTTTTGAGTAATAAAAATTACACTTAAACTGCGATGGTGAGAGCCCACAGTGAAAAGTTTCATTATGGTGGGAACGTACTCGGGATCCATGAGATCGTCTATTACGACCAGTCCATGTTAAGTCACGTCTCTTTTATCCTCGAACAAAAAGTTTTCTGAAAGAAAACCTTTGTTGAACTTAACCCCCAACTTTACCATTTCGTCGAATCCATCTTGCCATTGACTGTAGCAGTAGTATATGTCGTGTATTTTTGGAGTTACAAGCTCGTCTACACCTTTAATCAACTTGAAAACAAGTTGACTTTTTCCACAAGAAGTAGGTCCAGCTATGATCATTGTGAAGGGGCTTTGTAGACGTGGGTCAAAAATGATCTCCTTTTCCTTGTGATCCATGTTGGACGATATCTTAAACCAAAGTGACCAAAGGAGCGACCTCGTCCTCTTTTAAATCAGTAGAACCCTCGTTCAAACCTTCCACATAAAGAGCTACGTCAGAAAGTCCCATGTTGTATAGACTGGCTACAAGGCAGCTTGGATGAGATATTTCTCTATGTTTCCAAACCATTAGGACTTCGAAAACAGGATTTGTCACACCTTTTTTCCCTGGAAAAGGGGTGGATATGACGTCAAGTTCGTGGTCGGTCAATCCAAGTTGAGTTCCCAGTTTCCTCCAGTCAAGCATTTTTAACTTGTCTGCCAGGTTGACGAACAAAGTATCAACTTTCCACTGTTCTGGAGGTATTTCACAATGGTCCACTACGTTGTAATATCCCATGTACCATCTACAATAATCAGTCAGATCGTAATGACCTATGTCACTTAATGCATGTCTTAATACCATCCACTTGCAACGCACGTTCTTTCTGCTCCATAAAATAAGCATTTCTCTCCCCATAGAACGAAGAGACGGTGTTTTTTCCATGTAATCCATTAAACTTAGTCTAAGTCCTAAGTAAACCCCTAATCGAGGGTAGTCTTTTTCCGATATTTTTTCACTGATCTTGAATAACAACTCGTCCGAAAGGTGAAACTCCATAGCAACCAAAAAAAAGGTTTTCAGCAAGTAAGGTAGGCAGGTAGGTAGGCAGGTAGGTAGGCAGGTAGGTTATGACAGGCTAGAAAGCATACAGTTAACTTATATAGGGTAGGGTAGGGTAGGGTAGGGTAGGGTAGGTGGGTGGGTAGTTTAGGTGGGTGGGTGGGTGGGTTAGGTGGGTTATTTGGGCGGCCAGCCCGGGCCAACAAGCCCCAAACCCCCCATACTTGAGGGGTGCCCCCATCCCCCCCACCCCATAGTTTTTTAAACCCACCCCAACCCATTCCTACCCTACCCTACCCTACCCTACCCTATATTATCCTACCCTATTCTACCCTATTCTATATATCTCTTCCATTCCCTTCCCCCTGTTTAGGTAAGCCTGTTACATCGTTCTTCGTTCGTTTAAATTTGTTATGATGTTGAGTGTAAAGCGAGCTGATTGTGGTGAAAACAGTGAGTAAGGGAGATAAGCTGGGTGCACCACATAGCCAGATAAAACCAAACTTTTTCTTTCTCCTCTACACTGAAACGATCCAGGGACGATGATGGGATGTGAAATATGGGGCAGGAGGAAAACAAAGTTTTGGTTTCTAAGCACTCAGCTAGAAGTTCCAAAATAGACATGAAGAAATGAAGACGCTGGTTAAGTTGTCAGGGATTTTCTTTGGCGTGATGCTCTTCTGCCGCTTTCAATGCTTCCAAATGGAAGGGGTTTTTTAGTGGGCCCTTTCCCTTTCTTCCATGCTTCAGGGCATAACCCAAGGTTTCCACCGCTGAAAATTTCGACAAGTTATGACTCAAAACCATTTTCCTCAAGGTTTTTCTGTCTTTGGATGTAAAACTTGATTCTACTGAAGAAAAAACTAAGTATAATTTTTTCTGGTGAAGAACACATTCTTTCAAGTATTTGCACACGTACCTGAAACAAATTGAAGAGCAACATATAATTTCATTTCTTTCCCTCACGTACGTCAGAACTTGAGTGTCGTCGGGGTGACGTTGTTCTAATACACGCTGCAGGGAGTAACGCGACATGGTAGGGCGAAGGTTGTTGTGTCAAATAATGATGGTTTAGTCCCCGTTTAACCTTTATAGGAAACCTGTCAGTCTTTCCTTATCGCACTTTCCTGAAATGATTTATTGCTCAAGGACGAAACAAACGTCAGGGTCAGTGCCTGAGCGTTTTGAAAAGAGGGGAAAACATGTGGAAGGGTGGGTTTAGCCCAGGGGCCTTACCCGGAGGATTATCGTTTACTTTTGTTCAGTTTTATTAGGAGGACCAAAAATTAGATACGGGGTAGGCTGTTACCACCTTCAGCTGACCTTTTTCATGGGAGGTAGTTATTTCAGTTATAACTCTCACAACATGACAGCACCCATGGTAATTGTGTCCAATCTCTGTCCTGAATCCTCTTTCATAGAAAATTTTGGAACCTAGAGAGTGTGTAATTTTGTCTGGGTGAAGTAAAGTGGCTTTAATTAAAGCCTTCACCATAGTAGAATCGATGAAAACTGAATTACCAGGCCCTCCCCCCAAAGGTTGATCCCTTAGAAAAAAGGGTTTTTGTCTGTCTGAGATGAATTTTTTTGAACTTCCAGAGGAAATGGAATGTCTCGACATCAAGTGTACCATGGCACCATGTCCCAAAAGAACACCTGAAAAAAAACTTTCCCCATTTTCTGAGATAAGTTTTTTCACAGATGGCCCACTAGGAACCAATGCAGTGGTTTGGTTGTGCAAAAAGCATTGTTTGAAGTTACAGTTAGGAGGGATGTAAAGATCCCTGTTCAAATTTTCAGGACAGAATTTCCACACAGCCCACACCTTACCTTCTTCTACGCCCCTCCTGATGTCTGAAATAAACACCTCCTGACGCCTTTTGTGACCTACGGTCAAAGACAAAGGCAAAGGACAAAAGTTAGCCATGTCTGCTTGAGAGAAGCTAGTTCTGATAAATGACGAATGGTCTGCGTTAATCACAGAATGGTAACAACAAGATTCGTTTTACAAGCCTCCCCCTGAACGTTGACTGAGCGTTATCACGTTTTTTTATTTGAGTTAAGTTTTTTACTTTTTTCCAAAACAACACTGTCTAAGTGTAAAACATACTATGAATGGAAAAGCACGGTTATCTACGACTCATGGACGTGGTTGTACGTTATCTGAACGACAAGGGAACGTCCCAGGATCGTATCAGGATAGTTACTATAAAAAAGGCTTGAGCTGCTCGATCTTCATCAAACCTTTTCTGACGTTTGTCTGCTGTTCGCCGTTCTGCTCCTGCACCTTCCAGCCCTGCCACCCTTTCATCTTCAAGGAGAACAATGCCTGGTCGCATGAAGACGGGACTTAGTGTCAGGAGAGGAGGAGCTAAAAAACTGGCTCCACTAACTTTTACTACTTCTAAACAGACAGTGGAAAAGACGTCGGGCATCGCCCCTCCTCCTACCTCTCCAGCCTCAGCTGATAAACCACCTGCAACTCCTGCTCCCGCTCTTGCAGCTCTTCATGGCGAAATCACTGATTTCCTGGATCGCGTCCGGGATCGCACTCCTCAGGAAGCTGGCGACGGCGATTTTGACATCAGGGAATACATCAATCCCCCGGCACCTTTGAACTACCAACCCCCCACTGAAGCACCTACGTCCGCCTCTTACTCGCCCGTGACTCCGGAGGAACCTTCTCCCCAGGTCAGTCCAACAGAGGTCATAGACCTCACAACCTCATCACCGGCAGTCAACCCCATAGAAGTGGTGGACTTAACACAAGGGACACCTTCACCTGCTCACCGTGGGGGGTATTCACAGGTAGAGGTTATAGATCTGACCGGCCCTTCTCCTCTGTACTCTCTCCCGGTTCCGGTAGAGGAGCTGCTTCTTAAAAGCCCGCCGGAAAAAAGAAACTGTTCGGTGAGAGAGAAGGGGAGCCTAAGAAAAAAAGACAGAAGCGCGCCTACCACAAGAAAACCCCTGTCTCTACCCCTGCTTCAGTTTCCTCAGCGACTTCATCCTATGGTGCCGAGCCAATTGGTTCTGTCCCAGGTGTTGCTTCTTCTAAAGACAAGTTACACAGGCAAAAGTTTGGGGAGGGCACTGCCCCCAGTTCTTCCAGCAAGCTTGTGGGCTTCAGGTCAGTGCCTTTGGTGGCAAAAAAATGGCCTGCTCGATTTGGTTTCCAAGAAAAGTCACCTGTCCCCGACCAAGTTTTTTATCCGGAAGGGGATAACAACGCCTGCATAGAAATATACAGGGAACCTAGCATCAGGGGAGTATGCTTGAGGACCTACCTGGACAAACCTTACGAGCGGTGCTTAAACCTAGAGGCGCGTGAGTTCAGGAACTTAGTGGACCAGATAGAGTGCATCCTTGGAAAGTACAAGGAGTTACACCGCCTAGCTGCCCTTGGAGAGAGGAAGGTGGATAATCTTTTGTTGTCCTTGAACCAAGACTGCACCGACCCCAGTGGAGGCCGGGCTATGATCCTGGTAAACTTGTACAAGGGAACTCCTAAAGTTCACATAGGAACAACCAGCTACGTGGAGGAGATGAACGCCTCGGTGTCTTCCAGCTACAGGATGCCCCCCTCAGCCACACACTGCGGACACACTGTGTCCCCCTTCATTCTGGAGGACATAAAATCACGAGTTGGTCCCTTCCTAGACGAGACGACCGATTTCTACTCTGGGTAAGTGGTCAACTTTGTATAGTGTCTGGTCAACAGCTCCTTGTTTAGTGCTTTTACATTATCATGTATATCAGCTAATTCGTAGTTAGATTTAAATGTACTCCATCTTCAGTCAACATAGCCCAGCGTAGGTTTAAGTTCTAAATGTACTCCATGTATACTTAGGTTAGGTTTTAGTTATAAGTTTGTATATTGAATATAAAGTGAAACAAGAAAAAGAAACCTTAAAAAAAAATGCCGCCCAAAAAGGTAAAACAACTTTACACCGTCAACTGTCCAATGTGTAACACCCCTAGACCTCCACGTTTGGTTACTGTAGAAAACAGTGGAAAAACTCTATGTAACTCAGATTCTTGTAGAAGAGAAACTTTTTCCGACAGCTTAGAACTTCCAAAAGAAATAGAAATAAATTCTTTGCATAAAAGCAGTTACCGTGACAACTTCAAGTCCATAGCTTCAGGTTTGGCTGTGCTTGGTAAGCTTCAGTCCATTTTCAACGTCAGAATGACAAGTTTTAACAAAGACTTGGGAGCCAAACAGGTAACAGAGGCGCTTACCTCTATTCATAGAAATCAAGTTATGGCTTACAAAGTGGCTGTCTCTTTTGGAAGGTTGTTGTCTTCCTCTAAGGAGGAAGAAGAAGAGAAAGTCATGTACTTTCATGCTTCTGCCAACAACTCGTCTTTGTTCTATGACAGTGAAAGTCATAGAGACCCTTACATTTTTATAAGGGACGACAAAGACTTTGCAGAGTGTTTAGATTTAATAGAAAACAACATTAAAGAAGACACTCAAAGACCCTCTACTAAATGGAGTGTAATAGGCAACGTGAACGCCAACATCACCCTCATAAGGGCTACGGGAGGAGAATATCTTTTAGGTAAAATGAAAACTGTTCCACCAGGTTTAAGACAAAGAGGAATGCAACACTTTCACAGAGACCCTAAAACCAAAAGGGCATACAAGGACAACTTGTGTTTCTTTAGATGTCTGTCTTTCTTCCTGTATGAATCTTTAGAAAAAACTGAAGAGCTTTTCCTTGAAGCCTATCCAGGGGTGAACAAGGAGACTTTTGAGGGTGTTGACATAAAAGATTTAGACAGGTTAGAAAAGATGTTTGAAGTTAACATAAGAATTTTTTACCTTCCCTCTTTTGGTAAAAGAAAGGGGCGACCTAAAATTATAAGGTCAAACATGTGTTCATCCAAAAAAATTATGAACTTGAACTTACACAGAAACCATGTAAGTTTAATAACTAACATGGGACTGTATGGTAAAATGTACCCCTGTGAAAAGTGTCATAAAGTTTTCACTCGTAGTTTCCTTTTGAAACAACACAATGGGGTGAAAAAAGATTGCACCAAAGTCAGCTTCAGGTACAAAGGTGGAGCTTACAATCCATCCAAAACAGTTTTTCAAGTTTTAGAGGAACTGGGAATAGTTTGTTCACCTGAGAAAAAAATATACCCCTATAAAATTGTTTTTGACTTTGAAAGCTATTTCGTCCAACCTGAAAGTTGGTCCCCAGAAAATGCTAACACTGTGATAGAAAAAACTCACATACCCCTTTCTGCCAGTGTAGCTTCTGATTTTCCTGGGCATACAGAACCAGTGTGTTTTGTCAGAAATTCCAACAGGGACGACGATCCTTTGGTTAAAAATGTGTTGGAACACATAAACAACTTGGGGCAGTTGATAGGAGAACAGGTGAAAGAGAATTTTAGAGATGTTTTAGACGAACTAGACTCTCTAGAAGAAAAACAAAAGGAACTAGAACATAAAGCTAGCAAAGTTTTTCCAGCAAAGAACAAAAAAAATCCAAAAAAGAAAATCTCCCATGTTCTTGAAGTGAAGGAAAAACTTCTTACCTAGATAGAAAGAGTCCCTGTTCTAGGTTTCAACTCTGGAAAGTATGACATTAATTTGATAAAAAAAGGAATTTCATTCTTTTTTTATAGACACAGACAAGACAGAAATGAAAACCATAAAAAAATGCAACAAGTACATAGCAGTCTACACAGACCATCTTCTTTTCCTTGACATGTTCAACTATTTGGCACCAGGTTATTCCTACACAAACTACCTGAAAGCCTTTCTAAAAGGGAAAGCTGAAAAAGGTTTTTTTCCCTACGAGTGGATGGACAACATAAGAAAACTGAACAACAAAGCTCTTCCTCCACACCACTGCTTCTACAGTTCTTTGTCGGGTGGTGGAATAAGCAAAGAAGATTATCTTGAATGCAAAAAGGTCTGGACAGAAAACAAAATGAAAACTATGAAGGACTACTTGATATATTACAACAACCTGGACGTTAAACCCTTTGTTTTAGCCATAAACGAGCACACAAAACTTTTTATAGAGCGTGGGGTAGACATGTTCAAAGACGGTTTAACTTTGCCAGGTTTAACCTTGAAGTTTCTTTTCAACAACACTGCACCTAATGCCACACCTTACATTCTTTTTGGTGAGAAAGAAAAGGATGTTCACTCCTTGCTCAGACGCAACTTAGTAGGGGGTCCCTCTATTATTTTTCACAGACATCACAAAAGTGGAGAAACAAGAATAAGACAAAAAAAATACGGGGCACAAAGCAAAGTATGCAGACACATAGTAGGGGTAGATGCTAACAGCTTGTACCTCAAGTGCATGGGTGAAGAACACTGCACAGGTTATTATGTGGTGCGCAGGAAAGAAAACGATTTTCAAGCTGTCTGCAGTCAACAGATTAGCTACTCAGCCACAGAATGGTTGCGATACAAAACTGTGACAGACAAAGTGAAGATATTACACCAATACAACTACGGGGAAGTAGTATTGGGTTCAAGGAAAATAAAAGTGGACGGCTATGATCCAGCTTCAAAAAAAGTATACCAGTTTCACGGGTGCTACTGGCATGGTCACATATGTCACCTCACTAAATCAGTTTTGAGAGACCCCAATGGAAAGGCATGGTTAGAAGAAAAAAACCAAAATACCATTTTAACTACCCTATATATTCAGTCGTTAGGTTACCAAGTAGAGGAAAAGTATGAGTGTATGTGGCTGAAAGAAAAAACTGAAAACTCGTGCAGAAAAACAAAAAGTGAATGGGAAATTAAAAGACCATTGTGCCAAGGCAGAAAAAGTCAGGATGAAATACTGAGAGGGGTTTCTAGAGGAACAACTTTTGGACTTATCCAGGTAGACATAGAAACACCTGAATCTTTGAAAGAAAAATTCAGTGAAATGACACCTATTTTCAAAAACTGTTTAGTAGGAAAAAATGACGTAGGTGAACATATGAAACGTTACCTGGAAGCAGCAGGTAAGCTGAAACAACCGCAACGCCAACTTAAAGGCAGCTACCACGCAAAGGGAATTTTGTTGGGAACTCCTCTCTTGAAGTGGTACCTGGAGAAAGGTTTGGTAGTTACAACAGTACACCTTCTCATAGAATACACACCAGAAAAGACTTTTTTACCCTTCATGGACGAAGTGACCAAAGCTAGGAGGAAGGGAGATGAAAACATAGACTGTAAGATTCTGTCAGATCTGTACAAACTTTTGGGAAATGGTTCATACGGAAAAACCATATGCAACAAACAAAACTTTGTTCAAACAAAGTATCTTCACCCCTCTAAGGCAAGACGTTTGGCCATGCACTGGTCAGTGCAAGATGTGCAAGACATAAGTGACAACACAGTAGAAGTGTCCTGTTTTCCCACCTCCATTACCTACGACCTCCCAGTTCAAATAGGGTTCATGGTATACCAATATGCCAAACTTAAAATGTTGGCTTTCTATTACGACTTTCTCCTTGAATACATAGACGAGAAAGATTTTGAAATGTGTGAAATGGACACTGACAGTTTTTACTTTGCTTTAAGTGCAGAGAACATAGAAGACGTAATTATTCCTGAAAAACGTGAAGCTTTCTTCAGAGAACGTCACAAATGGTTGCCCTCTGAATCATGTGACAACAGTCACCACAGAGAGACCTATGTTCAGACCAAAGTTTTGGGTGAGCTGTGGCTGCCTCAACCATGCTGTAAGAGCCGTCTGGCGTTTGACAAGAGAACCCCCGGGTTATTCAAAGTGGAGTGGGAAGGTGATGAAATGACTGCCTTAAACTCCAAATGTTACATAGGCACAGGAGTGAATGTGCCCGTTAAAATGAGTTGCAAAGGTGTAATTCAAAAACAAAACCCCCTGACCACTGACAAGTACAAAGAAGTACTGGACAGTGAAAATGTTGTCACGGTAGTCAACAAAGGATTTAAAGTAGTTAACCACAGCGTTACGACTTACTCTCAAAGGAAACAAGGTCTAACCTATCAGTACATAAAGAGACAAGTATGTGAAGAAGGTGTAAGCACCCTACCCCTTTCTATATAAAAAAAATGGTTTCTTTTTCTAGTTTCACTTCCAGTTGTACATTTTGTTGAAAGAAAAAATTTTAAACAAATTGTTCAAATGAACATTTTTCTTTATAGAAAACAGTGTTAAAATGAAAAATGTTCATTTAAACAATTGTTCAAACGAACATTTGTTTAAATGAACATTTTTCCCCATAGAAAACAGTGTTAAAATGAAAAATGTTCATTTGAACAATTGTTCAAACGAACAATTGTTCAAATGAACATTTTTCCCCATAGAAAACAGTGTTAAACTGGAAAATGTTCATTTGAACAATTGTTCAAACGAACATTTGTTCAAATGAACATTTTTCCCCATAGAAAACAGTGTTAAAATGGAAAATGTTCATTTGAACAATTGTTCAAACGAACATTTGTTCAAATGAACATTTTTTTCCATAGAAAACAGTGTTAAACTGGAAAATATTTTTTGTTCAAATGAACATTTTTCAAATAAACAACAAAGGTAAAAAATGTGTACTGTATCATGAAAAAAAACTGACAAAAAAGTAAAAAAAGTGAACTGTATCACCCAAAAATAAAAAAAACTTTTCACAAAAGTGAACGCTGTACATGTTCACCACAAAAATAAAAAAAAAATCCGGCGCTGAAGAAATTAAGTTGGAACAGAAAAAAGTGGTACCAGATTTCTTGTCTCATAGCGTCACGTTCACCAGATTATTAGTATCTGGTTAGATTTAAGCAACCATTTTAACATGGAAAGTTTAGAAGCTATGCTTGTGGAGCAAACCACAGAAACTCCACCTTATGACTATTACATGCGTCCAGTTTTACAAAGTGTTGCTTCATATAATCAAGCTTCTTCTATAACACCTGACAATGATATAAGTTCTGTAGCATGTGGATGTTCAGAGAATTTCTTTTGGGAAATAATACCTGCAGAAAACATTGGTTATTTTAGAGTAGCTGAACCAGACACTGTTGACCACTGTATAACTAGTGTTAAAATGTACAAATATTTCTCTTCAGCTTTTTGGGACGCCTATAGAAACTGCATGTACTATTGTCGAGTGAAAAAAGTTAACTTGATATTGCATGATTGGTGTATAGGAGTATATCAATTGCACACTGAACCTGGCTGCCCAAGACACTACACAAGGTACACTTTAGGAAGTGTAAGAAAGTTTGCTCTTACTCTCCAAGAGTTAGAATGTAATCCCATAGTAGGAGTGTTTTGTCAGTGTAATTGTAAACTGGAAGTATCTGCTATTGCTAAAACTATTTGTTTCACATGTCTGCAGGTCTCACTGGAACTTCACGCCTTAAGTATACCTGGAGTGAGAAATCATTTCTCCTTCGAGGTAAACTTTAAGGATGGTTTTTTATCTGGTCTTTTACCTGGACCCAAAAACAGTCAAACTTACTTCCTGGCCCAGGCTTTGTTCGAGCATGCTATATCTAACATAGCCAAACTTAACAGTTCTTGTTTCCACAACACATGGAAAACTAGTCTCACTGGTCAAAGCTGGTATCAAGCAAGTAAATTCACACACAACAAATGTTTCTGTAGTATATGTGCACGCCCCGGAAATGGAAAATCTGTCTTCATCTGTAAATATTGTGTCTAATAAAAATATAATCTGTTATGTGAAATGGATGAGTTGTGTTTTATTTTAATGCATGAAATGAAGAGACAAAACAAAATGAGTCATAAGTATTGCGTAAATCCATAAAAGTATTGCATCAGAACATTGTGTAAATTCTTACAAGCATTGCGCAATGCACCCTCATACGTAGGTCATACGTTTTTGTAAGTAGGTTAGTAGGTCACTTCCGGTTTGCAAGTAGGTCAACCCTAGGTATTGCGCAATTCTTTTAATTTATGCAACTAGGTCAGGTCACTAGGTCAAATGGAATCCAGCTCTCTGATTGGTCGAAAAAACTAGGTCATAACCTTATGACGTCACTTCCTGTCAAATCCAGCCCTCTGATTGGCTGAAACTAGGTCACTTCCGGTCTACCAGTAGGTCATGACCTAGTTAGTAGCTGAAGCATTGCGCTGACTTTGCATGTATATACTACTTACAGAAGATATGATGTGATATATTCTTTATTATGCCACAAAGTCTCTATGATTATTTCATATATATGCGTATCGAGCATATATTCCTATTTTCTTAAGAATGATTGCTGACAGTGAGTTTGTCTCCCTCCCCTTACAAGTTATAGATGCACTCATATATATTTTCATCAATTATTGTACATCCATTTGCTCTATGCATGTGTGATTATCATATATCTTTGCACATTTTATATAAACAGCTTTGATGATAAATGATCATTTAGGAATTGCCCTGATCCTGAACTGCTCTGGGCCCACAGTAACACCAGCACTACCCAGTAGAGGAGGTATGTTGTTCTCATCCTCTGGTTTAAACGTGAACTTCTGAATAAGGTAGGCCAGGATAAGGAACAGTTCATTTCGAGCGAAGGACTCACCAATACACTGACGAGAACCTTGAAAGAAAAAAACTTCATTCAAGAAAATTCAGAGCTAGTCTACAAACTCAATACAATTGTTCGTATATGCATTATTACAGAAAATCCTTCCACACCAGCCTATTATAACCCCAGATACCTTATTATACTGCAAAACCTTCCATATAAGCCCCACCCATGTATAAACTCTCACTGAATTTTGGAAAAATGTTCTATAAGCAGCAGGAGGGGTCTTGATTGGTGCCCATTCTTTAGTAAGTCTATATATGTAAGACCCTATGTATAAGCCACACCCTGGAGGGTGTTGCTCCTATAGTAAAAGGAAGAGCTGGCTAAAATGCCCTCATTTCCAGTCCTTTCTTTTCATGTCGCTATAACTTGTCCCTTTTGTTGCTCACAAGTGGTCATTCAAGTACGGTGCTAAAAATAAAGGGGGATTTCAGTAGGTACCTAGTTTGGAGAAGTCAATCAGTATAATAAACTATAGAGCGTGTGACATGAGTAGGTACCTGGTAGTGCACCTCTCTCTATTTTAAACAAGGCAGGTGACTTTTCAGACTAATGTGGTGAGTGCAAGTTGAATAGTGAAGCAGTGCACGACTTGTTTAGAAAAGAGGGCACATACTCACAGCTCTTTTTACAATAGGAGCAACACCCTCCTGAGCTCCTTGAGGTGTTATAAGCTACACAGAGAGTCTGAAAAAGCTTAATTGAAGCTCTGGCTTTTACACAGGGTTTAACTGTGAGTATAACGTCATATAGGTACCTAATCCAAAGGGTAAGAAGCCATCCTTGATGTTCATGACAATATCATTGTTATCGAGGAACCTCTCAGGGTTGAACTGAGTCGGGTTATTCCAGTACCTATCAGACATGTGTACATGGTAGATATTAACCAGGACCGTCGCACCCTTAGGTATGGTGTAACCCCAATCTGTGTGTCAACAGTGCATATGTGGGGTAGTGTACAAGGAGCTGAAGGAAAGAGCCAACCTTATTAGCTGGAAACTTTAATTCTAAATGCATTTCATACCAACCTGTGGGAGCGATGTAATAGCATTTATGAAATGAATTTCACATCCAGAATGTGTCAAATATAAGATATTATACCACGATTCTGGCCCTTCCGGTGGTTTTATATGCGATATATATGTGGTATATTCTGCATATACCACTCATGTGCATTTTTGAAATTTTTGGTATATACTTTTTCGGGGTCAAGTTGGAATATTTTGGGAAATGTTTGGCGGACATACAAAGTCAGTCTAGCCATTGTTTCAATGTGAAAAATCGTCCCAACTCATAGGAGAATTTAACCCCTGCCGCAGTGCTGGTTGGCGAGGACGTTAGCTATAGCGCCACACTGTACGGTGAGGAAATCAAAAGCAAAGGTTGAAGACTACTAACCTGATGGTGATAGGTCCGTATGTGCACCCGCATTTCGTATTGAATCCAACCATGACAAGTCTTCAAATTAAAACATACATATCCTTAGACATTCTAGATGATCCCTCCATACGTATTATGTCCAATATATTCAAAATAAAGGAGAATCCATTGATTTTTCCATCGTAAGCGAGTCGCGGTCCGGCCATTTCCACCCGCCTCCTTGCTCGGCGAAAGTGTGTCAGAGGCCCAGATGTGGATATAGGTCAAGTTCTCGTTGTATGAGGAAGACGCCGAAAATTTCGGACTGTTGTGGAAAATCAATGGATTCTTATTTATTTTGAATATATTGGACATAATACGTATGGAGGGATCATCTAGACTATCTAAGGATGTGTATGTTTTAATTTGAAGACTTGTCATGGTTGGATTCAATACAAAAAGTAACTGTATACACAGCGGTACCTCTCCCGGCAAGGAACAAAAACAATGGCTTCGCGCAGAGCGGACACGGGCCTTGTCGCTTGCACTTACAAAATGTCTTCTCCTGGCTATATTCTGTGGATATCAGGTAAGAAATCAATACAAAATGGCGCGGCTCAGGTATATCCAGCATGTACGGCCCTAGGGCTGCAATACCCATGATCTATCAGCTTAATATTGGTTGAAAAGAATATCAGCTCTCCATAACCTTCATGAGATAAGGATATAGTGGTTTAATTTGCACACACCTTTAGCAATCAAAGTAAGGCAGAAATCGGAAATACACATATTGTAGCAGCCCATGATAATCATCCAACCTGTTATTTCCCAAGCATAACCTACTCTGCATTTACATGTGTCAGCACATGAATGCAATGTGTGCTAATATAAGCACTTATCGAAGTAGCCAGCAGAGTTCATCCGAATCCCTTGTACTCAAAAAAGGATAAATATTCATGGCAGGAAACAAAGAGTAAATTATCTTATTCCTACTCACCAACAGTTGCGTGACGGAGAATCTCCATGATGAAAGCCTGTAGGTAGTTGAGGTGTGTCTTGTCTGCTAAAGATGGCTGCCTGCCATTACCTACAATCTAAGATATTTTTTGAATTGATAAAAACTTTGCAAGTTCAACAAAGGTAGTGCAGTTTATTTCAGTGTTTGCAACCTTTTTGGCTTAATATTATTGTGGTCTGTGGGTACCAATGTAAGCACCCTCCAAACAGCAACCACTGTTACTCTCATACTGTGTACCAAGGTTTTATGTCATGGCAGATAAGATTGTTACTATAGAATAGTACTAGACATGTCGTATTCAATGGGGGGTGGAATACAATGTGACCGTATTGAATGGGTGTCTGTTATCTATGATTTTGAACAGATCTGAGCCGTTTTTCCTAATTTAAAGCAACATAACCCCCTAGGCCATGACATAAATACAAATCTCCATCTCCATGGGATTCTTTATATCATATTCCCCTCTTTGGAACTGGTCATATCCCATGAAGCCATTATATGTAGCGGTTGTATCCGTGCCCACATAGAACAGGTCCCGTATGACATTCCTTATATTGGGCTCTAGAAATATGTACCGTAAATCCTCGCGTATAGGACGCGGCTTATAGATCAAAATTACATCATTTGCGTCCTACAGGATTTAGCACAAGTCAAGGTGCGTCCTATATGCTGGTATTTTACACTATAGAATATTACTGAAATGATCAATATTTGATCTAAGATGTGTCCTATATGATTTAGCCTAAATCAGGGTGCGTCCTATACGCGAGGGGCGTCCTATACGCGAGGGGCGTCCTATACGCAAGGGGCGTCCTATACGCGAGGATTTACGGTAATTACCATTGATTTTCAACACTTTCACAGAATTTATCTTGTAAATGCAGTTCAATAATTATTCTATACATAAGCATGGAAAAAGCAACTGTTCATCGTAACTTGCAGGTCTATTCCTTTTTAAATAATCTAGGTGTGAATTTTCAGAGCATCTGATATTCATAATAAAATAAAGTGAAAAGCTACAGTTATTTTTCGAAAACATCAAACTGTCCTCCCCCTCCTTTTCAAGATACAGATCTATAAAGTTTCTCAGATTATTCTTGTCAAATGAAGCACGATGCTCCTTAATCTGACTCCTGATGAAGATGTCGATATCACTGTTATTTCTGAGTAGCGTTTTCACCTGAGGTACAACTATTTCTTTCCCATGATGTATTAGATTGTATAGGTATGAATAGTTATCACTTTAACCTCTTCTTGGCCAACATTCTGACACAGCCACTTTGTCCACTTACTTATACAGAATTCCATGTGTTAATGTGTTATCAAACTGGAGTCAATCCCACCCATGGGCGTTTAATACCAAGTTGAGTCTGTGTATGTGTTATCCATATGCTAAGAGAGGGTTGGCCACTCGCAAGTGGATAGGTGTTGGACACGCTATTTGCGCTTGTGTCAGCTTTATTACCTGTGCTTGCCCACTACCAGCTACCTCCTCATTTGTATATTTGGCTATGAAACTTACACCCTGTCCGACCGCCAGATCTTCCATGGCCACTCGGTTACGTCTTTCGAGGAGAAGCGCTAACGCGGCGCCATTTTCGCTTGTAAAATATGAGCAGTAAACTTTCGCATATTCACCACCGGTACCAGGGACACACTTCCGATCATACCGTTTCTCCCCGAAAGGGTTTACGTGGCCACTCAAGGACATTTGCTGCCCTCTGGCAGATACCCTTTGAACTATTTCCTATACATATAGCCATGGATGACAGAGGTGAGGAGGGACTTTGGCAAAGCCCCCCCCCTCACCTCTGTCACCAATGGCTATGCATAGAAATAGACCTGCCAGAGGGCAGCATCAGTCCTAGAGTGTCACCCCCTCTCCTTAGTATATAGATAACAACACCGCAGACTCAACTTGGTAACTTGTACACGCCAATGATCCCACCCCTCCTTGCCCAATCATACCAAAAGAGAGGAGACTGCTAAAACTTCAAGCATTCAATGAATCGGATGCTCATGACCCTGGGGCCTATTAGATCTGAATGAAGTCTCATTAAATCAATAAACCCTGGATAATTAACATGATTTGGATATGGACAACAAATAATTATGTAGCTTACTTTAGCTGAAAGAGGGAACTTTTGAAGAATGGGGAAGAAGTCGACGGCTTCCATAAAATTACCAATAGCAAAGTTTTCTATTATTTTGTCAATTAAAGACCTGAACTGTTCAACTGAGTACTCAAACCTAGAAATACATGAATGAGATGGGTGTACAAGTGAAGAACAACCATACATGATATTCCCCACGGATTGTCATTAGATTGTATATAGTATGATGTATATCGCTATAAGTTACACTAGAATGAGAGAGGAGTTCATAGCATAAACATTTCCTTAGATAAACCACTTTGGATAAAGTAGTTTTTCTATTGACAAGAATTATCAAACAAAATAATTATTAAATGTATGTTTCATAAAATGCAAAAGCACAGGTTAGAGTGTTACAGATAAAAGCCTTGCAGGCGAATTCTGTTTTATGTCATGGCTGATATGAACGTCACTATAGATTAGTAATAGAACTGCCATATTCAATGGGGGGCATTGAATACAATGTGTCTGTATTCAATGGGTGTCCGCCATCTTGGATTTTGAATAGATCTGAGCTGTTTTTCTTTATCTAAAAGCAAAATAACCCCCTAGGCCATGACATAAATGCAAATGTCCACTTCCATGGTATTTTTTCATCGTATTCCCCTCTGTGGCTTTGTGGGATATGCCAGTCCCACCTCAGGGAATACGATGTAAAAATATCCCATGGTCATGGACATTTGCTTATATATGCAATCCCTATGAATCGGTGGTTTACATTTATTTCATGATGAAATATAGAATGGAAGTAACTTTGATGATACCTTGATCCAAAGCAGAGAGAACAGATGTTACTTGCAGCTTCAGTTACAATTTGTGCAGGGTTGAAAGGTGTACCTTCATGTTCAGCAAAGACCTGTATGCAATATACAACCTTTTCATTAGCTGTGGTACTGTAGAGGGCACTATTGGTGCCGTGCCACTTTGCTCCTCCCTTAAAGGTGTAAGGCCGGTTACAACTCCGTTAACTGCAATAGGCTCACGTTTTTACAATGGCTTCTTTTTTTGCAACCTAAATGCTAATCTATTGCAGTTAAGTAATATTCATCACCACGAAAATTGTATTTTGATTTAAATTAGGGAGTTGTCATTATTTATCAACAGGGGGAGGGGTGGGTTTGAAGAGGGGACGTAAAATTGTCAGACCTCCTTTGAAGGGGGGTGCATAACAAAATTACAAAACAAAAAACAAACAAAAAAACTCTGAGCCACTATAGATCAAACAGGGCGTAAAATTCCTCCACACCTCTACACCCCACTGCTGTTAAATAATGACCAATCCCTTAGTACACCATATTAGTTTATGACTCAAACAATAACACATTTTAGTTAAGATGGAAATGAAGATGATACATACATTAGATAACGCAGCAGCCTCTTCCAGTATCTTCCCTTCCATAGACTTCCTTCCTAGACCCAGGTCACGCAGGGAGGAAATTGTGATCCTCCTAAGTGCCTTCCATTTACCTCCTGTCTGCCACACCACACCTAGTAACAAAGAAACGAAGCATGTGTTTTCGGAATACTTGTTGACAAAGGTTTTGCAATTTTGAGAACTTACCCTGAAAATGTTGAGCACTATGTAATCTATGTCATTTGAAAAAATAATATTCTTGTAAATTTGCAGATTATGTGTGCATCAGTAGATAGTAAAAGCGTGAGGAGGTAGCCTAATTTCTTGATGTTCTACTTGAGTTGTGTAAGGTCAACCAATGGCTGCCTTTATGACTTGACTGCATTAATTTTTAGTTTAGTTATTTGTTTCAGTCTCATTTCCAGTCATGCTCTGGTAGGCCACACCGTACTCACCCTTGAATGATTTCCCATGACAAAAAACAAATTCTAATGAGTCATAACTGCTGTGCGGTAGACAGTTGCTTTCCGCACCTATCATGAAGAATCATTTGTTTCAAAAAGTATATTTACTTGATGAAATCATGGGTTAACTAGGGAGGGTATAAGTCTCATTTTTCACTCATCTTCAGGCCGTCCAGACACATTATCCAACCCGTTGTTCTACCACCAATAAACTAGATTTACATTATCAAGCTTACTTCGGAATTCTTCCCTAGTATCACTTCTTTGTACATCGCCAGGTAACTGATCCCATGGATAAACAGCTCTAGAAAGGGGGCTCTTATCATACAGTGTCGATCTAGCTCCTTGTAAGGAAAAGATGATTTTATAATTGTACTAGGATTAGAGACCTGTAATATTGTGAATCAACTTCTATTTCATTTTATTTTTCAAGGTGGCAAGAAGATGTCATTTGAAAATAAATGTCTTATTACCTGTTCATATACCAAATACATTAAAGATGCAGAGAGATTCGTTATTGCCTTTCTTGTATGAAGTGTCCATATTGCACGTTAATTTTATTTTTTCAGGTGGGGAGGGGGATAATTTGGAAGGCAGGTATCCACGTCCAAATACGTTTTTATATTACGCTTTCATACATATATTAAAGAGGTTGGAAAATCCTGCTTTGGAAATGGACTCCTTGGAGTGAAACAACATACACCTAACAAATTCTCGTTTATGAGCATGCTGGTAGAAGATGACTTGAAAGGCATTTCTCAAGATTGTAGGACTGAACGGCTCTAAATGGCTGTGGGACCTACATCTATTGGTCACAAGTAATTTCCTTATCGTCATGATGCTCCAATGAAGAACTGGTCAGCACTTCATTGGAGCATCATGCCGACCCTCCAGTAGTTTATGTATTAAACCCGTAGGGTCCGCATGATGCTCCAATTGTCGGGTCGAGAAATCCTTTTTAATATGATGATTCCCAATGACATTGATGACGAGATAACTGAGGAACCCGTAGATACAGTTTATACATCTTTATTGCATAGGCTTAACAATTGATGTTTCATTGTGAACAACACTTCTCGCTTGGCTTATGAGACGATACACATTTCTATTGTGAGAGATTCCATACTGAACTTACGATATAATAAATAAGTCCTTCCGTCCCGTGGTGATGATCCCCATCGTGCACTCCAGTATAACCATAGGTAGTCTATGGTTCCAGGCTTGTCATGCCTGTATATTGGTTAACCTATAGGGTGCAGCACATAATGCTGCATGGCTATGATATTGTAGATCGGAAGGTGGCGGTGCACAACCTATGTCTGAGTTGGGTGACCGTCAGGGCCGCTACTGGTTCTACTAATAGGGATATGGATATCCTGTCCCAAGAGCTTGCTAGGTCTGGTTCATACTGGAATGAACTGGTCTATGGGCCTCACTATGGGATAGCCCTACATGATGGTTATCATACATAATGGTTATCCTGTATAATGGATATCCCTCGTGTACTCTTAATATATTCTGAACTGTTAGTGGTATGGTCTACATATAGTTGTTTTAATGGGGCCTCATTGTATGGAAAGGTTAAATATGGGCGGTTAATAAGTGGAGGCCATAATTTATATAGAGATTACTATATGGTGAGATTTATAATGAATTTAATGTATGTCATATGCTGACACAATGAAGGGCTAGCGAGCAGTCTCACCAGCACTTCATTGGTGCATCATGATGACCAATGGGCATGATGCACTCCTGCACCAGCGGCCTTTAAAGGGTTAAATTAAATTGCAACACATTGAGGTATACTTGAACTGCATCTGATAACTGTCTAGTTATCACTTTAATTGTCAAATGATATCACAATCCAAGCTCTTCTTCTTCGCCATCTATTTGAGTGAAAATGGCGTGAGACTTGTTTCTCTTTAGCAGCACTACATGATAGGAAATGGTCATGGTATATTGACCATTTACTGCTGATACGTTAATGCATCATGCCCATTGGCATTCATTATGCATTAATATAACTCTTAATGGCTAGCATGGATAAGACGTACCCACGCTAGCAAGTCATGTGACCAGCCCTTGACCAATCAGGGTACCACAATTTTTCCACTGACACCCTTGATCTTTGGGCAGGTACCCTTGTAAGATTTTGCCGTGCTAGACGTCCTTTTGCAATATGCAGACCGTATGGGGTATAGAGTCAGCAGCTCCAATGAATTGCTGGTGAGCAGTCACTCAGTTCTTCACAGGTGTATTATGATGACTCATGGGCATGTTGCACTCCTGCAGTGGCGGTCATTAAGGAGTCCAAGCACCAAGCACCCCTTAACCCTTACGTGCCTAGAATAGCAAAAGTGTGCTCTTATGCACTTATGTATGTTCAACAGGCCACCATGGATTTAATCTTAATCAGATTGAGATGATATCAATACCAGCAGGAAATTAATTACAATACATATTTTTTTTTTCCAATTTCCAACAGAATGGCCTTCTATGAAATCTCAAAATTATGCTTTATAACTTGAAAATAGCCTATTCCCCACCAGAAATAAACAAGAACAAAAGAGTATGATATACTGGGCTCTTCCAATCAAATCAGACCATTTTGAACAACCTCTTGTGCCCTCATCATTCCCTACTGAGTCATATAATTTTCTGACATATGCCTCATATTACGTTTTCTGAAACCTATTTTACTGCCCTGTTTGTTACCATCTGAATTAGGACTTTAATTCGGACATGATATATAGGTAATAGCCTCTACTATGTCAAGTATATTGAAAAAATAGCTTTCTCAAAATAATTCTGGGCACGAAAGGGCTAAAGGGGAAAGACCACCCTATTTTCATTATCCCTTCATCTGGTAGACCTCATATTGAATAAAAAGATTCAGGCTTCTTTGATGTCTTCTATGACATCACAATATACCAAGTGCAGCACTTTGGGAGCAATTGGTCTATTGTGACATCATAGATTCCTGGATTCCTTTATAAAAGCAGATATGATCATAAGTATGCCTGAATCTTTTTTATTCAATATAAAGTCTACCACATAAGGAGATCATGAAAATAGGGTGGTATTTTGCTGATTTAATTGTTAACATATTGTCTCATATCCAGGACTAACAGGCGAAGCTTCATGTGTTTATGACCACATTTTCACTAACAATCTAGACTAATGATCCTGGTTTATGGTATGGCCTATACTTCCAAGAACAGACGTAGAATGCAAATATTATTGGACGTTTCTCGAAAATCATTCTGACATTGTTGTAGCACAATGCAGTAATAAATCCACTGATAGACCGTTTTCTGTGAGAACACATGCAAGAAATGTAGGCAAGTCAAATTGCAGCCTACTCGCAGTAGTGGATCTACAACTAATCTCTCCCATATGAAAACTCACAGGAGACCCTATTGAGAGTGATGCCGGCGCCATGTTTGTTATCGAAAAGGGACTAAAAAAGTAGGGCCTAGATCTTTGTTTGCTGTGATCACTAAGCTCATTCCTTTTGCAGTTTGCCTTTTTAGGGGACATAGGTACACCATAAGCAAATCCTACTTTTTATAGGTAAATTCAATGTTTATTTATTCTTACAATGTGCTAGAGCATAAACATCAGGCAGGGAAAACATGACTTTTATCAGATTGAATTTTAGAAGTTTTTAGACAATAATATTTGGATCAATTAGATACTCTGAAATTCAAATCTTAGAAATCAACAAGTAGTCCTGGAGGGAACTTCTCAAGACTGTACGACTAGACACAACCAGTATGACTTCAAACCTTCAATATCAGAGTGGGTGATCGTAGGTAACACACTACGACTATGTTGTATGATCAGCACTTAAGGCAGTAAGTACATAGGGTTTGGTAGGGCAGTCATACCAGTGCAATTATTAGCGACCACTAGATGCAGGGCTATAATGGCATTTAGCTGAGGGATCTCACTATGACTTGAAGTGGACTAGTCCTACCATCTTGAGAAATGCCTTCCTGATACAGGATTAACTGGAGCAATTTCAAAATGGTCTTCTCACCAAATTAGTGCTACCCGTCGGCCCCATTGTATATTAGTAGGGGAAATAATAAATCATAAAACAATAATGCCAGACTTATTGTCTTCAAGGCATGTTTTGCATGATAGGCATACCAAGCTAATTAATCAAAGGGTTTATGGTAGAACAATCACTTTCCTTTGTATTTACTCATAACTCTCTGTTCTTGACATCCTCATAATTTCAACGAAATGGAAGATGACATTTTGTTTCATTTAATGTATTTGTGTGAAAAATGCATGATTAGACACTGTGTCATATTGAAAGATAATTGAGAAGGCGTAAAATAAAAACATTTGAGAATCACATACAACAATATAAAAATACATTGAATTTATTATTGAAATCATTACAGGCATTTCTATGATTTTGTCTGTTTGGATGGAATTCCATTAAATGGAATGACTCATTTATAAAATGAGTTCTGGACGGATTTTTTCCCCAATGTAATGCCTTTTTCAAGTTCATAAATTCTTTTGTATATCAATAATATATTATTATGATGGTAGTAATGAGGTCAAAGCTCATATCCAGAAGAGCAAGATAATATTTATGCACAGATCATCACAATTTTGTGTGTTGCACTTTCTTCCATGTCTAATAATAATGACTGCAAAACATCAATTAAAAAAGTACTGACGACATCTCTAGGGAACAACGATACCTTTAAAAACGATCATTGGGACTTTGTTTTAGATTATGTCTATCTCATCTAGGATCAAACGGTAAACAACATTTTTCTTTTTCAAAACAGTATTCATTACTAATAAAACGTTTATGTAATAAAGATCGTCAGTTCAAATTGGACCACTCTGCATATATACTTCCAAACTGACTTGAAGACCATAGTGCCAAGGTAATGCAAACCGACACATATTTTGGCTTTATAAGGGAGTGATCATTTTTTAAAAACGAGGGGGTGGCGGGTTTGAGGGGGATCAGAATTTTCTTAACCCCCTTACCAGGGGTTCGAATTTGTTTGACCCCTTAACCAGGGGGGTCAAAATAATTTCACCTGTTTTCAGCAAAAAAGCCTTCGTCTAACTATTGGTTAAAACTATAAAAGGGTACGTTCGCACATGAATTTTAGCCCTTCGGGGGGTCAACAAAGACCCTCAAGATGGCGGGTGCCAAATTTTTGTGTGTACACTTGCAAACCCACCAGCCTCCCCCCCCCGTTGTTTAAAAAATGATCACTCCCTAGCAGAAATATACACTTCAGATCAAGGATTAAACATTTGCAAAGTTAGTCGCATAATGGCTGTGTGTATTCATATCAGCTCTATGGGACTTCATAAAAAACTGATGAATAATACATGATAAATTCCTAACATCACAATCATTTAACAATGCAATTGAGAAAAGTCAATAGTGCGATTGAGAAAAGTCAATAGTTCAATAAGATTGATCATAAATGACACACATATGATGCAAGAGTGTTTTAAATTGTTTGGAAATTGTAGAAAAATTTCCTGGTTACAAATGTTGTGATCTTCAACCATTGAAATCTAACATGTTATCTGTGACTACTTTGTAATAGTCTTTTATCGCAGAAACTACAAACCATAATACACACTTGTAGTAAACTCATCAACAACTATAGGTGGGACTTTAACCTTAGGAAAAAGACAACCCTATTTTCATGATGACTTACTTTGGGAGTATTTTCATTGAAGAAATAGATCCAATCATAAATTTCTGCTGTTTTAAGGTCAGGAGCAAGACCACTCTGATGCAGACTATGACATCATGATAGACGAGTATTGACTACACACTGCTATCTTTCTACAATAATGGTACTTATAAGCAGGTTAGAGATGGGAATATCTTGTTAGGACACACCAGGATCATAGTACAAGAGTCTAATTTTAGTCTGTACTAAGATTCTGATACCATGCACAGTCTTAGGATGTACTGGGATCTTAGTACACTTGTGTGTGTGCACTGGACCATAACACTCACCTCTGCAGGTGTATGGGCCAATCAGAGCCTTGGTCACTGGACCATGACACCTACCTGTGCATACATTATTGGGGTCAAAGGTGGGATGGTGAAACCACTCCACTATTTTGTACTTACATTTACATTAAATGATACATTTACTCCCTTATTAAACAACACTTGGCTAAAATGAAAACGTCATTTTGTAGGCATTTATCTATTCTTTAATCTTGTGGGTTCATATTTATTAGCAAATTTAACAAAAAATTAGCAAATAGATTTTACTATACCTGGACTAAGGGGAAATTTATACATATAAACTTTTCTCAGAGAATATTCTGATTTTAGTTCTGTAAAAAAGTGCTTATGTAAAATATAGTCCCCATGCACTTAAGTTGACTTTAGAATTATGTATTTTGATGAAGAAGTTAGAGAAATTTGATGATAAAACAGTGTACTAAGTTCTTAGTACACCCCATGATCCAGGGACTATCATTGAATCTTAGGGCGTACTAAGAAACAGGTTAGTCCTGAACCTGATTAGTGCCCTTTGACCCATCTTCCATATTTCTGTTCATTACTAGCACTATATAGTCCCTTTGGTATTACCCACCATGTTCAAATGATGCAGCACTTGATGGTCTTTTGTGACATCAAACTCTGTACCAGAGAAGTCTCTTTGATGCCCTTACAATAGCAGATACATTGCCTCCCAGCAAATTGTCGTCATCTGCCGCCATGATTGGTCATCAATGGTGACTCCTTTTTGAGTGATAACTCATTTCGTCATCTTTCGCCACTGTGTGTTAGACTCATGTGGCATAGCAATTGCTATTCCTGGTGATCTTGTGCTATAACGACGTCGTGTTCCATCTAGTGACATGTATGAGCCACTTCACACAGGTTGACGAGGACTCACAACAATTTGCTGGGCTGCTTGAATGCAGTACTGGCAAGTAACCCTCCAAGGTGCTTTAGCCATACATCATAATGACCAAAGGGCATGATAATTATAGTGATACCCTACAATCGATTATGTAGTTTTCCTACATTTAAATGTATTACATTTTCATCTCTAAATCTGTGCCTCAGGTGTTTTCTTTACAATTGTTTATTGTTAAAAATGATTAGTGATTAGCTCAATTAAAACTGGATGTGAATCTTATATGTCAAAAGCAGTGGAATTATGTGTAATTCAAGAAAGAAAATGTATTATGTACATATGTAACTTGTTTATGTTAATACATAACCAATGGCACACCTTATATCTCACAGCATTCCAGAAAATTTGAAACAAAG
The DNA here is from genome assembly GCA_949317995.1 of Acholoe squamosa. Classification (NCBI taxonomy): domain Eukaryota; kingdom Metazoa; phylum Annelida; class Polychaeta; order Phyllodocida; family Polynoidae; genus Acholoe; species Acholoe squamosa. The sequence continues at coordinate 71,054,732 of OX439041.1, forward strand.
TCTATACACAAAAATAGAAAAAAATATATGTAACACACAGATATCATGCACATAAAATAGTCAGAGTAGTAATAAGGCAAAGGTAAATTTGTAGGTTTTAACATGATCCAAGCAATCAACGGATAAAACATGTAACATTGTATTATAATGGTAATCCAAACTGGCACAAAATAATTACACTCCAAAGTAGGTTGTATATTCAAACTATATACAAATTATGAGAGTTCATGATTTTCTGCCTAGTGCCTCTAGACGTGCAGGTTTCCGGGTGTCAGGTTTTGTAGAACCTGTTGATTCCTGTTTACCGCCCTTTGTATCCCTGCACCTCCTTTCTCCATGAGGTGAGGAGGATTGATGTGCATCATGTGGTGATGACGTATGGTCCTCGCGATCAGAATATCCTTTACTTGCTGTTGCAGGGCTAATGTTCCAAGACCTAATTGCCCTCTTTTGTCCACCAGTAGGAGAGTGCTCACGAGGAGACCAACCTCCATCATTTTTCCTCTCTCTACGAGTCAGTCTCGGGGATGGGCTCAACTCCCGGCGCTTTGGGTGCATTGCAGATAGATCACCCGATGTATTATCATGTTCAGACAGTTGACCATCAGTGTTGCTGCGGTTATGGCGCTGTCGATGCTCATCCTCATTTTCATCACCAGAACAACTTGATGAGGCAAGATGGCCGTCAGAGCGGCAGTAGTTGATGACTTGTCGGTTCCCTTTTCTCTCCACAGGTGGTGTGGTGGGGCTGATTAGTAACATCCTGTCTGCTGCCGCCTTATTGCCTTTTGCAAATGGCGTTGTTGGCATGCGGTCGATTAAGTCATAGCTGACAGGAGAGAGTGGGGCCCCTGATCCACCTTTACCACCTTGTCCCATGTTCCTACTGTCCTTCATCAAATTAAGTTCATCCACACGGTCTATGGTAATTGACGGCGTCTTGCGGAAAGGTTTGGGTTTCGCCTGTTTGGTCTCTGGTATGACCATATCATCATGGTGAGGGTCACTGGCTGGAATAGGAGAACCAATGCACAGAGTTCTAAAGTCTTTTTCAATATCTTGTGTTCTTGGGTTTCTCGGAGAAGCAGACCCTTCTCCAGGTTTCCCTTTCATGCCCCTCAGACTTTGGCCAGGAGACCGTGGAGATGTGGTAGGAGATACTGAGTCTGGCCGAAAATCATATGAAGTCATTTTCTTCCCCTGCCTTGGTGATCGGCCAGCCAAAGGCCCAGAATCATCTAAGGGAGGCAAGGAGCTGCCTTTCATCTTGTTTGCCATGATGGAAATATTGAACACACTTCAATTCAAACCAAGTTTTACTTGCAATACTACACTACCTATGAAGTAGCATAGCAGAGAAAGATCAAGAATTACAAATTTCCACTAATGATACCAGCATAAGGATTGCCATCTTGTCTTTTCTGTAGTAGGGTGCTTCAATATTACAGCCAAGTGTTCCTTTCATGCATAAAGTACTCCAAGTGCCTGAAAAGACAAAATAAGAATAATGAGTTAAAGGCCATCAAAAATTACAATGGAAATTCTCAAGTGGCTCTCTATCCCAGACTAATATGCACGATGGGATTTGTTGCATGTTCTAAACTCGTTACTTTGAAGGAGGCAACTAGTATAATAATATATTGTAATCAGCCTTGCACAAGGAAAAGGCTATTTGACTGCCTTCAATAAGGAAGGAATTACAAAAAGAAATGAAAGATGAGAGCAGAGACAGGGGTCATCTAACAGCGCCTGTTTTTTAGATCTAAAAAAGGCGTTTGATAGTGTGCACCATGGTTACCTTATAGAGTTACTCGGCAAAATTGGCCTACATAATAAAGTACTAAACTGGCTAATGTCGTATTTAACAAGGAGAAGTCAATATACAAAAATAGGTTCATTTAAGTCAGTGGTAAACGAAGTGAATTTTGGTGTCCCACAAGGCTCTGTTTTGGGACCGCTGTTATTCATTCTATATATTGATGATGTAAAAACAAGAATAAGTCCATGTAAATTCTCCTTATATGCCGATGACCTGGTAGTTTACTCGGCAAATAACAAAATAGATCTAATAATTGACAGATTGCAAAACACCATCAAGGAGGTTGGCCAATGGTGTACTGAAAAATTGTTAACGGTTAATACAGACAAAACAAAAATATGTTGGTTTGGGAGTTCCGCCAAACTAAAAAAATGTAAAGATAAAAATTTTTATCTGTATGGTGATATGCTTGAAACTGTGAACAGTTATTCATATTTAGGACTTAAAATTGATTCTAACTTAAATTTCATCCCGGCTTTAAATGACTTGATCTCGAAGGTTCATGTTAAGCTTTTTATGTTCAGTAAATTGCGTAATCTGTTAACTGAGAATGCCGCTGTACAAGTTTATAAAAGCACAATTATGAGTCTTTTTGATTATGCAAGCTTTGTTCATGATGGAGGAAGTGATGTAATGCTAGAGAAACTGGAGAGAATGCAGTTGTGGGGACTCAAAACCATATACAGGGGCAAACATATGACAAATGACGACATGTATGTCACGGCTGGCATTACCACATTGGCAGTCCAACGCCAGAGACTTTTGTTGAGCTACATGTATAAATTGTCCAAAAAGGATGAGTGGATTGATCACAGTAAAAGGCGAGAAGGACTGTGCTCCGAGGCTAGTATAAAGTTCAAGACCTTCAGGGCAAGGAACAATGGTTATCATAATTCACCGCTATTCAGGGGCAAAAGCCTTTGGGACAACTTGGGCTCATGGTACTAATTGAGTGCTGATAAATTCACCTTTAAGAAAAGAATAAATGCTATACTAGATTTAACTAAACAGAGTAACAACCCTGCACAGGCGGATGGCGATTAGGTAAAGAGGGATATATGAGTCCTAGGGGATGGGTTGTAATGACTTCACCTCATTTTGGAGTCTCATCCGCTCTCTTATGGGATGATGGTTCTGCTCTGCTGGGAGGGGTTGTAATGACCCCATCTAGCTGTGCATGACCATTAATATTTATTGTATTGTGAATGAAGCTCTGGATGGGTTGTAATGACTTAACTGGGCTTCTATTCATAATTGAATCCTAATGGTGACCATCCGTCCAGCTGCATGGGCTCTTATTCATGTGATATCACTATCCATAGGTGCCTTAATCTCAAAATTTCATAATTCTAGGGCCGATGATAATAGTTTTTGGTCTCTTATGTCATGTTTCTAGTGAAACATATTGCTTCAGATATGTAGAAAATAATTAAGTCTCCTTACTGATCATAATTCCGTTAAATAAATTTGTCTATCAGCTTTTTATTAAGCATTTGTATTTATGGGGGATTAATCACCTCCAACCTTTGAAATGATAATCATTCGTCGATTGTACATAATGTAACCTGTTACTTTTGTAAATATACTCCAATCTAGTTTTTAAGCTTTATATACATATTGTATGCCTATCTTCACCTATATACATCGTATCATTATATTCATTAGAATGTGCAGGAAAACTGAAACTGTGGTATGACTAAGAGGAATCACCATATTGTCAGATTTCATCACTCATTTTAATTAGTGACTTGACAATAAAAACCTTCAACCTTTAAAAAAAAAAAAGAAAAATGAAAAGTGTGTGTGAGTGTGTGATATAATTTAGATCAAGCCTCATGTACTGTAAGATACCATAATTATTCACTTTGATAGACTTCCACATGTTTTCTGCACTGCAAAATTGGTGTTTAGATTCTAAACATGTTGAGGTCTAAACATGTTTTAAATCTAAATATTCTGGTCCATCAGGTGCTTAATTGACAATGTTTTTTTTTTTTTTTATTTAAACCTTAAAATTCTAATCACCGAAACAGTTACCCTATGTTTAGATGTTAGACAGAAAGAAAACTAGGTATTTAGCTTTTGAACATTTGGATTTGTATGTGTGTAGACACATAATATACACAATTTGGCAGCAGTATACTGATATGGACCTTCTGCAGACAGTTAGTTCCCTGTTATTGATGAGTCATATATATGGAATTATTACCCTAAAGTATAGTTTCATACAACAAAACATATATACCCAATGTCCACAAAAAGGTATAAAGCAGTTTTACTCTTTACCATTGGTACATTTGCACCACAATGACACATCTGGTGCTTAGACACCCATTTTGTGAATTTCTGAAATTTATATATCAAAATTCACTTCATCTCTCTGCTGTATTTGTCACTGAATCTCTGAAACTGGTGCTGGTGTAATGTGGATAAAGTACTACAGAGATGAAATAGCTACATAGTGTAGTTGTATCATGTAGCCTAAGGAATCCCCCCGGGGTTTGAGCATGAGCAACATATTAGGTCCTCAACAACCTAAATGTATTCCAAAGCCAATTCCTAACCAAAATATAAACTCACTGGAAAGCACAATATATGCAGAATCCAGAAATATGTAAACCTAAACACTATGAAATCTAAGCACATTGGCTAAACATATCATATTTCTAAACATTTTACATGTGTTTAGGAGGATATTATGCTTACAAGAACGTTATAAGATTATGTTTAGTATTGTGTTTAGGATATAAACACCTTATTTGAGGTGTATTACCTCCTCACTGTAAAGAAAAATGCTGTCAAAAATATTCCTCGTTCTAAAGTTGCCAGAGAATTATCATTATTTTCACAGCGATGTCATTAATTTTAGAGATTCCTTGTACCACCATACTGCCACCTGGAGATTCTTGTAAATTCTACACTGGCTCCCTGCTACATAATTAAAATGGTTCAATGTTTTACATGGATCCCTGGTAGATTCATCAGTTATTTTTTTCAGTGCTTGTTACCATGCCGTCATGTACAGATATTGATCTGTTACTGATAAAGTTAATTCAAAATTGCTTCGTGAATAATCTTCCACAGACACGTTCCTTATATTATCAATTTTCTTTTTCATGCATTTCATTTGTGTTTGTTTCTAGTAACAATGTTGAGAAGGAAGTGAAATAACCTTTATGAAACAAGAGAATGTTGAAAGTGTAAGGTTTAAAGCAATTTGGTAGGTCTTTTTGATCAGCAAATAAATCATTGCCTGGGGGCATTTGGCACCTTCTGTGGTGACCATCAAATATGGACCGAAGTCTTCAACTTTTGACATATGGAGTAGTTCCTGCATTCAAACAAGAACAACAATTTTTTTTATATTATTGAGAAACCGGTTTACACACGATACTCCAACCGGTGAGATTTTTCTTCTTTCGGTCTAGGTTTAGGTAATAAAACACAAAAGGAGCTGCCTTCAGGTAACTAATCTATCATGAGTATGGTATGGGTTTACCAACACCACGCAGACTGCAGGCTATGCTATTCTGACGCCACACTTCAGTGGTCCCAGTCCAATTATTTGCAATATTGATGAACATGGGTTGAAAACTAAATACCCCAGGGACCTCAACGGCACCTTAATCCTTAAGGGGCTGCTATATGCTAATAACCTAGCTCATAATTCGAAGCAGATTTTCATCATGCTCCTTTTTGAGTGGATGCTATGATTCTACCGACTTGAAATACTTTGTAAAACGCATAATGATGCACAAGCCCAACCTAGGCCTGGCCGAACCATCAGCAATATGGTATGGTCAATTGTCCCCTGAATATAGAAATTTTACAGTGATTGGTAACACAAAATTGCCGGAGCTTCATCATTATTTTCCAGTAAAATCCCTTGTGATTAAAGGAAATGACATCTGGGGTTTCTTTGTAAAAACTAGACCGCTTTAATGCATTGTAATTAAAGTTGTTCACAGTTTCGCTTTAGGAGGATGCCTCGTAAATTCAACAGTTATGCCACTATAACTACCACTGGTACCTACGGAGAGGTGAGTTGGGGAAGAGGGTTTATCTGTCATCAATAACAACTCAGTACTTTATGCTGCTTGATTAGGTTTACTATTGGTACTATTGTTTCAATGGCGGTGAGCTATGATTAACCGTATAAAGGCTGCTGATGTATTAATACATCATGCCCATTGGTCATCATGATGCATGAATGCAGCCCTGGCCACTGATTCAACAGGGCTACATTCTTGCATTTTGCTGACCCTATGCATGGTTGGTACACAAACTCCTGGAGGAGCGGCATAATGCTCCAACGAAGTACTGGCGAGATCACCAGCACTTCATCGGTGCATCATGATGACGACCAATGGGTATGATGCATTATTTATGCATTAGCGTCCCAGGATGGGTTAAAGGATGAAAATGTTAATGGCATGCTCAATTAGGTGGGATCTCTGGATTTGGTGTTGGGTGGTCTCCAGTTACAGGTCTCCAGTAAGCAATATGCACTGTACTCCATCCCAACAGGACTGTTTTATTCATTTTAAGGTGGAAAGGACGCCTAATTGGTCTGGAACAATTCCAGGTTACAACCTCCATAGCAGATGTCAGCTACTATCAGTATAAAAGATTCACTTCTATGTCTCTACAATTCTGTAACCTCATAGAGCTGCCTTTGTATAGAGAAGTAAAAATCAATTTAATATTGATCAACAGATCAAAAAAAAAAAAAAGAAAATAGTTTGGAGGCTGTGTCATGGTAATCACTTTAGTTAACCATTTGAGGGCAGCTGATTGACTAATGTATAACGCCATTTGGTTGGCATGATGCATGAATGCATCTTGACGACCCCCCATGGTCAATATATTCCCCATTTCTACTCACCAGAATTTATTTGGTGCATCATGACAATTAATGGGTATAGATGATTAACTCCTGTACCAGTGATGCTTACAGGGTTAAGTGAAGATAGGGAGTGCATTTCTTCATTAGTTTTAGCTGGACCTCCACTATCACTTACATGGGCATTATCTATGGCTCTTAAAAAGCATCGTACAATTTCAGTAGGCTAGTGAGATTATTCAGACTGTGGTGTGTAGTGTATTTCTTAACATACTACAACTGCCCCTTTTAAGTCATACCAACGTACCCTAGGAAAAGTACTGGGATTTGTAGTCATAGTGTTGTTCACAAAAATACTATCTCATGTAGCAACAAGGTCACAAGAACATGACATTGTATATTGCTATTGGTCCTATGATAACTTATCAGGGCAAATTAACCTATAAAATCTACATAGTGCACGGTAAGGTATTTCTGAACACAGTACGACTGCACCATTTAAGTTGTACAAAGATTGCCGTAAGAGGAGCATTGGTATTTACAGTTGTAGTTCTTCGTGCTATCATAGGACCTACAGAAACATACTCCGGTTATAAACAAACAAGCTCAACATTACAAAAGAATGCATTATTTACACTGACTATTACAATTTGAAACAAACATATGTTAAGTTAATTGATATGCTATGATTTTCTCTCTGATTCCCAAACTTTCGTTCCTACAAGATGTCCATTTGATTTATTCTATCTCGATACTTAAAGGCTGAAAATGCATAAGGACTATAAAATTACGTACTTCTGTAATCATCAATATAAACACCCCATCTATGGATCAGTGTCTTTAGACAAATTAAGATACGTGCATAATACGGATAAGGTACTAAGGCTTCAATGTCTATGTAGATTGTATGATTGCCTATACAGCTCTATGCATGTACAACCTGTACTGTATTGATTTTTGTGGGGGATCATTGATAATTTACCTTTAACAGGTACATTCATATTAGTCCAGTAGATAGAGCATAAACATTGGCACATTTGGCAGCAAGCATGAAAGTTTGCACATAGGACCTTTTTGATGTGCTGAATCCATTTCTAAGAGGAAACATCATTTTCGAATAATGTTTCTTCTCATAAATTGATGTTAATAATAAAAAGTATTAATTAATTATTTAATTCCATAAAAATACCCAATAGATTTTCTATGAATTTGAAAGGCTTCAAAACCACACAGAATAGCTACAACCCATTAGTATTCATGACTTCTAAGTCCAAAACAATAATCCTTTAATTGACTATCCCATATTAATGACCTTATTTGCATATTTCAATCAGATAGCTTTACAAGCAAACCTAAGTCAGCCAACACCTCTGTTTGAGACTAAGGCATAGTATTAGCTCCTTCACTACCATTTAGTTCCAATTTAGATATAGTCATACATATAATCAGACTTTTACATATATACTGCTAACCCTAATAAGCAATTATAATTTATGCAAAATAGAATAGAGTCAGTATAATGTGTCAGGCTTTGAGTCTTACAGTAATCATAAATATATATCAATACATCTGAGCTTGGATATACATTCCATGATGACCATTATTTGATTGATTTATGTGATGATGGTAAGTCTGATAAGCATAATTTGTGACCCATCCTTACAAAACGGTTCAGAAGTCGCACATACAAAATGTTTAGTTATTGGCATATTCATTTACAGCTCATCAAGAGCTTTCATTTGGTATATAACACTTGCATATTTGAACCAGGTGGTCATCTGCATATCTTCTGCTGGTTATTTTAGTCAGACCGATTAAAAATTGAATGAGATAATTGACATATTATTCATATAATAATTTATGAATCCTATTTATGAATCCTATATAATGTATTTCTAAATAACCATGATGACTAGATCTATGTCTTTTTGACATTTGGGGCTTAAATTCAGTTAAGTGAGCAAGGAATCTGAAAGATATCTACCCATATGTTGGAAAAATGCTAAATTATCAATTTTAAAAAATCTGATATTTTTGACACTATACCACTTGAAAGGGCCTTATCTTGGCTTCTAAATGTGCGACTTCAGTACCACTTTGTTAGGATGGGTCACATTTATGCTAAATCATGGTGAAAATATGATACTAATATGTAAAGTCAGAGCATGAAAAGTTGCAACATGAATAGATACCACTGGGTATGAGAAACTAAGGTATGCAAATATTGCTTGTCTTTTCCCTTCATATAAATCAGCAGTATTTACATTGATTTTCTGCACATTAATGACTTAATTTGCATATTGTGATTAAGTAGCCCTTTATGTCACTCTAGGAAAGTATCTTTCCCTGTTGATCCCTGTTATCATAATCTTGCAAATCTGCTATCTTAACAGATGTTAACATAGCAGATTTAAGTTGAATTAAGTGGTCTGCACCCACAGACTATCTGCTCCAGCTGTCCCCAATAAGCTATTGAGCAGAGTAGGTTCCTGATCGTTTTCTACCCCATCATTGAAAATGATATATGAGCCACAATTGCTTGGGGGGTATCCTAATAAAGTAGTCATATTTGTTAAGCTACTCTCTTGAAACAGTGAGTTAGGGTGCTCGGTGCTTGAATAAGGATCACCATTTAATGAATTTTGTCAGACAGACATTATTCCTGTGTTGTGATATGGTCAGGTTTTCCTTACTGGAGACATCTTTGGTGGTTTGAACTTCTCACTTTTCAAGTGAGGTGGACATTTCCCCCAGGTAACTTTACTTATACAACTACGCTAAGGTTGCTGAAAGGTGTGTGGGCAGATGCCCACCTGTGAGTCCTTATTAGGGTGAAAGTAAAGGACAGTATAATATCATTATTAGATCTTGAATGCTGCAGTTTACATTAAACCTTTCTAGAAGGTAGGGAAATAGAGAAATGAGGAGGAGTGTCAGGCCAACATCTTCCAATGGCTTAGTTAAGGGATGCCCTTATTCATATCCCGGTATTTAGGGGAATGGGGGAAGCCCTGATTCCCACCCAAGGCCTCCATGTGTTATACATAGTCCAGGGCTTTATCTAGAGACATGCACAATCAGACACCTCCAACTTGAACCTGCAAAATCATTGCAGGTGACTATGAAGAATAGCTGTACATCATCCTGGACGTGACCTCATAAGAGGAGATTGTGTGCCCTGTATTTAAGAAGGAAGCATTTCACTGAGCAGCCTCTCAAGAACTGTGGTACCCGTATAGTATGAGCTATCATCATGCTAGCTTTAGCAGAGTAGTTCTAGACCTGCAAGTACCAATGGAGGGTAACTCTGTTATTATGGGTAACCATACTATGATTTCAGGGAATTCAGTAATAGTGCCAACTGAACCAGTGCTTGGTGAATAAATCCTTGAACTATGGCCATGAATGCATCAGGCAGACATATCCCAGCAAATATGCTTGTGCTGGGGTAAGGCTGAGGGGGGCCAGGGTGAAGGTATTCGGAGCTATAGCACGGGGAGTGAGAAGGAGTCAGGTATGAGTGAGCTCCCTCAGCCCTCACTCTTTCTCACTCAGCTATGCTCAGCAAAAGGGATGAGATGGGGTGAGGATAAGGTGCATGAGGGTGAGGATGAGTGAGTTGTGAGAAAGCCGGCTCAATCTCACTCAACCTCACTCAGCTGTACGCAGTTAATGGCCTGGGCTGAGTGAGCAAGAGTGTGCATGAGTAAGCATAAGCTTAAGGTCACTCAGGCTCACCCAAAGGGATGCTCACATATGTCCTATTCCCTGATTGGTCCATTTTTAAGTTTGAAAGTTCTTTGTCCTCCAGGGAATTTTCCACTGACAGTTTGAACCAACAGCCACTGGAGGAAGGTTGTGAGGTAGGTTGTCTCTTACTATTAGAATCTGTATGTATTTATAGGTATAATGCTCATTTTTTTTGGGGAGTGGAGGTGCATGCTATAGAAGTATATATCATTTTCTTAACTGATGTTATCATCTATTTTCAGAGCAAACCTTAGTAAATTGAACATGCTGGAGATTGATAAGTATACACCCTGGCACCACCACCACTATCCAGACCAAAGTCTTATAGATTCCAAAGATTATTAAGGCCTTAGACCAAGCAAAGGATAATTAAAATGTCAATTCATATTACTATAAATGATACACACATGTACCATTACATATGGCACATTGTACTATTTTACATTTTAGTTCTACATATATGGCACACTTTGACTACATAACATGGATACCAACTCTGGAGAGGACACTGCAGTGTACCAAAGGGATACATCATGGACATACAAGAAGATGACTTTCAATTGATGGTTTTGTTCTAATAAAAGATACCCAAAGTAAATAGGTTGGGTGGGCCAAGGAAGGGTGGGATGGGAGGGGCCTGCAAGAGGAAGGGGAGGGAGGGGAAGGGAGGGGGCATTTTAACCTCAACAGGTCACATGACCTATGCAATAGGGGGCTGTGTACAAATGACGTCATGCAGGAGGGGGGAGGGGGGGTCCCACTGCCCATGACCAAGTATGACAAGGGGGGGGAGGGGGGGTCATGGGCTGCATGACATCATGTCATAAAAAAAAACTGCAAGTTGCTTCAGTTTTGGAAAGAAAAAAAAATGATTTGTAAAGGTAGGGAAGTTTAATGCATTCATCTGTTATGAAATATATATTACCTATACAGGCATGCTTTCCTCAGACACCCCACTCAATGATTGTCACTGCCATCAGTGTCAGTGTTGGTCCACTACTCTATCCTACCTCTAACCCAGGCCCCATACCACTTTGAAATGCCCTTTTAACCAAAGGACCCCATATATAGGTTGATCTATGCGGGTAAGAAGTACCTTGTACACTGGCATTGAGAATTCAGTAGAAAGATTCAAATGACCCAACTTCTATTCTATTTGATAAATTTCACAATTCAAAAACCCATTGGTAATTTAGGGATTGCTCATTACTCATCAACAGGCCTGAGGGGTGGGGTAGATTGCCATACAGACGTGCAGAAATCTGAAAATTTTATGACCCCCTCCCCCTCGGACAGATTGCCCTGGTCATCCCTCCTGTTCTACAGTAGTTCACAGAAAAGGCATAACATTTTTCTCTGCCCCCTTCCCCACTTTGAGGTGTCAAAATTGTTTTCCTCCCTCCCCCTCAATCTGCATCCTGCTCCCCCTGTTGATATATCACAAACTGTCCCTTGGAAACAAACAGCTTATTCTCTCCTTTTTCTGAATGGGACTCTAGGGGTTATGCCTTATATTATGCCTTACAGTAAAATGATTGTTTTGTAAGTGTGATCTTAATTATATATGTGTAATCATATTACTACACTTGTAATGTTACACTTGTAATTCAGTGAAGCCACTGTAACTGTTGGCTAGATCTGATTTCTTCTCTTATTTCCTTTCCTTTACCTCTCATGAGGATGTGAGGTAACAGGACCTTTACCCCCTGGACATTTGCCCCCAGACATCTACCCCCAAACCATTTACCCCCATGGACATTTACCCCCAGACATCTACCCCAAACCATTTACCCCCATGGATATAATAAAGGTCGAAAAAATTAGGGTAGGTAGTAGGTAGGTTTTTTTTTTTTTGAGGTTGGCGCTTCTAGAACTTCTAATTTTTTTTTCGACCGATAACCTGAACACAACAATGATTTTTAGGCCTTACCAATTCACACCCATTGTTAGCCCAGCATGGTTTTGGACCAGGGACCTGAACCATCTTAATTTGCTATACTCTCTTCATGTACTTTGGGCCGTGGGGGGGGGGGTATCTCTGCATGACGTCATGTTAAGGGGGGGTCAAGCATTGTATGACGAAACATGACAAGGGGGGAGGGGGGGTCAAAAATAGCCAAAAAAGCATGACGTCATTTGTACACAGCCCCTAGCCATACTGCATGTGCCTGAGCAAGGTGCTGAGTGTAACTCATGAGTCCATGTGAGTCTGCTTGAGCTATATCTCCAGGCTTCCCTCAACTGAATGAATCTTCCTCATGGCGATTATTCTCACACAGACAGACCCCTCCACACGCATATTTCCTGGGATACTGTATGATAGTAAGGTTGCTTAATCATCTGTAAACTAGGTCATAAATATAGATAGCAAAAGTATTGATAATGTGTATGGGGATATACAATAGATCTAGATTGATATAATGTTATTACTGGTTGGCTGAAAGATTAGTATCTATCAATATTTTTCATAGATTTAGATAGATTAATAATACTTATCATTATCAATCTTTATTCATATTAAACTTCATAAAAAAAATCAATTAGTGGTCATCAAGGAATGTATTTTCAAGTATCCAATTATGGTATAAGCTGAGATGGATTGATGTATAAATTTATAATTACTTCCGGGTATATGCTAGCACACAGTATCCAGTATCTATTTTGCATAAATTATGCTAATTCGGGATATCAGTACATGTATGTGTTAAGGTCTAATTATATACATGACTTAAAGGATTAAGAGTTAAATCCACAACCTGCAAAGAGCTAGAACTGTACCTGCAGGATCCTATTGTTGAGCATCTGCTCCTTCAGCTATAGAGAACTGCTGTGTATGCATGGTGGCTGGTGGTGGAAGTGCCAGGTGGGTTCTCCTGGGTCTGCATGAATTATAGATCCCCCTACAGCATTAGTTGCAGTTGTTGTAAGGTACACCAGTATTGTAGATGCTATCATACCACCGACATAGAGCTTCTCTATACTACTGCTGGTGAGGTATGCCTGCGGGGTACTGCAGCCATTCAGCCCTCACGACTGCTATCAGTTCCCTCTAGCTTGCACCACTGATGAAATATTGACCATAACATTGTTGGACATTTCATCACTGTTTGGGCCACAAGCATATGATTTTCATCAGGCTGCATCTACAGGGAGCATGACGTTACATGCAGCAATAGCGGCCACCCATCAGCTACCGGTGTGCAGTGATAGCGGAATGAAAAGTTTTGGGATTAATTGTGAACCTAATAATCATACTCCAAGCTCTAATAGAACTAGAAAGCTGGGGAGGGCTAAGGATACTGTCCCTACGCCATCCGTCAGTGACTGACGGTCGTTAGTCGGCTGTGAATCAGTGGTTATTTTTGTATATATAAAGATGAAATCACCTGCAAATGGCCTAAACACTGATGAAAAGTCTGATAATGTTGAGGTCTAAATTTTATAAGTGGTGCAAGCTAGAGGCCATTAAGAAGTGTCCAGAGGGGACCAGTCATTTTGTACCAGTTTTCCTACTTCGTACTAGAGCCAATTCTGAGCACCAAATATCATAAGGACACAAAGAGTTTACCTTGAGATGTGAACTTCATCTAGATGTCTTACTGGAACTTTGGTAACAAGCTTCATAATAAGGATATTTTTACAACAAAATAGTATTTTACCAGATTTATTGAACTTTCCCGCACCTGGAGGTCATTTCTTAATGCCAAATTTCATATGATAGTGGGAACCCTCACTCTAGTGCCATTACATCCCTACATATCACTTGTGGTCACTTATGATAGGACTGGTGTGACTGCCCTACCTAACCCTATGTATATAACTGCTATGTAAGTGCTGATCTTACCAAGGATTCATGAGTTATTAGCTCTCTAATTTTCAAGTTTATTGATCTCAGATGTTGTGTGCAGCCATGGTAACTATGGCTCGCTTGTGTGGTGCAAAATATGCAGCATTGCATTTCATTAAGAACCTAGACATGCTATGACTTGAGATATTCAAGTCATACCGGACGCCCCCTGTATGACTATGAATATATACCATATTGGCCTGCATGAGCGCTGGGTATGTATAATGTTATGAGATGTAGTAGAGATAAGTTAGAACTTGAACAGAGGCTTAGTACACAAATCTGATCCATCAGCCCATTTCAGGTCTGAGGTCAACACAAGATGTATTTAGAAGGAGCACCAATTTAGTTCAGCTGTCCCAGGAAGTTCCCCAATTGGGATCTCCCCACAGATTGAATTGAATTACTCATTTGATGGCATAGAAATGAATCGGGGTCTTCATCTTCGTCAGAAGTCTCGCAGATTAGGACGCTGCCATCTAGGATGCTAGCTTCCTTGAGTTTCTTGCTTTGTTTGTGCAAGTCCTTAATTCTCTTGATTCGGGCCTTGAATTGGGATTTCTGCTCAGACTCCTGGTACCAGACATCGAGGTTGTTCCATAATTGGGCTCCTCTGTAAAGGGGTGATCTCTTGAAGAAGTCATGCACCTTGGCCTTTTATTGCAAATTTGACCTTGCCTTTGGTTCTGGTGAGCCTATCATTATCGGTATATTTGACATACGCACCGCTTTGTGCATATTTATACATGTACACCAAGGTTACTTCATCACGTCTCCTTTCGAGTTTGTCAACACTACATTGTTCATGTAACTTATCAACAGATTTACTCATCACATCAGTACAGCAGCGAATTCTTAGAGCGCGATTTTGTAGTCGTTGTAGCTTTGCTGTTAACGAGTGATTCGCATGGATGTGTCATACTAGTAATTATTGGCATGATCAAGTTGTCATATGAGAAATATCATAAGACTAGTGGTATATAGTGTAATTATCTCAAGGCTCTTATAAATAGTGTTATTTCCAGTTGTCCCTGGTTTATTCAGCTTTAGGCAACATGTAAGAAGTATCAATCATACAGTAGTTAGTATGTAGGTAATTTGCACATACAGTAAACATACAGTAATTTATAAAGTATAATGTTCAGTTCCACTCCACCTGTGAGGTATTAATAATACAGTGTCCAGCATACTTCTAGGTGGGTTCCCACACCTAGCTCCTGACCTGCTGCTTAGAGGAATAATGTAATAATGGATAACTTTACCCTCTGGTGGAAGTCTTGAAGAAGATAGCCTCTGGCCACTAATGGTAGGAAACCAATGCCTGTCTAGCATAGTTTCACCATAGTGCAGTGGTATAGCAGGTAGCAGGAGATGACTGGAGATGTTACCTCTAGAGCGGTTCTTGGTGATGTGTCTTCCTGGAGGTGCAGACAGGCTATTTGTAGCAAATCTTGGAAAAGCACCTCCAGACTGACTGAAGCCAGCAGCATCTGCCTAACTCTACAATTGTTTGAGGGGACCCTTTCAAGTGTCACAGGGGGACAAAGGACCCCCATGGACGCCGCTATGGCCCCCATTGTCTTGGTCGGTTCTGCATCTTCAAACCCTCATAACTCGGTCGTTTATGCTTGTATAACCGCCATTTTGGGCATGCGCGGAGCTGAATGTGCCAAGATTATAATGCCCGCTGGATAGGCGCGTAACTCCCGCCGGTTTGTCTGTAGCTCACTCGGAGGTCGATTCAGTCTCCATGGCGTAACTTCCTTAATACTGGGAGTTCCGCCTTGATCTTGGGCTCATTCTGACCGTCTAATTATGGGCTTTCCATAGATATTTTGATATTTGACCTAGGTTGCTCAGGAGCGACGCTAGAGCGACCGGAAGGTTATGGCGTTGTGCTTATGTAACCCATTGTTCAGTCCTTAGAGTGCTCAGACACTCATGACGGCGTCAGCGGTGCTCAGGCACCCGTGACGGCCGGTTGCATTCACTTACAAGTTATTAATTTGTGCATTGAACCATGAGGTCGCACACTGAGACCCTCATTTTTATTATATTGTGCAGTGAACCATTAGGTCGGAGCCTTTGATGTCATAAACTCTGTCTAACTGACTGTGGCTGGTGTGCAGTGGGGCATGAACGCTCTTATACAAAGTTTGAGCGCTCTTATAGCTCTTAGAACCAACCTATGTATTAATTTCATAGATATTCTTTGATTAATACAAAATATGTTAGAATTTATGGAATAATAAAATGGTATATCATAGAATACTCCCTCTCCCCCGAAAGAATGCGAAACTCCGTCATTTCGCCGAGGGAATGTACAATTTATACAATTTTTACCTTATTTTGGAGTTATATACTGTTTTGTAAGAGGATTTGAAGTAATGGGGAGTGCTTCAAATGCAATTTTTGTGGTAGAGCTTTGTCAGTATAAACAATTTTCTCCTGGGTATAAGTACATTTCCGAGTTTCTATATCTTACCATACCTGAGCTTATTTGCTTATGTAACATCAATTTTGGGTACAATTTTCCATTTTTATGTACAACATACAATTTGGCAAATAGTGTGCAATTTTGGCATCCAATATTCAATTTAGCGTGCAAATTGAACATAAATGACAATTTCAGTGTGCAAATTTACATATTCGCGTGTAATTGCGTTCAATTGACAATTTCAGTATGCAAATATATAATTTTTGCGTACATTTGGCAATTTAAGTGTGCAAATATATAATTTTCGCGTATATTTGGCAATTTTAGTGTGCAAATATATAATTTCGCGTACATTTGGCGATTTGAGTGTGCAAATATATAATTTTCGCGTATATTTGGCAATTTTAGTGTGCAAATATATAATTTCGCGTGTATTTGGCAATTTTAGTATGCAAATATATAATTTTTGCGTACATTTGGCAATTTTTGGGGTATAAATATATAATTTTTGCGTACATTTGATAGTTTCTGTATGTACATATATAATTTTGCGTACAGCTTGGATACACATAGGAATGTTGATTTTCTAAAAATCTGACTTCAGTGTATGAATTGGGTACAGACATACAGTATAATGTGCAACATATAATTCAAATGTAAATTGGATACAACTTACAATCTAGTGTGCAAACATACAATTTTAGTGTGCAAATTGGGTACAAGCGTACAATCTGGTGTGCAAACATACAATTTTAGTGTGCAAATTGGGTACAAGCGTACAATCTGGTGTGCAAATATACAATTTTAGTGTGCAAATTGGGTACGAGCGTACAATCTGGTGTGCAAGCATACAATTTTAGTGTGCAAATTGGGTACAAACGTACAATCTAGATTACACTATTCAATTTATGGGATTTGAGACAAATTTTTCCGAGGGCCGGAAAAACAAAGTACTTCATGTACAATAGGCTTGTTTGTCTCTGCGTTACTCATTGATTTTGCTATATGGGTGTATTAATTGGCAATTTCGGCAGTGGGCCGCTGCTTAATTGACTATTCCCCTAGCCTTTTGAGTATGTGTCCCTGAAAGAGATTTATTTGGTGAGTATCTTAAGTAAACATGTTTTATGTCAACAATTTTCTCAACAAATTTTTTTTTTTTTTTTTTTTTTCATTCATTTTTCCAACAATTTTCTTGGATACCTAAAGTGTGTTTCTTTAAGTAAACCTTGGCATAGTATACAAGTGCTAGTGGGTACAAAAACTGTCTTAGTTATCTACCTGCATTCACGTATATTAATGTTAGATTTGTACAATTTTACAATTTGTAATTTGCAATTTCGCAATTTTGCGCGTATATGCGCGCAATAATCATTGATTTTGTGAGAATACCATAGATTTTCATATTATACATCAACAAGTGGCTGTGTATATAAATTTTTTTTTTCTAATACTTTGATAATTTCATTGACAGTGGAGGTGTGTCAGGAGTGAGAGTCTCCTCCCTGGTGTGCTCATGCAGTGGTGGCACTTGAGGTGTTAGGTGCCAGATTTTGGCATGTGTCTGTGGCAGTGCCTAGCTTGGTGTCAGTGGACAGTTCAGGGTGGGGGGGGGTGTGTGTGTCCATTTAAGGAGTGTGTGGCTGGTATTGGAGCATCAGTTCCTCTCTGGAAGTCACTGCTGTAGTACCATGGCCCACCTACAAGCTCTCTTTGCTCTGCCTGTCCCCCAGGTGATGGAGGTGGGGAGTCCAGCTAGGGCCCTGGTTGAGTCTAACCAGACCATCCATTATGGGTACATAGTGAGTAATTTCAAAGAGATCATTGAGCATGGTGATGTGATGGTCTGTAATTACTCCTGCCATTATTTCCTGGGCTCAGCCTTGCGTCGGGGGGCCACTGTGGCCCTTCTGACTAGGGCCTTGGGCAGTATGGGTTTCTGGCCCATGGATTATAACCTAGGGCCGTGGGAGCGAGTGCTATGGGATTATTTGTTGGCGGCATCCCTCCTCGATCTTGCGGCATCCGGGAATCCATCCACGGCTGCCGAGTATGGACTGGGGATGCTGGAGGCCCGGCTCGCTGAGTGGGAGCAGGATCACGGCCATATGTATGGCTCGGACTCGGCCCCGGACTCTCCCATTGATGTTGAACCCGAGGATCTGTGGTAGGATCCCGACTGACTGAAACCCAGGGTGTAAAAACCCGCCATCCCAAAGGCCCTTTTCAGGGCCGGCAAATTGTCCGAAAAGTTCTGAATACTGTCTCTGATGTGTTGTCTCCTGGTGGTGGACTGGGGGCAGCCTAGGCTGTGGGCAGTCTAGGCTGTTTCCACAGTCACCGGGGAGGGCTGGTGGTTTAGAAAATTAGCAATAGTCTGCATGTTTGACCTTGCGGTCTCCTCCTGTTGTTCGTCAATAATTATATCTGTTGTATTTTCCAGTGCTGTCATGGTCACCGGGCTGGTGCCACAATCATTCTGGAGAAGCATGGAGTAGTACAGTCCTTTGTTTTTAAGGGCTGGTATAGTGCTGAACCTAGTGCGCCAAGGTAGGTGTATCACCTGAGGGAGGTGATAAGCAAATTCCCCTCTCTGTGTTGTTATAACTGCTGGTCCATTCCAGGTAAATATAGCCTTAGGTAGTGGGAAGGTTTTAACCACTATATCCTTATAGGTAGGGGCAGCTGCTGATTTAATCTCATCAAATTCATGTGGTATTGGCCTCAAGGGTAGCGCGAAGTTTGAGTCTCCACAATATATTTTAAAATATATTGTGGGGTTTGTGCGCTTGGCCACATTTTTCTTGCCACAGTGTGTCTGTGCAAATTTCTTAAGGTATTTCATTATTCTGTAGGCTGAGTAGATGGTCAGGGTGAATAATATAGCAATTATCAGGGTGTGGGTTTCCTGAATTGTGAGGAAAGGGGTGTGGGTTTCCTCTGTAGGGGTTAGTTTGGTAGGATTCTCCTCTGGGAGCAATTTGTGTAGGGGCAGCTCAGTGACTAGTCTGAATGCTTTGGCTGTAGGCAGGTAGGCTACAGTCCCTCCTAGTCTGTATAACTTGAGTAGTATGTATACTATAAAAATGTGAGCTGATATCCCTAGGATGAGTGCTAAGCTTTGGAAGATTGGATGCTCTGTAACTCGACGTAGGTATGATTCCTCGTAGCGCGTTTCCATTTCCTTATTAAGGTTGGAGGCATCTTTTAATACTGTTTTGGCAAAAGGGCTCTAAATTTAGTTGAGTAATATCATCCATGATTGGATTTTCCTGTAGTTTTTCTAAGGTTCTAGAAAGGTTTACTACTGGGAAATTTGGAAGATTCTCTCTTTCATCTGGTTTGGTTTCAGAAATTTTGTTAAGTGCTGCCATGAATGGTAAATTAATTGTCTTGAGAATGTAATGAAATGATAAGGTTGAGTTACAGGGCAACCTTGTGTTTGGAAGAGAAAATTCTCCTACACTGATCGTGCACCCACAGGGTACACCAATGATTGAGTAGGACTGGGCCTTCCGAGTTTCAGACGTTTTACCATGGCAGTTGATAAAGTAATGGGGTTCATTAGTAGTGACCAGATACTCATCTTCAGAAATGGAAATAGCATGGGTGGTAGGTGCTTGCAGTGGTGAAACTGTAAACTTGCAATGTTCCTTAATCTGTTGAGCCTGGTTAGTAAAAATGGCTACAGGGCATGTAGGCCTGTGTTTATAGATTCTACCATTTACATCTCTGCATACTTTTACTGTAGTACCTTCACATGCCTGCATATCTGCTGAGTCCAATTCGATGAATAATGATTCGTCGTAAGATACTGCTAGAAACTCAGTTGTGGTTTGCAACTTGGTGACTCCTCTGGTGGGGGTCTCCTGTGTGTCTATAGGCATGGGTGATGTAATCATTTGGTATAGTTTGAAGGTTGAGGTGGTAGATTGAATTATAATGTCCAGATGAATATATATGGTGAGCTGAGTAAGTGTATGAGGTCAGCTTCTGTGAATAATAGAAATCTAAGTCATTAATTGCGACTTGTGCTCCAGGGTGTGTAATCCTAAGTTTGTTATTAATGTCAATTAGATATCTAGCAAGGTCTGAGGGTGGCACTATATCAGGGGTTAGGATCCCTGATGATAGCATCCTCAGGGCTGCATTTGTCCTTTGCAGTGATTGAACTGTATTCATTCTTGCTGCTATGATAATTAGTGCATCATTTAATACTTGCATTTTTTCCCTTTGAGTTTTCTCGTGCCTTGAATATGAGTCAAGTGACCTGGACATGTTAGAGGCCCACAGGTTGACGGTGTCACCTATGGTGTTGATTGTGCTGTCCAGTACCTTCTTATCTTGGATGTATGCTTTAACAAACTTATCTTGTCTGTCTGTGATCTTTTCAATGAGATTAGCTGCTTCCTGATCCTGTTTAGCAAATTTTCTTAGTATTTCATCTATGTTCTTGAGCTGTCCCATTACTTGGTTTACATCTTCTACTGTGGCTAGACCTAGCACACCGCGAAACAGGGGTGCTAGAAAACCCAGTATGGCCTCTCTTTTGGCCTTGTCCAATGTGTTTATGGGGTTGGATAAGAACAATTTGATGGAGGCTAGTGTTTCATTTATCTCCTTGTCTGCAATTTCCAGCAAGGTGTCTAGCTCCTTAGCTTGTTGGATAATTTGGCCAGAGGTATGATCTTGTAGAGTAGGAGTGGTCAACTGGAGTATTCTATCCCTTATGGATCCTTGGGTAACGGGTGCCCGAGGTATCTTGTAGGGGATAGCTAACAATAGTGTTGTGGTTGTATGTCCATTGACCAATGGTTGAGGGCTAGGTTTGAATACTACTCCTATGTTTTGTCTCACCACAGGTGTATAACCTGCAGTAAGTGGTTCGATAGTATATAGTAACAGCATAGTTAGCAGTATGGGTGAAACTCTCAGTGTCCCCATGGTGCTTGTGTAAAGCAAGTTTGCTGTTTAAAGTCTTGTCAAATTTGTAGTGATTTGGTGCTGGTAAAGTCTAAGTGTATGGTGTAACACTTTTAAATGAAGTGGTTCAAACTGTACCTTTGCAAGATTGAGCTGTCTTGGCAATATGTCCGGTGAGTCTATAGAGATTGACCAGTAAATGGTAAGGTCAGGTTGAAGGTGAAGTAGGTGTGTTCTTTATCCTAGTGCAGTCTCTCCTAATGGAGAAGTGGGCTGGCTAATTCCCAAGTGGGGTCCTGTAGACTTGTGTTCCAGACTGCAGCTGGATGAAGACTGATGGTGGGCTATGGTCCACAGTGCTTCTTATGTAGCCTACCCTACCCACATCCATTGTGGGCCTGGTATTGTTTCTCTGGAGTCAAGGCCTTGATCTCCAGTGTCTGCAACTGTGGGGGTCTATTGTGTACTCTGTGTACTGGTAATTAGCTCCTCCTGTCATCCAGGACAGCCATTCATGACCGTCTAGACAGTTGTCTGAGTGTAGCTTATAAGGTCAATTGATCTCTATAGACTGCTGTGTTGGCATAGCGCGCTCTTTCATGTGGGGATTAGGCTTTAGACACTCCATTGTGTTACCCTTACTCTTCTTAGACTTCATGTCTGCTTTACTTGGGGGGTCCCAGTCTTTGACCCTTTTCAGAGGCAATAACCTACTGATATATTTACAAATTTGATTGGCTTTATATACATATAAGTAATTCATTATCAGTCACACATGTCTTATGTGTGGATGAAGAGAATTTGTAATACATTTTGAAAATCTTATGTCTTTTGGTATCTCAATCTTGTTTCTAATTTCTTGAAACTGCACCACACCTAGATGTCTTTCTTAGTATGTGGTGTGCAGGCCTAGGCTTGATCGGGCCTATGCCTGTGGTTTCTCTTGTAAGGGTGATATCATTTTTGTTCCTTACAATTTTGCTGTAGTATTTGGCCTCATGTGGAATAAGCCTGTGTGCAAATTCATTATTTCTGACAGCCACAACCTTTTTCAGTCTGTCTATGTGCACTGGTCTGGCCACCAATAGATTGGTGTCCAAGTTTTTGAGTTTGGCACTTGTCAAACTAGGTCTGTCTACTACAACATATGGTCCCATAAAAAGGGGTTGAAGTTTCTTACACTCTGTGTTGGTCAGGATTCTTGGTATGTTTAGGTACACCATGTCGGTGACCTTGATTTCCTGTGGTGTAAGTTTCTTATCATATCTATCCTTCCTTTCCTTTTGTAGCTTGGCGACCCTTTCTATAGCTTTCCTCCTAGAGGTATCTTGATTTGTTATCATGTTAGCTACATGGTCTGCTACGGTGGATATGTCTTCCTGTATTCCCAGCCCTAAGTCCATTGGGGTGGCTGGGTTTCTTCCATGGAGTAGGAAGAAAGGGGTGAATCCTGTGGTTTGGGATTCAGTGTTGTTTAATGCAAAGGTTATGGGTTCAATAAATGAATCCCAATTGTTTTGGTGCTTTGAGCAGAATGCTCTGAGCGCTGTGCCTATGCTAGCATTGAATCTCTCTACAAGCCCATTTGATTGTGGCCTGTATGGTGAGGAGAATTTATGTTTGATCTTGAGGTGTTTAGTTAACTTTGTGAACTTTGCACCTGTATAACATGTTCCATTGTCTGTTTGAAGAGTGGCTGGTGTTCCATGATGACAGATTATATTCTTGTAGAACTCTGCTGCTGTTGTCTCAGCTTTTAAGTCAGTAGTAGCCCAAGCTGTTGCATATCTGGTAGCATAATCTATGCAGACTTGTATATGTTTGTTTCCCCTGGCAGTTGTGGGAAGTGGTCCCACCGCGTCTAGGTTTAGGAACTTCATTGGTGAAGTCATGTACTCTCTCACTGTCATTGGTGTTTTGTGTGAGTGTACTTGCCTTTTTGCTGTGAGGCATGTGTGGCAGGTGGAAACATATTTTGTTGTGTCTGCTAGCATAGACTTCCAATATACCCTAGGTCGGAGTGCTGACAGCATCCTACTTGAACCAAGATGGCCGCCAGTAGGTGAGTCATGGAAATACTGTAGTGTACTTGTTACCCATTGCTGTGGTATAACAACTTGAAGTGGTACAGTATTGGTTTTTCTCCAATTTATGGGGCATATATGGACTAATGTACCATTTACCAAGGTGTATGTCTGGCCTTGGTTGATGATTCTATTTCCTTGTGCTTTTGGTGCAGGCAAGGTCCCATCCTCAAGATACTGTATGAGGGGCAATAGGTCCTTGTCTTTCCTTTGTTCCAAGCCAAGGTTTGTACCTGAGATGGATGTGTCGGGAATCTGATCCAGTAGTTGATTTATATCTAGCACATGTTGTTTTATTCTGTCTCTTTCTTTTTCTTTTTCATCGACTATTGGTCTATCTTGTGCCTTTTGTTGGGGTGTGTCACTCTTGTTTTGGTGTGTAGGCTCCTTTGGAGGGCCTATTCTCGCCTTGATGGGAGTGGCAACCTTTTTCTTTAAAGGCACAATTTGCTTTTTGTCAATCTTCTTTGTCTCCGAGTTCTTTGATTTAGTAGATGCAGTGTCTTTTGTGACATTTTTCCTGGCAGGTGGGGTTTTGGTAGGTTTGTTTCCTGTGACCTTTTTCTCATTTAGAATAGTTTGTGATTGTGTGGGGGGTTTTGGTGTGCCCTCCTGAATCATTTCTCTAGTCTTTGAGCGTGTGGTCATAGGACACAAATGGTTTGATGTTTCCTCTCCCTGCATTGGTTCAAAGAATCTGACTGATTTAGAAGTTGCTTGAGTAATAGCATATATTGTGTCTTCTGGATCTTCATCATCTGAGTCAGGTGGGGTGAAAGGTGGCTCCTTAGGAGTTGCCTTCACTATCTGATTGAGTGATGAGAATTCAATAGGCTCGAAGTCATTATCTGGAAAGAGTTGTGAGTATTCTCTCTCACAGTGGCAAAACACATAGTGTGTAGATTGCTTCAAGATACCCCTAATGGGTGTCTCTGGCCTTTCAATGGTGTTGGGTGGATCATCCCTTTTGAATGGTACTTTCTTTGTTACTTTTGCAAACTTGGTTCTACTGGCTGCTCTAACTCTCCTTGGTGGGGGTGGAGGGTTAGTCATGGGTCCAGAATCTGGGTATTCTCTTCTAGACATAGCATCTGGTGGTGTGTTATCATCACCTTTCACGTGTTGGATGGTGAATGAAAATTGTTGTATGTCTAGAGCCCATCTGGCCCATCTATGTGTGAGTCCTGTATTGGTTAGCAGCGGGATTAGGGCTGCATGGTCTGTGTATAATTGGAAGTGTCTGGTCTCTAGATAGTGTCTGAAGTGTAATACTCCATACACTACTCCCAGTAGTTCTCTCTCTGTGGTATTGTAATTTCTCTCATGTTTTGAGAGGGTTCTACCTGCAAAGGCTACTGGTCTGAGCACTCCTTCATTATCTCTCTGTGAGAGTACAGCTCCTAAACTCACATTGGAAGCATCAGTTGCCAAACTGAACTCTTTCTCATAGTTTGGATATCTGAGAAGAGCATTGGTACAGAGGGCATGCTTTAATGTTTTGAAAGCATTATCTGCCTCTTCTGTCCAGACAAATGCTTTGATATGTGTCTGTAGATCATACAATGGTCTAGCAATTTGGGCATAACCTTTGATAAACTTTTTGAAGTATTGGCATAGGCCTGTGAAGGATCGGACATTTTTGACTGATTTTGGTGTTGGGAAGGTTTTGATTGACTCCACCTTTGTGGGAGATGGTTGTAGTCCCATGGGTGTGACTCTCATTCCCAAGAAGTCTATTCTGTCTATGAAGTATTCACATTTTGATTTCTTCAGTTTGAGTTTACCAACTCTTAGGCTGTTGAACACATCTTCCAGGTCATGGAAGTGTTGTTCGATTGATGGTGATAATACCAATATGTCATCTAGGTATGGTAGGGCACATTTGTACTTGAGTTTGTTCAGAATTAATGTGACTAGATGGCAGAATCCCGCCGGTGCCGTCGCTAAACCCATCGGCATCCTTTCATAGACATATTTTTTGTCATTTGCTATGAATGCGGTTTTATGCTGATCCTCCTGTCTGATAGGAATTTGAAAAAATCCCTGTTGGGCATCTAGCTTACTGAATACTCTTGGTCTGAGTGACCCTATCATGTCTAGAGTGTCATCGGCCCGGGGTGTAGATAAGGCTTGATTTATCGTGTTCTGGTTCAAATAACGAAAATCTGTGACGAGCCGATGGCCTCCCGATGATTTTTGTACTAAAAAGGATCTGGAGGCCCAGGGGCCCTCGGCACATTCTCTCAGAATGCCCTGTTGTACTAGCCTTTCACACTCTTCCCCTATTGCGGCCTGTTTTTCTGGTGTTTGTCTATATGGTAGGAAATGACATGGTACTGCCTCAGGTTTTACATGTATTGAGTGTGTATACAGGTGTGTGGCACCAATGTCTCCATCTTTTCCTACGAATACATCATCATACTTGGTCAGCAGTGATTTTAATCTATCATGCTGATCTTTGGATGTGAGCACAGATTTTGGTGGAACATTCTCTTCCAATTCTGGCTCGAGGTCATGTGCCTCACTATGTATAGCAGCTATTTCAGAGAGTCTGATTGAGTTGGGTTCAGGGTCAGCGTATGTGGACTCACAGTCTGAGTCTGTGTCACTGAATTGAGTTACATCCTCAGGTTGT
The DNA here is from genome assembly GCA_949317995.1 of Acholoe squamosa. Taxonomy (NCBI): domain Eukaryota; kingdom Metazoa; phylum Annelida; class Polychaeta; order Phyllodocida; family Polynoidae; genus Acholoe; species Acholoe squamosa. The sequence goes on from OX439041.1 coordinate 71,081,070, forward strand.
ATGGCTGAGATGGATTGATCAGTGTGTGGGGTAGTGTCTGACACCTGTTGAGGTTTTTCTAAATCAGATTCCTTGACTTCCTGAAATAGAGCTATGATGGCACCCTTTTTGATTTTATGTGGGCGCCTGCTGGTGTTGAGTAACACTAGGGGATGTTTGTTATTTTCCCTGGGGGTTACTGCTGCCCTTTGAACTAGATATGGGGCATTGTTATTTCTTTGGAGGTTATCTACTACTCCAGTTTTGCCTTGCAGTGATTGAGTAGATGTTACTTTACCCAATACTGCAAGTTCAGAGAATGGAGGGATGGTAAAATCCCTCACTGCCCTAATGGGTTTGAGAATTTGTTCAGGATCAACATTAAATTCAATTTGAGATTTTGTAGTGCTTAAGAAATCTGTGCCGAGTACAACGGGCTGTGTGAGGTTGGGAATTACAGCAAATTGGTATTGGAATCTGACACCTTGGATTCTAAAGTTCAGCATAGCTGAATGTCTAACATGACACACCGATCCATCTGCCAAATGGATGTTGATTTTAGATTTCCTCAGTTGGATATGGAATCTCTTTTGGAGATCCATGAGGAATGATTGTCTGACACAGGTGATAGTAGCACCTGTATCAACCAAACATTGTACATCTGGAACATCATATAGATTTGCATTGATACAGCCATTTTGAAGAAGTACAATAGAAAGCTTGGTACTCTCACCTGTATCCTTTGATGATGAATCTGGTGGGGTGATGTGTATCACTGATGGGCGTCTCTGTCTGTTAGATGGTAGATTTGCACTAGCAATTGTCTCTGGTTGGATCTTTGTTAATCCTGATTGATTGTTTGTATTTGGGGTGTCACAGTGCACTGGCCCATCGGCACTGTGACATCCTAGTTTTCCTGGTTCTGTGGGGTGGTTGAGATGCTTGCCACCAGGAGCTTAGAGATTTGATCCATCACATGAGGTGGTATTTGGGGGTTACTTTGTTGGTTCCCCTGGTAACCTCTTGTGTCAGGTTCGTAATCCTCCTGGCGTGGGTTGGAACCCTGGTTATATTGACCAGAGTTGCTGGATTGACCGGAGTTGTTGGATCTCTGGTTGTTGTAGGCGCCATTGTTGTTGTAGGATCCACTGTTGTAGTTCCTATGTGGACTCTGGCCCCTACTGTTGGATCCTTGACTATAGGATCCAGAGTTGTTTGAACCCTGGCTGTTGTTGTAGGATCCAGAGTTGTTGTAGGATCCAGAGTTGTAGTTCCTATGTGGACTCTGGCTCCTACTGTTGGATCCTTGATTATAGGATCCAGAGTTGTTTGAACCCTGGCTGTTGTTGTAGGATCCAGAGTTGTTGTAGGATCCAGAGTTGTAGTTCCTATGTGGACTCTGGCTCCTACTGTTGGATCCTTGATTATTGTAGGATCTGCCATTACTTGGGGTTCTGTCTCTCCTATCACTGTATAAAGAGTTACCATTGTTGGAGTTGGAAGAGCTGTTGTCTTTCCTACTGTTGTGACCCCCCCGGTTGTTGTTGTTGCCCCCTCTACCTCTACCTCTATTGGATTGGTAGTTGGGGTCATAGTTATTTCCTCTGTATCTACCGGTAGGGTCTCTTGATGCAACCTTAGCTTCCTGTTGCCTTACATGGGCACTGGACATTACGTTAACATCTTCATCTGCACTAGTGCTGATTTCCTGGACCTTTTTCTTAGTAGGCTGTGGGTTGGATTCTGCATCTCTTACCTTCCTAGATCTCTCTTGGGTCTCAACCTCTAGGGCTAGGTCTAGGGCTTGGTCAAAAGAGTCTATTTTCTTGTTCTCAAGAGCTATAGAGATCCAGGGCCTCATGCCTTGGGTAAATGCCTTGCTTAGGGTTTCATCACTCTGGCGTTGGGCATTACACACTTTCCTGAGATGGCATGCATAGTCTAGAACAGGTTCATCTATCTTTTGTGCACGGAGTGCAGTCCTTGAGATTATATTGTCTCGAGTAGCAAAATACTCTTTTAATTTATTCACTACATTGGTCCATGTCAACATATCAGGTGTGGCACTCTCCCTGAAGGATTCAAACCAAGCTAGTGCTTGTCCTTCGAGGTACTTGGGTAAATATGTTACCATGGTGTCACTGTCTGTCACTTTGTACTTATCCTTCAGATATTCTGGGAATTTGTGATCAATGAATAATGCTGTTGACATGAGTGGTGATGGGTGTGAAAAGGTTTTGGGTTTTGTTACCTCATGTATCCTGATCTTTCTGTCGTCCTGCTGTTTATTGTCTATGAGCTTGGTCATGTTGGACACCATGGAGATTATGATGTCATCTTTGGATCCAGAGGCAGATGGTGTGACAACAGGTGTGATGGCAGGTGTGGGAGGTTGTGGGGTCTGGGATGATACCATCTTCATGAGATCTGCTATCTGTTGTTGTTGTCTCTCTAGGGACTTCCGCTGATCTTCCATGGCCTTCTGTTGAGCATCTATTGCTGCATTCCTCTCTGCCAGTTGTTGGTTGAGGATCCTCTCCCTTTCCTCCTGCTGGGACTTGTTGGTCTCTAGGGCAGTAACTGCATCTTGGATGGCCTTCTCATAGGCCCTTATCTTCTCAGCTGTCTGATTAGGTTGGGGGCCTTCATCGGTGTCCATGATGGAGGGTGTGGGGGAGATGTCTCTGGAGGAGTGGCTGTCAAAGGCTGGAGCTGGGGTGGAGGATCTAGATGAGGGTGTGGATCCACCCCCTGAGGCAGATCCTTCTTCCCCTGAAGTAGATAGCGTGAGTTGGGCGTCCTGTAGAGATCCCTGGGAAATGTTGGATCCCTGAGAACTGGTTGTTCCCTGAGTAGACAGGGTGGGTGGTGTGGGGTCTACTGAGTGTGGGTCTGTTGTATTGGAGGCTGGTTTGCCTCCTGTGGGCCTCCTAGATCTTGGTGGGAGGGAGACCTCTTCAACAGGCCCCTGACTACGTAAGGTCTTTGTGTGTTGTTCTGCCAGCTTGACTGATAAGGCCTTGATGTGTGTGGTGGACCTCACTGACGTGTGGGATACCTCACTGACGTGTGGGAGACCTCACTGACGTGTGGGAGACCTCACTGACGTGTGGGAGACCTCTCTGACGTGTGGGAGACCTCACTGACGTGTGGGAGACCTCACTGACGTTTGGGAGACCTCACTGACGTTTGGGAGACCTCACTGACGTTTGGGAGACCTCACTGACGTTTTGGGAGACCTCACTGACATATGAGAGATCTTACTGTTGTGTGAGAGATCTCATTGATGTGTGGGAGATCTCACTGATGTGTGGGAGATCTCATTGATGTGTGGGAGATCTCACTGATATGTGGGAGATCTCACTGGTGACCTTGGTGGGTATGGTGTCAAGGTCAAGGTCACTGGGTGGGTGGAGTGGCACCGCTTTGTGCATATTTATACATGTACACCAAGGTTACTTCATCACGTCTCCTTTCGAGTTTGTCAACACTACATTGTTCATGTAACTTATCAACAGATTTACTCATCACATCAGTACAGCAGCGAATTCTTAGAGCGCGATTTTGTAGTCGTTGTAGCTTTGCTGTTAACGAGTGATTCGCATGGATGCATTAGTAGTTACTAGGTAAACACATTATGAGCATATACAGGTAGTGTACATTAGAGTCTGCACGTATACATATACATCACACAGGATATGGTCGATATGGGACATCAATAGTCTGCTTGTATCTCTTTGAAAGGTCTAGAGATCACTGCAGGTAAGGTGTACATTATCCATGACATCTTTTCAGTGTACTGGTGCTTTTGTACTATACTGCAAGAAATGATCGGAATCATCACCCAGTTATTATACCATATCAATATAAAGATACTGATCATCCTTAGTATTCAGCATTTTTATATTAATCATCAGAATTTTAATGTGGAAATATGATACAAATCAAGGTTAAAGAAAGATGTGTTCAATGTTCTTGTACTATTTTAAACAATCAGAGGATTTTATCTGTGTAGTGCCTTGAACAATGCTTTTGTTAATATCCAAATATTCATTTTTTCTTTCTTTTTGTGGATCCCTGGCCTATCAGTAGTTCTCCCACCAACCTTCTTCCCCTGCCTCTATGTGGATACATCAATACAAAACAAGAGACTTCACATTATATGACATGAATGGGACATATCTGCATGAATGACTAAGCAGTACTCCAACAAATGAATGGATTTCTGTTTCAATGAACAATGCTCTGCTTGATTTGTAGGTTACAAGAATCAATGTGTCAAAGAGCGTAAGTTCGTAAAAAGTAGATTGATCACTTTCACTTTCTTATGCTATGTTTGTACACTTTAACGCTGTCTGTAAATTTGTATGTCTGTAAGTTATATAAATATAGATTTTTACAGTTGGGTCAATCTTTCAAAATTCTATACCATAATTTTGATATATATATTTTTTCTCAGAACAATATTCTGGGTTTGCTTTAGTACATTAATCCTTTGAAAACACCTAAGTTTGTGACCATAAAATTATTTGAAGAGAAGTGAATGCAGAAAGAAAACCTAAAACTTATACTATAGTAAGAGCCTGGTTTTGGTACCTGGACCTTGGCCTAGACCTAATGTAAGTTCTGATAGGACTAGATACCAGACAGTAGGGTGTGCTGGGTGTCTGGTGTCTGGTTACACTATTGAGGTAATAATGACTTATTTACTGGTACAACCAGGGGGTGGAGGTGAGGAAGTAGAGCTTATTGGTACATAGGTATAGCAGCTGTACCTAGTAACCATCAGGGTTTCATACAACGTACTACAACAATCTACATTGTGGAGGAATAATCTTGAAAATAAATCTAAACCATTTAAAAAAAATGGATACTAAATCAAGGAGTCTATAAGAACGGAGACTAAGCTCCAGTCTGTTTACACTACAAAGGCCTTAATGACCATCTTCCCACGCCAACATCTGAGAAATGTACACCAAAACTACTAGTTTTATCACCCTGACCCCTAGTGGGCCAGGGAGCCTTTGAAAACAATGTTATAACCAGATATACCTCAATTCAAGGCCAGTTTCTGTGAACCTCTTTCAGACCTCATACTTTTAGAAATAGTAACAGGAATCTTCTGAGCAATATGTTGTCAAAATGGATATACTCTGTTGAATCAATATTTAATTTAGTTGTGGAACATATACTTATCAATTCTTTTTTTTTTTTTACAAATAAATGTAAGTCTCTCAAGGGTCCAGAGAGATTCCCCACATAAATAGTACCACTCCTTCAATAATTTGTCATTTACAGCCCCTTCCAGCCCTGGATTCAGCCCTCCCAGAAGGAGGTATGAGCAGCTCTGTTAAAAAGAGGAGACAGCCACCACCAGGGGCGTGGGAAGCAGTTTCAGAGTGGGTGGGACCAGGTTTTTTTTTCTGCAATTTTTGACCTCCCTTTGCTTGACCTTTTAGTTTTGACCTTTTGAGGAGTTGGTCAAAAGTGCGGGGGGGACATGTCCCCCCTGCCCCCCCTGCTTTCCACGCCCATGGCTACCACCTGCTGGGACCTTTACTGACCATAGCTAATCAAAAACAAGCTCAACCCATAGGCTCCCAAAGGGCCCCTGTGGGCAGATGAGGGGAAAGGGCCCTCCCTGCAGGATTTTTAGTACTGTGTTTGGCCACTGGGGGAGCTACAAAGGGCATAAATGTGAAAAATAGGCCGAAAATTACTATTATGTACTTTTTTACATAGAAAAAGATGGTTTTCTCAAAAACATTTTTATTTTCTGGTACTTCCTGTCTATTTGGAATGTAAATGGAACGTTTTGAATCCAAAAAGAGGCTAAAATAGGGGTTCTCAGGTAAATGTGTTACCATGGAAACCAAAATAAATGTTCCAAATAGAAAAAATATAATGTCAATTGATAGAATGATTCATCATGATTCATATGCTGAAAAAAGCATATAGATACCATTTCTAGATCCAAAACTGTGCCCAAAAGAATGAAAAAGTTTGGTCATTTTTGATTGATTATTTAAATCATTATGCTAATTAGATGCCAAATTCAATAAACACAATGAATAATACAGCTTATTGCCTATATTGATAGAGTTATGTCATTCCACTTTTGTGAAGCAATATCTCCAAGACCAAAAGGGCTGTCTGCAAGGGTGATACCTCATTTTAAAGCTGGTATCTTCAATTTTAAATGTCACATTTCACCTTGGAGGATCCTTTCCCCTCATCTGTCCACCCCTTGTTTAGTTTTCATTCTTATAGACTCCCTGGTTAAATTAAAGCAAATCTTTCGAATAGATTTATGTCATAAAATCTAAAATTGCTAAAGAATTCCATTTTATTCTCATAAAAGATATATATGTTTTATCTTTTGTATGTATGTTACAAATTAAATGGCTGTAACTGGCTAAAAGATTCTGGGAAGGGTTTTTGTATCGGTTGTGCAAGAAGAGCCTTCCTTATTGACCCCATGGAGCAATGACATTCAATAGGTGATAAAAGTAGTATCTCGATCTGATCGCCATATCTCCATTAAGTTAGCTAAATATCAAATTGGGTGGTCATGAATTTCTGATATGTAATAAGCCACAATTCTGCTCACCAAAACTGGTAAAAACTAAACTAAGATAATGCCGATCAGATAAATTATACATCATACAGGTGTATGTATCATACACTGATAATACAATAAGCAAAAGGTTGATTTGTAGAGAGTGTGATGTTAGGGCGTTTTAAAATAAACTCATGGTGTACCTTTGAATGGTATAATATGATCAATTTGCTGTATTTCTATTCATAACATCAAATGCCCCTGTACAGAGCTCAAAGTTGTCATGTCGCTTTCTTCATGTCGTTCACAGAGATCTACATCAAATGCACTTTCTGTCAGGACCCACCACTCATTATCACCCTCTACAGGTAGATGGAGAGAGTTGCCCAGGAGGCTATTTCTTAAGGTGCTATGACTACACACCCCACTACGATTTGAGAATCCATGTAACTAGTGCAGGTAATCATAGGAACTGCATTACAACGGCTCTGTTAGATGAGCACCTAACCTGATGTGTCACCAACACTGCTTGAAGTAGTTTGGCATGAATCATATCTGATGTAATCTTTCTATGCAGTGCTTACACTATCATAAAAAAGACATTATTTTACCGAATTGTGTTCTGACCCATTATAATACCAGTTGTACAACAAAACTTACTTGCTTGACCAGTTAATCGATGTGACTCTCCTGTTCCTCCTAAAGGTTCAACCTGTGGGCTACAATGGGCACAGACAACCTACACTTCAAGTGAAGATTGTGTTGAATTAATTACAATAGCCACACCTACTGCTGCAATACCACACTCATTGATAATTGATTCATTGAATAACTCTAATATTCACATTGCCACATAATAGGGGGTTATTTACTTTCCTACTTGAAATGTGTACATCAATGCCTTGACCATTCCATAGCATTGCTCTTCAGATATATTGTACTCTTCATAACTTTGCAATTCTTTGAATTCAATATATACCTTTCTGCCTACCCATATTGATATGTACTGTAGCTGTAGATGTAGATGTATATATTGTCAGGTAGTAGGGGGTTATTGACTTTTCTACTTACTATGTGTAAATCAATGCCTTGACCATTCCATAACATTGCTCTTTGGATACTTAGTGCTGTTCACATCTTTGCTATTCCATTCTCTCAATTCAACCTATACCTTTCTGCCAACCCATGTGTACTGTAGCTGGTCCAGGTGGCCGTTTTGAAAAGATATGGAAATGGTTCTGTTGGAGGTGCTATTTCAAAAACAGAAGTGACTAACCTCAGGAAACAATTCCCTGTTAGGTTGCCAAAAGAGAATTGGTCATAGAACTGGTTTAGGAGTGTTCGGGAATTGGTGAATGATTCCCAATAGAGAACCAATTTCCTCTAATTCCATAGACTACCTACTATTGGACGCCTTCAGGTGAAACCAATCATGGAACCAGTTCCCCCAACTTTTTCGCAATGCAGTCTAAGTCAGCGGAAGTCGATTCCATTACAGTATAAGTTGGCAATCAGTCATTCAGCGTGGAGAATCGCTGGACTCTAGAAGTCATAATCATCTGTCAGCAGCTATTCTATCACCTGCAGTAAAATATTGATATCTGTGGGCAGATGAGGGGAAAGGGCCTTGTTTTGAATCCAAAAAAAGGGGCCGATGCTATCCGCGTGAGCCCCTCGGGCGTATAGTGGCTACTCACTTCTATCTTATACACGGAACTCCACCCGAGTGACTCCTATACACGGGACCTACTCACTTCTATCCTATACACGGGACTCCACCCAAGGGAACCCTATACACTGGACTTCACTTCTATCCTATAAACAGGACCAACTCAGGTAAGATGCAAACCAGAAGTGTTGATAACCGGTGATCTAAGAAGCTCATGGGGGTCACATGAGGTGGCTGGGGGTCATGTGCACCCCAGCATTAATTTAAGGAAATTGATTATGGCCCCATTATATTTGACAGGATCTGCGAAAAGGGCCCTTAGTGTGAGGTATAAATACAATTTTTAAAAGTTGAGGAAAAGCGGAAGGTGATTGTTCCGTGTATTAGCCATAAAAATGTCCCATGTTTGTTCCTTGGGTGGAGTCCCGTGTATGGGCTGAAAAGTGTGAAATCCCATGTATGTTATGTATGTCCCATGTATGGATAAAGGGAGGATGATGAAAAAACATAGCCGGAGAGGAGAGGCGAATTGGGGACCCCATGATTGTCGATCAGTCGCCTTAACCCCTTGACCTCGGAGTCGCTGATGGAAGGACCACAATAACCCACTTATATTCCAGTGCATCCATGTGAAAATGTCTCACCAGGTGTCCTGGGGGTAGGGGGGCTGGGGGGGCTCCCCTGTATGGGCCTCTTGTATGACTACACAATCCCGCATATGGGCGTTCCAATGGTCCCGTGTGTGGGCCATAAAATTATATTCCAAATTAAAAAAAGAAATATATGCCAACTGATAGAGTGAGTCATGGAGATTCATACGCTGAAAAAAACATAATGATACTATTTCTAGATCCAAAGCTATGCCTAAATATAGGGAAAGGGATAGTCATTTTCTAGTTGATTATTTTAAATTATTATGCTAATTAGATGTCTGATTTAAGCAACACAATGAATGATAGAGCTTATTGGCTATATTGATACAGCTATGTCATTCCACTTTCATAAAGCAATATCTCAAAGACTAGAAGGACTATCTGCAAGTGTTATACTTCATTTTAAAGCTGATGACATCAATTTAACATTTCACATTTTACCTCGGAGGACCCTTTTCCCTCATCTGTCCTCATCTATGTCCAATTCTTGGGTGATGAAATTTACAAAGTTTGCTTGCCCGGATTAGATTAGGGGCAACAATCTGCTGCTATCTGATGCTATTTTTCTCCAATCATACCCATCACTGCATGAACCTTCAGATTTAAGCAGTGTAAAGTCACTTAAAGTTGCTTAAATCTGCACTTAAAGTTGATGAAAAGTGCTTAATGGCCTTCTCTATGCAGCTTTAATCAACTTTAAGCAGTCCTTAAAGATGATTAAAAGTGACATTACACTGCTTAAATCTTAAGGTTCATGCAGTGCATACCCTGAGATCGTACACTGTACAGTTTTACCAGGAACAGTGTATTGGAATTGATTCATACTTGATATCTTGCATTGACCTGAAAGTTATTGATTTCATTATCTAAATAAGTACATCAGAAAGGTGTCCAGTGGGAGAAATCTGATCAATGGATGCAGAAGAAAGAAGATGTTTCAAACAAAAAGCCTTGCCATACAAAAGTGTTTTGTGTACACATATATCCATCCTATGGCATTCGCTTAGTTACCGTTCTAACTATGCATCTTGCCCAGAGAACAAAGGGAGCACTCTGTTGTAGTAGTTGTACATACCCACATCAGTTGTTAAGGTGGGTCGCTACCATTGAAAACAGACCTGTGCAGGTCCCCGCGCATACAGTTGTTTTTTTCTTTTATCAGAATGAGACCATCTTTGGTATACTAATACTTACATAAGGTGTCAATGTCCAGAAGAAAGTTTGGGCATTTTTTTTTTTATCAGAATTGAGCAATTTATGACAATTTGAAATTTTGGTATCTTCACATCAGGATTCTTTTTTTTAATCATTCTCTGATATTCTTTTATACCTTATAATAATTACCCTCACTTTACCTACACAAGGTTGTAGAAGTGATAGCTTGCTCAAAATGACCAAGGGCATATAATGAAATGATTTCATGACAAGGAGACATGGTTATGATAGAAAAAAAATCTCAAAGTTGAGTCAATAAATTTCTTATTTTGAGGTGAAAATAAAAATACTTTTATATAACGAGATTTTGAGGCATCAGGAGGGTGGCTAAGGGCATCAGCTAGTGGTATAAGCCCCCCTTTTTTATGTTATATGAGTAGGAGGGAGTCATGTCTTGCTGCCTCCACCCAGAGCTGACATGCACACACTGCCTACACAGGGTCAGTGGCACGTCTAGATTGTAGCACACTGCTTGTTGCCATGTTGTCAGCGAATATGATCACCAGACACCCACTTGTATCATCTGGTAGTAGGGTGCAGAAGGCCGGTAGGAGGTTAAAGGCCTTGAGGTGTACGATGAGTGGTAGAGTGCTTTCTGAGCCGGAGTGTATGTGGTCTGGTAGTATTTAGGCATTGAATTACTACCTCCTGCCAACAATGTAGAGTCACACTCAATCTTGATCTGGTGAAGTGAGGGTTTCAGAAGATGGATGCCGTTTGAGAGGCGGGTGTAGTAGTAAAACCAGAGAACATCCAACTTGAAGGCATTAGATATAAAGACTGGGCCAGGTACCGGGGCACATCTCAGGACATGGAGTATCCTGCACATAAACTTATGGGCAGATGGTATGCATTTTGATATGTGTGTAAGTTTTCCGACCAGGGATTGTATCTTCTTTGTAGTAGCATACTTGACCTTGGCCCATTTCAGGCACTCGGCTTCAATGTCAGAGAGCTTTGGGTCAGGGACTGTTAGTGCCATAAGGTTAGTATCCAGGTGAAAGCCAAGCCATTCCATAGCAGTGGTAGGTGGCTGATATTTCTGGGGTGACAACTGGATACCCAAGGTCTGTGCTAGATCCAGGAAGGCCTGATAATCCTTTTGCGCTTGTGTGAGTATGGCAGCAGCACCACAAAAGTCGTCAAGATATGACAGAGCCCAATGATCATCTTTGCCGAGGAGGTAGACCATTGCTGATATGGTTCTCTGGCAGGCAGAGGAGGAAAGACGTGCCCCAAACGAGGGGCAGAGGTCCAGATAGTATTTTCCCTCAAAGCTGAAACCAAGGAGAGGAGTTTCTATGATATCTGTCCTCAACTGCCTGTATGCCCTGGAGAGGTCTGCCTTCCACAAGTAAGTTGACCTTAGTTAACAATTCTTCAATGGTGGGGAGGGTATAGGGACGGAGCTTTCCTTCCAGGCAATGCTTGGTGATACCACCGTTGACCCCATTGCCATCAGGATAAGACAGGTCAAGTAAAACAGGTCAGTCTGTGGAGTCTCTCTTGGGTGTTGTCATGAGAGGTGCATAATAATAGACCAGGGGGTGAAGGGTGGGGCTGTAAAGGGGCCTAATAAACCACCCAACTCTTTGTCGATAAACTTCCTTATATCAGAAGGGTACTCATTAGTAGATTTGTGGTTTACATTCCTGCCAGCTGGTGGGTGATCGAGAGTATAACCCACAGGCCAACCTCAAATAGTCTTTTAGCTGAGTGTCATGATAATCTACCAACAATTTTATCGCAGTTCTCAAGATTGAGGGCAGAAGGGAGTGTGAGGCGGGCACCGAGATGGTAAGTAGTTTTGAGTTTTTAACCACAGAGTATAACAGAGCATATTGGGTGAAATCTTGCCATTGTTCAGGAACAATAGCGGGCCAAAATGCATCCCTAGTAGCAGCAAACTCATAGGGATCTGGGCCAACTAGAGGGTCAGTAAGTAAAGTGTCAAGGCATGGGGTATCATCACATGTATCATCTTGACCAAATACATATTCAGTTGTAGTATGATGCAGTAAGGAGGGATCATGCTGAACATCAGTTGGGGAGACCATATTACAGCAATCATTATAACACAGTTCTGCATTGTGTTGATCATTTGGTAATGGATCAGGGGTACACAAATGAGTAGTAGTAGTAGTAGTAGTAGTAGTGGTAGTAGTAGTAGGTTGACACTAATCCAAGGTATATGTGCTACAGCACTGATCACGTGGTAGTGGAGCATGGTGGAGGTGTAGATGTGGTTTACTCGCAGCACTGTGTATAGTAGAGGTGCATGTAGGCACCGAGTAAGAGGGAGCAGGTTGTAGGTCTGAACTACTCTGAAAGTCATGTACGGTAATGTGAAGTCATGTGGTAAGTCATGACTAGTGGAGCCGGTGGGTGCCGGCTCATACCTGAAAGGACGATGTGCCCTTGTAGTTGGTCTTAATATTGCAAGATGTAAATGGGTGAGTATGGATCAGCTGAAGTGTAGACCTGCACCAGTTGCAATGGTGACCATTCTTGACACCAGCCACTAGATGACCATCTTCTTTTTGTACAACCAGCCGGGGTATTATAGGCCTCACACACAACATCAGAGCGGCCCACAGCACTAGGGGCACGTTGCTTAGCTCTGTTATTGTTGCCTTTGGCTTGGTTGGAATTCTTTTGAGTGTCATTGCTGACATTGGTATTTTGGTTATGCTGAGAGGATGACTGTTGAGTGGAGATGTGTATTGCTACTGCTCCTTACTTGGCAGCAGATTTGGTAGCAGCATATTCAGCTGCAGCAGTGACAGAAGCAACAGTATGGAAGAGGTGACCTTCCCTGATACGTGACAACTCTGAGTGGAGTGAAGCAATAGTGGGGTCAACCCATAAAGGGTTAAGGGGGATCAGACCACCTGATGGTGCCCTCAGCCACACCTGACATGACCTTCTCGGACCATCTCCTGATCTGAAGCCAGTCAAAGTCCTTTGCATCCCGTATTATGTTGTGAAAATGCTCAACCATCTTGGGCCTGTCTAGAGCAGGGGTTTTTGCATCATTAGTGAGACAGAGAAGGCCATAAAGGTATTCAGCCAATTCTAACTGGTCGAGAGAGGTCTTAAGGTGAGTAGGACCTCTGGTGATATAATGATGTGGGCGGGTGAACTTATGCCTAACACCTGATATCTGCTGAGCAGTATCCAAAAGGGCCTGAACACATGAATTGACAACAGGATCTGTGCAGTGATCCATAGAAGCAGGCAGTTTATTAGATGGCACAGGCAGAGGGGTGCAGGTCTGGAGAAGTGCCTGAGCAGTGGGCTGTTTATGCAGTGGGTACTGGTAGATAGGTTGTGTAGACCCAGGGTGAGCGAAGACTTGTTGAGGTACCGGTACAGTCTGAGCAGGTACAACTGCAGGTGGGTGAATAACAGACTGAGTACCATAAACCTGAGGTGTAGACGTCATAGTATGGGCAGGTTGGAGGGGTGCAGTGTTAGCAGGCACTTGAGTAGTATCAGGGACGACAATAACAGTGTTTACACCTGACATGCCCGGTTGAGTGCCAATCTGAATGTCCCCATTGACAGTGTTGACAACTTGAGGTGTGTTGACACTGTGTGCATGTGCACTCAAGGCAGTCCTGTCGTATGGTGTGGTTGCTCTAGCAGATGATCTAGTAGAGATTTTACCACCACTAGCAGTGTTAGCGGGTGTAGCCCCGGTAACAGTCACAGCGGGGCAATAATGAAGACAAATTTCCACAACGACCATGAGGGACTACAAATGGCGTCCAGGTAACCAGCAGATTAGTTAATGAGCATCAGTACAGGTGGTGCTAGTGTTTGTTTCCCGCTCTTGGACCCATTATCTGGCTTTTCAAGAATTACTGGTAATTGTGTATTGATGGCACTGCTTCTGTTGATAATATGGCGGTTATCGACGTTGTTAGTGCCTGATTAGTGTAGGATTGGTGGGTACTTTGAATGTACATGAACTGAATGTAGTAATGCCTGAACTATCTTGGGTGACATCATACATGTGATGTTTTATTATATTCACACTGGTAAAATCTAAATTATTCATGTCTTCCCCTCTACACTAACCCCTAACATTGAAAATGCATTTTATTTCTTTAGTCACCAATTCTTCAAATCTATGTACCTTCTCCCATCTTCACGTGGTTTCCAGTTAGACATTTGCATTAACCACATTGTATCATACTCACTCCCAAAACAAATAGTATAGTCTATGTGTTTTACAGGTAGAAGGTTTAATTTGAGTGGATCGATTCCAGGTGACATCTGCCAAAGTAGATGTCGACTACTACCTTTATAAAACATGTATGTACAATATATTATCTGCAACTGTGTAACTCTCATGGAGCTGCTTTTGTAGAGTATAAAACAATCTTGATATTGATCAGTTATTGGCAAAGAGTGTGGAGGTTGTTTCATTGAGTTCTAAAAACAGAATGGAAAGTAATTCAGTTGAGTCAGAATGGGTATCTGTTATTTGTATCTATTTAAACCAGACATCCACTAGCATGACTCTGGTGCTGAAATTTCCTATATGGCCTTAAAGTCATCCATTCCCATGTGAAATATTTATCAAAATACATCAGCAATAGATATAAGAACACCCACAAAAATATGTGAATTGCCATATGTTATGCACACACCTCAAGCCTTACCAAACGTGGTACAGCAATAGCACTGGAATCTACAGTTGTAGAGTTGTGTCTGTTGTAGTACCTTATAGAATGAACTCCTATAGCAAGATGTCCACCTGGAGATTAATTCCCTCTTTTGTTCCCTAAAGGGGCTTCTTAAGGAACCAGGAGGCTGTTGTGAAAAGATTGAGTAGTTGCTTTCCAGGGTAGGTACCTCACTTCCCACGTCCCTCCTCTACTTAACCACTCAGTATCACTTCCAACACCATAGTCCAGAAGTAGTCACTTTCCCACAAATCGAACTGTGTTGCGAAAAGTGGTCACACCTGAGTTCTTCCAAGACTGCCCACACCTACATAAATATGCAACAGAGTGTAGGAAGCAACTTCCAGTTGAGGGGTTGTTAGTAACCACTTCAGGACCACTTCTCGACCACTTCTATTGGGAAGTGCCATTTGGCAATGCAATAGAGAGGAGACTACCAAAGATGAGTGCGTTCCGTTTTTGGAAACACACCTCCAACAGAAGTGACTTCCAAGGGTTTAGCAACAGCCACCTGGCCAAGAATTGGATCAGAAGTGGTCAGTACATCCCAAATAATGAACCACTTCCTAAGAAGTCAGTTTCTTCCCTAATTAATGTGTTCTAAGTAAGTTCCTGGGTGTATTAGACACTTTTAGAATATTTATAAAGGGAACCGAAAATAAAGAACCCACTTCCATGCAGAACCACCTCTGCAGGGAAGGCACTCAAATATGACTGAGTATGGAAGCTGGCTCAAAGGAAGGTGGCTACTTTTTTCACTTTAGGGTTGGGAGTGCATTCCAAAGGGTGGAGTAGAGAGGGAATCAAGGTATTTATAATGGCAAGGTACATTTATTGCTGTTTTAAACCATCTCCAGGCTTCAAAGTTAACTAATATTTATTTACTGTGATGACCGACCATTACAGAACAAGCAAGTAGGTATTCAGGACCATCTTAACATTTGATATGACTGCTTAGTATGGATGCATCAGGTTTAGGGCTTATGTTAATACATAATGAGCTTAAATAAAAAATTACAGTGAATCACTGTAATTTTGTATGGCTGGGAACCAGTGTAGTTTTTACGAGACGCCCCAGGTGGCAGTTCATCGGTACAAAAATGTACAGGGAAAATAACATAGGATCTCTGGTAACTTTGGGACCACGTTTGTTATTTTGAAAAAAAAAGATGGTGCAGGTAGTATACATAAGTATTTATTAGGGTCCGGGGGATCGTACAAAACACAGGATATGGTCGATATGGAACATCAATAGTCTACCTGTATATATGTAAGACATTGATTTCACTCATATATGTGGATCAACATGGTAAAAAGTATGCCTGCGAGGCGGTACGCGGGCGTACCTTTTACCGTGTTAATCCACATATATTCATGACATCTTTCTACTGTATTGGTGCTTTCTGTACAATACTTCAAGTGAGGATATCCTAGTTGTATTCAGATACTAATCGTATGAGTTCTCAAATACACCGAAAATACCTTGACATTTCAGAATTTCAGTGTCGAAGGTGAGATACAGTCCAAGGAATATATGCATTTGCCCAGGGTATTATGCTGTATAATGCAAAAACATTTTCTCTCTACACAGTGGCTTAGATACTGCTCTGCCCTGGTCCCGAATCTAGAGTTAGTTTTTTTTTCTTGTGGACACTAGGCCTATTAGCAGTCCTATCCTTCTTCCTGGTAACACTATGTTTATATCAATACAACACAGGAGACTTCACAATATGGGATGTGAAGGGGACATTATCTGCATGAAAACGAAAGCAGTAGTACAACAAGTGAAGAAATGTCTGTTTTAATGAACATTGATTCACTAGGCTTTGGTTTGTAGGATAGAAAAATCAATGTGCTAAAAAGCGCACAAATCGAAATGTCAAAGAGCATACAATGGTAAAATCTAAATTTATACCTTTCGCTTTGTTGTGCAACATTGCCTAATAAATCACTTTCAGGAAATCTGTACCTTTGCAAGATGTAGTCGTGAAATAACTACACTGAGATCCAGATCTAGATCCAGACTCAGGCAATGTCGCCAAAATGAGTATGATTTGAGACTCAGCCTGATCCTTGGATGATACTCAGGCAGATCCTGAGACTGATGGATGATACTCTGGCTTTGCCTGAGTATCATCCAATGATCAGGCTGAGTCTCAAATCATACTCATTTTGCCGACATTGCCTGAGTCTGGATCTAGACACATGTGAGTAACAATATTTTCTCAGTTTATCCAGGTAACAAAGAACGTTAAGGTCTAAAATTACAGAAGGTGTGCAAATGGGAATTTTGGTGAAAGCCAGCCCCCTACACTTAGGATTTTGATTTTTCCCCAATTTTTTTGGGTCATATTTTTGGGTTCAATGAGTTCTTGATGTTATATATGGTTTTAGTGGTCCAATAACAATATTCTGGGCTCCAGGGGGTTGAACATACCTAAAATTGACCCCTTTCAGCTCAGAAAATCAATAAAATCGACAAATTTCATCATTTTTTGTAGAATGAGGACTAGGTATGTGTCTGTCCACTTTTATTATGTAAATTATAGAGTCTTGTGGTGAAATAGGAGCAAAAATTATGTTCCTGGTCGGATTTTTTCTATTCTTCTGAATCATTTTACTTTTTGTAAAGTGGTCTGTCCGGGCAATAATTTGGTCATTTGGCCTCCCCCTATTAAATACCTAAAAGTGAAATGGGTTCAATTATGCCTTAAAAGATTTGCTACATGTTGGGGGTAAAGTATGTTGAAAACAAAATTTAATTTCCTCCATAAACTTCACTGTGAGGGGGCAATAAGTGATTTTCCTTGAAAATCCCCCTTTTTCCTTGAAAATCCCCCTTTTTCCTTGTCCGGGCGAAAAATCATGTTCCTTCCCCTCCTGTGTAGGATTAACACATTTAACTATCCTAACTAAGTCAGTTATTTACCCCCTACATATACCTAAGTGCCCAATGTATAGGGCAATGGATTACTCTCCATCCTTTGCAGTAGCAGAGATGGGAAGTGCTATTTTGTCCAGGCGAAATCGTGTCCGGGCAAGTGACCATTGAATAACATGCCATGTTGAGGGGTTGATTTCCTACAGAAATTAAAATTTTATCTTAATGAAAATAACAGCTCTAGACCATTTAGACCTGTAGATTACAGAAATCACATTGTTATGTATGTCAGATGTGTTTTCTATATCATGAAATGAGTGTATTTATAATAAATGTTTGTAGAGATTCTTGGCATATGTCTGGGCGAATGACATTTGAGTAATATGCCATGTTGAGGGCTTGATTTTCTACAGAAACAATTGTCATATTACCATGACAATCTCAGATCTAGACCATTTTGACCTGTAGATCATGAAAATAACATGTTTCTTTATGTCAGATGTGACCTTATTATCATAAAATGAGAATACTTTTAACGCTTTTTATCATGATTCTGCCTACATTTCTTGTCCTCACATAAAATTCAATATTCCTGCCCCTCCTCTGCACAATAGGGATATTCAAATATCCTAACTATGCCTGTTATTTACCCCCTACATATACCTTTGTACTCAATGTATGGGGCAATTGATTGCTACTAAACCTTTGCAGTATCAGGGATGGGAAGTGCTTTTTCGTCCAGGTGAAATTGTATCTGGGCGAGTGACCATTGAGTAACATGCCATGTTGAGGGTTTGGTTTCCTACAGAAATAATCATTTTATCTCATTGAAAATCACAGATCTGGACCATCTTGAGCAGTAGATGATGGAATTCACATTCTGATCTGTGTCAGCTGATTCCTTGCTATCATAAAATGAACCTACTTTTAATGGAATTTGATCACAATTCTGAACATAATGTCCAGGAGAGTGATGAACTACAAGGTATTTTGAACAGAAATTACAAATTTTTTCCCCATCAAAACTATGTACCACCTGAAAGTACATGCCGTGGGCATTGTATTCCATATAATCAATAGTTCCTACCATAGTCTGTTCAGCTTTTATATAGAACAGAAAGAAATGAATATCATAGAATCTGAGATTTACTTGAATTTCAGGCTAGGCCCTATAGGAAAATGACGTGAGGAAAGGCAAAAAGCTCATTACGTCTGACTACAATACTCCAAACCCAACCATTAGACCCAGTACTACAAGCAAAATCATAATAACAGTGGACCAGAAGCATATCATAGGTCATTTTGAATCAATAAAGGGAAAATACCCTAAATGGTCACTCAGGAGGACATCGTTTCCAGGTAGATAGGTTCTGGGCATTGCTATATCAACGGTTTTCATATTTAACTCATAATATTTCATGTGCAGTTAACCCAAGACCTATACACTATCCACAAAAAATATTTTTGAGATACTTCATAATTTTTTCTCAGACCTCTCAAAACTCCACCAAGGCCTATTTGCACACTTTCTATGATTTTTGACCTTAAGTGAACGTTGATTAACATTCAATGATGGTTAGTTGGACTAACATTTGTCAAAAAAACGTTGTTTCAGCATTGATTAGGGTTTTTTAAGAAAACGTTTTTTCATAGATGTTGGTTTAACATTTAAAAAACTTTCAGCTGATAACATTTTCTAGATAACCTTTGATCAACATTGATAAACGTTGAGAATGTGGACTCACACCAATGTTGATTGAACGTTATTCTCTGATTCCAAAATATCTCACTAGGTGGCATGGAATGTTAGGATAGGACTGGCCGGGATGCTGCATACATGTACATGTCTATTATAAATGATAAAAATGATCATGTGATTGTTGCACCAACCTCATTATATAGATCCTATGTCTAGATATATCTAGGTGAAAGAATATCCATAAAATGAAACATTTGGAATTTGTATAACCCATTCCTGTTCTATCTTCCGTTGTGAATCCATGCACTGCTCCTCTAACACAAGAGGCACATGGTCACTTTGCAAAAGAGGAGGCATGTATAATTGGAGCATAAAGAGATGGGGTGAAATGAACCAAATACATCAGAAAATAAAAGATAAAGTAAATCTCATATAGCAATATACTAGCCTGGTAGGGAGTAAAGTAAAGTGGTTTTAGACTTGATCTAACATAATTTTAATGCCTATTTTTATGAAAATAATGGCGTTTAATCAACGTTTTTTCAAGATTTATTCAATGTTGGTTAGAGTCCACGAAATGGAGTTAAGCTGAACCCTCTTTGAACGTTTTTTCAACTAGCGAATGACGTTAGTTCAATGTTAAAATAACCTCATTTTGTTACCTGGGTATTCATTCTTCATATTGGTGTGTCTACTGGCTATGGCTACATTCATGTGTTATGAAGACCTCATGAAGTTGATGCATTCCTAAATTGATGGATACCGGTATGATCTGAGGTCGGGAGGCTATTGCGAAAAGAATCGGAAACGGATTCTCACTGACGTAACTCACCTTCCAGTTCCTGGCTGTTCTGCTGCTCAGAACAAACTTCTCACCTTACACTCAGAATCAATCCTATTAGTGTGTGTCATACTGGAAAGCATGCCCCAATTCATGGAAACTTAAGAATCAATTCTATAACCTATTACCTTGCTGCAAAACAGGGGAGAAGTCATTGCCTGGGGGTAGTCAGTTCCAATTTGGGAAAAGCACCTCCGACAAAATTGAATTCCTGTCCTTTCGCAACACCCTCCTCAGAAACATTGGGGTCTCATGCAAGTCTTCAAGTGTTGTTTACAGAAGCATACACATCAGAAGGGATATGGTCAATATGGGACATCAATAGTCCGTCTGTGTCTTTGGAGAACGGAGATCAAGCTTGAAGCTATGATTTTGATACTTTTACAGGTAACAGTTTTCCCTAGGCCATGATATTGTGACACAATGGTATCCAATTTACTTCCTGTGGAGGAAGAGAATACCTAGAGACAAACATGGAAAGAGTGGAAAGGAATCATTCCTTATAATTGTAGATCTTCCAAGAGTGACATTGATAAGAAGTAATTGTGTTAGAAGCAGACAAAATGAAAGGCATTTGGTATTGTTTGATTAGAAGAAGGACTTCCTTGATTATCTGTCCTTTAAGGTTTTTGATATAGCTTTATATAAACCCTCCAATATAGGGTGCTGTTTCTACCTGTCATAAAATATCGAGATTTATCTCAAGTTGAATACGAGAGCCCCATAGGCTTAACCAAGAAACTCTGTATCACACCCCACAGTGTGATAACCCTTCCCCGTATCACACTCCCTGGGAAAACATCCAAAACGGTCAAATAACTGATGATCATTTCTAATGCCAAATAAATCGAATTTTGAACATATCTGACTAAATTAACTTGAGATAAATACAAAGGAGCACTTGAATTGGTCAGCACTTCGGCAACCCTCAGTGCTGACCAATTCTCGTGCACCTTTGTCTATATACCCAGTTGAAAATCAGCTGTACATTGAAATTTCTAAACAGGTCCTAGGGTTTAGATCTATATAGATCTATATGTCTGTGGTTCCAGGATTTAAGTCAATGATATCATCAGATTCCTCTAGACAGTTCATTGAGTGTTTTGTGGTCTATAATCCTTTTTCCCGTGTAAAAGTATGTATAGATCAATACAACACAGGAGACTTCGCATTATAGGTCATGAATGGGACACATCTGCATGAATGACTAAGCAGTATTACAACAAATGGTGAGATGTCTGTTTCAGTGAACATTGATTTGCTGAGCTTTGGTTTGTAGGTTACAAAAATCAATGTGTCTAACAGCACACATGGGCAAAAAGTAAAATAGATTCCTTTCATTTTGTTGTATTACATCGCCTAATCGTACCATTTTCAGGGAATCTGTATCTTCGTAAGATGTAGAAATGTATTGAATCGTATAACTTATTGGTACCAAACTAAATCAATTGTTCAATAGTCCCACATACCCATAAATGCTATCAAATATGCTTAAAGTAACTCGGGATTAATCATAACAGATTTCCACTGCTATGCAGATGTTCAAATACAAACTCTAAAAGAGAAGTTTATCATATTTGAGTTCTAGCAATATCACCCATACAACGGAACCTACCTGCTCGGGTCAGACTGATTCATAATTATAACTCTTCTGTTCCCCTGAAATACCATTCATGACGTCTCTGGAGGACATGCTGAAACCATCCCTTCAATGCAGCATTATGAGCCCCTTCTATATATGCATAATAATATTGAGTTTACAGCTTGACAGTATAGGGACCTGCCACAAGTACCCCATCACAGTATTGAACAAGTAATCAATGGATAAATCATGATGACTGTGTGTTAGTGAAGGATAATTACACGAGGCCGTAGGCCGAGTGTAATTAGCCTTTGCTAAAACACACGAGTCATGAATTATCCATTGACTACTTATTTTATACCACGAAACCAATAAATAATCAATAGAATACCAATAAATTCAAGTTGAAAACAAAAATTATTCCCCCTCCCCGGGACTCGAAGCCAGCCATTGTGTGTACACGATCGGTACATACACCTCGGCGCCCGGCAGCGGACAGCAACAGCCCCCGTCTCAGCTTGGCATTGAATGCGTCTCGGTTATGGTAGCGGACACACGGCGAAAAAAAGATGCGCCCGGACCGTGTTACTAACTGTTAGACTAGATATACACCTCGTCGCCCGGCAGCGGACAGTGACAGCGCACACGGTGAAAAAAGATGCGCCCGGACCGTGTTACTAACTGTTAGACTAGATATACACCTCATCGCCCAGCAGCGGACAGCGACAGTGCACATGGCAAAAAAAGACGCGCCCGGACCGGGACTCAACCCGCGTACCTCTAACGGCTGAGCGCAATGCGCTAACCACTAGACCACCGTGTCTCCTCCTTCAGCGGCCGTCTCGGCTTGGCTAGGTTTGATTGCGGTAGAGAACAAAAATATACGCCCGGACCGGGACTCGTCCCGCCTACCTCTACAAGCTTACCAAGCAAACACGTACCGTCTCTCGTCAGTCCCTGTGGCGCACTGCATAGGGAGTTAGATTTGGGATGTGAGACTGTAGGTTCGAGCCTTGCCCTGGCCTTGAAAATTTTGTGGGTTTTAACATGTAACATATGACATGGAAGGACATGAGAGGCGTGTGGGTTATCCATGGATAACTGCATGACATGCAGGTTATCCATGGATAACGGCATGCCTTACAAAATTGATGTTACAGCCTACAGGGTGTGCAATATCGACAGGTATGTGCATGGGCATATCCAGCAAAAAGCACTGAGCAATCCAGAAATCGTGGTATAAGCATAGATACTCCAGTTCCTGCACACGTCCAGAATTTCAGATTACCTGCCTTTTATCTACTAAGCTAGCAATGGAGAGGCTATAAAATTAGGAATTTAACATTTTCTTTACCGATAGTGCATTTCATCGAAAGAGCATCCCACCACTCTCTAAGGCCTTTGTGTGATCATAGTTACTACCAGACCCATGAGGCAGACAATTTAAGAGTAGAGCCAAGCCATGTATGTTTTGCTTTGGAGAAATTGCACAACCGAATTCTGATGATTTCCTTCTGCAGTAAAAGGGGATTTGCCTAGATTGTTCATTGATAGGGTTCGCAGTAAAAGGGGATTTACCTGGATTGTTCATTGATAGGGTTCGCAGTAAAAGGGGATTTACCTGGATTGTTCATTGATAGGGTTCGCAGTAAAAGGGGATTTACCTGGATTGTTCTTTGATAGGGTTCACAGTAAAAGGGGATTTACCTTGATTTGTTATTGATAGGGTTCGCAGTAAAAGGGGATTTACCTAGATTGTTCATTGATAGGGTTCGCAGTAAAAGGGGATTTACCTAGATTGTTCATTGATATGGTTCGTAGTAAAAGGGGATTTACCTAGATTGTTCATTGATAGGGTTCGCAGTAAAAGGGGATTTACCTAGATTGTTCATTGATAGCATTCGCAGTAAAAGGGGATTTACCTAGATTGTTCATTGATAGCTAGGTTCACAGTAAAAGGGGATTTACCTAGATTGTTCATTGATAGGGTTCACAGTAAAAGGGGATTTACCTTGATTGTTCATTGATAGGGTTCGCAGTAAAAGGGGATTTACCTAGATTGTTCATTGATAGGGTTCACAGTAAAAGGGGATTTACCTTGACTGTTCATTGATAGGGTTCGCAGTAAAAGGGGATTTGCCTAGATTGTTCATTGATAGGGTTCGCAGTAAAAGGGGATTTACCTGGATTGTTCATTGATAGGGTTCGCAGTAAAAGGGGATTTACCTGGATTGTTCTTTGATAGGGTTCACAGTAAAAGGGGATTTACCTTGATTTGTTTTGATAGGGTTCGCAGTAAAAGGGGATATACCTAGATTGTTCATTGATAGGGTTCGTAGTAAAAGGGGATTTACCTAGATTGTTCATTGATATGGTTCGTAGTAAAAGGGGATTTACCTAGATTGTTCATTGATAGGGTTCGCAGTAAAAGGGGATTTACCTAGATTGTTCATTGATAGGGTTCGTAGTAAAAGGGGATTTACCTAGATTGTTCATTGATATGGTTCGTAGTAAAAGGGGATTTACCTAGATTGTTCATTGATAGGGTTCGCAGTAAAAGGGGATTTACCTAGATTGTTCATTGATAGCATTCGCAGTAAAAGGGGATTTACCTAGATTGTTCATTGATAGCTAGGTTCACAGTAAAAGGGGATTTACCTAGATTGTTCATTGATAGGGTTCACAGTAAAAGGGGATTTACCTTGATTGTTCATTGATAGGGTTCGCAGTAAAAGGGGATTTACCTAGATTGTTCATTGATAGGGTTCACAGTAAAAGGGGATTTACCTTGATTGTTCATTGATAGGGTTCGCAGTAAAAGGGGTTTTACCTAGATTGTTCATTGATAGGGTTCGCAGTAAAAGGGGATTTACCTAGATTGTTCATTGATAGGGTTCACAGTAAAAGGGGATTTACCTAGATTGTTCATTGATAGGGTTCACAGTAAAAGGGGATTTACCTAGATTTGTCATTGATAGGGTTCACAGTAAAAGGGGATATACCTTGATTGTTCATTGATAGGATTTGCAGAATTGAACCCTTTCACCTTTGTAGATTGGATAAAGGGCACCAGTTTGATGGATGCTATTTGTCTCTGATTAAAATGTTATCCAATGTGCGGCATTAAAACACCCATGCTGTCTTGTGCTAATGGAAGGTTGTCAGAACGAGTTCATATTTTATAGTTTGCATACGGCAGATGAATATAAAATGCTCTCATATGCGAGAGGGTTCAGTGGGGTGGGGGGGGGGATCTATTCAGCAGATGCAGAGAAACGATCAATTTGATATAAACAAAAATCCTGGTCATACAAAAGACTTTTGTGTACATATATCCTATGGCATCCACTTAGTTACGTGTCTAACCCTTCACCTTCCCTGGAGACATCCTGTCAGTGATGTGTGTCAACAAAGGCAGCAGCCAGTGGTAGTATCGTAAAACCTCCCTCAGAAGCCGACCAACTTTTGGAATTTGGGGTTTAATTTGGCTTATAGATTTCTTTCAAAGGGGGGGGGGGTCGGCTTATAAGGAAGATTTTGTATGCATTGCTTTTAGTCAACATTTTTTTTTCAAATTGGGACAAGATTTGGCATATATACATTTATTCTCTTAAGTTAGGTGGTTGGCTTCAGTGAGAGGTCAGCTTCTGAGGGAGGTCGGCTTTTGAGGGAGGTCAGCTTCTGAGGGAGGTCGGCTTCTGAGGGAGGTCGGCTTCTGAGGGAGGTCGGCCTCTGAGGGAGGTCGGCTTCTGAGGGAGGTCGGCTTCTGAGGGAGGTCGGCTTCTGAAGGAGGTTGGCTTCTGAGGGAGGTCGGCTTCTGAGGGAGGTCGACTTCTGATGGAGGTCTTACGGTAGTTGCTTTGTTGATGAAAAAAAAGTTCGGGAGAATTGGCCTGCAGGGCATTTCAAAACGATATCTATAGCTATGGTTTTGAAATGCCCTCCTGAGATTCTTCTTACAAGACAAAAAAATGATTTGGTAAAGTAACTTCCTTAAAAACGCAATAGAACTGTCATTATTATGCATACTGAATTCACCACAAATAAACCAATCTATTGCTCATAACGCTAAGTCTACTGATCTAAATTCAGGAATTATGTAGACCTCATAGGGTCGATGAACTCCTAAATTGATGGATACTGTTTTGAACTCATGTCAAAGAACATTGGGGTGTCATTCAGGATCGTGTTTCAATAGTTTCTATGACAGGACAGCCTCAAATCGTGGTGGGAAGTATAAGAAATGACTCTATACCAGTGACTACATAGTGAGCTACAGTACAGACCTCAAAATACGAGCTGCTAATTATTCAACTACTGACTCAATACACAACACTATGAAGTCATAGCACCCAGTTGTAGGAACCACTATTGGCTAAATAGTGACCAGTCATACCTCCCCAATGGTCTAGTTTGCACTCCTGTGTTCAAATGAGCACAAGGCTGCAGTAACTATCTACTGATATATAGATGATCCCACCTGGTTACCCCCACTTAAAAATCTCTTACATCATAGACCTAGCTGCTAGGGCAACTCACAATGTTAGTACAGGGTGAAAATGAAGATTGACATGTAAGGTTGGTGGCACCATGTTTGGAACCAGCTTATAGTTCCCATTGAATACTGTGGGAAAAAACATGGCCAATAAAGGGGCAAAAACGGAGAAAAGCAATATAATGGGTGGGGGTGGTGTTTGAAAAACAATTGCCCCCACCCAAGGAGTGCGATGCAGGGTGGGCAGAGGGTATAGGAGTGAGACACAGGGTTTGGAAAGCATGAAGGAGTAGGAGGGGGCAGTGTAGGAATACCATTTGTCCCATCTCAAGTTGTAGCTGGCTGAACCTGCCATAGAAACTATTGAAACAAGGTCCTGTTGTGTAGCTGGTATAGAGTTACGTTATTGCAGGTAATTGCATAGTAATGCCACTACTGCTGTTGATAATATGGGGGTTATTGACATTGTTAGATGCTAATTAGTCTGGATTGGTAGGTAGGGCTTAACCCTGGAATCTACATGTCTACTACCTGGAATGTAATTCAGGCCTGTGTCTGGTTGACAGGACATCTTCATTGGAGAAGATTTGCACAGATTTTATATCAAATTTAAAGAAAGTTTGTTGTTTTTCTTGTTGTTTTTTTTTGTCTTTTTGGTAAATACTCTCTGTATAGCACAAGTGTGTAATAGTGCCTATATACACTTCGGACGAGAGTAAATATGACCTAAAAGACAGACCACAACATACGATGATCACAACATAGAATGATAAATTTCTATTAAAGCATTCAAATCAACCATAAAAGAGGTGAATTGTAATTGTATGTGTGCACTAAACATAAGCACATGCCTGACTAAATAAATCAAAGTATTATAGGCTCCTCAAATGACTATCAAGAAAAGCTATTATGGAAATTGATCGGGCTTTTCTTTGCCCTTTCACTAAAAGTGAAGTGAAGGTATGACGTTTCTTTAAACCATGGTGATAATTCTATCCAGAGCCTCACTTAAGGCTGTGATGGTGGGCTTTGATATGAGGGATGTTTGCAGGCAATTTTCCTTACTTTCAGTAACATTGACCCTCTTGTATATCATAATATGTATTAAATTTTGTTCTTTACGCTCTAGGACTTCCTGTGAAAATAAAAATGGATCTCTAGTAACCTTGGGACAAGATGACACCATTATTCCAGCGAATTGTTTTACTTTTTCACAGTGTAGACAAAACCAAATAAAAATTAGAACACATGTGTGACCACTCCAAGCAGGCTGTGGTAAGTCCACAGTCCACAAATCTAGCCTAGGCAGCTCAGTGTTATCAGCAACAAGTGGTGAGCTGCTCCTGGGCAAATACCAGGTACACTGAGCTACTCACAGTACCATATAGCCCCGACAATGAGCCCGGCCTCATAAAGCTTACGAAAAGGTTGATGCACAACGCAAGGTAACTAACATCTCTGTATGCAGAACATAAAAAAATCATATCTTGTCAATGCTTATTGAATTAGCAGTTCTGTTTTAGCTGGACTGTGCAGCAGGTTGCTGGGCAGGAGGGTGTTGGTCCTATAGTAAAAGGAAGAGCTGGCTAAAAATGCCCTCGTTTCCAGTCCTTTATTTTCATGTAGCTATAACTTGTCCCTTTTGTTGCTCACAAGTGGTCATTCAAGTATGGTGCTAAAAAAGGGGGATTTGAGTAGGTACCTAGTTGGGAGAAGTCAGTCAGTATAATATACTATAAAGTGTGTGACATGAACAGGTACCTAATAGTGCAGCTCTCTCTGTTTTAAACAAGCCAGGTGACCTTTCAGACTAATGTGGTGAGTGCAAGTTGAATGGTGAAGCAGAGCATGACTTCTTTTGAAAAAAGAGCTCTTTTTACCATGCCACATACAGTGAGTGAGTGAGTGAGTAATAGATGTTTAACGCCATTTCGACAGCTAAGGTCATATTCATGGCGAGGCCACATACAGTAGTTACTTAGTAGTACCTGGTATAGATCTGATTGCACTATCACATGTAATTTGTATTGATATCACAGGGGCGTAGGAAAAGGGGGGGGGGGGGCAGGGGGGCCTGGGCCCCCCAATCAAGAAGGAGGTGGGGCCTGAGTATGTCTGGGCCCCCCAAGAACTCATAAACAATGGAAAAGAAGCTAAAACTTTACATCTCAAATTAGATGTTTATGGTGATGTCATAGGGAAAATGGGGGTCTGAGCCTAAAGTCAGATCCAAAACTTACCAAAAATTACTTTTCTATATGAATTCTATATACGCATAATAATAGATGCCATCACGCATCAGCCGACAATTCAAGGTGGTCACGATGGTGCCCTCGCCGGGCCCCCCCAATGAAGATTTACTTCCTACGCCTCTGTATCACTGCTTCAGGTGATTATACAGAGGTTAATGACATTGTTAGCGCCTGATTAGAGTGGGGTTAATCAGGGTCGTACCCAGACTTCTCCATGGGGGTGCGAAAATCATGAAGGTGGACCTTTTTTAGCACCGCAAAGTGGTGGGTGCTTATCTTAAGTGAAGAGCAGTGACATGTCTAGGGGGTCTGGGGGCAACAACGGGAGGTTAGGGGGAGGTTATAGGGGGAGGTTAGATGAGGGTGGGAGGGGGGTTCCCATGTAGATTCAAAGAAATGCCTATGTCACTCATCATAAACGCCTTGGAGTCTCTGACATTGAAGGTCCATCTAACTAAGTCCCGTTAAAGGTCGTAGGATTCCTCTTTAGCAACCCCCCCCCCCCCATCGTTGGTATATTAGCCAAACAAAGTCCCCATCCCACCCAACCAAGTCCTGTCCCAAGATTTCTATACTTCAGCACCATCCCTCCTCCACCCTTTCGAAACATCCCATGTGAATTCCCAATAACAAATTCCTATGCTTTAAGTTCTGCCCTTTGGGTGCTCCCAATGGAGTTTAACGCACCCAAATCCCAAAAAGGTGGACATTTTCTTTATTTTGCTTGAGGTTGGGGGGGGGGCGCTCGAGCACCCCAAGCATCCCCCCCTGGGTACCACCCTGGGTTAGCCGTGTAATGGTTCAGTCTCAGATTGGCTGTCTGCTTGTTCGGAAAGGATCACGAATACAAGAATGTCCAGTTCAAAAGGCAACAAGGTTTATTCAGTATCCTAATATACAGGAAACTCTAAGTATGCGTGTTATCATTTGGATAGCTCTGATTTATGACTACTAGGTGAGGTTTCAGGGAGATCTTAGGGTGTTCATACAGAATCCGGGGGGATTCTGTCTCACTAGCTTCCGACCCGACTATTATATAGCTACAGGGGTTGGGTGGCGACCCCTCATGTTTAAGCCAGGAAGCCTGAAGGACAGTGCTGCCATCATCCACCAGGCGTAACCGGCCTCAACCCGAAAGGACGCTCCTCTTGGAAACTAGTCAACCCGTAAGCCATAGATGCTGATACTAAACCATGCCCCTACAGCAGCTAGACACTAACCCTTTGGAGGCAGCATACACCTGTTGACGTCCTTGTATATGAATGGCTTCACCAGTTGTTGCACTGCTTCAATAGCTCTGTCAAAACCAAGTGATGAAACCATAGTATCCTGATTCAGGAGAAGAATGTCCTATTAGCAATAACTATGATATCCCTTTTACAAAATCAGAGGGTTTTTATGAAATAGAAACTTCTTACACATTATCCTCTGGGGTATTAGTCAATAACGTGACACTGTAAGAAACAACTATACCAAGAATCCTCATAAAATGAATAGTGAACCGCCATAATTGTAATGCAGTGAAGCATTGTGTTTTTACAATGAAGCTCCAGATGGCAGTACAGTGGTAGAAGGAATCTCCGCGAAAATAATGAAGGATCCCTGGTAAATGTTGGACAACGATTTCACTGTTAGTTCAACAACTTCTTTTTCAAAGTGTGTGGTGGATTCATATGAGTGTGTCCGTTCATGATATCACGTTCAACTATTCATAACTCCAGTAAGATCTCTTACTTCAGAAGTTCCTTTCATGGAGTGTACTAAGGTTGACTTCAAAGGCGTATTTGATCTGACAGAGCCATGCACCCGGCCATTCTCAATCATCACCTACAGGTAGATGGAGATTCGAATAACACTCAAAGCGCCGCACAGTATACATTTCAATGCTGTAGAGTACTTTGTCCCTTTAAATGCTGCTGATGTGTAAGTGTATCATTCCTAGCAGACAGTCTTGGAAGGTGCCCTCTTGTTCTTTTCCTTAACTTGTCATATAAATGACTCTTTCCCAAATTGCCTTTTGATGTACTACTTAAAATAATCACAGATACTGGCTGAAGAAATGGGAGGGAAGGCATTTCCAAATAACATTATCAAGAAAAAGGCCCCCAGACTATCCAGGCACATCTACGTTCAATACGGGTAGGGGGAACTAGATAATTATATTGAAAAAGGCCACGACAGTAAATCTGTGTAGATCCCATGTGTTAGACTTGTTGGTGACCACTCCAAGCTGTCCGTGCTAAGTCCACAGTCCACAAATCTAACCTGAGCAGCTTAGTGTTATCAGTAAAAAGTGGTGAGCTGCTCCTGGACAAACACCAGGCACATTGAGCCACTCACACATGTAACTGAACCTACTGTAAACCCCACTTATAAGCTTTAGCTTATAAAACATTACAAGCCCCAGGTGCGGCTTATACCACACACAGGAACTCGGGGGGAGGTTATAAGCAGGCTTTTACTCACGGGCTTTAGGAAAGACACCTGGGACAGCTTATAAATGATATACTGAAACCCCAATCTCAGGGTGTGGCAGTGGCTCAAAAGTGGTTGGGAATATATGTGGCATTTCTGAGTATCTTCTAGCTACTGAAGGCCAGCATAGTGTTTTTACCCTTTAAGTGTAGATTATGCATTAATGATACTCTTCATCCTCATTGGTCGCCATGATGCATGAATGCAGCCCAGGCAACTAACCCGTCAGGGATGTATTCGAGGATCATATCCAGTAAACACTAGACCAAAATACTACGTAGCTCCCAGGTATATGTTGTTTTTTTCCCCTACCAATTTGGTCTGAATTACTTATACGTTTCTGAGTAAGGTATGTGGAGTTCAAACATTAAGGTTTACTTCGTTCTAGAAACGCAGTTGTAAAAATAATTTTACCTACCAAAGATATTCTTAAAAATGAAAAAATAAAGATTGACAAAAGAACACGATTTTAATGATCATAAAGTACTACTTTGTTTGGAATTGAACCCATGACCCTTGTATTTGAAAATCTTTGCACTACTGACTGAGCTAAGCAGGAAATCAACATCCTTACAGCCAAGAGAAGGTCTATAACATATCCTCTTGGCTGTAGGCCTAGGTATAGGGTGCTGCAAATAGGAATGTCGTCAATATTCCCAATATCAGAATATTAGCATTTTTGCAAGTAGAATTATTATTATTATTATTATTATTATTATTATTATTATTATTATTATTATTATTATTATTATTATTATTATTATTATTGTTTATTGATGCTTTCGTCCCAAAGCCTTGGGTCTTTTTTTTTGCGCCCTACAATGTTAATTCCGTTGGCGCTTGTCAAAACAGTGTAACAGAGTTGAATCATAGTGCATGGAAATGAATATTGTATCAACAGAGTTTGCTGAACCTCCCTAATATCACAATCCAGTCTTGTGTACAACAAAGTTAGATTTTGGTGATTTTGAGGTAAACCCCTGAATATCATAGAAATAGATGAAGAATATCATTTGACGATAGGGAGGTTTTGCAAACCTGACGTACGTCACTCATACTTGATTTTACATAGACGTAGCAGTGCTGTAAGTATGCTACACGTCTGCGTTACATTGCCTATGTAGTGGCTGCTAAACCTCCCTAATAGACAGGTTAAGTGACACACACACTTCAAGGGTCCGTATAAATCTGTGTGAATCCCAATACCTTACAAAGACCATACCTACTAGCAGGGGGGCAGAGAGATGCCTCGATGCCTTGACCCAGAATTTGGTGTTAAAACTGAATTCCCTCTAAAGGGATTACGTGTATTTTGCTATAGAAATGTATATAAGGAATTTGGTACCAAGACGTTTGTTATGACCGAAGTTTCGTCATAACAGGATTTGTCATAAAGAGATTTTACTTAGATATCCTGTAGATATAAAAGGTTGTATTCACCAACTAGACAGAATTAATGCAACTCACTGTATATCAGGCTGGCTAGCTCAGTTGGCAAAGCAGTAGGTCAATGACATGAAGATGGGGAGATCGAGTACCATTGTCACCCTGTTTTTTTTCCTAAACCTATATATTTTTTTGCCACTATTTATTATCAGATACGTAGAAGAATATAGATAAACGATTTCTGATATGTACGTCACTAGAATGTTAGTAAAACTTAATGTTTGAACGCCCACATACCAAGCAAATCTACGTAGTTGGCACCAAAGTTCTGCGTAGATATACCTTTGTGCAACGTCCATCTACACATGTGTGTTTACTGTGGGGTGTTTCAGAAGCCGGACATGATAATGAACATTAAATATCTGTTTCTAAAACTGTTAGATTCTAAACTTACAACTGCAACCATTATCATCTCTCACCAGTCATATAGTTAT
Organism: Acholoe squamosa; assembly: GCA_949317995.1. Taxonomy (NCBI): domain Eukaryota; kingdom Metazoa; phylum Annelida; class Polychaeta; order Phyllodocida; family Polynoidae; genus Acholoe; species Acholoe squamosa. The sequence continues at coordinate 71,113,944 of OX439041.1, forward strand.
AGACACAGTAAGGTAATGGTAATGCTTTAGAAACACATGCAGTTATAAACCTACAATCACTATTAAAACTGCTATCATATCTCCTTATGACCGGTTGTAAACATTACCTGCTTCTGAAACACCCCACAGGGATACTGCTCCCTTGGTACGCTTCCAAAAGGTAAGCATGAGGTGCTCCAGTGGTAAGCAGCATCACCCCGACTTCATTGGTACAACTTGTGAACCAATGGTCATGATCCAATCCTACACTGACAGCCCTTAAGTACTGGTTCCACAGACATACAATCAGTCGAAATCGCCCTAATCTGACAATTTATGATATATCAAAAGTACAGAAAATATTTGGTCGGATTAGTGTTAATCTGACCAATTTACGCCTCTGGAACATTTCAAAAACATAGCTATAGACATCGTTTTGAAATGCCCTGCACTGAACTTTAACTGGGTATTCCACTGTGGACTAATCTTTCATTTCTTTTCATAAATCTTCATTTGCACCACCTTAACCAAATTGATTCTGTGTTGATAAAAGCAATAGTTGAAAATTTGATAACTGCTTACCTGTAGTGTCAGACAGTCTATCGTCTGTGTCCAATTACACCTGTCACAGTGTACAAAACGGCCAGGTAGGATGACCCGCCTTAACTGTCTAGATCTACCTGTGCAGCTCCAGATTGGTTTGGCAATATACGGCATTGGATGACCAGGCTGTGCTGTACGATGAGGAAGATGAATGGCGCGCCTTTTATATGGCTCCAGGTCAGGTAGCTCTAAAACTCAGCACCTAACAGTGCAACACCATAACAAATGGCTGTTGGATCTACTGGGCATCCCTTATAACCGCATGGTGAATCGCCATAGTAGGTGAAACAGTGTAATCTCGACAATACAGGCTCACAAAGCAATGCAGTGATGAACTGTATTACAAGGAATCTCTCTTATCATAACCGTGAAAGCAATGTCTCAAAATTCCACAGAAGATGTTATTTTGAAGGCATTTCTTTTACAGCGTGGCATCCAGTAGCCTGCAATAGGTTAGTGTATCATATTGCAGAGCGTAGTCAGGTCCCCGATTTCCTATCAGAGCCGCTGACTCATTCACCTCGGTAGTAATTAAACTAATTGGCCAGGCGTGTCTGTCATAATTGCAGTGTGTGATAAGTTAAGTGAGTGTGTACCAATCCTGATGAAAAGCATTCTTGACTCAACTGATGATCAGTGATATTGGTGTACCTACACTGGCATAGCTTTCTCCAACTGAAAGCCTTCTGAAGCGATTAATGTATTGCTCATTAAATGTGTCTGCAATTGCTAGCACTCGAAAAACTCTCAAGCTGTTCTGATATGTTGGCTATTACTGTCGCTCACGAATATTATGATATGGTTGATTGTCCATCCTTTGCACGGACAGTGAGATATCTTCACTAATGATAGGTAAAAATGAAGAAACCACTCAAGATACCTTTGTGGATATCTTCAAAAGTCCATTTCTGTACAGGTAGCCGGCATTTGTTATAAATTTGCAACGATTTCCATGAAGAGGTAGGTTAGAGACGGCCATCTCTCATGAATTCAAAAACATTTTCAGTTTCCTTTGGAAATGGCACCCACCTGTCATTACCATAGAAGATAGCGAAAATGACCATTGGTGTATGGAGGGTCGGTATGGTCAGGCACTATGTAAACACAATAGTTGTGCAAAGATTACTGACCACTTATATACATAGGCTGCTACATAGCTGTATTAGCAAAGCCAAATCATATCATCTTGTGAGGTGTCCTGCAGATGTTCTACCTGGTCGGACATCATCTCATTAGAATCTAGCTACACTCTAAAAATAACTGTTGAATCGACCAGGTACCCTTGCAAAACTAAAAAGTGAACCACCGTAATTGTATGGCAGGGAACTAGTGTAATTTTTACGAAAGGCCCCAGGAGGCAGTGCAGTAGTTTATAAATGTACAGGGATTCTCTATGAAAACAATAACAGACCTCTGGCAACTTTGGGATTAGGTTTCCTTCGTTATTTCGATGACTTTTTCTTTACAGTTAAGCCTTGGGCAGGTAGCAGCTCTGTGAGAACTCTACTCAGTCCATTTATAAGTATCACTTAGACTAATGAGTGTCCAATGTAGCTTGTACCTGGTTACGTGAAACGCATCCCCTTAAGGTATACAGGTAGCCATACAGGTATCCTGATTACATTAGGTGACACCTTAGGCACAGCTCAGTTAGTTCAGAGGTAGAGCCTTAGACAATGACTATACCAGTACAAATTTGAGAGTCATTCAGTGGCTTGCTCTCTCAGCGTATCACTTATTTCTGATTGTAGCAACCATACATCCCCCAGCTTATTACCTTAAGGTGTATAATTGAGTATCTATGAACTCAGATATAGTCCTTTTAAAGAGCAGCTCTCTTTGGACCTAGACTCTCTGACGGTCATTGCTCAAGAGACCATTTCAAAATAAGTGACTGTCTGGAATTTGGCTGTCTTACTTGAAATGTATGCTGTTGTTAGTTATTCGTCCTAAGATTCCTCTCTATGTCATCATCACTTAGGATTAACCTAGGTACAGTTCTTGTAGCTCTGCAGGCACTAATTGAGGTTGTTATGTGCAGCACATAGGAGTGGTCTATGGTTTGTGGAGTATATGGTGTCATCCAGAATAGTGTAACAAATCCTAGATGGTCTAGTCGAGCGCATACAACGTCTGTGTATATGATACATGTACTTACGGAGCAGCTTCCATAATACTAAGACGGACCGATGTGTATAGTGAAACCTGGTACTCTAAGGGTAGCCAGGTACAGTGATGGATAGAGAGCTACTTCATTAGATATAAGGATGAGTATCTCTAAGGATAACAACTACCAAGGTTGACTCCATGTACATTCAAGTCATCTGTTGTATAGAGATGCATTTAACAGATACCCCAGGGTTATACACCAGCAAAGGAGTGTGTAAGACCGCATCTGGTAGCCCTGGGGCATGCCGATCTATAGGTAGATCTATAGCATTGGAGCACAGGTCTTTGTTTCAGCTCCCTTATATATGAGAGTGGGTGTCTCCAAACTTGCCAACTGCTCTGATATATAGTCCTTGTTTATAGATATAGTCAGTCAGTATATCCTATGGTGAGTGTAGGGCTTTCTGTGTAAGGCCTCACGTCATACCCCTGTGACAAGGGTGTGGTCAGGTATTATTGTGCAGTCTTTGTCACTGGGCAGCTCCCTCATGTAACGAGGTAGTATTTCCAAACTTGCCAACTGTTCTGATAATAGTTATTGTACTGAGAGATATAGATAAATGTCAGTCAGTAGCTACCTTCTATGGTGAGTGTTAGGCTGCCTGTATAAGGCCTCACCAGATACACCTGGGGCAGGTAGGTAGGTAGGTAGGTAGATGGATGGGCAGGTAACCAGGCAGCGTCCAGGCACTGCTCTGTGTAGAGCTGCTCCAGGGGGACTGTGAGCTACTCAAGGCTGTAGGCCTCCTATCGATCTCATACAACTCATGGTAAACTATGGGGCGCCAATTGGGAAAGCAGTGGTCATATCTGTACAATTATGAGATGCCACCAGGGTGAACCAGTATTTATCTGAGCAATACTGGGAACATTAGGGGACATCTTTGCCAGAACTAAATCACAAATACCAAGGGGCATGATCCACCAATATAATTATTAGCAACCCTTAAAAGGGACGTCACGTCTGAATCTCTTACCCACTCTCCAGCCTGTCTTCATGAAAGGTCAGACACTACATTTAATCTACAGCTCTTGACAAGATTGCATACGACCTTGACCTTCCCATCCGCCCACTGTTTCAGATTCTACGGCTTCCATTTACATTAAATTCTTAGTTGGGGGGAGGGGGGTTTAATAAAGCCCAAACACAATAATAGGCTACATATAGATCCCCATGTATAGTTGACTGAGTATCGTCTCAACACTCGCACATTAAGACAGCCACTTATAGGGGGTATGCTGACTATTTGTGCACCCTACATAATATAAGACCCATCACTTGTAACACAGGTACTAGATATTTATCGGTAAAGGCCTTATCCACTTCAGTCAAGTTTGCAAAAAGTCACAAAAATTTGGCTGAAAAAGTCAACTTCGAGTGACATTTTTGCACTTTCTGTCACTGAAAAAGTGAAATCCGGACTTTTCCAGGCAGCTGTCTCCCACTTTCACAGGCTTTTCTTTTTTTCGTGAATCCATTTGGACTTTTTCAGTCAAAGTTGACTTTTTAGCAGACTGACGGTCAGAGGAAGCAGTCCTTAACTGGATACTCAGCAGTCCTTAAGCAATGAACCCTCTCTGATACCCTTAAGCACACCACGATTAATTTTGACACATCCTGTGATTACCAAAAAAAAAAGACCCCTTGCCAGCACGTGGGCCAAGTCCTTAGAAGTGAGAGCCCCTAATTTGGATTAGCCCCCTTGCCTGGGACTGAATTCCTAATTTAATCATACATACTCTTGACTCCTACATACTACTGAAAAAAAAAACAACATTATGCCTCAACGAATGGTAAACCAAGGTGGTGTATCTAAGAATAGATTGCTGGATAACCGGTAAATTGGGTGTCATGTGGGTATTTGACTTTGGCCTGATTGGAACTTTAGAGCATGATGCCGTTCATAAAATCAATCAAAATTATTGGTCTTCAGAATTGAAATATGTGAAACAATCATAAATAGATAATACCTTTTTCTTCTTTTCCTTTCTTTTTTTTTGCCGATTTTAAATTTAGGTTTTCTGTTTCCTACAGAAGAATCATCATTCAATGCGCCTCCTTGGATAATTCTGGCCAATTATGGAGTTATATACTCTGTATAGAAAACGCATGATGCATCACAGAACTGCTTGCCAGCACTGCAGCATAGAAACCAAGGGGCATCATATCAAAAACCATTTAAAGTGATGTTTGAATCTGTGACCCACCCTAGGCTACAAATAAATCCCTACGTATAGTAGACTGAGTATTGTATCAGTTTTGGCACATTTTAAACAGCCACTTACAATTATGGGGGTACGCAGATAGATGCACCCTACATAATTATAAGACACATACTAAGCTGGAGGAAAATCACTCATAACACTTTTTTTTACAATATGGAATTGTTTAATATTGTTAGTTAGTAGTATCCAAACCTTGCATATAAGATGCACCCCAGCCCAGCTGACCCCTTTAGGCTACAACTAAGGATACCCTTGCACATTCCTGGTACACATATACAAGGAGATCCTGTAGTTGGTGATTGTGTTTTTGGCAGGCGTCGTGTTGTGTGTCCCATGTCAAGGTGTAGCTAGAGAAGTGGGTATAAACAGTATCTCTGTCAGGTACATGGTGCCTGGGAGCCCTAATAAAAAGGCACCTAGATTGTATCTTTGCAAGGGTATTTCTCAACATAGTACGAACGAACACATTTCACTACGATTTGGAACCTGCAAAATTAGAGTGAGTGATCGTTCAGAAATGACTTCCTGACATATGTTAGTTACATTTAATCCAAGCCCATCTCAGCTTTGCACTAAATGAAGTAAACATTGCTTTTATATTATATACAGAAGTACAGCAGGGCATAGGAAGGAGCATTGCCCACAGGGTCATGAAAAAAATAAATATTATAATAACCTTGAACATCTGATGAAAAAGATTTTCAATAAATCTTTTACAGCCCTCCTGGTCAAACGTTTACCACATCACAATAACAATGTGAGCAGCCAATTACAGGTAGAACAGATAATTAATGGTAGACACTGCACCATCGGTCATTCAACTGTTTGTGTCCCCTGGAGGGTGTTGCTCCTATAGTAAAAAGAGCTGTGAGTATGTGCCCTCTTTTCTAAACAAGTCGTGCACTGCTTCACCTAAGTACTAGCACTCACCACATTAGTCTGAAAAGTCACCTGCTTTGTTTAAAATAAAGAGAGCTGCACTACCAGGTACCTACTCATGTCACACACTCTATAGTTTATTATACTGACTGACTTCTCCCAACTAGGTACCTACTCAAATCGCCCTTTTTTAGCACCATACTTGAATGACAACTTGTGAGCAACAAAAGGGACAAGTTATAGTTACATGAAAATAAAGGACTGGAAAAGACGGCATTTTTAGCCAGCTCTTCCTTTTACTATAGGAGCAACACCCTCCTGATAGGTATTTGTCTGTCACTGGATACCCAGCAGTCCCGAAGCCATTAACCCTGAAATAAAGGGTCTCTCATACCCCAACCCATAACGGGATTTATTTTTTAATCTTGTGATTACTGAATAGCTCTTTGATCATAAGAATACCTCTCATACCAACCTACACATAGCTTTTTTACTTTTGAGAACCTATTGAGGAAAAGAGAAATTATACAATAACAAGATATTCTGCAGATATCCACAAACTCTAGGTGCATCTTTTATCCAGGACCGCCTTTTATCTCAAGTTGAATATGAGAGCCCCATAGGTTCAACCAACAACCTCCATATCACACCCCCAGTGTGATAACCCTTCCCCGTATCACACTGCCAGGGAAAACATCCAAATGGTCAAATAACTGATCATAAAATCATTTCTAATGCCAAATAAATGGAATTTCCAACATATCTGACTACATTAACATGAGATAAATACAAAGGAGCACTCACATTGGTCAGCACTGAGGGTTATCACACGAGGTGGAGCTATACACAGGGTATTACACTGAAAATATGGAAGATCCAAAACTAGTCAGCAGTGACCACTTTAGGTCCTCAAGTTGACAATACCTAAAACTACAACTTTAGGTAGTCAAAATGATGACTTTATGTCGTCATCCTGAGGACCCAAGTCATCAGGATGACAATACTGACAGTACAGAGTCGTCATGTTGATGACTCAGGTCATCACGATGACAACCTTAAGTTGTCATTTTGACTACCTAAAGCTGTAACTTTAGGTATCGTCAACTTGAGGACCTAAAATGGTCACCGCTGACTAGTTTCAGATCTTCCATGTTTTCAGTGTAGTATCATGGTATGTGTGCAGACATACAGACAAGCATTTGCAGTTGAACTGCTACAAATGCTTCACCAATTTTATGTGCATGTTTACATAGACCAGACCTAGAGTGCAATGTCTGATAGCAGCATGCCTTTCCAGCAAGACAGCCAAATCGACTATGACTTTTCAGATCATCAGTCATATTGAAATAGGGCCCAATATTGCCATCATGTATGATACAGAGAGTGTCATTTGCTGGTGAGCTTGAGGTCTATTTCAGAACAACGATTTTGTCCTTATTGACATTTTGAACAATCACAATGGCAAGCTTTGTACAATCATAATCATAATATTAAATTGCACAAAATAAAATTGTGCAATTAGACCAAATAAACAGAAAAGGTTTGTTTCCAGTGACCCGACTGACCCAAGCAAAACAGGGGCAAACTTTTTTTTTGTCTTTTTGAAGAAATTTGTCTCATTTTTTTCATATATTAAAGAAAAATGTCATTACTTTTTGAGGATATTTCCTGTATCCTTTTCTTGTTCTTCCCCTCTCTCACAGTTGTCATTTTCCCATCATTATTTTACAATGAAATCAAAGAATTTGATACATCAATTGATATGTACCCTAACATTTCCTATATAAATGTAAAAAAAAACAAAAAAAAAACACCAAATTATCCGATCTACCAATCCTACCTTATCAAATCATGTTACTGCAAACACACTTTTATTTTTTTTAGCCTTACCTGGACAAAGGTCCAGACTATATACACCTACCGTAAACCCCTGTGTATAAGGCGTGTCTTATACACAAGAATGGCCGTAGTGTGGTTTACAGAAGCAGAACTCATTTGCCACTTGGTTTTCATGATGCACCAATGAAGTGCTGGCGAGTCTACTCACCAGAACTTCATTGGAGCATCATGCCAACCCTCGGGGAGTACATGTATCAACCCCTTCTGTCAATGAAGTGCAGTCCCACCAGCACTTCATTGGTGCATCATGACGACATCTAGGAATGATGCATTAATGCATGATGCTCCAATGAAGTGCTGGCGAGACTACACACTGGTGCATCATGACGACCTATGGGCATAATGCACTCCTGCATCTGCGGCCCGTAGAGTGTTAAAGAGATAGCGTTCAAGACGACTCACAGAAGGGTTACATGTGTGCCCTTTGCATGCCTCCTTAAACCCAGATTAAGCAGGTGTTATCTTACCTTCTAGTCCTACTATGACAGGTTACATGACCCCAGGGTCACATGACAGGTCACATGACACCAGTCAATATATATCATATGACAATAGACACAGTCATAACCACAGGCCAGTACACGCACATTAGGCAATTCTCTTTTGAGATTTATCGCATAGTTCTAGCCTATGACAATCGTCTAGATGATCTTGATCGATTCATTTCATGCTGTGATTTGAACAGTCCGCTATGTGGCAAATCTAACGAAGCTCTTCTCACCAGAAAATTGTCTGGTAGAATAGCTGAAATATTGCAAGAAATGACCAAAGGACACTGGGGTCTAGTTCAGAACGCTTTACCATCAACAAATAGGAATTCGATCAGAACATCCAGATTCTTGTAGATTTCGTGTTGTGCAAAATGGTGAACTACACTCATAATCTTAAGATTGTGATCATACAACATCTTTTAAAAAGCTCAAAATTGTTAATTATGCTAAAATAGTTCCCCGGTACCAGTGTAGTAATACATTGTGACCACCCACGCACTGCATCTCTCTTAATAGTTTGTCATTAAGCGTTAACGCAGTCTTGGTGAGTAACTCGCCTGATCTACATTCAAAACAATGGACGTGATACATCCATGCACCTCCAGCCTCTATAGAGTTAAAAAGCCACCATGTTTTAGACATGGAGATACCTGACAACCATGGAGTGGGTGCATTAGGAGCAACACAAGGCACTCATGTAGAAATGTAAGCTGTATCTATAGGATATTGAGCATATATGTGCTTCGGTCTGGCACAAATTGCAAATTGCATCATGCTATTTCAAAAAGAAGAAGCAATTGGCGTGTGATTGAAGAGATACACCTGACATCTCAATGTCCAATTTTTTATTTATTTTTTGTCTCCCATCTATGTGTGTCCGTCTCTATCTGCACATCTCGATCAATTATCGATGTTTGTCTCTGTCTGCATGCATCTGTGTCTGTGCCTCTTTGTCTGTCTATCTGTCTTTGTAACTGTCTGCCAGAAAAATGTAGGGGTCATCAGAGTATATCTGTACAATGACATGATGACTGCTAGGTAAGTGACGCCTTGGTGATACCTGATACGACAAGTAAATAGATACTAGTCTCTCCTAGCACAGGTGTAGACACCATATAATGTGCCTCAGGCTATTGATTGCAATGTGAGTGGAGAGTGACTCGTCCTGGTCGACTTTTGGGACACCAAATAAATCATTTATTGATGAGAGGAAAGTGCAGAAAATGATCACTTATAACTCAGAAACTTTGTAAATATGGTTCCCATATATATTGATCTGATTTTTTTTGTCAGAAATAAGTTCCTGAAATACCCTTCTTTATTATATGGCTAATATCGACGACACTATAGATTAGTACTACTTACTCCGTATTCAATAGGGGGGGGGGGTGGAATACGATCCTCACATATTCAGCGCCGCCATTTTGAAATTTATACAGAGCTAATTAGTTCCGTATTTAGGTGTGATTATTAGAAGTTTTACACAAAAAAAGAATGATTGAACTAGTTAAATAATATGTTATGAATTGTTTAAGGTATATCTAAGTGTTAGTGCCATGTTATAAATAAAATAAAAAAAAGACGGGCCTCCCTAGCCCACTTAAAAGGGTCTATTTTTCTTCTTTTCTATCCCCTCGGGATGTGTGTGGTGCACATATGCGTGGGCACTGACACATTCCCCTGTGAAATTGTGTAATGTAGTTCTAGCCATGAATATGACCTTAGCTGTCGAAATGGCGTTAAACATCTATTACTCACTCACTATAAAAAAAAGATATTGCCCTGCGCAAGGAACATTTATATCGAAACTAAAAGTAGCGGCTAGCTCCGTATCATGTGACCTACTTCGTCAAGCAAGCTCGGTGCTTCTGCCCGCATTCAACGAGGCCTTTTAGCTACTTTTAGTTGAATGTGGGCAGAAGCACCTCTGGGAATACGATGCTAAATTATTCACTGATCGTTGACATTTGCTTATTTATTACTTTCTACATAGCAGTGGAAATATAGAGGTCGATTTGATCTGATCTATCACAAGGCTGTTCCCTCTGAATCATATTTCCTTCTCGTACCCTCTTCAGCGGAAAAATGACAATCCGTAAATGTAATCTAAAAACGGAATCTGAACAGGGGACCTGGATCGTGTTTCAATAGTTTCCACGACAGGACAGCCTCAAATCGTAGTGGGAGGTGTAAGAAATGGCTCCATAGCAGTGACTACATGGTGAGCTACAGTACAGGCCTCAAAATAGCAGCTGCTATTTATTCAACTACTGACTCAATACATCCTACTATGAAGTCATAGCACCCAGTCGTAGGAGCCACTATTGGCTACATAGTGACCAGTCATACCTCCCTCATGATGTAGTTTGCACTCCTCTGTTCAAATGAGCATAGGACTGCAGGGACTACATCTAGGTGATCCCACCTGGTCACAGTGTTATACACATTGTCAATTCTCATGGAAATGGATCCTAGTTTTAAATAAGGTCAATTTTCATGGTTCTGCAAACTGCTCATCTTTTTCTAGAAGTGCATAAATATATAATGTACATACATGTACTACAAGTGCAACAAATTATCATAATTCAACTGAGAAATCATAAGAATGGAAAGCTTCTCATTTCTTTTGTTACTATATATATTATATCATTAAGATAATATATTTTCAATCTCAGACCCATATTGCACCTTAGAATGCACCCCATGTCTCCCAACTGCACTGAAACACAAGGCATACATCACAGAGGTTGTTACCTACCTGTACATATTTATATATGATAATGAATCCATTACAAATGCACTTTGAAGAATACATTACATCAAAGCTGGAAGAAGGATACTGTAGGTTCTCAACCAGTTATAATGCACACTGGTCATTGTAAGCTAATAGTACATGAATAGCCATAGCAGAATGCCTTCTTTAACACTGGCCTGGGGTCAAGACCATTTGGACCATTAGTCTATATATAGAGAGAGTACTAATATGGATACAAAGAAAAGAGCACAGATTGGGTACATTTGAGTAAAGGAGTGGAGAGGGCAGCAGTTAAGACTACCCACTATATAATTATTCACATAGAGGGCTGTCATACCATGGTCTCTTATTGAGTCACTGCTCTGGTGGCTATTTAGCCAGTAGGCAGTACGATCACCCAGTAATGTAGCCAGTTATTTGGTCACTATAGCCAAAATCCTAAGATCAGCTGGTAAGATTTGACCCATCTCAAGTCGTAGCTGGCTGAACCTGTCGTAGAATCTATTGAAACACGATCCAGAGCTCCTAGCTATGCATAGCTTTCTTTTTTTTTGTTGAGAATTCATTGAAATCTATTTTTGGTGACAAGTAAACAAAAAAGAGAAAATCCAGATACACCCTTCATGATAGTATGGTGTAACATGTATGGACTCAAGAAGGTCAGGCCGTGGGTTGTATAATGAGGGATAATAGCATTTTCATGCCTGAAGTGCCAATTTTAACAAATCAGTCTGTTCATTGTGCGACTCCTATGTGGTTTGGACTCATCTGTAGGAATATCAAATAGCAGTTAAAGACTACACTGCCTTTGTTGTTATTATCATGTGGAAAAATTACAACACTGACTAGACAAAAGAAATAGATGCTAGCTGTGTGGTAGGCTACTACTATTGATGAGAACTTCTACACAGTTTTTGATTAGATAAAATCGTAGACATACAAAAGGTCAAACCCAGGATCATTCATCTAGTCCATCAATATTCTCCCCAATAAGCCGGATATAATGAGGGACCAGACCAGGTAAATATTACATTGATACTGACAGGAAACAGCCAGTTATCTAACCTCAATCCTTTCAACCACAGAGAGCAGTTAAGTATGCTTTAACCCATTAAATGCCATTGATGCAGGAGTGCATCATGCCCATTGGTCGTCATGATGCACCAATGAAGTGCTGGTGAGACTGCTAGCCAGAACCTCATTGGAGCATCATGAAGACCAATGGACCTCATGCACTCCTGCATTAGCCGCCCTGGGTTAAGCAGAAAACAGGGTACGAGGCATATGTAGAGGGCTATCACCACGCCAACCTACTGTAATGGCCCGTTTAAGCACTGGGGTCTCAAATAAGCATCGGTCTCGTATAAGCGCCGTGGGTAAGGGTCACTGAAATCATTCTTAACCATTAAAACAGTATTCAAATAAGCGCCTGTCTCATATAAGCGGCGGGGGTTCAGGAATGAAATCAATGAGCGTGCGGGCCCTTATACGGGCCATTTCGGTATGCTTTATGGTATCAGAAATCCCCTATCAATCATTTTGTGCATCAGGAAAAATGTTGTGTTTGTCTGGAGCTTCATGTCTCTTTGCTGGAATGATACATGAAAGCAGCCCTTGGGAGAAACATATCATGACTACGTTCTTCCATTATGGAAGCGGTCGATACCCCATGCAGGTCACTAATTAGCACTCTCACATAACACCAAACTTTAATGTTGATATGCTTGACCAAGAAACCATAAGATATCTAATGATCAGAAGTCTGTGGCTGAGCTTTATGTGGCCCCTTTATGTTAAGGGATATAAAGTATAGAATGCTACATACAAAGGAAACTAGAATATGATCAAAAGTACTGCTGCCACCTGGTGTGAGATAAGAAACATTTACTATAGCTGCTACTGCACTGTCAGTGCATAATAGGCCACAGGGTGAGCCACCAAATTATTTCGTTCCAACAAGAGGGTGGGTACAAATTTTGTATAGGTAATGACCCTAGGAATCATATATCAAAAGTTCTCCGCTCGCCTATCTGCAGTCAAGGTCAAAGGTCGAGAAGTTTCCTCTATATTCCTATATAAAGCTATAAAACCCAGTAATTAATTGAATGTTCTCTGTGGACTAGGCTAAAAGGCTAGAGCAGGGTCTAAACCGGAAAATAATGCTGATTTCAAATATACTTCATATATTGGTGTGAGTATAACCGGAGAACCCCACAAATGGGGTTTAAAAATAAAAGTATTATTGAAAATATATGAAAATATCAGTAAAACATTAAATAAACCTCCCCAAAATCCACTTTAACACTTAACCCTTTCGTGCCAAGAATTATTTCAAGAAAGTTGATTTATTCAGTAAACTTCACAAAGTACAGGATATTACCTAGTTCATGATGGAAATAAAGCATACATTCAAGGAGTAAGTGAAAAGGTTATAAAAAAGCTTTCAGAAAATACAGTATGACGAGTATGTTAGAGCATTGTATGACCTAGTAAGGAATGGTGAGGGCCAAAGAAGTTGTAATTCGCTGATTTTGGATGGAAGTCTCCAGAATGGCATTATTTAAAGTGAAACAGAAAAGAATAGTAAAAAGAAACAAACAGTGAACTTCAATCGTGCATTACACAAATGAGACTGCAGATTGGTGGGAACCCAGTCCCATATATGTACCAACTGTAGCTCCACCTAGGTGGGGGAATGTGAACTATACACTCAATAGTCTGTCCCTAATAATATAAGGTGCACGAGGTCACAAGGGGTCACTATTTGTGTCATTAGGAAAGCTGACCGATCGGCCATGAATGCAGAAAGTGGTCTACCTCAATGTAAGTGAATTTACATTTGAATTTGAATTTTTTTTTGAATTTGAATTTGTCTTTATTGCAATAGTTCAACAATGTACAAAAATAAATACAGATCCATAATTAACCAGGGCGACAATAAAGACGGGTCGCCGCTTAGTCTATGAAAGACTAATATTTAAGTTGGCAACCCTTACTATGTTCAACGCCTAGGAAAAATAACTATCATAAAGATGGCGGTATGAGTACAAAACAATCAGAGTATTTTAACTGCAGTAAATATTTTTAGAACAATTCAATCAAGAATGCTACCATACATCACTTCAGTAGTCATATAATAACATTACAACTTATTAACTGAACACTAAGTTGTACACAAAGAACCCTACGAAGAATGACATTGTGCAAAACGTCAAACTTCCCACTATCACTTATATTAATATTAACAGGTATTGTGCAAAACACCTGTAATATTCATACCCGTGTTAGTAATAAAGATGATCAATAAACAACCTTTCTAGTCATTTTTGGGATATTTAGGAGGAGAGGTGGGACTGAGCAACTAGTCTTTACCCGGAAGATTTGTTTGTAGGAATTTTTTAACTTCGTATTTAAAGGACTGAAAGGAAGGAGAATTTCGGTCTTCAGGATCCAAATTATTCCATTGGAAAGCTAAATTCCATTCCATACTTCTGATATATGATTTAGCATGTGGAGTATAACACTTAAGAATAGGTGCATCCCAAGCTCTAGTATGCAGCCTTCTTTGGTCTACATATTTTTGTTGTCTTGACCTTTTGTATGCTGCTAAAAGAATGTGAGCAACCATTCTAGTTTCCAGCTTATTGATATTTGCATCGAAATGTATAATATTAGTTGATTCCATGTAATTCCTTCTTAATGCAACTTTTAAGGCTCTATTCTGTGCTCTTTGCATTCTGACCAGATGTGTTACATTACATTCATACAATAATACATTACCATATTCAAGAATGGGTAAGATGAACGTCTTATAAATCAAAACAGCAGTATCTATATCTATATACCTATTCATTCTTGTCAATTGATAGGTACGAAAATTTACTGTTCTTAACTGGTTTTCAATAAACTTCTGATAATTTAATGCCTGATCAAGAATTACTCCTAAGTATTTATATTGCTCAACTTCATGAATCTGCTGATCACCAATTTTAAATTTGCAATTTTTCCATCTATGACTGAGGCCGAAACACATGAATTTAGTTTTTTTGATGTTAATTGTCAACTTATTTTTAGAGCACCAATCATTATACTTATTCAGGTCATTTTGTAACTGTTGGGTTACAACTTTCTTATCCCCTCCTGAATGGTAAATGACTGTATCATCAGCATATAGAAGAATCTTGCTATTATCACAGACATGTACAACATCATTGACATAAATTAGAAATAATAAGGGTCCTAAGGTAGATCCTTGAGGCACTCCACAAGTAATAGGTAAATAATCCGACTTGACATTATTGGCCAAAGTACACTGTTGTCTCCCACTGAGATAATTATTGAGCCAGGACAGAGCTTTACCCTTAATACCATACTTTTCACATTTTTTAAGAAGAATAAAGTGGTCAACCGTATCAAAGGCCTTTTTCAGGTCTATATACACAGCCACCGTTTCAATACCCACATTTCTGTCTCTTAGTATGTCATCAGTTAATTCCCCTACTGTTTGTATAGTGGAAAACCCTTTCCTATAACCTCCCTGTCTGTCAGTCAAAATTTCAAATGTATCTAAATGCCGCATGAGTTTTGAATGAACTATTTTTTCTAAAATCTTGGCTGGGGTACACAGAAGTGAGATTGGCCGATAATTGTCCACTAGATTCGGATTACCATCTTTAGGAATCGGTACAATACAGGCGCTCTTCCAAATGTTAGGAATAATACCAGTCTCAAGTGATACATTAAACATATGAGTGACCTGATCCAATAGGGCAACCAATGCGTCCTTCATAACATTCCCTTTAATACCTTCTACCCCACTAGTTTTATGTGTTGCTATATTATTTAGCAATTTTAGAACTTCATTTCTGTCAGTAGTCATGGCTATATTTCCATCTTCTTCGTCAAAAGGCCCATCGAAACTCCATATTGTGTTGTTATCTTTAGACAAATTATACCCAATATTTGTAAAGTAATCATTAATATACATTGCAACAGTGTGGACAGGCATAAGGTCACCGGTACTCATATCAGTAAGATTAATAATTGGTGGTTCCCCTTTCTTTTGTGGTAATACCTTTTTAACTTCCCGCCAAAAGTTTTTTTGATCACCCTTACTTTCCCAGATTTTTTGTTTGAAAAAATCCCCCTTAGCTTTATCTGTCAATTGAGTGACCTTATTCCTTTCTTTATGTGCCGCCGAAATTCTATGCCTATCACCACTCTTCTTAGCACGTTGTAGTACATTATCCTTATGTCTAATTTGACCAATTAACTCAGGAGTAGCCCAGGGTTTCGAGTTTGAATTTGCCCTGTGAGTTACATAGGGACACATTACATCCAACACATGGTTTATCCTCTTTAACATAATACTCCATAGTGTATCAACATCATTGGTCAAATAAAATTTGTTCCAATTGAATTCACTAAGTGACTTAATAAATAAATCCTTATCATATTTTTTCATAGATCGACATTTGATATCAACTTTTGTCTCAACTTGAGGCCTATCATGCTTACATACTACAAAAACCATTTCATGGTCACTTAAATTACAAGTTGCACAGCCAGCATCAGTAATTGACAAACTATTTGAAAAAATCAAATCTAGACAGGCAATTTTATCATTGACGTTAACAGGATATCGAGTTGGAACGTGTATAAAACTCAGTAGCCCATATCCCGCCATACCCTCCTTCAATTCAATAGTATTTGGATGAGCAGTTAATAAAAAATCAACATTCATGTCGCCTAATATGAAAATTTCTTTCCTGTCTCTGTCCTCAATATTACTTATAACAGCTTGCAATCTATTCCAAAAGACATCGAAATCCCCTTGAGGCGGTCTATACACGTTTAATATAAATAAGTTTTTCCTATTCTCCCTAGCTACATAAGTACATAGTAATTCAATATCTTTGGTCGACATATTTAAATGTGAATAGTTATCCAATGTCACAAATTCTTTTTTAACATAAGTAATAAGTCCACCAGCCTTTTTAATTCTACCTTCTTCCAACCATGTCCTATCGTTCCTGTACATATTAAAACCCCTCAATTGATACTCAGAGCTTAAATCTCTATCGGTCAACCATGATTCAGAACATGTTAAAAAATCTATATTTGTGTTTTCATAAAGAAGTGGAAAACTTGCAGTTTTATTCCGTATACTTCTAATATTAATATGGGTTACATTAAGTGAATTCTCCCTCACAAAGTCCTTTACATCAATTGTCGTCATTTAAATATATTTACATCTCCAGTTCTTTCACTCATGGTCAATCCCACCCTCCCCCCTATCCCGTACCAAAAAAAGTATACTCTAGGGTTAGTAAGATAAACTAACAGTAATCTAAGATGGCATGTGTGGCTCATCATAACCGTTAGAGCGTGGATTGGTGAATACCACATGTATAGCCAGTAATAATTGTAAGTTACACCGCCAAATAACCGTTCTGAGCAATTTTCTTCTGAAGCATATCTCGGTGGTTGCTGAATATGTGTGCCCATCTGGTTTGTAGCTCGGGATTTGGATGTATACCATCGGACATTTCGTCATACACGTCCCTTCTTCCTTGTCTCGGATGACTGGTATGGACGACCCTTGATATCCACGGTGTAGAGGTCTTGCGTTCCCTATTCAGTTGATACACCACCTTATTTATATCCCAGATGGCATCATCCATGATCTTTTGTTTTACCATGTCACCATTTGTACATATCATGTCTACTTTGGCACCAACTAGCGGACATAGGATGATCCGTTGATCAGGGAACCGTTTGTATAACATATGCATGTTTGTAGTGATAATGTTTGACATGTAAGCAAACAGTGCTTGTGTACTATCCCAGTCGAAGGTATAGGTGCATCTCCGTCGCCAGGGTAATCGTGGGTGTCTCGTTGTTGTGTTATTAATGCCAGCCATTATATAGGTCACTGACTGTGGATGGTGATAAATATACTCACTTGCTTTCTCACAAACGTATTCAAACTTCGCACCACTTAAAGGTTCTACGTAGATATGCCAACCTGTGGTGTCGAGTCTATTTAATTCCTCGTAGAAGAAAGAAGTGCCGTATGGCCCACACCGACTGTCACCTATGTAGCCCACGTGTCCTGACGCCATACTGACATTTGGCGATGATGTCCTGAATTGTCTTTCATGGACTTTATTTTTGCATGCCAGTCAAGATTTCTCAAAATCTGTGTGAAATGAAGGAAAGAATAAAAGATTGGACCTGCACGTATGAAAAATATGCAAACAAATGTAGGTAATTGTACCCTTATACGATGCTTGAAATTCCTACCCTCCCCCTTGGAATTTTCCTCCTGAAGGCCCCACACTACTGTATGAACCCCCCCCCCCCCATCAGCTTTACCACCCCCTAACCTCTCCATTTCCCTATCCATACACATCATTTCAGGTTTTAAGGAACGTTTTCTTATCTAAATATGATTTCAAGGTAATCATGCAGATAACAATGTTCCCGAACCATAATAATTAATCTTCTTTTTTTTTTCATTTTACGTTTGCTGCAGGTCTTTATGGCTACACAATATGTGTCGATTTCACACTACCTCAGAACAGTGCGGACTGTTCTAGCTGTGAGAAAAACGCCCTCGAGTTTGAGGCTGAAGAAGCCAAGAGTGCATCCCCTCTTTTTGAGCGTAAATCAAGACACCAAGATCTGTACCACTGTCCAATAATTTGTTACTCAGCCTGTGGAAAGGAAAGTCTGATCTGAATCATAATTCAGGCATAGGGACATTACGTGCTCAAAGCATGCGAGACTGACTATGGCGATTGTTCACTGTTTGAGCTTAAAGGCTGTGCTCGTTATGTGGGTACAGGTACAGGCAGCTGACAACTGCTAGCCTTGGGGTTGTTTTTGAGTCCAATTAGGTCATGAGATCACATGCACTGATGGCGGACAGCTGTTGGCCACTGGTGGCCGAGCATTGATAGTGGAATCTAAAAGATTAGAAGTGACTTGGTAACCAAGATAACAAACTCCAAGATCTAAATAGAACTTAAGAACTGGGGGCCCTAAGGATACTGCCCCTATGCCAACCATCAGTGCCTGACGGCGTTATTTTGTGATGATCACAGCCTTCAAGCTCAAACAGTGACGAAAATAAAAATTGCCATACACTCTGAGCCCGAATTGTAAATATGCAGCACATTGTCATGTGCTGGGTACAAGGCAATCTACTGTAGAGTGGTAAGGATTGTACTTACAGCACCTCTTACTTTTTTCCAAAAAATAAAGCAATGTGCTGTAAGTAGCTTGGCACAGTATTACATTGTAGCGTTAAGGGTAAGAATCCGCCAGCCATGCATGCATCAAGCACATTTAAACGTATCCATAGGGGACGAAAATGGATACTTCTTGGGACCCTAGGTAGTGTGACTGTTTTAGAAGGATGCCATGCATGTTCTATAGTGTCAGAAAAAAAAGAACTGTTTTTTTTTTCTTTCTCTTTCTTTCATAGACCAATAACATATTGCACAACTTCATGCCATGACAGGCTGACGTCAAGGCATTGTTTCATAAAGGCAGACACGCCTTGCACCATTGAGTGACAGTTAGATAGCTCAATGCCAAAAGTTCCTCCTCTAATTTCCAGAGCGTCAGTGTACAGCATGGGCTAGCTGTATGTTGTACCATATTACTACACCATTGTATTTTAGTCCTCACACTCATAAACCATACCCACATACCTGTATGCTTTACATAAATCACTTTGGACACCACTATTTTGCTCTCCTATTCCTAGCTATCATGTTATTGTACGTACAATTCTGAGTGTCTATTTCTTTAATATTGCCATGAAGGACAGGAGACGAGTAAACAATTTAAAACACACAATAGAAAAGTACAAAAAGAAAAAAAAAAATAAGAAAAAAACAACAACAAAAAACAGAAAGACAACACCCTCTAGAGCCCCAGTCGATCCCAGGCTTTGCACCTTTACCGATCCTACACCACAGGTCTGGACGGGATCCCCAATCTCCAGCACATGCTGCTGTGTGCTTGAGGATCCCCCCATCTATAAATGGAAACAACTGACCTCGATATCTCCAACCACAATATGCCTTCCTCCAAACTCCTGCTTCAACCTTGCACTGTAGAATGCTTGGAGAGTGTGTGCCACAGCTGGAGATCAGTGGTTAAGGGTGGAGAGTGTATGACGTCACAGGACAAGTCCAGACATGGATCCCCGTTCAGCGCTGATCCCTGTCATACAGGCCTGACAGAGAGTAACCAGCTCAGCCCAAGGCCAGGTATATAAGAAGGTTCCCGCCTCTTGCACAAACCACACACCATACCACACACAACCAGACAACACCTCCCTCACTCCACCCCTACATTATACACATAGGACTTCTGCTTCTTCAGTGCTGCCTCCCTGTGACAGAAAAGGGCAAGAGACTGACTGAAAGCAGACAAAAGGAGGATACTTGGAGGCAGATACTGGTGTGTACTTCATGTATATACTATGTGTAGTCAATAACTGCTGGGAAAGTATGGGTGTGCATGTATACATGTGATTAGTGGCATGCTTGTCATTAATATACACTGCCCATCAATGTCTCACTGTTCGGTACCTTGTGTCTATAGGACAATAAGCACTGAATAGTGATATGCATCATTATCTATGAATTTTATGATCCCACCCATTTGCTCCCATTACAAATATCATAAACAGCTCATTAGCCCTTTTCAACATAAAAAAAACACCATTCATTTTCCATTCATCACTTAGCCAGCTCAATTATTACAGTTAGGCTCACTAGTCACACCCTTATTCCTATGATCCAGAATTTAAACCAAACATAAGAAACAAAAATTCTACTTACAGGTATATTGTTATAGAAAAAAAGCTTCTAATCATTTCAGACTGCATATCTATACAAATTGATGCACGGTGTAAATACAATGCAGTCCATATGGGCCATGATCAATATGAATAGGGACTTTAAGACAAGGCTGCATCATTTTTCCTTTTCAAAAGCAAACATCTTGAATTCACAGAATATACCTGGTACATTTTTTAATGTGTGTCATACTTGACCTTTGAGTAGCTGCATACAGTTTGGCAAGGTGCCACCTTGTACCGTTGTGTATTTCTGAGTAGTGGTGCAATACCTCTAGGCTTTGTTTTGTCTGCCAGGTCCTACCAGGTCATGGCAGATATTGCACCACCAATTGCAAACAGTGGTACAGGTCATCAAAGTGCAATCAATAGATAATGAATGCAACTTTGATCAATTGCCTTTTACCGTATGAGTGATTAGGAACTATTGATAATTTTCAACCTTTTAGCACCCTTTAATGGCTTGACAGAAGCTACCATATTAGACAGGAGTAATAGTAAATAACCCAACCACCCCTAAAGTGCTCTGTAAACCTAGGGAAGTACCATTTTCATTTGGCTTTATGATTTATCACGACATTTATGCCCAGTAAACTTAAGAATTAATGCATTACTGCAGCATTCCGACATCTTTTGGAGTTCATGGATTTTTGTTTGATTCATGACTGCAGTACTGTTGATTTTACCTACCAGTACATTTTACAGCCACTTAGGGGTTGACACGTGTAAATAACACTTCTAGTGATATTGACACCATTAGAAGAGATGGCATAGTACATAATTAACTTTCCTTTCTGTATGATGTACTCTGAACATTTCCCTCAATTGTCTTCAATTTATCTTACAGACTTTTCCCACCATGGCCTGTGCAGTTTTGAGAAAGCGGGCGTCAACTGAGACCTTTGATGCACCTCCGCTGAAACGGTCCCGCTCCAGCCTTACAACAGCTTCCAGTATAGCAATGGAAAGGGTTTGTTCACTTGTTTCCCAGCTCTCAAAAAATGACAGTAACCTAGGTAACATCAGTTTGATGAACCAGGGGCAGTCTGGGACGAAGAGGAAGAGGGAGTCTTCACCTGTGCGACCTGTAAAGCGTCAGCGCCTGCAGTCAACCACTGAAGAACCTCTGCCATCAAGTAATCCACAACCGGGTGTTGGAAGGCCAGCGGAGGTGATAGACACTACTCCAGCACCAGATGTGGAACCTGCAACATCCGATAATGTCCCAACGACATCTAATGGGGAGGCATCAACATCCAATGATGACACAACTGAAGAAATTCAGATGGATACCGATGTACAGGCATTGGAAGCAGATGCAGATGCGGCAGGTGTTGAGGGAGCAGTGGGTGGCGCAGCTCCTACGGAAGTATTCACTGATGCTGAACTTGATGCTCAGTTTGAGCATGACTTTGAGTTAATCTGTGACATTCACCCGACAGTTGACCCAGTTTACATCCGTGAGCAGCTCACTCTCCTCAAAAATGACTCTCAGCGAGTCTCAACAGTAACCTTTGACCTGTATGATAATGCGGAGGCACCTACACGGGAGCACCGTGAGGCACTAGAAGTTGTTCAACGAGAGTACGAACGTCTGATTAATATGCAGTTTGACATGCAGGAATTCCTGAAAAAGTACCCTGACCCACTGAGTGTATTTGATGTCAGAGAGCCTGAAGTAACCGAAATATACTATGACTATTCTGAAGTGTTCTTGAAGAATGCATTCAAGTCTCTTCAGGTTAATCACATCAAGAAGACTCTTCGTAAATGTGCCTTCCATCTCACCCCAGCCTATAATATACTGAAAGAAGACAGTGAGCGGGCAGGGGGCTACAGCAGGGAGAAGTACCGCATGTACCCAAGATCAAACAACTACGAGTACCCCCAGGGACGTGACGTCATAGATGATGACTTCTTCTGGGAGAGGCTCTTTGTGCTCAACCAGGAGGAAATCCTAAGTGAGTATTTGTCTTTTAAGTCATTAATCTATAGATGTAACAAAATTGACTGGGCATATGTTTGGATAGGTTAATTTCCTTTACAAGTGTTTATAAAGGTGTTCTTTTGAATGTACTTGGAATAAATGTATGATTCCCTGACTACACTGGAATCAAAATATGATTCCCTGACTACACTTGATTTCAATCCATGAGTAGAAAGACGCTGATGACTATCTGAATAAAAATGAAAATGCTCATGTTATCCCTTGCAATTTACAGGCCATATTACAGCAGAGAGAGAGGCTAAGCAGCTGCGACTGGATGAGGCGAGACGTGAAGGTCGTCTTTGTGAGTGCACTGTCTGTGCATCCTCAGAGGTCCTCCTGGAAGACATGGCGGCCTGCCAGAATGAACATCTCTACTGTAAAGACTGTGTCCGTCACTCCACTGAGGAGCTCCTGGGTCAGGGTCGTGCCTCATTCCCCTGTCTCGAGGTTTGCTGTGGATGTCAGTACTCATTGGCTACACTAGAGAGGGTACTAAAACCAGAGACCTACAGCTTGGTTGAGAGGAGGGTGCAGAGTGAGGAGCTGAGATTGGCTGGTATTGAGAACCTAGCAGCATGTCCCTTCTGCCCCTATGCAGTGGTGATGTGTGACGATGTCAGCTCATCTGTCTTCCACTGTGAGAATCCCCTCTGTATGGAGGACTCATGCAGGTGAGGGAAATTGATTTTTATTATCAGAATGAAAACAAAAAGAATCGAGAGAAAAGTATGGAGTGAAGTAAACAGGAGATAATTATTTATGAGAGAAAAGGTAGGGTAAAAGAGCTGTTGCAATGTCACCATTCATGCATACTGCCTCATAGGTCAAAAGCAACACATTCGGACTACTTTCTTTTCTAATCTTACTGAAATAAAAATCAAGCAATGTGAAAACCCATTTCTAATAAATGTATAGGATGAGTGCATACATGTTTTGAGTCAGTTATACAGCTCTCCTTCCTGATGTTATATACACTCAGCTCTAATATCTGAGACCATCTATCCATTCCAGAAAGTGCAAAGAGGTTGCTCACCCACCCTTTAGCTGTGAGGAGTTCCAGCTGAAGAAGGAGGCAGAGTTTGAACACTTCATGGAGAACCGCATGGCTGAAGCAATGATCCGGAACTGCCCTAAATGTGACCTAAGGTTCTTCAAGGAAGAGGGATGCAACCACATGAGATGTACAAAATGTGGGACAAGTATGTGTTATGTCTGCCGTGCTGAGATCAAGGGATATGAACACTTCAGGAAAAATCCTAGGTATGTTGATAAGGCTTACTGCATATTTCCAATGTGCTAAAAGAAACCCAAAGGATAAGTCAAGAAATTATGAAATATAACTTTATGGAAGAAAGTGTCTTCTAAAACGTTTTGAAAGAATGATTCTTTTTCAGTATCTGTATACATATGACCACTATCCACTCTCAGCATATAAGATGATAATACAAACGGATGAGAAAGACATCATTATGAATTCAGAAATAAACAAAATCAGTTCACTTATCTTTTAATACATTTTGTTACAGGTGTCAAAACTCGGGCAATATCCAGGATCTTCACAGAAATGAGATCACGCAGGCATTTAATGAGTCGGATACCAAATACAGAGAGCAGCACCCAGAACTCAGGAATACCAATATTGTGTTCACAGAATATAATCTTCTTGAAGCCTTGAAAATATAAAGGATATGGTCATCCAATCTGTGTAGAAATTGTTTCAAATGGTTGTCTGATTGCAATGACTCAGACATAAGTATAAATGTGGGAAAACAAGTAATGTACTTCATATTGAAGTGAAAAGCCACATGGTGGTGGCCTCCGAGACAGTGGCATACAAGTAATGTAGCAAAGGATTCCTGCCAGTACTATTTTAGAATAATCAAACAGTAGTTGACAAACAGAGATTGACCTAAAACAAATCAAGTGTCTAATTCAGAAAGCAATCTTATTTTTGTACATACTAATTACTCTGCCCATTTTGATACTTTAGGGACATGACATATTCGTCATTTTGTATTTATAAACATGTCATGTATTTTCCTACTTTGTTTGATAAGTGTTGATAAGTGAACAGCATACTCAGGAATGTCCATGTATGTGTTGATGTTATCTATGTTGTCATAATAGATGTGAACCAGAATCACATTATATTGATCATGCTGCAAATACCCATTGTAGATACACACAAAGGTATTTTCATGTTCTACAAGTTCTGCATATGTAAATATCCATACCTCTTCACACCTATCTTTGTCTTTTAAAACAATCATGTTCATAAAATGAACAGCCATGTGTTTTTGCATCATGTGTCCACATACTGTCATATCAATTCTGCATTTATTTGAATAAAACCATGATGATTTCATATCTGTTTTATGTTTCACTTTGTTCACTACACAGAAATTCCAATTTCAACGCATTTTTCAGTTCCCATGTATCATGAGTTCAATGCAACTTTTGAGTTTGTCCCGTTCCCAACCACTTTCATATTTGGTCCTCACCAGTGCATAACCTATTGGTATATTTTAGATTTTTATTGGCCCATGGGCTCAGGCTAGGTGAACATTTTGAGAAAATGTATAGATTAACCTACTATTTAGGTTTATTTTTGTCAATATGGAGTGAAACATGTCCCAAATTTCACGTTTTTCATCCTTTTGCCCTTTTCTTTGGCATAGAAAACAAAAAAAAAATTCAATATTTGTACCTTATTTTGTGTTAATTTTTCGTCTTTCCCTTTGGCAATCATTTTCACCCATAGGCATGTTGTTATAAGCTGTCTGGCTAACAGGGCACTGCTTGGTATGTGAAAATTGCAATGTCCTGTTCCCAACCACTTTTCAGAAAAACCTTAAAGAACATTTCTCCCTGCATCTTCTATAATGAGACACCTGGAGGTATAGTAGTAATATTATATGTGAATTTATGTGATTCTGTAGGGGGAACTACAACCTCCTTACTTTTGTCTCCCTGTTTATCCCTTCTCAGGGGCTACCAAACTTACCAGGCTGCTCATGTCATGTTCCCAACCATTAAAAATAAAATAACCCATTGCTTGCATAGTTTTTATATTTAACTTTCTTCATTATATGCATTATATTAGCCTATACACATCCTTTTAAAAAATGGAACATAGTAGGGGGTTGCCCCGACACTATAATGTATTAAGCTATTCTAAGACAGGTTTTGGCAGTGGTACAGATGTGTCCTGTTCCCAACCACTTTTTTGTTTGTAATATTATTCAGTTTTAACACCTATGGAACCCACTCAAAAAGCCCTATTCACTTCTTCTCCCTCATCCCATCTACCAATTTAATGGAGTAATCTCAATATGATGAATAATATATGCTGGTCACAGTAATTATTGTCCTGTTCCCAACCACTTTGTCCCATTCCCAACCACTTGATGTTCTGTTCCCAACCACATATTTACAATGAAACAGTATTCAGATGTACAACTTGGGAAACCCACCCAAAAGCACATACTATACCTCCCTTCTCTCCTCCCACCCACTCATTGCATAAACCTATATCATTATGTTGAACAATAAGCTGTTGCAGTAACACTATGTCCTGTTCCCAACCACTTGCTGTCCTGTTCCCAACCACTTATTGTCCCGTTACCAACCATTTCTTTTCCAATGCAATATTATTAATAGTTCTATTACTTGCAAAACTCACTCAAAAGTACATATTCCCTACCCTCTTTGCTCCAATCCATTCATCTCACGAAATGCTCTCATGATAATGAATAGTATCATGGGCACAGTACTGATTATGTCCTGTTCCCAACCACTTCATGTCCGGTTCCCAACCACTTTATTCCAATAAAGCATCATTAAGTGATACCACTTGTGAAACTCATGCAAAAGCACCTATTCCCTTGCTCCCGCCCTCTCACCAAGTCATTACATCGAATTATCTCATTACAATGGATAATATTCTGGTCACTTTAATGATTATGTCCTGTTCCCAACCACTTGTTGTCCCATACCCAACCACTTCCTAATGACACACTTTACAATGCTACCACTCTAGAAACCCTCTCATAATCACTCAGCTCATTCTACCCCACCTTCCGTCATCTGTTAGCAAAGAAATATCTCAACATAATTGATTAAACCTCAGGTTTTGGGTGTTTGCCATTTTTGTCCTGTTCCCAACCAGTTTTGTCCCGTTCCCAACCACTTTACATCAATCAGATTTCATGATATCAAGCAAATAGATTTCTGAATTTGGCCAAGATTTTGAATAGATCTTGAAGGGGAAGGCTCTGTGTTACATATAAAACTGAAAATAGAATGCCATACCCATCTGATCAACTGCAACAAAGTGGCAAAGTTTGTAAAATTAATATTTTCTTTTAAATAAGGGCAAAAAATTAATATTGGGTCCCATGGCCCTTAATCTTCACAAAGATAAGGGGAATTGCTATAACTATTTCGAAATATGCATCCATTGGCTCAATTCAGCATAAAGAACTTTTGTGTGAGGCAAAAAATATACTTTTCCTCTTGTCATAATGAAAAAGTGGTTGGGAATGGGACAAGTGTCTACATCCCTACTTTGGTTCCCATGGTCACCAAGCATGTATTTAAGAAAAATCAGGTATCCTGTAATAAGCACCCATACCTGTAGTTTACCCGTACAGAAGTATCTATCTATATTCCCAATTCAGCTCTGACCCCCTCAGGACCCTCCTGGATCCAAAAGTTGCATCAAATTCACGATACAGAGCCACTGATCATGACAACTTATGGTCGTATCACATAAACCTATGTTGCCTCTAAAGGGTTAGGAAATGCCAACTCCACTCTTAAACATTGGATATATATGTATCCTCTTCACTGAAAAGGTCAGTAGAGGAGATTTTGCTTGAATAAAACGGTAATGTTTTGGGTCTATCTGAAGGGAAAGGAAAATTAGTCAGTGACAAAACAGATAGATGTTTATTTATATCCAAAAGATCAGTACTCACGGATTCTTAAGTGAAGCAGGTAAAATAAACTTGTATTATAAAGGCATTAAGTAATATCTTCAGACACTAATAAGAGTACATCACCAGAGAGTTCAGTATGGAGCTGCAGTAGGTTTGTGTCTACCATTTTAAACCTTGGAAGAAATTGGCATTGGTTTTTAAGAAGTTGTCTCCATGAACGTACAACTGTTGTCTTCCCTGAACAATTCAAATTATAGTAGTTTGACTAAATCCGTCATCATCATAACCTAACAAAGTTTAATATTTGGTATCATAATTTGTTAGATGAAAATGTTGCTAACTTGTCGTTGTTAAAGTGGACATAGTTCATTTACAGGAGAAAGCGATGTTTTCATTTGCTAACTAGAGTGGATAAACTTCATGTTCTGGCTTCAAATAATTTATGTTACCTCATTGTTGTAAAATACTTAATGTCATTGTTAGAGTGACCATAACTTATTTACTGGCTGCATACAATACATGTGACCTCGTTGTTATGGACGTAGTTAGGGCAGGGCAGGGAGCCACATTGCGCCTCGACTAGAAACAAGGTGCCGCCACCGTCTGCACGATAACCCTCTCTGTCTGCCTGTAACGTAAACATAAGCAGAAGTTGAGTGATTTAATGGACATCCACTGTCATCACAATCAAGTATGAAAGTTTTTCTTTAAATTGAATATTTGAAAATTAAGTCGAAAAGGTCTCTTTTGAAAAACAGTGGTGTTGTCTGAATGTTTGTTTGTATTACAATAAAGTCTGATGTTGGGAAGCCGTGAGTGAGAGAGGAATAATATGCTCTTCATGATGTCATCTTTCAATCATCAATTTATAGATAATCCAAGAAGCGACGTCCCCTATGAACACTTAGTTACCGCCTCTGGCTCGCACCACTGATGATATTTGGACCTTAACACTATGGGAGTTTTCATCAGTGTGAGGGCCAAATTATTTTTGTCCAGAGGGCTGAAGTGACTTATAAGCATCTTAACATGGAATACGAAAGTGGATCACTTCAGTAGTATAAGTTAAGACTCACAGAAGGGATAGTCTGTATTGACCTGTATTTTAATAGCACCCAGACAATCATAGATATATAAACCAGGCTATACCCCCAGCCCTAACCAGAACAACTCTCATGCAAGTTTTAGTGTGTTTCGCAATTTCTATACCCCTGTAACTCAGGACATTATTCATGACATGCGCTTATAAATTCAATTTCGGCACATAGAGATTATAAAGGCCGAAAAGGTGGAAACCTTAACAAAGGAGTACTAAGACCACAGAGATTCTATTGCTAGTACAAAATTCATCGGTTTCTAGCGTGATCAAGATGCGGTTCATACATACCTCAGGGGCTGCGTCGACACAGACATAGTTCCTCTGTCCCTTCTCGTTGTACGCAGAACTCATCAGGTAACCGTGGTACTCCTCCGTCCACCCATGCATACACGTCAGCTTACCTGGAACCAGCAACTGAAAATAATATGAATTATATTTATAAGATAAAGATCTAAAACAGCAAAAGATTCTATACAGTTATGGACCTTTAATGTAATAGCTGAAAATTAGAATAAAGGCAACGAGATCCAACATGTGGGCAATCTCTGAAAGGTTGCATTCTCAATGAAATAGAGATCCAACACAGCAGAACATTCATTTTCATAAATAATGGATGAAAAAGAGATCAAATATAACAAAGGTCTTCATAACAATAAATCATTGGAAGAGTACAGATCAAATATAGCGGAAATGCCTAATACCCTTTAAGCTTTCATATAAATATGACAGATGTGTAGGTTCAAATACTGGCTGATTCATACAGATTTACATTTGTAGAAAAATATATATTATTGGACAGAGTACTTTATGGGGGTCAAACTCTTTGGTGACTTTGTTGTTGTATACTGATTGTCAGGTGCCCTTGCGGTAACCATAATATTATGATGCAAGACTGATCAAATTAGAATGGGGGAAAATGAATTTTAACATTCTGTTCAATTTTTCCCAAAATTGCATGCCCTCTTTTTCTGCTGAGTCAGACACCCAAAATAGCTTATTGCTGAAAATTCATGAAAAGTGTAGATGTACCTGAACACTTCTGGTAGTCCTACAGACAGCACAGTTACCATCATGGTTGACGACCGTCTTAGTGTTCTCCGTCTTGAACAAGTTATTGTGCGCCTTAAACTCTACCCCGTACAGATAGGAGTAACCGTTAGCCCCAGCTATGTTCTGATCCCACTCTGGATCTTCTGCCATGCACAGGTAGTCTACTCCACCTCCTGTGTGTCCAGAATGACCTGATGCCATCACACCTGGAGGAATAGATGGACAAAGTAGTACAGGGTATATCAAGGGAGGCTCAATGTCTCATACTTATCAGGTGGTTTCATGTTACTCATATAGGCATAATATCGTCATAGGGCATCGTGCGATAGTGGTACTGGTGCATGAAGGGAATGACCTCCAGATCATAATAGATTCTGTACTGGAAGTCTAAGGTCAGCAAGATGCATTCGCTTACCAGTACTTTTTGCCTGTCAATGCTATTGTAATGGTTGAGTTGGACACAAGACCAAAGAAGTGGAGTTATAGTAAGGGAAAAAGGCACCCGTATATTCTAGTATTAGTGGATACATTAAAAGGCGTGTATCATTGCCTATAGTCATATGTGCATCAATTATCAGTTGTAATACAACGGCTCGGAGACATCCTTCCTGAAGCCAACTCTGCAAGGGAGGCTGGGGTCAGTCTGCACCAGACAGCACTCAGAGGTTGACTGAGGAGGCCCTGGTCCCGCAGCAAGGTTATGCTTGCCTCTGCACTATATTTCGATACACATACCTTTATAGACAAGCTGAGCACTGGGAGGGCACACTGATCTCCCCCATCGCGTGTAAAGGGCACCACCTGGAAGTCAAAAGAAATAAATATGAATTCAATATCATTCAGGTATCATTCTCATGAGTAAGTGTCTCATTAATTTTACAGGGTGGATCAATGAGATAATAATGTACACCATGGTCGTTTGGTTCTGTGTATTTACTTCATGTGAATAGCAAGTTCCAATAGATATAGTCAGGGTGGATCGACGGAAATGTATCCCATGGTCATTCAGTTCTGTCTTTGTATCAGCATTGCAATTACTTACTTGGGGTTGGAGTCCTGTTCATAACATTCTCCCTGTCATCAGGCACCACTGATCTTTTGGACCGTACAGAGGTTTCAGTGTCCCGATCAAGAAGGTCCTGTATGGATTAAAATAAAAAAAAAACATCATGTCAGATACTTAGGTTCAGTGCTTTAACAAACAATTTTATTTTTATGCATTTGTCCATTCCTTATTCAATTTTTGCGTATTGTTGATATACTTTTACTTCACCAGCCTTCTCAGACACGCTCAAGCTCATTTCCCCATCTAGCCATTTATGGGTATTTTGCATTAGCGGGAGCTCAATCTGTTATATTTTGATGAACAACTTGTTCTGTGCAGAGCACAGGAGAGGACATGTAATGCACAAATAATCATTTGTCTGCAAAGACATTCTTGCTCCCGCAAAAATATTTTTTGCTCGCCAAGAAATGTTCTAGCAGCCACAAAAGCATCACTGTGGCTGCAAAATGATCTTTAGCAACTTCTTTTTGTGTGTGTATTTCTTTTCTTAATTTGAAAATCCATTGATTAGAAAAAATGTTATGCCATTTATACAGAAGTTATACAGAAACAATTCTTGCTGACACTATTAAGGGCTCGAGAATCCCCCGTAATTCTGGAACAGAACATGGTGCAAATGAAAGAAAAGGTTGATATACAGACCTGTGCCTTATGTCCGACCAGGATGGCTCCTATAACCACCCCAGCTCCAAGTATACATCCCACCACCACCAGCCGCTTGACAATATTCGCCATGGAGGAGGACAAACGGTGCCGCAGCACCACTTTTTGTACTCCGGGAGTCACCTTCATAACTACTGTTCCGTACCTGTTTGTAAGATATATCTTTTATAAGTCCTTATAAACTATAAGGAGGGTATACAACTTTGGACCACGAGAGGCTGTTTCTTAACATACCATCTGGATCCACACACTTTCAGCTAAAATGTTGTCACTGCGTTTTGACCCTGCTGCTATTTTGGGTTTGTAGATTTTGGTCACGAAAAGCCATAAAACAAAAACTAAAATACGCAAAAATCAAGTAATTTACAAAAGCAAAAAAAAACAAAAACGTTTCTGATAAAAAAAAATTTGGATTGGACCAGCAATTGGAGGGCCTATTCCAGCTTGCGCCTCATTGGACAAAACACAGGCAGCCAATCTATCCCTTGGCATGGACGTTGGAGTGTCCTTGGCTGCCGATGCATCTGTTTGCGCAAAACCGCTGACGTCTCGATATGTTGTACCGCAATATCGTTAGCTTTCTGCATTATAAACATGGTGTCACAAGTACTGCTTGACGTCATATGTGATGTCATAAAGGATGTCACAAACCTAATGGCGGCAGCAATAAATGAAAACGAAAATATAATGCAGTTACTCTGGTCGCTTCTGGCTGCTCCACACCAAGCAACTCCAAAAGGAAAAAGAAATTGCCTTTCTTTTTCTTTTAAATATATAGTAACGCTAGTCTACATAAGTTATGCAAAAATTTCACTACCCATCCTCTGTCTAAACATTCGTAATACAAACACATCTTCTACCAAGCTGTGAGGAATCAAAGCAAGAGCCCTTGTTCTCCAAACTCTGATTGGTATATCCTGCTCACAACTACGAAACTACTCATGCGAACAAAATCTGAATAGAAACCAAATATTCAGAACAATGTGTACTAAATCAGACTACATTAATGATAGATTTAGACTATATATATATATATAGTCTGTTGGACTATATACCCAAAAGCTATCATCACAGCCAAGCAAAAAAAATAGATAAAAATAAATCCACACTTGATGCACTACGTACAGAATATTAAGAGGCACCTACCTTGTATCTTTACTGTGTGTGAGTCGGGTTATGAGAGGCTGAGACCACAACCAGTGCTCCTAAATACTTACTGTATGACCCTATACAAGGATGTAGGACCTGACCACAAGGTCCAACCACATTGTGATTAACCCTTTAAGGGCTGCTGAGTGCACCATGCCCATTGGTCGTCATGATGCATGAAAGGAGCCCTAGCGAGTAACTCGCCAGGGCTGCTTTCATGCATCACCCGACCCTGTAGTGTTGATATAGTCGCTGAGGGTCGGCATGGTGCTCCAATGAAGTACTGGGGAGCCAGCACTTCATTGTTGCATCGTGACGACCAATGGGCATGATGCACTCCTGAATACGACTTCACATCATTGAACATCATATATCATACAACTGTTAATTCAGGCTTTATGCCATTCAAAAAATATCAAGTATGGTATCTAAAAGTGATGGAATAGAGACAATTAGGCTGTCTCCTTTTCCTATTTAATATATTACATTAAACTGCCGCTTGTGACCGACAATATGATTATGTGTGGTCTGGGTGGCTTGAGTGGATAGACGTGTCCATGAGGTTCAGGTATAGAATATGAACCTAAATGCAGATAAACTTGGTCCACTGAACAGGATATACCAATCATGTCAAGTTTCCCAGTTTCTGAGGCAGTGGGAGATCGGCTTTCAATACGGTCACACCAATAGCAACAAATGTAGAAGTTATATAAATAAAATGGTGTTTGTATAATAATACCTAGTCCTGTTTATTCACGTGTGTATCCTAAAATCTTGATCTTAGACGACTCCATTGAGAAAATAGGTAAGGTTAAGATAATGACGATGGTGACCGCTTACATAGTAGTTTATCACAAAAGCTTCCGCAGATCCAGTATAACTTAGAGATCATTAGAGTAGATTGACTTTGGTATGACACCCTATGTTTATCAGGACAATATTAGACATTTTAAATGCTAGAAATATCTTAGGATTATCTAAGCTACCTCCTATTTTAACCTAATTTTTCCCAAAACGATTCTAGTTTAAGAAAATAAGCACAGGAAAAGTAGAACTGAAATGAAATCACTGTAGTATAACATATATCACAACACTACATGAATAAAACAAATAAATGCCATGGCTCTACTTATACAAAGCAAACTAAACCCATCCAGTACATCCATATAGGCCAGGGGTATGTTTCAGAACAGGCAATGATTTGCCCCCCATAATCTGTCTCACCCATTGGACAATTTGTCCAAGAGCATTATCTTATCAATTTCAAATGTGATTGTTTTAACTCACCGAAAAGAGTCTCCAAAACGCTAGTAGAAATAAAACCATTGTATATACATAATTGATATACTCTTGACCCTATACAATGCTACTATGTTAGGGGAGGAATCCAATGTTTAAGTCAGATGCTAGTCAGATTCTGTGATCGTAGCGGTATTTTGGTGATCTTAGAGCAATTTGGTGATCGAGATGGAAACCTACCGGGCCCAATCTGACTGACAGCCCAGACATTCACCAGGTTCAATCCATCTATGGCCTCTCCCAGAGAGCGTAATGGGACTCCATCTGAGGTCCACATAGACATTGTTGGGGAGACATATCAGCATAATACAGTATTAAAGTTGTTGCATGTCACTAAAGTACAGGAATAAAGCTACGATAAGGCCAAGGAGTGGTCATTAATAGTGGGGGTGGCGAGTTTTCATGCAGACGCATAACAGATTTTAACACCCTCTCTTAGGAGGGGTGAAAAGTTTCCAACTACGCTAAAACCCACCATCCTCTGTTGATTAATAATGACCACTCCCTTATGACTGTGTATTCCCTGAAAATAGCTACAATATGATACATCATTGTTTTACATGACTATAGCTGAGATATTTCATGACAGCTACAAGGACAATGCTGAAATATACCACTATGGTACATGGACGAAACTAAATGATTAGATATTGAAATAGGGTTCTAGGAGATTTCCCCCTGGAAATCTCCCACCCTGGAAATTCCCCCCTGGAAATTCCCCCCCCCCCGTCACTTCTATGTAATACAGATACTGATAGAAAGGCATCATAGTGGGGTGGTAGATGATGAGGTTCCAGAAGGAATTGGAGGCCCCCAACCAGGGTGTGATGAAGTCAGTTAGATGTAGTGAGTGGCCAGTGATGACCTCAGGAATAGCGACAGTAATATGGCAACCAGGCAAGGAAGTAACCTGAAATAAGGTTATACAAATTGTGATTGATTGTATCATAGTATTTTTGAAGCTCGTTCTATATGTTTGAATTAATGTTATTGTGCTGACCACTTCTAGCCACATATCACATGTTAAGAAAAGGGGTCATGAGGAGTAGAATGTACAAGACAATTCCGTTTTTTACTTTAAACCTCTACTTACCAGAGGTCATGATGACCAATGTTTTGAATATTCTCATATCCTTCTTCCACTGGGAGTTCACATCATTGCTCCTATTCCCACCACGATGCACCTGTACCTGGGTACCACCTCCCCCTGACCCTCCGGCCATGTGGTTAGCCTTTTCGTGTGCAAAGTAAAATATCCCAGTAAAGCAGATAGCTATGACTGTAACAGGGAAAAACCTGTACTAACATCAAGATGGCAATGTTTTAGGGTAGGCTCCCAGCCCAGTCCAGCACACAAAAAAAAGGTAGTGGGGTAGTATTTGATGCTAGTGCCGGTAATTGTAGGTGCATGAAAGATCATTACGATTATCAATATTCCCACATGAATGCGTATCACATTATTTCACAGAGTGGCATTTAAGCCAGGGGTAGCTATGGTAGGTAGGTAGGCTTCTTCCTCCTCCATGGCACAAAGCTTGCAGGAGGCTATACAAGGTGGCCTCAACGGAACCAACACAGCCCCAGGGGCCGGGCCCCAGGAGCCGGGCCCCAGGGTCGGAGGGGACTAGAGGGATAAGCCCTTTATACAACCCTATAACCAAGGGGACTGGCTTCAAAGTGCCTGGAGGCCATAAAACACATCCACATCCTGTGTTTGCACCCAAGAGCAACCAGCGGCCACTGCTCTGAGCAAATTGGGCGAAGGGCCATAAAACTGCCCATCACACCACCCTGAGGCCCCACCCCTCCCCCTCCTGATCAGATCAGTTATATAAAAACTTTTTTTATTGAAGGATGAAGAATCCAATTGAAACAATGGATGAGGTGGAGAAGGAGTATAAAAATCTGAACACAAGACGCTCGGCATTACTTCTAAAAAATGGAGCACCAAGCTGCCACTCCAAGCTCAGACTCCACAATTCCCAGCACCAGATGACCCTAGAGGCAGGGTGGCCTGCCTCTAGGGACCTACCTTTGGGGAACACTACCCAAGGATGCCACTCCAGGGCTATAGGGATATCACCTTCGACCACAGATGAGGTGGTTGTCCAGCCCCAAACTACAGTAATCTACAGGAGGAAAGGCCAACAAGGCCAACACACTCCATATCACCTGAGGCAGACATGGAATACTACCTGCATTCTAGATACCAAATGATCACAGAACACACCGGGGTGAAGCTCAAAAGAAGGCAACAGACCACATATCTATGGATGTCACAAAAGTGTTGATAAAATTTCATTTTGAAAATTTGATTAGAGTTAATTTTAGTTCAATTTGGATTCATAACCAACAATAAAGTCCATGATTATAACATTAAAATGGTATAATCACAGAGTTTATATGATATTTTCGTGATTTTCTGTATTTTCCTGAAAAATCTTTTATAAATACAAACAAATACATTATCAATAACTATTTTTTCTAAATAAGTAATTAAAAATATAAAGTAGGAAGATACATGAATGGGAATGAAATAGAACGATAGAAAACTTTTCTTAGATATAAATTGACACTTTTGGAGATTAATTATGTGAATTTTTGGTAAATCAATGTCACAAAACGACCATGTTAAGGTGTCCGTTCTGTGCCCATTACACATCCGTTATGCCATATGAGGCCAGGTGGTGCCATATGAAATACAAGACATATTTACATATGGCAGGCCATAGCTTTGGTAATATTTGTCCTATGATAAATCTGAGGATACATACCCCCCCTAATTCGATACCAAGGAATATATTGAAACCATCCATTTTGTTCTATTCCTAATGGTTGCTTAGCAACTGACCCTTTTTACCTCTAAATGTCACAATTTCATGGGGATGAGGGGTAACAGGTATTTAACAAGGTATTTTCATGTTAACAATTTCCTAAGAAAGAATCTTGTTGCAACCTCATGAGCTTCACCCACCGTCACACACAGGAGAATCCTACCTCACCATAACCTGCCCCCCACAGCATGCCCCAGCTGGAGGAAGGGGAGGTGCTGGATTCACCACTAACGGCAGTAAAAATCCCTAAAGAAGAGCCCATGGACAAGACTATGGGCCCTGTAAGGGCCAATGTAAAAGCATTGATTAGTGACATATACAAGGCACCCTTGGGGAAGACAGACACAACAACGCTGTATCAGAAATACCCCAGACCAGACAATCTGGACAGCCTCCTCAAGACAAGAATAAACCAAGAGATCCTTGATGAGCTAGAAGCCAAGGACCCCAAATACAAGCAGCAGACTGTGAACAGGGATGCACCCTATAAGTCTACATAATGGGCTTCCCAATTTGCAGCCAGACCGCTGTTGTCAGAACTCAATAGTCTGGACACAAAAACACAGACCCCAAACGAAATGGCAGTAAAAATATCTAACTCTCTAACGCTGATCGCCAAAACCTCCTAGAGATTAAGCAATATGAGGAGATCACTCCTTAAGAACACTGTTGCGGGCTCACCTCACACTTGGCCAAAGACCACAACAACCAAGGCTTCCAATACCTACTGGTTGACAACCTGAAGGAGAAAGTCACCACATGCAGTAAGCTACATGACAGCTTTAAGGAAGTCTTTATCAACCCCAAAGGAAGCCCACAAACCAGTGAAACTCCACCAAGGGCCCAGCCCAGGGGCAGGGTCAACAGCAAGGGCACCAACAGCAACAAAACAACAGGTACCACCAAAACAACCAACAGTCACACAGAAACAACAACTACCAAGGGAAGTACGATGACAAGAGGAAACAACACACCAACGGAGGCCAATACAACAACAGCAAACAACCCAAAACCAAGCAAGACAAATTATGCCAGCGCAAGGGTTACCCATATGTCTATGGTCCCTGCCTACACAGTTGAGACCAGTTATAGATCATGCAATTTGGATGAAATAATTTAGCAATTGAAATTGTCAATCTCAACAATACTACTTTTACTGGACAATGAGGTATGACACTACGAATGTGTTTGAGATTTCTCTTAGACTCAGGTAGAAATGATGGAATATTGAATTTTAATGTTAAATGAATCATTTACTTATATTTATGCTTTTTCTAACCTTGTTCACATCTACATTGGTAATACTGTAACTGATGTTTTTTTAGCATAGAGACGAGATGTAATTTCATACAAATGAATTGTGTGCAGTGCCACCATGCAGCGCTTTTGATTTTTTTTAATGATGCTGGTAGAAAACCGGACCCAAGAGATTGATTGCTACTATTGATGCTAGATATTTATGCTATCTGAGAAAACTGATGGGGATGAATATCAAGACAATCATAACCACAAAACGATCTCTTTTTTTGGTCTCACCTGTTTAATCTTTTATTGAATCTCTATATCTAGCAGAAGAAATGCAAAGTTTAGCTGTGCATCATATAAATTGGCAACTAGGTCTGTTAAGTGATTACCGGAAAATTGTTGTTGAGGGAAAATACATAACGAACCTCAGTACCGCAGGAATATTGGTGAACAAATACAAGGCAACACTGATAGTTTCTATTTGGTCAGGGAAAAGAAGATTGTATAATACATTTGGAATATTGTGCCTTATGATCCTAGCTTAAGGCATCCACAATTACTTAAGCCACATATTTATTATTCTATCTCTAAATATTAACCTATTGTGTAAGAAGATCAGCAAGTCTGATCAGCAGGGATCTTTGGACCATATGAGAAGTCCATCTAGAGTCTGCACATTTAGAGTCATACTCATGATCATGATCATTTCATAAAAGTTTTATTTTCTTTTTTATTTAAGTAGAATTGTGAACCTAATTGCTACATTATAGATTTCAAGAAGAATTCAACATTTCTTTCTAATTTATCATCTGCCAGCAACAATTACAGGAACCTAATAGAAGCACATGTTACCATTTACTCTACAATTGTTAATAATGTAGATATATCTTTTTGTGTGATTGGGACAGTACTTAATGGTCTCGTTATCTTTGTCATCCTCTCCAACTTCCTGATTAGGAATTCTGTCTTCATGCTTATTCGCCTAGTTCTCGCAAATTTTGATAATTTATTCTTGATATTTGATACGTCATGGGTGCTGTATGATAATCTACCCTTTTCCTCATCAATTTGGCTTTGTCATAATGCTTATCGTTATGATTTATTCTGTATCCCTGGTGTCTTCTTGGATAATTGTACTTATATCTGCTGAACATTTCATTGCGGTATACTTAAAGCACACATCTACTGTACAAAGAGAAAAATCATTTCAACTATCGGGATACTAGCTTTCATGTCCTTCATTGTTGCTATACCACTTCTGTTCACTTGCAACACCAAAAAAGGCAGGTCAAACATATATGTCATATATATCTAATGCATATGATTCGGGAAGTTTGATAGAAGCTATATTTTCTGCTTTGCAAGGATTACTATATTGCTTCTTACCCCTTTGTTTAATCTTTGCCTTAAATGTGCTGACACTGAAGAAGATACAAACAAAGAGAAAGTTCAGGATTAAATATCAGACTTCTCAGTGAAGGCAATTGACTGATAAGAACTCTGGTTTGACTGTAAAATTGTTTTCAGTTTGTGTTGTATTTGCTGTGACTACTGTGCCTGGACAGGTTTTGATCATACTGCATACAATATTAGAGAATCTTAAAATAGATGTTATTCCTCGGTTTGAACAATATTTCATGGTTGCATACATTATCGATGATGTAAATCATGGTGTAAATTTGTTACTATACTGCATGACTGGGTCTGTATTTAGACAACCATTCATAAGTATATATTTCAGTGCTGCAAAGGTAGAGACAAATGGAGATGAATTATCAGAAAGAGTCAGGCCATTAATAGGGTGAAATAGAGTGAGGTATTCATTCTTTAGAAGAATGGTTGCTCCTGGAATCTGGTTCTAAAATTGTTCATGTAATATACTCGTACAGAAGATGTAAATTGGGAATTTAATGATGTAATGAAAAATCTATTATTCCATCACCATGGAGAACCTACATTTTTTTATGGCACTCCCAATTGTATATTGCTGCACACGTAGTTGTGACCAAAGTATTACACATATTAGCCTCCATTATTGAATACATGTCTGCTTTCTGCATTCTTTCAGCCACTTCTTTTTTTTACTAAAAACAGTGGGATGGTTTGACCATAATATACTAATGCAGATGTACTACCCATGGCGAATGTACCGCAATCATATGTGTCAACTGTTTAGACATTTTCTCTTTGGTCAACTGAAGTCCTGACATGAATGATAATATTTGGTTCACAAATGAGCCAAACCCCTGTAACTGTCGCATTACCAGATCTAATTGGTAACAATGGTAACCCTTACTGAAAGGATCCTTTCTCAAAGTTCTCTTTTTCAACTTTTAAATTCTCTACTCTTTTAATGTTTGATTTTAACACTCCAGCTTTTTATCAAGAAAATGCATATTTTTGTTAGGCGCTTGCATTGGGATCAGCAATGCTTGAGATAGTTTATTCACTCATACTTATACAAATGTTTTGCACTATTTCCAATTTTAATTTTGTTGCAAGGCATAGCATATATGCATCCTATTTGCATTCAAACTGGATTATGTAAACCACAATATGAGCTTCCTGTTGTACTGCATCACTCGGTCTTCATACAGACAGTGCTTCATCTTTACAATTGTGCCGAAGACGGAAGGTACCAAGACATTTGCACATACCATGTCAAGCAGTGGAAGTCCATATGTGATCTGGATGTCATTTTAAGTTCCTTGAGTCACTTACTGAAGAAGCACGTACACATCTATCTGATTCTCATACTATCAATGGGACCCATATTTTCTAAGGATAAAGACAAACATAAGTAGACCAACAGAGTGTACCCAGAAAATGGTCGTGAGTCCTCGTCAACCTGTGTGAAGTGGCTCACACATGTCGCTAGATGGAACACGACGTTGTTATAGCACAAGATCACCAGGAATAGCAATTGCTATACCACATGAGTCTAACACAGTGGCGAAAGATGATGGAATGAGTTATCACTCAAAAAGGAGTCACCATTGATGACCAATCATGGCGACAGATGACAACAATTTGCTGGGTACTGGCTTGTTATGTTTAAGTCCTTGCAATCATTAACAACAGAGACACCGACTATAGTGTGTGTAATCTGTATTTATTCAGTGATCCTGTATACAAGAAGCTAATGTAAATGTATAGATACTCAGAGGTACAATTAATATATCATGAGCCCAGATGTTTTTTCATTGCCGATGGTGCGCAGTGAACTTGATGATGCTCTTTGGATTTAGGGGATCCAAAACAATTTGCTACATCTGGGGTGCTCAGCTCTCACAGCAAATTCCATAAGCTCTTCAGTAATATCATCCGTTGCCCAACTTCTCTCCGCAAACACTAAATCAGTTATAGCATGCTTGATAATTGATTTAGAAGGGCAAAACCAGGACCCAATTGAAGCTCATCTTTACTACATAACCAGCGAAACTATCAATAAATATTTGTCTGGTTTTATATCTCAAATAATTCTTGATATTATTCACATTTCTTTCATTACAAATTCAATAAAACACATGTAATATCCATCAATTTCTTACTTCCCTGATAATTTATGTTTTAAGATGGAAACAGTGGGATTTATTACAACTTAATGTTTTTAGTTGTGTGAATAATGGCGAATGGTGAATAAAAAATTTCAAGTAAATATCCTGATTAAAATGCATGAAAAATTCATGTTTCATTCATCTTTTTAATGATACAGGTGGATAAAAGTGGTAGGTCTATAATAACCATAAAAAAGACAATTATCAAAATGATATAATGATGTTACTTTTCTCCTTATACAGTGTGCTTCTAAGGGAGAAAATATGACAATGAAACGTTCAGATACAGAAAAGGACACAAAACCAATCATGCGGCAGAGCCATAGAGATGAAAAACGCAGAAGATTATTATGTGTTATTATCAAGGTAAAACACAGCAGGGATAAGTTATCAAATATAGCAAGAACCAGGAGCAAGGTCATGAAAACAGACGACCTCATTTGTGACCCGCACAGGATCACTATAATGATAAGACTGTTTAGCACTGCCCCAATCACACATATGGTTACACCTGTAATTTGGCTGGCTTTAAAGTTACTCAGTCATATCTAGCTGTATAATTATTTGGAATGCTGTAGCTTATCATACCATCCAAAGTTGTGTGATTTTCTATGAACTCCCAAATTTAGAATACACCTCATATATCAGTGGCTTTAGATTATGATATATGAATATAATGATTCAGCAAGAAAGATTTTGGTGATGACCATACCACGTATAGCAGACGATGAAGTAGGAATGTGTGTGATTTCTCCAAGACAGAGGTAGAAAGCATGGGATATTGAATTTTAATGTCAAACGCATCGTTTCCTTATTTTTCTGTGCATAGACATATAAAACCTACAGAAATATAAAGGTGTTATTGATTGCTCACTTTGATGCCTGTCTATATTCTGCCCAGACATTCATGTTAATTTGTATTTGCACATGACCTTATTCCTATATCCTTAATATTTCATCACACACCTCATGCCTCATTCTTTTTTATTCAGGAAAGGGCAGCTCTGTCAGCTACATGGAATATGGATTACAAAAAAAAGTTTAGATTGATGTTAGGGACAATATCTGGTATATTATGTTGAAATTGTATCATGTTACATCGTATACAAATTAACATATGGCTCCCAGGAGCTGTTCCTCTCTACATGAGCAATACTGTAGATTGTCAGCATGGAGATAAGAGCAAAACAATTATTGTAATAAAAATATCAATCTCTATCTAACAGTTATGTATAGTGTTGAGCTGTACATCATACAAATTGGCAACAATTTCTATTTAGATGTTGAGAGAAAATGGTTGTACTACCGCACTAAACTTTTAAAAGAAATGTCGTCAAACTAACGAAGGATCCATCCTCCCAAAGTTGCCAGAGATCCATCATTATATTTAACAAAGAAGTTATTATTTTCACAGAGATTCCTTGTACCACCACACTGCCAACTGGGGATTCTTGTAAAAACTACAATGGACACCTACTATGTAATGACAGTGGTTCATCGTTCAGTTCTACAAGAATCCCTAGTAGATTT
The DNA here is from genome assembly GCA_949317995.1 of Acholoe squamosa. Lineage (NCBI taxonomy): Eukaryota > Metazoa > Annelida > Polychaeta > Phyllodocida > Polynoidae > Acholoe > Acholoe squamosa. Next base: position 71,157,244 of record OX439041.1, read on the forward strand.
AACAGTTATTTTTTACAGTGTACTCAGATTAATGTTCAGTACTACAAGCTTCTTAGCCTATGGAAATAATGGTGAACACATACAAGGAATCAATGGTTTCTATTCAGGGAAAATTGGATCCTATGATGCATTTGGGAAATTGTATGTTATTATCCCTGCTTAAGTCATCCACATTCACTTGCATACTTATGATTTACAATAACATATTTCTATCTCTAAATCAACAGTTTTTATAAGAAGATTAACAGTTCTTATTAGGGGTATTTGGACCATAAGAGATGTTTATAATAGAACCTGCATAATAGAAGAGTCTGCTTGAAATAATATCACAATCAGAATTTCCTGTTGTGGACCTATATGTTATATCATGGACTTCAACAAAAATTCAATATTCCTTTATAATCTATCATCTATCGAGAACAATGACGGAAACCTAACAGAAACATATGAAACCATTTACTCTACCATTGTTAGGTATGTAGGAATGACTATTTGTGTGTTTGGGATAGTGCTAAACAGTCTTGTTATCCTTGACATGGCTCCCTATTCAGGAATTCTATCTTCATGATTACACTCCTGCTTCTTGCAATTTTTGATAATTTATCCCTCATAATTGATATGTTATGGGCGATCTATGATAAACTTACCTTTTTCCTCATCAATTTGGCTCTGTCGCATGATTATGTTCCTCACCTGTGATACATTTATTGTGTGTTCTCTTGGATAATTGTACTTATCTGTGCTGAACGATTCATTGCTGTTTACTGTGTACCAAAATCACACATCTACTGTACAAAAAGAAAAATAATTTCAATCATCAGGATACTAGTTTCCATGTTGTTGCTTTGTCACTTCTATTTCCTTGTTACACCAAAAAGGTGGGTCAAACCTATACTTGTCATGGGTATGGTTCATGCTTGATTGAAACCACATATTCAGTTTTACTAGTATTTTTATCCTGCATCTTACCCTTTTCTATAATCTCCATCTTAAATGTGCTGACACTGAAGAAGATACAGACAAAAAGAAATTTCAGGATTAAATATCAGACTTCTCAGCAGAAGCAATCGACCAATGACAACCTGTATTTAGACAAATATTCATAAGTATTGTTAAGTTCCATAGGTGTAGAAAATTGGAAAGACAAATTGAGATGCAGTCTTCAACAGTGTCAGCTCACTAATAACGTAAAATCCATTCCTTGGGGACCATCCATAGAACTGATGTAACGTGGCAGGGGGTAAGGGGTCTATAGTAAAAGTTTGACAAATGGGTTAAGAGTTTAAAGATGGTTTTAGGAAAGTGTGACCTCATTTAGGCTAGCTCCTGAGAAGGATGGTAAGCACCCGGACTTATCCACGGCATTTTGAAAATGTTGATGTCATAAACTAGTTCAGAAGCTATGATTTGGTATTTTGATGATGCAATGTAAAACGTCTTCAACGTCCTTGACATTCACCTGCTGCTGTGCATGTCACCGTCCAGCCACACCCCATCATAGTAAGCTGACATTGAATTGTTGCCTCGTCTAACATACCATTTGACGATGTTTGTCCATTTCGTACATCTTCCTCTACACTGAAAACCTGGAAGATCCGAAACTAGTCAGCGGTGACCACTTTAGGTCCTCAAGTTGATGATACCTAAAACTATAACTTTAGGTAGTCAAACTGATGACTTTAGGTCATCATCCTGACGACCTGAGTCATCACTATGACAACTCTGTACTGTCAGTATTGTCATACTGACGACTCAGGTCGTCAGGATGACGACCCAAAGTCATCATTTTGACTACCTAAAGCTGTAGTTTTAGGTATCGTCAACTGGAGGACCTAAAGTCGTCACCGCTGACTAGTTTCGGATCTTCCAGGTTTTCAGTGTACAACACTATTGAGCCATATAGTTTATACTAGTTGCTACCTTCAGTTTCAATATCATGAGTTCTGGTGCCATACATTACACAAGCATATTACATGTGTGTATATAAGTGATGCCCAACAACTACTCAGATAATAGTAATTAAATATTCGATTATGGTGAAATGTCGTGATTCTCTACTTATCTATCACTATAGCTGGTAATTTGCTACAATCAAAAACATCAATGAAATGTATGACATGGATAAAGCCAAGAAATGCCACTGCTCTACATGAATAAAGCTAAGATATACCAGAGTAAAACATAAATAATGCTAATAGGCCAGCCCCGTGGACACACATCACATCAGATGTTCGTCACTGTTTGAGCTTCAGTGCCATCAGGGCACTGATCCAGGCAGCTGATGACGGCTGGCCTTGTTTTGAGTCCAATTCACACTTCACATTCAGCGATGACTGCCACCCATCTGCCAACAGTGTCGGTAAACAGTGATAGTGTAAACTCAAAGACTAGAGTTTAATTGTAAACCAAGATAACAAACTTCAAGATCTGATAGAACTAGAACGCCAGGGACCCTAAGGAAACTACCCTACTCCGTCCATCAGTGACTAACAGCCATCAGTTTATTTTGTTTACTTTGTCAGTGGACAATCACGGCCCTGAAACTCAAACAGCGGTGAAAATCCCCAGTGCTGTGTGCTTCAGTCCCTTTACAAAGTGTCCATGGGGACTAGATACAGCCACATTAAACAAGAAGCTTAATTTTGTTTGGTATGTGGACACTCAAATGTAAAGGTTTACCTTCTTTGTATAGACATAGAATCTTAAAAAATCTTTTTCTACATTTTCTTTCTTTGAAATTGAATATACATAGAATTGCAGAAAAATGGGAAAAGCTGGCTTAGAAAAAAAACCAGTTGCCTATAAGGGGCATCTTCTCTTCTAAAATCTCTCGCTCTGCCCACTGTGCTGATCAGGCTGAGGGAAATGCACTCAATAAAGTCCATAAATCTTGCACTCAAATGAATGATTTACCCACATTTACTGGTAATATGATTTTTCTAAAAGATCAGTGTGACTTGATAATGGTCTGAGTTGGTTGTTCTTTATGATTTGTTCTTTTAGACACCTTTTTCTAATGCTGAAATAATTTGTTGGAAATATATGTTTTGTGTTAGCTGCAAGGCTATGGCCGGGACACTTTGACACATGGCAGTTTCCTAACTAGCTGTACGGTGGCCTCATAGAAAGGCCTCATAGTGGGGAGGTAGATGATGGGGTTCCAGAAGGAGTTTGACGCTGCCAACCAGGGACCAATGAAGTCAGTGACAGGGTGTAGTGTGTGACCAGTGACTACCTGAGGAATGGCCACAGCAACTCCATATGGTAACCATGCAGTGAAATAACCTGAAAGAATCAAAGGTTATCAAAATTTATCGAATGGTTTTAAAACTTGTTGTTTTACGAGTAGTAAATTCTATGAGTAGTAAATTCTGAAGAACAAGTAAATCCTGTGCCACACTATAGCTTTTAACAGTAGATTGCTTCTATTTTTGGAAAACAGTAGTAGTTGCTGTCAATACAAATCCAATATCCCAATGTGAGTTTCCCTCTACACAGTATAGTGGTCTTTGTAGTCAATTTACAATTGGTGCTGAGAGTGAAGGGTAGAGTTGAATATTTTGCCGGGATGCACTTTTAGCAGACACAATTGCATGGTAAAGAAAAGGTTTAGAATTAGGTTAATTGTGATTGTGTGTCAAAATAGGCTGTCCCCCTTGCGCCACCTGTTACATGTAAATAAAAAAAAGGCATAAGGAATATACTGCCAAGCGGGATGGGACACTGTTGGTTTTTGGTAAGTAGGGCACAGTCCTACTTATATGCCTAGATCAGCCTTAGAAAACATGTGATGTCATCTCATCAATGCCTCATCAAGGTTTTTGTGGAATATCACAATAATTGAATTTTTTTTTGAGCTACAGATAGTTTTACAGAAAGAGGATGAGAAGGTGAAAACCCACGATCTTCAGAGGGCTTACCTCTGAAGATCGTGGGTTCGAGTCCTCTGCGCATCTGGTTTTGGCTTTTTCTTACACGATTGACTCCTCAGACGGTGAGGGTTTTGTGTTGGAATGTCCCGTGTAAAAGATAGCTCAGGTGGAAATCCCGTGTATAGGATTCCTCCGGTGAGTCCCCTGTAGGCTCCTTGGATATATATATATATATATATATATATATATATATATATATATATATATATATATATAAGGCCTCTTATAATTATAAGGCCTCTTATATGCCCGAGGGGCTTGGGTTGATAGCATCAGGCCTAGAAACGTAGGAATTGTGTACTAATTATGCAAAAGAAGAAAAAATGATACTGCTATTATCCCATTTCCTTAGCTATGCATTCAAATGCTGCGAACCTGTTATTTTCGTCTTTGCCTAGTGATATAAGGCGTGACATTTTCCGTTTCAAATAGAAATCTGAAAAAAAGATCTACTTACCTATAGTCATAATCACTAATGTTTTGAATATTCTCATATCCTTCTTCCACTGGGAGTTTTCATCATTGCCTCCACTCCCCCCACGATGCACCTGCACTTGAGCACCACCTCCCCCAGAAGCAGTAGCCTTTTTGCGTGCAAAGTAAAAGATCCCTGCAAAGCAGATAGCAACTACTGTAAAAGGGAAGACCTGAACTAAGATCAAGATTGTTATGCTGTAGAGTAGGCTCCCAGCCCAGTCTACCACGCAGATGAAGGTAGTAGGGAAGTATTTGATGCCAATGCCAAGGATCCCGGTGATTGTTGGTGCAAATAGGATATTCAACCCCAGCCAAATGGCAACATGGATGCGTAACACCTTCTTCTTGGTCAGATACATCGGGTAGTGAAGTGGGTAGGCCATTGTTAAGAGCCGATCTATGTTCATAAATGTTAAAGTAACAACGGACACAGCACCAAAGATGCACGTCGAATATCCATCTATGGTACATATAGGGTGGCCAGTGGGCAGCTGGTAGTTTATATAGGTAAAGTAAGATGTTCTTAAGATGTTTGCAGTACCCAGCCCAAAGTCAGCAACTGCCATGCTCATCATACCATACGCTGTACATGGGTTTATGGCTTTCATCCGCGGGGCCACAATGAAGACGGGAATGTTGAATATGATCATGAGGATGGGCAGGGTCCACATTACAACCTGTTGGGCAAGGTTTGGGTATATCCTCTCTACATCTCCAGTTGTGATGTTTTGGGGAACGACCATTGTGGTGGCATCCATTGAAATATTTGTAGTGATTTGGAGAATGCTTTCTACTCAGAGAATATTTGGGATCAGGGCTTCACCTGTGTGTGGCCAGTTCAGTTTCTAAATATAATCACCGACCCCTCTATGTGAGTTTCAATCATGCACCTCCAATCCGTTTGACCAATAGCTATGTAAGTTCCTTTGTGAATATCAATTTGCATGTCCAATAAACAATGATAACCTATTATTTCTGACCAGAAACCTATTGTTCCAGGTTTTAGTCTAAGTGTGTCTGGCAGGCTATTTGTGTGTGCCCGTTTATAGTGAATGATACTTATATATAACTGCTTCCCTACACCTTCATACACATATGGGTGTGGCAAAGGAGAGAGATAGTCAAGGAGATGAACAGTTTTAAATCTCTTGTCTGCAATTAAACCCTTAAAGTAAGCATCTCTTGTTTTGGCGGAGACTGTGTATGAACGTGCACATTCTCCATGTAGTATGATTTTTACCACCCTTTTGTTCTTGCTTTAAATTTGCACTCTGGAAAGTCTGGTATGGTTTCAATACTATACTTGAGATTGGGGATTCTTTTCCACATACCTGAGTGTAAGCATCATTCAAAAGCTTAATAGATCCAAAGGTCTAAAAGGGTATTTCACAATGAATCTCTATTGGGCCTGCAAAGGATAGCAGAGATTCTGATGATTCGCTGCACTGTCCTTAATCCAAGATGATAAAACTAATTTTTGTATAAATGCTTAGCTACTTAAAGCAGTACAAAGAACTTTTTCTGCACCCAACACTGTGATCATACGGTTAATCCAGTGCCTGTCATTCACTGCTTTGTGTTAGGGATTACCGCTGAGGGTGTGGCAAAGGATAAAAGGCAACATCTGAAAAGAAAAAGTATGGAAACCTCATGAAAGTGATTTTAATTGTTGTTCAATATGTACTAAGCACACAACTGAAAAAGCAAAGAGATTTACCAAATGGTACCTTACAGCTATGGTGTGATACATAAGTGATATTCGAACAGGTATATTATTGTTATTTGTGGGTAACATTGTAATTTCCTCTGAAAAATCTTACATCCAAGGTCTTGTAGAGCTAAGTGTGGCCATCAACTATAGGTTCTGTATGTTAACATCCTTTTGTCCTTCAACTATGAGTTTAATGAAATGTTTTTTTTTTCCAAAGGCTGAATAAAATTTAAAACACTTAACAAACGAACAAAAAAAAACTGTGCTTGTCGAATATGGTCAGGCCATATATATTACCCTTTTGGCCAATGCATAGAACTTATAAAAAGAATACATGTAGATTGTCGCTCATTATACCACGTTAATGTCTTACTAGCATTACTTAAAAAATAACCAAAAAAACTTTGAAACTTTGAAACTCAATGCAAGCCGCTCTTCTGCCCCCCCTTTCAGAGTTACGTCTAGGCAGCTAATACAGTGCCTGTCATGCACTGCCTATTATTAGCTCTGAGGGTGTGGCTCAACCAAATAAAACTAGTTACTTACATTTGCTTTACACAAAGAAAATTTTTGGTCAAAAATTAATCTAAACAGACGTTTTTATGCCAATTGGATTAGCTCACAAAATGATATTATGTTGTGGCCTAAAGGCAATTTTGTGGCCTGAAGGTCTTACCTGCTGGTGGATGTCGTGGGCCACTTTCGCGCGACCCAACCCGGTCGACCGGGTGACTTGATCTGATACATCCGGGGTGTAGCTGTGGTGTATGCCCGATGGGTACAGCCGGTCGACCGGGTTAACCGGATCGGGGCACGCGAAAATGCCCCAGGTTGTAGATGAAGTTAACAGTCAACGTCCCAGGAGAACAACCTCTAGAGTGTTCCCTTGGGTCTGACACAGCTTTTATTTCAAATACAGGTAAAGCCTCATTCTGAGCCAACAGGTAGGCAGGCAGCCAATGCAATAGAGACAATCTCGAGTCATCAAAAGTCATGTCTGGGGTCTGTTACACTAATGATACCCGGTTATTTGTATCCGATTATTAAAGACAAACGCTACAGGCTGACCAATGCTAGATCTTCTATTGATAAACACAAATAACTCTGTGTAGTATTACTTTGATTTATAAAGAATAGGAAAATGCACAAAAATCCCTATGTCACCATGCTTATTTTCATTTTATGACCATTTAATTGAAAATGCCTTAACTATAGAAATGAATGGGAATATTATTTTTTTTTCATATTTTGCATGATAGTGAATGATATTCTATTGATTAATCTACAAGACTCTCTGAATAAATAAAGGACGATTCAGGATGATTTTAAAAGAAGAAAAATGGGGGGGTCACCATTGAAATGAAAAGTTATGTCAACATCTTAAACTTGTATATAGTGATCAGAAATGCACTGAAAAAAATATGTACAGGTAAAGTGATTTACTTAAATTGAGAAAATCATTAAAATTGTATAACTGATGAGTTCTTATTTCTGCCACCAGGTGGCTTCTGTGTTTCATCATGTGTACTCATCCAGGCGAATACCAAATACATCCATGATCATTGATTTCATGCTCTTTAATCAATTTCATTGTACTGAAGTGACCCGTTTAAATGCCGTGATCTCAAATAAGCACCTGTCTCAAAAAAGCGCTGGGGTAAGGGGGTATTGAAACTAATTTTAAAGCAGTAAAAACAGAAAAATAAGTGCTTGTCTCAAATAAGGGCCAGGGCACAGGGGTATTTGAAATTTATGAGTGTCCGAACAATTAAACGGGCCTTTACGGTAATTGACATTTGTGTTGGTAAAGTGGTGTAGAGTATATGGTGCATATAACTGTTTATCTCATGGTAGGCCTAAATCCGTTGAAATACTGAGGTCCCATAGCATTTGCATTTGGAGGCCGTATATCACGTCCCCTGTGAAATACATAGGCTGCATAATTCACACTCCGTTTATGTTTACTTCAAAATGGCGATGTGTACAAGAGTTTTTCAAGGAAATTAAGTTTAATCCTATTGAAACTAAGTGGTTTTAGATGATTTGACCATAAGTTAGATGCAAACGAGCACTCGTGTGAGTATGTGGAAGGGTTATCCACTTGAATACCCTTATGCTCATCGTGCAATATTTCATTCAAACTGCGCATACGATAACCACATACTCACATTCATGAACCTTTATCTATGTAAATCATCACCACAGGGCCCTTAGCACCTAGAAAATAAATGCAAACCCGACATGGTGTTGAGAATAATTTGATTAAGTGATACCAATCAAAAATAGTTTAGAGTCAAAGGCCCTCTCCAACAACTACAATCCTGTTAAGTAAATCAAGTGTAATTGAAAATGAGATGTACAAAAACCAGTACAAACCTAATGGAACATATGTCCATGCATATTGATAATATGTTGTTTGTGCCTATATGTGAAACATGTAGGCACAAACAACACAAGGAGGGATGGACGCATGCATGGAAGGAGGGATGGTTAAAAGGAACCCCAAATTCGCGAAAAAGGTAAGGAAATTCCACAAAATTCCATGAAATTCCGATGAAATATTGTTGGAGATGTCTGTGTACCGAAACGATGTATTTTGGATGCTAGGGGGTAAAATGTGTTGCCGGGTGAGGCCTGCGATGCAGCCCGGGGCCCCAGGGTGAAGCTTTGGCCACCCCGGGCTGTATTTTCAAAATTGGGGTACGTTAATGATTTTTCGCTCGGCAAGCAGAATTTGGCCTCTCCTGGCCGAGATGATGTACCCTTGGGTCTAAATTGTTGATAATCCTTTAGATTAGGACCCCCTACATTTGTAAGATGCATTTTGGGCCATGTTTGGGTGTTTTGAGATGACCCCCCCACCCCAATTTGGGCTTGAATGGCCAAATTTCTGCCTCGTCATGAAATTTTAGGCCCCCTCACAGCCAAAATTGTGCTTATCCCATGTTTTTTTTTGGGTTTTATTCCTTCTCCTACCTCTATTTGGGCATTTTGGTGTTTTAATCCTCCTGTGGGATCGAAAGCATAGCCATAGTGGCCAAATTTAGGGAGATAGTGCTCGTCGGTCATTAACGTACCCCGGTGGCAAGATGCCTGCCTACTGGTCGCCATCTTGGATTCAGGGGAATGTTTTATGGTGGGTATGTTAGACATGTCTCCCCTCTGTTGTGTTGACCAGGTAAGCTAACCCTTGCACAAAGCCCCCACTGCTGAGTGGTTATAAACCTTTGCGATCATTAACGTACCCCCCCTTCTTATTCTGTATTTTCCACACAAGTGGCACTTCCAGTGCACATAGCTCCATCATATTTCACCATGACATGCCCCTTTGGTACCTCTAACTCACACAAGTGCCATTGGTTAGATACTGAATACTTTTTTTCCAAAGAACTTTTGTGGGTATATTTCAGCATCTTTCTTATATTTTGTCAGTATAAATTTCCATATTAGCAATTAATCAGCTGATTGAACTTCCGGGGTTATTGTACATCATTTGTAAGCATATAGGAACATGATGAATATTTTTTTCCTATTTATTTATGTATATCTTATCGGTATTCAAACACTAAAAAATTCCTTATTATCTTAAAATCTACTGATTTCCTCACTATGAATTACTATATCAGCATAAAAACCTCTGATAAAATCTTTGGCGTTGTTGTACATCCTTTGTCAGCATATAGGAACTTGTTTAATCACTATTTACCTTTTTATTTAATGTATTTCTTCTCATTTTTGTAGATGGCTGACGTAGCGCCCAGTGGCGGTGGGGGCGGTGGGGAGGACCTGGAGGACCAGGAGGACCTGGAGGACCAGGAGGACCTGGAGGACCAGGAGAAGGCGGCCCGGCTCCATGCCGCAGCTTCGGCGCGATACGAGACCAAGCTGGGAGATGGGGGCGGCCGCCTAGGATGCCCACTGGGCGGAGATCTCGCGCCGCCAGAGAGAGAAGGATAAGGAGAGACTGGCGAAAGACCCTGCCGAGGAACAGCGGCGGCGCGAGATGCTCCATGCCCGGAAGAAGGCATACTGGGAGAGGAAAAACGAGAACAAGGTTTGATAATTTTCCATTATTATTGGAATTCATTGAATGCACCTATTGAATGCATAATTTACATGCTCAATTTAAAAGCATATAATCAAGGTAAAAAGAAACATTTCTTTAAGCTGTACATCAAAAGTCATATTTAACTGTACCATTTTGACTGACTGCATTTTTTTTTATATACCTTTGGGCCTACCTGGCCAATGAAATTCAACAACAAGAGGTGGACGGCGATGATGTACCCCCGCCAAAGCAGACTCGAGGTACTTCGGTACGGAACAAGAAAACGCGGCCTGTCACCGAAGTAACCCCTGCAGCGGACGACGCGGATGTCCCACCTCCTCCGGCGCAGAAGAGGCGTGCAGGTCGGCCCAAGAAGAACCAGTGTGCCACTGCCCCTACTGTGTCGGAGAACACTCTACCCGCTCCTGTCGCTAGCACCTCTGCCTGCAAGCGCCCAGGGGGTCCCTCACCCATCGTGGCTGGCAAGCGCACCCGCAAGGACATGGTTCCTGCCCCAGCCACAGCCAACAAAGAAAATGTGCCTCCGTGTTCCGCACGTAAGCATGCTGCGGAGCGTGCAGTTGAGGCCCCTGTCACAAAGCACATGCGACAGGACGGACCAACCTCTTCCCCCGTTTTTGAGGGCGGACCGACAATGGACATTGAGGATACGGCTGTATTCGTGCAGGATGAGTACCAAGAGGGACAGTTTGTCGCCTGCGCATTCCTGCACGAGTCAGACTCCACCAAGGACGCATGGCACATGGGCAAGGTCTTAGCTGTGGACAGTGAGAGTGACATGTATGAGGTCATGTTCCTCATTCATCCGAAGAAAAACCTCACTTGCCACAAGTTCCCAACCAAGCCCAATGTCCAGTTTATATACCATAATACCATCCTTGGCTATGTGAACAAGAAGCGGTATGGGAACTCCACCGTCTGGGGCCACATCCTTCATGATAACACAGTCAAAATGGCCAACATGAAACTAATAAAGCACTGTAAGGAGGAAGACAACAGACTTGCCAATAGGTGCTAAATGGTTCTGTTTGTTTCACACAAGTGTTACATCTCAGTTGCTGGAGTTTGAGCGAGTGGGAGTGGCTGGCAGCTTGTTCTATAGAAAGCCTGGGTTCACCTGCTTGGGGCTGCCCGCTGCACCCTCAGGCCCAAATTACAGCACTGAGATGTACCTTGTTTACTTATTTAATAACTATAGGTATATTTTTGTACAGTGTGGCAACCGGAGGTTGCGAGAAGTGTTGTGATATTTAATTCTAAAAGTGATATTGGACACCCAAGATGGGCCTTATGCATGTTTAAATGACTCAAGATAGGTAGTACAATCTCTTTTGTCAATGTGTGTGCAATGCCAATGGTATATGATGGTGTAGAGTTGAGCTGTGGCCATTCTTTGATAGCTTAACGACTGGGGTACGTTATTGACCTGTACGAGCAATTTTGACATTAACAAAGTTAAAATTCTATATTTTCAACCTATCACTTGGTATGGTATTTCTAACATTTCTATTCAATAGTAGAGGTGTGTGGCTTATCAAAAAATACTATTTGGTGTATATAAAGATACATTTTAGCACTCCATGACATGCAGACGTTGCGAGAAGTGTAGAAATTCTGTGATTTTTAATTTTCAAAGTGATATTGGACACCCAATATGGGACTTATATATGTTTAAATGACTCTAGATAGGTAGTACAATCTCTTTTGTCAATGTGTGTGCCATGACAATGGTATATGATGGTGTATAGTTGAGCTGTGGCCATTCTTTGATAGGTTAAAGACCGGGGTACGTTAATGACGGTACAAGGATTAAGAGATGAACAGTTACAATTATATTTTTTCAACCTGTGACCTAATATGGTTTTTGTATCATTACTATTCAATAGTGGTGATGTTTGGCTTATTATAAAAGAGTATCTGAGGTATGTAGAGGCATATTACTGTACGCCATGGCATGCACGCGTTGCGAGAAGTGTAGAAATTTTGTGATTTTTAATTTCCAAAGTGATATTAAACACCCAAGATGGGCCTCATCAATGGTTAAATGACTCTATATATGTATTATGATCTTGTAGAGGTCGGCGGAAAACGTCTTTGGAGAAACCGGCACTCGAACCCGGGACCCTCCAACTTCGAAGCGGAAGCTCTTCCTCTGAGCTACTTCCCCGTCTGACATTCTCTACCTTCCACCTACATCTGGATCAGTATAATACACAAGGGGGGCAGCTTATACCAGCTGACCAGCCCCTGAGGGCTGGTGCAACCGGAACGGGGCAGATGGCCTACCGCCATGGACTTACAGCCAGAGCTGGCCCCTACACTCCTCCCAACCAGCTTCAACCATGGCCAACCAGCACCAAGCATTCCTCCCAACCAGATCGATTGGGCTTTATCAAGCAGTGTGAGGCACTCCTGACTTCCCAGTTGACCTACCAGTACACAGTACTGCCAGGGTCGAAGCGTATCTGTATTATACCGTTCCAGGCACCTACACCTGGATTGGTATGACACACACATAGGGGGGAGCTACCACCGGATGCCAGCCCCTGGGGGCTGGGATCTCCAGAAACGGGGCTGCTGGCCTTACGGCAGAGCTGGACCCTACACTCTTCCCTACCAGATTTAATATAGGGTTCAGTACCCTATAGGTACCAGATACCCGGGACTAGTACTGAGTCGCATACCGGCCACCTGTTTCCAAGTCTCCCCAGTACTAGCAAATTGAATCGTCATTCGTGTCATACCAGCCCAGGTACCGAGTTCTCGTAGTCCCCCCTCACACGGGTCAGGACCAACAGTGTAGAGGTCGGCGGAAAACGTCTTTGGAGAAACCGGGACTCGAACCCGGGACCCTCCAACTTCGAAGCGGAAGCTCTTCCTCTGGGCTACTTCCCCGTCTGACATTCTCTACCTTCCACCTACATCTGGATCAGTATAATACACAAGGGGGGCAGCTTATACCAGCTGACCAGCCCCTGAGGGCTGGTGCAACCGGAACGGGGCAGATGGCCTACCGCCATGGACTTACAGCCAGAGCTGGCCCCTACACTCTCATTTACCCTCAGGAAAGAGTATTTAAGGTATATAAGTGTATATTTTTGTACTGTGCTGCAAGCGAAGGCCACGAGAAGTGTTGAAAAAGTTGTGATTTTAATTTTCAAAGTGATATTGAACACCCAAGATGGGCCTTATTTATGTTTAAATGACTCTAGATAGGTAGTACAACCTCTCTTGTGATGGTTTATGTGATAACAATGGCATATGATGATGTATAGATGAGCTGTGGCCATTCTTTGAGAGGTTAACAAATAGGGTATGTTAATGATAATATGTGTAATATAATGGCCTCTACACAAGCACCAACTATGAAGTATAGGTATGATATATCAGGCCAATTCTAATTATTATGTACAGTAGGTCTACTAGAGACAATGGACAGTTAATATAGTCATTGTATGAAGGATTTTGAATGAGCTAGGCTAAAGTTAAAAAATGATAAAATAAATTTTCACATTTTCCAATTTATCCACCTATGCGTAACTTCAAGAGTTTTGGGGCCTCACTTTAGGTTTTTGGTATACATAAAGTCATGTATTGTACCAGTCTGGCCACAATATTTGGTGTTTCCAAGCCTCTTATTAGTGGTGTTATTCATGTTTGATTGATTACGATCATTAACGTACCCCCTTTTTAGAAGGTTTTACGGCATCTGCGATAAAAACTGACCCCCTAGGAGTTGGATCCTTGAATGAAATTTTTTAATAAGCCAAGATATAGGGCTATCAATAAAATATAATGTTACTGAGTTTGTAGATTCTTGATCCAGGCCCCCCCCTGACCAGTAAAACTTGGAATGACCCATATATATATATATATATCTATATATATATATATATATATATATATATATATATATATATATATATATATATATATGGTCAATTGCACTGAGATGGGGACAACCCCATTTTTCACAATGGGAAATCTGACTAAAGATTGAATGTTTTGGATATTTCACATTTGCATTAGGTGGGTAAGGCCAGGATCTTGCTTGGAAACTATGGTTTTGCCCATGTATCATTACTATTTAAAGCAGTAGACTACAAAATGTAAGCTTTTTATGGGGTATTTCAAATGTTTTTTTCATAGTGCTTCCACTGGTATGGGGCAAAGTAAAGAGAAAATGCATTGGAAATAGATATTTTCTTTTTATATTTCCACTAGCCCCCAATATTTAGCATTATATATAATCAATTTAAGAACTATTCCCCTTATCTGTTATTGCTACAAACTTTGTTGTGTAGAAAAAGTGGAACCATATGTGCCTCATTCTTTAATACATGATAGTGGGGAGAAATAAATCATATTTATCAAATGCAAAAACATAATTAGAACGCCTTAGGTGTCAACTATCAGTCATTAGGTAAAGAATTTTAGATTCATTGCCATATCTGAAATTGCAATATGATTAGGTGTAGTTTTAGAGGAACCATACGTGCCACATAAAGTGATTCCTCCAGTGCATAGTTATGGGATTTCCTAGAGATGCACTGTCATAAAGATTAACCACTTATGCACCTATCTACATGTAAATATTACATTCCCATTATACAACTCAATGGAAATCTATGGCAGTTTTTCCATGTCAGGAACCGTATGTGCCACATGGAACCATATGTGCCACAATATGTATTATGCCTGAAATATCATGAATTAAGAAGTTTTGTTGTTGTGACAGATTACTATTATAAAAGGACAATGCCCAGCATCATTCAAAAATGATATCATATGAATCTGTTTACTTGATGGTGGAAAAATAACTCCCAAAAAATGAGCTTATTTGGACCAGAACCCCATAGGAACTAAAAGTAAATAATAGAATTTACTCTAATATTGGCAATTTTTGATACTAGTGTTCCCAATTCTCAGGGTAGGTGCCTCAGTGCACCACTATTTTGGACACAAAATTTCAAAACAATCCAAGCAGTTTAATTTTTACCCCTTAGTGAGCCCTGTGTGACCCCAACTCAGTGCAATTGACCATATATATATATATATATATATATATATATATATATATATATATATATTTATATATATATATATATATGGGACTATATACACCCGTGTATATATATATAATTAATATGTGCAGCGGTTGGTACTACTTCTCCTCCAGGGCGCGCATTGGTATGTGTGACGTCATGGAAAACAATTAGCGCCTATATAAGCTGCGGGATCCAAATTAACCGTCAGTTGGCTCCCACAGAAGAAGCTAGATAAAATGAGCTCAGCTATAGACGAGTGTTTGGGTAAAAAATTCGTATCTAAGAAGACATTGCAGAAGATTGGTGGTTTGATGTCTTTCTGCTCCCAGGTAGTACATGGTGGCAGAACTTTCAGCAGGAGATTGTTTGATCTTTGTGCTAGAGCTAGGAATAGGGGTGTTATTAAACTTAATGAGGAAACCCAAAATGACCTACTGTGGTGGAGGGATTTTTGTAGAATTTTCAATTGTAGAAATATCATTCTAAATGATAATGAATGTACTCCCATGTATTCCGATTCCTCTGTACAGGGCTTTGGGGCTTGGTTTGATAAAGACTATTTTTATGGTACTTGGAATGACTCTAATCCTATGGTAGACTGTACAGGTCATTTTGTTCAGGCCTCTAGGCTTGATAATCTCAAACTTCACCATAGAAATATAAATGTTTACGAGCTTTATCCAGTGATGGTAGGCCTTAAGCGCTGGGTTAAAAAGTTTTCTAATACCAGAGTTCATTGCATTACGGACAACATGCAAGTCTTGGCTATGTTGAATACCGGTAGGTCCAAGAATAAGATGTGTATGTCCTGGTTGAGAGAAATTTTTTGGCTATGTTTTATACATAACATAGAAATATATTCGACATATATTAAGTCGGAGGAAAATATTTTAGCTGACCATTTGTCTAGGCTAAATTACAGGGGTGTCCCACAGAAATGTAAAAATGTTTTAACTGAATATAACATGTGCTGTTATGATTCCAGGCCTGAGGGAGCTGGAGCGGAGAAGGAGAAGGTATTTGTACAGGGGCGTGGCTGAGTCCACACGTAAGGTTCGCAAACAGCAATTTAGCAGGTACAAAAAATTTTGTAAGAAATTTAATTTCAATCCCCTACCTTGTTCTCCTTCTCAGGCTTCGTTGTATAGTGTATATTTATCAGATAAAATGAAACCTATATCTGTTAGGAACTATTTGTCTGCAGTGTGGTATTATCAGAAATTAAAAGGTTATTCTGATTATAGTAGTAATTTTATTGTAAAAAAGACACTGGATGGTATTAAAAGTAATTATAAATGTTCTTCTATTAAAACATATCCTTTAACTCCCAGTGATATGTTAAATATCAAATCTAATCTGGATTTGTCTGTGTATGAGGATGTAGTCTTCTGGTCAGCTATCTTATTGTGTTACCAAGGTTTATTCAGGGTGGGTCATGTAGTGGACTCCCCTCATAACCTTAAATCTAAAAATGTGTCTTTGTCTGGTGACTGTATTCGCATTGATTTTAAATCTTCTAAGACTGACCAATTTGGTAGGAAACCTTACGTGGTATATTTAAAGCGTAATGATTATTCTGGTCTTTGTCCAGCTAGGTATTTGAAAATTTGTAAGGGTTCTAAAAATAGATTATTGTTCACTATATGTAACAAACCGTTGACTTATAACTATGTTGATACCAGGTTGAAGGCTATTGCTATAAAATGTGATATTTCCCACAAAGTTTTAACTCATTCACTCCATCATGGTGGGGCGACTCTGTTAAAAGATTCTGGTTTAAAGGTCGATGATATTAAAAAGAGAGCAAATTGGAAATCTAATGTTGTATATAATTATTTACATGATTCAAAGCAGGACTTATTAGCTCTAGATGTGATGTTATAGTGTGGAATGGTGTATCCATTGTGTTTGGCAGTTTTTTGGCATGTACAGAATTGATATTGACTAAGTCAATTCTCACCAAACCCATTGTCTCCTTCCTTATTCCACTTGTGATATTATGATAATATTATTATAATATTTGTTAATTATTATTATATTCCCAAGTGAACATAATTAACTTATATATATATATATATATATATATATATATATATATATATATATATATTCTTTCTGGCCAATGATTAGGACCTGAAGAAAGATACATGGAGATCACCTTCTGCTAATAATGATACCTTAATGTCTTATTAGCATAAAACAATTGCAATATTGTAATGAAAGTTTATATATTACAACTTTCTTTAACCATTTCAATACTTGTACTGGAATTAGCCAATAAACATTGTTGAAGTAAGATGTCTAAATGCTAAGATACATGAAAAAAAATGAGACTTTAAATAACTTGAACTTGAATGCAATGCAAGCCACTGCATCTAGACAGCTAGTCCAGTGCTTTTTATATACTGCCTAATTTTAGGGATTAGCTCTGAGGGTGTGGCCCTTAAACCACATCTGCTGTACACACGGGGTTAAATAAATCCAAACTCAGATACCTCTCACTATTACTTGGCACCAACATGTGTCAATAAAGGTTTTCAGATTTTGTAACATACTAAAAAAATGCCAAAAGGCACAAATTGAGAGAGAGAGAGAGAGAGAGAGAGAGAGAGAGAGAGACAGCCCGACAGACGAGAGTTACGTTGTGGGGAAAAATTTGGTCTGGGCACTGTGGGGTTGGGTAATGGGTACAATCGATCATTGTGGGGTGCACATTTCATACATGTACATATGTACATTATGGGGTTAAAATGTCTGAATATAGTGGGGTCATATTGTTATTCAGGAATATATTTCATTAAATGGCAAAACAAGAAAGTAGCTTTCATGGGCTTCGAAACGCACCTAAGATCAAGGCGATCGGACCAGCGGTTGCTGAGATATTTAGTTTTGAAAGTTTTAGCGGAAGTATCGTAAAAGAGTCCCTATTCAAAATATGAGTTTCTGGCTGTGCTATTGGGCGTGGACACTGGATCATGGCTCAGTGGGCATTCACTCTTGCACCTACATGATGCAGGCTTCATCTGCTCACTGTAGGACTATTTGGGAAAAAGTGCCTCCGCTGCAGGATGGGGCCCGTCAAAGAACTGTTTGTTTTTGCTCTAACCCGTGAACCATTGAACTTAGAGACACGGGACCGGGTGCAAATCGAAGCTTATCGCAAGGGCTATCAGGCAATCTTCAAATTGGAACTAACTGTCTCAGTTACTGAATACACGGGGTGCAATCATCTGTTGTTATGGGGTTACTGTGTCTGAAGATGTGGGGTGCAATGTCTGTCGCTATGGGGTTATTACGTCTGTGCATGTGGGGTGTTATGTCTGTCGTTATGGGGTCATTGCGTCTGAACATGTGGGGTGCAATGTGTATTACTCACTAGGGGGCAGTAGGTGGTGATACTGTCTGTAATATGCACAGACTAATGGGGTCTGTCTGACAGACACGATCATTGTGGGGTTGTACCACGATCTCTTCACGTGCACCCCACATGGTCATTTTGAACCATTTTAAGGACATTGCTTGTGGGGTCAACCCCACAAGCAAGAAATGACCCCACAACGTAGCGTTGTACTTATAAAAACCCCACAGTGTAGCTCTAGTAAACACAGACAGACAGACAGACAGACAGACAGAGACAGAGACAGACAGAGACAGACACACACACAGACGGACAGACAGACAGAGACAGACATACAGAGATAGACAGAGCGGGGAGGGGGGGTCAGACAGAGAGACAAAGACACAAATATTACACCATGTTTCTAGGTACACATGTTGTTGTTTTTTTGTGCTTTGTTTTTTTTAGGGGTTTCACCATTTACTGCTATGGACAATGATTTCATCCAGGTGACTTGCCTTGTAAAATCAGTTGGTGACCATGAATGGACATGATGTAGAAGTGCATCACTGGGTAGTAACTTACCAGTCAGTGGGATTGGAGTAGCTGAAAAGGCGCCAGGAATAAGCTTTATAGATTCTACTATATTTCTATATAATTTCTAGCATCGCCAAAGGCTCCGCAATAACTGGCAGTAACTTACCAGATTTGGACATATCCCTTTACGAATGAAGATTTCTTGCTCACTAGAGGTTGGACTCAGGCTGAGGCATATATGACTGTTGCAAAACAGGTAGTGCTCCTTGCGACATCTGTTCCCGTAATCATGAAAGCTTTTATAAGGCTCGCTAATGTGGTATATTGAGAAAATGGTAAAAATTTAACAAATTTAATAAATTTAATAGCCTCAAAATTGGACAGAAAGCTGCTGTGCAATACAGTTGATGCATAGCCAGTTTCAACTTGAAACCTGTAGAATAAGCTAGTTGTATATATGTCTAGCACACCAGGTTATGAAGGGAATCCCAGAAGGATTAATATTCCTTGCCAGTCCCTACATACATAAAATATTGCAAGCTCAATTTTGTCCAATTTCAGTTTAACTTAGTAATTGGATCTGGATTGGTTCAACTATAATCTTATAAGTTTGCATATGTTGGGTGTGGTCTATGGGCCACATCCTCAGAGCTAATTACTGATACTAGGCTTTACATGACAGGTACTGGGTTAGCCGTATGATCACAGTGTTGCTCACAGAAAGGTTTGTTTGCACTGATGTTGCACTATGTTTTTAATTTTAGGTTTTGACAGAGAATGAGTTGTACCTTCAAAAGATATTTATAAGGACACTGCAGCCAGCTACCAGGATCTCCTATAATACCTTTGCAGGCCCAATAGAGATTTAGTGAAAAATATACTTACAATCCTCTGGATCTATTAAGCTTTTGGATGATGCTTACACTCGGAGAAGTGGAAAGGAATATCAATATATAGTATGATCCAAGACTATGCCAGATTTTCTAGAGTGCAAATTTCAGCAAAAGATAAAGGATGGTATAAACTATACCACATGCATTACACCATTATGTGTCAGACTGCTTTGATAAAAAAACAACAACAAAAACCTGAAATATAAAGGAGAATGTGCAAGTCTTAGACAACACAATATGCCAACTTTAATATGTTAATTTCAGACAGGAGATTTTAAAACTGTTAATCTTCTTGATGATATAGCTCCTTTGTCACACCCAGATTTGTATAGGTGGAGTTAAGCAGTGATTGCTCATTCACAGCACATGAACCAGCACACATACAGGGTACTGTTGAAACTTCGACTAAATCCTGTAACAATAGTTTTCAATCAGATCAATCTTAAACACACAAAACAGTATTCAAATCTATAAGTGTCAGTTCCTGATAGGGGCAGGGATGCAGGGGTGCTGAAACTGATACATGCATTACCACTGTGATTTCAATCTTCTAGATGCCTCACAACATTTTGATACCTCTTTGCACTGATGCCCAACATTGCAGGGATCATAAAACCTTTGAAATTATGTCTCTATCCCAAATAGAACTAAAGATATTAAAGATTATTGGTCCTGAGAATGCGCCATGTATTGGAGGAAAAGCCCCATAGGAGGCTTCCCATATATGGACCCCCTCCTACAGTGGGGTGGTAGGCCAGTTGACTGGGTAATCTCCCCTTTTAGTTCTCTATACTACATATAGGATTCGGCATGTTGGAAGGGGTAACTGTCAGTACCTTCAGCACTGTGATTGTGCTGTTTGGGGTAGGGCAGTTTAACATATCAAATCAAAGGTCTTAGATCCAGGGAAAACTATGTATTTTTCCCGCATGGAAACCAAAACCATATATTGGGGTGTTATGGTACTCATTAGAACTGACTTCATGGAGGATGTCGGGAAAAGGGTATTAATGATCCAAACAAGCATTAACCCATCTAGGCCTGTCAGTGCAGGAGTGCATCAAGTCTATTGGTCAGTATGATGCACCAATGAAATGCTGCTGAGTATTTAATACTGTAAGGGTATCATGATGCATGAATGAGTGCTGGCAAGGGCTGCATTTATGCATCATGAAAATCCATGGACATGATGCATTAATACATTAATGTACCTTAAGGTTTAAAGAGGTAAAGGCCAGAATGGTATGTGAACAAAAGTCAATTATATTGTGTGTGGGTTGCTGCTCTCAACCAAAAACAGTAACACAGGGAAGTAATAATTGTACACTATATATATTTAAGTGTTTATTTCAGCATATCATTAACAGTTTCTGTAACAAATATTATATCATTTCTGTTATAGTTTAATGGTTATACATACACAAAACAATAATTCATTCATACAAAACTTTTCCCATGATACATGTAGTGTCATTTCTCTGAAGCATGATTTTGCAGATAAAGTAAATAAGTTAACTATCCAGGATACCTATGTGAAGTATCACTCTTTGCATTTAAATAACAAATTTGTGAATTTTGCATAAAACAAAAGTCTCCATTTGCCCATGCTGTGCTGGCAATGAGACCAGCACCCCATTAGAACATAATAAAAAAGGAACATCAATTGTGAGGCATCACGTGACCCTTTTTTTATGCATGAGACGCCAAAGATTTGGTCTGATATAAAAATTGTTAATAACATGTAATCAAAATCTTCAATACATACTATGATGACAAAAGTACTAAGTCATTTTCAAATCATTCATACAATTTATGTGTCTTTGTATCTATAAATACTGTTGCTGTATCAATAATCAATTAGTGACAGCATGAGTTTTCAGTGCATTGCATTCTAATACATTTGTTATATCATAATTATTCTAAATTTTGATATAATGTAATTCTCTACGTTTTGCTAAAATTGAGATTCACTGCCCCCTTCAACATACATTTTTGAGAGACTCTAGGATAGCTTTATTTATAAGCCTTGAGGGCCTGCATGGTCCCTCAAAATAAATCTTTTGCTCTGAAGCACCAATGCAGTGCTGGTGAGTCTCAACAATTGGTACTGCATTAGTGCATCATGCCAACACTTCAAGAGTGTGTACTGGGCTAATGTATCCCAGACACATGGTTGGTTTATGTTTTGACATGCGTATTGATAAAAAGGTAGTGTATATGAATGTCTCCTCATATAAATTGATATAAAAGCACACACTAGAATAATATATATGAATATGCTTCAGTATTGTATAACACTGTATTTCACATTATTGAAACTGAAGGTAGAAAAGATTGTAAACTTAATGGCTCTTGCCATGGTGACAGATAGTCGTCTCATTGTGAGCCTAATGGACATGCACTAGAAGCAAACATGTCGTAAAACATGTTTTGAGAAATTTGTCATGACTAATGGATTCAGGGAAATGCATCATCAGCATTGATATGACCTTTCTTGGTCATGCACTTGAAAGACCACATCAAAAACAAGGGACAGTTTCTGGAAGAATATGTAAGGGAGTGGTCAACCAGATGGTGCCACACCCAGGTGAAAGGTAAGAGAATGTCACCTTAGAGTGCAGAGCTTAGTATTTAAACCCTAGGTAGAAGATCATT
Organism: Acholoe squamosa; assembly: GCA_949317995.1. Classification (NCBI taxonomy): domain Eukaryota; kingdom Metazoa; phylum Annelida; class Polychaeta; order Phyllodocida; family Polynoidae; genus Acholoe; species Acholoe squamosa. The sequence continues at coordinate 71,179,903 of OX439041.1, forward strand.
GGGTGTCTATTACTGTTTGGATATTGTCTGTGTGCTGAGCATTTGAATAAAGGACTTCAACTAAAAGTTACCTCTTGGATTTATCTGTATGTCCTAAGAGCTGGGTGGACATATAATATTTGCTGAGTGATTCTACCACATGAGTGATTATTAGGCAGTTTGGACCTGATATATTTACACATAAGCTACTAGTTCCCCTAAAACACAGACCAGCTTAAGTGTATCAATGGTGTAAAGAAGACATGATGCATCAATGCATACCTATAGGGTGTTGACTCACCATCATGAAGTGGGCATGATGCATTTTTGCACAATAACTTTAATTAACACACACTTCCTTACACTGAACATGAAGTACTGGACACAAACAGACAGTTGGAATGTATGAGTTCCTTGTATACATTAATTCTTAATTGGAGACAAATAACAAGCCCAATGTGACATCGCTGTCGACACATTGTTGGGAATGAAAGCACCTTTGATGAACGCTCTATCCAGGTTAATACACATTTTGGCCCATACCTAAAAAAGGAAAATAATTTGTACTATTTTTTGCTTGCTTCTTTCTTTCTTCTTTGGTGATAATCAATGCTGACAAATTAATATAGATAAATAATGTTTGGGAATGATGGGTTATATAAAAAACAGATACAGATAAAAAAAAATTGAGCATGTTTGCTTTTTCCAACAAAGTATTTTCAGGTGTATTAAAAGACTCTGTTCTTATATCAGCATTAGTGCAAATCATCTAAATAATTCCTGATGATATATCAAGTTGAAGGTAGTAAGATATTACATACCAGACTGGCCAGTAGTACCATCATAGACATAGACAACACCACTGCCATTGTGACTTCCAGCCCCTTTTCTGGACCCGGTATCACCCGAGTGGTCAAACGCTTGGTTGTTGTATAGTGTAGAATAGAAATCGTGATCTGAAAAAGAATGAGAGGTATGAATCAAACTTTGGTAACCTTAGCTGTACTCATCATTCCAGGTCAACATATGTTTGTTTTTACTTATCAGTAATATGACCTGTTCTCAGAAAAAAGTCCTTATTTCCCCTGAAATTTATAAGATCCCTTTTTTCGGATCCTGTGACTGTTATTATGGGACCCTATAGAATATTGACAAACTGCAATGGACTTAAGCACAATGTCATATGGATGAGCCTACCAGGTGCATAAGCCTAGTTAAATATGTAACTTAGTGCTGTACATATTAGTTCTTTAAAGTCAACATGAAGCATTTAGATAAATGTAAACCTGACATATTAATTAGCATGAGTGAATTGATGCTTCCGTACCACGAAAAGCATTAACCCATTAATACATTAACCTGATAACCTTTAAGAAAAAAAAAGGTGTTATCTAACTATTTCTCACCTTTCGTGTCATTGTGGATCGCAAACTCAGACTTGCGTTCCTCGTCAGCCTCCTTCTGGTATTTAGTCAGGAGGTAGATCTTGCGTACAAAGATGGCGAGCAGGATAATGGTGGCGTTGATGAGCAGTGCGATGGCAATACACGGCTCTCGGTACTTGATCTCAGTCAGCGTAGACACCACCGTCCACACAATGAGAATACCTGGAGTGTAAACACAGCTAAAAATGAGGAATTCTGTCTTATATATTTATATAGATTTCATTTGATATTGTAGATTTGAGGGAACAAGGTATTCTGAATACAATTTAAGATTCACAATACTTTTCTCATTGGCATATGTACAGGTATAAATCTGAAGGAGGATAATCAATAGGATATGTCATGGTGCCATGTCTCAATGACTGGTTTTGGACTAAATTCTAGGCAAGGACACAAGACATACGTAATGTTTGTCCTAGACCTACCGGTAATCATTATGTAGGGAGGCACTTTATTACTAATAAGTGAATACAAAATGAAAAAAAATACACGTATTTGCCATGGCAAATGTTAGACAATGGAGTTGCCAAAAAGGTCCGTTACCAACGACATATCAATTATTCGGTACTTTGTTGGCCTACAAAACTGATTTTATTTTCTGCTGACTTGTGTGACTCAGTATTCCAGCATTGATTAAAGGGGCCATAGCACTGCAATGCATGCCCGCATTAAAAATCACGTGCCCACCCTTTGACCAATCAAATTGCCGCGTTTTTTTCGCTGGGTCCCGCGATTTTATGAGTGATCTTTAAACCGGTACCCATGCTGAAGTTTGCCATGCTAGCCCCCCTTTAAAACTAAGATGCTATAATCAGGGAACATAGGAACTTACCAATACTGAAGCAGGTGGTTATGAGCATCCAGCGAGACTCGCGGTGGTTTTCCTCACTGTCCCATGTGACAGCGGAGAAGATGAGAGTGAGTAACATGAGTGCCATGATGTAGATACACGACAGCACCAACTCCTCATTGTGGAAGTCAGCTGGTGCACACCGCGGGATCGCACTGAACGAGGGAAATAAAGAAATTGGAATGATGATCATTGGAGCACCTATGATAAGTATAATATGGGTTACTAGTGATGTAGACTAACTGGGTTATTATCATTGGCCCATCAAACAGACTGGTGAGGCATCTGAAAGTACTACCTAGAACCATATGGTGGAACATGGAAGACAGCATGTAGCATTTTGTACAGGAGTTTGAATAATATGATAAGAAAAAGGAAGTACTTAACTGCATAGAATTAAACAGCATTAATGGAAAGACCAAATGTATCTCAATAGTCGACTGGATGAACGTTTAAGCAGTTCAATATGAAACAAACCAAGTGTTTCCTGTTTCTCCCCATGTAGTCTAGTAATGTCTTCTATATTAAAGAAGAAAAGAGAAAACCATTGCAGTATAGTTAGAGACAGCTTTCCTATCGAATAGCATATAATTTCCTGTACTCACATGTTGGTGTCAATCAAGAGGTTCTCCACCAGTGGTGGTTTGAGGATCAGCCACTCCATCCCGATAATAACCTGCACCATAGTGAGGCTGAGTGCAATGAACACAAGGCTGCACGGGTGGGCGAGGCGCTGGTACGATGGTAGGTACTCTGTGAAGTACGCTCCGAGACGCCATGTGTTAAGGACCTGTCCGAACATAGAAAGTACAGTGTGAAATAAAGGGTTAGGTCAAATAAAGGGTTAGGTCAATTTGAAGATTACCTTTAGGATACTATTACTCATGGATAGCTTACACACATCACTTACCTTGACAAGCATACAACTGAAGGCTAGGGCATACACCAGTCCAAGACAGAAACGGCGGATGGCGCACGTCTCAGGCACAGAGTTCAGCACAAAGGCAAATACCAGCACGTACCTGACAGAGCAAGAGAAGAGACATTTTAGTTCGTGTAGGCTGTTATAAAATAGCAAATAATGAGCAAAACAGTGGAAATAATAGTTCATTAATCAGTGTGAATTTGAATAAAAACCTATATAACTTCTTGCCATTTTTAAATTTTTAAGAATAGCGTGAGGAACTAGCTTGCACTATATTCTTGCATTTTACCTATTAAGATAAGTATAATTAAGGGTGAATCAAACAAAGACTAAGTAATTATACTCACATGGCCAGTATGGCAAACAGTAGTATAAAACCTAGTACAGACGTGCCACCTTTAATCGGATAGAAAATGATGAGGTACACAAAGGCGCAAAGCGTCACTAGGATTCCCAGCGCTGTCAGAGCCATTACGACAATGGCCCAGGTATCTCCTATTTTACCATCTACATCACGGTCTCTCCTTCCAACTACAGGATTAAAGTTAGGTGGGTCGATTGTTCCACTGCCTCCGACACCAATGGTTGAGCCATTGAAGGCAAGGCAATTGCAGGTAGTGGCTACCGGGCAGGAGGAACGAGGGGTCTGGCGTGGGTCCGATGGTCGACGACGAGTGTACTCATTGGTGTTGATACTCAGTCCATTGTCACTCCAAATACCAATCTGAAAATGCCAAAGAGCACATAATGTAATGATGGTAGGATTTCATGTTTAAAGATTGTTGCAAATTCTGGCCCATGATTCATTGAACTGAATATCAGATTTCTCAATGAAATAGAAAACTAAGGTTCACTAACTTCATATTATATCAATTTAATTGATGACAGTATCTTTTCTCGTCATATTAGCTGATTAGATATCACATACTTCATATTTTACATTACACCTAGTAATTATTTAATTATCCTTGAGGCATACTATGCTACTCTAATGCATTGAAACCTCCGGTGGTGTATGATTACACAAACTAGCAAGCTAAAATGAACCTGCGTTACACTGCAAAAATGGTGTTTAGACTTTAAACATGTTTAGGTCTAAACATGTTTCAAACCTAAACATATACATCAGTTAGGTGTATCATCAACTACACATTTAGGAAAATAACACTTTTATTCTAAATACATAAACATTTTTGCTAAACATGTTCAGATGTTTAGAGTTTAAACAGTTGAATATTAGGTGTTTAGATTTAAACATCAATATGTTTAGATACTTGGATGTCAAATCCACACCAGGTAGCAGCACTACCTCTGAATAGACTATCTGCACACAGTTATAATCAATTGTTGTGACAAATATCCCTAAACTCCTTGTTCATCATAATGCCATTCTATTAAATGTTATGAAAATAGACACTACAATAGAAAATTAACTAAATTCAACTTACACCACCATCATTACCATAAAATAATCAGTGAGCTCCATGACTTACACCTATGCCATGTTATTTTGTAAAGTATAAAGCAAATACCTGCTGATGTCCTCCAGTAAATGAGAAAACAAACAAAAGATATTCCTTTATCTTTTTAATGGATACATGTCTGCAAACCCTTACTTCCCACCAAATCACTCAGACATCTAAACACAAAAATTCATAAACATCTAAACACAAAATTTCATAGATATCTAAACACAAATTTTGAACCTAAACACCTAGATTTCTAAACACTTGAGCTAAGCACATTGTTTGGCTAAACATGTTTAGGAAATTAATGTGATTACAAAAACGTTGCATGAATATGTTTAGAATTGTGTTTAGGATCTAAACACCATTTTTGCAGTGTACTATTCTTATCTACGATATAGATAAAAATGAACCCTTTGAATGTTACTTTCTATAATCATAAAGTGTTAATCATACCTGTTTGTACTCATACTCATCAGAGTCAGGCTTCTTCTGCTGTGCAAAGACTTCAAACCCTGTGTTTCCATACCCGGCCGAGTTAAAGCCAAATGTGAAGTCGCTCTGTACATCATCCTGCCAACTGCTCCCTCGTATACCCTCATATATCAATTGTCTGCGCTCCTCTCCTGCCTCACGGAGACATCCAGCAACACCTGTAATGTATTGATCCTTTATTAAATGGCGACTTGTAGATATGCATTTATCTCAAGTTCAATATAGCAGCCCCATAGGATTCAACCAAGAAGGCCTGGTATATTGTATCTCTTTCTATTTATCAGCCGTTTATGCATATTACTCATGAAGCAACATCATCCTTGCTATCAAGTTGCTCCTTAACTTCTATGTAGGGGGTCAAAGTCTATGTTACAATTCAAACCAAATGATGCCACCAGTTAAATGAGCTCTCACATGCAGCTCTTCAGCTTACTTCTACTCATGATTCATGTACATCCTTTGGCTAGCGACCTGCCTCTATGTTGGGGACATCTTAGAGGCAGGCCATGTCTAAGAAGTTAGCTGTCAATCATCCCCTGTTTTAGCCCTTACTCACAAGAGGGCACCCTAGTACCCCAATGGTCAACCTGTCTCTCCTATACAGATGTTTGGATATAGTCTGTGAATGGAGAATAGAAATACTCCCATCTAGTGGAGTTCAAGAGTACTTCTTCCCATGATCTGGGGAGAATGTCATCAGACATGGCCAGCGGGTATCATGCCCTCAAATACCTGCGGGGACCAGTGTAGTACATCCTCTGAGATGTTCTTCATCACTGCGTAATTAGATAAATGTGTGCGCTTAATAAAAGTCAAATGGCTCACCTAGAGAGCTTGTCCTGCAGTCGTCAGCATTTACCAGTCCCTCTGCTGCCACATATGTCGCTATGATGGTTTGTAGGACATAGTCATCCTGCATAATGGTGGCCGGAGTTAGGCGGTCACTCGAGTAGCAAACCCGAGCATGCTGGTCCTGGGCTCTGGTACTATTTTCCAACTTACACTATTATAATAGAAAAAAGACAAAAACAAAAAAAAAACATTTACCTTCAAGATAGTATTTGGTTGCAGTTGATTGAAGTCCTTTCAGCCTCTGATTAAATAAGAAAACTACTATGATTGAAGAACTCTATAAATCTGATAATATTATCTTGTAATACAAAGTAAGGTGTTTTACATGTGGTCTCTGACAGGGTATCCTCAAATTCTGTCCAGGGATATGTTACAGTGCTGTGTGATAATCTGATTTGCATATCAAGCTGAGATGCTCAAGTTAGATATAAGGAGAAGGTAGTTTCATAATTTTGAACAGCAAGCAGTAAGAATCACACATATACCCATATAGTAGATGCAGGTTATCCCTGACAACACAACTGAGCCATGAGAGTAACAAGCACTATCACATCATCGTCATGCAGTTACAAGGTTCTTGCTCTGAGGCGACAGCATCTGATATAGTAAAAAAAATGTTTGCAGTAGTAAAAAACACCCACCTGCAGTGCCATCTGCCAGAACTCCTCAAACCAGTCGTCCGGGATGTCACCATGTTGTGCCACTGTCAGGCTCATCACATCCTTCAAGAAGTCTTGCATCAGCGCACTGCGCACCTAGATTGATAGAATTCATAATTAGTATTCATCACATTCTATTCGTCACATTAAAACCTGGTTATGATTCTAGAGGGATACTACCTGCACAAAGATCAGGAGTTTCACTACCCTGCCCAAGTAAACGCCAAAAATGAAGTCGCTCTGTACATCATCCTACCAGCTGCTGACTGATAAACCCTTGGAAATCAACTCACTCAGCTCCTGGATCAGATAGGTGCCACCTGCCCCCCCCCATATTGGCCCGCAGTGAATATATAGTTGGGATCATTTCATAGGCTGACAATTAAGTCAGTTTAAGATTAAATGAATGATCAATTATCCAAAATACCTTGAGAGTAATGGCTCCATTGGCAATATCTTCTAGGCCTGCAGGTACCCTGGCGTCTGACCCGGAACCCTCAGCACCGAGGAAGATGAAGCGGTTTTGTAGTCCTTCTGCCTGTGTGGCTTGTAGGAGCAGCCGCGTGTGTTCAGGACTTGTGAAGAGCACAACAGCATTAGAGCCTGAAAATGCAGGAGTATACATAGCAACATTAAATTTGCAATATTTAATACAAGAATCTCAGCTTTCTATACTTTATTGCCAGTATTTACTGCACAACTAGGTTCAGGAGTAAGCTCACTACATTAGAATAGCATTTTAGTCGAAATGCCTTAAATTCTGAAGGAATTAGATAAAATACATAATAGTTCTACTTATAAGATAATTGTCATACTGAAATATCCAAACCTGGAGAAATAAAAGAATAAGGGAGAGTTTAAAACTAGTTTTATTTCTTATTGCTAAGAACTCATTTTTACAGAGTCTACCGATCAAATATCTATGTTGTCTGAAGTTAGATATGAATGTTATTTCAAATCATCAGTGGTTCTAGGTGAATATCATTATGCCTAGACTCACCCTCCTTTCTAGCGAGTTGTCTCATCATTGCTCTAGCATCTTCGAGGGTAGTCCCATCTTTGAGGGTGTAGCGGCCTGCCATACAGATGACATCCCCATTGTTAGCAGAGAGAGCAGAGTTGAAGAAGGACTGCATACCACTGTTACCATACGCTGAGTCAGAGTTAATCGCAGTCATGTATTTCCAGCCCATAGCACGGGCAACTGCGGCAAGAGCCTCAGCCTGAAAATAGATGATAAATCTATATACGGCACACTGCAGATAGCCTTTTAAGCACCTAGGCAGTTATTTATTCCATCTATGGGGCTGTGTACAAATGACGTCATGCATTTTTGGACCATTTTTGACCCCCCCTCCCCCCCTTGTCATGTTTCGTCATACAACACTTGACCCCCCCTCAGCATGACGTCATGCAGAGAGATACCCCCCCCCCCCCAAGTGCATGAATAGTGAAGGCCTATAGGCTATAAACAAATTAAAATACGGCCGATTGAGGTTACGAGATGCTGTATTATCGCCCACGCGCTGGCAGAATTCCGGTCCAGGGCCATTGGCCAGACCAGGTCACATGACTGACCTACTTATGGTAATTAGCAGGAACCCTCCCTGAACAGAGTGTATTATGGGAAACCTCAATAGGGCCTATGGTTCAAAGGGACATATAGTGGGTGTGAATTTGCAATAAAAGATAAGATACATGCAAAGTGAAAAAAAAAACTAGCACTGATCAACAAATGAACAGAGAAACATGCCAAACACTGTCAGCTTATATAATGTATGGGTCCCTATATGCAAGATGTACCATTTCCGTGCCTTATAGTTATACACAGAGTACTATGGTAGTGATCACACACAAGTATTTCCTGTGACAAAAGAGCTTAAAAACTGTCTAGATCAATAGTCTAATACAGTTAATAGTCTGCCTTCTTTGCAGCGAAAGCTGTACACTTGTCAGTGAAGAGAAAATCGAGAACAGTTATTACCGTAATCTCCCGTGTATAAGGCACGTCTTATACGGGGGTTTTAGTTCTCATTGGATCCACAAGGGGGACACCAAGACTGCCCAAGCTACTCATAGGTTTTTGAATTTTGAAAATTCATTCAGTAGAACCTACCCATAGGTTTTTGAATTTTGAAAATTCATTCAGTAGAACCAAAGTTATGAATTTTTCATTTTTTGAGAATTTTCCAAAACTCTAGGTGCGCCTTATACGCGGGCTACGCCTTGTACGCGGGAGATTATGGTATTAAGGATCATATAGTTCAAGAGCTTGAATGTATTGATATATTGAATGTATTGATTTAATCTGTAACTTGAACCATATACAAGTGTACTAGAAATAGGTTTCAGGCAGAACACTCTGAATTTAGCGAGTGGCCTAATAGAAAAAAAAATCTCAGAAAGCATCACAAATTCTCAGGAGACCATGATTGCAATCATATTTCCAATTTATGATCTTACAAAGCAATCGAGTCACCTCAGCATTTTACTGTAGAATCTGCAAATAAGGTGAGTCCGATAGAGTTCCATTCAGACAAAGATGTGGAGAGCAGGTTTGGGGGGAGGTGCCCTTTACATCTCCCCAAGCATCCCCTCAGTGAAAATATCAACAGGGTGGTGGAGAGCTCCAGGGGAGTGCTCGTTATTTATCAACAGTGGGATTCCAGGAGGGGGTGGATTGGGGGAGGAGCAAAATAATTTTGACCCCTCAAGGAGGGGGGGGGGAATATCACACCTTTACCTTTTCAAAAAGAAGCATGTGGAATATGGCCTTAGCGTATTCCTTAGTGGGCCGACCCCTGCTGAAGCTGATACCTTGCGAGATAAGGACTGATAACAGCGAGCTGATGGGTACCAAGTGTTACGTAATGCACCCTGAAAAGTCGGCATTGAATGAAAGGAATATTCTCATTGGTCAATAATGTATCACGCTAGGCTGGAATACTATGGAGGCAGCAGCAGTTCAGGGGTATTTTAGATGCATCATTTTAGATCCTGAGGGCAGCAGTGGCCCTTTTCAAAAAGGGTTAAATTGGTATAGGTAGGATAGAGTAGTAGTGCCCCCTTATAGTGGCCTGGACATCACCTTGATTTTACACTGACATTGATGGCAGTGACACTCATTGAGCGAGATGTCTGAGGAATGCATGCATGTAGGGCCTATAGGTAATTAAATTTATGTCAGATGAATGCATTAAACCTCCCTACCTTTACAAACTTTTTACAAAAGTTTTTTTTTATCTTGCCAAAACCAAAGCATATTGTGATTTCTTGATGGCATGATGTCATGCAGCCCATGACCCCCCCTCCCCCCCTTATCATGCTTGGGCATGGCAAGTGGGACCCCCCTCCCCCCTCCTGCATGACGTCATTTGTACACAGCCCCTATTCCCAGCCTCTATTTTAGACCAGCCCTTATTTCAAAACTGCTTTTAGTCCTAAAGAGTGATTCTTACACATCTTTATCTCCAGCGAGACGGGCCTTTTTCAATAGCCCAGTACTTAGATAAGCCACTATGGTACTTTAGATAAATTCAGATTTGTTAGGTCTTCAATGTGATTTCTCCTGTTGAAATTCATACCACTTTTTTGTAATCCATTGCTCAAAACATGTTATCTCACAGACTTTGTGCCCAGAATATTTGCATTTTATGCAAATGTTTCATCATACAACTTTAATCTTAATAAAGAATAAGGTATAACTGATGATATGAACATGATTTGTTTTACTCTTTCTAATACTTACTCTCTTCACATTGGGTGGAATGGTGGACAGAAAGTAGGGAGAACCAATCAGGTTGTCATCTCCAGATGTGGGGCTCACCATGGTAACACCGCGATATGACAACATGGGCGCCACGGTCAGCGAGGTTCTCTTACCATGAGGGATGACAGCCACTATGGATGAAGGATCCATCCCCTGATGAACAATTGAAACTTAATTATGAATTACAACAAAACTGAGATAGCACAGTAAAACCCCACAAAATTAGGCCCAAACATTGAATTGAATCACTAAAAGCTGAATTAACTCCAATGATCCATAATATGGGTAAGTCTGTAACCTATAAAAAGTCCCAGGCTTTGTACATACCATACTAAGATTTAGTTATGACACACGGGCCTCAGCTTAAAATTTGACGTATTGAAATGTTGCCTTTAGAGTATGTAGTACCCTGGTTTGTTTGAGGTCTATACTACAAATCGTTCTCGGTATAGGTAACATTTTTGAACTACATTATAGATTAGAGAAAAAGTGAAGACGCACAATAATATGTAGAAGTTGTATAAGACTTAGACAAATGCATCAGGGAAGAAGATACTTACCATGGCAAGGTGGCCCTGTCCCATCAGAAGACCGAATAAGTCGCGAGTTACTCTTACATCGCTCGAGCAGGTATCGACAGCCACCCCACCAAGCTGGACGCCCACCTTGTTGTTACGGTTAAACCGGTCTATGGCATAGAAGAAGGCCAGTACGTTCTGTGGTAACAAAGAAATTTGAAAGAAAAATCAGTATACTGCTTTGTCTGCCGAATAAATCTTTATAAAGCATGGAAGATGGCCAGCTGGCTTTATGCTAGATTAATCGTTAGATATTTTGAAATATAACCAGAATACCTTGCATAAAAGGCACATCCTCCAAATTGAGGGGGGAAGGGTCCTGAAGGGCACATCTGCCACTAGATGTAGACCAATCTGTAGTATGCATCTAATAATGGGTTTCCCTGTGTATAAGGCGCACCCCCCAACTTTTGCTGATCTTATCGGGTGCACAAGGGGTCTATCCTCATGATTAACTGTATTATCACTGATTGTGTTACCTTGCACTTAGTAACTCTTAGAGCCTTTTAACATCATATATAATCTGACCTGGAAGCCATAATCCATGTTGAGCATGCCACACTTGAGGGGCTCCATGGGGTCAGCATCGTGAACATCAAAGAACCCGACCAGGTTCAGGTTTGGACGGACTCTCACCATACCTCGTGTTGGATTGTATCCTGAAAAACATGAAAACTGACCACACTGAAGTCTCTAATTTGTCTTTGAAAAAATAATCATTTGTACAAGAGACGTTATGAAAAAGGCAAAGCTAGTCCATAAAGTGTTTGTTTTCTATGTCAAGTTTTAGATCTCTGTTAAACATAGTTAAATCTGAGGTTTTATACAACATCTAGATCCTAAAACGTTACTTACCAAGTCCAGTGCATTCCTCACAGGCACCTGGTGCAGCACAGTCAGAGGTCCATGTTAGTGCGAACTCCTGCTGGGGACGGATCTTCAACAGGTCGGTGTCGTTGTAACTACCAACCTGACAGAGGGAACAGGTAATTAGGTTTTTTAAGGTAAATGATGTAGACGACTTTAAGTCCTCAGGTTGACAATACCTAAAACTACCGCTTTAGGTCGTCAAAGTGGCGACTTTAGGTCGTTATCCTGACCACCTAAGTCGTCAGTATGATTACTGTATATTGTCAGTATGACGAGTTTAGGTGGTCATTTGACCTTGACTACCCTTAACTTGTCTGTATTGACGAGTTTTAGGCGGTGGCATGTTTTCTGTGTGGAAAGTCAGTTCCTCATCAATGCATTATATAATGTCAACATAATGATTAGATCCCTTGACAGCAACAATATTGAAGTCTTGTTGTAAACCGTTGACAATGATTAGAAATGACACAGATCTGTAGATTATTAAAAGGAAAACAGCAAAGTTACTTATCCTCAAATAAAGTATAGTCTTGGTTATTCTGTGAAGAAGGGGTTAGTTTGACTAAAGTATACACCTTGGAATTTTTATCTTTCCTCCTCCTGGTAAATTAACGATGGAATAAATTCATAAAATAAAAGTTCTTGGGCTGATTGTAGGAAATATCTCACTTGGAGTATAGTATTGGTATTTACTGCATGATCTTGCAAGAAAGTAAGATCAATATCAAAAACTAAGAAATAAAACACTTTTTGTTCATTGTTCTTCATTAAGATATAAAATGATCTTACATTTTCATAATAGTAGTTGTTGCTACCGGGTGTTTGACGGGCTGTGTATATGTGGTAACCGCGGTTACTCTCTCCATCTGAGGTGAAATCAAAGCGCTGGTTTGTCGCATCCTGGAAGGTGGCTCGTTTTATACCTTGGAGTATGAGCTGACGACGGTTTGGCGCATTGCGGAACTCATCACACACACCAAAGTATGGCTGTCCACATGTTTGCTGTAACATAAGATAGAGGGTATCGTATGTTAGTCAAAACCTTCGCGAAAAATAACCAACTCCTACCGTAGTACCGGTAACTCACGTATTAGACTTATTAGGCAACCCCTCAGAGAAAACACACCTTGAGTTCAAGGCCAAACCTAAGAGACAGCTCTTCAAGGTGCAGCAGGTTTCAGCTTTGTGTATAAGCCATGCTTTATACGTGAGGTAGTAATTCTTCATAAGTTTCCCTACCTGTACTTATAGAAATGAGCATTTTACAATGATTCAATGCTCTAATGTGCTTATGTTCAGTGCACAGGGTAAAACCCTGCATATGAGCCATGGCTTATGTACCATTTCACACCCTTAGTCTGGCTTATGGACTCAGTCTGAACTCAGGGTGCAGCATGTATGAGGGGTTTTATAATGACTAAGAGACTAAGACTATGGATATGGATATCTGGATAAGGGTAAGACAATATTAGCTACATATGCAGCTTTTAGCTTCCTCACAAACAGAGGGTGCAACTTGTAAATAGGTGTCATTTAAATGCAGGGATTTTGGTAGTAAAGACAAATGAACAAAAAGACACACATACCTTGAGAGCATAGTCTAATCCTAGAGCAGCAGAGTATACAGCATTAACAGTATACAACACATACTGATCCTGTGTATAGCCGGGGGCGAGTACCACATCGCGGTCTGTCGGGCACTCACGCGGGTTCTTACCCGACCCGGGTGTCAATGAGCAGTCAAAGACAGACTCATAGTACTGAAATGGACAGAAGATGAAACTGCAGATTCTGCAATTCTTTTAGAGTGATTTTATGTGAGAGTATTTTTTAAGGGAATCTCTTATACAGTAAAAAAAAATCAGCAGTGAAATCTACATTTGAACATTTTCACAAGAAGAACCAACACGGGTACTTCTGACATTTACAGTAGGGCATGGTGAAATAAGAATACCGGTACATCAAGGCTGATGTGGGAGATCATCTGAATGCCATGAGGAGCACTGTAAAAAAATGTTGTTGAAATAACGATGGAATCCTCGTCCCAAAGTTACCTGAGATCCATCGTTATTTTTACAGAAATTCTTTGTACCACCATACTGCCACCTGTACCTTTTTGTCAAAACTACACTGGTTCACTGGAATATATTTACGATGGTTCACTATTCAATTTTATGGGGATCCCTAGTAGATTAGATATTTATTTTTTACAGTGAGGGTTTTACAAATATGAAGTTATTATAGTAGATTTGTCCACAGGCCTTTACCTCATCAAACCATGGGTTACCCATGTAGCTGCCCCTAGTCTTGGACCTGAGGTACTTGTCAAATGTGCTGAGGTCAGCAGTTTCCACACCCAGGGTGAGAGCGTCCTTTGCTACCTCTCCTACACCCTTCAATACGTCCACACGACTCGACCACGTCTCTGAGCCAACAAAGTGGAACCGGGATGCCTGTCAGGGAAATGACCAGTCAATTCATTTTCAGGTTCTTTATTTTCTAATTTGGTAAATTTCCATACATGCATTTTCATTAATACGATCCCCTTATAAATAATACATGCATAACTGCTCATTTAGAAGTTGATTTTGCATTGTATGGCTCCTTTTAACAAATCATTACTGATACACAGTTCACACATTGAGTATTAAAGATCTATTCCATGCTTAGAACAGTGGAATATATGGAGGCCCCATAGGTTTAACATAGAAGCTCTGTATGTCATGCCTACATGAGATAACCCTCCTCTGTATCTCACATCCAGTAACATCAACTTGAGCAGTCATAAAACATGTAAATAATGAACTTTTTTTATTTCATTTAAAAAGAGATTTTAATCGCATTGGGTAGGAATGTGGGTTATCTCACAAAGTATCACTCGCCTTATGATATAACCTTTAGTCATACCTAATGCGAATGAACCTATGACCTCTCCTTACAAAAATTAATGGTTCAGAAGTCACACATAGCAAATATTTAGATATTGCCATACTCAATACAGCTCATCAAGAGCTGAGCTGTTGTGATAATAAGGTAACTGATATAATTAACATATCAAACATATAATAATTAAAACATCCCTGTAATTCCTATGTAGTATTATATAGCCACAGATTCTATAGCTATCTGGCTAATATGCCGTTTGGGTATTTGTGGCTTAAATTTAGTTTAGTAACCAATAATTTTAAAAGACATAGATCTACCCATTTGTTAGAAAAATGCAAAAATACCAATTTTTAAAAACTGATACTTTTGATGCTACACCACTTCAAAAGGGCATATAGAGGCTTCTAAATGTGCGACTTCAGTACCACTTCGTAAGGATGGGTCACATCTATATCATCAACGCTAAAATATACTCCAACATCCCTGCTATTGTGCTTAAACAAGATAATCAACACTTAATGTGGTAACTATATATATATATATATATATATATATATATATATATATATATATATATATATATATACGAACCACCTACCTCTGGTATGCTGTTAACTGCCCTCAGGAAGACATTGATATCACTGGTTGCTATGAAGGTAACTATGACAACAGCCTGAGGTTTGTTGAGCAGTTTGCGGGTTGCCTGTTCAGCGAGCGCATCACTTAGACGACCGTTCATCTCAGAGAGCCTCACAACCTGGGCCACACAGATATTGTTTTCGGCAGCTAGCTTGGTGAACTCTGCTGCCGCATCATCACCATATGTACCTGGAGAGTTAACAACCTGTGTGGTAAAAATATGACTAGGTTAAACAATGTGATAAACCCATCAACAATCTTGCACAGTCAGTGTAATTTTATCTTAAGCAGAATGGCGTAAAAGGATCAGAACTTGCAGTAGGTTAGAGATTATTCATTTTCAATCTAAATATAGCAAATTTAAGGGTATGAAATTGGAGCCTATTGAATTGACATTGAATAGGCTGTAACTGATGTTCATGCATTTGAACTAGTTGAGCTTCATTTATGTCAATCGTGCATGGAAAGAGACACTAAAACATGCACATGAATCAAACTCTAGGCATATCCACTTAAATTAAGTAATTCACATAATCATAGCTTTGCGTGTTCATGCAAATGTTCATCCATTCTATAGGAATAATACAAAAATGAATAACTTATTTTTTTTCATTTGATGGCTCAACATGGATGTTGACCACTGACCTGTACATATTCTATCTTGTAGTTCTTCAGCAGAGCGACCACAGCTCGGGCCAGTTTGTCATCAGCGGGTACAGTCCTCAGGAAGCTGGGGTACTTCTTGGTGTCCTTGAAGGCTGTAGATGTAGCACCGTATGATAATTGGGGGATACCTAACAGGTTTAGGAAGTCAGCTACAGCTGCTGAAGTGTCACTGTCATAAGCACCAATATAGACATCTATACGCTCGGGGTTGATACGAGTCTTGTCCATCTAAAGGAGGTGAAAATAGGTGATGGTTAGTGCACTTTCTCAGAAATCATGCCTAGCTAAAATCAACCTTGTTTCAAATGTGACATATCATTGAGGAAATTTTAAATTCTCACATAGGATCTGCTGGAAAACAGTTAGTGTGAGTAGTCCATGGAAAATGTGATGGTAAAAAACTAGTGCTGTAGTCAGTTCCATGCATATTCTTTAGATAGGCATGTGTTTCACTTGGTCCAAGAGTAGGAAAAGCTATCCTATCTTGAGAAACATTTGAAGCTGCTCACTTGTTTAAAGAAAGCAAAATAGCATTTCCCTAGATTTCTAGTCATTGAAAGTTGACCATTTAGGGAAATAATCCTTTTTTTCCAGAAATTTCCTATTCTAGCTGGGTTTTAAAAATGCTGTATGTATGCACAGGAGAAACCATGAAGTGTTTGTTTAAAAATGTTACGAATGTGAGGGCAAAGAATTATGGTTTTACACCACAGGCTATAAAAACTGACGCATTTGGAGTTGGTGACTTGAATCAACCTTTCTAACAAGCCAAGATACAGGGCTTTCAATAAAATAATGTGTTGTTAAATAATATTGAGCTTGTAATTTTATTGGTTCTCAGGCTGGTGAACATCCTTCACTGAATCACCCCATATACACTAGCATAGATTTGTTAAAACAGTAAATTGCAATATTCTTAGAATCTTATTGTTTCTTTCATTAATATACCTTATATTTTACTCACCATAAGTGGAAGTAGCCCACTCTGTATGTTAGCCACTAGGTTAGATGCCCTGCTAGGACTGCTGCAGGTGTCCAGTCCTATTCCGCCGATCTTCACCCCAGGGAGAAGGTTATTGAACATGCCTGTCTTATTATTGACACGACCTATCGCAAAGTTGAACGCCTCCACAAGCTGCCATCCCTGCTCTGTGTTGAGTTCACCACAGGAGAAGGGTGACTTACCAGCCTTATGGACATCAAATAGACCTGAGAAAAGGAGGAGAAAAGACTTTTTTTCTAGATATTTGTAGATTTCACTTTTGCGAGACAGGTCAGTCACATTTACATGAAAAAATATAGATCCATGCATGTACAGCACTTTGATATCGCTACCATAAGCAACACTAGAATTTCAAACAATAATTATAATTTTCCAGTTTTCAGGATTTGTGCATTATTTTCATATCATCAAGAAAAACAGACGAATTACATTTCAGTGTAGCGAAGAAGTGGGGAGTTTATGAGATTATTCAAATTGAATAGGCATTTGATCACCTTTGCATTAATCAATGACTAAGGGAATGCATTATCAATTTTATCAGAATCAGTATTGCTTCTAGTTACCTGCAAAGTAGACATCCCCCTGCATGGCAGTGAACTCCTGTGTCTGTCGTTGCTGGTACTGACACTGCAGACAGGACCCTGGGCAGGATGAAGTCACCGCCTTGTATGAGTCTTGTAGAGAGCTGTCCGTTATTCGGAGTACCCCCGCTTTGTACTCCCCAATACGAATCGAGTCTCCACCCGTGCCATATTTGTACACAGCATACCCACGGTCATGTTGTCTGTTAACGAAACGGACCTCTTCCCCTGAGGAGTCACGGAAGGACACCTAGAAAGTTGAATATAAAAGCCATATAAATTGTGAACAGCTGTGATGATGGGATGCAAGAAGATTGAAATAATCAAATAGTCTGCTAATAACAGTAAAATAGTCATAGGCCATGCATCTAAAGCCAAACAGCATTAGCATCTAGTGGGGTCTTGCTTTAAGTATGCGTTTAACAAACCTTTAACAGTGATAGATTAAAATTGATTTGCACATGTATCAATAATGTTGAGTCCATTTATATAAGTGTGTAATCTGCTATTTCCCTGAGCCTGAATATTTCAATTCCTCAAAACATCTGTTTTTTTCTTTCCTCTACCAATTTATCCACATTGATTAAATTGGCAAATGAATCTGACCACCTAATCAAACTGATCCAGATTTCCATACCTCCTCCAGTTTGTTAACAATGAGCTGCATGGCATCATCAGCTGCCATGAATTCCTTGCACACTGTGGTGTACGTGGCACCACAGCGCTCAATCAACGCCTTGTCAATAGCTTGTACCAGCGCATAGACAGCATTAATGGTGGTGAGTACACTCGTGTCCTGCTGGTAGCCCGGCGAGCTCGTGTAAGGACGATTAGAGACGTCCATGCATGCAGTCGGATACATCGAGTTCCCGGGTAGGTTACACTGGTAGACAGCCTTTTAAGTGAAAGAAATTATTTTGTGGTTTACAACAGAAATACATATTCATTGTAAATATATCACACATGGTGAAGATAAAAGTGAGGCATGCAGTGTAGGATAGTTCTTTTTTTCATATCAAGTGCTGCCTGTTGAACATGTTTCTAAAAATATATGGCTTAGAAAAGCACTTTGAGGTCCCCTCTGATTTATGTTCATCCTTGAAGATTACTTCAGAAATATTCAAATCATAGTGTGACTAGTGATATTCCTTAGTTCCATTTTCCAGAAACTAATTTGGTCATTCTATCAGCCGATTTGGTCATTTTATACTCTCCGTTGGCGGACAGAGACTCATGACCCACCATTGAATACTATGGCAAAGTTTGGGAGCCCCAGCTGTTGTTGTTACTGATCTGCAAGTCTATGCACACCTAGAGCAACCAAATCGAGTAGTGGAAAATGGGCCTTACCTGATATGCATCATTAAACCAAGGGTCTGTCATCTCACTGCCAGGTACAAGGGTAGCCAGGTAACTGTTAAACTCCTGCACGGTCGGAGTATCGAGACCAAATGATATTGTATTAACCGCTGATGGCATGTCCTTGATTTTCTCACTTGTTATGAACACGAGCTTATCAGCCACACGTCCCGCTCGCATCTTAGCATCGAGTATCTGGTTTGTCATATTTTGTCCTCCAAATAGCACAACGACTGATGTGGATGAGGCTAGTAACTTAGCAACGATCTCATCGGCAGTACCTAGAAACAGGATTATCTGTATTAGTGGGGAGTAAATCATCTAAGATGTACTTTGAAACAGCACCAATAAAATGCATCTACATATATACTCAGTTTAACTATTGTAAAACTTTGATGTTAAACTTTCCTCATCTTATAAGGCACAGCAGTTGTTTGTCCTCGTGTATAGGACACGCCTTTTACGCAATGTATTATCATATTTCTCTAGACTTGAGACTAACTTTACCATTCCAAAATATATATAGTAAAGACAGGGGCGTAGGAAAAGGGGGGCAGGGGGCAGGGGGGGCTGGGCCCCCCAATAATGAGGAGGTTCCCTATATAAGCCTATATAAAAATATAGCAGGCCCCCCAACCGAGACCCCTGGGCCCCCCTAATAAAAATTTGCTTCCTACGCCCCTCAAATAACTTACCATCAGTGATCCACTCATAGTTTGCAATCGAGCACTTTGAGTTTTTGTTGAGTGCATTCCTGACAGACTGGGCACCTGCCCTACCGTACGAGTTGGGTTCATTAACTATCTGCACATATGGCCACTTGAGGTAGTCTATGATAGTGGCCATAGCATGAGCCTGCTTGCCATCATCAGGGACAGTGCGGTAGAATGTAGGGTATTCCTGTTGGTTGTTCAGGTCGACGCTACTAGCACCCTCGCTTAATGCTGCCACTCTGAGATGTCCAAGGAGCGATGCGACTCGCTTACTGATATCACTGTTAGTCATCAACCAGCCTGAAATAATAAGGACTTGGATAAGCTTTCGTTACAAAATGTATACACACAGGATGCCTGAATATTTTTCTACCCTTGGTTATTTAAACCCAATAAATGTTTCCCAGAAAAATAAATGTTGCTTTAATTTTCAATTTGTAAGCTAAAACATTTTATTTCCACAAATTTAGGTTTTGGTTTTCTATCTTTAGCAAAACCACACTTTAAATACCAGAGGGTCATATAGATCGCTACCCAGCTTTCCTGAATTTTAGGATTTTTCGGAGAGATGTAGTATACATGGTAGCCGGTGTTCCTGAATATGATATGTAAAACAATATGCAAACCTTTAATCTTGCCAATATCTACAGGGTTTCCTTGCTCATCACGGGGTGTAAGGGCACCTGAATAAACTGAGGAGGCCACGTTGATTGCCCTCAGGGCCTGAGAACATGAGTCGAGTACCAGACCACCCAACTTAATGCCGTGAAGGTTAACGGGTGCCGTACGGTCATTTACCTTATTGATGGCATATCTGCATGAAAAAAATAACTTAGAGGGACTGTTCGTATAAAAATAGCTTTCAACATAGGGAAGATTAGCTTTTAGACCTTCACATTCATTGAAATATCAACACCATTTATTGGCCATAAAAAATCAGCTTGGGCTAAAACTACTTTAGAGATGTTGATCAGCAGAATGTCAGTATTGATTTACTTAGAAAAAATCCTACGCTTATTGAATAGGGTGTATGCCACAAGGTACTATATTATCTATAGATACTCAAAGTATTTTCAATTGTGGTGACCAAAGTATATTCAATTCTATCAAATCCTATTGCAAAGAATTTGAGTACTTTTCTTGTCTTCATTCCTTTGTTTCTCTGCACTCCCTTAATTACCTACCTAAATGCCTCTACATTTTGGAAGCCTTCTTCAGTGCGGAAGTCCCCACAGGTATAGGGCAAAGGGCCACTATAGTGTATGTTGAAGAGGTTGGCGATGAGGATGTCCCCGGGTAGGTACATGGAGGGTTGCTGCTCGTACATGTAGAGGCAGTCCGTACAGAAAGACCCACAAGAGGAGCTCAAGGTGCCAATAGACTCAGGTGCACCAGTGTTGAGGGTTAGTTTGGCGTTACGTCCAGCTGAGGTCTTCTCATACTGTATGTCACCAATCTGAATTTTAAAATATCCAGTCTTATAGTCAAAGCCAATCAGTATTGAATGCTTTTAAGAAAGTTAGTCACAGAAATTAAGTGATGTTCTTATGCTTATACCATGTAAAAATAAACATGAACTATTTTGTGATGGTAGAAAATTACTTTGATTCACAATTTAAGCTCAGTCAAAACCTACATATCACAGGCATAAAAAAAAAATGTTTGATACTCTGGGCACCCCTGTTGCAGGCAAATTTTGCCATTGGATATAAACTGACAGCCGCCGTCAGACTATTGAAGCAAATGACCAGGCAGAAACTATAAGCTACAGGACATACAAGTTTTCATATAACATGGTGATAAATAAAAGAGAAAGGTAACGGTAATTACATCTATTACCGGTAAGTTGGCATATTATAGAACTAAATCCAGTCATGGAGTATATAAAATTTACAATAATGTCAAGCATCAACCGAAGGGCTTTCATCTGACTGATTAGTGGTAGCAGTCATTGGAAGGGAACCATATGACTTGGCCAGTGCTCAGGTTTCTTCAACAGAGTAGAACATACAATGCAAGATGTATATATACAAATGTTCATATGAATTGGTCCAACTGAGGTTTGTGACTTACCATAGTGAATGTGGTAGTTCCTGGTCTCATGTAGGCTACATCATATCCATTGACGACTGCCCCGTTTAGGTACGGATCCTCCATCAGGAACTTGGTGATTGTCTCTGATCTATCAACAGCATTAACATACCCTGAGCACACTGTGGTGTAGGATGCACCGCAGTACTGCTGTAGGGTCTTGTCTATGGAGCGTGCCAGGGCGCCAACTGCCATCACAACATATGCTGAGTAGGGGCTCTCTTTATATCCTGGAGCTGAGGTAATGGGCATATTTGCAATATTCCTACACCTGTTTGGGTACCCCTGTTGGTTGCTAACATCTAGGTAGCAGTTATAGGCTGCCTGGTACCATTCCTTCAGCCACGGGTTCATCGACTCGTTATCTGGGGTTAGTGAGCGGAGGTACTGCCGCCAACCATCAATGACAGGGGTCTTAACCATCCAGGTTAAGGTACGGAAATTGTATTTCTTGTTGGCAAAGGTTGTTGCTGCATTGAGTGATGGGGAGGGAATCACAAGGTATTCAGCGGCATTTGAGAAGCGGTTTAGAGCAGCTAGGAAATCCTCAAAATGACTGAAGGGGCCATTGAGGTAGAGAACCTTGGCATTTGGCTTGGACATGACCTCATCAATAGCCATTTGGAAGTTATTTGGGTCTGAGAACCCAATGCCACCCACACAAACATTATCTGGCATGCCGATGGTCTGGAAGCCTTTTAACAAGTCAACGGACTCCTCGCTGTTGTCATGAACAATCCGAACGTGTGACACACCAAGACGGTTCAACAACTGGGTTATCGCACCAATACTGTCTGCCTTACCTGGCAAGAGCTCAGCAAAGTTAGGGAATAGGGCTTTGTCTGATAAGATTGATGGTGCAGGTTTATATCCTATCTGAGGAAGCGGTATTGGTGATAGAAGTGATGCGACTGTCAAAGTAATTGCATCATCGTTACCAGCAGTGTAACCATACACTCTCTTAGCATCTGCATTGCTGCCAAAATCTTCCCCATTGAGGAAGTTGATGAGGGTGTTTGAGGCAAGCTGAGGGCTGCTGCAATCATCAAAGGCAATCCCACCAAGGCCAACCTTCCCCGGCCAAAGATTCAGACTGCGAGCATTCTGAAGTCCATAGAAGAAGGCCTCGAGCAGCTCTGCGCCATCCTCCTTGTTTATCTGACCACAGGTAAGCGAAGTAGCTCCAGCATTATGGACGGAGAAAAGACCACCGAGGACAATATCCCCAGGGAGGTAGACTGGTTTCTGTACTGTGGCGCCACCTGTGATACATGATGTACAGCCGGAAGCAGGGCAGCGGGACTCGGGGACATTGGTGAGAGATTGACGACGTGCCTCATCATACATCCGCAGCTGGTTCTTGTTCAAACTGAGGCTGCCACCCGTGAAGTCTCCGACCTGGAAATATAAAGGCATCAAATTTATTGGTATTATTCTACTACGGTTTGAAACATTAAACACTAGCATAGATGTCTGTATCTATTGGTAAAACTGTTTAGTATATACACCAACAGGCAGGCCTCCTTCAAACGTGTTAAGGCATAGACAGCAACTTTGCCACTCATTCATGTCTATGCATTTGGGGTTTATATTGCATATAAACATTTATTTTTGGCATAATATGTTTATGAAATCATGTTATTGCAACTGTTCCTTATGTATCTGGATCCATACATGACTCAATGATAAGGATATTTTTCTCATGAATTATGATTGTGACCTGTACTCATTTCCCCTGCAAGAAGGTATCTTTAAGAAGATTCTCACAATTTATTCTATATCCTGTTCTTATCACACAATAAAAGAGTGGGTGAAATAATGATTACAAAATAATTTGTTCCTATTGTACTGGTCGCATGTCTCGATTTTAGAATTTGCAGCACTGTATAATATTGCTGACTTGCATTACGGCCTTACCAAAGAATGAAAAGTAATGCAAGAAGTTAATTTACGACAGTTGAAATTATTTTTTGTTTACGTCGGCTAGCTATTCACTGCTTTGTTTTTCACTTTCTGTCAAATTGTGTAACTCATGCAAATTAACCTGTATATGACGGCATTTCAGGCCAATGAGAAATGATCTATAATGTGATTAACGCCACTTGATATACAGTGTGACGTATGGAATAGTGCCATCAATGAATTAATATTTGGCCAGCACATGGGCACTGGTAAAAGGCCATACCCATACAGACCTCAGTGTCAAACCAAAGTAAGCTGCATTAACTAGAGTTTATTTTTTGTTATAAGGCGTCACAGGAGGTTAAAAGTTTTGACTCATTGGGTGGTGGTTCAACCCTTTGACCACCCTACTTATCCGGAGCAGTGATTTAGGCACCTGTAACTGACTGACCCTAGGTCGTAACCCTTTAAGGGCTGCTGATGCAGGAGTGCATCATGCCCATTGGTCTGCATGATGCACCAATGAAGTGCTGGTGCCACTGCTTGCCAGCACTTCATTTGAGCATCATGCAGACCCTGAAGGAGAGTATAAATCCTGTAGGGTCGACATGATGCATAAATGTAGCTCTGGCGAGTTACTTGCCAGGGCTGCATTCATGCGTCACGATGACCGATGGGCATTGAAGCATACGCCAGCTTTAAAGGGTTAAAGTATAAATGAACTGGGGATTAACTGTAGTAGTGCTGAAATAAATGCACTTCATGACCACTGGAGGAGAAGAGATTATATAAAACCTTTCTCTGTGGAACAAATGTGTCTGAACTCTAGTCGTATATCTGCCGAGCATTAACATTGCTGGGTCAGCGAGGTGACTGACCACAGGAAGGAGAAGGAATTGAAGACAGGGACAGAGATTCTGAGACACAGAAAGAACATACAGTCGTGAGTAGTATATGACACCAAAGAGGTAAAGAGAGGGAATTGAGTGTAGAGTAATTTGCTGATTTGCCATAAAGTATGATATATACCAGTACAGGGTGGTATAGCCAGATCCAGATGCATGCAATAACACTAGGTCTGATGTAACATAGAACCCTGTCCATACGTGTATGTACTTATACTTAAACATAGGTACCTGTATACAAATCTCAGCAGTCTCTACTTAGGAAATAGTAACAGCTAGAGCTACAACTACAGGTATCGGTAAATATATATATATATATATATATATATATATATATATATATATATATATATATATATATATTCCTATTGGTATAATGTTTGTTTGTTATTTTATGTTGTTAATGTACTTTATTGTTTCATCATATTGACCTTCTGGGTATGTATTGATGAAGCTGGATAGGTTTACCACGTGTTAGTTAACAGTCATGCTTGGATTCATAAATCATGACGACCGATAGGCTGGATGCATTTGATCAGCCTTAACGTGGCTGCAGTTGGTCATTTGTAAATTGCCATATTCATTTATCTATATGAAAGGTTATAACAAGAGCCATAATGGGTCTTCTGCATCATTGCTGTCTTGCCTGATGATATATACTCGTGGTTTTGAGGGTTGATTGATAATTACAAAAGAAAGGTTTTTCATTGAAATGATCAAATTGACATGTTCGTTCCGTGTTGAAACTAATATTTTTACATTGAAACGAAAAGTTTCCCTAACTGCATCTTCTTGCAAGGTCAGAAAATATCAGGTCATGAATATATTGAATGTACATGCATCTGTATAAATTAACCAATGCATTATGTATTAAACAGCAATTTCAATTTCCAGATCAAGTTTTGTTATAAGCCTGAGAGATGCTGGCCAAAATTCGAAATCTTCTATGTCGACGATCACGACGCGTCCACATGAGATGCATCTTGCTGCAAGTTGCAATTGGCTTAGCCATTGTGACCCTATGGGTAGTGAAAGCAATTCTTCCTAATACACAAGTAGACCAGGCCTGGTCCAGGGGAATCATCAACAACACGTATAATGCCTGGAATATGATGCAGCCGTACATGCATGTAAAGGAACTGGAGCGACTAATGCATATACCTGGATCTGTTAATAAAGACGATTGTTACCTCAGGAAATACTGCATTAATTATGTCATCTCTCCTGATCCATGTGACAAGAATGCCTCAAAACTTCTCTTAACTTTTATTTTGAGTAAAATGTCAAATTTTGAGCATCGCCAGTTTATACGCGACACCTGGGGTAATGCAACGTTATTCAGGGACACAGACTTGAAGATTATCTTCGTGTTGGGAAAGATGCTGAATTATGAGGATTATGTTGATAGACTTGAAGAGGAGGCTAACACGTTTTACGATCTTGTCGTTGTAGACTTTGTGGAACATTACGACAATCTAACACTTAAGACTATAACAGGATTACATTGGACTGTTAACAACTGCCCTAATGCTCTCTATATACTGAAAACTGATGATGATATCATTATCAACATGTTTGTTTTGCTATCTCGTCTATATCAGATGAAGAGGGAAAAGAAAACATTGGGTATAATGTCAGGCGCTTTGTATTCAAATAAGCCTACACTCCGTGAAGGAAAATACATGGTGCCAGTCAAAGAATACTCTGATAAAGTGTACCCTAATTTTATTGATGGTAATTTTTATCTTATGTCAGCAGATGTTGTGAGGAGTTTGCATACTGTGGCATTTAATGATACCAGAGAAACATTTCTGCGCATAGAAGATGCATTAGTTTCAGGCATTTATGGCTCCCAAGTCAATGTGACACCGACCGAGCTCCGCAAAGCTCAGTTTTATAAAATAGGAGACAGAATGCCCTATCTAACAAAGTTTACTCACAAATTATGGTACTACTGGCACACGATGGAGTTGAATGTAACAGACAAAGCAGATATCTGGAATTCTATATACCACTTTTCATATGTATCAACACCACACATTATCCCAGATCCTGATCCGTGGAACTACCTCGGTTATTGCATTCACCGCCGTCATCAGAAAATATGTTTTTGAAATCCAGAGCAAACGACACTACAAACCTGTGTTTGTATGACAATAATAATATCTATCAAGAGGAGTTAATGTCACTACTGGGATAAGACGGATTCAAGTTATCAGTT
The DNA here is from genome assembly GCA_949317995.1 of Acholoe squamosa. NCBI lineage: Eukaryota > Metazoa > Annelida > Polychaeta > Phyllodocida > Polynoidae > Acholoe > Acholoe squamosa. Next base: position 71,206,757 of record OX439041.1, read on the forward strand.
ATAGAGCATTCAGCCCTCAAAACATGTGATCGCAGACAAATAAATCTTATATATTTACAAGAAAGTGTTATGTTTTTGTTTGTGTGTGGGTGACTACCTTTCTTGCATTTACAAATATAAATTCCAATGATATAGACTCCATAGGATCCCTAATAGATTCAACAGTCATTTCCTAAGGTGTTGTAAGTTTCAAATATCCAAAGGAATTATGTAAATGACTAGAATAGGAAGCCAAAATGTTCACTGTATAACTCAAAAATAGCCTTGGGTGGTGGCACTCAGAAGTAGTTCACAATGTTTAGAGACAGACTAAAATATTTCGTGTGGGCATAATGTTTGATTTCTTCTTGGAAAGTTATGTGTCAATATGAAACCGTTTTGCTCATGACTCCATTTTGAGAAAAAAAAAGATGTTCCAGGGAAATCTTGATGTAGGTTAAAGCCGCTAGCTCTCCATCACTATGGTGAATTTGGACTGGAACAATTTCACCATAGAATACCCCTCTTAGAGACTACAATTGTAGTCTTACAAAAACAGCTTTGGTGCCTTACAGAAGTGGAAGACTGCTAGACTATGGTGTTGTGTGAGTGTTGGCACATGTCCCATTAGGTGTGAGGTTTCTAGTAGTGGTTGCGGTGACCAGGAAGGTGTTTCAAAACCCATTGAAAGTTCTCTTCAACTCAAGTAAAATGTCCCACCATTTAATCGACAAGGTCTCAAATAAGCACTGCTCTCAAATAAATGCCAGGGTTATTGAAACCAATCATAACCACTAAACGCAGCATTCAAATAAATGTGGATCAACATGGTAAATGGTACGGCCGTGCACCCCCTCGCAGGCATACCTTTTACTGTGTTGATCCACAAATGCCAGTCTCAAATAAGGGCCAGGGGTTAATAATGAAATAGACAAGCCATGGTCCTGGTATCTCAAGTGAAACATGATTCACAACTCAATATGCACTCACCACCTGAAGTTTATTTTTTTTAAAGTGTTATCTATTTTCCCTAGAGATTGTGTTGCTAAAAGTATTAAACTCTCTTCCTTACTCTATCTTAGCTGGTCTCCCTTTCAGTGCATGTGGGTACATGTGTAAGCAGTTGGGTTCCCTTGTTGGCATTAGATGCAAAGAAAAAGATTTTGTTACATGGCAGGGGATCTTAAATTTGACACAGTACGTTTTTCAACATACCATGGGATATGATTGAATAAACATGTGCCAAGGGAATTAGATTTTTATTAAAATCGATGTGTGACATGGGGACTCTCTCCTAATCCACATCCCCAGAATATAACCAGGCATTTAAATTGCATACATATTGGCTGTTTGATCTATCGATTAGATTTAAGTGGACAGCAAACATCATGAATTTTACCATGCTGGGTTTGTTTTTCGAGCTGAGCTTCTTAATCCCATCTTAATCCAATTTTAAGGTTAAGACTAATCTTACAAAACACATGGAACATGCACTCTAACAAATGACTGTTGGATGTGCCAAGTGCTCCCATGAATTGAACAATGGAACCCTATATTTGGGATTCAGTGAAGCGCTATAACTGTTATAATGAAGCCCTCAAACGCAAAGCATTGATTTATGTGAAATATCTGTGAAAATGTCCCAAAGCTGCTGGAAACCTATCACTTTTTAATTCTTTTTCTTTGAATTTCCTTTTACAGTGTATGCAATGGTCCTGTAGAGCAACCTAGAGGGATCAATCACCTGCACACTTCTCGGTTGGGGGGGGGGTAAACTGGTACCAATCCGATAGCTCCTATCAGTGATAACTTGCTGGTAACAAGCTCCAGCAATGGTTGCGGCCATAAGACAATCTACTACCTCGGTATAGTCTGTCAGTATCACTACTTGGTGGACATGTATACAGAAATCTAAATCTCACCAGCCGTCCAGACAATACCTGGTTTATTCAGACTACATTGGTACATATGAGAGCAGTGGAAGCTTAGGCCAATTGTGATCAAGTGAAAAGGATTCTTATTCACAAGTAGGTTTCAATACCCTTTTTAAAGGGCCGCTGATATACATTTATGTATCATGCCCAGTGGTCGTCATGATGCACCAATTAAGTGCTGGCGAGACTGCTCGCCTGTACTTCATTGGAGTATCATGCCGACCCCACAAGGTTGATACATGGGCAGGTCCAAGCAGATAGGTCCATTTTGTCCCTCCGTGACACTTCCATTTTAGACTCTGGAATCCACATCTAAAAGAATAGAATTATTTCTTTTGGTGGGAATTCATCTTTATGTCTGGCACCAAATTCCCACCAAAAGAAATGATATTATTCTGTTAGATGTGGATTCCAGAGTCTAAAATAGGAAGTGTCACGGAGGGAGATCTGCTTGGACCTGCCCACATGTAGTCCTGGAGGGTTGACATGATTCTTCAGCACTTTATTGTTGCATCGTGCATTAATGAATCAGCAGCCGTTAAAGGCGACAGGAGTGTATCAGGCCTAATGTAAATAATAACCTGTTTCAAGATAAGATGATAAATCTGATATGTTTGAATGCCATTGTTATCAGTGTAGAACGTCTTGGTCAGAGCATAACAAAATGTTACCCAGGTAGTGATAAATATTTGAGATTGAGGATAAGATATTAATTTGAATATGATATTAGCCTTTGAAAAGGGAAACACATTACATGGTTATCTAAAGAAACCTCTGCGATTCTAGGCAGTCTGTCGGCACCCACTACAACTTCCAGTTCAAGATGCTGACCAGAGGCAAACCGTTTTTGAAATACGGAAAGTATGGTAGGAAAGCCATCATTTTGGGAGCTATCGTTCTGCTCTCAATTGTCATACTGTTCATCTGGGATGTTATTAATTCCTATCGATTAGGGAGTGAGCCAGAATCTGGTAATGCTATAAATTGCTACCTGAGAAAGTACTGTATCAAGTTCCTAATATCACCCCAGCCATGCGAAAAGGATAGATCACCACTATTGTTCACCTTTATTCTCAGTTCCATATCAAATTTTGGTCACCGTCGAATAATAAGAGACACATGGGCGAATACGAGGACATTCAGAAAGGAAGACATGAGAATTGTATTTGTGGTGGGTAAGGTACTAAATGATGGAGAATATGAGCATGATTTGCAGCAAGAAGCACATGATTACAATGATATAGTAATGGTGGACTTTGTTGAACACTACGACAACCTAACTCTGAAAACTATCAGCGGATTACATTGGATCAAGCAATTTTGCCCTCAAGCAGAGTATATTGTCAAAACAGATGATGATATCATCATTAACACATTTTCCCTCATCTCAAGACTTTATCAGATGAAGCGAGAACACAAAGATATAGGAATTCTGACAGGTTCCCTTCTCAACAATAAGGAAGTCATCCGAAGGGGTAAATACCAAGTACCACTCCTTGAATATTCTCAGGGCACATATCCAAATTACATAGATGGGAATTTGTATTTGATGTCAGCAGATGTGATGAGAAAGTTACATCAAGTTGCAATGAGTGAAACCGGTGATGCCTTCCTTAGAATGGAGGATGTTTTGGTGACCGGAATCTTCGCACAAAAGGCGAAAGTGGTGCCCACACAGATGAGCAAGGCCCGCTTCTATAAAACAGGCAATAGGCCACTACTCACCAGGTTTAACTACAAGGAATATTACTTCTGGCATGCCAATGATTTTGATAGGGCAGAAAAATTGGATACTTGGAGAGCGATATGTGAATTTACTCTCAGATCGACTCCATTTGAGGTTCTGGATCCTGATCCCCATAATTACCTACAGTATTGTACGAATAAGTACAGCAACAGAATCTGTTGGTAAAAGGTGATTTATGGTTCATGGTACATGCACTGATGTATCATTTAGTCTTTTGTGCTACCTCTGTGGGGTGAGAGCTTACCTTGTTAAATTGATAGACACCGGTCCTATCGTTAAAGTTGTACACGGCATAGGTAGGGTCCATGATCTCTCCAACTGAGTTAAAACTCACTCTCTTGGCTGCCCTGTAAGGCTCCACCAGGGCGGATGCCAAGGAAGGAATCCTCTCATCCCGCCCAAAGGTAAAGTCCAGCGGCATCAGGTAATTCTTGTAGAACTGCTCAGAGGTCATCCTCCGGAAAGCGTCACATAAACCACGACTTGTTCCACGACACAGGTCGTTCCTGGCATTTTTGATGGCCTTGGCATAAGTATAGATGGACAGAATGGCTGGTTCTACGTATGAAGACTGGACGTAGCTGGCTCGGCGCTGGGATTCAGAGTTGGACCGACACTGGTTGTAAGTGTTGTAAGGGGGGTAGTTCACACCTTAAGCAGAATATTTGATAAACATTATGATTAACATTCTCATAACCAAAATGAATGAATAAACAAGAAACAGTGAAACAAAAACTTTCAACAGGTTAGATAATTGTTGTTATAAATTGCGATTCTTGACAATAACATTCTTCCTATGCTCTATTGAAGTCTAGGTTGTATTGCTTCATATGGTTGTCAACATGGATTCATGTCAAAGACAACAATAGAGAATACCCTCACCATGGACTGCCATTGCATACCGTATTTGAGCATATCAATACTCTGTGATACATAGCTTATTCGAAATACAGTTTTAGTGCTTTGTATTGATTTGAACACCTGATGCTGGCACTTAATTCAGATCACAGTACTTATTTGAGCCAATAAGTCTCACACTTTAAACTAATTATCTTACCAGCTAGCCTACATCTGTTGATGGTCATGTACCAGTTGCGGTACCAGGGGTTGTTATTGGGTGTACTCGTGCCGCTAAGCCGCACCCAGTGGTCCTCAAACTCGGCTATGGTCCTACTCGCTGGTGCTACTGTAAGGATGCCGCGGGCATAAGTCCTGGAATAAAAGAACAAGAGTTAAAGAGATAAAGACTTGTATATACTAGAATACTAGAGCGTTGGTCTGCATACCTTGAGCACCTCCTGATATCTGATATTATCATCATTGATAATGATTTTGGTACCTTTTTTACATCTCTTGTGAACTGATGATTGTTTTTATATAGTTTGCCTATGATGTAGAATTGCTGTAGAATCACATGACTGCAAAATTTCATGGTAACAAGGGGGTATTCTGACAAAGTTGATTCATTTCCGATTTTGAATCAAAAGCAAATCGGGCATCTATTGTATGCATTTTCTCAAACTTCTGGTATAGTTTTGATATAAGGTGAGGCTCCACTATGCGATTTTTTGGTACATTCTCACCTAAGTTTATCCCTATAATGCCTAAGGTATAGGGTGTTGACATTCCTATATTGTAAACATGAGATTCACAATTGTAAACATGAGATTTCAGGGTTATTTTATGGGTGATCTCTCTCCTCGTGTGCGATATTTACCAACTAACCTGTACCTGCATAGACTCTGTGATTGGGTGGGAGCTCAATATATAAACATAAACACAGCAAAATATAAATAACAACACAGCAGTCACACAGATCGCAGGGTCTTGTACTGTAAAAATCAAACCTGTCTGATATTGAGATGCAGAGAGTCATCAGTGTGAAAGTCTGCAATATTTACATTAGGTCAACTTGATTTAGTAAACAAAAGCATCTTTTGGCAAAAGAAATGTGCCTGAGATTGTACACAAAGCCTTCCCCACATAAACAAAAAGCTCTCTCAATCATCTATTTACACCTTGAAATAATAACAAATACCACTTTATAATCTGTGTTTGTGTCTGCTTTTGTGAGAATAGCTCCTATTTTCAGCAAAAATCGCGTAGTGGAGCCTCACCTAAGCTAGTTTTGCCAGAATTGGAGGAAGTGCATGGGAAATCGGCCATTAGGCATTCATACATTTTCATTCATTATTTCAAATTTGATTAAAATCAATCGGATTTCAGACAAATTTTGTCAATCAATGTGAGCGCCCATTCTGAGCTAGCAGTTATATCATCTGCAGGCATGAAGAGCCTGGAATAACTTTGGAAAAACTGCCAGCTGTGCCACATAATATATATGGTGGTAAGGAAGATCAATAGACATACTGGTAATTTTGATTTGAAGCAGAATTCTTTTTGCTCCTTATTGTATATTGACAATCCTCAAACATGACCCTGGTGGCATCAGATGGCCATTAAATCTTTGAAACATTGTAATATTGTATCACTATAACCAACCTTGTTCCTGCAAAGCTGGGGTCAGTGCCCACACTGTCAGGCATTATCCACTGTAGACGTCCAGAGTTAGCGACATTAATAGCTGCATCCATCAATCCTCCCGCTGTCTGTGCATCACCCAGGTACACCACTGCACCTGCGGGGCCTGATACTAGCTGACGTATGGTGTCTCTGTATACTGATGCTGTTGGAGGGTGAAAGGGGAGAATTATGGTAAAATTATGTATTTTGAAATACTGAACTGCCCGTAGTTTTCAATGAATCATGTCAGGGGATGTTAGAAAGCAGGTTAGATTCTTTAACAACTTTCCATACATTCGTAGTATCTGTGCTTTTACAATGTAGTCAGGGGGCTGAGGACCCTAATAGGCCTAACCTCAACTTCTCCGATAAAGTTTTTTTCTCTGCTGATTATTTATCTGTAGGGTCTAGGTGATGATATCCAGGTGGATGTGGACCTCTCACCCTTGGGCAATTTGAGATATTTAAGTTGTCTGCCCAAATACTAACCAAAAGTAAAAAAGTCTCTATCTTTGTTTCTAATCGAATTAGAAACACAAATAAACAGTTTATGTTGCTGGGGTCAAGTATACATTCCTACCACATCTGAGAAGATATCTGACCGCCATACTGGATTTCCAATCAAATTTTGAATAAAACAATGCTAATTCTATCCAAATTTTATAGGAATCTCACAGACATGTGATGTGATACTGTGGCCACCTATCTTGCGATTGGAATGGGTATTGCCCTGAAAATTCTGAGAACTGGAAAGTATCCACTGACTCATCTTGAGGAAATCAATTCAAGTATACTGGATGTCCGATACCTTGCAAGACGCTGAAATGTGGCTTCTGCAGTTCAGGAATGGCCTGCTCAATATTCTGTTCACGTAGGAGGATGGCAAAGTTGGAATGTCCTTTCAAAGCAGTCCTTCATGGCAGTGAAGGAGCAGGAAGATGGAGATGGAAGTGATTATGATTGAAGTCCTCCATTTAACAGAGATGAGTAAATAGGATGTAAATCCTGATAATCTAGCCTGATAATGTGATCAAGCATCTTCAGTAAAATTTGGTTCTATATTCTCTTGAAATTAATGAAACAAATATAGCTGGATTGGCTGATGAGGAAAGAATGTTTTGGACAAGAATTAGGTTCCTTCATCTCATAAGTATGGGGTACTTTAATCACTTAGAACCTAATTTCTTACCTTGAGTCAAAAAAACTGTTATTGCCTTGGCTTGTAACACCTATATTCAGTAGTATATCTATCCAGGGTGATATGATTATTGCAATAAACTATGATTGTTTGTATAATCAGTGACAATAGTAAACACTGGTTTACAAATTTTACATTTTAGGCTTGTTAAATAGGTAATTAAATCAGAAATCCAATATAGAGGCAGGGTATTTTCTCAGGGATGGCAGAAATGAATTCCTTGGCCCCAGAAACATACAAGCTGACCTTTTATTTGTGTAAGAATAGAATTAGCATTGTTTTGTTTGAAATTTGGTTGGAAATCAAATATGGCGGCCAAATATAATCAGATGTGGTAAAAATTAATTCCTTGGCTCCAGAAACATACATTTTGACTGTTTATTTGTGTTTCTAAGTTGAACAGAACCAGAGAAAAAGGCATTTCTAGCTTTTGTTGGTATTTGGGCTGACATATCTCAAATTGCCCAAGGATGAGAGTTCCACATCCGCCTGGATATCCTCACCTAGACCCCATAAATGAATAAACAGCAGAGAAAAAAACTTTATCAAAGAAGTTGAGGTCAGTGCCCACGGCAGCCAGACTATGAGAAAGGCTTATCTTACAGACAAAATACCACGTTAAAGAACATTCAATTTCTCTATACATTAATCCCTTTGTCTGTCAAAAAGACAATTCATCTCAACTCCTGATAGTAGAGAGACAATTTATATAAATCTGCTTTAGTAGTTTATATTTCCTTAGTTGACTTAATCATTTTGTGGTGATGGTGACTTTAAAGACAAACGCTACCTGGTACACAGAAGCCACCTGGTGGCAGAAATCAAGACAAATCAGTTATACTATTTCAATGGTATTTCTCACCCTATCTGGACAACCTTACCTGTACATTTTTTTTTCATTTCTGATAACTATAGATACATTAAAGATATTTATATGCCATTTGAATTCCCATAGGGCCTTATAGTTAAGGCAAAGTTGATATTTTTGAAAAATTCACAACTCTTTCATTTCAACCGTGACCCCCCATTTTTCTTTTATCAAAATGTGTGTATAGATGTCCTCTTTCAATCCAGAGAGTCTTGTAGAGAATCAGTCGAGGGTCAGAATTTATGAGACATGATATGAAAAAAATAGTTTTTACATTGGTTTCTATAGTTAAGGCATTTTACACTTAAATTGCCATACTGTGGAAGTAAGCACCGTGACATAGGGATTTATTTGCATTTTCTTATTGTTAGTACATCATACTTACATAATCCAGAGTTATTTGATATTATCAGCAGCAGAATTTGTTCCAGACATGTGGTAGCATTTGTCTTTAAATTCAGCATGCATTTGAGTAAGAGCTTTCTTCAAAGAGTGACCTTATTAAATCCTGGTAACTTACAGGTCCTTTGGCCTATACCCCATTTTGAAGTGATACACTAGATATGTAATTGGCAGAAGGCACATTTCCCAAAGTGTTAGGAATGTATGGTATATATGTGGTGCTTATGTACATGTACATGTACATGCAATCAATGACTCACCAACTTCTTCTGTTGTTTCACTGGCTGGATAATCAAGGTAATCACGTGGTGTCAATTCAATTGGAGTCTTACCATTTCCCTCTTATATTACAATGGAAGGTTTTTTATATTTAACAACAGGTTTATCCAGACAGGTTAAAGCTTTTTTCATTTCATGCTAGTTAGAAGACCCTAGTGACTCTATTTGAATGAAATGGAAGTTGACCTTTAGGGGCAATAGTAGGTCGGTGGATGAGAGGAGTGCAGTGACTAATGTTGGTAAAAAAAAATATGTTCGGGGGAGGGGGGAAGGTAGTTTTCGACTATTAATAACCAGAATAAAAAGAAAACTACTTAAAAAGTATATTTTTATGTACCGTCGTTCTTAAGCTCCAGGCACGAAGGCAACAAAATTTAACCTCCTTCTCACCACCCCTTCCAAACGTGTTATAACATACCATATTCGACCTCCCCCCACCTTTTAGACCCCTTTAGAGATATTATTTCCAGATTTTGGAGGCAGTTAAACTATCAGGTATACTAAACTACAAAAATAATAATTTTCTAAGCGCCTTGTGCTCTTATTAGGTCGAATACAGTATCTACTTAATATTATTCTGGTAAGGTCCGATGATACTAACATGTGAGACTGGTGCCTTGTGGTAACCGTATGGCCTGACTGATACACACTCCAGCATTAGCCGCACCCTGAGTTAAGGACTGGAAGCTGGACTCACTGTCAGCAGTACCTGAGTATACCACTGCCACATTGTTCCACCCCAGCTGGGACAGGGTGGACAACATCACCTGGTTCAAAGAGAGAGGAAGAGATGTAGTTTACACTTAGGAAGAGAGAATTGCCAGAGCAGAGATCTTTTTATTAAGTGGGTATTCAGACCAACCATTACAGATCTGGTAATTTGGTAGGTCAAACATCACCAAAACTGATGCTATGGAATGCACGTCAGTGGCGGATTTAGAGGGGGGGGGGTGGGGGTGCGCGCCCCCTCCTTTTTGTCAGTACTTATGAGTTTATTTGCTTATTTTGGGCTCCCTCCTTTTGGGGGGTGCCCCCCACCTTTTCAAAATCCTGGATCCGGAGAGCTTGGTTGTTGATTTGGAAATTCCAGGCATATTGCTATGTGATTTGTAGTCGATAGGGATAATTCTTGACTGCCCATTGCCCAGTCTAATTGTTTTTTGAAATCGGTATATATTTATGTATGATTACCCTTGTAATGCACAAACCTTTGTGAAAATTTCAAACAAAAAAGCCTTGTTCTTGTTGTTCCCCTTTTGGTAATATCACCAATTAATTCAATTTTGTATGACAATGAAGGTAATCACTTTTGGTTTAGAAAGGCATAATATGAGCTCCTTACCTGAGAGCGTACATCATCAGAGGGTACGGTCCTCATGAGGTATGGGTACTTGTCTCTGTTAGACAGTGAGCTGGCGGTAGCGCGGTACGACATGCTCGGTACTTTGTACATACCGAGTACCTCACTCACGGCTCCTGTTGAATCACTGCTCACCTGGCTCACCACACCTGGGGAGGCAATGTTTGATATCATTAACACAGCCTGCCAGCAATAGGTAACTGACCCTGGTTCAAGAGTTAACCATGGTTGTTTGATTTAAAGTCTTTACCAAACACAGTGTGGTTGAATGTATTTTTATGTATTGCAATTATACATGCCTTTTTACTTCTAGAGGATTTAAATACCAACGACGTCATTGTGTATGCCATCTCACCATGGTGCTGGTACTTGGCAGGTCTAATTTCTATATCTTTAATTATATATCTTTTATCTATAATTTTAATGATATACATGTATAAATTCAAACTAATCCGACAGTATTGACTGCAAGAGTTTTGTATACATATGCAGTGCTGGAAAAGTTATGCTTCTGATATCATGAAGAAAAGAAGCAATGGCCCCTTTACAGATATGTTAACTCCTTTTTACTCTCTCTTAGATTTACCCTCTTTGGTTTGATGAGAGATAACTTACCTACAAATGCCTGGGTAGTATTACTAACACAGAGGTTGTCACTGGACCCTGTCTCAGGTATAAAGTCTGTCAGCGCGTCAAGAGCTAATGCCGAGCGCTCACAACTGTCCTGTACCAGCATACCTAGAGTAATGATAAAAAAATGAAGATTATGTCTATAGTGCTGGTTTAATTGCTGTTAGTTGAGCAAATTGTTACTAATCTGTCCGAGTTTTTCTATACCTTTGCAAATTTATAAATCGTTGTATTAGCAAAGGTTCACCGAACTACCGACAATGGAACCAACACTTAACATATGGAATAAAGTTAGATCATAGAGTACACCTAGAGATGACTCCTTATCTCTCCTCTTCATCCAATGCAGAACAACGATATGATAAAAGCCAAATGACGGATTGGAACTTTTTTGAGTTCACTTGTTTTCCCTGGCAATATGCAAGAGGGCAGATGACCAGTTGAGGCAAATAGAGGAGGACTACCGTTTACAGGATGAAAATGACCTTGGTTTGGCATATTTGTATCGCTTACTGCACTCTGGAAGGCATTTCTCCAGATGGTACAACTGAACACAGCCACTACGATTTGAAACCCTCAGAATCAAAATTGGTGATCGTAGGTAATGATCTATGACTGCTCTGTGTGATCCGCTCTTAATGTGGCAATTACATAGGGTTTGGTACAGCAGTCATACCAGTACAATTATTAATGACCACTAGGAACAGGGATACAATGACATAAAACTGAGGGATCCTACTACGATCTGGAGGGGTCTAGTTGTACCATCTTGAGAAATGCCTTCCAACACACATCTAATTTCAACGATACTCATTTATAGAAACCAATTACACCATTATTATTCAGCTGTTAGATGCTGATGGCCCTCGATTGTCAACCAAATTTCCTCAGTCAAATGTTCACATGCATTTACTCAGGAACATGTATAACCTGACTTACCTAGTTTAATTCCGGGTATATAGGAGTCAGTAATGCTCTGACCGTTAATCGTCCCTCTATCCTGGTTAATCCCGGACAGTGCCCATTTTACAGCCTCATACTCCTGCATGCCCTCTAAAAATGATAAAAATGTTAAATGATGAATCAATTTAATCTTAGGATAAGGTAGATACTGTACGTTGATTATCTATAATACTTTTTCAATTATTTTTTTTCATGTTAATAATTGCCCCTTTCATATTATAAAAAAAAGGAAATGAAAATAGGTTTGTCACTAAGAAATGGCAAACTACCTCTGCATCTCTTACTGGATAAAATAAAACAATGTGAAAAAAGTACTAAAGGAATTCCCTGATCATTTATTTGTCACATGTTGGAATGTCCAGCTGTTTCAGTACAAATATCACAACACTATAAAGGAAAGTAAAAATGTGGATGTGCTAATGACTTAACATGTGTTACTAGAGTTTGACAAACCTAAAGGCAATAATTATATCACATGCGTCTCTGTTTCTTCTTTCCCTCTCTTCTGCCCACTGTCACATTGGTATGTATTTGGCATGTAATGTTATCATTATTGTATGAAATCACTATCAATTAGAAACTCCATGTATAATACATCTCTTTCTTTTTTTATTTCTTCTGTAATTCCCTTTTAACAGATCAAAAAAGAAACTAAAAACATATCAGGATTACATCATTATGAAGTTTGTACTCCACATAGATCTACCACTCCAGAAAACAATAAAATGAGTGAACACCCATTTGCTTGAATACAATGACTTTACCCGTTAAATGTGACATAGTCCGATTTTTTCCTATTTTTTTTCAAATCCTATTTATATGACATTGTGTTCTATATTCTGTAATAACATCATAGTCATGTTTAAGTGGACCACCTCATGGTATATTTAGCTCATATTTAAGCATAGAAAGGAGGTCCCATGGACCTATCCATAGGCATTTTACTGTGTATTTCCAATGGATAGACCTTTGGTGTGCACTCCAAAACTAGGAAATTGGGTATATCTAACAATTCCTTCAAATATGAGCTTAAACATTGGTGAGTAGATCCAATGAAGTAGGTACCATAGGAAGTATGATCTATGTGAACATCCTGGTTGATTTCTGAGATTTTTGAGCCCCAACTATCAAACTATTCTACTTTCAATAAATGGGCAATGACCACATCATATTCATTGGCACGATTGGACGCATTGCCCCACAGGCATACAATCGGTCGGGATAGCCATAATCTGACAATTTATAATATATCAAAAATATAGAATGAAACATCGGTCGAAGAGCGCTGATGCGACCAATTTATGTGTGAGGAAGCAGTACTTTACTATGCCTTAAGCGTTGGTTCCACAGCCATACAATCGGTCGGAATAGCCCTAATCCGACGATTTATAATATATCAAAAGTATAGAAAAAAATTGGTCGGATTAGTGCTAATCCGACCGATTTATGCCTGTGGAACCAGCGCTTTACATAATTATCATATTAGTGTCAGTGAATAAGGATGAAGAGCTCCGATGGTTTGCTTGTAAAGAAAAAAATGATACCAACCTTTTGCAGGTCCCCCACATCCATACGTGTCCCCTCCCGTGGTGGAGAAGTCCATAAGACCTCCTAGAAACACCTGCCCGTTCTCCTGTAGGACAGCTGTAGGTCGTGCTGAGCAGCTATCACGGATCACCACCTCACCCAGGGCCATACAGGTCAAGGTCATTACCGCCAAGGTCACCCGGGTCACCAAGTGTGACGTCATTGTGCTGCAAAAAGGAAAGAAAGGAGAGACTGAATTGAAATTTCAATGATTTAGATGAATCGATTATGCCAAGTGATTTTTCATTTTGAATTGCCATTGAAACCTCCCATCAATGATCAAAACTACTTAGATGATTTGCATTATCGCCTAATTTGATGTTTACGAAAGGTTGACAACAATCTAGTAGAGTTATAAATTTTAATTCTGTTGGCCACCCATCTATGTTTAGTTAACTGCATATATACTTAGATCTACCTATCATAAAGTGCTGCTTCCATGGGCGTACAATCGAACAGAATAGCCCCGATCCAATTTATAATATATCAACAGTATAAAAAGTCGGATTAGTTCTAATCTGACGGATATATGCCTGTGGAACCAATGCTTAACAAAATCATTCATATATCTATCTTTAGCGACCAGTAATAAATTACATTATTAAATAAATCTGGCACATTGGAAAAAAACCCACATAATAACAAACAGTCAGTCAGTTGGGCATGTCAATGATTTTTGCAAAGACTCTGATGTCCATGTATACATGTGGTCGTATTTTCTGAGACACAGCTTTATTTCGGTTTCCCTTTCTATTCTTTCTTTTTTTTTGTAACTAACTTGTAGTGAATAAGAAAGTGTCCCTATGCATTTTTTTTTTCACTTCGTGTGATTTCTGCACATAGACACGATTGTTCTGAGGTAAAATTGATTGAAAAGAGCATATTAATATATACATGTAAAGCTGTGTGTCCACAGGGCGTCAAAATTTGTGACGACAAAACCCAGCGTTTTTTTTCCCCGACGATAAAACACTTTTGTTGTCCATTCTCAGTGAAAAAAACACTTTTGACGTCCATTTCCGGCTATAGTATCTAATATGTTTGATTTTTGTCTTCAGGAATGGACGACAAAGGTGATTTTGTCGCCAAGAATGGACGACAAATGTGGTTTTGTCATCGGAATTTTTTTTGCTCACCAATTCTGCTGCCATGTGGGCACACGGCTTATGAGTAAAAAGAACCCAGTTTTCATATAATATGGTAAAGCAAGTTGCTGTAGGTGTTGGTTATTTCATCTGGTGGATCAGTAGCAATATTTGAGACTAGGAATCCTCCATATGTTTTACATCTTTTTTTTTTTTGCTTTTTTTTTTACAATGATTCTATAACTCGCTCAGGTAGACACCATATTGAGGTGGGTGGGAAGGGAGAGTTAAGAGGGAGTCATTTGTTTGAATTCACAGAACTACCCCAATAATCTATTGACTGTACAACTTGGAATGTCACCAAGATGAAATAACCCCACTATGTCAGGAGGTATGTCTGCAATTTATTCAGGGGGATGAGACTGGAATAAGTATACAGCCACCCCTCTCCCCCGCCCAAAGCATTACCCCCAAACATGAGCCAAGCCCTACACTGTATAAATGAAGTTATTGAAATAACGACGGAATCCTCATCCCAAAGGTGCCAGAGATCCGTTGCCATTTTCACAGAGATTCAAGCTAGTATAGTCATTGTGAGACCAATATCTATATAAACAAACAACACAAAGATATACATGTAGGGTTTGCCTTTAATTTTGAGACAGGAATAAATTCAAATTATTGACCCATAAAGTCGTCCCTGCATGCAGTGCCAGTGTCCTTGGTGTTGAATACACTAAGTAGGAGTTTGGCAGAAGTGAGGACAGTCCCCTCTCTGTGTGTCCTGGCTCACTGACTGACTGAAGGATGGGGGAGGGTGCGGTGGATTGGGGCACCGTCTATGAACCTGTCATTCATCTATTATGCTATCACTCTATATCCTCTATATCACCAAAAGCGTGTAATGACTAGCCTATACCAACGCCATAATTTGGTACAGTTCAGAGAAGAAGCATTGCATTAATAAGCGGAAATAAGAATATTACTTCCACACAATGGCACTATCATAAAGAGAAAAACGTCTATGGCCCTCTCAGGGTCCTTTTAGTAGGGCAAGGAAACTAATGGATAAAACCTCGCACATTAGGGCACCTCATCGCACATTCTGGTCTCACACTGATCCCATAAGGTATACATGGGACATATTAGTACTGTTCTATAGAATGGAATCCCCTCCTATAAGAAGATAAGCTGTATTATGGCATCAGTTAATTTCTTAAACTGTACAGCAATTACTTTCCTCATGTATAAGCCTCGCCTCATAGATGAGACCTGTATTATAGTACATCTTCAAAATTATGTACAAAAAAACAAAACTCTCCCAAGGAAAAGGCAACAATCATATTTTTTTACACAGGTATGGGGCCCTTGCCTCTCACTCCGGTCTAGTCAGAAGAGTGTTTGGTCGTTGCGTGGGTGTCGTCCCCTAGAGTACAGAAGGATGATTGTGGTTTTCCCGTTACACTCTAGTTGCTGAAGTATGACTGGAATAGTAATATCATGTTGTGTGGTACTCACACAGGAGGGGTACTAAGAGGGGATTTCAATGGATCTAAGAGACTCAATGAAATCAACTGTTTAACACTTTAGACACTGCAATACACATACATATGTACATCATAAGTTCATTCACGTGTCTGCAGAAAACATCAATACATCCCTGGAGGTCATTTCATAATAATGATGAATTTACATTGTTTTGAAATAACATCCTGGGGTTTAATTCAATGCCGTTAATGACATCCTAGACCTCGTATCTCTACTAGTACATATTCAGAGAGGCATCAGTCTTAGGGAGGAATCAGCCTATGTCACAACTGATGGGGTGGCATAAAAACCTTTAATCCCTCTTGAGATTTACCCTCTTTTTGGAAAACAATCCCACGCGGTTTAATATTGAAAGAATAACATATCAAAATTGATTTCCTATCAAATGTATGTATAATTCTGTGTACAAGGCAAAAGGAGACGCTGGACAAGACGACTCGCATTGGCTTCGTATGCCGGGCTGTATTTATTGTTTGTAACTTGGATTTTACACTGAATGGAGCAATGGAGACGTTAAATATGGACACTATCATCATCTATGAAATCTATATTTACAACAGACCTCAACTATTTGAGCTGGCATGGTCCCAATTCTTCATAAAATAATGTAATTCAAGGGCATATGCAAGCGGGCCACCCGGGATCAGCCATGGGGAGTTGGCAGGGTGAGCCCGACTTCGCTTCACTACCAGAATTTTACAAGATTAAGGTAAATATTTTCTATTTAAGGGCCTGTCGTGTAATAAAATATGTAGTGAATGGATAATTCATGACTTGTGTGTGATATCAAAGGATATCACACACTCGTCATGAATTATCCATTCATTACTTGTTCAATATGCTCTAGGGATAGATCTACAGCAGCTAATCTAGGGTTGTCTAGAGTAAACATATCAGTGCTACCTGTTACAGGCTTTATTGAGGATTAGAGAAGTATTGGGTAAGCCTTGCCTGTGCTTGAAGTATGTAGGCTGAAAGGCAAGTAGTTGACCTGCTGAGTCCAAATATTCTAAGTAGGAGCCTGTGTACAGAGGAGGGTCATTCGTCAACAAGACACCTGTATATAGAATTCTAACCGTTACCGTTTATATCAAGCTTATTGGGCATTTTCTGATGCATGCTGAAGGTTAAGGTGCCTTGATGGTGGATTTGAGCATTATTGCTAGATAAACCTTCAGGGTCAAGAACTGTACTGATTCCATTATAATTTTAGAGTACCGTAAAACCCTGTGTATAAGCCACACCTGCGTATAAGCCACACCCTGAGTTTGTGGATTGGTTTAAAAATGTCAAATATTCATTACTGTTTTTCTAATCAATGTATTTTTACAATTCAAAAACTTTTGGGGGTCCTGAGGGTCAGTCACACATCCCTATGCCAATAAAAGGAAACAACGGGCGAATTAAGCTATGGGAGGTTGCTGCACCAACCTACCCCCACCATCCCTGCCCTACCCCTGTGTCTGAAATGGTCTATAAGGCATGGCCTATTCGCGGGTGATTAACGTAGGAATGATGCCTTAATGCCATACTTGTGACTGAGAGACTGACCAGGGTTGCACTCCTGTATCTTAGAACATGGCACTTTGAATTAATGGTTTAGTTGCACTCCTGTATCATAATGAGACAGTGTTTGTTCTTTAGGGACACTTGAAGAGTTTGGTTCCAAAACCCAATAAACGCCAATAGATTTTGTTTAGTAAAAATTTCATCATGATAGCACGAAAACTAACTTCAGGGGAGCAAAACAAAAATGGGTATGTGATGAAAATCTGGAATGGATTTATTGCGTTTTGGAACCAAACTCTTCACTTGGTTGACCTTTAAAGCTTAGGGAGGAGGCCAAGTCCTGTCTCATGTATCATGAATAGAGTCTTTGTACTCTGTAAATAATCTGCCACCTCTGGCAGTCACTGGACAGGTTCTGAGCCTCAACATACACAGTACACTCTTATCCAGAGGTAAATAAAAACATGGTCGCCACTTTCTGGAATCCTGAGATATGTGCTCATGGTCATAGACACAACCCTGGTAGTTAAAACGTGTATTCATGTATCCTGAGACCAATTTCATCAAAACTGCATCGATGTAATTAGAGAAGAGATGTACAGGACATGTACAACACAATCACCAAAATGTTGAAGAGTTGAGGGCTGCATATTGTTTAGGATCCTCGTCCATCAGTGTGTGCAAATGTGACTCCTCTGTGCAATAATCCTTCAGCAAACATGTTCTATGGCATAGATGCATTCGTCAATTGTTTGCAGTACTGGTGAGTAAACCTATGAGCATTACATCGGTGCATCATAACACCATAGGAGCAGGGAAATAGAAGCACTATGCGGACTATAGAGGATAACGTATCAGATATATTTGGCATTAAACTGATCCTTTACCACATCAACCATGATGCACTATTCCCCTCACCCTGACTAGGTAACTGTGACTGTATATCAACACCTCTAGACCTATGATGGACATTATTACTGCTGACTTTAAAGACCCCTGAGGAATAATGTAGCTTTGGGTAAATGTAAAGTAGACATTATCTGCACTGTGTGCAAAAAAGATACCGATTGGGGTGTAGCGTCGGTGCTTTGGGATTATACCTTTGTAGGCACTCCTGCATTTATAAACACCAGTCAGGCAGTATTCCTATACTTTAATCATACTGCTTACAATAATTTATTTGGATCACTGCATCCATTCCTTCCTATTTCCTGTCTTCTCAGTTGTCGGGGACCTGGGTTTATGATAGAACACCTGGTACCTATACTTGTCAATTGGCTAGAAGCCTAAAGGTGGAGTGAGGGTAGAGTGAGATTATCATATAAGCATATCTCACAAAAGTTATTGGTGACAAAGAAATTGACTATCGTGAGTAGACCTTCAAGAAACGTCCGTTTCTTCCATATCATTTTCTTTTAAATCGTTTATTAAATATTCATAATCTGGCAATGTGTACCTCTGAAGTTAACCACTTTTCTTTTGTGTCTATGGCACAAGAGTATGTATAGGGGGAGGGGTATCTAATGTCTTTGACCTATCTGTCTTTCACCTGGCAAACAACCTTAGAATACCACAAGGTGTACTGTATACTGTGAGGTATGCAATACAAATTATTCTGTCAAAATAATGATGGTCTTCTGCCAAGTTTGGGACATAGCTCTTACAGTCATTTTTAGAGAGATTCCTCATAAAAGTGTGCTGTGCTGTACTGTTTTTTTACGGCAACAGCATATAAATTAGATTAGTTCGCATAACATTAAACAGTGGTTTGTTAAACAATTTACTGGGAAGTTTACTAGTTTAAACAGTCACCTTTTCGAGTGCAACACAGAGAGGGAGCCATAGATTCCTCCTACTCACTACCACATAGTGGTATCTCCTGAATACCAGACAGATGTGTAATGCTGTACTCAGATATGGACCAAATCATATACCCAGCAAATTGTTGTGAGTCCTCGTCAACCTGTGTGAAGTTGCTCACACATGTCGCTAGATGGAACACAACGTCGTTATAGCACAAGATCACCAGGAATAGCAATTGCTATGCCACGTGAGTCCAACATACAGTGGGGAAAGATGACGGAATGAGTTATCACACAAAAAGGAGTCATCATTCATGGCGACAGATGACGACAATTTGCTGGGTACTTGATGGAAACTGGGAGGCTTTGCGAAATTATTTGGAAATGGCTCTGTCGGAGGTGCTATTCTTAAATGGAACTGACTGACCTCAGGGAATCAGTACCCTGTTAGGTTGCCAAAAGACAATTGGTCATAGAAGTGGTTAAGGAGTGGTTGGGAATTGGTGGATGCTTCCAAATCGTCAACCAATTTCCAGCCAGTTCCTTTCTCTAATTCCCTGGTCTACTATGGGAAGCATTCAGGTGGAACCAATAATGGAACCAGTTCCCCAACCTTTTGCAATGCAGTCTAATTCAGAGGAAGGCAATGCCATTACAGTATAAGGTGGGAATTGGTCTCCCTTGGTTGAGAATCGGGCAGAACTTGAAGATGCATTAGTTACATCGAGAATCGATATCCTAATCCCAAACAGCCTCCAGGAAAATGTGAATTCCTGAACCTTTTCAGGGCACCATAATATACAACTGTCAGTCACCAAAGTTTGCACTGCTGAAGGACCCTGTATTGGACACCTTTTGAAGACATCTGACTTCTTCTTTATTTCCTATTTGGACAGCAAAGAGAGAAAATGAGGTTACTTCCATGTTAAATAGCCAAGAGGATATGGGATGTATCTGATGCCATATGCCATAATATGGTGCTTGAGAAAGATGGAATGATTGTTCGATAAGATATTCAATCACTCATCCTATGATTCACACACTCCGTCACATACCAAGACAGTGACCAAAACCTAGCACATAATGTCTCACCAATCTATTTTGAGGAGTCCTCACCTATATTAATGACTCTGGTAATGTGTCACACTCCCGGGGCACAGACCCAGACCTTTATAAATTGTGTTCAGTAATTGTACCTAGAGCTACCTCCAGGAGGAGCATCAACCAGCTGTCTATATATAACAAACAGTCTGTGTCAGAGTGGACATGTAATTATCCCTTTTTCCTCGATTAATATTTTAACCTTTTTATGGATACTGATGCAAGAGTACATCATTGGTTGTCACAATGCACCAATGAAGTGCATACGCTAGACATGATGCATGAATGCGGCTGTGGTGAGTAACTTGCCAGAGCCACATTCATGTATCATGACGACCAATGGGCATGATGCATCAATGCATTAACAGCATATAAAGGGTTAAGGACATTGTCCGCATGCATCATTCACACTTTTCAGTAATGCGACATATTACAAGGTGTAAACGAAGTCAAGGCTTTATTGCCCCCCCCCCCTCCACACTTTACTAGCCTCAGGGCGTCCTATAGCATACCTGAACCCAGTGTACGTCCCATCCAAGAGACAAGACTGTTTATATTATAATAGAAACAGTATTAATCTATTCAAAATCAAGTCAAACATATCTGCAATTTATAATATTCCCTTATAACCGTCACCATTGGAAAAGTCCATATTCCAACCGGGGATCAAACCCTGATCCCCCCGATCTCGAGACCGTTGCTCCAGCGCTGAGCTATTGGGATGGTGCAATACCAAGGTGAGGTTATCTGTGTGGATCATGACGGGGTAGGAGAGAATCAGACTACAGTGGCTCCACCTGTTCCCAGACGAACCTAGCCTGTTACACCCCTTTACCCCAGGTGCGTCCTATAAATGAAGTGTATCCTAAACATGTATTTTGTCTCTTGTACCAAACACATTACTGCAATCCACTGTGTGTGTGGTCTAATCTAGTGTGAACCATGCTTGCAGTGATGGGGGTATATTGATTCAGAAGACTGGTTCAATTAAGGAAGAATTATTGTATTAATTCTTTGCCAAGTGAAATTTGCCAAGTTGCCTCACCATAGTGTCATTTTGGTAAGGCGAAGGAATATTCAGAGCTTATTCTGTTGTCCATAAACAGATAAAGGGCCGTATGATCTAAACCGCTGCTCTTCATATGTATACATAAAAACCTTACAAGTATACATATGGATGGATTGACAACGTATCATATAGGGTACATCGGGTCCTATTTTTTTCATTTGCGTGTGGTTCCACTTGCATAGCATAAACTATAAGGATCTCTCCTAAAAGGTAAAAAGTGAAAGGTATCTGGCTATCTTAGTCGAATCTTTGTGTCGATTTATAACTAATTGATGTTTACAAATCCTTTGTGATTGAGCCCATGTGTGTTTACTTTGAGTCTCTTGATGATAGGTCTGAGTGTGTTAATCAGGCCAATAGCTGCAAAAAGAGACTGCTAATTCGAAATAATAACGATATAGCAGTTTGTTCCGAGATCATAAGGCTAGTAGAGGGGTCTAAACTGCACCTCAGACCTAAAATCAAATATACCTTGTGTTATCAAAAACATGTGGTATTATCAAAACTCATGCATTTGTCTCTTTAGCCTTCACATGTGTTCATAGAATATATGTTGTACTGTTAGATATAGAATACAAATATACCTCGTGTGTCTAAGCACCTATGGAATGTATGGAAATAGCAACACTTACCACAAGGGCATACTGGGACACAGCTAGTTTCAACTATACCCTGGGATATCGTGAAGAATAAAACTGCCTATAAGTGCCTCAGGTTTTTATAAGTGTTTGATTGCAAAATCTCTGAGGGCACCTTTAAATTATGATCTCCACTGTAATCCCTTACTCATCTGTCTCATAAATGTTTTCATATAGTTCTTAGGTATTTCCATACAATATTGTTGGAACTATGGCGTAAGCTCTTTGTAGATATTTTCCACATAATATATTCTCCCTTTTCTCCAAGTTCCAACCTCTCCCTTGGTATTCCAATACATTCTCAGCATGACCTCCGTCTCTGAGACGTTCTGAGACTATTGTTTGGCGATGGTTTAAAATTCAGCTCGTGTGTCAGAATATCACAAGTGGTCCCAGCAAATTGTCGTTATCTGTCGCCATGATTGGTCATCAATGGTGACTCCTTTCTGAGTGATAACTCACTGCGTCATCTTTCGCCACTGTGTGTCAGTCTCACATGGCATGGCGATTTATCACAACAGTCGCCAACATGATCTCACTCACTGCGTGAGTATGTGCCACCCCTTGTCATCCCTCACAAAGCATGGTGACTTATCACCACCATCGCCAACATGGATCTAACTCACTGCGTGAGTATGTGCCACTGCCTGTCAACTCTCAGTCAGAATGGCAACTTTTCACCTGCATTGCCACATGGCTCTCACTCACTGCGTGAGTGTATATCACTCCTAGTTAATCTTCTCTCAAAATGGCAACTTATCACCACCATTGCCAACATTGGTCTCACTCAATAAGTGAATTTGTGTCACTCCAAGTCAATGCTCTCTGAGGATTGCATCATCTGTCACTCACTCTCACTTACAGTGGCAACTTATCACCACCATTGCCAAAGTTGTTGAGACAGCACCACTGTTCAACATGTAGCCTATCTAGGAAGTGTGGGCATGAAGTATAAGTCCCATACGTATCAAATGTGCTTTGTTTCACACTGATTTCCATGTAATACTTCAGAGTTGAATCAAACAAGATTATATAGAGAGAATATCAATTGAATTTAGATAGAGGTATCTCTAAAATGAAAGCAACTATCCATAAACACCTTTTCTCTGGTTACAGGAAAAATACATAGGGAAATATCAACATTAACACCTTGTCTGTGGTTAGAGGGAAGATACATATGGCAATACCTTCTCTGGCAAAACATACTTTGATCTGGCAGATGTGAGGCTGCATGATTACCAATGTCGATGATCATGAGCTTTTCATCTAACAAGGTGAGTGATCACCAGCATCGCCATCACTGGTGAGTCTGAGTGATCACCACTCTCGCCATCCATGGTGAACCTGCGCTATGACGTGGTGCGCGTTTCATCTAGCGAGGTGAGTGATCACTCGTGT
This sequence comes from Acholoe squamosa, assembly GCA_949317995.1. Classification (NCBI taxonomy): domain Eukaryota; kingdom Metazoa; phylum Annelida; class Polychaeta; order Phyllodocida; family Polynoidae; genus Acholoe; species Acholoe squamosa. The sequence continues at coordinate 71,230,377 of OX439041.1, forward strand.
TGCCATCCCTGGTGAGTGTGGGTGGTCAAGATCCTCATCCTCTGTGGTGAACCTGTGCTCTCACGAGGTACGCGTTTTATCTAGCGAGGTGACTGATCACAATCCTTGCCATCCGTGGTGAATGTGTATTATGACGTGGTGTGCGTCTCATCTAGCGAAGTGAGTGATCAATCGTGTCGACATCCCTGGTGAGGATGAGTGATCACTCATGTTGCCATCCCTGGTCAGGATGAGTGATCACAATCCTTGCCATCCCTGGTGAACATGTGCTATGACGAGGTGCGTGTTTCATCTAGCGAGGTGAGTGATCACCCGCGTCGCCATCCCTGGTGAGTCTGAGTGATCACCATCCTCGCCATCTGAGGTGAGGCCATGTGATCACCACCATTGCTATTCCTGGTGATCTTGTGCTATAGCGACGTCGTGTTCCATCTAGCGACATGTGTGAGCCACTTCACACAGGTTGACCAGGAGTCACAACAATTCGCTGGGGTGGTTTTCTACTGCCTTGCCTCAAGCAGCAAAAGGTATGAGGTCAGTTAGGAGGGACCCCCCCCCCACACACACACACACAAACACACCGCCCTCCCACCTTCTTTACCTGTAGCTCCCACCTCATGGATGGTGCATCTAGGGAGGCAGCAGGCTGTCAACTATCTACAGTTCCACACAAAAGTGATGAAGGGTCTTATGTGGTGCTCACAACATATTCTTCGTTTAGGAAACCTGACGTTGTGTGCAAACTTCCGAAGATTTGTGCTAATAACTTGCATTCAGATCTCGGTCTCAATTGCCACCCCTCTCTAGTTTTTCAGCTTGTTCGTCCGTATATGTAACACGGTTGTATTTACAATATAGGTTTATCTCCTATTTTTCTTCTTTTCGGATCCCAAGGTATAGTAAAGAACATTATGAGTATCAGCATCTCATGCTTCTTGTTTGGCAACATAGTCATATCTATGTATAGAGATGTGAATGGTATCTATTTAAGAAATATAATCGACCATTTACTTTCCCCGCTCATGCATACTCTATAGCTATCTTTAAAACATTTATGAAATTCTTCTTTCTCCCTTATTCCCCGTCTTACTCTTCCAAGCTGCATACACCATAAGGCATCTCTCTGTTTGCAGATCAAACATATCTCACCTTCACGTGCTGTGACGTCACCTGTGACGTTACCGGACGTTGGGGGAATCCTCAATGAGGGGGAGTGCATGTTGGATAGGTTAACCTATCCCTATAGATACGGGGGAAGTTCTTTAAATGTCTTACTTATTTTTAACAAAAAGAAATACAATGGGCAGTGTACACCTACATGTGTCAATATGGGGGTGACTAACAAGGCAGTTTTGTGAAAGGTCTATTTCAGCTTTAAAACATGACTAATCCTTCAAGAAGTACATCTTGACTTAATGTATTACTCTTGCCATGGAACAGTATAGATGACAGTAAATGGTGTAATTCAAGTTCAGGAGCTTCGAATACAAGGTTCCAACATCGGCCACTTTGGTACAAAATGCAGTGACATATAAGCGTAATGATAATATGGTTCAGTGTATCAAATTACAATGTCATTCCCATTGGTTGTTTTACAAAGTTTTAATATTTTAATGAGGTCTCATCTTGCTACATTGTTGAATAAATCACTCGATTCTGTCATTTTGTTTTATTTAATTCGACCCCCCCCCTGGTTAATGATATGGGAGAGTGGGACAGTTTAGTAAACACGGTGTCACTGTGTAGTTACCTTTTACGTGACTGACACATTGCCACTTTGAGGACAACGTGACATTGTTATTTTATTGCTATTTATTATGAACTCTTTTGCAGGGTTGATACTTTCCGAAAGAGTTAGAATATTATCTGATAAGTGAATTAACATGTTACTCTTCATACAGTGGCATCATTGGATGATTGTATCGGTTGAAAGAACTACACTGTTCAGTCCAAATGTTACTCTCTGATGAGACAGGGGGTCATTGCAGAACAATGTTTCATTAGAAGTATCTGAAATATCCTCAAGTGACAGCAAGAATACATTGATGCCTATTTTAAGTGCCGGCTGAAGTCTACGGGTCTCAAATAAGCGCTGTCTCAAATAATTGCCAGGGTTAGAGCATTGTAATCATTCGTAAACAGTAAAACAGTATTTAAACAAGCACTGATCTCAAATGAGGGTTGGAGGTACACGGGTATTGAAATCTATAAGGGCCCTGGGGCATAAATGGGCCAGTACGGTTCTTGTACTTATCACGATGTATTCAATGCATAAAAAAATTGATGGAGATGCTATAGAATGCCACTACTGCTCTAACATCCCATCAAGCACCATAAACATACAAGTTTACAGGTACACTTAGCCACAGGCTATAATAATAAAATGATATAAACCCTCAAGCTATGTTATAAAACATGATATAGCTTATAAATGATGTAACCATGGTAACCAAAATATGCTATAGGTCATAACATCATCATATCATATAGCTAAGTTACGCAAATATGCACCATAATGATTAAAGGGTGAGTGAACATCACAAGTGCATCAGTTACAGCTATTGTTTCTTTTGTATGCCTGTCTTAGAAATTTCACAGATTTTTGGGGACAACTTACTGCCAAGCACGTTTATTTATCCACTTGTCTGCTGCATGTATTGCAAATGCAGCACTCGTGTTTCATTTGCAAATCATTCCAGTTTTTAGCCGCAATTTTCTTTGATGTAGGTGTATTGAAATAGTTCACTTCCTCCAGGGACTCTTTGTGAAATTGTCCCTGTAATTCTGTAGATCATCTTATGGTGTATAAAATAAGTCCCTCACCAGTTCAGCAGCCAAGACAAATTTATAATAAGTGTAAACCTCACAGTACATTATCCACCATGCCAATAACAAATGGTTGGGTGTCATGGAATGTGGGCTTGATATGTCAGTCTGTAGTAAGTTCTGTGCACTATAGGATTTATTGCAAACCTTCCCTTTTGAAGTCTTGGACACATTCCCCAAGGCATTGTTAAACATCAAGGTGGAGGCCGTGGTTCCAGGATTGTGGTTGCACACCTGATCATGCTGATGGTGGAACCTTGGATATATGTAGACCATGGTACACGGGAAGATAGCATTGGGCCTGTCACCATCTCATCATGTTAACATGAGAATATTTATCTGGTTTCCATTGCTTGATGCATTTCAATTGTTCTTCATCCTCAGAGAAAAAGCTGCACTAATGTTTACTGTGGTAGACCATTAAAGCCCGCAGGTGCTTATCAATTTCGAAATCACTATACCCCTGTCTATTATACAAGACAGGCGCTTATTTCAATAGTAATGTGTTTTATTTTTTAGTTCTCCTTTAAAATTCATTTCAATACCTCTATACCCACCGCTCATTTGAGACCCCGTGCATAGACGTGGACACCACGGTTTTAGATGCATCCTAACTTTGGGGAATTACTATTTATGTCATGGCTGATACGAACTTCACTATAGATTAGTACTAGAACTGCTGTATTCAATGGGAGGCATTGAATACAATGTGTCCGTATTTAATGGGTGTCGGCCATCTTGAATTTTGAACAGATCTGAGCTGTTTTTCTTTATTTAAATGCAAATTAACCCCCTAGGCCATGACATAAAAGCAAATGTCCACTTCCATGGGATTTTTTACATCGTATTCCCTGAGATGGGACTGGCGTATCCCACAAAGCCATTATTTCATGTTAGGAATGACAGCTCCTATAGTAAAGCATATGCAAGGCCATTCCCCATCAAGGTGTGAAGAAACTGAATCTCATTCTCTATGGTCCTATTCTCCACTATGACGTCATCATGATAACCTCAAACCCTTATAAAAAGTGATTGTTTGGGGTCTTTTATAATAAATAATTAGGGAATAATGCACAGGGCATGGCTGTGGGAGTGCTCTAGACTGTATTGAGACATCGAGGGGCCTTATAGGCCCCGAGATGTCTCAATACAGTCTAGAGCACTCCCACAGCCATGCCCTGTGCATTATTCCCGTTATAACACAGAAAAATAACCTATCAGCCATCTGACAACATGAATATCAATTGTGAAGTCTAAATGTGAGATGAAGTTGACCTCCTGTGCTGGTCAATCAGCCAATCAGAATGCAGCATTCAGGATAATGCACTCTGGCTTCGCCCAGCAGTGTTATAACATGAAATAGATGCAGAGATCCACTAAAATTAATCCAAACTGAAGATTTCTTCACAAGTTCGCCTTGAAGCAGGATCAATGAGGCAAAGCCGAGTGGAATCCTGCTTAAAGTTTGGAGCAATGTTCGTGAGCCTCTGTCTATTAGCCACATCTTAGCTCTGAAAGGGGTGTTATTCCTTACCATGATCCATATGCAAAGACATTGTCTTCAAGATTCACTACCCTGACCCTTTAAGGGCCGCTGATGGAGAAGTGCATCACGGCCATTGGTCATCATGATGCACCAATAAAGTGCTGGGGCCAAATAAAAAAAAGGTTTGTTTCCAGTAACCCGATCGACCCTAGCAAAACAGGGGCAAAAAAAACAACTTTTTTTTGTGATTTTGAAGAATTTTGTCTCATTTTCTTCATATTTTAAAGAACTTTTCATTACTTTTTGAGGATTTTTCTTGTATCCTTTTCGTGTTCTTCCCCTCTCTCATAGTTGCCATTTTCCCATCATTATTTTACAATGAAATCAAAGAATTTGATACATCCATTGATATGTGTCCTAACATTTCCCATATAAATGTTAAAAAAAAGAAATCCGACCTACCGACCCTAACTTTTTGAGCTATGTTACAGGAAACACACCTTTTATTTTTCTTGGCCTGGTGAGACTGCTCGTCAGCACTTCATTGGAGCATCGTGCTGACCCCTTCTGGATCGAGTGTATTGACCTGTAGGCGAGTTACTCACCAAGGCTGCATCCATGTGTCATGGGCATGATTTATTAATGCATCAGCGGCCCTTAAAGTGTTAATGGTCCAATGTGGTGTTAACATTCCATCAGGCTTGCCGAAACCTGCTCTGAACAATTACAGACTGGGATAAAGGCGTCATAAGTCAGACACCAATTATTAGGTATGATTAGGTAAGTGATCTGTGATGAAACATGTGTTAACCTGTAAATATACACAGAGGACTCGTAAATGTATGCTCAGGCAATTGTTTCAGAACGACCCTTACAGCTTGCACTAATATACGATCGCTCTATCTGATCCAAAGAAAGAGCATCCTATGCTAGAATTTCTCAAGGAGCTTATGAATTTTAGTGTTTGGACCACAAAGTCAATGGAGCGTTGGGCCATACTTGTCCATGCTTGGCCAAATATTAGCCGACATTGGCCCAATATAAGCCGACATTGGCCTAACATAAGGCGACATTGGCCTAATATAAGCCGACATTGGCCCAGTGTATGCTTGCTACCTAGGACTATTCAAACAAAGAGAATTATGTTGCTGTTGAACGTTTTATTTGACTGCTAATACATGCGATACAGAGTGCACTTTTTTTCATTCCAGCCAAAAATATATAAGGACGATAGACAATAAACGATGATATTGTCACGTTATGTGCTTGGTTTTGAATAAGCGCAAGTTTGCATTGCATAAGTGAAATAGATCTTGAATAATCGCCTGTCTTGTATAAGGGAGTGATCATTTTTTAACAACAGGGGGGGGCTGGTGGGTTTGCGCGCGGACGCGGGAAAAAATGTCGACCCCCCCCTCTCGAGGGGGTAAAATTTTTTCGACCCCCCCATAATGGACAAAAATCGCGCGCGAACGTCCCCTTTTAGCCTATAGTAACGCGCGGGGTTTTCCACTGAAAACAGTTGAAATTATTTTGACCCCCCCATCAGAGGTATTGAAAAAATTCTGACTCCCCCCGTCAAGGGGTTGAAAAAATTCTGACCCCCCCTCAAACCCACCGCCCCCCCCTGTTGTTAAAAAATGATCACTCCCTAAGTACCAGGGTTAATAAATCCTACAAATCAGGACTGGGGTGGTTATACACAATATAAAGGTACTATATATGTATGTAATCATAGGGCACCACCTCCCATTGCAGCTGCAGACCACTATCTCTTGAATACAGTGGGTTTGTTAGAGCTGGTGTTCCTATCAGAGATAAAAGACCTGTACACGTTATCTTTATGTATCTGTTCCTATGCACCTCCTATTGCATGATTGTACTCACTTTTATTCCACATTTTACGATTTCCGAGTAGGTATAGTCATGTGTGATCATTTGAAATGCACTCCTGCCTCAATATATCTGAATAAAACAGTGCATGGGAACTCTCTGTCCCTTCTGTTAGATGTAATGTGTTTTATTCTTTACTGGATTATTCCTTTATAAATGTGTAAAGAGAAAAATAGATATCGTAATTTGAACTTTTTTCATTTTTTTTTCATATTTCTAGACAAATACACACCCTCGTCATTTTCTTGCAAAACATACAGTGGCGATCTTCAGTAGGCACTATGTACTTATCCCGGGGGGGCACTCTCTATGTAATGTATACACATATGTGTGGCTGGCAAGGGTACTTTTTCAAGGAAAAGTCCCTAGCAAGCCTCCTGTTTCAGCCACAAATGTCCATAGCAAGAGTCTACATTTGAGCAAAATGTCCCTAGCAAGGGTCAACTTTTGGCTAAATACCCCGATTCACATGGAAAATTTAGAAATTTTCATGAATATTTTCCAAGTTTTCATGAAAATAGCATGAACAAAATACAATTTTCTCCCAAACAAAATCATTTTAAGATATTTTGAGCAAAATCTAAGACTATTATGTACAAAGTTCCCTAGCAAGGGTAGGGTTTGGAAGAAAAAACCCGCGAACAAATGCCCTAGCAAGGGTAAGGGTACTCGGGGGTTCAGCCACACACCCGTATCAAAAATAATTGAAGTGCCCCCCCGGGGTACTTATAAATAAAATATGGGATTGCATTAATTGAGCTTCTATAGGGAGGTATAAGTGGGAGTTAATAAAGCTACCCATGTCTCGATTTCTGTCTGTTGTGTTCTTGTTATCGTGATATTTAGGGCTAGGGTGTGGATGCTCTTATGATTCGTATTATGCATATTTCAAAGACCAATACTCATCACTATCATACCCTGATACATAAAATGTATCAGATAACCCTACAATAACCAGGTCACAGATGGTAAGTGTCACATGACTCCGTGGCGCAACGGTAGCGCGTCTGACTCCAGATCAGAAGGTTGCGTGTTCAAATCACGTCTGGGTCAAATGATTTTTATAATTTACTGCAAAGTATCCTCTTGGCTCACATTTTTTTCGCAAATCTCTGTGGGGTGTATGCCGCCTATTGGCCACAAGCTGGTCTGGTGCTGGTTCCGGCAACACACATTGATAAGATGGGACCAGCATATCCCTGGAAGTGGGTGTTAACCAGGGACAAGGTACCCATCATGGTTTGTCTTATCAGTGGGTTTTACCTCAACCAGCGAAATTCAATATGGCGGCTCCACTAGGGCTCCATACTGAGTCCTATAGACAAAAGTAGATGCTTTGATTTCCTTTTAGGTACTTAAGTTAGAGCCCAACTAATAATATACAAAGTAGATAAATAACAAAATATTAATATTCCATTGCCTACGTCTTCAAATACTGTGGTCTTAGATATTTTCACTGGCATAAATTTTCACAGAAAGAGGATAAAACATGTTATTGCTAGTATTTAAATTCACGGATTTTTATAAGTATTACAAACAATAAATTAATTGTAATTCTAATTAAGAATTAATTAGTGACAGTGTTATTTGCATCATCATTATATCTTTAAATAGCGTTTTCTTGTTTTCTTCATCAATTGTCTACAATACAACTTGATAGGCCTAGACATGAAATATATTCTGTTCACCTGACGTTCCACAGGAAATCCCAATTAATGTTTGTTGTGACAATGTTTAAACATCCCCCAACTCCCTAACTCAACCACCACTAGAATTATATTCCCTGCAGAAATATTCACTTTAGACATAAATCTGCTGACTTTCAATGTCCACGAAATAAGCGAAAATATATACAGTGCGAAATAAAATATGACCACAGTATTGAACGGGTTGAAATAAAACAAATCAGATAAAAGACAAACTGTGTCTGCGTGGCAGACACACCATAACACCAGTTGCCATGGTTTCCGTCTAACTGACTGTGACAGCGTACAGCAACCTGCTGAGACAAATCCTGTGTTTGCATGTGTTTCCTCTATAAGCTGCTGTACAATGAGGGGAAATCACCCTGCCCGATAGATCAATAGTGTCCATTCTAACCAACTATTGCAACATGTGTGGATATTGTTTTACACTGGAAGCGATCCCTAGGTCTACACTTTCCTCCTATGCTTGATGTAGAGATCACTATACTTTGGCCAAGATAGTGGCCCCCGAATTGTAAAAAGGGGGTGTCACATGTCGATTTAAAAAAAAAATAGCCATTTGCCCATGTCAATTTTTAGAAATGGTTATGTCACCATGTCGTTTTTAAGAAATTATTGATGTCACCATGTCAATTTTAAGAAATTGTTCATGTCACATGTCACTTAGCCCAAAATATCCACACCCATTAAAAAACGAAATGGCGACAATTGGCCATTTTGAGGTGACGTTCCCCTTTAAAAGTGATATGTGACATGTCCAATCCATAAAAAAATGACACGTGATCTGAGACCTTGAATTTTAAGACTTTTTAGACATGTCTTTTCCCCTGTGACCTCAGCCTCAGGGGGCCCCAAGATAAATAGTGTGTTTTAGGTATGGCCTATAACTATATTGAGAGGACCAGTAACGACTTCAGAGTAATAAAGAGGAAGGCCGAAGCTGCTTAACAGCTTAAAGTCCGAGTGATTTCTATTCTATTTTCTATTCTATTCACTCATTTTTTTATTTCTTTTTTTGCGGAAATTGGCTGAGAAAAGTGGCGGTTGGCCAAACCTCCTCGATGGGTTTTAGATAACTTGAGGGTCATAACCTTCCCAGCAAATTGTCGTCATCTGTCACCATGATTGGTCATCAATGGTGACTCCTTTTGGAGTGATAACTCATTCCGTCATCTTTCGCCACTGTGTGTTAGACTCACGTGGCATAGCAATTGCTATTCCTGGTGATCTTGTGCTATAACGACGTCGAGTTCCATCTAGCGACATGTGTGAGCCACTTCACACAGGTTGACGAGGACTCATTACAATTTGCTGGGTTTTCATGTCGGCAAGCCATTTATACTTGTAAGGATAAGTGAGGGATAGTCATTTCCTTAATAGAAGGAAATATTCATGTGATCACCATCATAAGGGGTCAAATACAACACCATCGGTATTTACAATTGGACACAATAAAGTGAACGTTAACGGTATTGTTGGGACACATCCTCCTGGTGAGTCAGGTGAACAGAAAGCTTGACCAAGGGTGGAGCCTGTGAAGCACTATGGTTTAAACTACACTATCTGTTATGTTACATCATAGGCTGCAGGAGTTCCATTGTACATCTCCTCTAGTGGTCTAGTTAACCCTTTAAATGCCGCTGATGCAGGAGTGCATCATGCCCATTGGTCGTCATGATGCACCAATGAAGTGCTGGTGAGACTCTTTACCAGCACTTCGTGGAGCATCATGCCCACCCTCTTGGGTTGATACATAATACTCCTGGAGGGTCAGCATGATGCTCCAATGAAGTGGTTGGGAGTAGTCTCGCCAGAACTTCATTGGTGCATCATGACAATCAATGGGCATTAATACATCAGCAGCCCTTAAAGATTAATGTACACCCCTCCTGCTGAAGTTGTCTTTTAGCTGTGTTTATTTTAACACTTCAATGTAAGTAATGGGTGAGAGACATAGCCATATCATATCTCACCATAATCATCACTGCAAAATTGCCGTGATCGAAAGCACAATTGTTACTTCATATTCAGTCTTGAAAACCAGGGCCTATGTGAAGGCCTGGCATGACATGTTACAAACAGTGCATCAGATAAATTCACCATAAAGTTATAATCAGCATTGGCGTATGTTTCCGAACAATTAACAATTTGGTCCTTTTTGTACAATCAGATTCCTGAGATTTGTACAATCATGATCATAGCCTTCAATTACACAACAGAAATTTGTACTGTTTTCTCTACACGGCCATAGACTATATATACAACTTTAGAATAAGTAGTGCCATCTTAAGTTTTATGGGATTATTTGTACAATCACTTACACGATTTGATATGTACTTGTAATATGGTTGGTGATCCTCTAGAGCGCTTTCTTCCTACTAGAATTTGAAAGTGGTGATCGTATGGCCTTTTGGTGATTGTTAGTCATTCTGAAACATGCCCCAGGATCACTGGGGATGTTTTACATTATGCTACCTCATACAAAAGGTATGAGAGAGTCTTCACCTCTTTCCTAACCAAATGTTGTACACAAGAGTGGTATGTCTTGACTCTTTCAAATCGTAGTGGGTTCCCTAATTACATAATATAACCCTGCATCTAGTGAACAAGTAACCAATGGATAATTCATGACGAGTGTGTGTTAGTGAAGGATAATGACAAGAGGCCGTAGGCCGAGTGTTATTAGCCTTTGCTAACACACACGAGTCATGAATTATCCATTGACTACTTATTTTATACCATGAAACCAATAAATAATCAATATTATACCAATAAATTCAAGTTGAAAACAAAAATTATTCCCCCTCCCCGGGACTCGATGCCAGCCATTGTGCAAGGCGCTAACCGCTAGACCACCGCGTCTCCTCCTTCTGCGCCTGGCAGCGGACAGCGACAGCGCACACGGTGAAAAAAGACGCGTCTCGCTGTTATGTTTGTGTAGTATACACCTCCTTGCCCGGCAGTGGACAGTGACAGCGCACACGGCTTTGTATCATATCCAGACTTGGTTTGAACGGGGCGTTTCTCGTCAGTCCTCTTAGGCTGCAGGTTCGAGCCCTGCCCTGGTCAAGTCTATCATGGGTTTTAACATGTAACATATGACATGGAAGGACATGAGAGGCATGCTGTTATCCTGGATAACAGCACGCCTTACATGGATAACAGCACGCCTTACAAAATTGATGCTAAAGTATACAGGGTGTGCAATATCGACAGATATGTGTATGGCAATAGCCACGAAAAAGCACTGTGTACCCCAGAAATCGTGGTATAATGGTCACTAAATTAGGTTTTGACAGTTGCACCAGTGAATACTCATTAGTGACTAATGATTATTCACTGGTGCAACTGTCAAAACCTATACAATCACTACATCAAGTGATTATCATACAGAGGAGTTAACTATGGCTGTGATCGCCCAATGTAATTCTGATGGTTTAAAATCATATCGGATGTGTGCAGTCATACCACCTTGAGAAATACCTTCCAATTGTCTGTATCTGCATCGTGAATTTATTTATACTGTCATTTATTTTTGCATTCCTGAGGAAAATAGGAATTTAATATAAAGCAACATCTACACTAATTAGCATTCCTGAAGAAAGTGGGTCAGAGGAGACTTGTTGAGAGTAGGAGGGTGGATCTAACTGGTATATCATTAATTGCCCTTTCTCATGGCTGCAGCACTAAATGCACGGCCCCTTGTGTGGTGACCTCGGCCTTAGGCAGACTTGCTAGTGGAACGCTGAAACTATTCTACCTTCTTTGTGCTGATGTTTGAACGTCTGGAGTAAATTCATCATCGGAAGCAGAATTTGGCAAAATGAGGAATAGCAAACTATAGAGAGGTCAGGAGGAGGTTCAATAAACTTTGATAAACCATGGGCACTGAATTGCCACTATTGAAGCAAGGGCTATCAAGAAGGGGGACAGGGTGTAATGCCATGGCGGTGAGATTTCTTCTGCCTCTCTGTCTGTGTCTCTATGTCTCTGTCTGACACTCTGTTTCACACTCTGTTTCTCTCTCTCTGCCTCTGTCTCTCCCTGTCTCTCTCTCCCCGTCTCTCTGTCTCTGTCTCTCTCTCTTTCTCTCTGTCTCTCTTTCTTTCTGTCTGTCTGTCTGTCTGTCTCTCCCTCTCTCTCTCTCTCTCTCTCTCTCTCTCTCTCTCTCTCTCTCTCTCTCTCTCTCTCTCTCTCTCTCTCTCTATCTCTCTATCTCTGGCTCGTCCCACTCCCCTCTTTTTATCTAATATTTAACTAGCATAATACCCTTCTAAGCATTCTGAAATATCTAAATATCAAAAACCATCAAGGCACCAACCCATACTGGATCCTGTCCCTAGTACCCCAGGACCCCATATTAGGGTTAAGGTGTGTACCTCCAGGTTGTAGTGCTCCCCTGTGGTACCCCATACACACTGCCTCTAAACTGCAGCCTTAAAAAGCACAGGTAGCCAGAGTAATAAACACCAACATCACTCACCTTAGCGTGTGTTACTAAATGAATCAGGTCAGTATTAATCCATGAAGGTACATATATAGGTAAATCCTACAGGTAGTAAAGCTCCACCAGGTAAGGCAGCACTTAACTCCTCTCCCCCAGGTGTGTTAACGTATGGTAGGTGTGAAAGGTGGGGAGAGGCAGAGGGGACTGGGACACTGTGTTACTGACTGCCTCCTGTTCCTGCCTGCTGGGGCCCCTCCTGGGTGAGACAGCAGCAGCTCCTGTGGGGGAAGGAGGTGGGGGAATCGGGGGAGTGGGAGGGAAGGAGGGAGTTCAGCTTTAGTACCTATAGGGGTATACCAGGTCAAGCATGATACATGTAGATCAGGATTCCCTGGAGAGTTTGATCAATAATAAATAAAGTGAGTTCAGCAGCTTTTAAAAGTAGTATTTATAACAGAGTGAGGAGGGGTGGGGGGTTCTCATTCAGAACAAATCTGTGCTTGCTAAATCTAAGGACCAAGGGGATAATCCAATTAAGGGCCACATCCACTGCCAAAATATGGACCATCGGTTTTCTTCATCCGTTTTTTTGTCTCTCCATATAATAAATAGTATGTACGGATACAGCCGACGCATGGTCCATCTGTCGGCAGTGAATGCTGCCCTTTTAGTACAATATGGTTCCCCTCTAAGTGCGACCATCTACAGTTACATTAGCTCTATGACAGGGTCTGGGAGGGTCTGGAGGCATGAAGTATGTGTGTGTGTAGGGGGATAAGGTAAATGTGTCATGGCGTCATGGTTGGCTGAACATGGCCTAGTTAACTCGTCCTCAACCAAACACCAATACTCATAGCGTGACGGCCCCAGGTAGGCTTTACCTGGGCAGGCGGGGGGAGGGGGTAGACTAGTTTCAGGTCTTCACAACGCAGTGATTTTACAAGAATTATTAAGAACGCATTTAGACATCTAAGATTGGGTAAAATAGCGCCCTTTTGAACTAAGGTGTCTGCAAAATGGTGTTTTAGAATACTATTGCCAAACTTTTTTTTTCCTTTCTGTATAAAGCCACGTATGTGTAGGTGTACATTTTCATCTAAAAGTTCCATTTTGTGTGCAAACATTCCATATATGCAAGCAGTCTCGCCAGCACCTCATTGTCGCAACATGACGACCAATGGGCATGATGCATTAATGCATCAGCTTACCCTGATGCAACACATTTTACTCACTCACTCCCAGAGCTGCTACCTGTCTATGTTGTAAGTGGGAGATGGGATCTCTCTGGTTCATGAAACCGGTCTTTGCTGTCAGCCATACAGGTGTGACGTACTCCCTTGCCTCCACTTCTACATTACCACCGATCATTGCTAACTTGTTTATCTGTAAAAATCTGAGTTACTACCGATTTTTGCTAATTGCTTCCCTGCTTATACATTTTATTTTTGCAGTTTTTTTTTTGCCATTCATTCTGGATCTCATACCGCAGGAATCCAATACAAGCTAATAGCATTAGCTTACTATTGTAATGCCCTGCATATAAGGCGCGCCCTATAAGAGGGGAGAGACACCTGCTATGCTCTACAAAAGTAGCATAAGTTTGGAGTGCGCTTGTATATATATATATGAGGATTTAAATCTATACATAACAATAAATGGTGCATAATAATGACTCTGGATGTGACTAAGAGATTTTTTCTTAAACTCTGTCTCGAGTGCGCCTTATACCTGAGGAATTATCTATCATACCTATATGGTTCTATATGTTACCGTTAGGGGTCAGGAGGAGCATTGAATTAGTATCAACATAACACACTAGGTGGCGTATGGATACAATAAAGTCATGTTGTAGAGAATACTGGGGGTGCAGGATGTCTAATGGGCGCAGCCATTGCTGGATCCCCATTGCTGAAGCTGGATACTACCAGTTAGCTTTCATTTATAAGTGTTATCGGATGGGTTTTATTCTGCATTTAGCACTTTAATTCGTTTTAACTTAAACATTTTTTTTTAAACTTTCCTGATATTTTTCCGACTTTTTTTTCTCTCTCTCAAAATACTACCTTTTTTCAGGCCTTACACGAAAGATATTATAGGTATTGTGTGCATTAAAATAGATCACTGTCTTTAACCCTTTCACCCCTGCATTTTTGTTACTCTATGGGATTTGCGTGCAAATCCTGCTTTATGGGGAGGGTCCACCCTAGTGGGTCCACCCTATATATATATATATATATATATATATATATATATATATATATATATATATATATATATATATATAGTATATGCTGCACATTATAATGATTATGCGAGAATTTACAGTATCAAATATGAAGAATCGGGGTTATATCTATTTTAAGTTCCTTTTTATAATGCTGTGATTTTCGTCGTTTTATTTTTATATACCAGTAGATTTTGTAGCATTTGGAATTTTGTTCGGAAAAATGAAAAATAGAAATTGTGTAATGGAATTGAACCTTTGCCTGCAACCCTCATTCATCGTGTCCTTATTCAGTAAAAGTGTGTCAGGAAGCAATGTCTACTTGGTTGCCAGTGAAGTGTGATCCAGATAGATGGAGCAGGCCATGGGCTAAAAAGTGCCTGCCACTAGTTGGTAAGGGTGATATAGGCCACTGAAATGATGTGGATACATAAGGGGTTATGTACTAAAACTAGCTCACTATAAATGGCACCATTTGGCTAAGAGATAGTTGGAAATTACGTATGTATGTATGCTATATATTTCATGTTGGAAACAGTGGAATACTAATGCCCCGTCGCTTTAACCGAATCAGTCGCTCCTTTTAATACATGAAACAAATGCATGTGTGTACACATATTCGGTCAAACCGAGGTGAAACTATCCTAATTTGGAATATTAATATCAACTGGTTAACAACAAACCCCTTTCCAGCTCGACTGTCAGGAATAGCCAGCTATTTCTGGATAGAATGTATAAGTGCATCCAGGGGGCAGAGGTGGCCTCTTATGTACACCACTATAACATTGGGTGTGTAGAAACCTCCCAGATCCACATACAACCACAGACCACCATACAGGGTGGGGGAGCAGGGCCTGGCTACATCCTAAACAGCACCCCTTACAGTTAACATCAACAATAAAGGTAGGTAATAATGTAATATTCCATGTGGCTAGTGGGCTCTTTAGTACTCTGTAACTATTCAAGGATTGTCATGATTAGTGATGATACCATGAATACAGCTCTGTTGAGTAGGTCACCGAGGGACTGGTCATTATTCATCAAAAAGAGGAGGGCATTGGTACATTTGAGGGCATAAACATTTGACTGCCGCGCAGGAGAGGAGTAAAAAAATATTTTCTCGCGTCCGCGCAAAGACTCACCACTGCCCCCTGTTGATAAATAATGACCACTCCCTAAGGATGCTTTCATGCTTCTTAAGGATAGCTCGCTTGCCGACGGATCGCCAGATCGCCGGTTCGAGTCCCGTCCGAGTTGACTCAGCTCTCCATCCATTCGTTGGTCGGTAAAATGAGGAGCACCAGAGATTTATCCCACTGTGCAAAAGTAAGCAGGGGGCAGTGACAAAACGTGGAGACAGAAATGTCAAAGCGAAGCGACCATAGGCTGGCATCCATGGGCACTGTGTATGTATCCTGAAACCTGTATAGCCCCATGGTACTTGTTTCTGTGAGGTACACCTCCTGAAAGCTGAATTGCCTGTGAGGGAGATCAGGACCCAGCTCCATGTGCACGAGCACGGCCACTATACCAAGGGCAGGAGTAAAACTTACTTACTTTTACTTAATGCCAATCAACCAATCTGAAACATCAATTCAGCATCATCTTGAGATAAATGTGAATGAAATGTAGATAATTATGAGAGGATGCCAGAGTGATATGAGAGGTTAAACAATGAAGGCCATCCCCGTGTATAAGCCTGCATAGCCTGGTCAATATGCCTCTTATTGCTTGTATAAGCCAGGGCCTATATATGAGGAAATACTGTTCTTAATTTAGGATAGGCCGGGGTGATAGATTGACTGTGACTGTGAGTAATGCTGTCCTGACATTGGGTTGGCCTTTTGGATGTGGGTACTGATTCAACATGCCCGAGCAAATACACCTCATGTTAAGTTATATTCAATAAAGGGAAAAGAATTTACACGTGCAAATGTGTCTATGGACGGACTGAGTATATATCTACATTCCTATACATATCTCTACATAACCTGGCAAATAGAGGGATGATGCATTCTCTTTTGAGACAGTTCTGCCATAATGTTATTTCAAATTCCATTTTCTCCCATTTCAATGATATTTAATTTATGATCAGATCTAAAAAAAGGTTTAGGTTAAATGCCCACACACAAAGAACAGTATGTTAAAATTTCAACCATAATTATAACTATCTTTCCCAGCATATTTCATTAAAGCATAGTTTCTCTCATGTTTTAATGAATGAATCTTTGTAGTTATGATGGCTCTTTGTAATAGATGTAGCAGGCTCTATCAGGGGAGGGGGCACTGGGGTTAGTATGAGGGTTGTTCTTGAAAAAAAGAAAAAATATCTGGCCCGCACTCAAAACTACTGGCCATTGGCCACTGAGCCAGTGTTAGTGTCTACCCCAGATATGCAAATATATCACAATATCAATTTATGCTAGCTTCTGCACATTGCAGTCCTGGTCCCACTTATATTCATGATCTTACTTATTTTTGCGTAAAATCAACCATTTAGTTTCTTTGAAGTTAGCAGACAGAGTATAGGATCTGGGACATACAGAGTAGGGTCAACATGTAAACAGTAGCAACCACTTTGATATACACATCAAAAGGTAAATATTGAGGTGGAGGCACCGGACCCCATTTGGTCTGACCTTTTATGTACTAAGTTCACCTCTCACTCAAAGGGGACAGAGATTAGTAGACTACAGAAGAACCAAACAGCATTCCCCAATTTATAACACATGATAGATAGGCTAATGATAGAATAATGGTCCCCTTTATTTCCCCTCCACTATCATCACATGCATCTGTGCCTCTTGACTATTATGAATATACCGTATTCGACGTACCGTAATACCCCTGGTGCGCCTTATAGAAGCAGAATTATTTAGGAGATATTTTTCTCTAAAATTTCCCCAATACTCCCTTGACCCTGTAAAGTGGTAAAATGGGATGGCGGAGGCTCTAAGATGGCCACATGTCTTTGAATTTTGAAAATCCGTTGATTAGAATAAAAGTTATGAATTTTTTTACTTTTACAATCACATCTGCAAAGGCTGGGTGCGCCTTATACGTGAGGTTCGCCTTATACGTGAGGTATTACGGTAATAAGTGCACATACCCTGATAAGTGCACATACCCTCCTTTTGCTTCGGTCTTAAACTCACATTTCTGATATTTGTTTTTTGAAGTACCGTTTGTCGTATTCAAGCGCCCCGGCGGTTTGTGATTTGACGGCCCCATTTCCCCCGGTGCTGATACAAGACAGGCGCTTATTCAGAATGCAGTGCTTAAGTAAGTTTTAAATACCGGGTACCCCTGTACCCCTGGCGCTTATTTGCGACTGGCGCTAATTTAAATCCCGGCGCTTAAACACGACAATACGGTACAAAGTGCATAAATTACGTCGAATACAGTACTAACATAGCACAGATGTAATGTGAAGGGAAACCTGGTGTGTGGCATTAGATGCAGAGACTAGAGTACTAATAGTATGCATTATCAGGATATTGTTAAACTAGATTCTCTTAAGTAAACTGTAACTTCAAAGAAGTAGAATTCACACATGATTTGGATTTATATTGTTTTGTGCTGTTTTCATCATTTTTTTACATAGCTTGTATAGGGTCTATAGCCATAAAGGAGCGTGTCTTATTGTCTAGAGATGTCTTGATAGAGTAAGATCTGCAATAGTGTCTCTCAGTGTTCACCTATCTGAAGTATGGTCCTCTCCTTAAACGGCTCACATGTTCCTTTAATCTCTAATATTGTTTTTTTGTTTAGTGATTTTTCAGGTAGCCAACATAACACTATGTCTATCCTGGATGCTAACACATTGTTAGTGCTGGTGGGGACTTTGGTTGGTATCCTCCTGGTGAAGAAGCTGCTACAGATGTTAACAGGACCCAAGTTACCCCCGGGTCCTATGCCATTCCCCCTTGTAGGGAACATACCTCAGCTATCATCCAGACCTGATCACTCTCATCTCACCTTCCAGGAACTAGCCAATAAGTAAGCTTGAAAAGAAAAAAAAGAAAAAAAACCCAATAATTAACAATAAAAAGACTATGCTAATTGTAAAACCTTCTATTTGGAGCTAGTTCATTGTTATGGGCATATATCCTTTGACAGAAAACATTGGAGTATTCTGCTAAAATAGGCCCAAACCCATGGAAGGAATGCACTTCATAGCTATTTGAGCATAACTGTTGCAAGACTGTAAGATGCTATTTTGTACTTTTGAATGGTGTTAAATATTCCCAAAACTTCCTAGGAGTTTGTTTCTGAAAAGGATAGAATTAACCCTGACTATAGACTTTTAGTGTGCCGACATGTTTCGGTCTTTTCAGACCTTTATCAAGGCTATTTTATTTTGATTCAAATTTGCCTGAGGTATAGTTGGGAGCCTTTTCAGGCCATTCAGACATTCCATGGTAAACAATTCATGGGCACATGGGTAGTAACACAGCAAATGACTCCCAATTCTAGGGATATGTAGTAACTGCTTGTGATTAGGTGTGTAGAAGGCTCCGGATTGGGGGGACCTTTTATAAAAGTTTTTCTATATAAACAACTGTCAACAATTTGTAGAGAAAAAAACAAAGTGAAAGTTCGCCCTAGGTGTATGACCCAGTATTAGTTTTTTTATCACATGTTGTATCACAGGTATAATATCAGTCCAATATTGGATTGAATGTTCTCTTGAACTCCCTTGATGTGGTGATTTTTGGGAGAGTAGGGCTATCAAAATTGACAGGGGGGTACTCATTTTCTGGCCAGGGTATTTCTACCCAATGCAAGATGTCGCAGCCAGAGGATTTATCTACATCGGGATATTGTTTGGATGTAGTGCGTGTCGGTGGATCTAAGGCGGCAGTGGATTGTAGGCCTAATTCACGTTCTGCAGTGTCCAGGTCTATAGTGAGGAAATCTGTGTCTGCTTTTGACAAAGTTTTCATTGGTATTAGGATATCAGGTGTGCCTTGGGGGTTATCTCTGGTAGGGGTTTTTTCTGGGTCGCTCACTTCAATCTTAGGTCTTGGTTGGGACAATTTTTCAATTGCCAGATTTTGGGAGTGTACAGCCTCCATATATGAATTAATTTCTTCATTAAATACCGGTACTGTGGGTGGAAGGAATACCGCTTCCGGATGAATTCT
This sequence comes from Acholoe squamosa, assembly GCA_949317995.1. Classification (NCBI taxonomy): domain Eukaryota; kingdom Metazoa; phylum Annelida; class Polychaeta; order Phyllodocida; family Polynoidae; genus Acholoe; species Acholoe squamosa. The sequence goes on from OX439041.1 coordinate 71,250,106, forward strand.
AGGAGCTTTTCCTGGTCGTGTAGGCTTGGGTGGGTGGTTGAATGGACCTATATTAGGTTTACACATACCATTTAAATAAACCGGCGATGGTGGTGACTTTGACTGGTACGGGTCTGGTGCCGCTACAATATTGAACTTGACTGCTGGTAATGGTTTCTGATTGAAGTCAAAGGATTTCCACTTATCTATTGTTTCCTGGCGTTTCTGGAGTTTCATGGCTGGTTTCTGTTTTCTATAGGTGACAGTTTTCTTATTGATCGCACCAGATGGTTGTAGCTTGGGTGGTGGGAGGTAGAGAATACCGTGGTCAGGCGGTTCTTCAGGGTGCTGGCGTCTCAGATGTCTATTTAGATTCGACTTTTTGTACTTTGAAATTAAATTAAATGTTGTGAAAATAATATCTCACCCATACTGGCAGGAAAGTCATGAGGACATCTGTTTTTCTCTCTCATTTGCATTCTATTACTGTTTAACATTAATCTATGTTCAAATTGTTATGACCTCATAATAGTTACCATCACTTGTTTATAGGTATGGTGATGTCTTCACTATAAGCTTATTCAACACTAAATTCATTGTATTCAACACACATGAAATCATCAAGGAGGTCTTCATAAAGAATGCTGATGCATTCTCCAACAGACCGATGTCCTACCTTGTCAGGCTGGCAACTGACAACGGAAAAGGTAAGTTTTACATTATGCTGCATAGAAGGTGGCAAAAAGGTACATCTATTTCAGTGATTTATGCAATTGTGTCTACATACAAATTAGAGTTTACACAGTTGATGACTCGATCAAGGTTCTATGTTAGTTACATTTGTTAACGTGATGTACATAAGTAATGTTATTAGGAACATTCGTCTATTGCATCAGCACATCTACGACTCAACAAGTGAAAACAACCATCCGCAGGATATTTTCAGTTCCCCATTTGGCTACCAAGGTCCATCACATGGGCAAAATAAGTCTTAAATACACATGAAATTGCACTAGGCTACCCTTTTCATGAAGATTAAAAAGCAAAAACATTGCATCTTGCTTGCAAACAATCTATATTTGGAAGATGTAGAAAAATAAACCTTTTTCACAATTGGCCATTTTGGCTATTTCTGGTTGCCACGGTAACCATTATGTCAACCTAAATTTTGAGATTCCCGGGTATTCTAACTAAGAACCCAAAACTGGGAAAACAGATTGAAAATTCCTCCCAGACCAAAAACTGTGACAAAGAGGCTAAATGTAGGTTGACCTTGTCAGGTATCATCTGGCAGGAAGGTAGCACGTGGAAAGGGATCAGGAAGATCACTGTCGCCTCACTGCGTGATTTTGGTGTTGGCAAGAAGTCCATGGAAGGAAAGATCCTGGAAGAGGCTTCTGCACTGGCTGATGTAGGAAATATTAATCTTTTGATTTAATCATCATGGATTACTGATAGAAAACAATAAGATTTGAAATGATTAAATAAATAACATCCTTTACCACATTTCTGCATGGATTTAATGACACGTATACATACTTTGTAATACATACATGGTGACATGAGCTTTGGGTGTTGAGAAACTAACAAATCAACTGAGATCAGGTTATTTGTGTATATGTCATAAGATTTACCACTCATATTCATATATCATGTCACTTCTCAAGGTGATTGCTGATCATGAAGGGAAACCTTTTGATCCAACCCAACTAGTGACAGAAGCTGCCAGTAATATCATCTGCTCTGTCTGCTTTGGCTCTAGGTAAACACACTTTAAAATTTCATATTTTCAATCACTTCATTATTCAAAGTCATTTATACAGCAGTTAACCTTTATTTTCCTATTTCCTATTTTCCTGGTACAAATCTGTTTTGACCTAAAGGTATGATATATGCATATAATGATATATGCATAACGAAATACCTGTTTGTGATTTTTTAGTGATTAGTGGAAGAAATTCAAGAAATGTATTTGTTAATTGCTTGTTATGCATGCCCTCCTACTATGGTATTTTAAGACAACATCCCTCAAATAAGACATCCAAGACTGTTTGACACCTGGGTACCAGTGGCGGATTTAGAGGGGGGCAAAATTAGGGGCTAAATGAGGTGCGCAACCACCCCACCCCCTTTCAAAATGCTGGATCCGACACTGGGTACAGTTTGAGAAATTATGCCTCATTTGAGGGATAGCATCGTATCAAGCGTAACCTCCTTTCACTTGTCTGCGGGCTTTACTTTTGATGCAAAGAATATATTGTGTTTCATGTGATGTCATTGGGTGTTGATCTGTTACATCCAGGTTTGAGTACACAGACAAACAGTTTAGGTCTCTGATAGACAAAATAGTCGAGAACATGGCCCTTGGTAACTTCATGGAAGCTGTAGACCATATACCCATCCTACGACTATTTCCGTTTCCTGCAAATGTAAGCTGAGACATTTCTTATTTCATAAACCTCCATAAACCTGATTAACTTGTTACAATATCTATAGATTGATATGCAACGACACTAATTTTATAGACACATGCATAATGACTTAGGGCAGGTTAATGTGTCATTGTAATGGCAGGACTACCATTTTTTGTCACTGTTGTGGCAGAACTCTTTCAATTCCTGTCATCTTTCAGATACAAAAGCAACTTGCAAATGTGAAAGACATAGACCGGTTTATAAGAAGTCAGATTGAGGAGCATCGGGGAACATTTGATAAAACCAATCTGAGGGACTTCATTGATCTGTACATAGAGAAAGAGGCGGAAGACCATGCAGAGGATGAACTCTTCGCAGGTAATGGTATCAAGTTGAATGTGTCAACAAAAACATTCAAAAAGTACTTAATGACCAATGTCAAAAACAAAAAACACCAAACTAATTTTTTAAAGTCTAATCACTGCATTTATCAAATAATAATGAAAGTGAAATGATGCGGTCATGGCAGTCTAAAGTGTGTATTCTGCCTCTCATGTCAATTCACAGGAACTAGAAATTTGAGTAAAAATACCTAGAATAGAGTTTATACTTTTCATTCGCAGAGGCCAACATCAGAAATGTTATCAGGGACCTGTTCTTTGCGGGAACAGACACAACAGCTACTTCAAACCGCTGGGCAATGGTCTACTTGCAACACTACCCAGAGATACAAAAGCGCCTTGGGAAAGAAATGGAAGAGGTTGGCCTAGAAATATATTTCAAACTGTTCTTTATACTTGTTCAGCTTTAACTATGACATATAAAATCTTCAAATGGTCCATCATATCCACCATTTTCTATATACCGTTCTTGCTATTATTATACATATAAATATATTGGTTATGAGACTATGGTTATTTATAACTTGGTTTTCAGGTTGTTGGCAATGAGAGACAGCCATCCCTCAATGATAGGGCATCCCTCAACTACCTCCAGGCTTTCATCATGGAAATACTCCGCCACGCTTCTGTCGGTTAGAGAAATAAAAATTCTTGTTGTTTATCCGGTTTATAAATGTAGACCAGGAATGAATGTCATGAATTACATGAATACTCAAAGACTCCAAATCCTATGGCCAGCTTTTACTATGTATCTACATATCAAAAAGAAATCTTAGAAAACCATTTCATAACATTGTAATTTGTTATACTTAGATGTTCCCAATACATATGCCATTCAAATGTTCACTAAAATTGACTGTTGATTGGGATAAACTTCTGATTCAACTTAACGCAATACCTCACATATAAGGTACACCTTGTATAGTATGCAGTATTACACCTGTCTGCATACATCTTAAGTCAGGGTGATTCCTATATGTGAAGATATTAAACTAAAGAACAATATTGAAGGAAGTGCCTCATACGCAACCTAATATGGTTAGTCAAGTATGAGAATCATGAAGATTATGTACTTTATAGTTCTGTTCTTTACAGGATTCTCTACTCTTCCACACCTGTGCACTGCTGATACACAGATCGGTGGTTACACCATTCCTAAGGGTGCTACAGTCCTGGCTAACATCTACCACGTCCACATGTCTGAGAGGTACTGGAAGAACCCGACTCAGTTCAACCCTGACAGGTTCCTGGATGCCAATGGGAAACTCATGAACATCAAGGATGGCTTCATTGCCTTTGGTGCAGGTAAGATTTATTTGTGTGCAGTGCTCTGAATATAGTGTGCACATAATGTACAATGCCACACCCTTTACGGTACACCTAGGGCTTCAGTTTAGTACTGTTTCATAGTATGACTTTCTTATCTTTTAGGGGCAGTATAATTATGTCCCCCTGTATAAATCACACCTCATTTGTGAGAGACTACAGTTTTACTAGGGTAACAAACACACATCCTCAGTAATGAACAAATCTTCAATCCATAAACAGTTAAAATATATCTTTTTATCCATTTACTTCTGTTTTATTTAAGGATCACGTCAGTGTATTGGTGAAGCTCTTGCCAGGAGTCAACTTTTCCTCATCCTGGCCTGCCTCATTCAGAAGTTCACATTTAAACCAGCTGATGAGAACAAGCTACCCCCGATCCTAGGCAAGGCAGGAATCACACTTGCCCCTGAACGGTTCAGGGTCAGAGCTATTCCCAAGTAACAACTGATTGACTTTCTGTCAATTCTCAGTGACTTTTACTTGTCCTGGAATTTTCATCAGGTCTGAGCCGAGGCTGACAAGTAACCCCAAACTTTGAATATACCCTGTACTCAAAAGTATCAACATACACACATCCATCTACAGCTTAAGAAGTATACCCAGGGCCATTTCTTACCCTGCTTCCCTGTGATCACTGGACCCTGACCACCCTCTACTGGTGTGCAGTCAAGCAGAACATGAGTTGATATTACTGCGTGGGTGTTACTGAGGTGTGAATCCACCCCCTACACCTATCCTTACCTATTGTACTCTTAGGGAAGCCACATTTTAGTATTTTCTTGTTCAAAATGCTCTAAGCTTTTGCATGGGCTTAGTGTTTTCTTTAGGAAATTTAACACCAAAATCGGAAATAGGTTTTAGTGGTACCTACAGGTACATTTTGTGGTTATCTGATGACAAAATCAAAGATTTACTTCACATATATGATATTATTGTAATTCTTTATGCTGAGTGTGTTCCTGGGTAAATAAATGTTACTCTTTTATGTAGTGCTATCACCAAAATAATAAAAGTAATAGAACATGGTGAAAATACACTTTTAATTTCTCTTTGATAAAGTACTCAGATCTGTCCATTCAGGGCTAGAAATGGCCATGGCCCTACACCAATGATGGAGCCATATAGAGTGCAGTCTCCAACCTGTTCATTGATGAAAAGAAATGTGTCTGTTGTATATGACCTATCTTTATCCAAAATATCATTTACTGGTGGAAAATTCAAAGACACTCCATCATCAGAAATCAATGTTACCTCCATAGAGAGCAGGCAATTTGCTATTTCAAATCAATAATTCTGAGTTATAAAGGAAGGGATTATATGAGCATAACATGCAATGCATGACCCTGTAAAACTTTAATAATTTGCTTTTCGTTCCAGTCATAAAAAAAACAAAGCTCATACATGTATAAGTCCATTAACCAGATGGTCTAAATTAGTAGACTGAATTGTCGATAAGATAAGACATGGGCATCATGGATAGGCAATGCAACAGGAACTTCATCCAATTAAAGCACAAGGATATCTGGATTTCTTGAAACAGGATATTGAAGGTGTACTGGATGATTGAATGTCAACTTCTTGCTATATAAAATTTTTCAATACATGAATGATACAATTCAACCAGGCAGATTGTATTCGTTATTCCTGGATTCTTACTTTCTACTATGGCTGTCTAGTACAACATTGCATTGACCTGGTCTTTACAAATTGTGATAACATAGTATCTGCGGGTCCCATGAACATACATTTGAGTGACCATCTCCCGGTACATATTCAAAAAAAGAATCCTAAAATAAAGACAACATATAGAAAATTCTTTGGCAGATCTTATCGAAATTTTGATATGAATAAATTATTGCTAGATTTTGAAAATTGTGATTGGTCATATTTTGACAATTGTCAGGACCCTCAAGAGTGTTGGGATACGTTTGAAAATCTGCTTAAGAGAATGCTCGATATACAATGCCCTGTTAAGTGCTTTAAGGTCCAAGATAAACCATCCCCTTGGATGACTAACTATTTGTTAGAAAGAATTAATGATAAGAATTTGGCACTGAAAGAGGCCAGACGTTCTTTTATTATTCTATTCTATTATTAAGTGGCATGATGCTAGAGAAATTAAAAATGCTGTTAATATGGAGGTAAACATTGCGAAACAAACATATTACAAGGACCTAGCTGATGCCAATGTAAAGGATTCTAAACAGTTCTGGACGACCATTAAAGATATCTTACCTTCCAGCAGTGCTAAGTCTAACAGTATAAATTTGGTTAATGATAACGGAGATTGTATTTCTATAGAAAATACCTCTGATTTTATCAATACTTTCTATGCCGAAATAGGTCCTGGACTGGCTTCAGCTCACCTTTTACCATACGCATTTCAAGGTGAAAGATGCATAGATGATATGCCAGATTTCGATTTTTCGGACGATGATATTATGAAATGTGTCAAGGACATTGATACGTCTAAGTCTTCTGCTCTCCAATATTTGCCTACTCATATTTTTAAATCAGCAGCTCTACATATGGCTACCAAATTTGTGAAGATCATTCGGCTTTGTGTTGAAAATGGAGACATCCCAGATACATGGAAAATTGCTACTGTTACACCTTTACCCAAGGGGGGGGGACCCCACCAACGTTTCAAACTACAGACCCATTAGTATTCTACCTGTTCCAGGAAAAATTCTCGAAAGATTAATACATACAGCCATTTCAAAGCATTTAGATTTACATTCAATTTTATCAAAAAATCAAGGTGGATATCAGAAGAAAAAATCTACTCTAGACTCAATCTCTAAACTTGTTGATGACATTCTTGAAAACAGAAATAAGGGTAATATCACCCTAGCAGCTTTTATTGACATTAAAAAGGCTTTTGACTCTGTAAATCACAATATACTTCTGGATAAAATTGAGCAATATGGGATTAGAAATAGAAATTTGACCTTGATTGAAAATTACCTGTCTCGTCGCCAGCAATGCTCCATTGCCAACCATAATAAGTCTGCTAATTTGCCATTGGTCTGTGGAGTACCCCAAGGGTCAATTTTGGGACCTCTTTTTTCTTATTATATATAAATGATTGTATAAATCAAGATGATGCTCACTCTACTATGCTTTATGCTGACGATTCTGTTCTCTATGTGTCTGGAAAGGTAATAGAAACAATTTCTGCTACGTTAACAACTGCCTTAGAAGGTTTTTACCACTGGTCTTCAAAAAATAAGCTCACTATTAATGAATCAAAAACCAAAGTAATGCTTTTTGCCAGCAAAACTAAATCGAGAAACTTGAGGAAACCCAAAATTAAATTAAATGGCAAGGTTCTAAAATATGTGGTCTCTTATAAATACTTGGGTGTACTCCTGGACCAAGAGCTAAATTTTAACATGTATGTTAGAAATATTATAAACAGGCTGCGCCACAAGTCTTTTCTTTTATATAAAACTAGGAAATACATGTCGACAGGAGTCAGGTTAAAAATGTACAAGAGCTATATGTTACCTATAATCGATTACTGTAATATTCTATATATGGGATCCAGTGTTATGAACCTGGAGGAGAATGCAGAACAAGTGTATTAAGACCTGTTTGTCTCTCCATATTTTGACTCCAACTGTACAGATACATAAAGAGGCCTGTCTACCTACACTAGAAAACAGGAGATTATTTCATATTAAGTCATTTGCCTACAAAAGATCTAAGCTAGGACAATATGTCAAACCAGTAGTAAGACAAACCAGGCTAAACCAAGCACCCTTATTGAGTTACCCAACCCCCAGGTGTACAGCATTTGAAAAATCTCCTATTGTACTTACTGCTTCCATCTGGAATAGTCTTAGCACCGAAGTAAGAAATATAGACAATTATGACATGTTCAAAAATAGGGCTAAATTGGATATGATAGCATCGATCCCTACCTAATATAATTTCTTAACTGACTAGATGTATTATCTTATTATCTTATTACTATCAGTTTTGTTAATAATTTTCTTTTTAAAGGGAGTCATACTGATATAATTGTAAAACGATGGTTGCCTTTGCCTTCTCTCAACGTTAACATGTTATTCTTATCCTACATGTTTCATCGATATTTTGATTATAATATTTCATGATAGCATTCATAAAACAGTTTACTGATGATGCTATCATTAACTTTATTGACCAGTATAACCCTACATATCCCCAAGTATTGGGAGAGCTATTCTGTGATTGTCTAATGTCAAATTAATTGTTTGGTCAAATAAAAGTTTAAATTGTTCAAAAAAAAACAACAAAAAAACATGTCTGTTCCTGTATAGCTGCATCAGGGGCTGTTTTCTTTTTAGGCCTTGTCATTTACTGACATCAAATACACCTAATAGCTGTGAGATGGGCAGCTGCAAAAGGCTGCATCCCTACACAAACCTACTTTCTGGAGCATTGTTTATATGCATGGAGGGTGTTGCAACATATTTATGATAGTGAACAGTACAGGATAATGATACTGAGCTAGCACCCTCTGTCATATTATTCATTTGAATAACAAAGCATGGAAAATGTGCTACAAACAGAACTAGTTTTACACTCACAGTGTTGTTTAGCAGATCAAAGTCAAAGCTGAGAACCAAAAGTGTAATTTATAAAGTGATTGAGGACCCTGTGTCTCTTTAAAGTTCTCTATCTTATCTTTATTCTTTGTTTGAGTTGCATTGCATGTGTAAACTGTATACCTAGGACTTTCGGCACAGGCCACTTATCTAAGGCGCAAGGTACTTTAATCCCCTGAATATAAAGCAAAGCTCTTACACAGGGATAATATGATGTTAAGACCACCAAAGTGTTCCAGTATCAATGCGATAATTAATGTATGTCCAATATTCAGAAACAGAAAGAGCAGGCATAAAAGAGATATCAATGGCCTATTACAGCTACACTTTTGGTTCTCAGCTTTGACTTTGATCTGCTAAATCAATAGCACCAAGCATCACAGCATCACCAGTTGTAAATATTCGTGTAAAAGACTTTCATAAGACAATCTCTAACTTGAGTTAATGTTACAAAGCGCACAGGTCTAGGGCTATTTTTTTGTATCTTCAGTCTTACTCTATGCATATAAGATGTACCCTGACTCTAAGTTAACGCACCAGGTGTACATCCTAGTGAACATGCAGCACCTTATTCTTGAGGATTCAGGGAGTTACCTGTCAGGGCTAGATGGTTATCCATGATAGTGTAACTTTGATATATAGGCCAGGTGTCAACTGCTAAAGGAGAATAAAATCTGTCTAACTAGAACATCTTTTGAATAAAGTACCCTGATTAATTTTTCTCAAATGCGTGCAAGCATTATTTTTGACAATGATAAAAAGGGATATTATACATGTATGTTGTTATTCCTCATTGTGCTCATGTTTTTGCCAACCTTCTTCACAAAAAAAAACTATGTATCTATATATCATTGGGAAACATTTGCGAGAAAGGAAATAAATATAAAAATGGAAATACATGTAATATACAGAATGTATCCAGTCTTTGTATACATGCAACCCTCATTCATCTTGTCATTTACCTAAGTATGTCAGGAGGCCATGTTTAGTAGGGTGCCTGTGATCCCCAGCTGTGTTACACATAGATTGACCAGGGCATGCAGTATATACCGACTTTGCATGTTTACTGGTGGGTGCTAGTGCCATGCTGGTAGTGCATGCAGGTGTGACTACACTGCAGCTACCAGCTCAGGCCTAATTAACATGCATTCTCACGAGATTTGCAGCTTCAGGGGTCAAAAAGCCACTCTATAGATGGGTTAGTTTCCACACCTGGAGGTGTGATGAGTGATAACCCACACTAACCATACCTTTGAAGTTGTATTTATATTATTAAGCGACTCTTTTTTGGATACAGGTTATGGTTATAACCTGTGTCCAAATTAATGGAAATGTCTAACTTCTCAATTGGTAACATTCCTATTTCAAAGGTATGGTGATGTCTTCACTATTAGCATATTCAACACCAAATCCATTGTGTTAAACACACATGAGATGTTTAAGGAGGTCTTCATCAAAGATGCTGATGCCTTCTCCAACAGACCGATTTCCTATCTTATCAGGCTAGCATCTGATGGAAAAGGTAGGTTTAACATTAGCTTCACTCCTTTTTCTAATGACTTTTGACACCATATCCAGATTATTGACAGCCTAATGTATAATAGCGATGGTGTGTTTCACTAAAAAAAAGCTTTCCATTTTATATTGTACACAGCATAATGAGTCAAGGCTTTATGCTAATAATTGTCATGATGCACCTAATATCTCAGTAAAATCATTAAGACACTTGCTTTAGTGTATCATTCCAAGCCTTCAAAAGTACTTCAAAATCTTAGATTAGGCATTGATGGATTATTTCATGAAACTACTTCACTATTATTATGCCAACCAAAGACTGAGTGAATTAGATCAATATCCTGTCCTCCAAGCTTCAAATGTGGTGTAGTATAAATTACTCTTATTGCTATGTTTCATCTGGTGCGAGGGTAGTACATGGAAAGGGATCAGGAAGATAATTGTTGCTTCACTGCGTGACTTTGGTGTTGGTAGGAAGCCTATGGAAGGGAAGATCCTGGAAGAAGCTTCTGCACTGGCTGATGTAAGAAACGATAATCATTTGTTTCACTAGGAGCTTCCAAATATAGAAAACAACATTTATTGTAATAAATACAAAGCATAGATTGTACAACGTTTTTGCACATTAATTTACTGACTCTATGACATGCTCTATAACCTGTATGAAAGATAAATTGTCAGAGGCAAATTAAATGAACTATGACCCAAGTACTGGTGTATGTTCCAGACATTCTGTTTCACAAGACTTAACACTTTGATATCTACCTCTCTGATAGAGGTTAACAAATAATGCATAACTCCAGGTAATTGCTGACCGTGAAGGGGAACCTTTTGAACCAACCCAAATAGTGACAGAAGCTGCCGGTAATATAATCTGTTCTGTCTGCTTTGGTTCCAGGTAAACACTTTCACATTTCAGATTTTCACTTTATTATTCAAATATCTTTATGCAACAGTTAAGGTACCATCCATCCTCCATATGGTACAATAAGGTTTTATCCCTAAACATAGTAGTGTGTTATTAGTTTATAGCTCTTGGAGGGATGTGTGTGTGCTCTAGTGACATGTGATGGGCATTGGCATATAAAGGTGCTCAGTTGCTTATTTAAATTGAATGGCATTCCTCAACATGCTTCGTTTGAAGGTCTTCAAGTCATTCTAGAAGCGTTATATGTGAATTATACCCTGGCAGTGCAGAGCCATTGTATATATCTCTAGTTGTATCTACATATACCCCATTGTATTTCCTCAACATCCCCTCGCAACGAAACTGTTATTAAGTTTGACTAGTCCGGATAACTGGAGGTGTTCTGAGGCTATTGAGCTTTGTGTGGTGGTAAGGTGTTGAGAAGTGCCCTTGTGTTCCAAATATGTCTTCCCTAATTCATGTCTGTAGGATTTATCTTTGCAGAGAGCTTTGCAATTCCTTTGATTTTTCTCTCACTGTAATCTCATTATGCATCTATCTGTTACATCTAGGTTTGAGTACACAGACAAGAGGTTTAGGTCTCTGATAGACAAAATAGTGGAGAACATGACAAAGGGTAACTTCTTGGAGCCTGTAGACCATATTCCCATCCTACAACTGTTTCCATTACCTTCAAATTTAAGCATTTTCTGGACGTTTGAGTGCATATTTATGTTAATAAGCTTAATATTGTTTAAAGTAAATATGATTATGCTTAGTACTCAGCACTTTAGGTTCTTCTCTAATAAAAGGGAAAATATTTTTGTTAACATAGAAACATGCATGATTGTGTTGAACAGGTTAATATGTCATCGCAATACTGACAATGCATAAATTCTTTTTGTTTATGAATTATTTCCTGACATATTTCAGATACAGAAGCTACTCACAAATATTCATAATATAGAACAATTTATAATGAGTCAGATTGAGGGCAATATTTGATAAAACCAATCTGAGGGATTTTATTGACCTGTACATAGAGAAGGAGACTGGAGATCATGCAGATGAAGAACTATTTGCAGGTATTGAAATAAAGTTGCATCTGTATAAAAGTCAAAAGGCATGTTGTGAACAAGGCCATAAAACAGAACTGCATGAATATAGGCCTACTGAAAAAAGATTACTACATGATTGATTAAGGAGAAGTAAAGAAAAAAGTAAAACAAAGCAGTTCTGTCACTATTCATGACAGTATAGAAATTATGTTTTCACCTAAAATATCAAGATCCATGGATATAGCTGAATTAAGCAAAAACAATTAAATCAAAATCTATACTTCAATTCCAGAGGCCAACATAAGAATTGTCATCAGGGACCTGTTCTTTGCTGGGACAGACACAACAGCTATTTCAACTCACTAGGCAATGGTCTACTTACAACACTACCCAGAGATACAAAACCGCCTTGGGAAAGAAATGGAAGAGGTTGGCCTAGAAATGCTTTTCATATTGTTTTATTTCGCATTTCTCATATTTATGCATGAATCTCATACTATTCATGCATTACATAAAGTACCCATCATATCTGCTAATGCATTTAGGCTTTTTCTATTGTATGCCATTATAATATGTGCTACTACTATACATAATTATGCAGTTATCAGCTAAGAGACTGTGGTTATGCATATCTTGGATTTCAGGTTGTTGGCAATGAAAGGCAGCAATCTCTCAATGACAGGGCATTCCTAAATTACCTGAATGTCTTCATATGAATGCCTTGCTTCTGTTGGTAAATACATTTAACTTTTTTTCGAAACTAATGTGCACTTCAGGCACACATTTATATCATGCTTATATATGATATAAATAATATATGATAGGACCAGTGAAATAGGATTTATAGGAGTCCTACCGAGCGAGGGTCTCTGTGACTACAGGATTAGACCTCTTTTCTAAGAGACGTCAAAGCCACCTTTCATCTATTCAAACTGCAGTAAGGGGTTTATCTCCAGAGGAGTATATAATGGGTGTGGACCACTAAATTTGACATGGTGACATGGCAATTTCTTAAAATCGACATGTGACATGAGAAGTTCTTAGAGGTGACATGGGACATGGGGATTTAAGTGACATGTGACATAACCATTTCTTAAAATCGACATGTGACATGAGAGGTTCTTAGAGGTGACATGGGACATGGGGATTTAAGTGACATGTGACATAACCATTTCTTAAAATTGACATGTGACATGGGGGACCCCCCATCCACACCCCCTATATAAGGAAGGGAGAAACTTTCATTCACTCACACTTTCTCTGCAACCCTCACCATAAGTAGAAGACCAACTAAGCTACAGCTCTTGAGGAAGACAAGAAGGACCAAAAGTTTATTGTCTTCTCCTGCTGCTGAAGATGCTACCGCAGCTGCTCCTGCTTATGACCCACTTGGTGTAGCGGTTGGTGGTGTTACTGCTGCTGCTACCGCTGCTGCTGCTACTGCTGCTGCTGCTGATGATGATGACGCTGGCGCTACTGTTGATGGAGGGTCTCATACATCTCCTTACTGGTCACCGATGTTTTATACCCCCGCTGCTGCTCCTGCTGCTGATGCAGGTGCTACTACTGCTGCTATTACTGCTGCTGCTACTGCTACTGCTGCAACTGCTGATGCTGGTGCTGATCATCATCACCCTCAGGCTGGAGAAGACCGTGCTGGTGTAACTACAGCTGACGCAGACACTGATGATTGCAGTGATACGGATTATTTGTAGACCTTACTTTAAGCAGGAGAAAAATTAAAGCTGATTAAAGCCTATGAAATAAGGCCATTACTCACCTTTAATCTTTGCTTAAAGTTGCTTAAATTGGAAGGTTCATGCAGTGATATATATATCGATCGATTCGATCCTAGGTTAAGCCTATGGGACTGCCGTATTATTTTTCTTCCAACAAAAGGAGGGAGAGTGACATATTAATGACGTACATATATGGCAGTTGACCTGGACATTAATTACACTGTTATGTTTAGGGGTATGACCGTGGACATGTATTAGTTGCCAAGTAGAGTATCCATATAAGTATGCTCACAGTAACGGAACCTATCACCGTAATTCGAATTACGATGATAGCAGGTGAGTTTGTAAACAAAGTGAGGTTGTCAGATTTAGGATACAAAAGAGGGGTATTCAGGAGTTGCAATTGCATCCGCATCCACAAAAGACATAGGTCTAGCTGTGGGTTAGCCATGGTAGCCACCATGTGACAAAGATTATGTGTTAGAGGCTTCAGCAATTTTCATTGGTATCACTGTTATTCAGTTGGCAGCGGAAATGTATCACTGTAATTCTTGGAAGGTATCACTGTAATTCCTAACTGTCAGTTCAGTTCAACTTCTCCCTTTGGCTTTGTACTGTAATTTTCACAGCCTATAGGAATGAACCATGTTTGTAAAAGAGATTAGGCATATCCTCTCCCCATCAAGCAGAACCATCCATACCCAGGGAACAAGAACTTGGACATGTGGTCATGTATCACCATAATTCTCACTTGAAAATGATTCCACCTCCTACAATCATAATCAAGTCACAATCCCCCATACATCTTCTTCACAATCATACACTTATAAAAAATGTCATTCTGAATCAAGTAGTCAGAAGCTAATCAAGTGGATATCAGTGTTAAAGGAGAAGTGAATTACAGTGATACCTTAATAGAGAATTACAGTGATAAGTGACAAAGTCAATAACAGAATTATGGTAATACCACTTTCTGAATTACGGTAATACAGACGATTTTTAAAAAGGCAATTCTTGCATAAAGTAATTTCAAGTAGATCCAAGGATAGGGCCTTCTGCATCAATGTCAATACTTTAATCTGCCCAAGGTAGATGCTTCAAATAGCCATACATATTTTGAAACACCGTAATTCGAATTATGGTGATAGGTTCCGTCACTGCTAAGGAGAGGGACTTACAATCTATTTACTATTATTTTACTATACATGGCCACAGAGGTGGGGTACAGCCCCCGCCTACCTCTATCTTCATTGACTAAAATTATGCAGAGGTTGTTCCGCGCCGTTCGCCAATCGGCGCGGATCGGCAATATGGGCAAAAAGCGCAGCGCTATTTGCAAACTGCGCATAGTTCATGCCGCGCAAATCTGAAATGTGCGCAGATCGCCGATATCAGTGAATCGGCAAGCAGACAAGCTGTCTGAAAGTTCTTATTATCTATTTCAGAATAATTCTTCAGCAAAAAATATCTGTACCACTGTTAGATTATAATCTAAGCATTCATTTCACAAAACCCCAAGATCTGGTTACTTTTATTAATCCATAACAGGAAATATATCAATCTCGCCGATACTGGCAGACGGATTGGCGATCTGCGCAGGATTGGTGTTTTGCGCGTGACAGAGGTAATACTTTAATGGTTATCTGCTAGAGGGCAGCACAGGGCCTTAGGAGAATGATTATGAAACTACTCGAGGCGTTCTGGCAGCGGTTTTCTAACAATATGCAGTGCATTGTGGGTGGGGGTGACCTCGAACGCTAACTACACAACCTTAGCTTGTTCCCTCCACCCCCTTCCACCCCAGCCAGGTCTGGTTAGGTACCAATCCTTAACTATGCTTGGGAGGGTAGTAAGTTGACTCAGGGATCAACATTGACCCATATGGGGAGGACCAATAGAGGATGGTCTTACAAACCAGCATTGATCCCTCGGTCATACCACGAACGCCTCGAATGATGTGACAATAGTACGGGTGTGGACCACTAAATTCGTCATGGTGATGGCATTGACATTTCCTAAAATCAACATGAGAAATTTAACTGTTTATGGGAGATGACCATTTCTTAAAATCGACTTGTAACATGGGAGACCCCCATCCACCTAGCTCCCACAATAGTGTGACTTCAGTAGATGTTGTGTAAGTAGCACATTGGCCCATGGGTATGATGTATAAATTATGACGTACCTATGACATCCAAAATTATGTAAATAACCATATGGAGAGAATATGATGTATAGATGATGCCTAGAATACAGTGGCGGATCCCGGATTTTGAAAATGAGGGGGCGTGGCCCAAAAGGACGGGGCGCATCCCCTGATTTTTAGCAAACTTTTAGCGCCCCCGCGCTCCCTCTAAATCCGCCACTGTTTGATGCAGATGCAAGGAGGGAGGTCATTAGACGAACAATGAAGGAATGGCAAATGTTAGATAGAGGAATTACGTACAAAGATGTATCTTGGACTACATGGTAGAGGGTCCTTTCACCTCAGGAGGTTGGTGACTGAAGGACCAGGGCCCTAATGGTGAGGGGTCATGTGCTATTGCTATCTATAAGTCAGTAAGAAGAAAGTGCCCGAAACGATTGAAAAATCCTTGTCTCATGATCAAAGCCAGAGATCCGTCAATATTTTCTGAGAGAGATTCCTTGTGCCCCTCTACTGCCACCTTTGGATTCTTATAGAAACTAGACTGGTTCACTGAAATACAATTACGGCTGTACACAGCTCAGTTTTACTAGGATCCCTGACAGATTCAACAGTTATATTTTACAGTGTACATTAACCCATGATGAATGGCACAATGCATTGAAGTATTATGTGTCCCTGAAAGGGTCGGGAAAAAAGACTAGTAGTAAAAATGCCATGCTCTTTACCAGTCATGGCACTCGGGTCATGTATAAGGGAGTGGTCATTATTTATTAACAGGGGGGTGGTGGGTTTTTGGGCAGACGCCCCCCATTTCGACGGCAGTCAAAATGTTTTGCGCCCCCCATGCCGGAGGCGCATAGAATTTTTCTGCCCCTATTTGATCTTTAGTAGCGTGCGTTTTTTTTTTGCTAAAAGAGGGTAAATTTTTTTTAGCCCCCCATCGGGAAAGGTCTGAATTTTTTACGCCCCCATCTCAAATCCACCATCCCCCCTGTTGATAAATAATGACCACTCCCTAACTATCTCCAGTGCATTGTTGGTGAGGGTGTCCTCGAATGCTAACTACACGACTGCAGCTGGTTCCCTCTACCCCATTTTACCCCAGCCATATCTGGGTAGGTCTACCAGTACCTTACAATGCTTTGGAGCATAGTAAGTTGAATACATGGAGGCATTTGGGTAGCGGTTTTCTGACAATATGCAGTGCATTGTGGGTGGGGGTGACCTCGAACGCTAACTACCCCACCTCAGCTGGTTCCCTCCACCCCCTTCCATCCCAGCCAGGTCTGGTTAGGTACCATTCCCTAACTATGCTTGGGAGGGTAGTAAGTTGACTCAGGGATCAACATTGACCTACATGGGGAGGACCAATGGGGGGTGGCCTTACAAACCAGCATTGATCCCTCGGCCGTACTCCGAATGCCTCGCATGATCAACCTCGATTTAGGCCGCGCTTTTAAGGTAAATGACGGGGGACCAGTCCTAAAAGCAGGTCATGAACGGTGCGTTTGGTACCACTGAAAAACGGACATAGAGTTAAGAACTAACCCGAACCCCCAATCATTTTTTTGCATCTACAATCCCCCCGAAATAAACCTTTAAAAATACTACCTAAATTTGTAACATTAAGTCACATTTTCTCTGAATCTTCAAAGAACCTGGCATGTGGGCAGACGTAGTTAGAGATAAAAGTTAGCAACCTAACGCACCCCTCATGACCTACTTTAGAGGGTGGTCCCCCGTCATTTACCATTTAGCTCGATTTACATTGACCTGACCAATAGGGGATGGTCTTACAATCGCCCTACACATCAATCAGCCAATCCCCGAACGCCCTGACTGTTTGTCTGTTCATCCCTCGGTGCGTTCGGAGTACGGCCGAGGGATCAATGCTGGTTTGTAAGGCCACCCCCTATTGGTCTGCCCCATGTGGGTCAATGTTGATCCCCAAGTCAACTTACTACACTCCCAAGCATAGTTAAGGGCTGGTACCTAGCCAGACCTGGCTGGGGTGGAAGGGGGTGGAGGGAACAAGCTAAGGTTGTGTAGTTAGCGTTCGAGGTCACCCCTACCCATAATGCAATAGATATCCTTGCAAAACCGCTGCCCGAACGCACCGCCTGAATATACTCTGTCTGCACCCCCCCCCCTTCCGTCCCTGATGATGTATATAATTATAGCTACCCATGGTATGGTACACGCAGTCAGTGTTGACGTCAAGAGTATCCACGCATACATGGGTGTTTCTAGAACCCCAAACAGTTCAGCCCCCAAGTATTACCCCCATTGTAAACTCAAGTGTCTAAGACGCCACTTACGCCCTTATAATGGGCAAGGTAGGGCCTTTAGGATTTCTTAAAATAAGGGGTTCGAACTTAGATATATGTCTAAAATTATTGACCAGAACTTTAATTTTCAATTCTAAAGGCCAAAGAAAAGGTGTAGCCTATAGCATCCCCAAAGTAGTTGTGGGATATACGCGTAGCTCATACATGGGATTTTATGGTAATGTATACAACAACCAAATATACTGTAGATACTATTTAAGGCTTCAACCCCTTGTGACGCAGTGCATCTCTCAGGTATTTAAGGGACCATACCAGTTATGCACGGTATTAAGTACTCATACCCACGCAGGGGGCTGACTGCATGTGGATCTCTCTGACACCTTATTGACTAAGGTTTGTGGATTTCTTATTTTCTCCACCCAATTCTGCCAAATGCAGCCCTGGCGAGTAACTCATAGGGGCTGCATTCATGCATCTTGTTGACCTTATGAGATTGATACACAAACCTCCCGAGGGTCAATATGATGCTCCAATGAAGTGACTAAGACTACTTGCCGGCACTTCATTTGTCCATCATGACGATTAATGGGCATGATGCACTCTTGCATCAGCGGCCCCGAAAGGTTTGAGGGTAGCTAATGCATTAATTGGTCTTCATGATACACATATGCATCCATGGCGTGTTACTCACAAGAGCTTTATTTAGGCATCATGCTGACCAAAAGGGATCGATCCACTCCAGGAGGCCATTTCAAAGCAGAGTACGACTTCAACCTCCAAGTCATACCAAAATTCCAATTGGAAAAGCATTTGGATTTCAAGTCGTAGTGCTGTGCGTGATCGTAGTGTATTAAGAAATGACCTCCCACAGGATAGGCAGAATGCCCCAGGATCTATGAGCAGACTCGCCAGTACCCCATAAAATAGTGCATCATGATGACCAATGGGCATGATGCACTCCTACATCAGCAACCCTTATACGATTAAAGTCGGTGTACGGCATCGGTGTTTATACCCTGTTTATCCAAGTAGTTTTTTTTTTCTTTTTTAATCGTTCTGCGATGAAGTACAAAATCAAGACTTCTGCGTTTCTGGCTGAGCCTCCATTGATGTATTATGAATGCTGTATTTTTAAGACAGTGCTGGCCTCTAGGGATTTGTGATTAGCAGACTATAATGAGCTCTTGCAATCGATATTCCACGAAGGGTTTACCTTTTCAGGGCCTCTATAAATGCACTACTCCAAAATGTTTCATGGTTATTGGTCTTTTTGATGCATGTACTTAGCGCTGGATATAAAGTGTGTGAGTGTACTCACCAGGGATACTTCCATGGCTCCTTGCACCTTAATCACTGTCAATCGTTTGTTTCGCTGCCTTGGTGGAAGAAGGTTGTATAATATAATGCAGTTTTCAGGTTTTGCAGGAGAGGCAAAAGAAGTGTTCCACTTACTATGGCATCAAGTGGATGCAGCAATATTGTTATAGTCAAAAATATCATAGCTAGAGCTTCCATACTTTCATAGTAGCTAGATAGGGCCACTCAAAAAAAAGCCTCCTTAGAAATACGACGAGTTTTTTTTATTACTCTAGGACATAAACTGCGTTCGGTGGTTTACTCTCTCTCTCTCTCTCTCTCTCTCTCTCTCCCTCTCTCTCTCTCTCTCTCTCTCTCTCTCTCTCTCTCTCTTTTTTCCCCCCTTTTGGAGTGTCCTAAGAGGCTATATGAAGAAAAACTATTATAAAAATACATTAAGCTAATTTTTATGCAGAATTTAATGGTCTCATTTAAAAGGCTCCATTTTGGATAGAAACCCAAAATGAAGTTATTTTGATATTGAATTAACGCGATTTATGAGTTGAAAAAAAATTCAAAGATGGTTCAGCTTAACTCCATTTCGTGGATTCAAACCAACATTGATTACATGGTAAGAAAACGGTGATTACACACAATAATTCTAATGGAATTATGCACTAAATTGATGCTAGACCAACACTGAAACAACCTGATTTTACTCCATACCAAGCATGTATATTGTCATAGGAGATTTACATTATATCTGCTTTTCTGATGTATTTGATTCATCCCCCCATTGTTATGCTACAATGATACACATATCCCTTTTTGCAAAAGGATCCTGCACCACGGTGCATTGATTGATAACAGGAATGGCTTAACCGAATTCCAAATGTTTCAATAAAGGTGTCTACCATATCATGTACCCCAATGTAGGGAACATTTACATTCATTTATGGATATTTCTTCACTAAGATATATCTATACATTGGCTCTTTATAATAAGGTTGATACAACTACGATATCATTATGATTTACGTTAGACAGATATCGCTCAATCAACGTTTTTTAAACCAGTTAAATCAACATTGTTTTGAGTCCACATTCTCAACGTTGATCAACATTCATCAAAGGTTATCGTATCTGCTGAACATTGTTTGAACGTTAAACCAACATCTATGAAAAATCATTTCCCCAAGAACCCCAAATCAATGTTAAAATAATATTTTCAACAAACGTTAGTCCAATTAACCATCAGTGAACTTTAATCAAAGTTTACTTAACGTTTCTTGTAACCTGGGTAATGGCTCATATTTGGATATTAAAATAAACATCTTTTCATGAGAATCAACCTATATGCCTGTTCCTGGTTGTCATGGCAACCATTCCATTTATCTTAATTTGTAGATTTTCATGCCAATGTTTGGGGATACCCACCAAAAACCCAAAACTGAAAACAGAAATGGAACGTTCCTTCTAGATCAAAATCTATGATAACAATCATCATATTGTTATATATCTTTATGAAAAAGAGCCGATTCATTGTGTTTTTAGACATTATGGTTTTTAATGTATTTAGAGTTTAATTATCGATTTCAGATATGAATAAAGGCCTACGTTCAGGGAGCAGTTCTGATATAACTCCTAGGAATATCTAAAGCCAATGATCTCTTATTTAAAAGATCTTGAGTGTTTAAAAGAAGAAAACTCTGTTTTGCAAAAATGTCAGTTCTTGCACTAAGGTGACGAGTGCTAATGTTTGTCGATGTAATAAAAAATATCGTTTACAACTTTCCATAGGTAGCTGCGCTCCATCTCATTGACTGACTGCACCACCTCTGTTTGCGCACTGATTACAAGTCCCTACATCATCCGGCAATAGGATCTTGAACCTGCAACAACTTATTTCACTATGTACCAGACACCGGTAGGTCCTAGAATTTACACATTATGCAAATATCATTATAGGCCTTATTAGAGAGGACTAGGAATACCGGGATAGAGATCACGGAATACAAATATTTAAGCTTAAGACTTCATGCAATTTTAGTGTTCTTTGAAATGAATAAGTACAAAAAAATGCAGATCAAAGTGATGTTAAGAAGTAGAATAAGTAAAACGTCATTTGTTTTAAAAAAGAATCACTTGAGAAAAGCTTTTATATGCTGTGTCAGATCACAAACTAACATACTGGTTTGTATAAGGGTGCCCATACATATTTTAGGAGCACAGGTTGGGTAGTTGGGAATATGTTTGTTGGGGAGCGTTAAAACCTATTCTATTTTTATGATAAAGTATTTTGTATGACCCTTATTTCAAATAAATAGATTCTGGCTTTTTTCTTTTTTTTCCCTCTCAAATTTATGTCACTTTAGGCTTACCTGATGCACCTAGTGACGTCACAACTGCCAAAGTGCATCATGTGCTGGATTGTTTATATATGAAGGGTGTTATAAAATGTGTCAGATTTAGACAGGTAAGGGTACTGGATAATGGTATTGCACAATGACCTAGATCTAGGAAAGGATAAAGCATGTCGGAGAAAAAATGGCACTAACTGCATCTAGTTGCTTCCTTACAGTGTAATGCAAGCACTACTGGGATGCTTTTCGGCAATCATGACGTCATTGTATGCATCAGTTGAACCTGCTTCTTTTCTTGAAACAATGTTGGGCACATAGTTCAAAACCCATGCAAGAATCTCTTTATTTTTACACAAAAAAGCCATCAAAATACGCTATTGTCAAAATAGGTTCCTTGTAGCTTCTTTAAACCTATACACAAATCCTTTTTATCTATCAATATTCTAAAATCCATTTGAAACTTGCTGAAAACACATAATTGTACTATTGGTTTGTCTGTTGGTTCTTCAGGTTGCAGTAAAAGAACCCTACTTTGGCATCATTGATGCTGATGCCTTGATATATATAGCGGTCGCCATGCTGTGCTTTGTCGTGTTGAAGAAGTATTTAGAGATGTCGAAGCTAAAAAAGTGACACAGGCTGCTACCAAAATAGCGATATGCTGCAGACCAGAACTTCCCCTATTTTCAGGCTTTGGCCACTCTGGCCTGAATCACGAGTGAAAAGAGTGAAGGAAATATTATGGGCCTAGGCCCAAAATCAGTGAACATTGGCTCCTTCTCCAAAATGTCTACCGCTGAATATTCTTGAGTTTCTTGCAATAAAAGCTTTTGTATCAACAAATGGAAAAAAAAGTTTTCCATGAGGGCCAGACAGGGCGGTCATAGGGACAGGAAAGTAACAACCTAATTTTCCCACCAGAAAAAAAATCGTTAAGAATGGCATTGCCCTATGACCTTGGAAATCATGATTTGAAAATCGTTGATGTTTGCTATAAAGTTAAGAAAATATGAGAAAATCGCAATGTAATAATGAAAATCTCTTCCAAGTCGTGCAAGAAGAATGGTCTTTAGAGAAGAAGTATTTGTTGAATAATAAAGTAAAATTGATAAAGAATATGGCTTTCATAGTATCTCAATTCACGAACCATCCCAACCCTAGGGGCTTTAACAAGATATAGACCTATGCTTTCTTGACACTAAAAGAGCGCTTTTCATTTAGGTCAGTCATATATTTTTTGATTTGACTTTACTTTATTGACTCATTTATAGCGGGCATAGTAAAATAACAGTACAGAGTTCTAATAGGTCATGAAGACATTCGCTACAAATATGCATATATGAGTACCAGTAATGCTTAAAGTATTTCATATATCATTATCATCATTATTACTCATCATTGTTATCATCTTCACAATCTTTAGTACTTTGATAGAATATCTGTTAAACTATATTTAATTCTTACTGGTTAAACATAGACATACTAAGATTTTTTACAAAAAGATATAATTGTCACGTATTACGAACGATAGTAATATGTCAAACAGAAGGAAGAGGACCTCATCCCCACTAAAGTAGTGTTGGGTTGATAATTCTGGTCCTACCTATCTTCCCAAGATTATATACGAAAATGTTGGCACATGATTTAAAAAGAAATAGTAAAATAGATACATACATAGGGAGACATAAAGGGATAATTCAGTAATCCATGTCACACATTGGAATACTTGTTTAGGTACAATGGAAAGAAAGTAGAAATACAATTAATTAACCTTTAAATAGTATATAT
This sequence comes from Acholoe squamosa, assembly GCA_949317995.1. Taxonomy (NCBI): domain Eukaryota; kingdom Metazoa; phylum Annelida; class Polychaeta; order Phyllodocida; family Polynoidae; genus Acholoe; species Acholoe squamosa. The sequence goes on from OX439041.1 coordinate 71,273,927, forward strand.
ACACCTCATGCATTTACATACGGAATAAGAGATAAAAGTGATTTCTTAGAAAAGCTTTTGAATTGTTTTAAGCTTACAGCATTTCTCCTTTCAGTAGGTAAAGCATTCCAGTTTAAGGCACCAAATTATTCTGCACGGCATATCCCATGCCGTTGGGGGTTATAACCTTAAGTGTAGGTGCATCATGTAGTCGAGTTGCTAATGTCCTATTATCTTTGTACATATCATTTTGGGCTATATTATACATATAATTTAATATATGAATATGTCTTCTATCATCAAGTTTGTTAATCATTGTTAAGTTATGGATATAATTAGTATTTGTAAGATGGGGCACCCCAAGACATATTTTTATACATCGATTCTGTGCATATTGAAGTGGGTCCAAATACTTGTCAAATGTGGTGGCAAAACAGATATCAGCATATTCCATATACGGGAGAATAGTAGATTTGTATAATCTTAAAGCTAGTTTTACATCAAGATATCTTCTCAATAGACATAGTTTGTATGTTTTATATGCAATTATTTTTACTTGATTTGCTAAATATAGGTTATAATGCAGTAATGGATCTAGGATAACACCAAGATATTTGTAGCTAGATACAACTTGCAGTAGTTTATCACCTAGATGTATATCAGCTGTTAATGTATTAAGTTTTTTTACTACTTGAGGAAAAAATCATTACCTTGGTTTTGGTTACATTGATAGATAATTTGTTTTGTATACACCATGTTTCATACATTTCAAGGTCATGTTGGAGTTCAATTTTTGCTGACACATATGAGTGATGTGCTGAGTAGATAACAGTATCCTCTGCATACAATTTTATTTTGCATTGTTTTACACAATTAAAGACATCATTCACATAAATTAAAAATAATAAAGGACCCAATATTGACCCTTGAGGAAAACCACAGATCACTTGGTTTTTTTCCGACATTATACCATTTGCTATAGTTATTTGATGTCTGTTTGTAAGATAATTATCAAACCAGTGTTAGCTGTCAGACCTTATACCATAGTGATTTATTTTATTAACAATACAGAATGATCTACCGTGTCAAAGGCCTTTCTTAGGTCTATGAATGCAGCTATAGTTGAATTTCCCACATTTAGGTTTCTTTTGATATCATCTGTAAACTTTGCTAATGTGCCAGCTGTGCTGTATCCTGATCTAAATCCTCCCTGGTGGTATGTTAGAATTTTTTCTTTAACCAAGAAACCATACACTCTATTTTGAACAATTTTTTTGATTAATTTACAGGGTAAGGGTAACAATGATATTAGGCGGTAGTTATTTTGTCATTACCAGCTTTGGGTATTGGGGTTACCTTCGAAAGTTTCCAGGCATTTGGTACAGTGTTTGAAGAAAATGATAGATTAAATATTTTAACAAGTTTTCTTTAATACAGTGGTGGATAGGCCGTAATTGCCAAGGACTTATTAACATTAATATCATGGACTAGCCTTTTAACCTCCTGGAGATTAGTAATGAAGGGATCCATTTTATTTGCAACATATTCATCATAGGGTTTCCAAGGTATATATAAATCTTGTGCAAGATTGGGTCCAATATTAGCAAAATACTGGTTTATAAACACAGGTACTTTGTCATTATCAATAGGTGTATTACCATTATCATGATCAACCAGTGATATATCTTTTGCACGGTAGGGATGACCCGGTAGTAAATTATTGATGACTCTCCAGAATTTTCTATGATCATGCTTATAGTTTTCTATTTGTTCTTTAAAGAAATTCTTTCTAGCTTTGTCTGTTATCTTATTAGCTTTATTCCTATATTCACTTGAACTTTTCCAGTCCTCATCACTGCCTGTACATCTGGCTTTCCATAATTTTTTATTTTTTTCCTCTTATAGTTTCATATACATTCTGTGTCATCCATGGGTCTCTATACGTGTGCACAAGAAATTTATGTACCGGACAATATTTATCAAGAATACTACGTATGGCTAACTCGAAGTGTGACCAGGCATAATTAACATCTTCTGTATTATTAAAATTGTCCCAATTTAATTTATCAAATTCAGCAAATAGTGTTGCGTCTGATAATCTTGAATATGAACATCGTGTTATATAAACCTTTTCTTGTACAATTTTCCACTTCTTTCTTATTAAAAAAATTGGAAGGTGGTCTGATATATAATTGTTACATATACCTGTTGTAATAAGGTTCGGTCTAAGATTAGTAAATATTAAATCAAGTGTTGCATTTTTTCTTGTGGCATTTTTAATTTCTTGGTTCAGGCCAAAGTATTTCATTCTGTTTAATAGGTTATTAACTATATCAGTATCTTTATTTATGTTAAAGTTGAAATCCCCCATAGCTATAATTTCAAATGCGTCTCTATTCTCTAGGTTGGATAGGATATCAGAGAAAACTTCGACAAAAACGGTCTTATCACCATCTGGTGGTCTATATACATTGAACAGTAGGATTGGTTTCATATGTTCTTTTAATACATATATACATTGAACTTCTATTGTACCATCAGATTTATTTAAATATTCATATTTTTGGATATCATGTTTAGTACCATGTTTTATATATGTACATACACCTCCCCCTATTTTTATTTTACCCCTCTCATCTAAGACTTGTCTATCAATTCTGTGTCTAGTATATCCATGAAATTGGAAACTAGATTCATCGTCCTCACATTTAAACCATGTTTCTGAAAAAGTGAAAATTTCAAGGTTGGATGGGTAAATCTCAGCACATATATAAGCAAATGTCAACGAGCATGGGATATTTTTGCATCGTATTCACCAAGGTGAGGCCTGTCCGTATTCAACGAAGCCTTATAGGCTGAGTTGAATACGGACAGGCCTCACCGAGGTGAATACGATGCAAAAATATCCCATGTGAGTTGACATTTGCATTTATGTCATGGCCTAGGGGGTTATTTTGCTTTTAAATAAAGAAAAACTGCCCAGATCTGTTAAAAATCCAAGATGGCGGACACCCATTGAATACAGCCACATTGTATTCAATGCCCCCCATTGAATACGGCAGTTCTAGTACTAATCTATAGTGACGTTCGTATCAGCCATGACATAAAGAAGCATAGTTAGGTTTGATACTTCTTGCATTAAGGTGCAGAAATTGTAGGCATTTAGTGCCCTCCAATTGCTTTATGTTGTTATAATACATATAATACAATAAATTGGTTCAAACAATATTTCCATTTCCAGTTTCCTATGTAATTATATAGATTACATAAACCAAGCCTAGTTGGACTCCTAATTTAGCTAAATAACCAATATAGGAACTTTTGCCTTTATGCAGTCCCGTATACCGGTATGGGTTGTTGAAGTTAATAGGCTACTGTACAGGTCTTTTCCATTACCCAGGATCCTGTAGGTGGTCACACAGTGTTAATAACAATATAACGTCATTATAACAGTAGTATTCACAGAGAAAAATAGTTTGAAACAAACAGGTAATAATAACTGATTTAGGTGAAGACATGTAGATATATTACATATTACAGGGTCAACAGCTCAAGATTATGGATTGGGTTGTTGGTTTGCAGCATCTTGCAGACGGATTTCCTCAGCAGTAGGGAGGGGTTGTTCGCCAGTGTGTCTATACCTTATGTTCATGAGAAATTCTCCCAACTTGTTGGCACACTCTGATTGGTTATGAGCAACATTTCTAATATGAATGTCCTTTTTCTGGCCTAGGTGGAAACCAGCCCCATATGTGCGATGTCGAGTTGCTTCATAAAGGTACTTGCCCTTGGTTTGAGTGAGCTGGTGTAGTAGTGGGTCATTGAATTTGATCTCTAGAAGATTCTGCATCACTGTCTCATCTATATCGAACCAGTCATTGGTTTTCTTACATGCACGTCCAGCAAACATACTATCAAGTGGGGTGGTTGCAGAGTTGACCTTCCTCAGAATACCTACTTGGTTGGAAATTACACACATTTTAGCTTGGTAAGCCCTTTCAACAGAGTCATATGTGTGGCCCTCATATTTAATTTCACTCACTTTGGAAAGGAATACCATCTGGTGTCTGGACTGTTTTTGCATTTTTCAGGGATAGATCATAGGGCAGGTTTCCCAGCTCCTTGTATGGGTATGTTTGGCCTGCTATGATAATTTGGTTTCTTCTGACAGAGCAGTCCACTTCTTGCTAATGCATGTATTGCTCTCAGGTCATTTTGCATTTGTTTTTCCTCCTTGGTGATATCATCTGATAGGTGTAGTCCTCGCCAGGCAGCATTTCCTTGAAATTTCTTTACATTTGAGAACATTTGGATTTTATATTGTGCTGAAGCAAAGATGACTAAGATTGGACGATATATGAACCACCTGACAGCCCCTGGTGACAATGCTATAAGACGCATCTCGTCACCATGTGGTACCTTTCACCTTAGAAACAGGTTAAAATATTATAGGAATATGACCAATATACCTCCAACCCTTATTTTTTTCTTGTTTTCTTTCAGTCAGTCAATTACCAGGTAGCAAGCATACATTGGGCCAATGTCGGCTTATATTGGGCCAAGCATGGTCCAATGCTCCATTGCTGATTGGGTATTATCTGCCTTCTTATATAGAGTCCCAATTAAAGTCAGCGAAATTTTAATTGCTCCATTAATGTAGCTTGCATCAGCTCATTCGCACACACCACATAGGGTATATTGTTGGCAAATTGTCATTTTTACCAATTTTATATTTATAATTCATGGCACAGGATATAGCGTTTTATTATTGGTGGACCAGGCAGTGTCTTCACCACAGACGGTTGAAGGGAGATCAGATTTTCACGAACACAGCGACGACAGTACCAATGCAGTGATTGAACTTGACCAAGAAACTCCACCACTCTCTCTGTCTTCTCCAGGATGTTTCTCATTTGTTGTGGCCTGTCCACGTACTTGACATAATCGTCTTCAGGGTAGGCATCTAGGGATTCATCGGAGAATTCCTGCAAGTCAGTCATCTGTGTGGTCCGATACTCAGAAAAGGTGGATTTCCTGAAGGTGCGTTGCAAGGTCCCTTGAGCTGCTTCCCGTTCATCCGTTAACAGTTGGGCCCATTGTAATATTAAATTATTGAGGATGTCTTTGAAATTTCCATTGCCATCATGAAGCCACATACTGATTGCTTTTGCCATCTTCTTCAGCTGGGTCTGTGCACCAAAAGAGATCCTCAGACCAGCTTTGAGAAGGATTAATGGTGTCTCCGGAAAATAGGCACAGTGAGATTGCGGGATGAAGAAGTCTCTAAGTGAAATGAATCTGAGATGTGTTATATCTATGCCATGCCGAATAAGCCACCTCACATAATTACTGTTTCCTCCTTTGGCGAGTCCCCCAGGTAGTCCGTTGCCGGTGAATTCAAGAGCATGCTCAAGGGCTGTTTTATGATTTTTATTCTTAACGTTGATGTTGCCTCCACGAAGGAAGAAGAGGTCAAGCTGTTCTTGAAGAAATGCATAATGCCCATTTTCGTTTTGACATCTATACATTATTCTGTGTAATAAAGGGTGTCCAGCAGCCATAATGCAATAAATATCCGCTCTAAAGTTTGAAGAGTGAAGCAAAATATCAATTTCTTTTTCTATTGATACAGTAGGAGGCCAATGATGTCATGACAGCATCAATGATTTGGAACCTCTTCAGCTGAGAGGCTGCATTCTGGTTATTTGCCCCACAGCATTGGAATTCTGTCAAACGCATGCAGTCTGCAAAATGGGAAAATAATATAATACTATAATAATATAATCACTGTAAGGTTCAGCAAAAGGCACCGATCTAGCACGGGTAAAAGTAATCTTCTCTACCTGCTTTCCGGAGGCTCAAACCTTAAACACGTACATCTTAAGTGCTGATTGACTCACACTAATGTCGTGTTGATTATAAAGTCCAGCTAGAAACAATAGGAAAAAAACTTTAGCACTCAGACTACCGAATTGGCCTTGATAATGATGGGGCGCTGATTGATTTCACCCAGGTTCTACCCCAGCCCTTATTACGACCGGCACTTATTACGACCGGCACTTATTACGACCGGCACTTATTACGACCGACACTTATTACGACCGGCACTTATTACGACCAGCACTTATTACGACCGGCACTTATTACGACCGGCACTTATTACGACCGGCACTTATTACGACCGGCACTTATTACGACCGGCACTTATTACGACCAGCCCTTATTCAAGACTTAAATTGTAGTGCATTTTCAAATTTCAATACCCCTAAACCCCTGGCACTTATTCAATACCGGTGCTTATTCAAATACCCGGCACTTGTACAGGCCAATATACGGTATTGTATTTTGGCCAGGACTGTATACTGGGTCGACTTTTAAAAACAGATCAGAACACAGGCAATTAAACAGATAACTGTGTCCACTAACAATTAAACCTCTGCCTACCTTGATATATACCTTGCGACATTAATGATGTTTCTGATAATATCTCATCCCATATCCTACAATTGAAGAATAACGATAGTAAATGAAATGAGTTTAATCAAAGCGTCAGACGTGAGGGAGTGTTTACTAATTATCAACGGTAAATCATCTACCAAAGAAATGCAAAGTGGACAGAATTCACAAGTCCTCCATATCCAAGAAATATTTGGCTTGCAGGTCACATGGACGTAAATGCCGCCCTCTCGTGAGTCATATGGTACTCAAGCCTGCACTGAAGGTGATCTAGGTGCTGATTGGCTTTAAAATCATATGCAAGAAATATTGGTAAAATTATGAAAAAAAAAATCACAAGTTACCCCAAATAGTTCCTGAATGAAACAGTAGATGAGTTTTATATTATGCCAGGGTTTGGGGATTTTATCAGGTCTGCAAATGTTAATCTGGCCAATGGAGATTTTTAGGCCCAAAAAGGGTAGAATGGCACTTGCTGTACATATCGCTCCCTTAGTTAAGATTTTCAGGGTAACCCTATCCTATATTCTAACACATTGTGTATGATAGATGGTTTAATCTTGATACGGTCAAAAATATTTTCAACAAACATTATGGGGGGGCGCTGTTTTTGTGTGTTATGCTATTTAGAAACATAGAAGAAGTGGAATTAGTTCCTAGTGACCTGCACTTACAAGTGTGTCATTGTAATCCATAAGGATCTATCTGTAGTGGGCAAGGTTGGGCCAGCCTCAAGCCCAGCCCCACTATGCGAACATGTGGGCCTGGACAAGAGTCTCTTTGTAGATGGTTACTTTTGGCTTCCCCTGTAGTCTAAGGAGAAACTAATATCCCCAGGATCATGGTGCAAACACACTGGCCCACTGTTCTCTGTGGTCCCAGTACTCTGCTGTTACACTGCACAATACCTGTATTACCAGTTGTAACTCCAGATCAACATGGCAGCTACCACACTGGGAGGTAGGGGGGTAAGACTTTACCTGAAATACATGTGTTTGTTGACTATATTGATAATGTCCTATAACTACCGTTCCAAAAAAGATGGCAATTGTCAGATTGTTCTATCTAACTAACTACCAACAGTGGAGCAGCTCTCTTCCCTGTTTCTGTGCATGAGGACATTGTAAAGTCCTATGTAGGCCCTTCACACTCACTGTGTACATGTATACATGTGTCCCACACAGCCCCGAGGGCCTTATGCAGTGTAGTAGAATGTTTCTCTACATTGTGATAGTACTAGTTGTGTAGGCAGGGTGTGGCACCTGTTTGTACAGTAATGGGGAGGGGGGCATATGCCTTTGTCTTCATGTCATATTCAGGACACCAAATTTAGGCTAAAACCTAATTATAAAACAGGGGTGGCAATTTCTAGGTGCACAATTGTCTTAAAGCAGCATTTATTTGTTTACAGGCAGTACTTGAAAAGGAGCCTCCCTTGAATAGGAGTCGGGGGTAGGAGGGCTATGAAATCAAAATATGGACCGGGCCTTTAACAGGGGTTGGGTGCGGCCGACTTTAGAAGACTAAAATAGCAGAATATTAACCTGAGATTGGATTTCATTTTATCTAAGGTATTTCAAATACGTCAGGAAATGACTGAAATGAGACACTAAAAGTCGAGGCAAAGAGCCTTTAAAGCCTTATACTACACCAAATTACACCTGAAAAGGTCAAGGGTCTGTGCCTATACTAAAGGGTATAAAAAGCACTGCTGTTCCTTGGAATCATGTGATCTCTGGTTTTATTTCATGTTTGGAACAGTGGGATACAGACGGCCCATAGGTTTAACATAGAAGCTCCCCCATGAGATAACCCTCCCGTATCTCATGGCCTGTAAAAGGACACCAAATGGTTATAAAACATGTAAATAATTATCTTTTCATGTAATTTCAAAAGAATTTTCAACATTTCTGACTCATATAACATGAAATAAATACTTAGATTGACGAGTAGTGGGAATGACTGAGGTTTTCTCACTTGGCTTCACCTCGTGAGATAACCCTAAGTCATTCCCACTACTCATGAACCTTTGTCTATATACATGTATGTGAAACACAGCACCCACTGAAACAGATGTGATAGAAAAATGAAAAACATACAACCAACTAATAAGAATTGCCATGTACCCATGCAAAGTGAATAAGATATGCCACTAGAGGGCAGCAGGGTCATCTCAAACCACAAATAGACTTCTGCTCAGACTCTACTATTTGAAAGAGTCGGGTCTGAGACTGAGGTTGGGCCAGCTTGGCGTGTGGAACAAGTCACTAGTGACCCCTGGTGAAAATATTTACAAACTTACCCACCACCCCATCTGTAGGCTAACACCAGTGCCCCTCTTAGTATTACCCAACATTATGACATACTTTAATAACCTACAGATAATTTACACGCAATAAGCAGGATTAGAGATGCATCCTGACTTCAGGAAGGTACTGTAGCTTTATTGTGAAGCCGGTTTTACTAATCTTATCTACATACAAGCATCACAACTGTTGTCAATTCTATACAAATTCCATATCAGTTTCAGCCTAGAAATGACAAGTCGGGATGCAACTGTGATGTGAACTCACCTCCACCACTGTCAACTGCTAGGTGCATTAGTCATCTGAACCAGCTCACCCGGATGTTTACATTCGAGGTGGATGCTTGGTGTGACATGAGTATTGCTATTGCTAAATTACAGAAAGACTACCATATTGGCATGTACAAGTGCCAGGTATTTGAATGAGTGCTGGTCTTAAACAATCACCTGGGGTACAGGGGTATTGGAATACGAACATCCACTATAATTCAAGTCTTGCATAAATACCAGTCTTGATTAAGGGCCAGAGGTAAACGCTACTTGAAATAAATGAGCGCCCAAGTGCTTATATAGGATATTACAGTTGGCGATTCTGGGAGAAGGGGTACTGGATTCCTAAACCATTGCAATTGCATAACTCTAAACTAAAAAGGCTTGAGGAATGGTATGTTAGCTAATATTCATTAAATAAAAACAGCCTCCCTTTCTTACAGCATCACTTGAGCGTGTCAGAATTTCCCTTTGATATATGGCTGCTTTTACTGTTACATTACTATGACACCCTCTAGTGGGCCCTTTGTAAACTAAGGGAGTAGTGATTATCTATCAACAGGGGGAGTCGGTGGGTTTGAGGGAGGCAGCGCAAAACCTTTTGATCCCTTGTGAGGAAGGCATAACATAGTTGACCCCTTTTTGGGGGTGTAAATAATTTACTATAAATCAAAGAGCGGCACAACAATTATCCAAAATTCCAGCATTGAGGGAGCGAGAAAGATTTTGAACACCAAGGGGGGCCCCTGTTAATAAATAATGACCATTCCCTAAAGTTCTCAGCCTAAATCAGTGCCTAGCTCCGTATGTTTACAACTTAGCATCAAACATTTTACTGCCTACCTCAATCCTGGTATTCCCATCACAGAGTACAGAGATAAACAGTTCACATCTATCTAATAAAGCTAGCAGTTTAAAGTATTACTATGTCTTCATTTTTGCTTACATATTGAGATAGGGTAACACATTGAAATATTTACTTAGGCATATTTGTTGGCATGAGGTGAAAAGAAGACTAAACTCTATGTACCCTGTATCGTTTTTATTTCAACCAAGTGTGTAAATCACCCAAAATTTGGGACCCTTAAAAACTAGTTATATAGGAATGATCTTCCCTAACAAGAGAAATGTGGCAAGGACCACGGATAGGAGTTGCCACGCCATCGCTAGCCACTGCGGGTGACGTCACTGAGGCAGCATGACGTCACCAATGACATCATAGGTGACAGGGAGAAAACCGTAAACATAATGGAGTTGTTACGGTCGCTACACTCCCGGCCGCTAACGCGGCTTGCAACTCCAAAAAATATACCCAAGAATCTAGTTAGGACAACCGGAGCAATATTGAATGGTCTTATATTTTTTTATCTGACCTCACATATAGCCCACAATTGACATACAATCAGGTAGTCAGCCAAGGTAATATCAATTACTCCTAGGTGGCCACTCACCTACCACCAGTGCATGATTCTGCTGCAGTGGAGGTGTGAAACTGATAAAGCTGAAACTGGGGAGTGCTAAACTCTCCTTTCTTTGACAGCTCATTGTGTAGCTATTTATTGGAGGATTTTAACAAACATGGGCTCATTGTGAAGGGATTGATGAGGGATCTAATATGAATCTATTTGAGAAATGATTAAATCAGGCAAACGTCTCATTCACCCCAAGTGAAGTTACCCCATAAATTTGAAAGCATTTTTTTTTGTATAAAGGCCAAATCTCACATAAAGGAGAATAGTTCCCACACTTTCTACAGAACAAAGTGGTTTAGAAAATGTCTAGGGTTTTTCTTTTCATAGGGCAACAGGCTGTTTGCCAGACCCCATAAAAAATTTAGCGTACTATTCACTTTCACCCTTTCACCCGCTTCTCCATGTTAGGTCCTTTTCTGTTTGCCGGTATTCAATCCTATGTATATTATTTATATAGCAATGGATATAGGTCATAAAAAGAAGTGGGTTTTCTTTTTAAATGAAGTCTTTCTGTCAATTTAAAGGGAAATTCTGACCGATCATAATTTTGCATAAATTCTGTTAGATCGCTAAATCAAAGATGATATTAGGTCTAGGTAAAATCCCTTTAAATTGTTAAATTTTGATATGGTACATTGATTTTCAACCTTTAATGGGGAACTCATACATACAAGAAAAGAAAATAGTCCAAAATAATGATTTAAGAGATGTAGCCACTCCTGTATCCGATATGCTTGATCACAAATCTGGACACTATTTAAACTCCTAACACTGACAGAAATTTGGGTTCGATTTGGGGTCTTTGGTCAGTCACAACTTCCCTTATACTTGGCTTAAAGACTTCATCTAAAAAGGAAATCAACTTCTTTCAATGTGATCTATCCATTGCTTAATAGATAAAATGCATGGGACAAAGTCTTGAGAACTAGGTAAGTGCCTATCCTAGGCCTACCTGATTCCTATTCTGGGGACATGTATACAGGCAGGTCATGCCTAAGAGTAAGGTGGTAGATTTTCCTATTTTGTTGTCAGTCTATCAACTAAACATCAAATATCAACCTAATAAACACTCATTGATTAAAGTCCCTAGATAATAATTTGATGCCTTGTGTTCATTACCCACCGTCAAGTTTTTGACCAATGTTCTTTACAAGTACAACACCCAAATCATGTATCTCGAGTCCGGGATTCCCTAGCCCACTAAAACGAGTATATATATATATATATATATATATATATATATATATATATATATATATATATATATATATATATTTATATATATCCTCTTTCTTATCCCCTTGGAAGTGTCTACTGCACATTATGTATGCACACCAACACATTCCTCTTTGAAATGCATTGTGTACTTTTCTCACCATGAATATTACCTGTAGAAATGGCATTAAACATCTATAACTCATTCCACTCTGTCTCCAGGCATACCTCTTTAATGTTTTGTCTACTTTCGCTCACCCGAGATGATAAGAACAGTAGTATTGTCATACTGACGATCTAAGTCGTCATTATGACAATACTGACAATACAGAATTCAACTCTAACAGGTTCCTGGACACCGATGGTAAACTCTTGAACATCAAGGATGGCATCCTTCCATTTGGTGCAGGTAGATACTTATTTTTGATGGTTTACAAACCAAAATGCGATACAAAAAAAAATTCTTTGTAAATACAAACATTAGTTCATTTATTCTGTGAGGTTTCAGATCTGTATGTTTGAGGATAATCATAGAAAAGAAATCTCAAACATTTTAAATGAAAACCAAAAAACTTTTATTTTTGAAAATTCTATATTAAAAATGTAGCATGGGCCCCCCTTATGTTCAAAATTATATTCCAGATGTTATAAAATACATCCGACAACAAAATGGAATGTTTCAAGGGACTTTGATTCAATTGTAGCGACTCACCTTAAGTTCAGTTTAAGTTCTAATCAGGGCTGCTCTTCTTCAAACCTTGCTCTTAATGTGCTGCTACTCATCCTAGGCAGCCTGATACAAAAGTTTTAAACCTGAGGATGAGAACAACCTGCCCCCGCTACTGGGAAAGACAGAAACCATCATTAGTCCTGAAAAATTCAAGATCCGGCTATTCTTTATGACTTTTGTATTTAAGATATGTTTCAGATTGCATTAAAAGAATTAGAGAATCGGTATGCAATAGCTTCAAGACAGATTTCAATCCTAGATTTTTTTTCCTGCATTTGAACATTTTCTTCACCAGGAAGTTAACCATTTAACCCTTACAAAAAAGACCTTTGATTATGTGTCAGATTTTCTTTTTATATCATATATACAGGCAAAGTTGTCTTTTCATTGATATGCTAAAGACATCTTTCACCAAATTCATCAACATGGAATACGAACCATCTGGCCTTGCCTAATTAACATATTGCAAACAAATACACATGACATGTCTTGCAATACACAGAACAATCTACAATACACTATTGAACTATTAGGTGGGGGCAAAATTGTACAATCACAACTTTCTTTCACGGTCAAGTGACCCCGCAAATTGAGGGTGATCTTTCAGGGTCACACGTTGATCATTCATTCTATAGTTTAAAATTTGCTTTTGCATTCCTAGTTTTGGCTTATTATCAAAGCTGGGTATTCCGTCAATCCAGTCGTGTAGGATGGGCATGATTCATGCTTGAACCATGTCCAATTTTGTCCGATCAGTGTCGATCAGTTCGATTTGATGCCGATGGAAAATATGCTTTAGGCACACTATAGGAGGAGTTCATGCTAATGCATAACGCCTTTTGCCTATGAGAGTTATTATGGTATCAATGGCCATCAAGGTGTAGCAGACTATCAGACACTGAAAAACTGAGAGGCACGAAACTAGTTAGTGCAGACGACTTTAAGTCCTCAGGTTGACGATACCTAAAACTACAGCTTTAGGTCGTCAAAGTGATGACTTTAGGTCGTCATCCTCTGACCACCTAAGTCATCAGTGTGATGACTTTCTTTTGTCAGTATGAAGAGTTTAGGTGGTCATTTGACCTTGACTACCCTAAACTCGTCTGTATTAACGGCGGCATGTTTTCTGTGTAGCTACGTACTGTACATTTCCTGTATAAGCCGCATGCGTGTATAAGACACCCTTACTTTGGGAAAATGCTCTAAGCCACACCTGAGAACAAAATGGATCATAATCCTTACTATAGTCTCCATAATGTAACCCCCATGTACTCATTATGGATTTAGAATGTATAAATGCCCTGCAGGTATCATATGGCATGGAGGAGAAACATGGAAGGGAATACGGAGAATAGCGCTTTCCTCACTACATGATTTTGGTGTCGGGAAAAAGGTCTATGGAGGGGAAGATACTAGAGGAAACAGAAGCCTTAACTGATGTAAATATGGCATTTGAATTTCATGACTATTCATAATCCTGTTTCTAGCATTGTTGACTTAATATCATATGGATAAGATAATTAATAGAGTGCAATTTTAATGGCATTATTGTCAATCTTTTCAGGGCAAGATAAAGTTTATGTTGCCAGCCACGTCTAAAAGATTAATATTTTGATGAAATATTTGATTCATAATTAAATCTAAGAAAATAAAAACAAAGTAAAAATGACTAAATTACCTGGACTGATTTGAGAGTCACATATTATTTCACAAGTTTTGTCCATTCCATATATCATGTTTTGCACAGCTACTAGTTGGACTCGATGTTTAGCCGTTTAACCCAACTCCTATAGTGACCAGGGCCATCAATAACATCATCTGTTCTGTTTGCTTTTGTTCAAGGTGTGTGTTAAGCTGTGTGTCCACATGGCGATAGAATTTGGTGCCGCCAAATTGCTGACGACAAAAACCCTTTAATCATCCTTTTTTGTCATTGGAATAGACGACAAAATTTGTTTTATCGTTGTGAATGGATAGCAAAAGTGATTTTATCATCACAAATTTTGTTGGTACCAATTTTATTGCCCTGTGGACACAAGGCTTAAGGAGTATTTTTTGTTTAAAACTAGTGAGCGATGTCGCTGCATTGATCAAATAGTATTATGTATGTAGGAAATGTGAGGATCTTCGGATAAGCAAAAGACAGATGCAGTGAAATCAGGCCTTCAGATAATATTGTCTATTAATTTGAAAACATCATGGAAGAGGCTTGCAACTAAATGAACTATGATTTATAAGCATGTTTCATAATCCTGGGGCCCATGACAAATTTAGATAAGCAAAATTATTATTCTGAAAATGTTATCTACAACACTAATCAACTGGTTTCATATTTGAAAATGTAAAAACTACAATACGGTCAAAAGAGAATAAACTCATTTCATCAACCACTGAAAAGATCACCACCTCATTTCTCATCTCAAATATAGGCATTTAATATAATAGGGATGAGATAATTCATTTTTCTGATTCTACATTTTGTCTTCTGTCTCTAGGTTTGAATACACAGATAAGCAGTTCAGGTCGCTGATAGATGAGATAGTAGAAAATAAGGCACTTGGTAGGTCACTGGAACCTGTCGGCCATATCCCACTACTATGGCAGCTCCCTCTTCCTGATCGGGTAAGTGAAATTAATTGCTGCTGTGAAAGGTGTATTTCTACTTGGTTCTAAAGGACAGAATTCGAGTGATCTTAGTTCTGATTGTCATACATCACTAACAGACCTTTAAAAAAAAAAATGCCAAAATGGTTGAAAATAATAGACACGTCCAACAAACCAATAACATGTGTATGCCCGCTGTTCGATTGTTTATTACAAATATATCTAATTCTTGGTATTCTCTAGATACAGAAGCAACTTTTGAATTCCGATGACATCGACAATTTTCATAAGAAGTCAGATACAGGATCACCGGGAAACTTTTGATAAGAATAATCTGAGGGACTTCATCTACCTATACATTGATTCAGAGGCTGAGGACCAGGCTGAACAGTAGCTCTTCTCAGGTAATGTTCCTACTCTTAGCAAAAGTCCAGAGAATATGTCCTGAAGCATTATATCAACTAGCAAAGAGATTAAGCAATACACGATCTGCGGAAAAACGCCCTCCATGCAGGGTGCATTCAGGTCCCTATTCCCAGTACTTTTCATATTTTGAAAGTCAAGTAATAATTACAAGAAAAAAATATACATATCATTGATTCTGCAATATATTTTGCCAACAGAGGCTAACATTAGGATGGTGATCAGGGACTTGTTTTTCGCGGGTACAGACACAACGTCGGCTACATCCACCCGCTGGGCAATGCTCTACATGCTACACTACCAAGATGTACAGACAAAACATGGGAAAGAGATAGAAGAGGTTTGATGATTTATGTAGTGAAATGGAGCAGATCCAATATCAAGCTTTGGAATATGTATTCTTCATCACTTTCTATTTTCATGATTCACATCACACTGAAAAGTCATTTATTGCAGAACTATGAGTTAATGCAAAAGCTGACCTAGACATGTTGTCCTTGTGTATTCCTACACTGCAAAAATGGTGTTTAGATTTTAAACATGTTTAGGTCTAAACACGTTTAAAACCTAAACATATAGGTCAGGTAGGTGTCTCATCGACTACACATTTAGGAAATGAACACTTTTATTCTAACTACATAAACATTTACGCTAAACATGTTTAGATGTTTAGAGTTGAGACAGTTGAATAATAGGTGTTTAGATTTAAACATCAATATGTTTAGATACTTGGATGTTGAATCCACACCAGGTAGCAGCACTACCTTTGACTAGACTATCTGCACACAGTTATAATCAATTGTTGTGACAAATATCCCCAAATCCCATGTTTACCATGGTTTCATTTCATAGAATGTCATGTGAATAGAAAGGGCAATAGAAAATTGACTAGATTAACCTCATGCCACCATCATTACCATAAAATAATCAATAAACTCCATGACTGATACCTATTTGATGTTATTCTGGAATACATAAGGCAATGTCCTTCCTGCTAAGCTGTTGTACCTTCTCAAGTCTCTCTTTCTGATGCAGTGTGTAATAAATGTACACGTATATAGCTGTGGCTGACATCTTTGGAGACTTTGGCAAGTAAATACCTGCTGATGTCCCCCCCTCAGTAAATGACAAAACAAACAAAATATATCTCTGTTTTTTAATGCATACATGTCTGCAAACCTTAACTCTCCATCAAATCATTTAAATATCTAAACACAAAAATTCATAAACACCTAAACACAAAAATTTATATATCCAAACACAAAGTTTTAACCTAAACACCTACATTTCTAAACACTTAAGCTAAGCACATTGTTTGGCTAAACATGTTTAGGAAATTAATGTGATTACAAAAACGTTGCAAGAATATGTTTAGAATTGTGTTTAGGATCTAAACACCATTTTTGCAGTGTACCCAGGTAACATGCCCGACTGGGCCCCAACTGGGTTAACCCTGGGTAAGGCTGGGCTAAATTGGGCTGCGTTATCTGCTGGGCAAACCTATGGGCTCCAGTTGGGCCCTAGTAGGACAAAATGCAATTACAATATTTTCAGTATATGTCCCCAACATCATGAATCATGCTCTCTTTTTGAGAAAATTAAGTATAAAAATGCTTTAACCATTATTTTGAGGGAAATGCATAGTTGGGTTTTATATGGGCTTGGGCTGGGGTAATTGAAATTTACAAAATGCTCTCTAGAATTCACAACCAGTGTGAATCCAGCTCTCCTTTTGAAATAAATGAATTTTCAAATTTTGTAACCAGGATTTTGATGAAGAAACATAACTGGGCTTTTGATGGGCTTATGTTGGGCTAAAATCCTTTTTATAAAAATCATTTTAAATCAATTATTACTTTCTAATTCATACTTTCAATGAACATCCAGTGCCTGTCTAATTGTCTTATCAGTGATTTAGTTTGAAAGTCATCATAGGGCTTTCCATTGGCTTGGCATGGGCTAGCCCATGTGTAGTTGTGTCTTGACACTAGATGGCCTCGGGTTATCATATGAAGAGTTTTCCTTGCAGTGCTGTACATATTTTCATCTGTGTAATCAAGTCAAAATGTGTTACTCAGGTGAATAATATATATGAATGAATATATTCCATGGCAGTTTAAGAGTGTATCAACTTTTTAAACTAAATTGTATAAATTGATGCACAAAATCAAGTATTCAGTTAAAGACACCCTTCCTCTGATTAGGGATTGACTCTAAGTAAGGCTACACTTGAAGGGTGTATGTGAAGACATGTTTGCCAAGGTGGATATCTAGATGGCTAGACTTCCTCAATAGACCCATTGATGTCTTTGACTAATTTGATGATGAATCTTCTATCTGCTGGGAGGATTGCCCTTGAATCCCATCATGGGCCAGCCCAATGTGAGCCCATTCCAAGCCCATGTCATAAATTAAGACAAAGAAACCAGAAAGAAAGAAAATATGATACCTTCTACTAAATAAAGCACTCTTGGGCCCCAACTGGGGCCCTTCTGGGGCCCGGTTTGGGCTAGCCCACTTGGGCCCTGACTGATGCCCAGGCCCAAAAATTGATGGGCCCCTGTTGGCCTGCCCATCTGGGGCCCAGTTGGCAGCCCATCTGGGGCCCGGCTGGGACCCAGTCGGGCATGTTACCTGGGTAGGTGGTTGTACAATGGGGATTTGTTCCACGCAGTCTTGTTTGATATATCACCATTTGAAATGTGACAATAAAATGCCCATTCTTTCTCCCTTTTTATAATTCAGGTAATATCTGGCAAATTGATTAGCCTTGCAAATGGAGTTACATTTTAAGGGCTATGATTATTAATAGTTTTTCTGCATAAAGTATACCTCTCTGCCACTACCATCTCCAATGATCACATCAGGGAGTTTAAGATATGGACATGTACGGCTACTGTAATGTGTGACGTCATAGGTCACGAGGTAGGTATCCCCAACTACATAACTTCTAGGCTTGAACACTTATACTTGCAGACCCCTCTCTAGAAGAACTTTTAGAACGTCGAGGAATATAGTAATTCTATTTTAGTTATATCTTTGCCTTAAGCGTATCACAGAAGACACGGACGGCATTGATGGGACTGTTAGGTGCTTCAAGCCATTATCATAGTATTCGGCTTGCAGACCAGACTTGTGTCAATTAGCATGTGTCTGCCTTTTGCAACTGATATATGGGACCTGCATACTTCTTATTTATCTCTTTTATCCACAAAGGTTGTAGGCAATGAGAGACAACCATCTCTTGCTGACAAGCCCAAACTCAACTACCTACAGGCATTTATTATGGAAATCCTTCGCCATGCTTCTGTAAGTGAGTTGAATGTTTCTTTTTTTTTTAATAAATTGTTCTCAAGGTTCACAGCTTTTAGGAGGTGTGGAAAACATCCTGGTTCAGAAGGGAAGTAGATTGCAGATAAATACCTTTGGATTGAACTATAGTAGCAAAGAGGCGTTTTTGCCAAAATTTTGTTACGGTTTTATCATTACCCCTAAGGATTGGTCAAAGGCGTTTGCACTGCCCCCTTAAAGCCACCACCTACCCCTGTTGATAGATAAGCACTACTCTCTAATGTTGAAAAAATAATTAGAGGGTGTATATAGAAGTCCATAGAGTGGTTGTCTTGAGGACAAATGCTACAGGCTGACCTTCTATTGATAATGTCAAAAAATAATAGTTTGATAGAATCCCTTTGTCACACTGTCTATTTTCAGAGTATGGCTATCTAAACATTTATGCCTTTACTATAGAAGTGAATGGGAAAATATTGTTTCATGTTTCTTGTCACAGTGAATGATCTTCTATTGATTTATCTGCAGACTCTCTGAATATATAAAGGACATCTGTACAAACATTTTACAAGAAGAAAATTGGGATTCACGAAATGGTCATGGATTTTTCAATAATAATAATTACATTTCCCTTGACTATAAATATTTCTTTACTTGTCACATAAGTTTAATTAGCCTCTTTCCTTGCAATTAGAAACATACCTTTGGCAAGTAATCGCAAATTAAACTGTTAATTTTTATTCAGCCCACACCATGTTACCCCACCTCTGCACGGCTGACAGGGACATTTTGGGTTACACCATACCTAAGGGCTCGGCACTAAGGCCAAGAAAAGAAAAGGTGTTTCAAATAACATAGCTCAAAAAGCTAGGGTCAGTAGGTCGGAATGTTTTTTTTTTTAATTTTTTTTTCACATTTTTTAGGAAATGTAAGGGCACATATCAATGGATGTATCAAATTCTTTGATTTCATTAAAATAATGATGGGAAAGTGACAACTGTGAGAGAGGGGAAGTACATGAAAATGATATAGGAAAAATCCTCAAAAAGTAATGAAAAAAATCTTTAAAATGTGAAAAAATTAGACATATTCTTTAGAATAAAATAAAAAGTTTTATTGCCCCTGTTTTTTCCTAGGGTCGGTCGGGTTACTGGGAACAAACCTATTTTGCTAAGTTGGCTTTATTGGTAACATCTACCATGTCCACATGTCTGAGAGGTACTGGAAAAACCCGAGTCAGTTCAGCCCTGACCGGTTTCTCGATGCCAACAGAAAATTGATGAACCTCAAGGTTGTATTTGTAACCGTTGGATCAGGTAAAAACTACTAATTATTTTCCTAATACTAATGTGATTTCTTCCTCGGAAAAGAAAGATTATGTCAATTGAAGCCTTCCGTAGGTAGGAGTCTAAATTCTATGGTGGTGGTTCCTTATCATTTATTACTGGTAAGGTGTGCCATCATCAAATTATGACGGGACATTTAAAAAATTATTGATTAAAAGACAAAACCGGATGTCTATGAGCTACATGCCATTCAATAAAATGTACACACATGTGTCTTTACTTTAGCGAGAAATTCAACATAAACTTTGACTGGGCTCGGTCTTTTCTGCATTCTAGCAAGCTAGGTATCCCATTACTTTTTATGTAATGCTTATATATGTCCTTTTCAATTAATTCTGTTCTCAATCGATAGGGGCCCATTAGTGCCCCTCACTCGGAGTCAGCTGTTCCTCATCCTGGCCTGCCTTATTCAGAAGTTCACGTTTGTACCGGTGGATGAAAACAACCTACCTCCATTACTTGGAAACTCTGGCTTTACCCTTGCACCCCAACATTACACAATATTAGCCATTACAAAATGAGTTACATAATATATATGCTTTAATACATTTCTCAGGATGGCACACCTAGAGTTGTAGTGGGATCCCTCACTCTAGTGCCATTATAACCCTTTATTAACGATTTCTTTGACTCATGGTGCTTTTGCTGGATATTCCAATTCTGATACTTCTCGATATTGTATAGACCATGTGAGCAAATCATAGGTGGATATCAGGCACTGTTTGGGGTGGATATCAGCACCAGTTACATGTTAAGACCAACGAGAAATTCATTGGCAAAGGTGGGTTTGAAGAACGTTGTCTTATTCTTTTACATTTTGAAGAACTTTTTCATTACTTTTTGAGGATTTTTCTTGTACCCTTTTCGTGCATAGGTGCCCTAACATTTCCTATGTGAATGTAAAAAAAGAAAAATCCGACCTACCGACCCAACCATTTCAAGTCATGTTACTGGAATCACACCTTTATTTTTTTTGGCCTCAGTAGGAGAACCGAGCTAACATTAAGAAAGTCTTGAGATTGATCCCCACTCATGCCAGTCCACTATAATTTTCTAGAGTACTTCAAAAACCTTTGTGTTATCAACTTACTAAAATATGGATGATGTACTTTACATTATTCTCTTTCAGGGAAATGTATTCCAAATATATATATGGCACCGGACATTTTAATATACTATCGGTCACTTAAAATAATAGTAGTTAGAAAATGATTAATTCATCCATATCCATGCTATGTACCACCTCTATCCTCAGACAGACACATCCTCCTCAGTGGCCTAATCAGTAGAAGTGCCTGGCAGTTAGAAGGTTGGGAGATCGATCCCAACTCTTATCAATAAATGCTTTATGCTTGATACACTGCAAAAAAAGGTGTTTGATGATACACACCACATTGCCTATATGGTGTGTGATTCCTACACGCCTATGATATTCAAACACTTGCAGCTAAACACCATCAGATTCTAAACACTTACCCTGAAAACTACACACCTACTTCTTACACACCTAAACACTTACACACCATAGTGTTTAGGTGTTTGGGTTTAAACACATCCAATCTGTATATATTTAGGGGCACGATGCACAGGAGGAGTGACAGGAGGAGTGAGTATGGAGTTAGGGGCAGCCTTAGAGGCATGCTGCACTGCAGGCTGTTGCAAAAAGATTTGGAAACGATTTTGTCGGAGGTGGTATTCCCAAAATGGAACTGACTGACCTGAGGGAATCAATTCCCTTTTGGGTTGCCAAAAGATAATTGGTCATAGAAGTAATTTAGGAGTGGTCAGGAACTGGTGAATGCTTCCTAATCGAAAACCAATTCCCAGCCAGTTCCTTTTGCCAATTCCCTGTCCTTTCGACTTTGGGAAGCATTCAGGTGGAATTAATCATGAAACCAGTTCCTCAAAGTTTTGCAATGCAGTCTAATTCAGAGTAAGTCAATTCCATTACAGTATAAGGTGGGAATTGGTCTCCCTGGGTGGAGAATTGGGAGGAACTGGAAGATGCATTAGTTACAGTGAGAATTGAATTCCAAATCTTTTTGCAACAGCCTCCAGGAGGAGTGGCAGGACAAGTGGGTAGGGAGAGCCTCAGAGGCATGATGCACGGGAGGCGTGGAAGGATAAGTTGGTAGCAAGGTAGAGAGTGCCTCAAAGGCATGATGCACGGGAGGAGAGGCAGGAGGAATGGGTAGGGCGGTAGGGGCAGCCTCAGAGGCATGATGCACGGAAGTAGGGCAGGATAAGTGGGATGGGAGGTAGGTAGGGAGAGCCTCAGAGGCATGGTGCACGGGAGGAGTGGCAGAATAAGTGGGTAGGGAGAGCCTCAGAGGCATGGTGCATGGGAGGAGTGGCAGGAGGAGTGTGTAGGGAGTTAGGGGCAGCCTCATAGGCATGGTGCACGGCAGGAGGAGTGGGTAGAGAGGGAAGGATTACATACCATAGACCATTCACCATATATTTTGTTATTTTTCAATTCTTGAAATACAGTTAATAGTTTCAACACTCTATTCCCTATATCTATTATTATTTTCCCTTCACTACGTGCAATATAAAATTTTAAACTTTCTGTCAGGTTTACTCTCCGGTCCACGACATTTGTTCACGGTATTTCACCTATTCCCTACTAGATGGCACTATACTGTGAATGCTGCTTGGGGGATAGCAGCACCTCTTAGTCAAACATTCTTTTCTTGAACAGCTACACCCTCAGCCCCAATTGTAAATAGGCTATAAAGACCACTGTACTGGATACAGGGAATCTACTGTAAAAAGCGTACTGCATTCAAACAGCTAATGAGCATGCAGTGTGCATACCAATCATGGTAATTTGCCTCAGTTGATTTTGGCGCCGTTCTAGATGAGGTGTGGAAGGGTGGCATTGCTCACACATATCCTCAATTGCGACAGAAAGAGTATTCCGTGAAAATCAACTACAAAGTCATGGACTACACGTTGCAAAGGCTTTGTCATAGCAAACAAAAGTTGCACCTTACAGTGTTATGTTACAATTTCTATTGAATATTTTTTAAAGATAGTTCAAATAGTTATCATAAAATTATGTCGGGTACCAATGTGTTATAGTTCTTACATATTGTGTGAAAATGTTTCATTTTTATTAAATATCACTATAAGGAATTATCAGTCTGAAAAATACTCCAGTCATAGGGCTTGCCTCTCTCGGGCCAGGACTCTGACTGGAGGTGCCCCCCGACCCCCCCCATTTGATATTTTAGCCTATAATAAAGGTTGTGGAAAATGAATAAAAAAAAGGGATTCTGTTCGTTTGTCTGTCATGTACCACTTGTGTGGACAATGATTTGATTTCTATTGAATAACATTGTGAATAAATTTATCTAAATTTTCAACTTGAATTTTTTTTTAGCGCCTCCCACGCCGCGTAGCGGCGGTACCGCGAAGCGGTACGGGAGTGCGCTATGATGATTGCATTTGCCCCATGTGATGAGGTCTCACAATACAAAATTACTGAATAGAGAAATTGATAATTGTGAAATCTTCTTTATGTCTGCTTTTATGAGACATGTCATCAAACACTGGTATACCGACATTAACGGCAGGAGGCGTTTTTTTTACGCGGTCACAACCGCATTTCTTGTTTATGAATAGAAAAAAAATTGTGAGAGGGACAGGGCTTAATATGCATTATGCATTTACCAAAAATGCATAAGATGCTAAATGAATGAGACGTGTGACCTTACGTAGTGTTTAATCAATGTTATGAGAGAGCACATGTGGGTCAATGGTTCAATATTCCACGACCGCGTAGGGGGAGTGGGATATTGAACCATAGACCCACACGTGCTCTCTCATAATGTGATTAATGCATTTATCTAACGTATTCATCCATTATGTATGAATTTCTTACCTTATAACCCCAGAATTAATCCATGAGAAGACATTTTGTAAGTGCATGCGATCCGCATGGTTTGCCAAGCTACCATAGCCATTGTTTTTACTCCACCCGTCATACCCTCGTCTTTCCAACAACTTTTCGGCTAGAATCCAAG
This sequence comes from Acholoe squamosa, assembly GCA_949317995.1. Taxonomy (NCBI): domain Eukaryota; kingdom Metazoa; phylum Annelida; class Polychaeta; order Phyllodocida; family Polynoidae; genus Acholoe; species Acholoe squamosa. Next base: position 71,298,046 of record OX439041.1, read on the forward strand.
CATGTCAAGTACTGTACTTCTAGCACCGCCAAATATACAATCTTTAGTTGGTGTTCGCCTACATTTTGTATCCATTTTCTTATAAATAAATAAGAATCCATTGATTTTCCATAGCGATACGTCTCGGCACCCGCCATAGCGGCTTGCTGACCTTTGACCCATCCGGTCTACTTTCCCAGTTTCAACACTGCCCGGCTTGGTTTTTGGTTCGATTTATAAAGAATTTGTTGGTATTCGCCCTCTTTATAGACCAGAATGGCACTGGAACTTGTCAAGAATAATCCTCGGCACCATGTAGTAAATAAAAGATGGGTTAAAAAGTTTATATCAAACATTTCCATAGCGAAAATGTTTTGACCTAGTTGTTACATCCGGGCACCTCCCCGCCTCGTAAAAAAAAATGCAATGGCCGTGTACCGGGCCGTGTGCGTTGGATTGCTATTGAAAATCAATGGATTCTTATTTATTTTGAGGAAAATGGAGAAATTAGGTATGGCATGTTCATCTAGGATATCTAAGGATGTTTCTCTGTTAATAACTCCACCTGGCACCATTGAATTCTATGTTAACGAGCTCTGTAAACAACAGGTATGTCGGACAACTTTTTCAAACCCTTGATGTACATTGACTTACCAGTTCTGCATACAGTATTAAAATGTTGACTATGAACTTGCGTTGAGTGTGTCTGGTTTTGTGTGATATTTCCAACTTAATAATTTAGTTGATATCTGCATCAGTTACTTTATGGCAGATGGTTCAGTCCTTACTAATCCCATACTAGAGTGAATTTAATTTGTCAAAACATGTGAACTAATTACCAATAGCATGAGAGGTTAACAACAGGAAAAAAAAACATGTCAAGATTATCTTAGAACACACACATGTGTAGTCGACCACAACAATGGTATTTAGAGTTGATTCAAACCCGGGACCTTCAGGCAAAAAAATCCGATGGTCTACCTCTGTGCTAGAATCCCTCGCCTGTAATCCTATACCCACTGACCACACCTGGATTGGTATGATACACATTACCCAGCAAATTGTCGTCATCTGTCGCCATGATTGGTCATCAATGGTGACTCCTTTTTCAGTGATAACTCATTCCGTCATCTTTCACCACTGTGTGTTAGACTCACGTGGCGTAGCAATTGCTATTCCTGGTGATCTTGTGCTATAATGACATTGTGTTCCATCTAGTGACATGTGTGAGCCACAGGATGACGAGGACTCACGACAATTTGCTGGGTAAGGTGCCATTGACCGAGGGCTGGAGGGTGTTGCTCCTATAGTAAAAGGAAAAGCTGGCTAAAAATGCCCTTGTTTCCAGTCCTTTCTTTTCATGTAGCTATGACTTGTCCCTTTTGTTGCTCACAAGTGGTCATTCAAGTACGGTGCTAAAAAAGGGGGATTTGAGTAGGTACCTGGTTGGGAGAAGTCAGTCAGTATAATAAACTATAGAGCATGTGACATGAGTAGCTACCTGGTAGTGCAGCTCTCTCTATTTTAAACAAGGCAGGTGACTTTTCAGACTAATGCGGTGAGTGCAAATACTTAGGTGAAGCAGTGCATGACTTGTTCAGAAAAGAGGGCACATACTCACAGCTCTTTTTACAATAGGAGCAACACCCTCCAGTGCTCCAAGAGCTCAAAATCGACATACAGAAAGTGATCAGTATTCTACCATAGTTCCTAGGTCTTATTCAGTTATAAAAATAAATTGAAAATTAAACACTATTTCTATGTTCAGTATTGAGTTAAGCACTCTGGTTTCACTGGGCTACACTGCTATTGCAGAACCACTGACCACACCTGGATTGCTATGACACATGAGGAGGCAATGGTTAGCCGGTGACCCACCATGGGGGTCAGGAACCTTAGTTTATCAAAATTGTGTTCCTATGCAAAGCAAAGATAAAGATATAACACATAGGGGCTTGCTCTTTGGGTTTATGGTAGTATATTAAAACTTAAACAATTTCTTAAGCACAACATTACGCAAATATATAAAGGAATCTTTAATCTGAAAATATATAATGGGACCCCCATCTGAGAATGCAATACACATGCTAGTTTGCTCTTTGGAGACCCGTGTTTAGAATCCATCAAGTGAGAGCTTTGCAACAGCACTCCACCTCAAGATAATACAAAGAGTACATAAATGGTCTAGACGTTATGCCTTTACATATTGGCTTATATTATTGCTGCAGCCTTGATCTCAATTGATTGTTAATCCATAGAGCTGTAGTACTCACAGTAGAAGCAGGACTTAGCTTCATGTCAGAATATATGGAATAGTACAGCTCTGGAATTAACCCTTTAGGAAGCACTTGATACACGTTGTAGCTCTAATTTGTCACTAGTATAATTGTCATAAGGCATAAAGCGCATTTGGGTACCATGGTGACCTTATGTGGGACATCAAACCAAGAGGGTCATGTATGATGCACGGAAAAGCAAGATAAAGTTCCATGGCTGCAGTCATAAAGATAAAAAGTAGCATATAAACAATACATCACCCTCAAATAGTTCTGTGCAGTCAGCATCACTGGTTTGAATCTAAAACTGTGCTGTTATCATATACCATTTTATTATTCCAATTATTTCAACATATTACTGTATTAATCAAAGAATATATAAGAAATTAATACATTGTACTGCCATGTGAGCGTTCATGCCCCACTGCACACCAGCTAGGGCAAAGATACACAAGTTACATCACCAAAGAGTCCGACCTCATGGTCCACTGCACAATATAATGCTTTTAAGAGTCTAAGAGACTGACCTCATGGTCCAGTGCACAATATAATAACTTGTAAGTGAATGCAACCGGCCGTCACAGGTGCCTAGGCACGGCTGACGCCGTCATGGGTGTCTGAGCACCCCAACATTGAACTATAGGTTACATAAGTAACGATGCCATAACCTTCCGGTCACTCTAGCGTCGCTCCTGAGCAAGCTAGGTCAAATTTGAAAGCATTTATGAAAAGGCTATGATTAGACGATCAAAATGAGCACAGGATCAAGGCAGAACTCTCATTATTAGGGAAGTTACGCCACCTAGACTGTTTCAACCTCTGAATAAGCTACAGACAAACCAGCGCAAGTTACTCGCCCAGAAAGCAGGCGTTGGTGACATGACATATTCAAGTCCACGCAGGCGCAAAATGTAGGCCATAGCGGCATAAACGACCAAGATATGAGGGTCTGAACATGCAATACCGACTGAGACAATGGGGGACATAGCGGCATCCATGGGGGTCCTTTGTGCACCCAGTGACACATGAAAGACTCCCCTCAAACAATTGCAGAGTTAGGCAGATGCCACTGGCTCCAGTCAGTCTGAGGGGCCAAGCCAGGAAATGGTACTTATACCACTGGCTGCTCCCCCTAGAAGGCGGAATCACCAGAACCACCCTTGAGGTAACATCTCCAGTCAACTCTCCTGCTACCTGCTATAGCTCTGCACTATGCTGGATTAGACTATGCCAGACAGGCATAGGACTAGACCTCTGGTGGCCAGAGGCTATGTTCTACAAGACACCTACCAGAGGGTAAAGTTACACATTTCTATATTATCCCTCTAAGCAGCACGTCAGGAGCTAGGTGTGGGAACCCACCTAAGACCATACTGGACAGTGTATTATTATTATTATTATTATTATTATTATTATTATTATTATTATTATTATTATTATTATTATTATTATTATTATTATTATTATTATTATTATTATTATTACCTCACAAGGGGAGTGGAACAGAACATTATACTTATAAACAATAGTATATTTACTGTGTGTGGAAATTACCTGCATATTAACATGTGTATGATTGATATTTTTATATGTCTGCCTAAAGCTGAATAAACCAGTGATAACTGGAAATAACACTTATAAGAGCTTGATATTCTTACTCTCTATATACCACTAGTCATATGATATTTCTCATATGACAACTTGATCATGCACAATTACTAGTATGACAAAGTGGTGGAGAATATCCTACTAAGATCCCAAATTACACAAGCTCTTATCAGTCAAGCTGGCAACATTACCAGGAAAAATCTCACACACAGCAAAACCCACTCCACCCACCAGGTGACCTTGCCACCATGTTCAAAAGGTCACCAGTGAGATCCCCCACATGTCAGTGAGGTCTCCCACATGTCAGTGAGGTCTCCCACATGTCAGTGAGGTCTCCTACACGTCAGTGAGGTCTCCCACACGTCAGTGAGGTCTCCCACACGTCAGTGAGGTCTCCCACATGTTAGTGAGGTCTCCCACATGTCAGTGAGGTCTCCCACACATCAGCGAGGTCTCTCAAATGTCAGTGAGGTCTCCAAAAACATCAGTGAGGTCTCCCACACATCAGTGAGGTCTCCCACATGTCAGTGAGGTCTCCCACACGTCAGTGAGGTCTCCCACATGTCAGTGAGGTCTCCCACATGTCAGTGAGGTCTCCCACACATCAGTGAGGTCTCCCAAACATCAGTGAGGTCTCCCCAATACCATTCTCAGTGTGATCTCCAACATGTTAGTGATACCTACAACACACCAGTGACCCCACACCTTCCACCATGGCCGACGCTGATGAAGGTCCTCAACCCAATCAGGCAGCTGAGAAGATAAGGGCCTATGAGAAGACCATCCAAAATGCAGTTACTGCCCTAGAAGCAAACAAGGCCCAACATGATGCTCATGCCCTTGCCTCAAAAGAAAGGGAGAGGATCCTCAGTCAACAGGTGGCAAAAAAGGAATGCGGAATTAGATGACCATCGTAAGGCCCTAGAACAGGCACAACAACAGATAGCAGATCTCATGAAGCTGGTATCAACTCAGACCTCACAGCCTCCCACACCCACCACCACACCTATTGTCACACCATCTGCCTCTGGATCTAAGGAGGATGTCATGATCTCCATGATGTCCAACATGACCAGGATCCTAGACAGACAACAACACGACGACAGGAAGATCAGGCAACATGAGGTAACCAAACCCAAAACTTTTTCTCACCCATCACCACTCATGTCAACAGCACTATTTATTGATCACAAATTCCCAGAGTACCTGAAGGACAGGTACAAAGTAACAGACAGTGACACCATGGTAACATATTTACCCAAGTACCTTGAAGGACAAGCATTGGCTTGGTTTGAAACCTTCAAGGAAAGTGCCACACCTGATAAGTTGACATGGTCCAATGTAGTACATGAACTAAAAGAGTATTTTGCTACTCAAGACAATATTATCTCCAGGACTGCACTCCGTGCACAAGAGATAGATGAACCTGTATCTGACTATGCAATGTATCTCAGAAAAGCGTGTAATGCCCAATGCCTAAAGGACGATACCTTATTTAGAACATTCACCCAAGGCATGAGGCCCTGGATCGCTATAGCCCTTCAAAGTAAGAAGTTAGACTCTTTTGACCAAGCCCTAGAACTAGCCTTAGAAGCTGAAACCCAAGATAAATCTTGGAAAGTAAGGGATGAGGAATCTAACCCACAGCCTACTAAGAGAAAGGTCCAGGAAGTCACCACTAGTTCAGAGGAAAAAGATGTTAACCTAATGTCCAGTGCCCATGTAAGGCAACAGGAAGCTAAGGTTGTCTCCAAAGATCCCACCGGTAGATATAGAGGAAATAACTTTGACCCCAACTACCGCTCCAATAGAGATAGAGGTAGAGGGGGCAACTACATCAACAACCGGGGGGGGGGGACACAACAGTAGAAGGGACAACAACTCATCCAACTCCAACAGTGGTAACTCTTCACACAGTGATAGGAAAGATAGAACTCCAGGTAATGGCAGATCATATAACCAAGGATCCAAAAGCAGGAGCCATAGTTCACATAGGAACTACAACAGTGGGTCCTACAACAACAATGGATCCTACTCGAACCAGGGATCCAGCAACTCTGGTTCCTACAACAACCAGGGATCCAACAACTCTGGATCCTACAATAACCAGGGTTCCAACAACTCTGGTCACTACAGCAACTCTGGTCAATATAACCAGGGTTCCAACTCACATCAGGAAGATTACAAACCCAACACAACAGGTTACCAGGGGAACCAACAGAGTAACCCCCACATACCACCTCACATGATGGATCAAATCTCCAAGCTTCTGGTGGCAAACATCACAACCACCCCACAGAACCAGGAAAACTAGGATGTCACAGTGCCGATGGGCCAGTGGACTGTGACACCCCAAATACAAACAATCACTCAGGATTAACAAAAATTCAACCAGAGACAATTGCTAGTGCCAATCTACCATCTAACAGACAGAGACGTCCATCAGTGGTACACATCACCCCACCAGGATCATCATCAAATGATACAGGTGAGACTACCAAGCTTTCTATTGTACTTCTTCAAAATGGCTGTATCAATGCAAATCTGTATGATGTTTCAGATGTACAATGTTTGGTTGATACAGGTGCTACTATCACCTGTGTCAGACAAGCATTCCTCATGGATCTCCAAAAGAGATTCCATATCCAACTAAAGAAGTCAAAAATCAACATCGATTTGGCAGATGGATCAGTGTGTCATGTTAGACATTCAGCTATGCTGAATTTTAGAATCCAAGGTGTCAGATTCCAATACCAATTTGCTGTAATTCCCAACCTCACTCAGCCCATTGTTCTCGGCACAGATTTCTTAAGCACTACAAAATCTCAAATTGAATTTAATGTTGATCCTGAACAAATTCTCAAACCCATTAGGGCAGTGAAGGATTTTACCATCCCTCCATTCTTTAAACTTGCAGTATTGGGTAAAGTCACATCTACTCAATCACTGCAAGGCAAAACTGGAGTAGTAGATAACCTCCAGAGAAATAACAATGCCCCTATATCTAGTTCAAAGGGCAGCAGTAACCCCCAGGGAAAATAACAAACACCCCCTAGTGTTACTCAATGCCAGCAGGCGCCCACATAAAATCAAAAAGGGTGCCATCATAGCTCTATTTAAGGAAGTCAAGGAATCTGATTTAAAAAAAACCTCAACAGGTGTCAGACACTACCCCACACACTGATCAATCCATCTCAGCCATACGGCCTGAGGATGAACCTCCATTCAGTGACACAGACTCAGACTGTGAGTCCACATATGCTGACCCTGAACCCAATCAGACTCTCTGAAATAGCAGCTATACATATTGAGGCACATGACCTCGAGCCAGAATTGGAAGAGAATATTCCACCAAAATCTGTGCTCACATCAAAAGATCAGCATGATAGGTTAGAATCACTGCTGACCAAGTATGATGATATATTTGTAGGAAAAGATGGAGACATTGGTGCTACACACCTGTATACCCACTCTATACATGTAAAGCCTGAAGCAGTACCATGTCATTTCCTACCATATAGACAAACACCAGAAAAACAGGCTGCAATTGGGGAAGAATGTGAAAGGCTAGTACAGCAGGGCATTCTGAGAGAATGTGCTGAGGGCCCCTGGGCATCCAGATCCTTTTTAGTACAAAAAGCATCAGGAGGCCATAGGCTCGTAACAGATTTTCCTCATCTGAACCAGAATACGATCAATCAAGCCTTATCTACACCCCGGGCCGAAGACACTCTAGACATGATAGGGTCACTCAGACCAAGAGTATTCAGTAAGCTAGATGCCCAACAGGGATTTTTTTTCAAATTCCTATAAGAGAGGAGGACCAGCATAAAACCGCATTCATAGCAAATGACAAAAAATATTTCTACCAAAGGATGCCGATGGGACTTGCGACCGCCCCTGTGGGATTTTGCCATCTAGTAACATTAATTCTGAACAAACTCAAATACAAATGTGCCCTACCATACCTAGACGACATATTAGTATTATCACCATCGATCGAACAGCACTTCCATGACCTGGAAGATGTTTTCAACAGCTTAAGAGTTGGTAAACTCAAATTGAAGAAATCAAAATGTGAATACTTCATAGAGAGAATAGACTTCTTGGGAATGAGAGTCACACCCATGGGAGTACAACCATCTCCCACAGAGGTGGAATCAATCAAAACTTTCCCAACACCAAAGTCAGTAAAAAATGTCAGATCCTTCACAGGACTATGCCAATACTTCAAAAAGTTTATCAAAGGTTATGCCCAAATTGCTAGACCATTGTACGATCTACAGACAAAGCATTTGTCTGGACAGAGGATGCAGATAATGCTTTCAAAACATTAAAGCATGCCCTCTGTACCAATTCTCTTCTCAAATATCCAAACTATGAGAAAGAGTTCAGTTTGGCAACTGATGCTTCCAATGTGAGTTTAGGAGCTGTACTCTCACAGAGAGATAATGAAGGAGTGCTCAGACCAGTAGCCTTTGCAGGTAGAACCCTCTCCAAACATGTGAGAAATTACAATACCACAGAGAGAGAACTACTGGGAGTAGTGTGTGGAGTATTACACTTCAGACACTACCTAGAAACTAGACACTTCCAATTATACACAGACCATGCAGCCCTAATTCCACTATTAACCAATACAGGACTCACACATAGATGGGCCAGATGGGCTCTAGACAAACAGCAATTTTCATTCACCATTCAACATGTGAAAGGTGATGATAACACACCACCAGATGCTATGTCTAGAAGGGAATACCCAGATTATGGACCCATGACTAACCCTCCACCCCCACCAAGGAGAGTTAGAGCAGCCAGTAGAACCAAGTTTGCAAAAGTAACAAAGAAAGTACCATTCAAAAGGGATGATCCACCCAACACCATTGAAAGGCCAGAGACACCCATTAGGGGTATCTTGAAACAATCTACACACTATGTGTTTTGCCATTGTGAGAGAGAATACTCACAACTCTTTCCAGATAATGACTTCGAGCCTATTGAATTCTCATCACTCAATCAGATGCTGAAGGCAACTCCTAAGGAGCCACCCTTCACCCCATCTGACTCAGATGATGAAGATTCAGAAGACACATTATATGCTATTACTCAAGCAACTTAATCATAGGTGTACCCTGTGGATGCACAATCAGTGTAGGAGAATTTTATCTTCCAAACACAAGGTTGCCCTGTAATTCAACCTTATCACTTCATTACATTCTTAAGACAATTAATTTACCATTCATGGCAGCACTTAACCAAATTTCTGAAACCAAACCAGATAAAAGAGAGAATCTTCCAAGTTTCCCAGTAGTAAACCTTTCTAGGACCATAGACAAACCACAGGAAAATCCAATCATGGATGATATTACTCAACTAAATCTAGAGCCCTTTGCCAAAACAGTATTAAATGATGCTTCCAACCTTGATGAGGCAATGGAAACACGCTACGTAGAATCACACCTACGTAGAGTTACAGAGCATCCAATTTTTCAAAGCTTAGGACTCATCCTAGGGATATCAGCTCACATTTTTATAGTATACATACTCGTCAAACTATACAGACTAGGAGGGACTGTAGCCTACCTGCCTACAGCCAAAGCATTCAGACTAGTTACCGAGCTGCCCCTACACAAATTGCTCCCAGATAAGAATCCTACCAAATTTACACCTACAGAGGAAACCCACACCCCTTTCCTCACAATTCAGGAAACCCACACCCTGATAATTGCTACATTATTCACCCTGACCATCTACTCAGCCTACAGAATAATGAAGTACCTTAAGAAATTTGCACAGACACACTGTGGCAAGAAAAATGTGGCCAAGCGCACAAATCCCACAATATATTTTAAAATATATTGTGGAGACTTGAACTTCGTGCTACCCTTGAGGCCAATACCACATGAATTTGATGAGATTAAATCAGCAGCTGCCCGGACCTATAAGGATATAGTGGTTAAAACCTTCCCACTACCTATATTTACCTGGAATGGACCAGCAGTTATAACAACACAGAGAGGAGAATTTGCTTATCACCTCCCTCAGGTGATACACCTACCTTGGCGCGCTAGGTTCAGCACCATACTAGCCCTTAAAAACAAAGGACTGTACTACTCCATGCTTCTCCAGAATGATTGTGGCACCAGCCCGGTGACCATGACAGCACTGGAAAATACAACAGATATAATTATTGATGAACACCAGGAGGAGACCACAAGGTCAAACATGCAGACTATTGCTAATTTTCTAAACCACCAACCCTCCCCGGTGACTATGGAAACAGCCTAGACTGCCCACAGCCTAGACTGCCCCCAGTCCACCACCAGGAGATACTGAGATGACACATCTCACACATGACACACACCTCCACTGTCAATGAAATTATCTAAGTATTGAAAATTGATTTAGAAAAAAAAAAAATATACACAGCCACTTGTTGATGTATAATATGAAAATCTATGGTATTCTCACAAAATTGATGATTAATGCGCGCATACATGCGCAAATTGTACTAAGTATTTAAGAAATTGTACAAATCCAAAAATAATATACATGAATGCAAGGTAGATAACTAGGACAGTTTTTGTACCACATTAGCACTTGTATACTATACCAAGGTTTACTTAAAGTAACACACTTGAGGTAACCAAGAAATTGTTGAAAAATGAATTGAAAAAAAAAATGATGAAAATGTTGACATGTATAGTAATTACTTAAGATACTCACCAAATAATCTCTTTCAGGGACATATACTCAAAAAGGCTAGGGAAAAAGTCAATTAAAGCAGCGGCCCACTGCCGAAATTTCCAATTAATACACCCATATAGCAAACTACAGAGTAACTCAGAGACAAACAAGTCTATTGTACATAAAGTACTTTGTTTTTCTGGCCCTCGGAAAAATTTGTCTCAAGGAAAATCCCAAAATTGTATTTCATGTACCGAGATTGTACATTTGTACTCAATTGCACACTAAATTGTATGTTTGCACACTAAAATTGTCATTTGTACTCCATTACACGCGAAATTGTATGTTTGCACACTAGATTGTACGTTAGTACCCAATTTGCACGCTAAATTGTAAGTTTGCACACTAGATTGTATGTTAGTACCAAAAATTGTACGCCAAAATTATATGTTATTTGCCAAATTGTATGTTGTACGTAAAATTGTAATTTTTTATTCCAAAATTGAAAATGTATAAGGCAACTTCAAAGCCATGTTGTAAGCCAGGCAAACATAAGTCTGTTTGGCATCCAAAAAGTTGCACAATTTATGGTCAAAAAGCTAGAATTAAGGAAATGTATTTTTACCCAAAAGAAAAAAAAAGATGTTATACATACTGACAAAGCTCTACCACAAAAATTTGTATTTAAAGCACTCCCTATTACTTCAAATCCTCTTACATACAGTATGTAACTTCAAATAAGGTAAAAATATATTGTACATTCCCCGGTCGCTCTAGCGTCGCTCAGGAGCGACGCTAGAGCGACCGGAAAGCGGGCGTTGGTGACGTGACATATTCAAGTCCGCTCATGCGCGAAATGGAGGTCGTAGCGGTGTAAACGACTGAGATATGAGGGTCTGAACATGCCATACCGACCGAGACAATGGGGGGACATGGCAGCGTCCATGGAGGTCCTTTGTGCACCCAGTGACACATGAAAGACTCCCCTCAAACAATTGCAGAGTTAGGCAGATGCCACTGGCTCCGGTCAGTCTGAGGGGCCAAGCCAGGAAATGGTACTTATACCACTGGCTGCTCCCCCTAGAAGGCAGAATCACCAGAACATCCCTTGAGGTAACATCTCCAGTCAACTCTCCTGCTACCTGCTATAGCTCTGCACTATGCTGGGTTAGCCTATGCCAGACAGGCATAGGACTAGACCACTGGTGGCCAGAGGCTATGTTCTACAAGACACCTACCAGAGGTATTATTATTATTATTATTATTATTATTATTATTATTATTATTATTATTATTACCTCACAAGGGGAGTGGAACAGAACATTATACTTATAAACAATTGTATATTTACTGTGTGTGGAAATTACCTGCATATTAACATGTGTATGATTGATATTCTTATATGTCTGCCTAAAGCTGAATAAACCAGTGATAACTGGAAATAACACTTATAAGAGCTTGATATTCTTACTCTCTATATACCACTAGTCATATGATATTTCTCATATGACAACTTGATCATGCACAATTACTAGTATTACACTGTCTCTAGTTGTTTCTACACTGTGTTCAGAACCTTTTACCTCTATAATTTCATTGGACCTTTGTTGGTATTGAAATAAATTAAAGTCCTAAACAGGGAAAATTAAGGAGAGGAGAACTGTCAAAGAGAGGTAAGAGGTTATTAGGGATTGTATCCAGTCTAAGAGAACCCAACCTCATGATAATCCTAAAGCACATAAATGGACCAGATGTCATGGTCTCTAATATCGGCTTATATAACTTTATGTAATACTTTATTACAATTGATTTGTTGATCCCAAGGTAATGGCAGGAACCATTGCTTTGCTTCCACAATGTGTCAGGTAGTACACCTCTAGTATTAGTCCCTCACGTTCCATATGCTTTCCAATACTTTGAGGTTCATCTATAATGCCTTCCGATTTCTTGATTGTTATTTTGCACCAGTGCAAGCAGTATTTTTGAGTGTCATTTTCAACCTCTTGGAGCACATCAAGCCTGAAGAATCAGCAGGGTTCATGGATGCCCTCACAACCGATTTAGGTCGAATCCCACATGGCAAAAAATGGCTGAAATATCTCTGCGATTTTGAATCTGTTGCTATTTTGGGGCCTACCCAAAAGGTTATAACTACAGTGGGTTATATAGAACACAAACACTCCTTTGCGATTTGTGTTCCTTGTGTTCTAAACACCCCACTGTGGCTGTATGGATGAGAACATCTTGTCAAAGTCCAAATAACTCATTTTCTAAGATATATTACCTTAACTCCCAGGGATACCTGCATATAACTGCAGCATGGACTTTTTGAATTAGATATCTTTCACATCTAGGGTTAGTAATTGCAGTTTTATCTCATGAATCTCCAAGGGACTTGGCAGAATAAGATTATGACCATTGCCATTGGCAGTACTGTTATAAAGCGTTAAAAATCAGATCAACCTATAAGCCCACGTCCTTGCTTTGGGCAAGGTTTCAACCATCAGTCTCCAAACATATGTTATGTCACTTTGCTGTGGATATCGACAGGACATTGTGTCCTTTGCATTATACCAGGATTTATCCCTGCCAACCTCTTTCTGATTAATATTGATTTGTATGGGATTAAGGTGGCCTGTGTACGTGCCTATGGTAGAAGAACTTCGGATAACAGGATGGATGTTTTATTCTAGGCAGCCAAATGTAGGAGTAAGTAAAGGAACCTCTAATGGACAGCCATGTGTTGGACAAAGTACTATTTCTATATACATCACCTTTCTTCAGTTTTGGGAGGGAGAGATTCTACACTGTTCATTTCTTTAGATGGCAGAGACAGGTAACACTATAAGGCGGATGGCCACATGCGATATGGATTTTTGATTCCCTAAGATTTTATCCTCTGACTCTTCTGAGACATAATGATGATACTACATTGGGCTACACTAGCGGTCCTATGGCTGCTAGGATGGCAGCTCAAGCCAGGTAAACTACTCATCTTTAATGAAGATTGTGGTATGATTATTTAAATAACCTAAATTCTGAATTTCTTTTCTATCAGTACCAGCTGTTTGAATGATATTGTGCCTGTGTTTGATACATATCTAGTTTAAGGTTTGACGATCCATCTAGAGGTCGTTGAACAAACAACTAACCATCGTTGTTGAATATGTCTAGAAAACAACAAAGAGTATTTTTTACCCCTGTTGCAAAATTGTTTCTGCTTTTTCACAGTGAGAATTGTTATTGCTTTCTTGTTGTTGCACAGGGAACCAGTTCAACTTGACCTACTTTAGCAACAACGAGATCTTTGGCCACTTTCACTTCCCCAATATCTTTGGTGATTTCTGTCTTAAATCCTTATTCATAGTCCCATGTACGTGATGTGAAGTTTCACATTGATGAAATTACATATTATCTACCTATTTCTAATGCAAAACCAGTAAAAATTGCTAGATCTTTCACGAAAATCAGCCAAGAAATCATGAGTCGGCGATTTTCTATAGTTCCCATAATTTCCGTTAGATGGCCCATCATTAGTATTTGAAACTAAAGTTTATTGTTCATATTTTACAAGCGAAAATGGCGCCATGTTAGCGCTTCTCCCCCAAAGACGTAACCTGGAAACTACAGCGTACTTTTTAAGCAATTACATAGCCTAATAGGTTCTCATTGACCTGCTGAGTGGAAAGCTGCCAGAATTACCATAAGTGGTCAAGAACTTAATGGGATAGGCCTGAAATAAACAAAAGTGGTAGTGAAATTAATAGGATAGGTAGGAAACAACCTAGAAGTGGTCGGGAAATTAGTAGGATAGGTCAGAAACAACCCAGAAGTGGGGGTGTGGATGGGGGGTCCCCCATGTCATATGTCAATTTTAAGAAATGGTTATGTCACATGTCACTTAAATCCCCATGTCCCATGTCACCTCTAAGAACCTCTCATGTCACATGTCGATTTTAAGAAATTGCCATGTCACCATGTCAAATTTAGTGGTCCACACCCATAGAAGTGGTCGTGAAATTAATAGGATAGGTCAGAAACAACCCAGAAGTGGTCGTGAAATTAGTAAGATAGTGTCATACTAGTGATTGGCATGATCAAGTTGTCATATGAGAAATATCATATGACTAGTGGTGTATGGAGTAAATATATCAGGCTCATATAAATAGTGTTATTTCCAGTTGTCACTGGTTTATTCAGCTTTAGGCAACATGTAAGAAATATCAATCATACAGTAGTTAGTATGTAGGTAGTTTGCACATACAGTAAACATACAGTAATTTATAAAGTACAATGTTCAGTTCCACTCCACCTGTGAGGTATTAATAATACAGTGTCCAGCATACTTCTAGGTGGGTTCCCACACCTAGCTCCTGACCTGCTGCTTAGAGGAATAATGTAATAATGGATAACTTTACCCTCTGGTGGAAGTCTTGAAGAAGGTAGCCTCTGGCCACTAATGGTAAGAAACCAATGCCTGTCTAGCATAGTTTCACCATAGTGCAGTGGTATAGCAGGTAGCAGGAGATGACTGGAGATGTTACCTCTAGAGCGGTTCTTGGTGATGTGTCTTCCTGGAGGTGCAGACAGGCTATTTGTAGCAAATCTTGGAAAAGCACCTCCAGACTGACTGGAGCCAGCAGCATCTGCCTAACTCTACAATTGTTTGAGGGGACCCTTTCAAGTGTCACAGGGGGACAAAGGACCCCCATGGACGCCGCTATGGCCCCCATTGTCTTGGTCGGTTCTGCATCTTCAAACCCTCATAACTCGGTCGTTTATGCTTGTATAACCGCCATTTTGGGCATGCGCGGAGCTGAATGTGCCAAGATTATAATGCTTGCTGGATAGGCGCGTAACTCCCGCCGGTTTGTCTGTAGCTCACTCGAAGGTCGATTCAGTCTCCATGGCGTAACTTCCTTAATACTGGGAGTTCCGCCTTGATCTTGGGCTCATTCTGACCGTCTAATTATGGGCTTTCCATAGAATTTTTGATATTTGACCTAGGTCGCTCAGGAGCGACGCTAGAGCGACCGGAAGGTTATGGCGTCGTGCTTATGTAACCCATTGTTCAGTCCTTAGAGTGCTCAGACACTCATGACGGCGTCAGCGGTGCTCAGGCACCCGTGACGGCCGGTTGCATTCACTTACAAGTTATTAATTTGTGCATTGAACCATGAGGTCGCACACTGAGACCCTCATTTTTATTATATTGTGCAGTGAACCATTAGGTCGGACCCTTTGATGTCAGAGAGAGTGTTTGTAACTGACCTGGCTGGTGTGCAGTGGGGCATGAACGCTCTTATACAAAGTTTGAGCGCTCTTATAGCTCTTAGAACCAACCTATGTATTAATCTCATAGATATTCTTTGATTAATACAAAATATGTCAGAATTTATGGAATAATAAAATGGTATATCATAATAGGTCAGAAACAACCCAGAAGTGGTCGTGAAATTAATAGGATAGGTCAGAAACAACCAGAAGTGGTCGTGAAATTAATACTATATAATATGATAGGTGGGGAAGGATAATAACATGTTGTGAATGGCATTTCAGACATCACCTGCTGTTCTAGTCATTATTCCTGACCTCTCCTATAGCTTTTACGACATGCCCTGGTCATCTCTAAGACCTCCTATTAATTTCACGTCCTGTTCTGGTCATCCTTCACACCTCTTATTAGTTTCACGACCTTTACGGCTTATTTCTGATCCCTCATATAGATTTTACTATCTTTTCTGGTTATTTCTTAGGTCTCATCTATTACCCATGACACAACGATGGTCCCCACAGGAATCAGTGCTAATAATAAAAATTATCATAAAAAGCAGTTCCTCTTGACAAACTGCCTTTTCTCTCTCGCTGTTGACACCGATTTGCACAATGAGTTATTGATTGTGCAATAGTTTTTTTTTTCTTGCTGTGGAAATTTGGAGGAGATCAACAATGAGAAAACATAAATTGTGCACCACTTTAGACTAGCAACAAAGATAATAGGACAATTCTCGTGCATTGTGCAACGACCTCCTGTTAGCCCATTGTAATTCAGCATCTGATTTATTCCAATAACCAAGCGAAATAATGTTTATGTTGATAGCCTCTGATAATCTCGATTTCAGAAAGTAAGTTGTTACCCAGAGCATAACACACCGATGGAAAGCTTAGAACTAAATTTGTCAAACAGATTCTTAGTGTAGTACCTATGTAAATATCGTGAAATGAGTATGTAGGGTAGGCTACACTACGCAATCTTTGCTCAGAATCGCAGCTATTCTCACAAACTGGGACAAAAACACAAACTAATGGTGGGGTTTTATTATCATTGCAAGGACATTTGCTTATCTGGGGGTATTATTGTGTGCGATCTCAGGCATGCTTGTGTTGTCATTTATGTTTTGCCGTGTTGATGTTTATATATATATATATATATATATTTATATATATATATATATATATATATATATATATATACATATATAAACATCAACACGGCAAATATAAATAACAACACAGCAGTTACACAGGTCGCAGGGTCTTGAACTCTAAAACCCAAACCTGTGTGATATTGAATTGCAGAGACTCCCGAATGTGAAAATTTGCAATATTTACATAACACCAGTAAACAAAAATATCTTTTTGACAACACAAGCATGCCTGAGATCGCACACAATAACACCCCCAGATAAGGAAATAGCTCCCTCAATGTACAATTTCTACCTTGCACTGATAATAAAGCCCCACCTTTAGTTTGTGTTTTTGTCCCAGTTTGTGAGAATCGCTGGAATTGAACTCCCACCCAATCACAGAGACTATTCAGGTGCAGGTGTTTGTAAATATGGAACATAAGGAGAAAGATCACCCATGAAATGACCCCTGAAATCCCATGTTAATAATTTTGAATCTCATATTTACAAAATAGGAATGTCAACACCCTATACCTTAGGCATTATAGGTATGATATTTCGTGAAAATGTACCAGAAAATTGCGTAGTGGAGCTTCCACTTATGTTGTTTAAATGTTCTTGTTACTAAACAGATATTTGTCATCACCTTTGTGCAGCAACCAGGCTTTTTCCATGCAAAGTCATATCATATTAGTTTAGCCTTAAAACAATCTTGTGTGGTTATGCTATGTATCATATCAACAGCACAGGAATCAGCGTACACACATGACTGAAACTGTTATTCACGTCCCGTTACAGTATTCCTCGTGACTATTAATAATGTGGTTTGTGAAAGGACCTTCTCTGCATCAGGTAAGACATATTGTATTACCACCGAGAAAGGAACTAACACTAGTCTGACTCGCGCCTCCACCCTCTGTGCCACCCTGGGCTACATGTTAGTGTACTTCGCCAATGAAAATGAGTGGGACCAATTCAACTCAGCCTTACGGTTATTGAACTCAAGGTAGGGTGTAGTAAATGCCTTTCAAAGGTTATTCCTTCATTCCAATTAAGATGGTGGTCGGGAAATGTATCCAACTGTCTTATACAACATAGTATTAGGGACCCAGAATGTTGCTTCATATCACTAAGTCCAAACATATTTTCGATTTTGTTTGACTGAGTACTTGCCAATTTCAGAAATAATTATGTGCGGGTCCACTCTCCATTTGGCATATGTTGATCTTAATAAATGTCCATGATTTCATTCATGATTTGGTGTCCTAATTTGGTGATTTCATGGTAATTCAATTGATACTTACTTTTATTTTTAGTGTTGAAACATATTGGATGAGAATAGGACGGCGGGTGCAGGCAGACCATTTCAAAGATCTCCTTCTAAGTACCAGATTGGCATGGATACCTAATAATGTTGTACAAGAAAAGACAGGTGTGATTGGTGTTGCTGGCTCTAACCAATCATTTCGGTTTGTGTTGAAAAGTCAAAGCATATTTACCAAAGGCAACGTCTGTGAGAGACCATCAAGTAAGTTTATTCTTTTTTTCATACATCACTGGAACAACTACTATTTTTTTTTAGTTTAAACCCTAAGGTCTTGCTAGTCTTAAAGAAAGAAAGACAAAAAGATCCAAGGCAAAGTCTGTGAGAGACCATCAGGTGGAATAAATTATTGCTAGAGACTAGCTGTAGACATTTTTAGAATTGTCACATGTTAGCTTCCCCCACCTGGTGTTTAGTCGTTTGCATACTAGCTCAACCTGGTGTGTAGTTCCTTGCACACCTATGCAACCCCGTTGTTGTTCGATTGAGCCTTTATCTTAGGTAACGAAGCAGAAGCTCTTTAGTAGTCTACCTGAGGTAGACAACAGAATTGGCCAATCACAGCTCAGCACCTAGACCCTCTCTCACTGACACCTAATTTGGGGCTTGCTTTATACTATAGGGATCCTCTAAACTCATGAGGATTGGACATCATGATTCTAAGACATTCAGTCCCTAGTCTACCTGAAGTAGATAAGGGGAGGTCTACCTGAGGCAGACACATTTTTCTAATCTACCTGAGGTAGACAAGGCAGTTCATAGTCTACCTGAGGTAGAGTATAGTCTACCTGAGGTAGACAGGTTATAGTTTACCTGAGGTAGACAGGTTATAGTCTACCTGAGGTAGACAGGTGGTTCTTAGTCTACATGAGGTAGATAAGTAGTCCATAGTCTACCTGAGGTAGAGGACCCTTGTTTATCTGAAGTAAAGAACCCCTGTCTACCTTGTTAACCTGGGGTAGACTCCCTTCTCTACCTGAGGTAGAATAGCTGTCCCTTGTCTACCTGAGGTAGAGATCCTGTGTCTACCTGAGGTAGAGATCCCTTGTCTACCTGAAGTAGAGTTCCATTATCTACCTCAGGTAGAGAAGATGCTTCTTGTCTACCCGGGGTAGATATCCCCTGTTTACCTCAGGTAGAGAAGCGGTCACTCTTCTACCTGGAATTTGCAGTAGAGTACTTATCACTCTGAAGAACAGTTGTACCTGCTGTCGGTATGAAACCAATGACCAGAAGTGGATTCTGCTGTAGTTACAGCTGGGGTACATACAGGTAATTTACAGTTGCGCCTGAGAGTGTGGACTTCAATTTTAAGAAGCTGATATTGACCATAATTAGCAAAAAAAAAAAATGATCGACTTATGACCAAGGTTTTACGGTAGCTTTTCTTTTGATGCAGGCTCCCCTTGTTTGCTGTCTCCTGCTATATCAACAGGACACCGATACTGTGAGGTGTTTGGGAGGTTTACATATGAACGGGCACGGCAGGCCTGTAAAGTATTAGGAGATAGTTACCAATTGGCAGAATTTACAAAGGAGATTGACTGGACTGAATTCAAAACCAATTTCACAGACAGAGTGGTGAACTTTCTGAATATGCAGTGAGTTACTTTGTAGTTGAATTAGTGTATGGTTAGGTATAGGTATACTAACTAGCAGTGGGAAAGAAACCGTGAAATATTGATCAATAGCAACAGTGTGAAAAGAAAAACTCCACCTTCACTTAATATGCATCAACAATAAATTTAGATGGTTTCAATGGTTTTCCCAATTTATAAACATGTATTGTATCAATCATACAAAAGAAAATGAAAGAAAAATTCATTGGAAAATATCTTTAAAAGAAAAAGAAAAGATGATGATACACCTCAAATTATAACTTTTTTTTCTGTTCCTGACTCTTTTGTTTAGATACATGCATATTGCACTCGAGAAGACGACCTGGGAGGAGGAGACCGACATATGGGAGTGGACAGGAACTGGGGAGAGAGTGTACTATGGAGCATGGAAGCTTGGACACCCTGTCGAAGGCCACGCATGCGGTATCATTGACACCCACTTCTTTCGATCCCGTGACTGCAATTGGGACTCAAATGCACTGTGTGAGCATCATTTACGATATATATATTTTCGTTGTGGAACATTGAATCCTAGGACATGCTTACTCAAAATTATTTTCCAGAATCTGATAAGTATTAGAATTTGGCAGTAGGTCCTTCCTCTTCAAACCACTACCACAAGAATAACCGCACAACAGACTGAATTGGACCTATGGACCCTTTCACCAAAGTTTGTTCACTGTATGTTGGCACTGGCAGATTTTAGCCCTTTACTAAGGCAACCTGGAGTCTGTTTCAAAAAGATTTGGAACTGGTTCTCTCGGAGGTGCTATTCCCAAAACAAAACTAACACACCTCAGGTAATCAATTCCCTGTTCGGTTAAGAAATGAGATTTGTCTTAGAACTGGCTTAGGGGATCTGGAACATGTGTTAACTACAGCACGAATATGCTTATGCTTCAGTAGTAGGAACCGCATGCACTCATGTCATGATCTACACTTTCACACTGCCCGACTCTATTTAAGTGCATTGCTTTTATTTTTAGAAAACAGTTGCAGCTGCTGCTGTTAGTACAAATCCAATGACTCTACAGTAGGTTGCCCTGTACGCAGTACAGTGGACATTACTGCTGATTAGCAATTCAGGCTGAAAGTGTAAGAAGTTGCTTTTTTCTCTATGCACCCACTCAATTTACAAAAAAAAACCCATTAATTGCTTTTGAATTGTTCCACAGAGTAATATTCTAGGGTTTCACTCAAAGTTGTGTTTATTGGTACCCTTGGGAGGTAGAGATACCTCCACTGAAACAGGCATGAGGACACATTTAGAACTTTAGTATTTAGAAATGTATCTAGAAAAGTGAGACCAATATAGAACATTATAACAGTGTCATTGTGATGTATCTGTATAAAAGCAGTGCAAGTGATACCAGTTTTCATTTCAACGAAATCGACTTCCGAGAATTTGGTTAATGAAGTATGGTTTTGTCAATATGAACTATTTTCCGAATACATGGCATGCACCACTTTGATATAATATCCCCCTGTATGTGAAAACAGAAGATACTAGAATGTAGAATACTTCTTCTCTGTGGCGGGAAACGAGGTCTTCACAACAGTGCATGCATGATTGACTAAAATAGAATCATGATAATTATAGTATAGCACAAGGTACAAGCTGCTTGCAATCTCACTGGGCTGTAAGCTCTGGGAAAACATTGCTAACATGTGAGCAGGTAACTGCACTATGAGAACAAACCCCTAAAGTATTGATCAGTGTCATGAGATACTTTGAATATAAAACCCCAAATACAGCTACTGTAACTTCTACTATAGTGACACAGGTAAGCGATGCCTACATAATGGACAGGTACATGTAGCATTAGTAAACATTGTATTTATGCATTGTATAAAACGGTGAGACTTGGTTTATCCACCCTCGAAATAATATACACATAGTCAGGTATGAGGTCTGTTTTCTGACAGATGACTATAAATAGCAGCTATAATAATTCTCTGCACTCTACTATAACGCGGTGCAGTGGTGTTCAGATGTTTATGGTTTAGTAGGGGAGGTAATTTCAAAAGATTGTATCATCAGCAGCTGATCTTTTTGTCGGAGCTCTTACTATGATAACTGAAAAAAGTCTTCCTGACAAAGTGACATGTATACCCATGTCAACTTGATTTGACACAGAGAACACATGTCACTGGGACATGTGCACATATGTCACCATGACAACTGTAGCACACAGTAATCCTCATATGATTTGACATGTCTTAAAATGCCACGTGAGTTGACTAGGGTCATGGCTATGTCGAAAGCACTTGAAATGTAATGGTTTGACATGCATGATTGTTCTAGGATATTCCACTAGATGGGGAAAACAACTATTTTGGTACCAGGATTAATCACTACCAAGAAGTACCACCAACACTTGAGACATTTGATGTGTCTGTGTCATTTCGTTTTCATGAAGAATAGATTACTAAGGTCTGTAAATAGTATCAATGAATGGTAGTGAATTCTATTTCATTGTTAAATTTGCATTTATTATTGAATATCAAAATAGACACCCACCATCCTGAATACTTCAACTGGAGATGTTAGACACCTTATGTGTGGGTCAGTGAAAATACCAAAGGACTGTATTCTAACCCACAATCTATAATCTCAGTATCTACAGTACAGAGAGACATATTGCATTGCCATGCACCTCCATGCCCTTGTCTTATGGACTGCATAGAGGTCCTCAGTCAAGTAGAAGTTCTGTAGTTAGGAAAAAGTGCCTTATTGTTGCAGGCCTGAGGGACTATGATATCCCCTGCCTTCTATTATAGGCCTCCCTTGATTGAACCATTGGTACATAGTTATTGACTGCTCTTGACCCTTACATAATTGTCTCACAGTATTACCTAGCACTCAGGTGAATGGCTGAGAAATATGTGACGTGTCTTCATTATGCATGTCAAGTGGAGTTGACAAACCAAATATGAGAGTGTCAACCTCATTCTATATGTTATGTGGGAGACAAATTGTGACCTGTGCAGTATGCGTCAAAGCGATCCGTGTTCTTCTCTCTGTGATGATATAAAATCCCCATCTTAGTGGCAAGTCAAATTGATTTTGCAGTGCTTGTGATTACATTATGGAATATTATTAAGTCGCAGACTCATGATTCCAAAGGGGTTATGGGGTCGTTATCTACAAGGTCTTCAAAATTAGAGTGTATGTGAACAGGTGAGGGGAAAGGGTCCTTTGAGGTAAAATATGAAATATAAAATTGATGTTATCAGATTTAAAATGAGATACAATACTTGTGGATAGCCTGTCAAGTCGTGGAGATATTGCTTCACGGAAATAGAATGACATGACTGTATCAAAACAGCCAATAAGCTCTATCATTCATTGTTATAATTTGATAATTAGCATAATGATTTAAATAATCAATTAAAAAATAACCATCCCTTTCCATACATTTGGCCATAACTTTGGATCTAGAAATTGTATCTTTATGCTTTTTTCAGCGTATGAATCTCCATAAATCATTCTACTAGTTAACATTATTTGTTTTCTATTTGGAATATAATTTTCGTTGCCATGGCAATACATTTATCTGAAACCCTTATTCAGGCCTTGTTTTGTATTCAAAACATTCCAATTACATTCCAAATATACAGGAAGTGCCAGGAAATAGAACGTTTTTGAGAAAACCACCTATTTCTTTAAAAAAAGTACATAAAAGCTATATTAATTTGGTCTATTTTTCACATTTTTTGTCTTTCTAGCTCCCCTAGAGGCCAAATCCAGTACTAAAAGTCCCACAGGGCGGGCCCTTTCCCCTCATCTGCCAATGTATATCAATTAAAGTTAGATGTTGATTCTCTGTCATGCTAAAATCCAGGTAAATTTACTAGAATCTGAGACTGACTGATCAAGTGAAGTTAAGTTTATGCTTTCAGAATGGTCTCCCCTATGAACCTGGCAGATATATTGGGGATGCCATGGCATAAATGAAGGTCAAATTAAAGATATCTTATTGCAGTGTGTTGTGAAATAAGCACCTCGAGTGTTTAGTTCCACATTTTCCACTTAGATGGCAGCAGCTCCCGGCTGGTTCTCCAGCTCTGTTGGGATAGAGTATGTATATATTAATGGAGCTAATGAGTTTATAGCTGAGAGTCAAAACAAAATCACAATATCCCCATTACAGATCATAAAAACAAGCCATCTTGCCTACAATCAACATAAGTACTGTGTCCTCCTAGCTAGCACAAGTCATTTCTGTCACTTTTACTCGAAAACTCATCAGATTTCTGTTTTTTTATTTTCATACAAAGGAGAAATGTCATTTAGATGCGTTGTGCTGGCAGGGCAGCCTTTTTTTTACCAATTAAATCTATACTTAGTAAAATGAGATGTAATTTATTATTTAATGAGGTCATAACGAGAGATCACAGCTAGTGTACTCTGAGTACATATACCTGTGCTTGTGCCTCTGCTGAATAGCCTGCCCCCCACCCCTAGGAGTCACCCATCCATGCAGTACCAAAACATTGACCAAGTGGCAAACAGCTAGTATGTTATCCGGTCAGTTTAGTGTCGACCTACAGTAAAAATCTAGACTCTAAATGTGCACATTTCAAGCTGAGAAACATTGAATATTGTTTTAACAGTTGGAGAATATTTCCAGGGAGTGTTACCCGTAATAAATATGGTATCACTGGAAAATGAAATTTTTTACCTGGGATGCCATCTTTAAGCAGTGGCATTTTGTTTAGATTCAGGTAATGGGCAAGTAGTACTCTATCAGTCCTTGTGAAATGATTAAAATCTGGTTTAGTAATGCAGTCGTATATTCCTTCTATTTCTTATGAAATAATGTGTTTTCTAGGCATGTTGCCTGGTGATTCAACATTTAATGTGACCAGGTCGGGGGCAACACCTGAAGTATCGACCCAACCTGCTCAACATGCATTGTATTCTACAGAGGAGCCTTCTACATCAACTGATATAAAAGGTGTGTTTGGGGCTTTAGTCAAATTCCTTTTTAATCAATACCTATCCCAAAACTGTAAATTTTAGCTCTATACTCCGTATAAGATCTGTGACATAACCATAAACATGTGTCTTGGTATCGCTTAATATATTAATACTATTGCACACCCATAGATTGACTGATAATCTTTTTGTGTGGTTTGGTGGTAGGCTCTCCACATTCCCTGCTCAGGAGGGTGTTACTCCTATAGTAAAAGGAAGAGCTGGCTAAAAATGCCCTTGTTTCCAGTCCTTTTTTTTCATGTAGCTATAACTTGTACCTTTTGTTGCTCACAAGTGGTCATTCAAGTTTGGTGCTAAAAAAGGGGGATTTGAGTAGGTACCTAGTTGGGAGAAGTCAGTTAGTATAATATATTATAGAGTGTGTGACATGAGTAGGTACCTGATAGTGCAGCTCTCTCTGTGACTTTTCAGACTAATGTGGTGAGTGTGAGTTGAATGGTGAAGCAGAGCATGACCTCTTTTTAAAAGAGGGTACCTAATGACAGCTCGTTTTACCATAGTAGCAACACGCTCCTGGATCCTTAGAATTGGCGGGTTGGAAGGATGGTAAGAATGATCAGAAGCGTGCTGCTCCTATGGTAAAAAGAGCTATCAGGTACCTACTTATGTCACAGACTATAGTATATTATACTGACTGACTTCTCCCAACTAGGTACCTACTCAAATCCCCTTTTTGAGCACCGTACTTGAATGTCCACTTGTGAGCAACAAAAGGACAAGTTATAGCTACATGAAAAGAAAGGACTGGAAACAAGGGCATTTTTAGCCTTTTACTATAGGAGCAACACCCTCCAGACTTAAATGGGATGTGATGGTCACATTCATGAGCATGGTGTGATGTGGTCTAGATCAATCAGGAGGGCCTGCAACTATCTTTGGGAATTGACCTCAGGAATCCAACCTCAGGACCCATAATGTATAAAGCCAGGTGGTGGTTCATTCAGAAACGGACCAGTGGCAGAGAGGGGCAGGAGGGTGTTGCTCCTATTGTAAAAAGAGCTGTATGTGTCCTCTTTTCTAAACAAGTTGTGCACTGCTTTGACATTCAACTTGCACTCACCACATTAGTCTGAAAAGTCACCTGCCTTGTTTGTTGTGAGCAACAAAAGGGACATGTTATAGCTACACGAAAAGAAAGGACTGGAAAAAAGGGCATTTTAGCCAGCCCTTTTACTATAGGAGCAACACCCTCCAGAGACCGAAAACTGAGACCAGTCCCCCGCCCTTGTGTGTGAGTGACGGGTTTGAGTGAGATGGATGATATGAACAACAATATTGATACTGTTGAAACTAGAACTGATTCCCCAAACACAAACAGTGATACTAGTACTAGCTTAAAATTTAAACCAATGCCAGAAACACCATATCTTATTCTGTCAGTACCTGATGTCGGCAACTATAGAATAACACGTCTTATCATTCAGCCGAATGGCTCTTGTGTTTGTGCTTTTGCTCATCTTTACAATTGTCAATACTGCCACACGAAAAGTGAATATTCCTGAATCTATAGTTATAGCAGTCTATACTAAGACTGCATCCAGCTCTCCTAATTAGCCGTTGGGTCGACTCATTGCAACTTGTGAATGCAATAGCATTGACAAGACCTACCAGCACTTTGCATGAATTATGAAGCATTTCTTAAGCCACTGTATTGGAGTCAACTCCATTACTAAATATGCCAGTATTTCTGTGTTGAACTTGAACGGTGCACTCAGAGTATGGCAAGAAAATCTCTTGCTATTTTTCACCAATATGCAATATCAAATATGCTATTGTTTCAGTGATCAGTGGCATCCAGAAACCAGAGCTTTCATTACTGGAACAAGGCGGCCTCATGATTAGTCATCCAGGTGAACATTGTTTTTAACTTACCATTATATCCATATGAGACTAATCTCCCCATCTCTCCCTCTGCAGCTCTGCGTCTCTATCATCTCTCTCTCTCTCCCTCTCTCTCTCCTCTCCCTCTCTACTCTCTCACTCTCTCTCTCTGTCTCTACTCTACTCTCTCTCTCTTCTCTCACTCTCTCTCTTTCTGTCTCTCTCTCTACTCTACTCTACTCTCTCTCTATCTCTCTGCTCTCCTCTCTCTCTGTCTGTCTGTCTCTCTACTCTACTCTCTCTCTTCTCTCACTCTCTCTCTCTCTCTCTCTCTCTCTCTCTTTTCTCTCACTCTCTCTCTCTCTAATGCTTCCTCTGTATTTCTTTTCCTCTCCATCTATGTCTTTTGCTCTCGCTGTACGACAGCTACTGTTTCAGCATTTCTGCTTCTGTATCATAATGTTTTTAGGTGTTATTATTTCTTGATTTGTAAACTCCCATAATCTGGAAAAGTATTTCAGAAGGGGGCACACAGGCAGTGGGTTTTGACCCTCATGGAACTGTAGATTACATTTTTTTTGTTACATCTGACCAGATGTGCCAGGTATGACCCTGTTTGCAGTGCACTACAGCATCAACAAAACAGTTGTTGGTTTATCCGGTGGAGACTGGAACTTTGACATCACCTCTAAAACTGGTAAGTTTTACATAAGAAACTGTGCACAGTACATTCAAAAGGAAAATGGATCTTCCTGAAACAAACAATACATATTCTTTATTGCAAAGTCAAAGTGTGTTCAAATTGACCCCTTAAATTCTGGTAAATCTTGAGGCACATGGCCCTCTATACTTAGTGTGGCAAACTTGAGTTCTCAGTCTCTCTATAAGTTTGACCACCTATGTTGGTTGTAATGGTAAATGCAGGCTTCCAAAGGTTTCCGATGTATGGGTTTCTTTTCCAGGAGCTGATAGAAGCTTAGACAGAAAAATCAGTTTTGTTTCTTAACTTTATCATGTGAACAGAATGAATAATATAGATGAAAATGATAATAGAATAATAACTTTTAATAACTTTTAAGGGAATGAATGGATCCACACCAACGAGGTCGAGGTGTCTCCCGGTGACACAATTAACTTTTGGATCTTCATCGTCAGGAATAAAGTAGGCGAGCAGCTTACAGACCAGAGCTGGATAGCGAGCTGTGAGTTAACCTTAATTTTGATTTTTCTCATCATACATTTATACTTTCATAATGTCATGGTTTTGTGTGCGGTACCACAGTATTATTTAGATGCCAGACATTTTTATTTGGGAAATGACGCTCATTTTGAGATAATGTTGTATAACCCTATGTGCAAGCCACACCCATGTATACGCCCTAGCTGAAGTTTGGGGGATTGTTAGTATTTGACCTCCACCTCTGTAACTAGAAAGGATCATGATTTCAATTTTATACATGATATTTAATGGTAGTTACTAATGTTATGCTTCTTTTTATGCGCTATACATTGGCCGTAACATAATAAGTCATATTTTGATCAGCTCCCATGGTTCCCACAACCACGAATCCTCAGCTGTCACATGCAGCAACAGGCACATCAATACCAGCTACAACCAATGGACCTCAGGCAACTAAAAGACCATCAGAAGCCACTACAAAGGCCTCTGGAGGTGAGGACATTATGTTATATTTACATGCATAGAACAGTATGTCAGAAAATAACTAACAGCTTTCTTTAGACAGTAATACCTCTCTGTGCTATATTTTTCAGAGATTCCAGCCTCTGATACTGATATTAATATTGGAACCACAGCGTCACTTGTTACTACTAATGTAAAAACTGCAGCTGTCATCACCACCACCACACAGAGTATTGCTCAGGGCACTGAGGGCATTGCAGGTACTCAGACAGCTACTGCACAGGCACTTCAAACAGGTCAAGTCAACCATCTGCTCATCTGAAATAATCGACCTTTCAATGAATTCAAATAAATTCCTCTGACACTTGCATAGATGGTGAATAAAACTTAGTCAATCCAGCTAGATTATTGGAAATAAACAACATACCATATATGATACGCTACTTGTTAGGAGCCCTTTGTGTATTAAGCTACCCTAGAAAAGGTTCATACTATTGTAACGGTTCGTATTGACTATATATGCTGGGTGGCTCTTTGGCTCGCTTAACTCTAGAGGTACCAACACAACACGAGTAGTTCAGGTTAGGCAAAGCCCTGGAAACTTCCCACCTGTTCGGGTAGGCTTTATTAAGAGAAGATCACGTCTGGATTGGACTAGGTCCAGTCCTCTTCTGCGGATCGTCCGGCTCCTTAGTAGGAGCTGGGTGCAAGCATGGTGCTGCCCCCTCTTGTACCAAAGAGGAATCGCAAAGCAACACCTGGTTGGCATAGAAGAAACGAGCACCACACAAACACATCTCTCGGATGAGGCGCACTAATATATACACGACGATGCGGGCCCCTACACTATTAGGTCCACTTAAACACTTGAGTACCGCATTATGATTTATTATCCCCACATTTAAAACACACTACTCACTTTGGCTGAATTTTATAGGATGCACCAAGGGAGTGATCTCAGTTATAAGCCGCACCATATATACAATGAACATGGTATGTCAAAAACAGATGTTGGATTTGTTGTTTGCATCTGACCGATTGATTCACATACAGATTGTCACCAATTGCCTGTTGTGAGGGATGTCGTAGTTCAGATGGTGACAAGAAGCAGTTATAGCTACCACTGTAAGGAGGGTTTTACATTTTATGATGGTACAACAAGTAAAACAATCTATTGTTCACCCGAAGGAACCTGGACCCCAGAAATGACACACTGTAACAGTGAGTACCTAGATGTTTCAAGTTATTTTGAAATATATTAGTTTTTATTTTAGGGTATTGAAATGTTCAAATCTCTATACATTAAGAATCACGGTCATGTTTGGAAATTTCAGAATCTTTCAACAATAAATGAAAAATTAATACACCTGTAAAATTGCAATACACTTGGAAAATCAGTCTAAAATAAACACATGATCCTAATCTTTATGCTTCAGTGAAAGAGTGCCCTTCTCTAGAAAGGAACACCCATCTCAGTCTGAGCACTGAGGACAGGTACATCGGTGTTACAGTTACACTTACATGTCATGTGGGTTTTAAGTTCAGTGATGGCAGCCATGTCCGCAGTATTATCTGCCTAGACACAGGTGACTGGTCAAGTCAACTAGAGCCTTGTTCCCGTAAGTTCTGAATACTGGGATTATTTTAGTTGAGTGCTAGATCCCACCCTGGTCACCATTGTAGAGACATGGGTTGTGATCTCCTACTCAGTATTGACACTTTTACACAGGATGTTATTATTTCAGTAGTAAAGAGAAGTATGTCTGCAAATAAAATATTCAAACATTATCATTCTCAAGACAATAATGTATTTTGATGAAAAGGTTTACCAAAAACAAGCCTTAAATGGACCCGTACGTCTTATTTGTAGCTTTGCTTTGTCATGAAGGCATATTATATGGTGATAGCAGGGAAGGAAGATGTGAACAAACTAAGAAACAGAGAATAGGCCTCACGCAATCTGTGTCAAGCTGTACCTCAACCGACTTCTTGAGTCCTGCCCTCAGTGACTGTTCAGGTTAGTTCCTTCAATAAAAAACCTTGTTTCTCATCCTAAGCCATGGCAATAATGATGAGCTAGGTGTTTTCCAACATTGTGCAGATATAATAATGAGTGGTCTCTATGTGACATGTAACATTGTGTGCCATTACACCGATTTTTAGATAGATGTGTTGTCTATAAAGAAGGCCCGAGCATCATAACGGCTTTGTCGAGCTCAGAGACAGGTTATATTTTTATACACAATTTCTGTGAACCTTGATAAAACACTTTAAAAATATTGACAAGAACTCCAAATGCCTGCATATTGGCTGCCAATAGTTCGTTTTGTCAGACATACTACTGTTTTTCCAAAGGCTAAAATGATGACGTTTCCTTTAAGGGTAGTGATGGGAACTCTTTTCTTTATACTGTTGACTAATGAATAGAGTGTGATAATTTTCAAACCATAACAAATGCAAAAATGATGGTATTGTGAATTTGGGTGTATTTTGGCATTCTGAAAATTGCAACTGGTACATCTTTGAGATTAGAGCCAAATGTACCACTGTATTATTCATATTGATTGTTCTTTCTAGAGTAGTACTAATATTTCCATCCTCATTAATAAGAACTGTACTTCCAGCTGACCATTGTAGTCCGATCCCTTACTTTGATCACACCACCATCAGTAGCACCACACTAACAGACTTTGAAAGGTCAGTCTTTGTGAAATGTGATGATGGGTACAGGTACCCAGATGGTACAAAGACAAAGAACATAACTTGTACTGCCACACAACAGTGGGAACCTACACACCTACCAAACTGCCTAGGTAAACTATTGTAAACATGGTATTGACAAATAAGACTTACTTGCTGAAATAAGTTTAGTGTACTAATGCTCTTTCGTTTGTGTCAATAAATGAAACTGAAAACCAGCGGACTTTAGGTATAGTGTAGGGAAAAGGTATTTTACCAGGATATCTATCAGCCAGCATCAATGAAATGGATTTTTTTTACCAAAGATCATAAACCTTAAAATAATAAGAATCTACCCTCTGTCCGCAGACACACAGCATGTAGAAATTCACAATAACAGTAAGCTAATCAATCTATCCTATTCTAAAAAAAAATCTTCACATGAGTTCTATTAATATATCATTTACATAATTATAAGTAAAATTTATATTACAGTGGTCACCTGCCCTGCGGTACAAAAGGTCCACAAGGCTGTGGCTAACACAACCATGGCTATATGGGGTACTAGGGTGATGTTTACATGTGAGTCAGGATACTGGTTCTCTGCACATAGAACTTCAAGGTGGCTGGTGTCTTGTCTAGACACTGGGGAATGGTCAGACAGAGTCCATGACTGTGATGGTAGAATTATTTCTCTTTTCAGAAAAAAACGTTTATAAGTTTTCTCATTGAATCTATGTGATCAATTAATTTTCAAATACATGTAATTAACTATCAGAACATTTATGTTTGGATTGTTTAATTGGTTAGGTATAGCAGAGGCATCTTAGTATTACAAATTAACTTGGGGAAAAACAAACAAAAAAGGTCACATTTATCCCATTCAGAATCGGGACTGATTCATTGTAGTTTATTTTTCTTGTTTCTTTTTCATATACCCTATTCAGGCATCACTTGTGAATTGCCAACATTAGGATATCTAGTAGACAGTAATGCTACTGCTAATTGGCTGAATGTCAACACTGTTGTGAATTTCAAATGTCCAAATGGCTTTAAACTGCAAATCGGAACCCATGACACTGAGCTCCTCTGCCATAGTGATGGAAACTGGCACATGCCTGAATGGTACCTTGTGAATACACCGGCATGGAAAACTATGTTTGAGATAAAGTACCTGAGATTTGGATGCATGGGTTAGTTTACCTACAGTTTTACTATTTCTAGGAATGGAAGGCAAGAAGAGTAAAGATATGTACACTATTATGTTATAATTCTCTTTAGTATAGGACTTTGTCATGAGTGTTGATAACAATGGTCGAGATCTGGTCAACTGCATAATTATTTGGACTTTCAAAGTTTAGCTTAAAATTCACACATGTTCATCTTATATGAGTCATACTTAGCAAATGATATAAAGTGTCTACTGGTTTTAAAGCTATCCCAGCAAATTGTCATGAGTCCTCGTCAACCTGTGTGAAGTGACTCACACATGACGCTAGATGGAACACCACATCGTTATAGCACAAGATCACCAGGAATAGCAATTGCTATGCCATGTGAGTCTAACACATAGTGGCGAAAGATGAAGGAATGAGTTATAACTCAAAAAGGAGTCACCATTGATGACTAATCATGGCGACAGATGACGACAATTTGCTGGGATAGCTTCTTATACTCCAAGCATGAAGCCAGCTTTCTCACTTTCTTTTCATATTACAGCAACTACCTGTCCAGTAATTGAGATTAATCCTAACTCTGATGTGAGCTCCATCAATGCCGCTGTTGGCAGTGTTGTGACCCAGACTTGCCACCATGGATACATAACACCAAACAATGAATCAATAACCATCACCTGTGGAACAGATCTAACCTGGAATGTTACTTTTCTCAGCTGTGAACGTATGTGTGGAACTCCCAAAATAACTTAAATGTTAGGGAAAATAGCTATCCGCAATACTAGAACAGTTGCTTAGATAATAATGAATGTCAATAAAATGACAACTTGAAAACATTCCCAGGTTTATTTACATATTTCCTTGCCAAAATACATCATTCTCTCTACCATCTAATGGCAACATATACCTGGACATGGCTTCAACAAAAATTATATATAGAAAATACATTTTTGATGTAGATATGTAAAAAGAAAATGGCCTCTGTGTCTTTGGAATGAAAGTTTATTACTCTCCTTTCAGTGGTCTCATGCCCAAAACTTCCTGACATTGCAAATGCCTTCTGGAAAGGAGATGTAGCTGTATTTGGAAGTACAGTGAACTACACCTGTGATCATGGTTATCAGTTTCCTAATGCAGCCAGGACGATGTCAGTCAACTGTGCAGCCAATGGTACATGGACAGGATGGGCCTTACAGGAGGAATGCACTGGTAATTCTCATAGGACAGGGCAGCAGAGAGATGAGAGTTTAGGTCAAAGGACTGTAGGGAGTTACTTAAGTTCTGCCCAACCGAATATAGCAAAGTATTGAGCTGAAGCTTTTTGTACTACATAAAACACTTGGATATTGCTACCTTAATTTTGTATGCAAATACCCAGTAGGATCTTAACAATAAACTTATAAAAAACTTATCGATAAATATAAGTGTGCACAGGTAGCCTTTCTGCAGCTCTAGGTTTGCCTACTTCCTCCCTATTCTACTATGATAGACCTGCATATAATACTGCCTGACTCTTGCCAATACTATTGGAGACACCCTAGGTATAAGAGCCATTTATCAGTTAAATCCATTTCTTTTTGTAGCTGTGCACTGTCCACCAGCGCCCATTGTCAATAACAGCCGTACCAGCAGCCTGAGCACTGTGTATGGCAGTGTTGTCACCTACAGCTGTCTCCATGGTTACATGATGGGGCACATTACAGTCAGGAGCACCACCATCACATGTACACACACAGGGCAGTGGAGCCATGTACCACAGGATTGTCAGGGTACTATTTAATTTTTTAACATGTAAATATCACCTCATATGAGTTTTTGAAAAGTAATGATTTAATATTCTATACATATCTTATATCATCTACTACAGAAAATAAGGTCTTGTTTGGATACTAAGTTGTTATTAATCCTAGTTTTACATCTTGATTTTAGTGTTGTATCAATGCAATTTATTAGGCTATGATGGTTGAATTTGTGTACAAAAGTACATATTGTGTACGGCAGCTATTCTCATGCTGATTTAGTGCTTTTAAGTGTTCTTGATAGGTCTCATTTTTCCTTTCAATTCAACTGCAAATACCAAGCAAGAATCACTTGCATTACATTCAGCTCTCAATCATCCAAAGTAATCCATTTCAAACTTACACTTTAGTAAATAATTATTGATTCATGAAGAAATCATATCAGACAAATTTAAATACCTCTATTCATTCAGATACCCGGTTACAACAGATGCTATATTCTCTTCAGCTATCCACTGTGCTGCCATACCAGTGTGGGAGAACCTTGTAGTTGACAAACAAAGCCATGTCTATAACACAGTAGTAAATGTGTCATGTTCTAAGGGTGTCTTCAAATCCACCAATGAGACGTCCTATCAGACATCCTGTATGATCAATGGAGATTGGGACCCACCCATTAAAATGTGTGAAGGTACAAGGCATTTGCTACATAATTTAAATTTTTGTCATGATTTTTTCAAATGGTGAAAGGTGTAGAGTGCCTAGAAGGTCATTAGATATCCTGACTCACCTTTACATGATTACCACACTCAGAAAGATAATCCTCTTTCTTCCTCAGATTCTCCAGAAGCAGAGGACATTCTGCCAACAGAGGCAGTGAATGCTACTCCAATAGGAACCCTAAGTATCATCATAGTTTCAGTTGTATATGGTCTAATCCCACTACTTGATGTTGTTCACAACCTAGCCTCTCTTTAAAGGGCTGGTTTCAGTGTCGGTTTTGTCCATCTTTTGCTAATATGGCCCCGACCGACGCTGTGGAACCAGCCCTTAATATCATCACATTGCATGACTGCAGTTGCTACAGTTTTGGACATTCAGGGTAATCATGATGCTGCAAGAGGGATTGTCATAAGGATCAACTGATGTTTGATGCAACCACATATTTAATGGATTGAAAACCGAATTGATTATTAAATTTTGATCTCCCATAATAATAATGGAATAGTGGCCTGTGGGGCTATAATTGATTGTATCATCACTATTTGAATTATGCTGTGCATTGTGTGGACCAGATAGGTCACGCATCAAGAACGAGATAACAAGTCAGATATATAAGAAATACCACAGAGGAATTTAGATAATCTGCATAGATAAACACATGCATGTATTTATTGAAGCTGCTATGCCACAAATGACATTGGTACATAATAGAAAGAGATACAAATCCTAGTACCTTGGACTTGAGATTGATAGCAGGATATTATGTAAATTTGTATCAAAACGGTAAAAGGTACGCCCGGTAGGGGGTGCGCAGGTGTACCTTTTACCGTGTTGATACACAAATGTGTGCACCGATGTGTGCTAGTCCAAGTGTTTCTAATGGAACTAGTGGGTTGATAACATATTCCTTCTACAATCAGACTACCTTTAGATATTTGCTCTGAAATATCTTTCATCATAAAGTGATGACAGAGAGTTATTTTATGTCATGAACGCCCTGGTGTAAACCATTGCTGATTACTAATCAATGTGCTCTTTTTTTTACATCATTATCCCTATTCAAGAAACAAATAACTTGAGAAGAAGGTTTTTAATCTGTTCTTCCTTTAAATTTAACTTACCATTGGGACCGATATCATCTTGTTTATCATATGTGATACTGAGAGATACTGGTTAGGGTTAATTATTGCATGTGTTGGATACAGGCCCCCTTTAATCAAGCCAAAAGGACTCTCAGGTTAATGCTTGGGCCCTCTCTTCAGTCCCTCTTTTGAATAGGAAACCTTAAATTCTTTTGGGGATTTGAATATTTATCCAAGGATACTGGCTGTCCAGCTCAGCCTCTGAATAATGAAAGATGCAGAGCAGCATTGCCTAGCTATTGGTGATACTAAAGATATCCAGCATCAGGTGACAGCATCACATGGACAGGCCATAAGGTCACTCTCATCATCTGCCAATGCTTTTGAATATTAGTCTATTATATGTTCTCCCAGTTATGCTAAGTTGGGCTCCCCGGATCTCTAGCAAGGTGTTTTGGTTTCCCCAGACATGTAGCAGTCCCATAGCCATTGCCTAATTTACTACCCAAGATTGGTACTCAGACACAATAGAAGCTGATTTGAGCCGAAAGACTATGTTCCTTATGAAATAACTTTGGATAATCTACAAAATCGCACTTCAGTCTAGGTGCCATGCAGCTCTTATCATTCTCACTATGATTGGTCAATTGCTTTCATTGGTTGTATAGTGAGCTTGTGGCTCTTTGTGTGAGATGTTTGGGCTAACAATCATTACTTTTGAAAGGTTGACAAGATCTTGTATGACCTAGCCACTGGGATGGCCTCAATTAGGCAAGAATCTTGGAATAAACATGCATCTCTTGTCATTAAGTTGGTATATCCATTGTCCTCTATCCATGCAACCATATTAACCTAAGACACTCATGATACACTGTTTTCAGACCAAATCTCAAATATTTGCTAATCCGATTCTTTTTTTATATGCAAAAGTATAGAAAAAGTCGGTCTGATTAGAGAAAATTGGGCTGACCGACGGTACTAGAGGAAACAGCCCTGAGAATGTGTTGGAGTCTCTGGCCCTTGTCTTTAAAGACAAACGCTACTGGCTGAACAATGTTCTATTGATAATTTTAATCTTCTACTGATAATCTCAAATAACTTGGGATAGTATTAATTTGATATATAAAAATAGGAAAATGCAAAGAAATTCCTATGTCATGGTGCTTATTTCCATTTTATGACCACCTAATTGAAAATGGCTTAACTATAGAAATGAACGGGAAAAATATTTTTTCATATTTTACATCATAGTGAATGACCTTGTATTGATTCATCTATGAGACTGTCTAAATATATAATTGACATTTTAACAAGCACTTTAAAAGAAGAAAAAATAGGGGTCACAGATGAAATGAAAAAGTTTTGAATTGTTCAAAAATAATAATTTTCCTTTAATTATAGGATCCTATGGGAATTCAAATTGCATATAATTATCTCAAATATTTCTATAGTAATCAGAAATATACTGAAAAATATATATGTATAGGTAAAGTGGTAAGGTTATGGTGAGAAAAATCAATAAAAAAGTATAACTGATGAGTTCAGATTTCTGCAACCAGGTGGCTTCTGTGTACAGGGTAGCGTTTGTCTTTAAGAGTGGTCATTGTGTCTCGCACACTGTAATAAAGAGTGCTGAATTTTACTACATCGTTTTCTTAAAATAAACGAAGATCAGGAGAATTTGAGTAAACAACAGTAACATAATGGTTTTTCACATTTGACGGATACTACATCAAGGGAAATAAAGGCCAGGCAAAGACCTATTGAAAAGAGTGTAAAGACTAGTGCAATCATGGGCGTGGACTGGTTACCAGATTCAGTCTGTGTAGGTGTTATCCATATGCTATAGAAGGGTGAGAAACTAAAGGGAACAGTGCTGCCCTCTGGTGCCTTTATTTGCTATGCACAGAACCTGATTACGGAGGTGAGGGGTTACTTTGGCAAAGTCACCACTCACCTCTGTAATCAAGGTCTGTGCATAGCAAATAAAGGCACCAGAGGGCAGCACTGTTCCCTTTAGTTTCTCACCCTTCTATAGCATATGGATAACACCTACACAGACCAAACATGGTAACCAGTCCACACCCGTCAGTGCACTGTAGGTAGCCCAGTGGATAACAAACATGAGCACAAACTGCTAGCTCTTGCTCCCTCTAGAGGGTGATAGGTACATCTGTAGAAGTAGACTTGTGGGTAAGGAGACGGTGTAATACAATTATACACTGTGTTTTGTGGTTGCCTTGTGGCTACTAAAGCTCAATTACTACACCCAGGAGTAAGGGAGCGTTGTAGTAATACAACTCAATGGTACATATATTGTACTTGCCTTATTACTGCTAGAGCTCTGGTCTTTAGACACAGGACGATCTTTAGTTTATTGCATCATGAACTGTCTAAAGCTGCCGTTGATACTAATATATTTTTAACTAGATCATTTTTGGGAATTGTTTTATATATTGCATCCCATGTGCATGTTAATGATAAGCTGTTTATGGAGCCAAAATTCCCATGTCTAATGTCAGGCAGTTGATTAAGAACCAATTCTATGATAAACTGTTGATAAACCATACCCTAAATATATCCCTCTAAACTGATATGATCGAAACATGATACTTAAACATGCACTCTAATTTCCCCCAAAACAAAAGTTCAAGCCTCTGGTTGACTGAACATGTACAATAATATAAAGGTATGTAGATCCATCAAGTATGGGAAATAAGTTATGGTAGGAATCTTTATTGAATTTGACAGCTTTAGGAAAAGCTAGTTGGTAGGCACCACGAGGCTTTATTGGATTTTGGACACTGGGAAGGCAGAAATTCAAGTTCGTATGGTTGAGTGGAGTTTGACAGACAGGAGTGAAGATTGCTTGCCTTGCCTGGTGCCAGACACTAACAGTCAGTAACATCGATCTCGTTCCACAACATGATATGTGAAGGGGCAGACTCAGGGGGACTTGGCCAGGAGTGTGTTGCTCCTATGGTAAAAAAAGCTGTCAGTAGGTACCCTCTTTTTAAAAGAAGTCACACTCTGCTTCACCATTCAACTTGCACCCACCACATTAGCCTGAAAGGTCACCTGCCTTGTTTAAACAGAGAGAGCTGCACTATCAGGTACCTACTCATGTCACACACTCTATAGAATATTATACTGACTGACTTCTCCCAACTAGGTACCTACTCAAATCCCCCTTTTTTAGCACCATACTTGAATGACCATTTGTGAGCAACAAAAGGGACAAGTTATAGCTACATGAAAAGAAAGACTGGAAATGAGGGCATTTTTAGCCAGCTCTTCCTTTTACTATAGGAGCAACATCCTCCAGAGTTGCAGTCTGCTTTACATAGGAGCTCCTAAGTTCTGAGATGCTACAAGAAAGTAATTAGAGACTCTCAGGCTTCCAGAGGCCTAGATTAGATACATGACATATGGTGTCAACACTATTTACAGTTAAAGACATTGGAATGAGGTGAAGTTGAAAACACATTCTTCTTTTAAAATGGTAACTCGATGCTTTACCATTTAGTAACCGCAATCTCAATTTGCCAATATTGAGAGAACACTCAGTCAATCAGGTGTAGCCCAACCCTCAGTGTCTGCTGGATTCTAGCAATGAACGTCCTGGAGTGTGGAATTCATTCCACGATGTGGACTAATTTGCCCAACCAAGTCATTTAAGTAGCCCAGCATCCAATGCCAATGGATCTCATCATGTAGACTATTTGCAGAGACATTCCTTGACAACCTGCATCACCCAGAGGGTTTAAAATTTGAGCAGTTTCTTGTTATATAGCTGTCATCCTCCTTGCAGGTTTTGTCCTATAGTGCTCGAAAAAAAAGTAGAAAAGGTAAAACGTCTGCCTTTATTGTTCAATTATGGCAAACAAAGGTGACTCTTAAGACACTAGCATTCTTTTTTCTTCTTATCAACATACGGGTACTGCAAAATGATGTGTGCTATGGCTGTAGTAATCCCTTCAGATGTTTCAATATACATTGGAGGACTATGCAGAGACAGTAGGGCTTACTCCTTTTAAATTCTTTGTTATATAGAGAACTAATTATGAAAAATAAGACAGCTTGTGAAACATGGCAGAAGTTATTGCAAAACTGCCATGGTGAATACCTTCCTGTGTATTGAACAAATGAAGAGTGTGAAGTTACAGCAGTGTGTTATTACGTCTTTAACATATCAGCAGATCACACCCAGACAGTTTGGGGAAGGAGCTCACAATCACCTCATTTCCTTTGCCCACATTGATAAGGATACTATCTAATAACCAACTCTACAGTGGACAAAATTGCTTCAATACATCAAAAGCTATTAAACCTAACACCCTGGGCCACTTTTTTCAGTATTTAAGATATACATTTCACACCTGCTAGCAGTTTAAAAAAAATCAATTGCTGTTCTGATTTATTCATTTAAAACGGATTTACCTTTCCTTGTTGATAGCAAAGGTGAACATTTTCAATATGTAGCAAAATTATGCATAGAGTATACTGATTTTCTTAACTTAGTGAATTCATGGTGAAATGCAAGAAAGAAATCAATGACTCAACTATTACAGGGACAGATATGTACACCGTTTCGGTCACCTTGGCTGGAGTCAAGAAGGGGGCTAGCAGGCCATTGATTAACATCAAACATGGCCACAGGCTTCTTCAGGTCTCTGCGCTTTACGAGATAAAAGAGGCTCCACATCACAGGTCTTTCTAACCATGCCAAATACAGTCTTCTACATCTTAAAGCTACTACATTTTTTTCACTAATGCTGAAAGGTTTACACAGGAGAAAAAAAAACAAATTTGGACTGATGACTCTGGAGAGTTGGCATGTCAGCTCGATTTAGGGGAAATGACAGGATAGAGCAAGAAAAGAGAACTAAACTTGATCCTTATATCTTTGAATCAACCTTTTTTCGTAAGGGAATAAGACATTTGGAAACTCAAAACAAGGGCCAACTTGTGTGCTGGTAGAGTAAGGAGCAATGTCTTTATCAAAATGTAATTAGTGAAAAAGCCCAATGAATAAACTATTCTGCTATATAAGACACTTAAGATGACTTCTGGTGAATACTGTTATTTGAATTTTGGGGCACAGTAAGGATGATGCCTTGGTGCCTTCATTAATATCTCAATAACATTAGAATTCAGTTTTTTGAACTATGCATTCTAGTATTGTGCTGACCCAGTGGGAAACTGAATGTGCATTAAAAATAAACATTTTTAAGAGAGGTAACACTACTGGGTCAGATATGTTTAAAACGTAGCTTAGAAATCTGATTTGGGGATTATGTTTGAGAAGCACATTTTACAATCCAAGGTAACTTTACCAGTCTCCCAAACCTACGTCCATGTCTCACAGCGCCTGGATTCAGAAGGCGCTGTGTTCATTTCTAGCGTGACCTCATGCCTCCGTGCATGACAAATGCCTTTATTTACTTTCCACTTTGCCCTATTAGAGACAGCGCGATGATATTTGAAACTTACGAGCCTATTTCAATGATTATAATCTAGCCCTAGACAAGAAATGATTATATAATCTTAAGATTTAAAAGAGTAACAGTTGCTTGAAGTCAGTCAAGAATGGCCTTGAGAAACTGTTGGCCACCATCTTGCTTTTGGGTTGTTATGATTTGAGCACCTGCAGTCTCAAACCTTTGTGTATAAAAACTGATAAATATTGGGATATGACAGAAATTTCTACTACTGGGTATCTAAAATATTTATTCTTGTCAAAACCTATAAATACAACTGAACAGTAGTTACAGTGAGAAATATTTTGAAAAATAGAACAAAATGGGTGGTTTGAGGCTCAAGCCACTTCCAGCCACTTTTGGCGGATCCAAATAACTTGATATCAGTGCCATATAGCGCTAGCGGCCACTAGGCACGGAGAGCGCCAGCGGGTTTCGGTGTATCCCAAACCTTTTACACACTTGATGTAATACATCCCAGACTAGTCTCAGATTTCCAGCCTTTGTAATGAGAGGCCTCGCCCCTTTAAAAGGCAATGAGGAGGACAAACCCATATCAAATATCAACTTTTAATTGAACCTCCTGTATGGATCAGGGAAGACTTAATTGATTGTTGAACATGTCTGATAAATCCTCCAACTTTTTAAAGTTTTAGCCCATTGGTTTGTAGGATAACTTCTTTAGGGACAGCAGCATACTATTATTTCTAATGCATTGTGCTTCATCACAATGTGGGCAAGTTTTACATACATGTATTCAATGTGTATAGGGATCTTCTTCTCTTTCTTATTTAAATGACTTTTATAACATGATCTGATAAAAGGTACTTTACTGCAGGATGACACATTTTCTGAGTATTAACGCTATTCCAGCTATTCAATACTCATACTAACTAAAGATATTTGCAAAATTGTTCATCCCCCAAGACTCTGATGGGCCTTAGTATATTAAGAAGGAATGCCACAGTTTTGCCAGAAGCTACCTCGAGGCAAAAATGAATGCGTCCAATTAAGGCAATATTAAGGCTATAGAGTGTGTTCATTGATATTGATTTTAATGCATATTTCTAATCTCATTGAGCGTGCAGTTATGAAATATACCAAAGAATTCCAAATGAAAATAATTTATTGATGTCTGCAGTTGTATACAAATTTAATCATATGAAAATGAACTGTGCGGAGGTTATTCCTACAGGGCATCTGTTATATCTCTCCCTTTTCTTGTTGCATTAGCCCGAGAGTGACGTTTGCCATATCACTTTGAAATACAGCCCACATACTAAGCACAAAGTAGGGTAGAGTCATTTGTTACCCCTGTGGGGTGTTTCAGAAGCCGGACATGATAATGAACATTAAATATCTGTTTCTAAAACTGTTAGATTCTAAACTTACAACTGCAACCATTATCATCTCTCGCCAGTCATATAGTTATAGACACAGTAAGATAATGGTAATGCTTTAGAAACACATGCAGTTATAAACCTACAATCACTATTAAAACTGCTATTATATCTCCTTATGACTGGTTGTAAACATTACCTGCTTCTGAAACACCCCACTGGTAGTACATTCAAAAGGATTACTCCTCTATAATGGGGGGACCTCTTAAAGTGTCTTGCAATTGTCCTTGGTAGTGGGAAAACAAGGTTCCTACCATAAATGGCATGAGAGTGAGCAGTTAAAACCTGTAAAAAATGACTACCATGTAAAATAGCCCTATTTGCAGATAACACAACTGTGTATAATGCCTGTCCCAAGATTGTACTCAGGCATTGTTAACACAATTACAGCAATCAACAACATTGAAACAGGACAAAATAAATATAATATAGCAAGGAACTAGTGTTTGTAAGGGACTTGAGTCAATATCTGGCATTTTGAGCTTCTTTCCAGAGGCTCCCGTGGAGAGGTTCAATAAGGGAGCAGCCATCTGTTATCAACAGCGTGGTATCAAAGGTCCAAAGCTTTTCAGAATATAATGTGTGACACATGATGACACATGTCCAAATGATGTGTGCTCTCTGCATCAAACCTATTTTTCAGAGTATGGTAAAGTATCAGTATAGTGTAAAAAAAATAACTGTTGAATCTACCAAAGGGTACTTGTGAAACTGAACAATGCACCACCATGATTATATATCAGCAAGCTTATAATAAGAAGCCTCAGGTGGCAGTAAGATGGTACAAGGAATCTCTGTGAAAATAACACCAGATCTCTGGCAACTTTGGGATGATGATCCCGTTGTTATTCGGCAACATTATTTTACAGTGTAGTTCTGGGTGCAGCTGCACAGCTACACTTATTGATCCAGGTATCAGTCAGTGGCTCAGGTGTCATCTGAGAGGCTGGTGGTAAAAGGGTCCTTGGGAGCAAGTGACTGGTGATAGGAAATGGCTCAGGCGGGATTGGTGAAATAGAGCTGAAGAGGAAGCAGGTGAGGATGGACAATGAAGACGTGCCTCAGGAGACCAGGGCAACTCTCATTGCTTTTGCCTCATTCAGAAAATGACAGTATATTGTTTGATACAACTCTTTTCAAGACTTGTTCGATATTTATTAGAAATGATTTACAGGACATAATTATATACTTCAGAAATAAAATAACATTTTTAAAGATATGGTGATCACCCATTGCATTTCAGAATTATGTTTCAGTTTTAAGTATACTGTTCTTTGCAAGTTGATAATACATCTGGATGAATCTGGTATTCCATACCCATGTCTACGTGCATGACCATTTAACTGGAGATGTATTTATTGACATGCCGTCAGGAGGTGGGAAGACTCGCAGCGGGGCCGATGGTCAGCTTTCTGTGTCTCTGAAGGACACAGCAGCAGCTCATTATGTAGTCTCCTTGAAGGATACAACCAACTGACCAATCAGGAGCTGGCTTCTGCTGCAGCAGCTGC
This sequence comes from Acholoe squamosa, assembly GCA_949317995.1. Classification (NCBI taxonomy): domain Eukaryota; kingdom Metazoa; phylum Annelida; class Polychaeta; order Phyllodocida; family Polynoidae; genus Acholoe; species Acholoe squamosa. Next base: position 71,342,200 of record OX439041.1, read on the forward strand.
ACAGCTGCCTAAGACCAAGATGCTGAACTTAAATGTGATACCAGTACCCATTCAATGCATAAATGCACTGATCTTTCCAGGGTAAAACTTAAAGCAGTATCTATCCTTTGAAATAGTTGCAAATAAGTTTAAAAAAAAGACTGCTATGATATTCTTCTATTTATCACTGCTCATTATTTGCTCACTTAGGGAGTGGTCCTTTTTTATGAACAGGGGGTTGTGGGTTTGAGGGGGGTGAACGAATTTAAGACCCCTCCCGAGGGGGGGGATAAATATATCTATCTACTATAGATAAAAGAGAGGTGTAAAAATTCTCCTCCGCTCTGGCTCGTTGGGGCATAAAACATTTTGACTATCTTCGAAGCATACAAGTAGACCACTGTGTCCTTAAAGGATACAAGCAGGTCACTGCGTCCTTAAAGGATACAAGCAGGCCACTGTGCCCTTGAAGGATACAAGCAGACGACTGCATCCTTGAAGGATACAAGTAGACTACAGCATCCTTGAAGGATACAATCAGACCACTGCATCCTTGAAGGATACAAGCAGACCACTGCATCCTTGAGGGACACAAGCAGCATACTATGTCCTCCAAGGACACAAGCAGCCCACTGTGTCCTCCAAGGACACAATCAGACCACTGCATCCTTGAAGGATACAAGCAGACCACTGCGTCCTTGAAGTACACCAGCAGACCACTGCAGTATGTGTTCTAGAAGCAGGGGTAGATACTTAACATTTTGGACCTTTGGCCACCCGGGCCAGCAGTCTAGTATATAGCAATGGATTTTCAAATATTCTACTGGCCAAATGGCCAGTTTCAAAGGATTTTTAGGAAAAATCACTGGCCCGCAGCCCAAACTACTGGCCATTAGCCACTAGGCCAGTGTTAAAGGGGGCCTAGCACGGCTAAGACGTACCCGCCTTAGCAAGTCACGTGACCACCCCTCGACCAATCAGATCGTCGCAATTTTTCCGCTGGGTCCGGCGACTTTGTGAACTATCTTTGAGCAGGTACCTATGTTGAAAATCGCCGTGCTAGTCCCCCTTTAATGTGTTCTCGATTCTGGTAATCACAAATTTTGGCCTCAAATTTTGTTCAATTGCCCTCAGAACATCCGTAACAGAACATCTGTGGGTCAACATGGTAAAAGGTACGCCAGTGCACCCCCTCGAGGGTGTACCTTTAACCGTGTTGATCCACATGTACATGTCCATAGAAAATTGTCGATTACTCGCATATAAATGTATCCTGTAAGGACACAATGGTCTGGTTGTATCCCTCAAGGACACAGTGTTCTGCTTGTATCCCTCAAGGACACAGTGTTCTGCTTGTGTACTTCAAAGACAGTGTTCTGTTTGTATCCCTCAAGGACACAGTGTTCTGCTTGTATCCTTCAAGGGCACAGTGTTCTGCTTATAGCCTTCAAGGATGCAGTGGGCTGCTTGTGTCCTTGGAGGACACACTGGCCTGCTTGTATCCTTCAAGGACGCAGTGGTCTAACAGTGTCCTTCAAGGACGCAATAGTCAGCTTGTATCCTTCAAGGACACAGTGGTGGGTTTTCGTCCCCCCCTCGAAGATGGAATGGTCTGATTGTGTCCTCCAAGGACACAGTGGGCTACTTGTGTCCTTCAAGGATGCAGGGGTCTGCTTGTGTCCTTGGAGGAGACAGTGGTCTGCTTGTATCCTTCAAGGATGCAGATGTCTGCTTGTATCCTTCAAGGACGCAGTGGCGGGATAATTCCTGTCCCCCTTTTCTTTAAGCAGCGCGCTGGATTTTTTGGTTAGAGTACTTCGAGGGGGTGACTTTTTTGCCGTCCCCCCAACCAACCGGTGTCGTATCCGTGTAAGCGGGCGGAAGTCTCGAGGGTCGAGAGTGTCGTAAAATAAAGACTTCCGGTTCAAGCAATGGCGTCGTATGGTTGGTTTGTGAATTACAGATAACAATCTATCACCATCTGAGCAATATAAGGCTATAGATGTGACAATGGCGACGAGGATTTAACTTCTGACTCTTTAGGGAAGGTGGATGATATAATTCTGTCCACTGGGACCCTTTGGAGAGGAAGAAATCGAACATTGAAAACCATGAAGGGTGGAAGCCACGAGGACACTGTACACAAGGTGGGGGATAGATTTCTGACCACTGTGAATGTATAGTACAGTATATGAAAGACAGATGTTTATTCTGCTGCTGGAGATGTGGATTTGACCAGTAGTAGATCTACAAGTGTGCTTACAGTTTGTGTGTAGTTGTACCTGCTGCACCTGAAAACTGAAACTGCCTGTGCTTTTGTTGACATTGTGTGAAAGTGAAACTTAGACACTGTGCTAGTCTGTGGGAATGACCTGCATTCCAGGCTGGAGTCTAATCTGGGTCAGTCAGCTGTTTCAAGTCTACAGTGCTGTGTGTATTCAAGACCTGTGAGTATGAACTGCCACTCTGCCTATGAACTGTGAACTGTATAGAGACTGGATACCACACACATTGAACTCTAGGGAACTCAACCTATAGACTATACTATATTTAAACCATTGACTCAGCTGTGCCTAGGTCTATTGTGGTACTGTTTATTGTGATTTACCACTGTGTATTTGCAATTACTAATGTGTATTCTATTTCAGTGACACTGATATATAGGCCTAGGTGTGCGACACAGTGAGATTTAGTTTATGTGATATATAGTATAAATATTGCAGTGTTCCTACCGTGTGTGATTTTTGTGTGGTGGATTACAGTTCTCATCATGGCAGAATTTATGGACATTAGAGGCATGAAACCATTTGATGTGTCAGGGGATGCATCTACAGTGTCTCTAAGGTGGCAGGCTTATATAGAGGAATTTAATGCATACGCAGACAGCAGAGGACTGTTTATTGAAGCAGATGAGGATGACAATAAGGCCCAGAGGAGAGCCCTATTACTGTATACTGCTGGTGCTGAGGTGAGAGAAATCTTCGCTTCACTACCCAACACTGGGGATGCAAAGGGTTGGGCAGAGGCTGTTGCTGCCCTGAAAACACATTTTGTTGTACCGACCAACAAGACCTACGAGAGACATATATTTAGAAAGGCTAAGAGGGAGGACAATGAATCAGTTGCTCAGTTTGCCCTGAGACTGAGGAAACTAGCCTTAGGTTGTGAATTTGGTAATCTCAAAGATGATTATATATGCGATCAAGTAGTGGAGAGGTGTCGGGATGATAAACTAAAGAAAAAGTTCCTTGAGAAAGGGGCAGGCCTTAATTTAACTCAAGCTCTAAATATTGCAGCTACACATGAGGCGGTTGAATCCCAATCAGCGGACATGTGTGGGGCAAAAGAAAAGAGTGTTAATAAGGTCAGTTATGACAAATATCACAAGGGTTCCTATAGAAATGCACAAGAGAAGGGAGGTAATTGTGACAACTGTGGGTATAAGGGTCACTACGCTGGGGATGATAAATGTCCGGCCAAGCACAAACAGTGTAGAAAGTGCAAGGCTAAGGGCCATTTTGAGGCCAAATGTCCAAAGTCCAGTAGTAAGGAAGGTGACAAATGTAAGCCCCATGGTAAGAAAGGTTCCAAAAAGGGTAAAGTCCACCAGGTGGTGGAAGATGAGCCTGACAATTATAACTTCTGTGTAAATGTAGCAAAACCAAAAGGTGAGATGATCTCTGTTAATGTTGGAGGTGTATCCATTGATTTTGTCATAGATTCTGGAAGCGATTGTAACATCATTGACTGGAAAATGTGGGAACAGTGTAAGAAACAGAAAATTTTGTGTAAGAGTAAAGCCACAAAGAAGAAATTGTTCACGTACACATTGACCGAACCGTTAGAGGTTGCGGGTACTTTTATTGCTAAAGCATGTGTGGGGGACCGCAATGTGGAAGCGGAGTTCGTAGTCGTTGAAAGTGACGGGGTATCACTTCTGGGAAGAAAATCTTCTGAGAAATTGGGTCTTCTGAAAATCGGGATAGGGGTAAATAAAGTTGACTGTAGTCTGGGGGATGTAAATAACCTCAGGAAAAGGGTCAGAGAGGAGAATAAAGATGTTCTTAGCGGCCTTGGTAAATGGAAGGGCGACCCAGTCAGTTTAACTGTAGATCCTACTGTGAAGCCTGTAGCCCAGCCTTTGAGACGTACGCCGTTCGGTTTGCGAAAAAAGGTCGAAGCAAAAATTCAGAGCCTCATTGATCAAGATATCATTGGGCCCGTCGAAGAAGCGACCCTTTGGGTTAGTCCCGTTGTTATAGCCCCGAAGTCTGATGGCGACATTAGGTTATGCGTAGATATGCGGCGCGTTAACAAAGCGGTACTTAGAGAACGACAGCCCATTCCTACCATAGACGAAGCCCTACAAGATATGACAGAGAGTAGAGTATTCTCTAAGATTGATCTAAAGTGGGGGTACCATCAGATAGTGCTAGACGAAGAATCGAGGGACCTGACTACGTTCATAACCCACACCGGTTTGTACCGATACAAACGTATGCCGTTTGGCATAAACACCGCTAGCGAGATTTACCAACGCATTGTTAGGAATGTCCTGCGAGGAATTCCAGGGGTGGTCAACATTTCTGACGACTCAGTTGTACACACTGTTGACGTAGCGACGCACTACGAGACATTGACAAAGATTTTCGGTAGACTGAGAGAACATGGACTGACCGCTAACCCGGACAAGACTGAACTGTTCGTGACTGAAATGACATTCATGGGACATAGACTGACCCAGACTGGAATGCATCCAACAAAGGAAAAGGTGAAAGCCATTTTGGAGGCAAGCGAGCCCGAGACGGTAACAGAAGTAAGAAGTTTTCTTGGCCTAGTTAATTTCAGTGCTAGATATATACCAGATCTCGCCTCGACCGCAGAGCCCCTGCGGAAGCTGACCAGGAGTAACGAGCCCTTTGTTTTTGGTCCTGAACAAGTCAAGTCATTCGAGAAGCTGAAGAAGCTGCTGGCAAGCTCCGAGACCCTTGGTTATTATGACGTAAATGCTAAGACTATTGTGATTGCAGATGCAAGTCCAGTAGGATTAGGTGCCGTGTTGGTGCAGGTCCAAGGGAAGGAGAAGAGAGTTATCAGGTATGCCAGTAGAGCACTAACTGATGTAGAGAGAAGGTACTCTCAGACAGAGAAGGAAGCATTGGCTCTGGTGTGGGCATGCGAGACGTTTCATCCATACATCTATGGATTGGAGTTTGAGCTCCACACTGACCATAAGCCGCTTGAGGTGATCTACTCACCTAAGTCGAAGCCATGTGCACGCGTAGAGCGATGGGTGCTTCGAATGCAGGCTTATAAGTTTAAGGTAATACACATACCAGGGAAGACCAACATAGCTGACCCACTGTCAAGACTGTTAACTCATAAGACTCAGCGACCAACTGAGAAAGACAATGAGACAGAGAGCTATGTGCGATTTGTAGCGGTGAACGCCACACCCAAGGCAATGACTACTCGAGAAGTAGAGCGAGAGTCCGCTGAGGACGAAGAGCTGAGCGATGTTAGGAAATGCATCAACTCCGGCAAATGGGACGACTGCCCAAGTAAGATTTATGCGGCTATAAGCTCAGAGCTTTGTGCCATTGGGTATGTAGTACTGAGAGGTACTCGACTTGTGATACCCAAGAAGCTAAGACCAAGAGTGATAGCCTTAGCGCATGAAGGACATCTTGGGATAGTAGGTACTAAACAGAATCTACGGACTAAGGTCTGGTGGCCAAATATGGAGAAAGAGGCAGAAAAGTACTGCCGAGCATGCCACGGGTGTCAAATCACCAGTAAACCAGACCCGCCTGAACCAATCAGGACAACAACGCTTCCAGCTGGCCCATGGCAGGACCTAGCGGTAGATTTCTTGGGACCACTCCCAAGTGGAGAATCTATTCTAGTGGTAGTAGACTACTATAGTCGGTTCATAGAGTATAAAATCATGAAATCAACCACTGCGAAGGAGACCAAAGAAGCTTTGGAATGGATATTTGGAACGCATGGTTTCCCAGAGACATTGTTCTCTGACAACGGACCGCAGTTTATTTCTGAAACGTTTGCAGATTTTATGGAAGAATCTGGTATCAAACACCATAGAGTAACGCCTAAATGGCCACAAGCAAATGGTGAGGTCGAAAGACAAAACCATTCATTTGAGAAGCGGATGCGTATTGCCCATGCTACGGGGAAAGACTGGAAGAAAGAAGTCTTTAGATACGTAAGCGCCTATCGCGCTATCCCACACGCAACAACTGGGAAAAGCCCTGCGGAGCTTTTATTTAGCAGAAAAATAAGAACTAAGATTCCCGAACTGAGACAGGATGTAGTTGACTTAGAAACTCGCGACCGAGACGCTGAAAAAAAGGGCTTGTCAAAAATGCAAGCAGACAGAAGACGCAACGCGACTATGTCAGACATTGACTTGGGGGATAGTGTTCTACTTAAAAGGGACAGGGTCGAAAACAAATTGCAAACGCCGTTTATTCCCGAACCGTACACAGTGGTGTCAAAGGCTGGTAGCCAGGTAACGGTAGAAAGTCCCGAAGGGGCAAGGTATAAGAGAAACAGCTCTCAGGTTAAGAGATATATACCTAGTGAGGTTGTCGAAGGTGACCCATCAGGTGACATGCCTGAAGTCGAGGTAGAGTCAACCCTGATAAAGACAAGACCAACACGTGCCAAAGTTGTGCCTGAAGTCGAGGTGGAGTCAACCCCGATAAAGCCAAGACCAACACGTACTAAATTTGTGCCAAAGAAATTCGACGGTTTTGTTATGTCATAAAGTATAACGAGTACTGTTCTTTGTAACCTCAGAACATTTATCAAAGCATAATTGTCATATTATAAAACTGTAACTTGAGAACTTTGAAAAAAAAAAAGTGATGTCGTATCCGTGTAAGCGGGCGGAAGTCTCGAGGGTCGAGAGTGTCGTAAAATAAAGACTTCCGGTTCAAGCAATGGCGTCGTATGGTTGGTTTGTGAATTACAGATAACAATCTATCACCATCTGAGCAATATAAGGCTATAGATGTGACAACCGGCTCCCCTTTTGTTAGAGGGAGGGATCAATTTAGGATATGGATTTGTGCAGGGATGAAGAAGAAGTACATCGTGGGGTGACAGGAACCCTCGCACCCCCTCCTAACCCATAGTAATGCCAGGGCTTTGTCGCTAAAAATAGGTAAAATAATTTTGCCTTCCCCCCTCCCCTCATAGGGGTCTAGAAATACTTGCCTACTCCCGGTCAAGGGCTCAAAAAAAAATTTGCCCACCCACCTCCAATCTACCACCAAATGATCACTCCCTATTGAGCGGTTCTGAAATTTATTTGTAGGCCACCGTCCTCCCCACCCCCTTTGTTAAAAAATGACCAATCCCACCCCCCCCCTGCCTCAAAACCACCAGCCCTCTTGTTGATAATTAGTGACCACCCCCTATATATATATTTTTTCAGCCTCCCCCTCGAGAGGGTCCTGAAATTTTTACGCCCCCCCCTGTTGATAAATAATGACCACTCCCTAAATGCATAGATCTATCAAGGTTTTTATCAATCAGGGAGATCTCTATACTCGGGGCTCTCCATATTCATGATTCAATGTACCATACAAGTACACAGCTGTTGTGTCCTTGGGGGACACTATAGGCTATCCCAACCCAATGTGTCAACAAAGAATTGTTGTTGTGTCCTTGAGGGACACAAGGCTAGCCCACCACACTGTGTCAACAAAGCTTTGAATCCAGGATGATCATCCCTAGACACCATACAGGAGCATTTCAATTTCTTACTATTACTATTTTGCTCTGTCAAATTCTATTACAAAGTAAAATTCTACCTATGTATTTAGAAATCAGTGTGTTTGTGCCTTGAATGCAGGCTGTAGAAGGTCCACCATCTTGGTTTTAGCAGCTGCCATCTGCTGCTGCAGAGACTGGCTTCTGATTGGTCAATTTCTTGTGTCTCTTAAGGACACAAGGGCTTGTATCCTTGAGGGACACAGAAAGCTGACCAACGGCCCTGCTGCGGAAGGCTCACAAGGTAGCAGAAAACTGGCTGAGGCTATTGGTTGTCTCTGTCTCAAAGTATGACAACCGTTACTGAAAACTGTTATGCCATAAGTTTAAATTTGAGTTTGAAAATATTCATTGGTCAGAAAATAGACAGAGGTGCATGGTAAAGTGTCGACACAAACATTTTCTGCATGTGTGGTTTTCAGTCGGTTCCAAACCAGCCCGGAGGGCGAGTTTGGACTGACTAACAACCACAAGTGCAGAAAATGAGAGTGGAGACACTTTGCAGTATTTAATTCATGGTTTTACAGTAGTAATTATTACAGCAAAACTCACATTTTATTCAGTCTCCCCCGATTGGCAATGTTATTGTCGCCATCTTGGATTTTGCAAGGTACCGCGAACCCTGGAGTGGTTGGAAAACATGGACTGCTAAGAGAGAGAAACATTTTCCACCCGCCTCCACCCGGAAAGGGATTCCTATACTAATCTGTAGTGGACTACGTTCTTACCATGAAATAAATAACAATTACAGTCATACCTCATTCATTATGACCAAATGGAACTAAAAATAAATACAGGGAAATACATAAGTATTTCTTTTTCAGATTATCAGTATATTATCTGGAGGACATTCAGAATGATAGCAATTGTTATAACTTTAGGTCTGTATTTGTGAAATATGCAACACGTTAATTGTTCTCATATTGGTGTTGGAGGAATGTCTCGTCCCAGGGTTTGCAGACTACGCCGATATCAATTGTCCTTAAGGGATGAACTTGCTGTTGGAATGAAGAGTGACACAGTTTGATGATGGTGGTGTTTATATTTGTAAGACGATTAAGATACAAACCTAAATGGCGATGAGAAGCTATGGCTCGGGTTGAGATGGCATATTTATAATCATGATCCATGAAAAAAACATAGTGCTTAGCAGAATAACTGTAGCACTCTGATAGGAACTATGTGGTTATCAGTCTGGTAATGTCCCAAGAGTAATGGTGGCTTTCTCAGTCTAATGGTTGCACCTCCCTTGGGATATGTAGATAAGAAGGTATATGTACTATTTACTGTTGTGTGTACATATCAGTATAAAAGCTACATCTACACAACCACTGCATCAGGTTAAAAATTAAAATCGCAGTGCTCATTGATATATCAATTATAATACATTTTCAGGGTTTTACTTAGTAACAAACATTTGTCGATGACCCTGCAGGTCTATATGTATACAATTCCAAAAAATCATTAATTAGTAGAGTTTTGAATTAATATGATTATCGTCACACAACTGAGTAAATATAGGTTTAGCTTTACTTAAAAAGAAAAGGAAATGGAATTGAGTTGCGACTCACATGATCAAATTAAACATAATACTTTGTCATATTCATTATTATTTTTCAGGATAAAAGGCACATTTCTTTTAGGTGATTCTATAACACTGAAATGACAATGATATGATCTGATCCCCTTGTTTGTCTTCACCTTTCCTTATCCTTTACAATGTTCGATTCATTCTTAGATGTGCCTAGACCAAGGGCGTAGGAAAAGGGGGGGGGGCGAGGGGGGCCTGGGCCCCGCCAATCATGAAGGAGGTGGGGCCTGAGTATGTCTGGGCCCCCTCAATTTTGCCAGGAATTCAATTGAACAAGAAGCTAAAACTTTGTATTTCAAATTAGATTAATATAATAATGGGATAGGGAAATGGGGTCCTGGACCCCAAATCAGATCTAAAGTTCTCAAAAATTACATTTCTCTACAAATTTTATATAGGTGTGTATAGTGGCTATTGTGCTTGAGCCAACAATTCAAGGTGTCGAGGTTGGGCCCCTGCTGGGCCCACCCCCCAATGAAGATTTGCTTCCTACGCGTCTGCTAGATATGTTGGATAAGAAGAGAATAAACTATAGCAGCTGTGACAAATCCTCTACTAGTTAGTAGGTGGTATATCGTTTCTTTTGTGTGAAGGGGCCTAGACATGGACTCTTTAGTAGGACAAGATCAAGTACTTAGTAAAGAGTTGTGTCTTACATTACTATTTAAACAGCCAGGCAGCATGCCTTCACAGATGGAAATGGACTTGTTCAGTGCTTCATGTAACTTCTTAGAACACCATTTACATGTCTAGACTAGTATTTGGAACATGGGCATTTAATCACAAAAGTGACAATTTTTTCTAGCTTTAGTCACATTCATGGAGACATATTGTAATACCTCTGCTATAAGGAAGCTTAGGTCCTTCACTTAAATGTTTTTAAGGACAAGATTTCGTGTCGGGCCAATTCCATGAAATATTTCTTACAGGAATTACCTTATAGTGTAGATTCATCATTTTGCTCTTAAACCTGGCAACTAACAAGACCACTCTTCAAGATCAACAGCTCCCAATTGTGCCATAGCTACATATGGTCCAAATTTCTATAATGTCCCCGGGGCCACATTACAGTTCATCTTACATTGTTAATCCTTCACACCTGCCTCACAAACTGTCTGTGTGAAAAGACTGATGTTCAGCATGCAGGGGGCGCAATGTATCCCATCAGGAGGAGACAGGTGGAGGAAGCCTGGTAGAGATGATTCCTTTGAGTAGCTAATTAAAAGTCTGGAACACTTTTAAAGTGTGTATACTCGCTAAAGGGTCAAACAAATATATCTTTCAAAAGCTGTATTAAATAGGTTTATATGTTGTCCTCTCATGATCTGACTATGTAGCAATCATTAGAGACAGTTCTTTGGACCTGAACTACAGAGTGATCACAAAGCACATTATTAAGCCTTCTGGTGGGAAACCACCAAGGCACCATGATCCCGAGAGGATGTTATGTTCCCTGCAGATTCTACAAAAACCTCTATAGGCATAGCATACCCCAGACATGCCTGGAGAGTACCCGATTCCAGCAGCCACACACCCTTTAAAAGGAGAGCTGTGTATGGCAAGTAATCCAGTAAAGAATGATCAACTTTCTTACCTTTAATGGCTGTTAATAAGAGGATGGTATCAGTGAATTTCATTAATTTTTGTTAGCCTTTTCTCAAGTTTGGTTGTTTCAAAGTAAATACAGGCAGCTATGTTTCAACCTCTTAGTATGAGTTTATCACATTAAGGTGGACACTGTACATCAAGATGAGTCAAACAGCACTGCAAGGTGATTCATAAAAAAATGACGACCCATCAAGAATTAAACAATGAATTTAGAAACGATCCTCTTAGAAAAGTATTTCTGGAATTATTTGCAGAAAATGCAAATCTTTTACAATCTTTCATGCCCTAAAGGGATACTGATTGAATTAATGATTATTGTGAATGAAAAAGTGTTTTCCAAAGGTGGTAATTCTATTACTCCCATGAAGTATCAGTATTGACAAATTACATAACTTTCTGGTCGTTTTTCCTTGACGACATCGTGAGTTTTTATGAATCACCCTGCTGACCCTTTAGATATTCATTAACCTGGATTGTCAGCCATGATGCTTGTCTGCTCAACAGGCAGGTTTCCTTCCATGACTACATTTATAGTTGAGAATATAAAGGAGGTTGGCTTTAATCCAGCATTTAAGTGTTAAAATTGGTAGGCACTAGTTGGGTGTTATTATGTGTTTACTTGTGTAGATACAGCTAGAGCTGTAGCAAATATTCCTCAGCCCAGGATGAGAAGAAACAAATCTTTTATTTTCCTCATAAATAAGGTATTTGCATGGTGAAGTTCTTAAATCCTCAGGAAATTGAGTCCCAAGACAAGAAAAAAAAAATACTGGACTGCCAGCTTAGGTTTCAAAAAAACGATTTTGAACATTGAAAGTTCATTTCAATCTGGACAGGATTTGGTTGGTGTCAGGATGCTAGAGGCTAGGTGCTGACAAAATCAAAACAGCCTGTCAGGGAATGACAGACTGATGGTATTAAGATGGAGGGCATAGGGACAGTATCACTAGAGTTGACATCTTTGTCTAGAGCTTGAAGTATGTTTAGTTTCCCTTTTCTTCAAATCTACCAGATTATATCATCACAGCACCCCATAACCGACGACCATGTGATATCATGAGCTCACTTTGTTGAAGTGACCCCCACAATTCATTAGCTCCCATCACACACAATTACTAGAAATTTCCGAATAGACTGACCATTACTATAGAACAATGTGGCAAGAAAGGGTGACCTTTCATGAATAAAGTTCTTAGGTCAATTTTGGTGGAATGCTCATTACTTCGCTTGTAGTGACCACATGTACAAATGACTTACTTTGAGGGATTCACAAGACAATAATTGTCTTTCAAATAATGGTTTTTACATGGCAGGCCGTACAAAGAAAGTTTGCATTATCAGTAAAAAAAAAACAAACCTGAAAAGTCAGTTAAGAAAAAAAAACATGTTTGGACCTATTAATAGCTAGTTTTAACTTCAGGGATATCCAGAAAAAAGGTACACTTATCAATGTTTATATCATAGAAGCTGCTTATCCTGTGATTGCTTTCAAGTCAGTTGCCATGGGATTCCCCCTCAGTGAACCACCTCTGGGTGATCAAAGGCCCTGGTTTGTCTAGCCCTGCCTATAGGACCAGGCAAATCAAAGAACACTTGCTATCCTTAGAGAAGAGTAGGGCAATGAAGCCCCGGTAGCGGTTTTCCCCCTCACCCCTCCTCATAGATTTGGTCATTCATCTCATAGATCCGGTCATTCATAGATTTGGTCACAGCTGTGTCGAGCAAGCAGCATATAAATACCTGTCCAAACAGAATGAAAGGGACTTAATGTCCAAGAAACCTTGAATGTCTTGAGTTCCTCGATGGCCCCCGGACGTAAAACTAAACAAACAAACAAAATCTGAATAGAACCCTAGCCAGGTTGGTACCAATTTAAAGAGAAATTTCAAGCTACATGTTTATACAAATATCTTTTGTCTTACTTTGTTACAATATTTTATACAATACACTACATTTTGATTATATTGTAGATTCATCAATGAAAATTACTGCATCAAAAATTAGCGATGACCATCAAATTGGCCAATTTTCATCATTTCTACTAATCTTTTGCATTTATAATTTCACCAAATAACAGGGAAGGTAATGAAAAGAGCAAACATCCAGAAAAGACAAAATCACTTAAATCAGCATTTTTCACCTTTTGACCTCATTATCTCTGGTCTATAAGGGCCCAGATGGGCCTGATTTGGTTAGGATGCATCACATGTGTTCATATATTGTAGTATTTTATTCCCCGTTTTCACAAAACAATAGCAAAAAGCATGCCCTATTTTAATAACGCAACCATAAAGGAGCAACTCTCAATGATCTGCTACACAGATTGTGATACCTTTATGGTTGTTATTAAAATTCACTGTTAATGAATCGACCTTTTTATATTGATGCAATGCTATTACCCAGTTATATTGCGATAAAATGTCAGGCCACTTTTTTTTTTGTCCTGAGGCCTGTCACAAAACACTTTATTTCTCCTATCATTAAGCTGTAAAGGAGAAATTGACCTTCTAGGATATCCCGATCAATCTGTTCTTAACACTCAGCCTATCAATAGTACTTTAAGGCACTACTGCCAATACTGCAGACAGCGCAATAATGCACACCCATGGCGAGCACAGATAGTGCGTTAATGCAATATTCATAATTATCTTTCTAAAATCTTATTTTTGGTTTTGATGGTAAAATGATTATCGTATACAGAACATACTTTGGGGACACATAAGTCATAGATCATTGATATCATTGATAATTTTTTCTAGGAGTTTTTACAAGAAATCTTTGCTCTGGTTTTGTACTGTCTTGCTAAAGTGAACATGTTGCATTATTAACCAAAGTGGCCAGTAATAGGGGTGCATAATGCGCCCAGAGTACAGCTGTTACGTCTATGCATCGACTTCGGCATCAGTACCAGAGGGTTAGAGACCTAAATGGAGATATGGCCGAAAAAAACTTCCTTCAAAGTACAAAGGAGTCTTTATTCAAGGCGAAAGTCATTTCTAATAAAGAATGAATCGAGTGTTTAATTTAACAACATTCCGGTTTGGCAATCATTCCAATGATGAAAGACAATAATGTTATTTTCATTGCCCCCCCCACACTCTTTTAATATTTGACCTGTTTTATGGTATAGTTTTAAATCATTGTTTGAGAGTCATATCAGTGATTTTCATATTGCTTGCAAGTTTCTTATTGGGAATGCTTGCTTTAATATTCAGGAATGTGTCTCACTTACAAATTACAAAGCAAACAAATGATATTTGATAACTTCAATTACCTGTGACTGGAAGAAAGTTCTCAGAAATGTAATGATTAGCAGAGGAAAAAGTGACAGAACTGCATCACCCTTGCTATTTAGCATTTGCCTCAGATACATCGTTGTTTATCAAATCATATCCATTTATATAAACCCAGAGCTGTTTCAGAACAAGATTATCCTTAAAGCTAATACCAGAATACATCCCATGGGCACAACTCCAAAATTAACCAATACTACACTAAACACAGTAACAGTACCTCTGTTTCTGTTTCGTTCTTGCATTTTCTTAACGTTATCATTGTTAGATGTCTGTACGAGACAAATTTCGCATAGGTATGCTTCTAGCTGCTTATATTCTTTTAATGATAGTCCAGTCTGTGGGATTGATGTCAGTAGCATTTAGAGGATCGTTTTATATTTCAGACATTCCTAACGTTTGTCACAGTGAATTTCCATGGAATCATATGAAATGGATAGCTCCAACCACCAAACAAACATCAGACCTTTTAGGCAAGTGCTTTGTAAGATCCCTAGGGACAAAGTCACTAAACCTGGTCTATGTACAATTATTATTCTCTCTCTACTGATGGCTTCTGTGAGTCAAAAAGGGTTATTTTCCCTCTTTGCCAGTTTGCAACAAGAAAACCACTCTTATCATGGACCTCTTATCTTGGGCCTATCCACCAAACAACCATGAAATACCAGGGTATCTATAGAAGAGCACGGTAGAGCAGGCATAATAGAGCGAGCATAGATGAAAGAAAAACACAACACAGCGACATTTAGAATAGGGATGAAAGCTGTAGCTCTGATGTTGATGAGGCTGCAAGTGACTTGGAGCAGGACCAGGAGGTGTACCTTTGTTTAGCTTTGTTATTTATGCTATAATTATGCCCATTTAAGGAGTCCTGTGTTAGGGGTGGGGGTCCCTCCCTTGAACAGAGCATGGATATTGGAATTTAAGCAAATGTCCGATTACTCAAAGTCACTATAGGTCTCAACACATTTAGGACCTATAAGATCCACTTATAGTGGCTTAAATGTCATTATGACAGCTTTTTAGGTGGCAATTAATGAGCTTCAATATGTGAATTTAAGCAATTGCAAATTTGCTTGAATGCCAATGTTCTTGCAATGTAAAGTAGGCCCATTCCAAAAGTTTCTCGGCACATGCATTCTTGTTATTCATTTACATACCATGAAAAGCTCCCCGATGGTGTGAGAAGTGCAAGAATGGTTTATGCCGAGCATAGACAGGTAAAATGCTGGGCATAACAAAGTGTGGAACACTCAACCTTGTTTATCACTAGACTACACGCTTGTATTAGTGTCCCATATTGAAAACTTCATAAAATAGATCATGCCACACTATTTATCACTATTTTTCTCGTTTCAAATGTAAAAAAATGGATGGGAGCATGATTATATTCAAAATTGCCTTTCTGGACCAGTAGCATTAAAGGCTACATTGTGACTGAAATGTATGAAGGTGTAGTTACTCTAAGATATATTTCTGTATTTCTTTTTCACAAGACCATTTAAAGGCTATGACAAGGTCACTAAAATGTTAAGGTAAAATATCATTGAAACTAGCATAGACCCCCCCCCCCTTTTCTGTCATCATTAATCAAATCTAGGGCATGTGATCAAGACCACATGTTAAAAGACAGATTAGTTACTTTTCAGGTAGATGCCTATTAAATGTATAGCCCTTTACGAGTACCCACATTGGTGTAGTATGTTAACGTCTTGCTCCTGGGTTGCACACAACTCTGAAATTAATTTGCCGCAAGATGGATGAATTTGGCATGAAGAATTTAATGTTAAAGCTAATACTCAGGCCAAGAGGTGCATGCGTTGGTAAGACTATGTAGATATGCTTGGCAAATGTACTTTCTACTGGCTGTAGGACACTAATAAGAGCTCTGTTGCCATTACCTAGTTTGTCTCCAGAGAGCCAGAGGGTAACTTAGTCTAATGTTTGTACCTGACAGGGCTATATACATATGAAGATAAGGGTGGAGGGGGGCAATTAGACGGACATACAGAAGGTCAGACATGTAAGGACACATAGACAGCATTGCTGTTAGTACTCTGGGGCTAAGGGGACTTAGCTGGGAATGAGGCCCTAAATGTCAGCCCTGGACAAGTTACTACGCAATGTCCAACATTCATCACTCTGATCTGTTCCTGCTTCCTGCTTAGCTACTCCCCAGTCAGCTTCTGAGGCTCTGTCACATGGCATATATATCGCTAATGCACCCAGAGTCGAAGGAAAAGCTCTAAGGCTTCAGCTAGGGAATGCTTTTAAAGCTGTTTGATACTGTTTTGTATAGTGCCCTTCCCCTTAAGGCACAACTGACCTTATAAGGTTTTGGAAGACTTGTTTTGTGTCCAACCTATATGCAACCTATGATGGTACATTGGATCAAAAGCTCAGATGTCGAGTCCCATGCCATACCTGATGCCCACACTACTCAAGGGGGGCCTTATTGAGCTTTGCAAGTTAAGTACAACGTTTGGTGAAATCCCATCTAGGATAGAAAGACCATCAATTGTATGGGTTCTATCATTTACAAAGGACCAATTGTGTTTGGATACTATATTTTCACAAGCTGGGCACTGTACAAATCGATGGAAAATGCACTTTGACTTTTGGATGATCATTTCTGTTAGATATCTCTCATCAGAAAGTGGTTTCTTAAAATTCTACAACTACATTCTCCCTTTAAAGTATAGTATTAGACATGCATTGTCATTACAACACAATAGGGGTCAGTGTCAGAAAAAGTGTACGAAACTGGGAAAACCATGTTTTTCTTTTACCTTTATGCAGCAAAGGAATGAAAGATACTTATCAAATCTTGTCTTCTATGGTCTCATCTCATAGGGGACATTCTACCCTTTCAGAAAAGTATCACTTTGAGTCTGTAAAGTTAGGACGTTTTCAAAATTACCAGAAATCCTGTTTTTTTTTTGCAGTTTTGGTCATTTTGTACATGTCCTCATGTCTACTCAAAGACTAGAAACCCATTCAAATTTGCCTGTGGTTTTAGGCATATGTTAGGCCTACAATATTTATATCAGGTTAGGTGGGTTTTCATTGAAACTCTTTCGTTATGGTCATTTGTGTGTGGAATTTTACTCGTTGAGGCGTCAGAATAAATCTATCAAAAATAGTGATGCAAATCTCTATTTCATGACATGATAAGGTCTTATAGGGGGTTGAAGCTGGTATCAAGATTTTAGCTGTCAGTTCATTGGTTGCCGATTTGTGGGTCATAATCCCAACTGGACGGGGTTTTCGTTGCAGATGCATCGACTACATTTTACAATGTTGCGAATTTATTCAAGTATGCATTTGCTTTTCTTATATTTCATATCATCTAACACAACCTGCTCATCCATTCTGACAAGCATTGGTGAGGCTCAGGGCCTGCAGTGTTTAGAGTCAAATTAGTCATTTAGGGCCTTTTGTTGCAAACGCCTCGAGATTTTATGGCGGCAGAGTTGGCATCGTCTGGTGTAACCCAAGTGAAGTCTATGAGTTTGGGGAGCCTTGTTTTTGTCAAAGAAATGTTCCTTCTGGTTGTTTTTACCAAAGATTTCCTGAAGAAAAATTGAAAGTGACACAAAATTTACCATCAAAGTTAAGGAATCTGATGAAATTTCTTTTGCAAATGGAAAGATTAAACCAACCAGTACTTGCTGATATGATTACTTTTTACTTAAATTGGCCTCATTTTGATGGAAACAGTATAGCTTGATTGAGTCAATAAGCATCTTGGCAGACACCCACCATGTTGATTTTGGGGAATATTGGGTGCAGATTCGTATTTGTGAGGCGTCTGCGATGAAAACTCTGGTCAAACAAAATTCTCTTCAGTTAGCACCAGATGCTGCCATAGGGTCAGAAATGGATTGAAATGTATAGGAATGATGTGCCCCAATTATTTGAGGGTATTTGGTACAGGTTCTGATGAATTTTAGTCAAGATTTGGTGGTTGTAAAGGTGTTTAACCCCAAGTTGTCTCAAATTGCTTGAGAAATTCCCACCTATATATGAAATTTAGGGATCCAATTCACTTTTCTTTGGTTAAAATGACTACTTTGTACTTCTGTGCATCAGATTTGTGTGTTAGAATTACAATGGAATCATTAATTTTGACCACAACAAGGCCTAAACTGCAAAAATGAGTTTTCGTTGCAGATGCCTCTGACGGAAATGAAACCCGCCCTTGTACTTTTGCAAAGCATGATATATGCAATATCTATTCTTTGTAGACTAAAACACATTGTTGTCCAATTTCCTGGCCCAAAATAATACCCCTTTTCCCAGTACATGCCAATATTAATTTTGTTAAAATTTATTGCACATTTAGTTTTCGTCACAGATGCCTCATTTCATCATTTTTATCCACCAAAAAGAATTTTCAATCCACAGGGTCCCTTCCCCTGCTGTGAATTATGGGGTTTTCTCATTTTTTCCAGCACTAGACATAATGAGGATTTATTAGAGCAATTTTGGAGCTGATGAGGGCCTTGTTGACACAACTACAGTAAAGTTGGTGGTTTGAAGATCAAATTTGTCAAAATTTCAGCATAAAATCGATAATTTTGTCTGGGCACCCACAAAAAAAAATGGAGATACCTTTTTGAAATTGTACATGCTTAATAAACTTGCCAATAGGTAGTTACATACCAAATTTCAAGTTGCTGTTATCATCCTAACTTTTTTTATAGCAATCATAGAGTTTTCGTTGCAGACGCCTCAAAAAATTGATTCGGTTGACCATGAATAAAAACAGCAATTTTTGGAGGAAGCTAGTGAACCAGGGGTTTTCATAGGGCCAACATGTTGCATTATCAATATAATTAATATTTGTAATGTTATTTTGACGTTTGTCTTTCTGTACTGTTTGCACCAGATAATATGTGCACTTTTTCTGACATTGACCCATAAACATTGAGTCTCCACTAATGCTTGACCATTTAGGGGCCACTACCACATCGATGCATCCTGCAGGGAAAATTACTGAAAGTTGAAAATGTATACTTTTTACTCCATGACACGTTGGTGTATACAATGGGACACCATCAAACTATTTCTTTAAGAAATGATAGATTGACAAAAAATAACCCCTATGTTAAGAGATAGGACGGCAATACGTCCATTACCATGATTCTGAACATGCCTAAAGGCATTTGGATAGATAAGGATTGTGTGAAAGATGTTAAACAACAAGATTCACAGCCCAAACAGTAGGATAATATATGTGGATCAACAGGGTAAAAGGTACGCCCGCGCACCCCCTCACGGGTGTACCTTTTACCGTGTTGATCCACATATCGTCATTTTGCAATGAAAAGTTAAGCATTGAGATATCATTTTCCCCTTTAATCATGGCTCCATTTTCATGGTAATAGACGTACCTCAAAAGTTGTATTAATTTTCAGAATTTATTCTTAACAGTTAACCTACAGCAAAATGTTCAAGATTTACTCTGGCACAAGTTGATAACTTTATCTCCCAAGAGAAACTCATATTTTCAGTCTTCCCGCATACTGTCTGCTTTTACTGTATATCTACTTTTATTTTCTATCAAAAGATGGGGTCATTTTGCTGACATTTTATGTTTAATTATTCACCAATATTCCTCACATGTTAAAAAGCGCCACAAAATGTATGTCTATGTATTGATGTCTACAACAAATTACAGGAGGTCACCATGTGGTCATTTGAGTCTGCTTCACATGCTAATCCATCTCTGACATAAATTCGATTATCATGCAATTGGCACGGATCTCAGATTTTCACTCACCATCTCTTCATCATAGCGGCATGCCGACCCTCAATGAGGTTGTGTTACAAGGGTGAGTATGATGCTTAAATGCAGCCCTGGCAGGTTACTCACCAGGGCTGCATTCATGCATCATGATGACTAACTAGCATAATACATTGATACATCAGCGGCCCTTAAAGGGTCAAGCGGCCCTACTAAACTAATATCACAGACCACTAGTCTACTGCAGGTAATCCAACAAACCCAGTTATTTCCCATTTTCAATCAGGAGCAAATCGGGCATTTTCTTGATACATTTCCACTGATTACCAGCCAAATTATTGAAAGGATCAATTTTGTCAGAATAGGGGAACTTAAAAATCAGCAATTTGTAGTAGGAGCCACTACATTTCTGCCCACATCCAAAATTTAAAGAAAAAAACAAACCTTTCCAGGTTTGTGGAGATGAATCAGGACCCCCGCCAGTAAAAAAAATAAATAAACATCATTTCTCTCAATTCAATAAAAATTCAGGCTGATATAGGGCCAAATTTGGGTAATTATCGCTACTAGAAGCAGTGATTAATGTAATGACATATGGTCAGCTAGTACATTTCAGATCGCATTATCTGTATACATACTGTTGTAGAGCATTGGGAAATGACCCACCCCAGAGGTGACTAGTGGGTACCATTCATTGTTGGGTCTAATGGGAGGCTATCCCTAGACCTCTCTGCTTCTAATGTGGAATTAATCACCTTAAATTGGTTTCCTTGGGTCTGACCAATCAGTCGAATCAGATCCGGTGTCCAACCCACCAGTTTCCTCCTCGACGGTGTTTGTGCGCCATGCCACAGAATTCTCCCTGGTCACTGCAGACATTGTGAATAGGTCACAATGTAGATAGAAGTCCACTATGTGTCTAAGAACATTATAGTATATCTGAGAGCAAGACCAAATCTCACATATTGAATATGCAAAAATGATTCCCTGCTATACTAATGCATACAAGAAAAACTAATGCAACAAAATTGATAGGATAATTCTCACTAAGACTGAAATGTCTTATTTTAGAAAGGACCTCTGGAGTGTTCCTTTATCTTTGAGTTGCCAAGAGGTGTATACATATTGTCAAGAAAATCACTTTATCAACTGCTGCTAACATTATTCTGTGAAATCTATGAACAGCCATAAGAAAGGACCAGTCAATCAATTGTTTAAAGATGGTATCCCAGCTAAAAGTTTATCATTTTTCAGTGATACCATATTTATTACGGGTAACACTCTCTGGAAATATTCTCCAACTCTTAAAACAATATTCAATGTTTCTCAGCTTGAAATGTGCACATTTAGAGTCCAGATTTTTACTGTAGGTTGACACTAAACTGACAGGATAACATACTAGCTGTTAGCCACTTGGTCAATGTTTTGGTACTACATGGATGGGTGACTCCTAGGGGTGGGGGGGCAGTCTATTCAGCAGAGGCACGAGCACAGGTATATGTACTCAGAGTACACTAGCTGTGATCTCTCATTATGACCTCATTAAAGAATAAATTACATCTCATTTTACTTAGTATAGATTTTATTGTTAAGAAAGGGCTGCCCTGCCAGCACAACGTATCCAAATGAAATTTTCTTCTTTGTATGAAAATCATTAAACAGAAACCTGATGAGTTTTCAAGTAAAAATGACAGAAATGACCTGTGCTAGCTAGGAGAACACAGTACTTATGTTGATTGTAGGCAAGATGGTGTACTGGACCACAGTCCAGACACATGATATAGGACAGACATCAGCACTCTAAGAGTTAATGACACATGCGCAGGTAGTATGTAGGACACAATAGATGAGATGGTAATACGCTAGAACTAGGCAGCCATGAGCCAGAGAACAACATAATTGTATTACACAAACTAAGATCCCTATCGGTCAAGGACACTCGTATCCACTCTTCTTCATGAGGCATCGTAGGCATAGATGATGTGACTATATGATTGGTGTTGTAGTGTGACTCAGTATGAAGGAAACAGACAAGTGAGGTCAAGGACACTGCATGGATGCAGCTAGAGACAGCCAATGTCAAGGTAGCAGTAATGTACTGATTGAATTACATGAATCCTAAGGTTGAGGCCGCAATGTCAAGGCTTAAGGGACATACTGATTGAATTACATGAATCCCAAGGTTAAGGCCGCAATGTCAAGGCTGAAGGGACATACTGATTGAATTACATGAGACCTAAGGCCAAGGCCATAGGGTTAAGGTCTGTAGTAAAGGTGAGGGACACTGGCAGTGAATCTAAGATATGCATGACAGGAATACGGCTGTAATGTAATAAAGCCATAGGGTGTGTGCATGACCTCATGTCAAGGTTATTGGATTCAATGAGTGTTCTCTGTAAGTCAAAGGTTGGTATGAGTCAGACTGTTGTGCTGTGTGTACCTCTAGTGTGAAATAAATGACTCTACACTACCTCTCATCTGCTTGGATCATTATGTCTGAGAGAGCTGCAGACAATGAGACATAGAAGTTACCAAGATAGACATTTGGAGTTAAATCACCCTAAGCGCAAGTCCAGTTCAATGGCTTGTTTTTATGATCTGTGACGGGGATATTGTAATTTCTTCTGGACTCTCAGCTATAAACTCATTGGCTCCATTAATATATACATGCTCTATCCCAACAGAGCTGGAGAACCAGCTGGGAGCTGCTGCCATCTAGGTGAAAAATGTGGAACTAAACACTCCAGGAGCTTATTTCACAGCACACTGCAATATGATATCTTTAATCTGACCTTCATTTATGCCATGGCATCCCCAATATATCTGCCAGGTTTATAGGGGAGACCATTCTGAAAGCATAAACTTCACTTGATCAGTCAGTCTCAGATTCTAGTATATTTACCTGGATTTTAGCATGACAGAGAATTAACATCTAACTGTTATTGATATACACTCTAATTTTGAAGGCCTTGTAGATAACGACCCCATAACCCCTTTGGACGTGCCACTAAGATGGGGATTTTATATCATCATAGTAAGAGCTCCGACAAAAAGATCAGCTGCTGGTGATGCAATCTTTTGAAATGACCTCCCCTACTAAACTATTAAACAACTGACCACCAATGCACCTTGTTATAGTACACTGCACAGAAGTATTATAGCTGCTATTTATAGTCATCTGTCAGAAAACAGACCTCATACCTGACTACGTGTATATTATTTCTAGGGTGGATAAACCAAGTCTCTCTCCGTTTTATACAATGCATAGATACAATGTATACTAATGCTACGTGTACCAGTCCATTATGTAGGCATCGCTTACCTGTGTCACTATAGTAGAAGTTACAGTAGGTGTATTTGGGGTTTTATATTCAAAGTATCTCATGACACTGATTAATACTTTAGGGGTTTGTTCTCATGGTGCAGTTATCTGTCCACATGTTTGCAACGTTTTCCCAGAGCTTACAGCCCAGTGAGATTGCAAGCAGCTTGTACCTTGTGCTATACTATAACTATCATGGTTCTATTTTAGTCAATCATGCATGCACTGTTGTGAAGACCTTGTTTCCCGCCACAGAGAAAAAGTATTCTACATTCTAGTATCTTCTGTTTTCACATACAGGGGGATCTTATATCGAAGTGGTGCATACCATGTATTCGGAAAATAGTCCATATTGACAACCCATACTTCATTAACCAAATTCTCGGAAGTCGATTTAGTTGAAATTGCATCTTTAACATGCTGCAGTGATTGCAACACTGCATCAGGAGGCCATTTTCTAAGGGACTACAGCTGCATACGACCACACTGATTTGACAACCTAAAGGTTAGTGCATAGGTTATGTGCTATGAGTGCTCTGTACACTCAGCATTTATGTAGTAACCACATAGAGTTTGCTGGGGCAGTCAGGCTGCTGCATGACCAATACTGTTGGGCTGTATTGTCATTAATCTAAGGGTTCCTACTACTGTTAAAAGGTAAAATGCATTTAATTTGGGCAAACATCATTTTTTCTAAGTACCAGCTAAAGATATCTTAAGGTATACACAAGTATAACTAGTGAAAATAATTCAGATTAAATGGAGTACATCATGAGGTTACTTTGATTGATGTTGACAAACAGAATAAACCTTCATTCAGAACCTATTATAATTGAATGAAAAGATTATAGGAGACTGACAGAAACACATTTCAAAGGGGACTTTCAAAAGCAAAAATGGAAATAGACAGAGGAAATCTTATTTGTATCCTAGCATACTCATCATATTCACAAATACATCAGGTCCGTGAATAGTAGAAGAATCCAATATCCATGTTTTTTACATAAACCTTTTCTTTATTGGCACAAAAGAGAATGCAATGAATAGTCTCGATCATGAGTGATGTCTAGTATCTTTGATAAATCATTATCTATTTTTAAATTTATAATTTCACTGATAACAGGTGTAGTTGGATGATTTCCCCAAGCCCCTGAGCTTATTTTGATATGATGATATCAGAACTTCCTCCTGTACATGTATAAGGCACTGCTTATGTACATGGTGATGGGGCCCAGGTGTGCCTAATAGAATAGGCTGAAGAAGGCATTACATGTGAGATGCACCATATATAAGAAAGTTGCACCAAGGTATTAAATAGGCATGCACCTTCCCCACAGGTATGATCAATTCACAAGGGCCTGAACACGACTTAGTTTGAATAAAGATCTACCTAGTACTGTGTGGAGCTGGTCTCTAGCACCACTCAACCGGTGTTAGATCTATGTGATAGACTACAGGCATACCAACAGCAAATGTGGTGAAGAGGCATTTATTGGTCTGAGCAGGGACAAGCTCTCTGAGAGGAATTCAACCTACAGGCCATTTGTGAGAAGCCTACTAAAGCAAACCACAATCTGTATACAAAGCCAGTCGGCTTCAGCTCTCATGTGTTGACCTGCTCTAGTAGGCTCCTGAAAAAAATTAACTGCACTTTACATTTTCGACACTCTTAGCTGTTGAGGCTCTTTTAGAACCATGGGGTATATGTTCTAAGTGCAATATTGGAACTTTGCAGAGTTTCAGAAGTTTCTGATGTGGTTTCACATTCTTAACATGAAACCTGGTATTAAAAACCCAGAATCACACAAAGATTTGATCTTAAAAAAGTGCGATCCCTTCTTTTTCAAAAACCTTGATTTGCCACTGTCAGGTTAAATTTGTGCTACTGTAGTCGTTTGATATGTCCTATTTGAAGGGCTTTTTCAGGATGGCAGAAACCAGAAGCCTGCAAATTGTAGTGGAATCCATCAACCTAATGCCATTACAGCCCTGTATAGATCTAGTGGCCAATAATGGTTATTCTTGCACCAGTATGAGTATTCTATCAAGGATGGAAGGTCAGTCTTGGTTAATACATGAAATGCTGATCGTACAGAGCAGTTATAAATCTTACGATCAACTGATCTAAATTCAAGGGTTTCGAATCGTAGTGACCATGTCTTACCATGTTGAGAAATGCCTCCCTGTGTTAGTCAGTCATGTCCTTTCGGTCGATTTTCATAGAAAGTGTACATACTTCTGGCCTTGGAGGGGGTCTGGGACCAAACCTTGGAGTATCTAAAAGCTACTTTTCGTGCATAATCTATAAGTGTTGGGGTACCTCCTCTTGGAATATTATTACCTAAATATGAAAACGGTTGTCACGGCAACCCCTTGAACCTGTAGGGTTGATTCAGACAAAGTGGGACACATAAGCCCTGGCCAGACTTTGAGTACCATTCAAGGAATGTTGGGTGATCTTTTTTGAAAATTAAATTCATCAAATTTTGTTTAGAATTACTTCCTCTATGTTGGAAAAAATGATAAACCAAAAAATATCTCAACATATCCAAGAGGTTGGGCTTGTTTTAGGATGCACATCTTCAAAATAAAGCCTTTAAATTTTATTGTGTGTTTAGTAAAGTGGGACACTTGCTTCAAGTAAAGGGGGACAACTTATGGGACTCATTCACTCCACTGCAACAAATCAGGATCCACATAATAATTGTTACATTTCGAAGAGAAAGAAAACCTTTATTTTCAAGTATTGAAGAAGTGGATTAAAAAACAACAAAGAAATCCATTACAGGATGTTCATGGGACCAGATATAACAGATGAAGCATTAGGCATGACCAAATTCTAGCATGGGTTGGGGGCCGAGGTAGGATTTGGCACATAACTGACATAGTGCACTTGGGAATGGCAGGCAGTGGGAATGAATTTCTTCTTTAAAACAGATGCTGGTGACCCCTCCATATTATTGAAAACAAGTGGCATAAGGCTTTCTATATTATAGGCTTCCTGAACCCATGCCACACACCAGCAATGTCACAGAAAAAGGACATCTAATTACATGCATAGTGGGTATTGCCGTGGCATTGATGTTCTAAATGCAAGGGATTTGGCCAGTGCTCTCATTACAACCTAGGTGTCTACAATACAATGAGTCCTAAAATAAATGAGGGAGTGTGGTGGGCAAGAGCTTTTATGATACATGATACCTAGTTACACAATAAAATTCCCTTAAGGATGATGAACGACAGCACCGCACCTACTTTCAGAGAGTCCCCCCTCCAACTTCCTTGGGACCAAAACAGGCTGCATTGAGGCTGTGTGGTAGGCTACAATGCATGCAACATAAAACTACATGCATGATATTTTTTACTTCACTGCAGGAAATTTCTTTGATATTGGTTCGAGGAGGGACAGAGTGTAACAGACGAGTATATGGACTCGGGCACGCTGTCCTAAGACGCGGCCTATTTATTGATAAAGAAAAGAAAAAATAAAGTCCAGCATAACAGCAAACAGCTCACAGCCAACATGGAACCTGATTGTATGACATCACAAACATGTGACCCAAACTGTGGTGTCCTAGTTTGACACCAGAGGTAGTGCCAGTGCCGAGACCATATGTCCCACACACTCACCAATACACCATTCAACCTATGTTTGGTTGAATGGTAACATTTTTGAATTTTCTGGTATTAAGTGACTCTATTTTCATTGATAAAGCCATCTGCAAGTGGGTTCTAAAATGAAGACTTAGTGGAAAAAAGAGCTAATTACATTTTTGATAGTTCTGAAAAGCTACAAGTTATGAAACTTATAAAAATGACTAATCTTTTGAAATATTCTTAAGCCGAAAAGATAGTAACAGCTGTGAGCTATCAGAATAAAGTGCAGCTAGATATTAATATATCGTCATCATGTTTAAGCACAAGTTATCAAGTGTGGAGAATGTAGGCCTTGTAACTATTTTGATCTACATTGGCAATCAGTATATTTCCCTAATGATTACCCTGTGACCAATTGGTCAAGCAAGTGCAACCTGAGGAACCATTGAAAAAATATGTATGAATCCTATTAAACCATGCAGATTCAGGATTTTCTTGACTGAAATGGATATCTTCAATGCATATTGATTATTGTTATTGTTTTTTTCCCTAGATTAATGAAAATACTGAAGTATTAGGCATTAGTATCCAGTGGGCATTGGCGCAATGCAGTGTCCCACTTTACCTGGATCTGCCGGTCCCACTTAACCAAACACCTTCAGGTAAAGTGGGACACTTGTACTTTAGGTCTCATAGTGCTTACTCCTAAAAGCTGACTGCTCAAAATATATCAGGATTTAGAGAACTG
Source organism: Acholoe squamosa (assembly GCA_949317995.1). Lineage (NCBI taxonomy): Eukaryota > Metazoa > Annelida > Polychaeta > Phyllodocida > Polynoidae > Acholoe > Acholoe squamosa. The sequence goes on from OX439041.1 coordinate 71,369,884, forward strand.
ATATATGCATCTAATAAATGCATAAAGTTTGCAATGGTAATACATTCCTCTTAATGCCATCACTAGCAATTTATTTGACTCTTTTTCATGTATCAGCAGATTTTTTTCAAAGAAAGTGTCAGTATCAAGATGATGATACCATTTTGAAAGCATACACTCCTCAATTAGAGGACAAAACATGCAGAACAGAGGGATAAAAGATATATTTCTTTAAGATAAAGAAATATCAGTCCTAGCAGAGAGAAAGATTTGGTGAGGAAGGTAATAACCTTAGTTGTCCCACTCTACCTGGTGTCCCACTTTACCTGAATTTACCCTATACCCCAGAAATAATGTCCTGGCGAGTGACTTCAGGTTTTTTTTAACTTCAGGCCTGCAAAATGAGTTGCAATATATTTTTGGTTGACTGTTATATCATTCATCTTGTACTACTCGGTGTAAGGGTTAGGTTTAGAGAGCTGTGGCTATATATTATGGGCTTTTGCCTTGTCCATGGGCCTGTAACTGTTTGTTCTATATGTTGATTTGGGTGGCACTTAGGCTCGCTTAATCACTACAAGCAGCACACAACATGAAAGGTTTGGGTTGGGCAAAGCCCTTAACTTCCCATCTGTTCGGATGGACTTAATTCTGAGAAGGAATATAAACACGTCTGGACTGGACTAGGTTCAGTCCCTTCTGCCGATCGTCCAGCTCCTTAGTAGGAGCTGGATGCGAGGCGTGGTGCTGCCCCCTCTTGTACCAAACGGGTATCGCGAAGCAACACCTGGTTGGCATAGAAGGAACGAGCACCTCATGAGCACATCTCTTGGATGATCCGCACTAGTGTATATACAATGATGCCGGCCCCATACAGGCCATTTTCCTACAGGCTTTGGTTGGGATTTTAAGTAAATTTAAGGCATAAGTTATTCATCACATACTATCATATATATATATATATATATATATATATATATATATATAAGAGACACAGAGTTAGATGGGTTCTATAAATTACATGAAATACAATACCCAAGGTATGTACTTTCAGGTGGTATATAGGTTTAATGGGCGAAAAATCTGTGTATACCTGAAAATTCCCTTTGTAAACACTTCATCAATATCATTTCGCCACTCGTCTGGACATTTTCTAGCCAGGATATATATGCTTGCTAAAACCCCTGCTATAGAATATGATAATAACCAAATACCCTATGCATTGAATATCTAGGTACATGTGAGGGGTTAATAAATAACATAGTTAGGATAGTCAAAATTAATATTTGAATTGTGCACAGAAGGGGGCGAGTTATAACTGGGCGAGAAATCTAAACAAAATCACAATACATGTTTATCTTAAGTATGAACAATATCTGATACCAAAGACAGGTCTGACATAAATATTTATAAGCATGATTTTCATGATCTACAAGTCAAAGTGATGATTTTTACCAATCTAATTTGTATTCTTATGGGTATAAATGGGTACTTTTGCAGGTTTTACCCTTAGATTTAGTTTGTAACAGAAAAAAGTCAATTTCCACTCTGAATTCTGTCTCGAATTCATTACAACCCATTTTGTATCTTATTTGCTAATACTTTGTAATGTGTATCAATGATTAAAGCAACATCTAAGTGAGCTACTCACAAAATACAAAAGTGATTTAATCAGTCATTAATGATAAAAGCCATGTTATAATACACACTTGATAATATAAGACAGTGTAACATAGCAGATTTTCCTACTGATGCCATTTCTTGCACTGACAGCTATTTTTTGCACTGATGCGTACAATTGCATCACCTCTGATAGCTTTTTTTTGCAATGCCATAGAAAATCACATCACCACCTTTGGAGAGTGGTGTGTAAAACGGCAACAGAGTGTGATTTCCCACCGAGGTGTTATTAAGATAGTTGCTCAGATTTGGTAATCAGACGGTACTGAACTCACTGATAAGGTAAAATATAGAAGGTTACTCCTAAAGGTGAATACAAAATGGCCCCCTTTAACAAGGGATGTCATATTTCACCTCATGGAGAAAAAGTTGTCCATTTATTCAAATGGAATAAATACAGGGCAGCACTGGAATTGTCTGGAAGGTGAGGGTAAACCCATTCTATATTCAGTGTCAATGCAACTTTACCTAACAGGGAAATAGAGTTTTAACTATGTTTTAAGTGCAAATTCTCTCTGTTTTCACTCTTTTATGCTCTTTCAGTCTATCTAAAAGGGACAAGAGCTTAGTTTACCTCATTATTTTCCTCTGCCTTCATGTGTGAGGCCGATTTCGCTTTTCTTTTAAAAAATTTCTTTTCTTTTCTGTAGGCATCCTAACTTCAGGCATCTATTCAGGCTTCATTTAAATATAATCAATTTTCCTTCTCTCCAGTTTGACCAGGATTATGCCCCTAGGGGCTCCTCGTCCTCTGAAGATGAGGAGGACAAGGAATATGAACCCTCGGGTCAGAGTTCATCCTCTGACTCCAAAGATCTTTCTAATGTCTCCAACTATGGGCAATGTGTCAGTTCATCAGCAAAAGTTCAGGCCCCACAGGAGTCAGACAGTAGCGTTTTGTCAGAAAGCAGTGGTGACGAGAGGAAATCAGCCTCTTTTCTACCCAAAACCCAAGTGAGCATGAAAAAAAAAACAGCACAAAAAGACAGTAGTAAAAACTGAGCCTTTTGCTAAACCTGCAGCGCACATTCCTACTCCAGTCAAGAAGAAGGCTTCTAAACCAGCTGCCCCTTCTAAGAAGGATAAACTTAAGTCCTTCCTTCTTCCAGTGCCTCTTCATTGCCAGAGTCTCCCTCAGTCAAGCTTACAGCTAGAGGGGAAGAACATGAACGTGATTACCTGTGGTCCCTAAGTGAGAAAGTATCCCTGTTCTGGCAGCTGAAAGAACTCCGTGAAGACCTTCAGAGCAGGGGAACAGCTAACTTTGAGCGAAGAAGGGTGCCCTGGGATACAGTCATTGTAATTTTTTTTTATTTCATTTCAATATAAAATAAAGTCATTCCCCTTTATAATTGGTTGAAAAAAAAATTATCTCTAAAAGTAATTGTGAGGTTCTTTTTAGCAATAAACGTTTCTTGTCCACTTTTCGGGGTCCGTCCACATATCATGTAAAGCGGGGAGGGGGGGAAGGGGCTCTGGCATGGAGTTATGGTATTCCTTTCCTTAAGTCTTTTTGATTTTATTTGTTGTCAAAGAAAATAACAAGGGGGGGGGATAAAAAGTGGAAATATTTTTTATTCACCTTATTCATGGATCCCCCCTTTGAACCTTAATATTTTTTGCAGCCACCCTCAGAAGCATCGGAGGAAAGAACATGGACAAGCAGTGCGACCTGAAACATAACCCAGATGCAGCCCAAGACTGCAAGATAAAGCTAAAGCCAAGACAAATTTATCATTCTCTCCAGAGGTTAGTGGAGAATGTCCCCTAGGGCGTGAGGATACCCCTAAATACGATCAAGTTGACCTACGGGATATGAGGGACATGAAAGTATGTGTGACACATCTTAAAAACCTTTTGGTTTCTGTTGAAGAAATCAGAAGAGAAACTGAAGCGCAACTCAAATTGCTCAAATTGCTGTACAGACAGACTGAGGCCCACGAAAGGTTTGTCTCACTCTTTGTAAGAACTGTGGGAGACAGGACACCAATGCTGAGCACTCAAACCCAGGGCTTGAAAAATCAGTCACAAATTCTGAAAAGTAAGTTGTTTTTTTACAACTTTTTAGGTGTGAATTTAAAGGATGCCTAGCGTCTATGAAACCTATACTTCAATTTTAATGTTATGCACTGTAAAGAACCTGATGGCAGAGAGCAGAGAATAAATTTATTTTTTCTTGACCTTGAATTTTTTTTAGGTAAATAAAGTCCTGGGGGTTGAGTTCAGCTTTGATATCCCGGTAGAAGAGAAACTGAAGCGCAACTCAAATTGCTCTAATTGCTGTACAGACAGACTGAGGCCCACAAAAGGTTTGTCTCACTCTTTGTAAGAAATGCAACAGGTCACCAGGAAGAAAAGGCAGGTCCTTCCCCCCTGGATGACACCAGGTCTCTGCGAGAGGTTATAATGGATGCTGAGGAGCAACTTCACATCAAAATACAATTAGACTGTGAAGAAGCAACTACACATCTCATGAACTCTTGTCCATGAAGAAACCCATTTCCCCCACCGATGAGGCTGCTTCCTTACTCCTCACTTTTAACCCACAAAATTCAGACAGGGAAACTACCCCTGAAGATGAACCAGGCCAGGCGCCAAAGAGGCCTTGGAGGGGAGTGGCTAAGGAAACCAAAAAACCTGCTCCCAAATGCAAGGCCAAGAAGCATTAAGGAGTTTAGGTGAACTTAAAGTGTGAGACACTTTCTGAGTCATGAACATTATTTCTTGAAATAGTTTAAAGTATTGTTTTAAGTGTTCCATTTTTTTTGCGGGTGTGAAACTCCAGCCCTCAGAGTTGATGTTTGATCTGAGTGTCACAGCTTCAGATTTGTTAGGTAATAAGTTAACATTCATATCAAAGAATCACTTTTGTAGTGTTTTTCCTCGTTCTTATAGGATTTAAGGGAAATGCCTATATTTAACCCTCCCCATGCCATTATGACATACCATGTGATGACAGCAGCAATATTTAAAGTGAAACATGTATGCCATGTGCCATATTCGGCATAGCTTATGCATGTACAAGAAACCCTACACTTGATTGAAAAGAGACACACCTCTGCCTGAGTATGAAGAAACATCTCCCCTTTTGAAAACCAATGTGACTTGGTATAACGTCTACCTAAAGGGTGCTGTGGTAGAGTCCTTGCCTTTATGACTGAATTTTTTTGTTATAAGGTCCGTCCAATACAAGTATTCTCGAAACATGCTACTAAGATGTCCTTAAAGGAAGAGATGTGTTCTTCGTTCTTGTGAAGAGAAATAAAGTTGAAAGTTTGTTAAACATGTCTCTCACTTTTCATTTACAGAGAAAGATAGAAAAAAATATAAATAGACATGTATATATGTATGTCATACAGAAATCTAAAGAAATGACACTTCCAAAGTAGGCTTATTTACTATATAAAGGGACCAAAAGGGGGAAATGATTCTTTGTAGGAGGTGCAATGAAATATAATCTATGAAAAACCTTTCTGAAGCAAAACAAAAAAAGTGGCGCCATCTTTTTTGGAAAGGTGGCGCCACTAGCTTACTTCACAAGTGACCTCAAACATGCACGTCGTTTCCAGCTGGGCAATGGCCAAAAATTCCAAGAAAGTTCTATCTAAGTGACTCCAGGTGAGGTTCTTCCTTTGTGTACTATTTAAAGACCATCTATAGGTACAAGGCGTGCCATTAGAACCATGTGAGGTGCTACAATAACCAAAAATTAACTGTGCTTCCATAAGCGCAAATTCATCATTTGCGTCAGTCATTAGCATCTTTTTCTCTAGGTAGATGACGCTCCTATACTGGTATTTAAGTAGATGCACTTTCTAATAAAGCAAACTATAACAAAAAAATTAATTTTTTTTCATTTCTCTTTTCAAGAATGAAACATCAAAGCCCAAAAGGAAAAGGAAGCAGCTTGTCTTGCATTCTTAAGAGGGAGAACCTGTTGATTCTGAGGCTTCCACTTTGTTGGAGCCAAATCTTCATCAAAGTTTAAACCTTCAAGTTCCAGCGTCTGCACAAGGGGACGAACAGCCTCAGTTGGATGTCACTGTCAGGGGAGAGGGACACAAAGACTCTTACTCTGAGGGATCCAGCATAAGTAACCCTGATGACTTTGCTGTCAGGGAAAATATGCCAATAAAGAAGAACAATGGTCTGATGATGAGGAGGGTGCTCTCATGATAGCAATCAAGATTAACAGAGATGCCTAGAAGTTTAAGTTCCAGGGGACTGGTGGAGGAAAGGACGTCAAGAAGAAAGGTTGGCGAGATGTGCAAGGTAATTGTTTTTACTTTCATTCCCTTTCATTAAAGGGGTGGATTAATAGCTTTTAAGGTCTCACCTAAGTTATAAGAGGTAGTGTGAATTTTATAGGTGATATATATTTTATTTTTTTTAATGAAAGTATATTTCTTTCAGCTTATGTCAATGACATTGCTGACACACATAGGACAGTAAAACAGTGTGTCAGGAAGACATCTAATTTCACACAGGCATAAAAAAAATGTAATGTTCTCCGTAGGGCACTAGGCAACACGGGCTGAGGCAAGATACCAAACAGCATGCACCTCGAGGGGACACAGCAGAAAGCATTAGACTACTTGCAGGCAGAAGCAGTGAAAGGTAAGGGAATTTAAGTCATACTTGCATAAAAAAAAAAAAATTAAAGCTAAAAATATTTAGGTATACAAGACTCATGTCCATGTCCTACTGGGCTTTTATTCTAATTTCATGAATGGCATACAGAACATTAAAGTTTCAATGTCTCAGGGTTGCAGGTATACCAGGAATTGACTGTATGCCTATATCTGCCAAGCCTAAAGTTGCCTCTCAAGAAAACCTTGCACTGCTTTGGACACCAGACAGGCCCAACAAGGTCGAGTATGACAAAATACCTATGAGCAGGACTGGGGTACCACCAGATCTGCGCAAGAAAGGAAGCTCAAGAGAGGCAAGATGCTAGGAGGAGAGAGAAGCAGGATGAGATAAGTAAAGAGAAGAATAGGGGACTGATAGAGGCTTCAGGAGTAGACATTGGAAAGGCTGTTAGGAAAAGAGAGAGAGCTGCAATCAGAGCGGAAAGGGAGGAGAGGAGGAGGAAGAGTCAAAGAGAAGCAGAAGCTAAGACTCCACAAGAAACAGAGGGGGAAAAGAGGATAAGGGAGAAGGCAGAGGGAAAAAGACAGAGAGCAATGATTAGAGAGGAGAGGAAGAAAAGGAGGAGGAAAGAAAAGCCAAAAATTAAAATTGAAACACCCAACATAATTTATTATTCATAGTTGACTATAAGTCCTTTCTTATTTACAGAAAATCTCAGTCTAGAGGAAAAGACGCTAAGGACTATGATATTCTTCTATTCTTCTCTTTACTTATCTCATCCTGCTTCTCTCTCCTCCTAGCATCTTTCGTGTTGCCTAGTGCCCTACGGAGAACATTACATTTTTTTTATGCCTGTGTGTCACACAAGACTGACCCATGGTTACAGAATAGAGAGAGAAAACCCTCCCAAATGTGCCCACTGTCAGAATCCCCTGACAGTGGAGCACATCCTCATTGATTGCCAACAGTGTCCCTACAGGGCACAATACCACACTTGTACAAGCTTGAAAGAACTATTCGAGAAACACAAACCAGAAGAAATTTTGGGATACATAAAAGCCCTTGGGCTCTACAATAACATCTAGCTGAAACCTGATGATTACTTCCCCCACATAGACAAATCATACCACCATTTCCGCTGATACTGCCTATCAACCTGTGAAGCACAGGATAGCCACTTTGTGCTGCTAAAGTGCTGTAAAACACAAATCAATCAATCAAACCCTCAGAAATAAATCTAGTGAATATTTACCTCATCCTGCTCCTCCCCCCAAAAAAATATATATAAATATGTATGAACCCATCCTCCCTTTATCCACCCACAGCAGTAACTTAAAATAAATAAAATTACAGCATATATTTATTGAAAGGCCTAGTATAAAATAAGTTAAGTTAGAGGCAGGATACCAAAATATAGCAAAATTAGAAATGAGTACTTACCCTGTCTGTATGTGTAAGACCTCCAACTCTAGCACTGCCCTTGAATCTGCTCCCTTTAGCATACTCCTTCACAAGTTTCCTAATCACCTTCTTCTATAGCCGATTCCTGGCCTGGAACCTCTTCTTTGTGTATATAGAGAAAGGACACAGCCTTTCCTTCACTTTACTGGTCAATCTTCCCAAAGAATCACATGACCTGTCCGTGTTGACTTGTTTTGAATATGGCGCCACCAAAAATGTTACCTCATTGTAATATATCCACTGGTTTCCATACATCCCAACATGGAAAAACTGATGCTCGTAACCTCTAAAGTAATCCAGGTTTCTGTGATGCTAATGAAAAAATTGTACAGATTGCATGATGCTAGGGATTAGCATCATTTCATCGGGATAAAAATTGGTGCAATTTCATTTGTGTAATGGAAAATGACGCTAAGGACAATGACGCTGTTTTCTGTAAAGACCCCCAGCAATCATACCACCAATTTACATAGGGGATAGGCTCTACATATAAGAAAGAGTTGTTATGAACCCTCGAGATGTATGAAGTTGGCGATGTCAGTAACTGGTCTAACTAGCCTTGACTCTTCAATCCATAATAAGTTCACTACATAGTCCTATGCACAGTGGTGGCCGGCCTCGATCTTCCAGGCCCTATAATATTTATTAATAAGCCACTGCAATGCCTCCTCTAAAATGATCAAGGATCCTGGATCTTTTTCTCATAAGGAAATGGCCTCACTGATTGGTGCATTCCCCTATGTGCTAATGAATATTTATGATTGAAGCTGTGACTGTACTTGTCACAACTTCATTACTAGATCCTGCAGGCTCAATGCAACTACATCGGCTTAGGGTGCGATTGATCTCACGACCCCTGCATTTGGAAACCTTTGCTCTCCCAACTGAGCTAACCAGGCAATTTCAGTGACAATTTACCATGCCTATGAGGAATCATTAGTCTGCCAATAAGGTGCTAAATTCTTCCCCCCCCCCATGTGTACTGCACCCCTGCTGCTGACTTAGCGGCACCCTGACACCATTTTTCCTCCTTGCCTCTCCTCTGCCTTCCTGCCAAAGCCCCTTCTGTGGACCATATATCATATATAATGGTTACACTTTAGGATATGGCTACTCCTCAACTTCTAAAGTGTTCCACTGTGCCTACAAGAGGGTTGTTATTGATATACAATTTTAGCAAGCTCTAGTGAACTAAAAACTATGTCAAAATGTAATAGAAGGTCTCCCATTTGTGTAATACTGCCGATGAATAACATTGATTTGACATTGGCTTACATTTTCCTCAAATGTTATTGTAATCACAGATTAACATATTTTAGAAGTCTTTTGAGGTATTAATGATGTATTATGTCCATTGCACCATTTCTTATCTTCCAAAGGCTGGAGATGTTTTTGAAGCACTGTCACTTTCATACTGTATGTTTCTAGTTTGTTAACAAGCATGCTCCAGACAAACTTGTATACATGTTGTGAATGCTTGAGGAATGACCTCCTGCAGTATTGTCATGTGGTGGATGTCGTTGGTCGCTGGCTATCAGACACAGTGTTTTTAAGGAGTGGGTAGGTATGGATGGACCATGTAGCAGCAACAGATGTTATTGATCTATGTCATTATGTTGATTGTCAGATCAGTCAGGGAGGTTGTAGCCAAACCCTGAGGGCACATGGATATAGTTTTGTGGTTGTTGGGCCAATGTAAATGCCATGTGCTGCTTATATCCATGTAAATAATGTTAACAAAGTTACAAACTGATTTGGTATTTGGTCAATAATACAATACACAACATACAGTTTTGCTATAGATATACTTAAAATCACAATAGTTCCATGGATGTTTGTGTAAATAGTGGAATTTTCAGAGGGCAGGGGCCTCACCAGAGCCTAATTACCCTAAAAAATCACTGCCTGGTAATCTACTTATACCACTCCAAATAAATGTAAATACAAAGCAAACAAACAGAAGAATGAAAAACGTGCTGCCACCTTACCCAGGATCTAGAGTCCCATTGGCAATGATAACAGGTTTATTTTGCATTAGATGTTCAGAAGAAGGTGCCATTGTTGGAAAATGAGAGAAACTTAGGCAATTGTTCACGACAGTGAGTCATTGTGAGGTCTATTGGACATGCATTTTTAAAGTTGTATTACATATTGCAATACAGAATTTAAAGTAAAATTATACACTTTGTATTCAATTTATATTGACAGACAGGAAATAGTACGACTCAACACTAAAGTTTGAAACACTCAAAATTAAAGAGGGTGATAGTAGCTATAATGTGCTATACGACGCCCCTAAATAATCAGCATTTAATGCAGGATCTGCATAGGGTTTCATAAGGCAGCAATACCAATCACTAGTCACCACAGGCTGCATGGCTGTAATGTCATTTGCTTGTGGGATTCCACTTCAATTTAAAGGGGTCAGATTGTACCATCTGGAGGTTGTCCACAAAGCAGTGCTGCCTGGAACTAGAGCACAGAATAACTCAACTGATTGATGTGGCATTCATGTGAGAAAATAGGATATTCTCTAGACTATTGCTGTGAACAGCCAATCTGTAAATCAGGCTTGTATTAACTAATACTTAATTGGCCTTATCAAATTTCCAGCAAGAAACCCATTTAAGCATGCTGAACTGGAGATATGCTGTTTTTGAGGAGTGGTTGCAGTGGAAAGAAAAGCCATTGGTGAGGCAACTCATAGCCAGTGACATGAGGTTAAGACTAAAGATTCAGATTATTTTTGCTCCAATGTTTGCCTACTTCCATGTATTTTCCTATCCCTACTTAAAGTGTGTATACTCGCTAAAGGGTCAAACATTCATTCAAAACCTGTCTAAAATAGGTCCATATGTTGTCCTCTCATGATCTGACTATATAGCTATCATAAGAGACAGGTCTTTGTACCTGAACGACAGAGTGATCACAAAGCACATAATTCAGCCTTCTGGCGGCAAACCACCAAGGCACCATGATCCTGAGAGGACGTAATGTTCCCAGCAGATTCTACAAAAACCTCTATAGACATAGCATACCCCAGTCATGCTTGGAGAGTACCTTTGCCAGAAATGGATGTGGTGAGAGCACAGAGCAGTACTGCCACCTACTGCAAATCTTACAATTATAACTAATATTTACATGGTTAATGGTGTTGATTGTTATCTGGTATTTTTCTTGGACTAAGATTTAATACAGGACAAGGGAATCTACTGTTTTAAGGCATAAATATTCTGCTGAGGAGTTCAAAATTTTCACAGATGATATGGAATGTTATATGGATGGATAAGAGTGGGAAATTGAAAAATGGGTCATTTGATAGTGCATATACTCACTTTAACATTATACAGACCTTTTTCTGCTCACTTCCCTTGACACTGACTTGAACTCAAATTATTTCAAGCATTGTTTTAGCTAATCGGTTAGTTAACAATCCTTCTTTTACCTTGATATTTCTAACTGTAGATTCAAAACATTTCTTACTCGATGCTAAATAAAAAAAACAAAATGGTAATATCAGGTATTAACTAGACAACTAAGGCTATGAGTTCTCATTATTATTCTTTTCCTTCCTTAATGGACCACCATAAAGTACTACTGTACACAGCTACTACGATCAAAAATCTTGAATTAAGAGTGTGCGATCATAGTTGATGTACTATGACTGCTCTGTACGATCAGCACTTTGTGAAGAAAGGACATGTATAATGTTTTAATAGGAAGTCATACCAGTGAAATCTCCCATTAGCTAAGATAAAAAGGGTCTGAAGGACTGGGTCATTGCATTATGATTGGTGACTCCCATGGTACAAGACCCAGCTAGGACACCTTGTGCAAGTTATTTTTATGTGAAACCTCATCTAATTAACGGATAAAAGATGTCATTTGGACGGCCTGTGCTAGCAGGAGAGTAACTAAATCCTTACCAATTCCCCACCATGTGGCCTTCATTACATGCTCATTTAACTGATGAAAAGAAAGAAAAAGGGGGGGGGGGTTAAAGTAAGATATCTTAGAGTAACTACTCATCTCTATCACCCTGAATGTAGCTTATAATGTTAATAGTCCAAAAAGGGTATTTGAATATTATGGTCCCAGGCATATTTTAAAGGTTTTTGGCATCTTAGATAAAAAGGTAATAAATAGTGTCTAGTGGTTTATATGTAGAACCTTTAACACTGAACTCATAAACATGGCAAGGTGGTGTAGTGGTAAGCTGTTTGTCTCGTTTCTTGGTGTTCAAGACTCAGCCGGGCTTCCCTAGTCCACTTAAAAGGGTCTAATTCTCATCTTTCCTATCCCCTCAGGATGTGTGTGGTGCACATATGTGTGGGCACTGACACATTCCTTTCGTGAAATTGTGTAATGTTCTCGCTATGAATATAACCTTAGCTGTCGAAATGGCGTTAAACATCTATTACTCACTCACTCACTCACTCAAGACTCAGCCAGGTCCAGGTTTAACTTGCCTTACCTGGAGCTTAATTCAAAACATCCTGGGATCGCAACCCCAGCGATCTTAGTGTAGGCACATATCATAAGACCTGGCCGCTCTACCCTATCTAACGCAGTGGTTGCAGGCCTGCCAGGAATAGTAAGTCCTGGGATCACTTCACTATTCCTTGTCCAGCACTAAGATCACTGCAATCTTAGTGAAAGAATTGCACAGTGGTTTAACCTGAGTACAAGAGCACTTACAGGGAAAGAATTGCATAGTGGTTTAACCTGAGTACAAGAGCACTCACAGGGAACACTCCTGATCGAAAGAGTGAATAGCCTGCTGCATGCATGTAGAGGGGAGGGACGATGTTTGCTAAGTGTCCTTGAGAGCTCTTAGGGCTACTCATGCGTTAAGTGCACTGTACGGTGATTCTTGCCTTCTATCTCTTTGTCCTGGGCGGGGGGGCAAAATGCTTCTGATAGGCAAACATAAATCATACATTCATGGGAACAACTCTTGAATACTGTACTGGGTCAACTGCACCCTGTGCTCTTTTGCCCATATGGGGACCGGGAACAATGGTATAAACACTGTTGTGAAGAAGAGTGACTCCACAGCTATTCCTTTATTTTGGGACTCTTACCCCTGTGCCCAGTCAGTACTTCTTGGAATAGTGTAGGAGGGCTGAGGCTAAGATCGATGTGGTCTTAGTGCTGGCTAGGAAATGTGAATGCAGTCTGACCTCAAGATCGCTTAATAGAATAATTCCTAAGATCGCTGGGGTTGCAATCAAAAGAACAAGGTCATGGCGGCAACAGGTTAAGAAGCTAGATTTGGAGCGCTCCACAACTTTAAGAGTTTATCACCACTGTCAAACTAAGTACATTGCTTGGTGTATGTTTTACAGTCTTCTAAATATATCAACTGCGTGTTTCAACCATGGCCAGCCCAAGCACTAGAGGTAAAGGACGGCGAAAAAGAGGATCCAACACCTACACCACCGGGCTCAGTCTTAGCAGACCCGCCATTGTTGAGTCAAGAAGCCACCCTTGGAGAAATTATTTACACTGTCAATTCATTAGGAAAGCGAATGACTGCACAGGAAACCCTAGCTACAACTACTCTGCAAACCCTGATGAACATTCAGACTAGTATTAAGGAGTGTACCACCTCAAATACAAAGGCAAATGACACCCTTGCAGAAGTCAACATTAAACTAGCAGAAAATTCAGCGGTGGTCAATGGAGTCAAAGAGACGCTGTCAAGTCTGACAGCAACCGTAGCGGCCTCAACTCGCATTATCCGAACACATCAAAATAAACTGGAAAAAATGGACAAACTAGAGTCCCAGAAAGTGGTAATTATTCAAGGAGTAGAAGAAACAGAAGGAGAAAATCTATATGAGAAAATGGGACAGTTATTCCATGATACGAAACTGAAATGGAGCCAAGAAATGATAGCCTCCGTTAGACGTGATGGTCCGAAACTACGGAGACAAAACCAACATGGCGTCGAAGAAGGTAAACATCGACCGATTAGACTGACATTTCTAACTATCGTCCAATCAGTGTTCTCCCTGTACCAGGTTAAATTTTCGAAAGGTTAATACATAATGCAATCTCCCAGCATCTAACCACAAACTCAATATTAACTGAACGCCAAGGAGGATACCAGAAAGACAAATCTACTACTGACTCCATAAGTTTCTTTGTAAACGATGTATTAAGGAATCGAAATATAGGATATATAACTTTAGCAGCATTTATTGATATCAAAAAGGCTTTTGATTCAGTTAATTATCAAATATTACTAGAACAACTGGAACGCTATGGTATAAGGAGAAGAAACTTAGAATTAATTAGGAATTACTTGACAAATAGAAAACAATGTACCATGGCAAATAATATTAAGTCAGCAGAATTACCCCTAACCTGTGGAGTACCCCAAGGTTCAATTTTGGGTCCTTTATTTTTCTTACTATATATAAACGACTGTATACAAATAGATGATACACACACAACTATGTTATATGCAGATGATAGTGTACTATATGTGTCTGGACCCAACATTGATATATTAGAAATAACTCTGCAACATGCCTTAGACAAATTTATAACATGGGCTAACAAAAATAAATTAACCATCAATGAGAGCAAAACCAAAATTATGGCTTTCTCCTCAGCCCAAACTCTAAAAAATCTACGTAGACCAAACATTGAAATAAATGGGTCAGTACTACTGTGTGTCAAATCATATAAATATTTAGGAGTACTGATAGACCAGGAAATGAATTTTAACTTACATGTGAAAGCTTTAATGAAAAATGTTCGCTAAAAATCATTTCTATTGTATAAAATACGTAATATGCTATCACATACAGTGCTCCTACGTGTATATAAAACTTATGTATTACCAATAATCGACTATGCTGATATTTTCTATGATACTGCCAATGGAACCTTACTTGATGAACTCCAACGACTGCAAAACAAATGTATTAAAACTTGTCTTGGTTTAAATATATTAACATCAACTGATAGAGTTCATCATGTAGCAAATCTCCCTAAACTTATATATAGAAGACAATACCACAGTAAGATTTTTGCACACAAAATGGTTAGACAAGGACTGAATGTTAGAGTAGCAAATAGACAAACTCGCCTACATGATGCCCCAGTACTTTTCTATAGTAATATTAATTGTACAGCTTACGAAAAAGGTCCCGAAGTAAAATGTGCCCAAATGTGGAATGCCTTACCTACAAATACTAGAAACATAAGAGAAATAGGTACCTTCAAAGACCTGATGAAATTGGATTTAATGGATACTATCCCATGAAAAGAAATGTGTAGAATTTTTATTTATGAATGGTTATTCAAATCTATGCGACACTATGATTAGTAATAACAATTCTTTTTTAAAATACACTCAATATTGTTTAAATACAATCATATACACCGCCATGAACCATATCACAATGTCAAACTATTTCTTTGGAATCCATACATGTAACGTTACATACCATGGGGAGAGGCATAATAATATCTTTTGATACGCCTCGACCCATGAACTTATTGGTCTTCATTTACACGATGGATTATTTTCTATTACATAGCTCTGTATCATCTGCTCGTTAACTCATATGTCTATGACCAATAAAGTTCAAAGTTGTTCAAAAAATCCCAGGATGTTTTGAATTAACCTCCAGGCATATCATTCTGGGGACACTAACAGCACCAGGCAGCTACTAGTGGTTTGCGAATGAACCACAGAATTCATATGCTCAGAAATCTGTGCAATGGGCCAACTTTGCAAGGGAGTGAGGCACCTTAATACCATGACTCTTAATCTGATTTTTAATCATCATTTTTACCTCATTTGATTTGCTGATTATGGAAAAAAAGATTAGTTATTGGTTCCAGCTGTCAGGATTATTTGAGTTATTCTGAAGTAATTGGGTAAGCTAAATTAATTCTGTCAGGGAACTGTCTATGGGAATTCATCAGCTTTCCACCGGGCACTATAAGCTCTAATGTTCTTTCTCTGTCAATTTAAAAAAAAAATTCCTGCTGGTGGTTTATAGTCGTGGAGCCTTCTGCAAAGACGCTCATTCCTGTACTAATGGGTAATTGCTTAATAGTCAGCAAGAGAATATCATATAGAGCCATGACCCCTTTCAGATTAATGTAACTTATACAAGGCAATTGTACATCCATTGCACTGCTAACTCTTATTGATTATTTATGACAACAAATGGCGACTATTATTGGTAGAAAAAAATCAGTACAGGGTACCGAGGCAGGGAATCAAACCCTACACCTTCTGATTTGAAGTCAAACTGCTTGCAGAGTAGCCACAGAATCTGCTGGTGCTGGGTGACCGCAACCCCATTTTTTCACATGTCTTATCTATGTACAACTGCTCAGAAACCTGTGCAGTAAACCAGTTTTCCAAGGCCGCCATCCACCTTAACAGCTTGATACACTTTGCCCTCTAATGCCTAATCAGACATGATAAGGTGTATCAAACATATCATCAGGGTTTCTATAATTATATATACTCAAATGGTGTAACTATCATGCATGAATGTAGTCTTACAAAGAAATAGAGAAACTATGTGTTCTCCCTGCATAGATTGTGGATAAATATAGGAACATTTATCTATAAAGCTGCAAAAGGGGATTACCTTCTATAGCGCAACATACTTGTAAGTATAAGGTTCTTTCACTGCTTACTTGGTGTCCTTCCAGCAGGCACAAAACTCACTAGGCTGGTCATACTTAGAACCACTTAGACCTCACTTCCACCTCAGCTACACTCAGGATGAGGCACACAAACAGCCAATTAAACTGGGTGTCCCCTTCTGGTTGCTCACCACTGCTATCCTTTGTGTAGCATTGATATTATTTATGCCATAGATCTCGCAGAATAGCTCATCTCATGGTAATCTATACCATGATGGGTTGGGTGGTAGGTGCATCACAGCAGCAATATACGTATCCTGCTTCATTGCCTTACAATGAATTGCTTGAGTGCAAAGGTGTCACTGGCACATCTAATGCATTATAAATCCAAGAGCTTACCCACTAATTGATAAGATATTCATCAGTGCATCGTTCGCTTTGATCAACATGGAAGTACATATTGCTGACACTTAGTAAGTCAGCCAGTCAGTGACTATGGAACATTTAATTAATGTCTCAGTTTTAGACCATGCTTTTGCCCCCCAGTATGGTACGTCCTTCAGACCCCATATGGACTTAGACCCTCTATCCGGAGTAAAGCGTTGGTAATTGGTGATACAATCAGGTCCCATGCACTAAAACTATCTGGTATATACGCACACTTCATTGTATCTAAGGGTTACCATATAATCACTTTGAAGATGCAGATTGAGGGGGTTTCGGATAATCTCATTAGCACTGAAAATAGATCATGGATGAATGCATGTTTTACAAATATATTGATAAAGATACCAAAATATTTTCTTCAAAATCATGGTCTAAAACTGAGACATTAGTTAAATGCTTTCACACTCATTGATTTCCCATAGAGCCAGGTACTATATATACAAGGATAAGAAGTTCAATGAGTAGCTTAGAGAAGGTACCATACACCAGTTATATTACCTAGATGGAGTCAAAAAGAAAACAGTCATGCTATATAACTGCCAGTAACCATGCACATTTACCCCTCGGTTAGCCTTTTTTACACCTGGTTACTGAAGCTAAACCTTATCAATCATGAGGTGAAGGTATATTTTTACAATAGATAATTTGCTTCTAAATCCATATTTCTATTAAAAGAGAAACTTTTTTCACATTTTTAAAAAGTCGCCAAACATCGCCAATAGCCACACTGCATTATCAGCCTTCTAGGGCTGGTTCCCCTTTACGCTGTGCAACAAGCCTCAAATCATGTGACCTACAGAAAGTGCAATGGACATTTGAACTTACTTCACACATCTCACCTCATGAGGTTAGGCAATGTGCAGTCATGGCAAACAAGAAATCAGAAAAATAAACAATCAACACATTGTCATGATTTGGGATTACTGTTTTAATGATGTTAAAGACACACGATAAGTGCACATATATGGGCATGTTTGGCTCATTTTTCCATATGTAGGCAATATGGGGATGGGAATGTTTATAAGGAATAGAAAAAAAGGTATTGGGAGAATAGCTTGGGTATAGTGCCTCAAGGTGCTTCCCTATGCTCTTTTCATGCAGGTTTAATCTTTACCATAGGGAAAAGTACTTATTTGATGCCCTTGATTATATCAAACTAGAATAATGTAATCAAGCCAAGGGGTCTTACATATCCTGGCTCCTGCCACGGATGGGCTATCGGTGGGTTCAATTAAGGCTGGTCTGCCTGCAGCCGTGTTTTATTTGGGGTGTTTATATGCAGGAAAAGCAGAGACAACCAATCACTGTGACCGTCAAATCCCCCTATTAGATATACTGTAATAATATTGATCTAATTATAATGAACAAAATGTAAATTTGACTTAGGTGGTGATCAAATGAACTAGAGTATACATGTTTATTGTGCATAAAGTAAAATGGATAGCAAATATGTGACCAGGCAAGCAAAAACACCACTCTACAGGGAAATTCATTATCGATGTTCATCTCAAGATCTTTAGAATGAGACATTATTGGGGCAAATATTCCTAGTAGGTATGTCAGAACCCCTCCTTGAACATAGGTCATTGTTAATAGCTGAAATCGATGATTAAGCTCTAAATACATTATAAATCATAATGATGTCTAACAACGCAATAAATCAGCCTTTTTCTTAAAACCATCTTAAATGAGACCATTGAATCCTGCATCAAAAATTAGCTTAATGTATTTTTATAATGATTTTAGAGTGATTTTGCCCCTCCAATGACTCCTGGTGGTCAGATGGGGAATTAAAAGTCCCCATGGAGGGGTGTTCACCCTTGATGGGTCACATATAATAATAATCATTACTTCAGCAATCAGGCATAGGTTAAATGAGACATGAATAGAAAAACATGACTGGTTACTAAACACGGGTTTTACCCTAGAGCTAGAGAAACATTTTAAATGGCAGGACAAAATGCTTGTATTGACACAGACTCTACAAAGCGCAAGGTGGGTGTCAAGGAAACCTACATAAAAAAAAATACACAGTTTGGAGTTCTAACTTCAATGCTCTCTTTGAATGGTAATATTTTGAAAAAAGGGAATGCTCCTGTAAACTTAAAACTAAATTTATGTATTCCTTGATATACATCTGTAGGGCTGGAACTGTTAGAATCACATGCCTGTCCCTACACCTACCAGAGGGTAAAGTTACACATTTATATAGAATGAAGAAAACAAAGGAGAACACCTGACCTTCAATTTAATACCTTAGTCTCCCTAGTTTCACACCTCTAGTGGTTGGAGAAGGTTGCCTGCCTACCCCTGTAGCCCTGTCAGCACCCTGGTAGTGATATACATTTCTAAAAGGTCTTGATATCAGTTTCATTCCTACTAACTCAGTATCATTCCTATTAACTTACTAGACAAAAGAGCTAAGTAAGTACTCAACATTTCAGCTGAAAGTAATCTCTAGGAGTGTGCTTATCTCTAATACATGTATCACTATAGTCACAGTGCAGAAGGTACTAGGGTAACTGGCAGTTACCTGATCCAACATAAAGGGTCATATACAAACAAGTGTGAACACTTTCCCTTAGTCTGTGTTGTTAATAGGCTTTTCTAATTCATAATAATATTGGAGAATGATTGCCAGGGCATTATCATATACCATTTTATTATTCCAATTATTTCAACATATTACTGTATTAATCAAAGAATATATAAGAAATTAATACATTGTACTGCCATGTGAGCGTTCATGCTCCACTGAACACCAGCCATGTCAAATATACATAAGTTACATCACCAAAGAGACCGACCTCATGGTCCACTGCACAATATAATGATCTAATGGTCAAAGCAGACCGACCTCATGGTTCAGTGCACAATATAATAACTTGTAAGTGAATGCAACCGGCCGTCACGGGTGCCTGGGCACTGCTGACGCCGTCATGGGTGTCTGAGCACCCCAACACTGAACAATAGATTACATAAGTAACAATGCCATAACCTCCCAGTCGCTCTAGCGTCGCTCCTGAGCAACTTAGGTCAAATATGAAAGCATTTATAAAAAGGCCATAATTAGACGGTCAAAATGAGCCCAAGCTCAAGACAGAACTCATATTATTAAGGAAGTTATGCCACCGAGACTGTTTCAACCTCTGAATGCACTACAGACAAACTAGCGTGACTTACGTGCCTGGAAAGTGGGCGGTGATAATTTGACCTATTCAAGTCTGCGCCTGCGCAAAATGAAGGCTGTAGCGGCGTAAACGACCGAGATATGAGGGTCTGAACATGCCATACCGACCGAGACAATGGGTGACATGGCGGCCTCCATGGGGGTCCTTTGTGCACCCAGTGACACATGAAAGACTCCCCTCAAACAATCACAGAGTTAGGCAGATGCCACTGGCTCCAGTCAGTCTGAGGGGCCAAGCCAGGAAATGGTACTTATACCACTGGCTGCTCCCCCTAGAAGGCAGAATCACCAGAACCACCCTTGAGGTAACATCTCCAGTCAACTCTCCTGCTACCTGCTATAGCTCTGCACTATGCTGGGTTAAACTATGCCAGACAGGCATAGGACTAGACCACTAATGGCCAGAGGCTATCTTCTACAAGACACCTACCAGAGGGTAAAGTTACACATTTATATATTATCCCTCTAAGCAGCAGGTCAGGAGCTAGGTGTGGGAACCCACCTAGGACCATATTGGACAGTGTATTATTATTATTATTATTATTATTATTATTATTATTATTATTATTATTATTATTATTATTATTATTATTATTATTTTTATTATTATTATTATTATTATTATTATTATTATTATTATTATTATTATTATTATTATTATTATTATTATTATTATTACCTCACAAGGGGAGTAGAACAGAACATTATACTTTATAAACAATTGTATATTTACTGTGTGTGGAAATTACCTGCATATTAACATGTGTATGATTGATATTCTTATATGTCTGCCTAAAGCTGAATAAACCAGTGATAACTGGAATAGCACTAATAAGAGCTTGATATTCTTACTCACTATATACCACTAGTCATATGATATTTCTCATATGACAACTTGATCATGCACAATAACTAGTATGACAGCATGAATACTTATGGAGACAAGCCCTGGAGTCCTAGATTACTTTGATTACATAGAAATCAGGCAATCCCAAAAGTTATGTACTAGGGTCACTCCTAATGAAGTTGGCCTAGTACATGTTATTGTAAACAAACCGAGTTACCCTAGTACTGACAACTCTAAAACCTCTATACACTACTGTTCTAGACAATGTCAGGCTACAGTTATTAGTTTAGATGATTGTGCATGTTGTACACTGCATCTAAACAACTCAGCATTACTAAAATCAATGGAGATACTGTGTAATCTCACAATTTAGTTCACTATACTACATATAGGTTTCGTCATGTTCGATGGCGTAATTACCTTAGTACCTTCTGCACTGTGATAGTGGGCACTGGGCAATAGCTAACGTCTACTATGGTTTATGATAGCTATTAGAGTGACACATTGCTAGAATGCTTAATTTTCCTGACATTGTAGAAAGATATTTATTTCATTACGACCAGGTACACTGCACAAAATCTTGATTTTCATAATAAAATGATTTTCTTTTAGGCTTCTGTGATCATTTTCTCTGTCAATTCTTTATAGTTGATATGAATTGCATATTTTTTTTCAAACGCAAGTTGGCATTAAATGGGCATCTTTGAGGAGCATAACATGAGAAATAGGTTTATCCTAGTATTGAACACTTATGATTGATTATGGCTTCTTTGTCACCATTACAGCACTATACAGGTAATGTAAACATTCCTGTGAGAAAGCAAACTTTAACAAAATAGACTATTTTATTTCCCAAAAAGCTTGCTGTGGAGTTCATGGCATAATATCTATGAAGTGGATTTATCAACCTTAAAATTCTTAAGCTTAGGTTTACAGGCACTGGTGTTCAGTCATGTGCTGTATTGTCAAAGCGTTTGACCTGTAATTGTATATAAGGGTCAATCCACTGAAAGTGGGCACTTGTCCATGGTAGAGGGTCATTTTTAAAAACTAAGAATTAGATCATGAAACTTAATTTTATTGATAGCCCTATATCTTGGCTCTTAGGAAAGGTTCATTCAAGTCACTAACTCCCAAGCGGTCAGTTTTTATTGCAAATATTCAAAATTATGAAAATGTAATGGGCGTGAGCAAAATGAATTCTTCTCTACATCACAGAAATATTTGTCAGAACTACATGATTATATTCAGTTAGGATATTTAGCAAAAGGTCCCAAAGACACACTATGAAGAAAATAGAAAAAAAAGATGGATATTTACAATACATAAGGAAATAATATGAATGTAATGGGCGTGAGCATAATGGGCGTGAGCGAAACAACTTTCCCAGGCTTCAGACAGCAACTAAGCAATATAACCTCACCCAGAATTAATCTAGGCAATAAAAATAATCTAAGAATACTTATAGGATGCATTTGGAATGCATCAAGCCTGCCAACATGCTTGCAGTGCATTTTACTCACGCCCATTACAGCACCTGTATTTACAGGTGCTGTAAAAATGTACAGAAATGAACAGGGGAAAAGGAATGCCAACCAGAGCACCTCCAAACAACATGAAAATGTTAGATAGGACCCCCCACTAAGGAATAGATAAAATTATATTGGTCTGTTGCTGTTTCGCTTGATGATATAGACCCTGGGATGAGGTGGAAATTGAATAAAAAGGCAATTTTTGGCCATTTTTGAACTTTGGGCCACCATATCTAAAAAAATAGAAGGCCGACATATGTAAACTTGCCCTTCTTTTGAAGCCCCAGAAATAAGAAGAATGGTTACTTACTTTTTATTTTACAGCCCCCTGTATCCAAAAAAGACCAAAAAAGACCCAGGTGCCCACTTTCGGTGGATTGACCCATAAATGTAATGTGACCAAGATCAAGAGGAACTACACCTACTCAGCAGAACCTGAATTTGCCATGATGGTCAAATTGCATCTTGCCTGAAAGTACTGTGCACCACTACCCAGCAAATTGTCGTCATCTCCTGTCATAGTTGGTGATGGGTGGTGAATCACTTTTCTAGTGATAACACAGTGCGTGACCTTGCGCCACCCCTTGTCAGTATTCACTCAACATCACCATTCATCACCTGCCTTAGAAATGTTGTAAGTTGAACATGCGTGATTTTTTGCCAGCCCCTGTGAGGGTTCACTCATCATGGCGATTCATCACTGATTTTACAAAAGTTGTGAGTTGAGTCTGTGTGATCTTTCGCCAGCCCCCGTGAGGGTTCACTCATCATGGCAATTCAACACTGATTTTACAAAAGTTGTGAGTTGAATCTGCGTGACCTTTCACCAGCCCCCGTTAGGGTTCACTCATCATGACGAATCATCACCAATATCACATAAGTCGTTAGTTGAACCTGGGTGATCTTTCGCCAACCCCTGTCAGTTTCAACTCATCATGACGATTCATCACCAGGATGTCAGCATTTACAGACTAGGATAACCCTATAGTTTGATGCTGTCTTTGCTTTATGGATGGGGCATTGAAAATAAATGTTATTATACATGATCCTAGGCTATATATGGATCAGTTCCTTTATATGCTAGTAAATAGCATGAACATATAGAACATAATGAATGCTATAATTATGGTTATGTGTTCATATTTAAGACATAAATGATAGTTTCTTTTGTCTATGGGATTTAACACTGAGTTGACATTGTGCCCAATACACATTGTATGTAGGCATTAATAGGCCTTGGTCTGATAATAATAAGAAAATTTGATGTGCTCTGACCTTTATGGTGCATTACATCTATTGGAAAGAGGTAAGAACAGTTAGTGATAGAGCATTACATTATTGCATTGGGTGATAATAGGGGCACATACCATGTTTGACCCAAATCATAGCATCTCTCACGATGCATGACGCATCCTCACGATGTCACCAGCAGTCTCACTCACCATGACCAGCCATCGCCGACAGTGACCACCAGCCTAGTTCACTGTGTTCTGATTGGTCAATTTCAAATTTCCCTCCAAATTTCTGAGAACAAAGAAGCTTACCCAGATTTCACAACAGACAGGCAGAGACCAAGGAGAACAGATGTGAGGTGAGTTGGCTCCTAGTATTCTTAGTGTAATTTGTACAATATACAGTTTACTGTGACACATACAGCAACTGATATTGTCGGTTAGGTCTTGTACACCTTGTTTAATTATATTAATTTCTGATTTAAAGAATAGCAGGTAGCAGTCATATTCACTGGCTGGTTGTTCACATCAATTGTAAATCTAATGGTGGATTTTTGAGACCTCCACCACCATTAAATGTCCATGCATGGTTGTGCATGTCATTAATGCTTAACCAGGACAGGGGAATAGAGGTTTGCATAAAATTTGCCATGCAACCTCTTTGTGTGAATCTTTTATGATATAATAAAAGCTATACACATATTTCATAAACTTGTGATATAGTACTGTTTTCATGATTAAATGTCTTTTATTTCCTTATCTTGAAACAGGGACTTCCACAAGTAAATCAGGAGAGCATCAACAACAGAAGCCAATTGGAGAGGACCACAAATTAATGAACAGCTAAATCAATGATGCTTAAATTGATGAATAAAAGAACCCCCCACCCCCGAAAAAAGAGATTTGTTAGCCATCCGGCGTGACTCTGCGTGATCACGACCATCAACATCTGTGGTGACCCTGTGTAATCACGACTGTTGTCATCTGTGGTGACCCTGTGTAATTATGACTGTTGTCATCTGTGGTGACCCTGCGTGATCACAACCATTGTCATCCCTGGTGACCCTGCGTGTTCACGACCATCGTCATCCATGGTGACCTTGTGCTATAGCAACACATGACCAGATTTTTTTTCATAAGTCCACGGTCGTGAGGGCATCACGCAAGATGGCGAAAGATCACCACAATTTGCTGGGTAAAGACATTAAATCACTCTGTTGGGGGTGGGATGTAGCCTCTTGAGTTATTTCCAGGATCCCCATGGCTATCTTTTATCCAGGTAGACATAAGGTTAGAACTCTGAAATGGTTCTCATGCTTTTCATTGATGCTTTTCCCACGAGTTCCTGCTGGTGAAAATGGCATGCCTGTGGAGAGGGCTTAAGTAACTAAAGGCTTATTAAGCAATTTGCCCTCTGTTGGTTGCCGGAACTGCACTGAACCTTTATGACAATCATCTGGAAAATTAAACATTAAAACACTGGAGGGATTGTGGCAGCCCCGAAGATTTGAGGTAGGGGATTAAAGATGATACATTGGCTGAAGCCCTCATGAGAGCAAATTGACAATGGACATTAAACAATATGTGTACTTTACATGCAGATGTAATCCTCAGATACCTTTTCCCTGAAACAATGTTCTCCCACTCTATTATTACAACAAAGTCTTCTTCTGAGCAGTTTTAGGCAGTCACATTGTCCATTAAGATATACTCTCAGGTTGCTTTCCTTTCATTGTTATGATGGTGGGCTGTACGTTTGAACTAGATCTAGTTAGAGTGAGGTAACCCTGGTAAATAATTCAATACATATGTTACATTGATGCACCTTAAAAAGGCCTAAGGAACATACAGGAATGAGCAGCACAGTCTGTGCTGCTCATGGAAACGCAGTGCCACTAGCACATGCATGGTTTAAGTATACAACCTGTTCCATCCTGAATTCCAAAAGATGTAATCATAATACTCTATTCACCAGTGCTAGATGAACAACCTAATTTGTAAAGGCTGTATTTCTATATGTTAATCATGTAGGTCTAGAAGGAACATGTATATGTCCCTCCACCAAAATAAGAGGCACTATTATGGCTTCCACTTGGTGGATGGGTACTGGGACAAAATCATGGAAACGCAGTGCCACTAGCACATGCATGCACACTATGAAGAAAATAGAAAAAAAAGATGGATATTTACAATACATAAGGAAATAATATGAATGTAATGGGCGTGAGCATAATGGGCGTGAGCGAAACAACTTTCCCAGGCTTCAGACAGCAACTAAGCAATATAACCTCACCCAGAATTAATCTAGGCAATAAAAATAATCTAAGAATACTTATAGAATGCATTTGGAATGCATCAAGCCTGCCAACATGCTTGCAGTGCATTTTACTCACGCCCATTACAGCACCTGTATTTACAGGTGCTGTAAAAATGTACAGAAATGAACAGGGGAAAAGGAGTGCCAACCAGAGCACCTCCAAACAACATGAAAATGTTAGATAGGACCCCCCACTAAGGAATAGATAAAATTATATTGGTCTGTTGCTGTTTCGCTTGATGGTATAGACCCTGGGATGAGGTGGAAATTGAATAAAAAGGCAATTTTTGGCCATTTTTGAACTTTGGGCCACCATATCTAAAAAAATAGAAGGCCGACATATGTAAACTTGCCCTTCTTTTAAAGCCCCAGAAATAAGAAGAATGGTTACTTACTTTTTATTTTACAGCCCCCTGTATCCAAAAAAGACCAAAAAAGACCCAGGTGCCCACTTTCGGTGGATTGACCCATATATGTAATGTGACCAAGATCAAGAGGAACTACACCTACTCAGCAGAACCTGAATTTGCTATGATGGCCAAATTGCATCTTGCCTGAAAGTACTGTGCACCACTAAAGACATTAAATCACTCTGTTGGGGGTGGGATGTAGCCTCTTGAGTTATTTCCAGGATCCCCATGGCTATCTTTTATCCAGGTAGACATAAGGTTAGAACTCTGAAATGGTTCTCATGCTTTTCATTGATGCTTTTCCCACGAGTTCCTGCTGGTGAAAATGGCATGCCTGTGGAGAGGGCTTAAGTAACTAAAGGCTTATTAAGCAATTTGCCCTCTGTTGGTTGCCGGAACTGCACTGAAACTTTATGACAATCATCTGGAAAATTAACCATTAAAACACTGCAGGGATTGTGGCAGGCCCGAAGATTTGAGGTAGGGGATTAAAGATGATACATTGGCTGAAGCCCTCATGAGAGCAAATTGACAATGGACATTAAACAATATGTGTACTTTACATGCAGATGTAATCCTCAGATACCTTTTCCCTGAAACAATGTTCTCCCACTCTATTATTACAACAAAGTCTTCTTCTGAGCAGTGTTAGGCAGTCACATTGTCCATTAAGATTTACTCTCAGGTTGCTTTCATTTCATTGTTATGATGGGGAGCTGTACGTTTGAACTAGATCTAGTAAGAGTGAGGTAACTCTGGTAAATAATTCAATACATATGTTACATTAATGCACCTTAAAAAGGCCTAAAGAACACACAGGAATGAGCAGCACAGTCTGTGAATTCCAAGAGATGTAATCATAATGCTCTATTCACCAGTGCTAGATGAACAACCTAATTTATAAAGGCTGTATTTCTATATGTTAATCATGTAGGAACATGTATATGTCCCTCTACCAAAATAAGAGGTACTATTATGGCTTCCACTTGGTGGATGGGTACAGGGACAAAATCATGGAAACGCAGTGCCACTAGCACATGCATGGTTTTAGTATACACCCTGTTCCATCCTGGCAAGTGGTCCCAATCAACTTAATGGCAATCAGTGATTATTTAGTGTGATTTATCTTTCTTGTCACCTGATAACATCTGATACAAATTACTGGCAGCACCTGACAGTAATAGAGGTCACATGAATCCTAAATAGACCTAAATATGTCTAGATGGACTTGCCAGCATGGATGATGGAACGGTACATTTTAACAAATTTCGACAATCATAAAGCAGTGAAGTTGCATAATTTTCACTCATCTGTTAGGTTTTGGGGGAACTCTAAACAGGGTCCTGTAAGGTTTGGTAAGGCAAGGAATGAGTATTTGCAAATTGCAGAACCAATGTTCAACAACAACACTGCACTTGTGGTTCATCACTGGCCAATTTTGCATGACCATCTTTTGGGATAGATCTATATTTCAGCAGGAAGGGCTCCTGTAGTTGCCTTCCAGTATGAAGCATCCGGCATACAATACATTAATTCTGCATAACATCATACAATGTTAGTAATGGGTCATTGCTGCAGACATATATCATATATTGTCTCATGCAAAACCGTACTATTATAATGGTCTGAATGGCTTAGTGATGGTATTGTCCTAATGATGCAATTGACGACAATACTCAGGCTTGATCATGACGTTTCATGCTGGGTAGATCTTTTATTGAGGTGGAATTTTAGCATTTGTCAACATATATATTCTTACTCAAATGTGGAAATAAAACGATTTGATGGATGAATCCACTCATATCATAGCGAATAGGTTGCCTAGGCTTAATCTATGATTGTACAAACATCGCTTTTTTAACTGGGGCGTTTGGAGTGCAAGATTCTAGCACTATATCCAAACATTACATTCCCAGCTCTAATCATTAATTGTCAACCAAGTGGCACAATAAAGGATGGTGCACCTGTAAAGAGTGGAGAATTTTCAGGTATGTGTATGTCTAGTTACCTTCTTGTGTCCCATAGTTAGTGCCATGCCAGGCCATTATCACACCCTTGCTCCGATATAACCACTGGCCCTTAATTAGAACATTTATAAGCAAGACCTATGAACAAGCTATACTTTACCTTTTGAGGGTGTTAAAATGCCAGATACAGTCCCATAAATGATGAAAGATGTATGTAACACAAAAGCAGACACAATGAATTAATGTTCAGACATTTATTTTCATATGTTAAAATCTGAAGCCATTTTGTAGTTCTTCTGATGTTTTGAAGTGATCTTACTTGTTGCAACGTTTCGAAATAATTTACATTTCTTCTTTAGGCAGTGAGATGCTAAAGTGTACAAACATAGCTACTGAAGTACTAAAAATGATAAAATTTTGGGAGTCAATTTTGTAGCTGTTTTGGCATTGCGTATAGTCATAAACCTGTAAAAGTTGAGAATGTCAGGTACCTAATATTACCAACAGCCCTAATGAGAACAATATATTTATTTATAAGGAAGTCCTATGAACAAGCTATATTTTACCTTGTGAGGGTGTTAAAATGCCAGATGCAGTCCCATAAAATTTAATATATCAGTATTCCTAATGCTATGGACTTATTAAAATGTGTTACAATTGAGGCTTAGAAAATAATGAATATATAGATGAGCTAGGCATCTAGGCCTAGTGTCCACATTGCCAGTTACTATCCTCCAAAGGTAGTTTTACACGCAGACCCATGGTGTTTACTGACCCTTTTGCATGGTTTGTATGTCCTGGAGACCATTTCATAAGGTACTGCGACTACATACAACCACTACAATTTGAGACCACAAAAGTGAAATTCAGTGATAAAAGTCAGAGTTCTACAACTGTTCTGTACAATTACCAATTGTGTAGTTATCACATTGAGTTTGCTAGGGCAGTCATAAAACGCCAGCTGGACAGGATGATCATTTTTATTGGGGTGTAATGTCACTAAATCAATTAAGGGGTCCCAATATGATTTGAACTTGTGAGCCAATCATCACCCCTCAGTAGTAGTGGTTTTCTTAAATACTGAGACTGTTTAATTCCTAGCATAATAAAATGGTAAAGGTGAACGATGATGAGTGTTTGGCGACAATTATTTCCCGAGCTGGTTACTAACCTGCGAGGGAAATAATTAGGAGCCAAACACTCATCAGAGTTCATCTTTACATTTATGTCAAGGTGTTTGGGTTGATAATTAATCGATATTTCATCAATATAATCCATAATTTACCCATCGTCATCGTGAAATCCTGACCGCCGCCATTTTGAATGTTTATGTTTCAAAGATGCTGCGCATGCGGGATAGACCTATGGCGTCATCGTGCTGATTTGGCGCCAGTTATTCAACGCAGGGGTGCAATACGTGGTCTCAGTGCTTTCTCTATGGAACTACAATATTCACCTTGACATAAATAGGATTATTGTCCTAGTACTGTATGCAAGCATATATACATTCAAATATGACTCATGAGCCATGATTATAGGATCGTTCTCTCCTCTCATGTACCGTATCCTCGTTCTTAACCACCCTCACACTTATAAATTTGGAAGGACAGTTACCCCAGACCCTTATACAGAATAAACTGTCATTTTATATTTGGTTTTTAGTATTTAAGGACAGTACAGTTCTTGCGGGATTTAGTACCATTAATTTCATCCACATAGAGCATAGCAACTCCCTCTTTCAGACATCCATGATTCGCCTGGACACCTAACATACCTGCATACTAATTCAATTTGTAAATGTCACCCAGAGCTGCCGTTCCAAATCACAAGGTCATACAGGTAGATTCTTGTTGAGCATGACATGAAGCAGCTAGTGTTTGCTACCTCATATAGCCTGGGGATATCACATTACTGGTTTCCCTAATATAGTAACCCTCCTTTCTATAGAAACCAGGCAAAACCTACCTTAGCTACATTTACATGCTTGATCTCTGCAGAAGGGAGGTTTATTATATTAGGTAAACCAGCAAAGTAAATTCCCAAGCGACAGGGGTGAATTCTTGCTATGGTAGAGTGCTGTTAGTACTGTGCTAGGAACCCGGTACATGAATCAGGTACTGTGGTAGAATAGACTGGCATGTCTTCTCCTTTCCTGTATTGGATGATGTTCATGGATAATATTGATGCCCATGGAGATGCTCGACATGTTTGGTAAAATCTACTGTCTGGTTAACTACTATAAGTGTTTAGATGCTGAAATGATAAGGGAAGAAAATAAAGCCAGCAAATTGTTACATATGTTTTTGAAAGCCAGAACAGGTAAACATCCCCCACAGACAATTAGTTATGCCCTTTAAGCATGCGGTCACTGGTGAAATTTGGACTTTAATGCTGTGGCAATTTCATCACTGATTGAGCCATAGGCAGCTGATTAAATCTTTGTATATACCGGCAAAACCGCCAATCTACCATAAAATAGTCCAGAAAGGTCATGCTCTGAGCATGTCAAGATCATTAAGCATGATGGCTTCAGAATTGAAGCGCTAAAGATGTATATTTTGGCAAAGCTACTCTTAAGCATTATGATGCACTATAAAGAACTGCTGAACGTGCTGATTCACCTTAAACAGAGATGCTAAGCTCAAAGTTAATAGTCAGCAGCTCATGTGTAATCCTAAAACATAGTAACCCCTCAGTAGTGGGATACAATATATAGCAAAAGAAAATGGTGGAAGTAATGTGGCACAACAGAGACATCTAATCTAGGAATGCCTGATAGGCTTCCACCCCCCCCCTACTCCGACTCTGACATTTTGTAAGGCTACAGAGTATGGGATCCTCGTTGGTACACAGCCATACCACGATTCTAGTCTTTTCAGTGCTTTTTCGGCTGATTTTGAGGATGTCAGGCTTGCATTATTTTGCATATATCGATTTTGAGTGCCTTTTTTTATATACCAAGCATTTCTGAGTGGATATACCTGCACGATTTTCGATTTTAAGTGCCTTTTTTTTCATATACCAAGCATTAATTTTCATGGTTAAATTTCGTATATTGTAAAACCCTGCAGAAGTGGGAAATCGAAATTACATTGCCAAAGGTGGGACTCGATCATTCAACCTATAGAATGAGAGTCCAATGCACTATCTATTACACCATGTGGACTGCTGGTGGTTAGCAGAACATATGCTGTACAGTACTGCACAATGGCAAGGCGTCATAACTGCGAACGCCTGGCGATCTCCAGTCGCTGTAATACTACATAGAACCATAACCAGGCCAGTCGCACACAGGTGTCCCTGTGGGGCAATGAGCAGCGTGCAGCACATAGGGCCAACAGCTTTTGGCTACCTGGTGTATAGGTTCGAGTCCTGGGCCGGGTGGTGAATGTTTTGTAGTCAATATGAATTTATTGATATTTTATTGATATTTTATTGATATTTTATCGATTATTAATGGGAAACCGTGGTATAATATTAATGCACTAAGGATTGATATTGAAGGCTCACGGGCTGTATAGCCTTTATATATATATATATATATATATATATATATATATATATATATATATATATATATATATATATATATATATATATACACCAGCACTTGGCTTCGCCTCATGCTAGAATATCCAGGCTATACAGCCCTAGTGCCTTCAATATCAATTATTATTGCATTGATATTAAAGCAGACAGTGTATTTGTAAACATCATATGGCAGGTCTATTAGTAGATTCTGTCAGACTGCCATCACAGCCCTGTAAACACCTCACACATAGGCCTATGTATTTATTATACTCATCAGACACTGCAGTCCCCTTAACTACTTCCCACACAGCACTCCCTAATGAGGAAGCTGTGTTCAGGTTCCTCGCCAAGCTATGTAAGTGTCCTCCTGATCAATGTGGCAAGAAAGGGTGACTTCTCAAAGAAGTTGTTGATAACACTATTAGACTTTTCTAGGGTTAATCTATTACCTTGCAAAATCAATACATGTAGAAATGTGTGAAGTAATAGGGGCCAGATGCAAAGTGTGTAATAGTGGGTTAAACAGTGGTTTCCCACCTTCATCTTTCTTAGTCTCATTTAGGAGAAAACACTCTATACTAAGCATTGAGTGACTGCACATGTCTCAACAAAGTTCTAATACTTGTCCTACTCTCAATTCGTTTCATTTTCAGGTAGGTGTAACACTTTATCCGTGGGAAGATTCATCCGGATGTGCAAATTATTCAGGTAAAGATTTGTGTTGTATTTACAAAAAAGATAAATTATTTATAGGTAAGTAAAGGCAGTAATTATGGCATTATGAAACACATATCGATGAGCTTCCATTGACAAGTTCACTTTGGCTATATTAATTTTGCTGTTTAAACCCATAGATGATTTATTTCGAAATTTAAGAGTTCTCATACTCATCAACTGTAAACCTTTATATTTTGGAAGTTTTGTGTTGTAGTCCTTACTTTTCTTACCAAAATTTCTTTTGATGGCTACTTGCCATAAATATATATATGATTAACATAATGTTTCCCCATCTGTGCATGTTATTTGTAGAAAGGCAGTTTTTTAGAGTGTGCATGCAAATGAATGGCATCAATACTGAAAGTGCAGTTACTCCATACCTGAGGAGACACAGTCATCAAGCTTTCATTATTGAACAGATTCCTTTCACCACCACACAACAATGACATCCATTGTGACCCATCACTGACTGTGATAAGGGAGTGGCCATTTTGTCACAAAGGGGGAGGGGAGATGGTGGATTTGGGGGGAATCAAATATTTTAGAACCAATTTATGGGAATTGAAATATTTCACTCATAACAAACCTGTACATTTATACTTCTGAGCAAAATGGGGACCAAAATAATTCTATACCCCTACGAGTGTTACTATGCAAGTAGGAAAATCCACTAAATACGTGTATTGAAAGGTGAAAATATGATCAAAGGATCATTTCTAGTTTTGTAGTGGGTCAATATCAGGTGTACCTACACATGGACAAATCTATTTCAATCTTTCATTGAGATGGAAATTGAGTGTTTTGTCGATGTTTCTATACTCAAATATGGAAAAAGAACCATTTCATGCACAAATGGACCCACAGGAACTACGGTGCCTGGGTTTCATCAATAATTGGATGCCTTGGATTTCAATGAGGCATTTAAACTGCATAATGCGTTGTCCAGGCATCACATTGTCCCCAAGCTCAAAACCTAATTTTATCGAACAAATGGTGCTATGAATAAGGACATGCCTATGAATAGTTTGGAATTCACGGGCATAATGTCATAAATACATATCTCCTTATTCATGTCTGTACCACTGCTGGTGCTATTGATGGTACTGTAAACACCAGAATCATTCATGTTGCCACACCTTTATCACACCTTTACTTACCATCCCTAATGAGAACGTGTGTACAAAATACCTATTACAAGGCTATATTTTACCTTGCAAGGGGGTTAAAATGACAGTTACGATGCCACAAAACCAGCTGCATCCTATTGCAATGTGTTGTAATTGAGGACTTGAAAAATGCTGAATAAATGACATAGGCAGTGCTGTAAACATTATCAATAAAAGAAACATGCGTGAGTAGGTATCTGCATTTTATTGTCTTTCCTATAATGTATTATTACAAATGTAAAGATGGTTACACATGATACAATAAAGAACCTTACCTCAACTATCCTGCAATGGTTAAAATGCCTCGGATACACTAAACTATTTTTACGGCTGGATATCCATGTTAAATGGACCTTATTCTAAGAGCTTTTAGATCTGGAAACTCTCCAACACAAATACAGAAGAAGGGCTGGGGGCAGGGATGGGGCAGGGGTAAATGTAGTCTTTACCCCCCCGGCCTGCCTTATAATCTCAGGATATCAAACATATTATCCTCCCTGTTATTCAACATAACAGATTTATGCAGACCAGTGGTGTTTAGCAGGGTGTTACCTTTGTAATTAGAATGCATTGTTTAGTAGAATTCTAATGGGTACGCTGCATTCATGAATCATTCAGTGTGTCCACAGTCTCTTTGTCAGACATCCATGATTCCCGTAGACATCCAACATACATGCACACTAATTCAATTTATAAATGTAACCCAGAGCTGTTGTTCCTATGTACAGGTTGGATTTTTGTTGAGTATGACATGCAGAGCTGTTGTTCCTATGTACAGGTTGGATTTTTGTTGAGTATGACATGCAGCAGGAAGGGCGTGCGACCACTGCAGGAATTCTCTCATGTAGCCTGGTGATATTACTGTGCCAGCATCCCTTACAGGAAATGCTCATCTCTTAGTACTCTGTGTACAGCACACACATTATGATATATATTAGAATCCGGGTACTGTCTATGACCAACCCTTACTTGCCTCATATCCCTTAAGCCATGCAATAGACACTAAGAGGGCCTTAACTGATGGATACACTGGTAAATGTAATGGATCGCGGTCAACAGCAAAGCGACAGGGACTGACAGTAGTCACTGACCTGATAAACCTTAGGGCAGTATTACTAGGGTTGTTTTTTTTTCTTTTTCTAATGTTATTAGAGCTTGGAGTATCTTGGTCCCCGTTTCTCCCAGTACCCAGCTGCCTGTGGCCGGCAATCAGCAGCCGTGGGGCAGCTTTGTGTCACCTGAAAGGGTAAGGATAAGGAAGAAGACATCCATGCCTAATGGATAGACAGATAAAAGAGCAATAGTAGAGAATGACTGAGCCTGCTTGTAGAAGTTTCCCTGATTCCCATATTATCAGTAGCAATATGTATAAACCTTCTTCCAAGAACATGAAACAGGTGACACCTAGTCTAGATGTAGGAAAATTTATCGTGGTGTAGTGACGTAAAGCATAATGTAACCCTCATGACCTCTCCTAAAAAGTGTAAAATATGCTATATTATGAACATTAATGCCTCCCTTTTTAAGTTGTAGGGTGAATAACTGATGACAATGGGATTCTGTAGAGTACTACAGTTGAATAATGCATAACAACAACAAAAATATTTGTCATTGCATTGCTAATCGAGAAGATCTATTACATTTCATAATATATGTGACATGTGCAAGGAGAAAGGGTCTTATATCCCCCTCCCCCCAATAAGCCCCTTTTTTGCAGATCGTGTCACATATTCTTATGTGTTCTAGGAATATGCAAAATTGATAGTGTACAAATGTCCTGATAAAACCAGGTTTCATGCAGTGCTCCAAGATGTAGGCAAAGGGGGTTATAGTGACAAAACCAAATCTGCATGCAATGTATTAAAAGCTTTTCTAGGTTTTAATGTTTTAAAACATCATTGTTTTCTACATCATCTGTCTCCAAAGTTTATGCATAAAAGGTAATGGATATATGGGGCTTCTTGAAATAAAGGCCCTCTGTCTGCTGAGGCTAGAAGACAGATCAAGTATTCAAGATCGTTTTCTTTTGTGTATCCACACTGCCGTTTCAGTAAGTTTGCACCTCTGGATTTGTTTATCAAACTTCAAAAGAAAACCTGTCATATCTTTCATACCACAAAACTCTATTGAGCTTTGGCCTTAAGCAATTCTGATTTGTGAGCAAACTCCAGTGAATGTGATGTTCTTAAAGAAAATGGCTTGTTAGAAGTAAATAATGGTCTGTAGTAGAGCATAGTTATCTAGGGAATGTGAGAAGAAGGAAAGAAAAGAATGCTGCATACTCACAAAGTCTCCATTTTTTCTATGTCTGAAGAGGGTTGAAAAGACAGTGATAGTTCCCCATATCATGACCCGTTTATAAGGGTGCAAGAGGTAGAATGTGTGGCAGAATAGCAGCCTATATATAACAGTAAAAATAGTCATACTGTCAGACAGTGTACTGTAAACAATCTTTGAGGAGTTGTTAACAGGGAGCCATGATGACCTTAGACATCTCACATATAATTCGTCAGATGCTTCTCTAACCTTGGCTACTCCCTACCCACAATGTAAAGGTTCTCTCTATAATTGGTATTTTATCAAAATGCTCATCACAAATGTCATGTTAAAGCTGGGATTTCAAGTCAAACACCTCGCACACTAGTGACATTTCATATAAATATATGGTCTTATTATTCATTCCTTGCTGCTTTAAGTGTTGTAAAAAGGAGAGAAAATGAGATTTTGAAAAAAAATAAAACAAAGGGTATCTTTCCCTATTCTAGAAAAAAGTGTAACTAATTCAGGTGCCCAGGCTACTACAATGTTTATAGTAGGACCCAATCACAATAAAGAACCCACAGCACACCTTTTAATGAGCCTCTACTGTATGTAACATACACTTCACCACTGGGAAACTGACGCACTTTCCCTGAAAGGGGGGGGCAATCCCTTGCAGTTAGATATTATGTGCAAACATGTCTTCAAGGGAAGGGGGCCCTACCTGGGCCATATCTGGGCCCAGGACATGCCCCCCATGGCACTTGAGTGGAGGGTCATTGAATAGGGGTCAGTGTCAGAATAAGTGTACAAAACCTGGAAAACCATGGTTTTTGGCATTTATGCAGCCATAGAATAAATTATGCTTATCCAATCTTGTCTTCCATGGTCTCATCTTACAGAAGACATTCTAGCCTTTCAGAAAAATATCCATTTGTGTCTGTCGGGTAAAAATTCTTCGAGTTAAGGTGACCCAAAGTCCCAAAATCACTAAAAATTCTGTTTTTTTGCAGTTTATGTCATTTTGCACATGTCCTATTGTCCACTCAAAGACTAGAAACCCATCCAAAATTGCCTGTGGTATTAGGCATATATTAGGCCTACACTATTTATGTCAGTTTAGGTGGATGTTGATTGAGAATTTTTTACTATGGTCACTCATGTGTGGAATTTTACTCTTCGAGGCGTCTGTGACAATAACTCTTAGGTCAGAATAACTCTATCAATAATAGTGATATAATGTCTCTATTACATGTCACATAAAGAACTTATAAAGGGGTGAAGTTGGTAAAAAAAATTTAGCCATCGGTCAAATGGTCCCTGATTTGTGGGTCAGAATGTCCATGTGGACTGGGTTTTCGTCACAGACGCCTCAACTAGATGTTATAATGTTGCTAATTTATTTAAGTATCTATTTGTGTTTCTTACATGTCATATCAACCATCACAGCCAGCTTATCAATTCTGACAAGCATTGGTAGGCTGTGGGCCTCCAGTATAGCATTTTGAGTACCATTTCTCATATAGGGGGTTTTCGTCACAGACGCCTCACGATTTTGTTTGTTGCAAAGTCAGAATCATCTGCTGTTACCCAGTGGAAGTCAATTACTTGGAAGAGCCTTGTTTTTGTCAAATAAGTGTTACAACTGGTTGTTTATCAAAGATTTTCTGAAGATTCTCTGCAGACTTTGACAAATTTTGCCATCAAAGTTTAGGAATCCGATCAAATTTCTTTCGCAGTTCAAAGATTATATCCCCTAGTACTTGCTGATGTGGTTAGATTTGGTTAATTTGGTCTTATTTTGATGAAAACAGTATAGCTTGATTGAATCAGCAAGCCTCTTGGACTTGGCAGGTGGCTGCCATGTTGATTTTGGGTGATATTTGATACAGACTCATATTCGTGAGGCGTCTGTGACGAAAACTCCTGTTGAACAAAATTCTCTCTGGCGAGCACCATATGCTGCCCTAAGGTCAAAAATGGATTGAAATGTGCAGAAATGATGTGCCCCAATTATTTTAGGGCATTTGCTACATGTTCTGTTGATTTTATTCAAGAGTTGGTGGGTCTAAAATTGTGTTTGACCTAAAATTGCCTCAAATTGCTCCAGAAATTCCTACCTGTACATGAAATGAGGGTATTCAATTGACTTTTCTGTGGTTGATATGATGTTTTGTACTCCTCTTTATCAATTGTGTGTGTTATAATTAAAATCCCATTACTTATTTGGCCACAACAAGCACCAAAGCGCAGAAATGAGTTTTCGTCACAGACGCCTCCGACAGAAATGAAATTCTGTTCTTGTAATCTTGCAAAGCATCATCTATACAATATTTATTCTTGGTAGACTATGATACATTATTATTCAATGTCCTGACCTAAAATAATTACATTTCCAGCATATTTATCTAAATTTATTGCATTTTTAGTTTTCGTCACAGACGCCTCATTTCAACATTTTCCCCCAAAAAAATATTTTCAGTCCATATAACCAACTAATACTTTACCACAAGATGCCCCTAGCCTAAGTCCATTTTGGTACAGAGCAGCTTTGCAATTGCTGAAAAAAACCTTTTGGGGGCCCCTTTACCTGTGTGAAATTTGGATTTTCCTCATTTTTTTCCACTTCGGCAGACATTCAACACTCAAGGGTACAAAATTGGTTTTAGTGAGGCCTCTACTGTTTTATTTTTCTCAAACTAGACATAATAAGGATTAGTTAGAGCAATTCTGGAGCTAATCAGGGCATTATTGACAGAACTACAGTAAAGTTAGTGATTTGAAGATAAAATTGTCCAATTTTTCAATATTTTGATAATTATGTCCAGGCTCTCACAAAATTTTTTTTAAAGATACAGTTTTGCATTCTTGTATGCTTAATCCAGTTAGTAATAGCTACTTGCAGCCCAAATTTCAAGTTGCTGTGATTGTCCTAACTTGTTTTAGAGCAATCGTAGAGTTTTCGTCACAGACGCCTCACAAAATTCGCTGATATCCAGTTGGCCATGAATAAAAACTGCAGTTCTTGGAGGAAGCCAGTCCACCAGGGGTTTTCATATGGCCAAGATGTTGCATTATCAATATAATACACTTTTGTAATGTTATCTTGACTTTTATCTTTCTGTACTGTGTGCACCAGATATGTGCACTTTTTCTGACATTCACCCATAGGGGTCCCTTTTAGCTAATTTTGAAGGGAGAGGGATGTATTTCATAACTAATTTATTTTTATCTTTGATGCAAACTTTAAAATAGAGCAAACTTCACAGTCTTGGCCATGCTTTTGTGTGCAACAATATGGGGGTTTAGGGTAGTGTGACATTCCAATATATAATAATTCTGAATAACACATCTGGGTCATGGGGTGTGGTAGGCCTAGCATGATTATGGTAAGCTATTTGACACTTTCCCTTCAAAGGGTCCTAGTTCTCAACCTGATGATGACAACATTGAACCTGAGAGCTTGTGTCTATATTATTTGCTGTATTCTGGCCATATTGACGAAATATAGGCTCTAAATCATGAATTCCACACCAGCAGGACTTAATTTGATATCTATACATTCACCAAATGAAAGGATTCCATATTATTTGGTTTATAAGCTGTGTAAATGGAGTGCATTCTCGACAACATTCCAGACTGGCATGGTATACATAAATCAAATATGGTGGAGATCCTTCTTGTCCGCTCGCAACAGAATTCAATGGATTCTATCAAATTTAAAGGTAAATACCTAGAATTAATGGTGAAAACCATGATATAAAACACAATGTGTGATTAATAAGCTTGAACTCATGCCTTGTAGGAGCTTGATAGAATCATGCAGGATCAGTTCAAACTTATTATCATATATTTCATTTCTAATACTAATACCTTATGTGTAGAATTCATTGGGTAAAT
This sequence comes from Acholoe squamosa, assembly GCA_949317995.1. NCBI lineage: Eukaryota > Metazoa > Annelida > Polychaeta > Phyllodocida > Polynoidae > Acholoe > Acholoe squamosa. The sequence continues at coordinate 71,409,737 of OX439041.1, forward strand.
ATGGTTTGATGAAATAATCAAAGTTTGTATTTACCTTCAAATAAGGGAAAAAAAGTGTGGGTGTGCTTTCTTTTGGGGGTGAAGGGTTATTTGAGTACTGCCATAGCTTCAGTTATACCATCTCACAGAGTGGTAAGCTGCGGGCAAACATTGACCCAGGTAAATAACTGCATATGGCTTGGACTGAGTGGATGGTTGCTTGTATAGGCAAGAGATAAAGACAAGAGATAAAGAAATGTGTAAGAGTGTCAACCTGACCATCACAATAATTGCACTCGGCACTATCCTTTACTTTGATATCTTTCAAGTATTTGTTGCAAACAATAATATGGTGTAGGAGCTTAGATTGGAAAGATTGAAGCTTAGTTTCTCTGGTTATCTTATAAGGTAGGGAATAAATTTTCACCCATTTATCCCAATTGTTAGCCAAGTCCAGACACAGGGTCGACCACCTGATGTGGCTGGTAAATGAATTTGGGGATATAGTACATCTTGCAATCCAATATAGGTTTTTGGAAGAAAGTTGTAAAAGATTGACTGGTTTTGGAGAGCTGTCAAGAATATAAATGGTGTCTGCATCCACACTTGTGCCATCAATGATGGCAGTCCGCCATCCACCAGGGATGCTTAAGCGAATTTGTAGAGCTTGCATAAAATTACAGGGTATATTGCATTTTTGTGCAATTCGGATTTCAGACATGAAGGTACCTTCGTTCATAATATCCTGAACACACACAATACCAGCCTCATACCAATTCCTCCAGAATAATGGGGATCTATTCGATGTGATATGCTTATTGTTCAACAACACTTCATTTCTCACCTCTTTGTCTGTCATCATAGAGCTATTGAAAATTTTGTGGAAGTCCTCTAAAACAGTATAATAAAATGGGTCTGAAAGACGTGAAATACTCTTTTTTGTCTTTTTTTTTTAGATAAGTCTTAAGATCTGTGTCCGAGTTGAGTAACCATGAGACATAGGAGCCCATGATGGGTTATGGACAATGGTACAGTCTTTTGATCCAATTGAAATTGTAGACCAGAATTGTCATTTTGTAATCCATGAGAGCCAGGCCACCATGTGCCACAGGAGCGCACACCATGTGTTTAGCCACATGTTTATTCGATGAATTCTAAAGGAATTTTGTGATAATTTTGTTTACTTCTGTCAGTACCCTAGTTAGTGTGTATGTTATCATTGAAGGGTATAAAATTACAGGGAGCATTAAGTTATATGACAGACACTTTGCCCTTTATTGATAAATTTTGATTTCTTCAATCATGACGTATGCTTAAGATATGATCTATTCTAGATTTAAAATTCCAGGAAAAATGTTGCTCATCAGCTCTATTAACTGCCATTGTAATATTGAGAATATCTACCCTTTCAGACCATGCTATATCAGGACAGGTATCAACATCGAGAGTACCAAACGCTAGAAACTGAGTCTTATGGCTATTCATTTTTTTAGGCCAAAGTATCGTCAGAACCTTTCAATACAGTCCATTAATGCAGTAAGAGCCTCTGATTTGTTCAAGAAACATGAAGTATCATCTGCGAATTGAGTGATTTTAACCTGAGTGTGGCCTATATTAAGGCCGTCAATGTTAGGGTATGTTGTAAGCTAGGAGTTTTACAGTGAGTATGAACAGGAATGGGAAAAAAGCCAGCACCCCTGCCGTGTACCTTGGGACAGTGTGATCCAATAAGAGGTGAAGCCATTGTTGATGGCGCATGCATTATGACCCATTGTATATAATTATTACCAAAACCAAAGGCCTCTAAGGCTTTGAAAATGAATTCCCAGCACACACTGTCAAAGGCCTTTTCAAAGTCAATAGACATAAAAAAAACCTGGAAGGTTCATTTTGGAGGTATATGATATCACATCTTCCACTGTACGTATATTTGTACCAATGTAATGCTGGCTGACTGGGGCGGATTAAGTCCAACCAATAGAATTTATAGAATACACTCAATCCATCAGTTCCTTGACATTTACCATTTTTCATAAGATTAAGGGATTAAGAAAGGTACAATTATCATCAAGTGGTTCCAGATCATTTACTTTTTCAGTGTAAAGAGTCTTAAAGAAATGTTCTTAAGCTTGTAAAAAATATTTTGTTTGCCTGTCACAATTGTACCCTCATTGTCTCTGAGTTGGTAGATTACCTTGTTAAGGCCTTTTTTCTTATCTAGTCCAATGAAGTATTTTGTAGGACATTCACTCATTTGAGTCCAGTTACATTTTGATCGGAAGATAATTGATCTGGCTTAAATAAGTAAAATTTCTTGTAGTTCTCGCTTTACACATGCAAGTTCGCCCACCACATCAGCACCTTTATCTAATTGAGTTGTAAGTTTGTTGTAGTTTCCTTTCAAGAGCCATTTCCTGATGTCTCTTTTTGGACTGAATTATCTTTGAATAGTCTATGGTAAAATGGCATATTTTATATTTGACTAATTCCCAAATCTGAATGTGATTTGCATTAGTATCTGCCTGAAGCATGTCTGATGTCCTAGTATGACCAAGGGGACTAGTAAGATATATAAAGAAAGGTATTGGTGTCTCCCTTGTGGATCCAATGAGAACTAAAAACCCCTGTACAAGACACGCCTTATACATGGGAGATTATGGACAATCCAGACTGCCTTCACAGTCTGCTGACCACCATACACTAACAATAGAATATAAAGGTGACAACTTCTGATAGTGCTAACTCCAACTCATGGATGTCATGGCCCGGATAGTGGACTTGGCCCAGATGGTCCGTACAAGACACCTTTCATGGCTTTAATCTGGTGTCAAAAGACCCATTATTAAGGGCGCTAGGGGTCAGAGAGTGTTTTAAACTCTTGGTGCACCATGTGACCTGCACAAGAAGCTACAGGTAGCTGACAGGTACCCCTCCCCACATGCGCAGTTACAAGTGCGCAGGTGGACGCATTGCCAAGATACCGGGAGTTGAACATGCCAAACTGACGGAGACAATGGGGACACCGTACTGGTGAAAGGGGCGTCCTATATACCCCAGGGACATCAGAGACTCAGCACTAATGAACAAGGGCAGTGTTCCTTCCTCCAGCTAGTCTGGAGGAAGAAAGCTAGGGTTGGGTACTTGAGCTCAACCCTACCCTCCATCCAGTCAGTATCCAGAGAGTCACCTCAGAGATATCGTCTCCAGTTCAGCTCTCCTGAGCCTGCTATGGTTCTGCTTTTTTTTTTAAGTCAAAGGAGGAACAATAATAGAATAAAATTGTCCCTCTCCTAGCAGCCTTGTATTAAGGTTTTTAAGCTAGGTCCCATTAGAAAGTCAAGCGTTTGTTGCATAATACAATTAAACTGACAATATATAGTAATGACCACCTCCATTCAGAAGAATATACCGTTAAGGCCTTTCAGTAACCTAAGTGGAGGTGATGAGATGAGATGAGTTAAGATTATATAGTTAAGAAATTACGTCAGTAATATTGAGTTACATAAAGCAATTTGGGTAGTCTGACTTAATGCTAGATTTAAAGGTATAATAATCTTCAATAAGCCTATACTTTGTCTTGAGTTAGTTCCATCTTTCAATGGCTCTATACAGTGCACTGCGGATTACAATGGGTTTCAAGGATCTTATTATTTTCAACCTTTTCCCTTGATGGTACCTTGTAGGAATTAATCTATCATCGACATTATTTGGGTTACAAGCAAGCTTATAGGCGTATAGAATTAAATTAATGTCTCTCCTATCTGCCAGATCACAACAATTACTGGCTAGTTAAATTTCCTTTGTAGTCAATAGAGGGTTTTCTTCAAGCTTCACAAGATATGCCATTCTTAAAGCCCTATTTTGTAGCAATTGTAGTTCTCTATTTTCCCCTCTATTATCCCTATCCCATATAAAATCACAGTATTCGAAACTAGGTCTGATCATAGATTTAAAGACATCAACAGCTGCCGTAACATCGAGATATTTTCTAGTCCTACCAAACTGAAACAATTTATTTTTAATATTTCTTAGGCATTGGGCCCTATGCTAAACTCCTTGATACCATGTATACCCCAAAGATAAAAGGATTGTTGTTGTAATAGGCTAAAAACTGATGGGCTGCTCCATAAGTGAGCAGACACAGAACTAGCAAATGAGCAGACATGAAATAGGAGTAAATTTGTTTAAAACTCTCTTTTTCAAGATATTACAAAGCTGAAACTAATGATTTGATAAGTTCAGAGGCAGCACTTATTCCACAGTACCATATTTGTCCCATATGTTCAACATAAGTGGTCATCATAGGCAAATAATAGAAAAATATCTGTCCCATGTCTGCTCGGCCCGCATCTGCTTGGACCGCGTCTGCTCACTTCAGACCTGCATCATTTTCACTGGACTTGGTCCAATACTACAACCGGCTGGTGACTGGCTTTAGTCAGAAAAATCACTACCAGGTCTGCAGAAATTGCCAGACTGCCAAGCCAGAAGTCTAGCTGTTATCGTGGAACCTTGAGCTTCATTTTGGTTTCCACAGCTTGCAAATCAGACTATTATTTAGGGTTTTGCAGCCTAAGACCCAAAGCCTTGCTGTTTGTCAAATTATAAAGAATTAAAATTCTCTTCCTGGAATAATGACCCTAAGGTGCTCAGTCTTGCCAAAATAAGTCCAGGGCTGCAGAAGAATAAAATCGCCAAGACCTAATGGCCTGCATGGGGGAAATCTCAGGCCTGAATACAATAAAATAAATGTCAATCTTTGGTTGTTTGTGATATAAGAAGAGTTTGTGAATATGCATCCTATTTGGATTTTCTTTTGCTAGTAACTTGTTATCTTCAATTCCTAAATTTATAGAACAAGATCATTTATGGTATGGACTGGCATAAGGGGTCTTAGACCCCCTGCACTAAGCCTTATTTTCGCAGATCGTATCACAATTTTGATGTTTCAGTGGTGAAAAAGATGGATCATTCTTTAATCATGTGTACCTATTTATTTCTATGAAGATAAAAGCTAGTATTTTTACCAGATGAACACATTTTAATTCTTTAATTAGCAATCAGCAACCCTCATTATGTAACCACATAACTCAATATTTGTAGATCACTAGTCATTCAAACCATACTTTAAAACAGGTAGGGGATTCCAATCTCCCAGGGGTTCACTCTCTGTGGTATTCAGATCTCTTATACTAAAAATGCCTCATTCATTTGTATGCAGTCCATAATTTTGAAAAATATTTTCATAAGGATGACATCCAGAGTGTATTTTAAAATGCAGATTGTATAAGAACGCCTGTTTAAACACTAAAGATGACATTTCGGGTGTACGTTTGCTTTAGATATGCGATTTGCAAGTTATTTCAAACAGAATTTCCTGGCTTCATTTAATGCTCTACAATTTCCTTTACACATAGCTGTTCAGAGACCCAAATAGTTTGTGTATATTGAGTCATCAAGCGCTGTACAAAACTCAATCTACCATGGAATTTGAGTCACAGACCACTCACACATGTTTACATACTCCCCTTTGCAATAAAAATTACAACAAAAATCTATCAGGTATGTTTCAAAGTACCCTGTTAAGAGCAAGACTGAAATGTATAAGGAATATGATCATGATAGGCCTTCATGATCTGAATGCATATACAGTGTTTTTCACATTATTCATGTATGTAAAGGCCTTATGTGCATATAGCAGTGTGTAGGGTATGACACTCATCAATAATGTAGAGGTAGTTGCAGATGTACATGTATGCACAGACAGGTGTCTTCAGCCATTCAATGATTTCTACACCAAACATCGAATGTTGGAGTCTGACACTGAATATTTTGCAAAGTTGGATTCATAAATTTAGAAATGTAGGATGTTGTGTTACCATGGAGGAAACGTCAGGGAGGTTGGCAGTCAGTGTCATTTTGCATTGTGTTTGGCCAACAGAACAGAAAAATGTACATGGTAACTCTTACAACACAATCATAAGGCTCTTACGCTGGTAGTGAAATCAGCTTGCCTTAGTCAACAAGGGAAAACAATTTAATGAAGCCAAATAGGATTGAAAGTTGCTGACATGAAATGAGATCTTCCCTGGAATATAATTGACTTCAGTCTAGGATTTGACCCTCTCAAATTCTATTAAAATTCAGTGAGGACAGACAAGGTATAATACAACTGAAAATGAAAAGTATGGAGCATGTACCAGACCTTCTAATGAATTAGTCTAGATCAAGATCAAATCAAGAGAAATCAATAGAAAGAATAAGGGATCTTAGATTGAATCATTAGCAAAACAAAGTCTGCTCCACCAATATTCGATTCATTTCCCGTTCATTCAGAAATAACATACAAATCTTCATCTGCACCCATTCTAAAAATAGACATGGGAATATTGGCTTTAATTTAAAACGTTGATTCAATGCTGAATCGACATCAGGAGGCTTTTTCTTAATGTATTATGACTTGAGACCTCCTGGCAGGTGAGCGTAGGTACTGCACTACGACTGCTCTGTTTGATTAGCACCTATAGGTTTGGTATAGCAGTCACACTGATGCAGGAATTTGTAACCACTAGTACAAGATACTATACTCACATTATTGTAAGGCACCTCACTACGATTTGAAGGGCAGCAGTCATAGTGTGTTAAGAAATGGCCTCCTGCTGTGTGCCTACTGGGTCTGTCCCTAGTAGCAAAGGAGCATTGGGCCATGCCTGGACTGATATAAGGCAATATGATGATCAGGAAGGTCCTGTGATGCGGCTGCAATAAACCATCATTATGCTGTATGTAGTCCATAATTTTGAAAAATATTTTCATAAGGATGACATCCAGAGTGTATATTTTAATGCAGATTGTATAAGAACGCCTGTTTAAACACTAAAGAGGACATTTTGGGTGTACGTTTGCTTTAGATATGTGATTTGCAAGTTATTTCAAACAGAATTTCCTGGCTTCATTTAATGCTCTACAATTTCCTTTACACATAGCTGTTCAGAGACCCAAATAGTTTGTGTATATTGAGTCATCAAGCGCTGTACAAAACTCAATCTACCATGGAATTCGAGTCACAGACCACTCACACATGTTTACATACTCCCCTTTGCAATAAAAATTACAACAAAAATCTATCAGGTATGTTTCAAAGTACCCTTTTAAGAGCAAGACTGAAATGTATAAGGAATATGATCATGATAGGCCTTTATGATCTGAATGCATATACAGTGTTTTTCACATTATTCATGTATGTAAAGGCCTTATGTGCATATAGCAGTGAGTAGGGTATGACACTCATCAATAATGTAGAGGTAGTTGCAGATGTACATGTATGCACAGACATGGAGGAAACATCAGGGAGGTTGGCAGTGAGTGTCATTTTGCATTGTGTTTGGCCAACAGAACAGAAAAATGTACATGGTAACTCTTACAACACAATCATAAGGCTCTTACGCTGGTAGTGAAATCAGCTTGCCTGAGTCAACAAGGGAAAACAATTTAATGAAGCCAAATAGGATTGAACGTTGCTGACATGAAATGAGATCTTCCCTGGAATATAATTGACTTCAGTTTAGGATTTGACCCTCTCAAATTCTATTGAAATTCAGTGAGGACAGACAAGGTATAATACAACTGAAAATGAAAAGTATGGAGCATGTACCAGACCTTCTAATGAATTAGTCTAGATCAAGATCAAATCAAGAGAAATCAATAGAAAGAATAAGGGATCTTAGATTGAATCATTAGCAAAACAAAGTCTGCTCCACCAATATTCGATTCATTTCCAGTTCATTCAGAAATAACATACAAAGCTTCATCTGCACCCATTCTAAAAATAGACATAGGAATATTGGCTTTAATTTAAAACGTTGATTCAATGCTGAATCAACATCAGGAGGCTTTTTCTTAATGTATTATGACTTGAGACCTCCTGGCAGGTGATCTTAGGTACTGCACTACGACTGCTCTGTTTGATTAGCACCTATAGGTTTGGTATAGCAGTCACACTGATGCAGGAATTTGTAACCACTAGTACAAGATACTATCCTGACATTATTGTAAGGCACCTCACTACGATTTGAAGGGCAGCAGTCATAGTGTGTTAAGAAATGGCCTCCTGCTGTGTGCCTACTGGGTCTGTCCCTAGTAGCAAAGGAGCATTGGGCCATGCCTGGACTGATATAAGGCAATATGATGATCAGGAAGGTCCTGTGATGCGGCTGCGATAAACCATCATTAAGGTGGTACAGAGTATGAATGCAATATGTGGTAATTACCAGGTTAAGCCACATTAGTGAAGAGATGCCTCACAGCACTACCTCTCAGTGACACCTTGCAATTAACATACTGACACCACAGGTAAAGAACACCTCATGCAATATTTATAAGATCTAGTGCTCACACTGAATAACGACCATTAAATGCAGCCTTTCCAACTGACTAATTAGTGCAACACATATATGCTAGTCACACATTACTTACTGAACTCCTCCTGAACACTGTCTAGGGGTTTGTTAAGAAGAAGTTCCCTGTTAATAAGAGAATATTTTAAGAACTTTCTACTTCATGATGTCATAGTTATGTTCATATCAACTCAATGTTTGGCCCACCACCCATGTGCCAGACTGCTCCCTGATGGCACCTTCTTTGCAGCAATGATAACCAGTTCCACCTGCCAGGGATTTGATCGAACAGAGAATGTCGGTTCACAGCAACAACAATATACTGTAAGATTGTTGAATCTCCCGGGGATCCTCATATAACTGAAAAGTGAACCACTGTTATAACATCACCATGAACCAGTGTAGTTTTTACAAGAAGCCCCAGGTGGCCGTATGGTGGTACAATAAATCTCTTGGAAAATAAAGAAGGATCACTGGCAGCTTTGTACGAAGATTAAGTCATTATTGTGACAACATTTAATTTATAGTCTGCACAAGGATTGAATTTGAGACACAGATTTCCACAATACCATGAGGCTTTCATACCCTAATCTAATTATATTTCTAATGTTGTAAAGTTGTTGGCTTCCTTCAAGCCTCACAGCTAGAGTTGTTTATATCAATTTCCCCTCATTGAAAAGCAAAAGTACTCTGTAGTTAGAAATCAGTATACCAGATAATTTTTTTATGTTGAATTAAGTATATTAGTGAACTTTAAAAAAAAAGGGCAAATATTATCTCAAAAAAATAGTCAGAACCAAATGAGGCTCTCTGATCACTGCTTTAACAAGGGGGATTGGTCTGAGGTAAACTCTATGCAAGTGAGCAGTATATTGTATGGTACTGTTTATTACCCTATATAAAAAAAAGCATTAGTTCGTTGCTGGTTTCCACCCCATTAAAATAAGCTTGAGTGCTTGCCAGGAACAGACAAACCAAAAGAGGCTACATAGAAATAGGTAATTTTCTCAAAGTTAACTCGATTTTTCTCTAAGTTTTCAAGGATTTTAATATTTTGAGGTATTATTATACAATTCAACTTCTCCTTAAAGACCAAATCGTAGGATTTGAAAAGGGAATATCGTTTAAAACAGTATTCTCCACCCTCAAAGTCATCATAGCTATATTTTTCCTGCAGTGTCCTCCATCTTGGATCTCAATTCAAAGACATCAGGAGCCAGCCTGATTCTAGTTATTAAGAAAACTGTCAGTTAATGGTAAATCTGGACTCCTTGTACTCAGAACTTTAATTTGATAGGTCATATGTTAATATGTGATGAATAGTTCCAGAGATATGTTCATAAAACCCAAACCTCTGAGAATATCCGCTGGGAGAGTGTAGAATTGTTTGTGCTTGCTATGTTATGCACTGTTGCTAGGTTACGCACTGCTAAGTTACGCGCTTCCAATATAAGACACTAGGGGTCTGCACTGGGGCTTACTTGGTGCAGGCTTCAGAAATTAGAATTACGCAGGTATTGATGTTATTTGCTCTAAACTGCAGTGAATGCAGATATTGATAGTATTTGCCTAAACTGCAGTGAAATACACTAGACAAAAAAGAAATAGTTTGGCGACCCCCCCCCCCAGTGCCGAAGGCACTAGTTAAATAATAAAGAGGCATTGCTGCTGTAATAAATGCCTTAGGGCAAGATCATATTTTGACTTCGACCATACCTACTAGGTGAAGAAGATTAACCAGCAAACTATCTAAGGGTAATTTTGCATCATTTCATATAAATTTCTTGGCTGCTATATCCAGAGCAATAAGCTTGATTATTTTGTATATGCTCAGGCTTGTAAAAGATCAACATGGGGTCCAAATGTAAATTAAATTCTATATTTTATACTATTCTGAAGGTATGGATATGAAAATGTCAGATTGGAGCCTGAGGTGCAGATAGAGATGAGCATATATGTGTAGGCCTCGTCTTAGTCAGTACATAGTTTCTCTCTTTGACTAACAATCCACAAATCGAATATTGCAGGCTCACTCTATCATATAAAGTTTATTTGATATGGGAGGTACGCAAAGCATTTTTTCAGTGTATCTTAGGTTGTTTTCAATAATGGTGTGTGAAGCCATTTCCCAAAACAGCTGCTCTCCATATATGGGCCAAATTTTTGAAAGTGGCACTTTGGGCCCTGACAAAGCAAAATCGGTGAAGCTTAAAATAAGTTAATACAACATTATTACATTAAAAGGGCAATGTCTTGGCTGCGTAAAAACACCTGACATATGCAGCAACTCCTATCGGGTTCGTTTTTATAAGCGTTCAAAGATATTCTTTTGTAATTTGTGTTACTCTCTGCTCAAAATTCAGAGACCAACTGGATATACCTCTTTATTATACCCTATTGACTCTTAAATCCATTCACAACATCTACTAGTGAGTATGTATCATGATTCCCAAAATGAATATGTTCCTTCAAAAACTTTCCGAGATAACAGATATTAAACTTGTGTCATTGACTGATTTTTCTGAGAATTTTTTGTTAAAAGTCGTCAAATAATCACCAGAATTCATCTATATTAACTTCAATATGCATACTTTAATATGCAACTACCATCTGGTCCAAATCTTGTCCAAGTAACACATTACTCCCTGCTCAAAATTAATTTCACCCCCCCAAATAGCACAAAGTGTAAATTATGTACACAAATCTACTTAAATAGGCCAGGGGGACTCCATAACAAGCAAATGAAACAGTAGTAGGTGGAGTTTGATGGATATTTCTCAGAAACATTACAACATTTTTCCATTGGGTGTTACTCTCTGCTAAAAATTCAAATTCCACCATTGATTGGGTTAGTGGGGCTAAATAACTGTATGTAGGAAACATATAACACATGTTTTTGAATAAGTGAGAGGTGTATCTATCATAAAAGCCATAAAAAACAGTAATCCTTACAGTATTAGGAACATGAGATGTGAAAAGGTGGGATAAATCTTTTGGTTGGATGCAGATTTTTGGAATTTCCACACTCAAACACACACTTAAAGTATTGGGATCATAACCAAATACTCCAGAAAGATGCAGGAGTGTATAATCTATCATCAGGATATCATATTTACACATTTTGATAACTGAGGGACAGGAGAGTGAGTTTTAATGACAGACTCTATTTTTGAGCAGGGAGTAACACACATAGGGCCCAGGCAGTCGACATATTTCAACCCCATTTAACGCCCAGTCATTTAGAAACAGTGGCAAAATTCCATCACTCGCCAATGGACAACATCGGTTTTCATCAAGATAAAAGCATTTGGACCCCAACACAGTACATCAGCATGTGCCCTAGACCTTCGTACATCTTATTATGGCAAAATTTTGGCTGATCCCTTATCATTTTCTTGCTGTAGGAATAACAATTGTTGGTAAAATTGAACAAAAAATGCATCAAACGATAGCCAGAATTGTCCTTGTTGTGATTTGGAAAGGATGGATGTGCTGTGCGAGGGATGACAGAGATGTTATCTGGTTTAGTGCCAAAGAACTTAGAATTTTGAGCAGAGAGTAACACAAGATCATATTTTATGGTCTACAAACAGCACAACGAGTCAATATGGGACCAATTTTTGTTCATGATGAATTAGGAGGTGCCAATACACTATGCAAAGCAAACATTTACTGTATGGGAGCAGTAGAATTTGATTCATTAACCAAAATGTTAAATGTTACTCCCTGCTAAAAGATAATGAGTGTGGCCGCAAGTTTTTATATCATATAAACCACTCAAATGTCCCTTGAAATTAAGTGTAGCATGGATGGTAGAAACAGAATATTTCATTGGTATTTTGAGGAGTTTTATTTTTGAACAGGGAGTAACATAATGCTGCCTTTATTCATTATGAAAGGAAGAAGCTCTAAACTTGTAGATTTCAGATATGGTAGGTGTAATAAAATAAAAAAAAATAGTATTTTTGGTGAATTAGATCCTAAGAAAAAAGTTTATAACAACTTTTTAATTCAAATTGAATCATTTAATTTTCAGAAAAATTGTTTTACCACAAAAATAATGCGTCTACCTTTGTGTCCTATGATTTAGAATATAAAATGCATCATAATCATCAATGTGATATCTCAGAATAATTAGGTCAGTAGGTCAAAGGTCAAGATGCAAATATCCATATATACCATATTCGATCTAATAAGTGGCCAAGGCGCTGAATTCTTTTTACTTCCACATCATAACTAAGAGCGACTATGTCATGGAACATGAACCAATCAACTACTTCCAGAGATAAAACATTTGAGTCTAATTGGGTCAGTATGTTGACTTTCATATCGGAAATAAAGGTCAAATTATAGGGAATCAGTACCCTATTTTCATGATAGCGTTTTTTTATAGGATTTATATAAATTGAAAAGAGTGTGCTAGTGAGGTAGTCCTCCTAGAGCAATGCACCAGACTTATCTGATGCATTTGATGACATCATCATACTATGGTGTCACTCAGTACGACATAATATTGTGTGATACAATATTATTATGCAAGGTTCTGTAAACATACATGTAAGCTGTCATCCGAGGTGGCTCTGTCTTGTTCCTACTACTATTTCAATTTCCACGAGCATTTGGATGATTACAGTGCAAGCTCATATGTGGAATCATCAGAAAGAATAATGAGAGTTATGGCAGCTTTACATAGAGAACCCTTTACACTTATGAAAACGAGTATTGCTTAGTTTAAGCACTTAAGACTTAAATATACCCCAGTAAAGAATAAGTGTCAATGTGCGGGCATATCTTACAGACTAAAAGAAAAATATTCAAATAAGCGCCAGCCCCAAATAAAGGCAGGCATACAGAGGTATTGAAAATGATAAGTGTCCAGGCATTCAAATCGGCCACTACAGTATTTCCAGCTCTCTGACTGCATAAAAAACAAACTAAAGGGGAATGAAGCAGCCCAATAAACACTGTATGTCTATTGGCAAGGCCCCTGACCGTGAGGTCATAATCTACTTTATCAAGTGGTGTCGGTTAACCTTTCCCATGCACCCCATTTTAACACCCTACCATTTTAGATTGTCGGGTGGGTGCATCAGCTCATCCTCCAGTATATTGTGGTCGTTTTACAACTGTAGATGGTACCATTATCAATGAACAGTCTTCCCCAGGTGGCACAATGTAATTTCAATCCTATCAAACAGCTTATCAGTAGCTTTCCCTACTGTGAACTCATTATTCCAAGCCTCTGATGGCCTTACAAGCTAATGGGACATGAGATATAATAATATATACATGACCCCTTAGATGCCTGCAGCAGACAAGTACACTTATCACCCACTGGGCACATCAACATTGATTCAGCGTTGAAACAACGTTTGCAATGTTTGCATATCAACGGTTGATATAGTGTTGAAATATAGTTGAATTTGAAAGTTGACACAACATAATCAAAATCAACTGTGATTCAAAATCTAACCATCAGTGCTGATTCAACGTTTGTATTTCTATGTTGATTCAACATTGACACAACATTGACATAACATTGATATGATGTTGAAACAAAGTTGATATTTGTTAGGGCATTCTTTGTTGACATGTCAATGAATCAACATTGAAATCAATATTGTTGATTCAACATTGACAAATCAATGTTGAGTCAACATTGAATTGAGAACAATATTTCAACATTGATATGTCAACTGTTGATTGGATGTTGAAATGGTGTTGGTTGACAACATTGAAATAGAATCATTGAAAAGGTGTTGAAGACCGGTTGATCAACATCATCAACACAATATCAGCGGGTTGTCAACGTTGATGCAACGTCCTGTGCCCACTGGGCAGATTTATCGGATGCCACCCCTATCTGCCATCAACATGACCAGGTGCTGCCTGCCAATTGGCATAGGGGTGATTGTGTGTCACAGATAATGTCCGGGTCCATTGGAAGCCCCTCCAAGTTCTCTAGTAATATGGCACTCAGGGATCGCCATATCTAATAGACCTCTATTATTTCAGGGGCTAGCTCTGTTGTTTATGTTTGGTATTCTGAAAAAAAAGAACCTGAATGCCAAGTCAGACCTTGGGAAGTAGGTAGTCTGTTTCACTCTAGCATCGATGATGAATTATGTAAAGGGTTTAAGGATGATACCCATTACATGTCTAACAGGTAGAAAGATAGAAGAAGCTGACTGGCAGCTAGATGGAAATCACTGATAGAATTTGGTCTCTTTTACACCCTCTATCAGTAGCATCAAGGGTGGGTAAGTTTACCAAACTGGAGCATGTCTGCTAACCCTTTCCATTCCATATCACACACATCTGTCACACCGTGTAGGTGTCTAAATATGCAGGTTTGCATGAAGCGAAAATTGTGTATTTGTCTATAGAGTAAGTAGAATGTAACTGCAGTTAGGGTCCTCTTAATGGTGTGAACCTAAGAGGAACCTCCCTGAGTGCACTCACAAGGGTGCATCTTTTCCTTTTCTTGGATATTTCTTAAGGTTTATCCCACATAATAGTTCCCAAAGGCAGGAACCTTTTCATCCCTGAGTAGCCCGCCAGTGGTGCACCTCACGATGACCATTTGCCAACAATAAAGAGGCTCCATAATATGGCATGGCAGGCTGTCTATGGTGCTGGCCTCTGTTTTAATAAATCAGAACCTGTACTTCGGGTTTCTTATACCCATACCCCACTAGGGTTCTCTTGAAAGATTTGTATAGCTCAATCATATTATGGCAGAGGTGAGGTGGACTTTAGGCTTAAGGACAGTAACTAGTACAGGTTAGAATGTTTGCATTTATTTAGCCTGAAATGATAAGGTTGCTTGCCTATGGCGATGAAAGAAAAAAAAAATATTACCTTAATTTCAATGGAAATTACTGCTGAAACCAGGCATTCATTAATTGTGTCACTTTTACATAAAATATTGCTTTCATGAAAACCTACTTCTGCAACTGTTATGTTCTTTTTTCAGCCTCTACATTCAAACTTAGCATATAGGAGGCAATACTGAGATGGAAAACACTTGACAAAATGTAACATGACTCAAGAGTAAGATTGTAGTTTTCAGTGAATTCAATGTATGAATTTTGTCAGCCTTTTTCATTAAAAGTCTACAAAGAACGTTTTTGGATGGTGAGGACTGACCTACCATAACTTACGAGAGTGATCTTGACCATGAATTAGGATTACGATTGCAACTAAGAGGGAGCTGTAACCACAGCATGTGGTATCTGAAAGTATTCTCAGATTGCTAATAGTGGGTATTTGATTATTAGGAGATATGGTTTGTGCCGCATATTCTGATAGATGAATGGTTTAGATTAGGTTTTTATTCTGAGTAGGGTTCCATTGTCTTAATTATTCTGGATAAAGAAGCAATCATTTTGACTATAGGTTTGTCTGCTGATATTTTGAAGAGGAAATGGTTTCTAGGCACTTCCCATAAACCCTAGCACAAAAAAAAAGAACACATTTATTCCTCAGTGGACTGTTGCCCTGTGAGACCTTTTCTGGTGAAAGGATTGTAATATGGTCAGACAGCTGCTCCAGAGCCCAAGTGCCCTGCCTTTGACAATACACAACTGGGCTGAGATTGGCGGTCTCAGTTGGGTATTGTACATAGTGGAAAAGGTAGTTTTGCCAAGGGGTGCCTACCATACAGCAGTCACTTTATTCTCAGTTCTGACTCTATTTTTCATGTTGCACAGAAGTGATCATGTCAGTCAGGTACAAGTACCTTTCAATGAGGATGATAACAACCAAAAGCAGGGGCACTGAAAAGAGGATCACACAGTACCTGCTACAATGTAGTGCAAAATACACTCTTTTATACCATCGTATTGGGGTAGGTGCTAGGCCGATTTAACCTCCAGTGAGTGTTATGCTGTTGCTTCAGGGTACATCATAAAGGCCTTTTAGCAAAATCATGATATATTGCACTTTAAGCAAAGCACTCTCAAAAGCTGCATTCATTCATCATGAAAAATTGATTTGACCCTAGTCTTATATTGCCATACAGGATCAGTGGCCATAGTGTACAGGTGTAGGGAATTAAGTAATTATTCAAGACTGATATGTATTGTAGACTATTAATGTTCAAGGAGAGTATATATAAGACTAGGCGTCTTTTTGGATTGCCTTCAAGGGGGTGGGGGGGATCAGCCACTGTGTACACCATGGAGCTTAGTCCTCTATCTTTTTTATGATTCTACAAGGTTTGAATACATTGAATTAACTGCTAACGGTCATTTTAATTGGTTACCTGTACCCAAGGCAAAGCTGCAGTACTGAAACGGCCAACTGTAGGGGATCGGCCCATATTACGCCACTGTGGGTGTGGCAATCAGCCGTTGAACGTTAAGTGTATGGGAGGAAGTTATTACCATAAAAGTCCATTGATGGTTTCCTATGACCTCAGAACATGTGTGCTTTATAAGGATAGAAATTATTGAAGCCTAGGCCTTAACTAGGTAACCTAGAGGAGCATTACATTAGTGTGAGCTTTAAAGGGTTGGTGCTCATTGTAAAGGCTCAAAAATACATGTTATCATAGTACCCCATATTTAGGCTGTGTGCGTCAGGGCAATAACTGACAAAGGGTGTACTTTGTATAACCTTTTACTTTTTAATGATGAAATACAATATCCACAACCCAGGCTAGGGTTGACCTTTGTATTCATCATGCAATCTAAGCTTGCACTTTATGATGTATTTTTAATATGCTCTGCTAAATTTGAATAGCACTATGGCTCAACTAAAGGAGATAAAAAACTGCTGCAATCAGATTGGTCTCCAGTGTACAATGTTAATTCCCACACCAACACGGACCATAACAATTTATTGGATAGATATCACACTCAATCAAGTCTCATGCACACAACAATTGCGTTGAGACCACTTGGTTATTGTCTCACAGAGGAAGGTGAAGGGATTCTGTAAATAAAGTATTAAATGTTTGAGGTGCATTATAGGGTAAACATGGATAACAGAACACATAACCTACATAACGATGAGGTTTATACCACAGGTTGGCAGTCTACTTCAACAAGCATAAATAATTATGTGTATTCTCTATTTGATATGGTTAAAGTCACTACTGACTGGTATGAATAAAACTGCATAGTCATAGCATGTCTTTTTAGATTTGGGTAGATTCAGGTAATCCTCTGTAGCAGACATCTGAAATTATCTTTCTGATTAAGTATAACCTCATATTGACCCCTGTGAACATATTTATCTGACAGGAGTCACCAGGTTAAGAGGAAGGAGGGGAACAATCCATTAACATCGTCACTGAATGCAAAGAAAACCCCTCGTTCTAGCTGAGCTCTAAAACAGATTCCTAACCTACTTAGAGGTGTCAGGCTCTATTGAAATAAGCAAATAACTCATAAAAGACATCTGTGCAAACATACCACATGTGCAAATAATAGCAATAGTTGTAACAGTATGATATATAAAAATGAAGTATAGATTGGTTATTGATGGGATTTTGGTCTGCATTGCTACAGGTGGTCAGCTGTGTGCCTTTTCTCTCTGTACATTTAAGATTTCATGAATGAGTTGGCTCATCCTTAATAATTCAGCATATGGATATTCCATTTGAATATTTTGGTGGATATTGAAAAGAGAAAATGCTTTACGGTACTTCCCATTCAACCTATTTACCAGTGGACCATCAGCCTGGTAGAGTTGACCTTTCTTTTTGTTATAATAACTCTGTGATAAGATTGGACAGCTGGGGAATGTCTCTGGTGCCCTGCCTTTGTCAGTAGACTACTGGGCTGAGTTTAGTGGTCTCAGTAAGTGCACCTGGTTTTGGCACTTGTCATGTCTGCCATCCCACCTTCACTACTGGACACAGTTTTGGATTAACAGGTTTCAGTTAGAAGAACTGAAATACTGGATTAGGAATTGCAATATTATGTGTTTAGTCTGGTGCTTTTGGGAACATCACCAGATCCCTTTAGAATGAGCATGGTACACAGCAATTTAAACAATGCAAGGTGCAATAAAAAATCATCTATTAAAATATTTAAAGCAGTTAAAAGGGTTAGATATTCCAGCTTTTTTGAAAGGGTAACAGATTTCCCATCCCTGATTGACTCTACCTGGTCTACCTGGTCTAAGTGCTTTGAACCCTGGACCTTGGCATTACTGGTCATTATGTTAGGTGTGGATGGAACCTGGATTGGTGATCATTACGGAAATTTTTTGAATTGAGAATTATTAGTTTCAATTTACTGGAATTGCTTTGCTCTTTTGCTTAGATAATTTTAAGTTGAAGCCATTATTTCCTCAGCAGAATTTTGAAAATGTATACATCTATTTTATTTCCACCCAGTTTTTATTTGCCCTAATTTTGACAACAACAATAGCAACATTTTGCCTCATTCATATTTACAATTTTGTACATATGGATTGGGTCTTCAGGAAATTTAACTGTAAATGCTACCATAGCTGGTGCACTCCATAGCACAAGTCCACAACCTTAATGGGCTCTTAGTGCAGCCCCTGAGCTCAACTGCACATTACACAAATTGAAGCTATAACCATAAACTGACCTTAACGTAAGTTGAGGTTAGCCAGTCAGCACCATGAAATTATACAGTTTCCTTTTTTCATTGATTGGTGCAGGCCAGGCTCAAAATGGTAATCTAATTCTGTCAATTTGCATTAAGCTTCCTCCCTTCAGTAATGATGAGGTGGAATTTGCACAGTAATTTACAGTTGAAGTGAATGGTTTCCATTTTTCAATAGAGGTGAATGGTTTTTCCATGGTAAACATTGACACCATCCTATAAAACTTGCAGTTTCTACATGGCAAAGTTATGTAAGTCTCCAGAGTGCTCAAAGTGCTACCTCAATAGCACACTAGCATTCGTCGTATTGATACCAAAAGTGAATTCAACACCAACAATGTACTGGGTGCAATGTTGGCGACTGCTCTGACACTGTAGAATAAAAGTGCACTGACTGAGTCAGGAGGGCATTTCTAAACTTGATATGACTAGGCACAGACATATTGGATTTAAATACCTCAAACATAGACTTATGTAATAAACTGTGCAATGCCCTCCAGACTTATTATTCCAGTGGTGCTATGGCAGATTGAATAGAAATGACCTCCTGACAAGCAGCCCCTTCTGCTAGCCTCAGCACAGCTGCAATTTACACAGGTTGAAGTGATGATCATAAAGTATGGGCATGGTGCAGGTCACTCAGGTACCATGAAATTAGAAAAGTTCTTCTTCCTAATCCTTAGGGCAGAAACCGGATCCAAAAACTAATGTAATTTTGGGAGTTTACACTAATAATTCTCCCTCCAGTCATCTTAATAGAGCACAATGTACCATGTGAACAAAATGTATACATACATATTAAAACACCTTTGGGTTTTTTCATATGACCTAACATTTCTGTAATGTTAGTTTTTGAATCGGTAAGGCATCTACAAGGAGCAATGCTAGTGCAACCTTAGCAATATTTTCAGAAACAATGTTAGCAATGGAACAAAGTTATACCAACCACTGTTACCTACCTATAGTTGCAATGACATGTCTGCTATTTTGGGGTTAGTGTTAAGCTGGTTTTACCAAACCTAATCTATTACAAATTTTGCATCGGGAGAAAATCAGACATCTTCCCAAGGCATTTCCTTATACCTCTAGTAGAATAAAAAAAATGGTAAAGTTTGAGGAAAATGCATTGGGAACCCCCAACGAATTTGTAAAGATTCATCCTTTTTTTTTTATTAAGATCATGCAAATAACAGGTCAATTGTTGTCAATTGGCTTCGGTGAAAGCAGTGCTTTACACTTTAACTCATACTGATTATAAAACTAGTTATATACAATACTTGTAAACAGTTCCCAATTCGACATTCAGCAATCTCTATTGAATAGAAATGATCATCAAGGCATTGGGGATCCAATGCTCTGTCGGCCTATTTCCCATATGATGAACAAGTTCCAATGTAACCCAGCAAAATGTCGTAAGTCCTTGTCAACCTGTGTGAAGTGGCTCACATATGTCGCTAGATGGAACACGACGTTGTTATAGCACAAGATCACCAGGAATAGCAATTGCTATGCCACGTGAGTCTAACACACAGTGGCGAAAAATGACAGAATGAGTTATCACTCAAAAAGGAGTCACCATTGATGACCAATCATGACGACAGATGATGACAATTTGCTGGGAAGCTTTATCTGGCCCTCCATGGAACCAGTGCCTTGCCATTGAGGGGGACTAGAGGAAGGAGGCTGGTGCTTTTAACCTTACCTTTTCAAGAATGGCATTTCCAGCTCTCAATGCTGTGTCATATTAAACGAGAAAGGGGAGTATAACCAACAGTCAATGACTAGATCCAGAAAGCTAGACATAAGGGGGTTGACTTAGATCTCTCAGGAAAATGTCTAGAGAGCCAATTTCTGATGGGTGATCAAACGTGAAGTCTCATTTAGTCTCACCCTATCATTTGTAGCAGGGAACAAAAGAAAACCAGGAGAGTCATCCCTGTAGGCACCTTCTCGTTTCACAGAGGTAAATCAAAGTATTATATTGGTAAACATAACTTTCCTACCTATTTTACCCTCAAAATGGGAAGGTTTTACTACCCCCACCAAACATTTAATCAGTTAATCTTGTTACATGGATATACCTCATCGCAACGAAAGAATAGGTAGAAATCAGATGTATCACAGAGGTAAAGATACATTTTTAAGTTTTTTTTTAGGAAATAATAGGTGTAATTCTGTATATTTTGGCCATGGATATTTCTACACCTTTTTCATTCATATATCACCATTACCAATGAGAAAGATAATCATGTGTGTTTGTCAGTTGGCAGGACAGCACAGAGGGAATATTGATGGGTACAGATTTGAAGCATGATTGCAATTACCTATAGTCACCCTAAGTCTCCCTATTGGTTTTGCATGCTGCATATATGTATGTACCGCATCAGTAGGTTAGTCAACAGATATTGGTGCACACTGTGAGATCTTTTTTTTTTTTTTACTCAGGAATCACTACTATGTTATAGCATAGGGGCTGTTTGAGTTCTTGCATGCCCCTTTTTGTTGTATCTTATAACACAGTTAGCGAGTTTTCAGTGCCGAAAACGGATAATATGAGTTCATATATCTCGTGATAAAAGCACCCAAAATTGATGGCGGACAGACAGCGGGGCGGACATATTGAATCCTACCTTGACACGAAAGTAAATCCTCCATTTTTGAAGCTTATGTACCAAATATAGCGAAATGCTTTGGACATAACATAGTTGAAACCATATTCTACCTCTCTGTCAACTAGATTCCTTGATATTATGGCTGTATTTGATATAAAAAATTATTAAACTTTCGAATTGAGTGACTTGCCATGCATCTTCGCCATTCTGTCAACACTACAGGTGCCGCCGCCTGGTGTGTACAGAATGGATTATATTTTAGACTGGCGTAGCTCTGTCTCGAAGTGTTCGCAGTAGTAGGCCTATGAGAGTGGGACTTTAAGGAGCTCGCCTGCTTAACCATACAACAAAATGAAACCAAGATGGCGGAGGGCCGTCTTGTCGACTCGCATAAGAAATCAATGGATTATATCATTTTTAAAGGTAAATACTAAGAATTAATGGAGGAAACCGTGTTAGAAGCGCAATATATAATGAATAGACTTGCACTCGTTGGCTTCACGGGGTTCATAGAAGCATTCGCCTATGGCTCATGCATCTATCACCCCCTGAAGCCAACTCGTGCAAGTCTATGCATTATATATTACTTACATAAATAACTGCTTCCTCTTGTAACAGCTATAAACACAGGCTAGATAATGGGATAGATGGGGCAACCGTGATGCTTAAATCATGATATTATGCCTCTTCCAACATACCCATACACCACATACAATGTATATAAACATATCACATAGCAGTACAAAAAAACTTTTAAATTTTCTGTGAATACTTCCAGTTATTGCATTTATGTATTCCAGGATGGGTCTGTGATTTATTTCTATAAGAGGAATTTTATTTAGAGAGGTGCACTTGATAATCTCCATAGCCGAATTCAGTTTAGTGACATGAGGAAAATACAGAGAGTCAGAACACGGGGCTCTTGTATTTGTGCTTTCTCTTGCAATCCATTACAGGATGGATAGTAGATTGTAGCCAAGGCCACATTAGTCCTGACATCTCATAGAGAAAAAGATGGGTTTCTCAAACGTGTTCTCTTTTTCTGGCACTTCCTGTATATTTGGAAAGTAAATGGAACGTTTTGAATCCAAAACAGGGCCTAAATGAGGGTTTTCAGAGATACAGGTTGCCATGGCAACAAGAATTATATTCCAAATAGAAAAGACATTAATGTCAATTGATCGAATGAGTCATGGAGATCCATATGCTGAAAGAAAGCATTAAAGTACCATTTCTAGATCCAAAGCTATGCCCAAATGTATGGAAAGGGTTGGTACTTTTTTAATTGATATCCAAATCATTATACTAATTAGATGCATGGTTCGATTAAAACAAGGATTGATATAGCTTATAGGGTGTATTGGTATGTGGATCAACACGGTTAAAGGTACGCCCACGCACCCCCTTGCAGGTGTACCTTTTACCGTATTGATCCACGTATAGTTATGCCATTCCATTTTTGAGAAGCAATATCTCCAAGACCAGAGGAGTTATCTGCAAGTGTTTTACCTCATAGTACAGCTGGTAGCTTTAATGCTAAATGTCACATTTTACATCGTAGGACCCTTTCCCCTCATCTGTCCAATTATTGTATGTATTTAGAATCACATTAACAGGGTACAGTATGTGTCAAACTCAACTCAAAACTCATCTTAGTAATCACTTCATGCTCTATAGTTCGGAACACAAATATTATGCTCTCGCTCATTCCAGTTCTCTGTGGAGTATGGGGCCTAATTTGAAATATCTGAACATGTTCCATAATAAGGTCTGCTAGTCATTACCAGGTTCTGTAAAACCCCAAAAATGATCCTGGGTGAAAAATGACCCAGGGTGAAAAATGACCCTGCTCTGTCTGCTATGGAAAAATCAATTTTAATTTGCTTTTGACGTCACCTACAGTCGCTATGCTAATGGTACTCTTGACAATAATGACAATGACTTGGAACTACAGATACTCACCATATCCAAGGGTATGTCCAAACCCATTATGCTGTTAAATGTATATAGACCCCCCACTGATAGTGATCTCCCTAGGGCAATAAAATTATTAAGGGAAAAAATTGATGATTTAGATCATAATAAATATTCTGAAATCATCATGATTGGGGATTTTAATGTTAATTTTAGAATTCCAAACCCAGAACAGGATAAGTTAAGGTCTATGACCTCAGCACATGGGCTGCAACAGCTTATAAAAAATATCACTCATTTCAATCTAAATGGGAACCATACTACTATTGACCTGATTTTTACAAATTCCCAGCATATCACTGCTTCTGGTACCCATAGTATTGGAATCAGTGACCATGAGATGATCTATGTAAGTCGCTGCCATATATCTGTACCAAAGATCCCGCTTAGATTTACGGGTAGATCCTACATGAACTACGATAAGGATAATCTCATTCTTGGTCTAAAAAACCTAAATTGGGGTAGTTTTTGGGCAACCCACAACCCCCAAGCAGCTTGGGATATATTGATTACACACAACACAGCTCAATTGGATTACATGTGCCCTATTAAGAATTTTAATATAAAACAACAGAAAAAACCTTGGGTTACTGATGCCCTGTTGCAGAATATTGTGGACAAAAATATAGCAGTGGCAAAATCCAAAAGGACTTTAGATCTGGATGACCTTAGAATTGCTGAATATTTGAAGAAAAGATGCAGGGCCCAATGTAGGAGAGCTAAGCAGGAATTTCATCTTAATGAGGTTGAAAGTAATAAAGACAAGCCTAAAGCTTACTGGGCGAGTATAAATAAGGTTATAAACCCTAAGGCTGGAAACCCACATTTTTGCTTGGTAGATAAGGTGAATAATATTAATATCCCATCTGATAACACAGCAGGTTATATCAATACTCACTTTGCCACTATAGGTGATAAACTTGCTGCAGGCCTACAGGAACCATGGTTACCATTAAATGATGCCATTGCTCCAACTTTTGAATTGCATCCTATTAGAATTGAGGAACTGTTACCATATATTAGAAAAATCAATGTTAGCAAATCCTCTGGGGTTGAGCACATAAAAACCCAAGTCCTTAAAGATGTTTTATTGGAGCTTCCAGAACACTTCCTACATATTGTAAATCTATCATTGAGAACATCAGTGTTTCCTGACAGTTGGAAGATAGCCCTCGTCTCACCACTACCAAAAGGGGGGGACACCACAGATGTTAACAACTTAAGACCCATATCCACTCTACCACTTCCAGCAAAGATTTTAGAAAAAATTATACACAAACAGACTCTCGACTACTTGAATAATTATGACCTTTTATCCGAAAACCAAGATGGCTTTAGACCTGGACGGTCTACCATTGATAGTCTTGAAAAATTAACGGACAATATATTTCAAAATCTAAACAATAACCACTGTACAACTGCTATATTTCTCGATTTCAAAAAAGCATTTGATACTTTAAACCATTCCATTCTTTTCCAAAAACTGCATCATCTTGGCTTTAAGACCAATACCGTTAACCTCTTCAGAAATTATCTCACTAATAGGAAACAAAGGACAAAAGCCAATAATTGCATTTCAGATGTGCATCCCATTACATGTGGTGTCCCTCAGGGCTCTGTCCTTGGCCCATTATTATTTTTAATGTACATTAATGACTTCGGACAATGTCTCAATACACTAAAAGTCCAGCATTATGCGGACGACACAGTCATTTACATTCCACATGCTCCAAATGACCATCAAACCAGTTTGATAATAAACCAAGAGCTTAAATCAGTCAAAAAATGGTGTGATAGTAATAAGTTGTCATTAAATGCCAAAAAAACTAAAGCTGTCACTTTTGCTACTAGGGCCCTAGGTAAGAGATTGTTGAAGCCAAAGCTCAAGTTGGGAGGTGATTATATCGACCTTGCACCCACCTACAATTACCTTGGGGTCACACTAGACAATAGGATGACTCTCAAAAAGCAAATTGGTATTACGAAAAGGAATGTTGAACATAAACTTTTTCTGTTCAGAAAAGTCCGGCCAAATTTTTCTGAAAAGGTTAGTCTTAAGGTGGTTAAAACTATGTTACTGCCTGTATTGGACTATGGTGACCTGGTATATAGCATTGCTCCCGATACTACCCTCGACATCCTCCAGCCATTGGTCAATAATGCATTAAGATCGGTTTACTTTAAGAAAGGGACCAGGAATCATGAAAAGCTTTCAAAGCTAGCAGATTTAAATCTGTTGAAGCATAGAAGGGAACAACATCTTTTATCACATAGTTTTAAAAAATCCCTTGTTCCCACTAACCAAGATTTAAGACCCATTAGAACTAGAGCTCATGATGCCAGATTAATGAAAGTACCCCGTGCATATAATCCTGCCTTTAGAAAAAGTCTTATATATAGGACATCCACAACATGGAACCGTTTAGATGTGGCAGTTAGAAAATACATTACTATGTCGGAATTCAAATCATGGCTAAAAAAAGAATATGACAAAAAGATCAATGATCTACCAGATATATAGCTGCCCTGGCTGCAGCTCGTAGTGTCTCTTCCCTGGGTGGGTGGGTAAGTAAAACCATACACACATGAAGTCTGTTATAATTAACATCGATTCTCAGTTTAATGCAATATCTAGGCCTTTTTGCACATATGATCCATACCCGCCATTGATGTGGCCGGTATGAATCCTTTATTATATGTATTGTTTGTCCTGTCTGTCCTTTTTATGTTTCTATTTCTCTACTTTATTCTTTTCCCCTCCTTTCTTTCTATCTGCTTTTTGCAGACCTTTAAATGTATTATTAATCGAGGCTGCTGTTAGGAACACCAGAGAACACAGCACTATAAACACTAGTATAACAAGCCTCAAATTTCAGTGCATCATAATTATCTTTCATCTCTTTCAAATTATGTAATAACAAAACATTATTAGTTACTAACCAAATGCAGGACTATGCAACCTTTGCATAGTACTGCATATCTTCTGTGACATTCATTTGTCACTTAAAACCCGCTTAACGGATCAATTTATGA
Organism: Acholoe squamosa; assembly: GCA_949317995.1. NCBI lineage: Eukaryota > Metazoa > Annelida > Polychaeta > Phyllodocida > Polynoidae > Acholoe > Acholoe squamosa. The sequence goes on from OX439041.1 coordinate 71,436,317, forward strand.
CTACTACGGCTGGAAAATACGCAAATACATTCTATAATTAGATATGTATTCTTCCAGGATAAATAAAAGAAATTACAATACAATACAATTTTTGGGGTCATTTTTCTTTATCTATTCATCATAAAACCATCATATATGAAAAGAGGAGGATTGATAATGGTAGTCTAGAATACCAAACTACTTTTTAGCCATCTTATTTTGCATTCTGTTTTAATTATTGCAGTGGGTATGGGGGAAAATAGCTCTCTTGGCTCACAATAATACAAATGATAAGTTTGTATCACATTTGAGATTGATCAATCATACATCACTGGAAAGACCAATATGTATCCTAGTTAAATCTAAAATAACTTTTGGATATGAACTATAGCAGTTGAGAAAACACAATTTGAAACTTAATCTGCTGCCCATTCATAACTGAAAGTCAGTATAGGGGAGAGGCCACTTATCTAGGTCAACTGATAAGGCAGAGAGAGGGGGAAGGGGAGGGGTGGGGGACAAGGTCATAAATGACTCTGGGTCAAAAATGACCCAGGGTCAAAAATGACTCTGGGGTGAAAATTCTTCAAGTAGGGTAAGTGGGGGGATGGTGGGGGCAGGGTCAAAAATGACTCCGGGTCAAAAATCACCCAGGGTCATTTCTATACTTTTGCTTAGACCTGATTACATAGTTTTAGTTTCTTGCCATTCAAGGGTACGGAGGCGGTTGGGGGGATTGTAGACCTTACCTATTCTAAAAAGGCATTTTTAGCTGTTAATGTGCTGCAATATAAGCAGATAAGCCATTTGTGAAATCATCCAGCTGGAGGGTGTTGCGAAAGGACAGGAATTCAATTCTGTCGGAGGTGCTATTCCCAAATGGGAACTGACTACCCCCAAGCAATGACTTCTCCCCTTTTTTTGCAGCAAGGTAATAGGTTATAGAATTGATTCTTAAATTTTCATGAATTGGGGAATGCTTCCCAGTATGACTCACATATAATGAGCGGAGCCACTTCAATGATCAAACACTTTTATCATCACCCCAAGGTTCTGTAACAATGAGCCAGGAATGCAGGGAGCTTACAGAGTCTTAGAACATGCCTGGCTTATTAATGGCACACTCCTGCAACATATTGTGATTGGCAGTATGAAAACCCCTTATGTTTTATCTTATTCAATAACACACATATCAGGAAATTGAGACTGTTAGTCAGGGCAAGAGGCATCATTATTTTAAGGACTTGCTAATGGAAGTTACCATTATTGAAGATTGATAGGCACATCATGCACTCCTATAGAAAGGAAATATTGATGCGCATGATTCTTAAAGTATATATGTATGTACATTTGTTAATGACAAGCCAGCTTCCATATCCGATCTACCTAATTATATGTAGTAAGTAGTGCTCTCAATCAAGGCTAGGTGGTTCAATCTAAATTTTTATCTCCATCCTTTATCAATGTGTTTTGGAAAACTGCTGAGATTTAATAAATGGACATTAGTACCAGAATAAACTGTATGTTAAACTGGGTCATTAGCAATGTCTGCATAGGCAAACATGGTGCAATAGGGTAGGGATTTCTTGATCCTCAATGGTTCAGCATATTGAATAAATGGTGAGTCACTAAAAATTAGTGCATTTATCTTGTATTTGTCATGAATAAATGAGGAATATGAGGCTGCATAAAACAACACCCTTTTTCCTGTATTAAACAACTGCTTCCTACCTTTTTATGTGATAAATGGGAAGAGCAGGATGGTTAAATCTACCACCTCAAGTATATACACTGTATACATCACGAAGCAGTAATGAGAGTCTACAACTAAGGTGTCATAGTCCACAAAGATAACACACTCATATCATGTAAATGTGACAATGAGTTAGCGATACTATGAATCAAAATATATGTCAGGAGGGCATTTCTTTACAGACTATGACTACCACATTGACTATGACTACTCTAATGCATGCTGGGCCTCCCTAGCCCACTTAAAAGGGTCCATTTCTCCTCTTTCCTATCCCCTCAGGATGTGTGTGGTGCACATATGCGCGGGCACTGACACATTCCTCTATGAAATTGTGTGATGTTGTTCTCGCCATGAAAATTACCTTAGCTGTCAAAATGACATTAAACATATATTACTCACTCACTTACTCACTAATGCATGCCAGCCCTTTGTCTATTTGCAACTACCATCTGCACTAGTAGGACTGCCATACAAAACCCTACATACTTTATACACATGTGCTGCTCATATAGAGTAGTGGTAATGCAATATCACTGAAGCCAAATCTTAGGGTTTCAAATCATAGTGGCTCTCTGCAGTTGAAGTACATTAGAAAATGGCCTTTATCAGGCAATATGTTGTATGCATCTATGAGTATACCCAGGGATTGAAGCTCCCTTCTGCATACCTACCCATATATGTTTGACTATTGGCTTACATATGTCGGCCCATTTTCCATAATTTGTCCAGGTAACATATCGTAGAACGGAAATGAAGCCTGTTATGTTGATGTTGCCCCAGGATTTTGGGAGTATGTCCGGCTCTCAGACATTATTGGCTGGTACTGTGTAATTTGACATTACATATTCAATTTGAAAGAATAATCTGTACAGACTAGAGGATGAATATTTAAGTCACAGGTCAGTGTCCTTTGCAGGAAGGATGTGCAGTTTAGTTTACTGATGTGCTATTCTTAATGCATGGAGCTCTCACTTTAAGAGTAATGTTTTCCTCCAGCCCCTATGCCCACTTCCTTAACTTATCAGGACACATACTACTCAGCCTCTGGAGACAATACTGAAATCTAGAACATTTACAACCTTTGTACAGGGGAAACAGACACGGTCTGAAGGCCACAGTATACAGAGGTCAAACAAGTAGCTTTTGAAGGGGACAGAGTATGAATGATGTTTCTGAAGCTTATAGTACTAGTGTAGTTTATTACATATACAGCAGGAAAAGATCTAAATATTAGTTGGTATAAAGATGCCTGCATTCTCATGAACTGAGAAACTTCTATATACGGCGTGATATTCTATTCCTTTATTGTTAAGCTCTACTTTCAGGGGATTTTTTTCCAAGGGTGATGCCTGAAATGGATGTGGAAATAAATCTATAGATATATATATATATATATATATATATATATATATATATATATATATATATATATATATATATATTGATGATATATTCAAGTGAATAAGACACTCACAGATCAACGATATAAATATGACTTTATACAGAATTTCTTCACTACAGCACTTCTAAATTATTCATTAAGTACACCTAGAGATTTATATCTCAGTGTATATTGTTCTCTCTTGTAGCAGATCTCCTTTGCTTACCAAGAAAGATGAAAATGATAAGTGACAAGTGTCTGATAAGCATGAAGGAATTTTCAGTGACCGGAGTTTATAGTACCAATGTGATTTATTGCATGTAAAGCAGGGAAAGATCTAAAACATTGTTGGTATAAAGATGCCTGTCATAAACTGAGAAACTTTGATATGCAGCAGAATGTTCTGTACGATGATAGAGAAATAATAAATAATAACGATGTGGTCAGTAGTGCTGACAGCGAAGAAATATGTGAGGGAAGGTTCAATGGAGATATAAAGAAGAAGGCAGTAAGGCAAGACAGAGTAATGGATGTTTATTGATAGAGCGTTTTGTGAAGAGACAAATAAAAACAAGTTGGTAATGTGTTTAAGTGAAATAAATCAAGCAAGGGGTAGTGTTCAGGTCCATAATGAAATTCGGGGTAGAAAGCCTGACTGCTCCAGTCGGGAGATGAAAGGGATGAAAACACCAATAATCAAGGGGAAGACAGGAAAACATCCATCTGAAAATAAGAGAAGTAATTGGATTAGGACCGGCAGAATCAGGTAGCAGTATAGGAATGCATGATATTTATCTGTAAAGATGCCTGATTGTTTGGCAGACCTTCTATACTCTTTGATGCTTGACGTTCTGATGACTGAGGAGAAAGTCAATAAAGCATTCAGTCAATTAGGTATCTCTCACTTGTTTACTTTAAATCAAACTACTACACAGCTTTATAGGTGTACTGGGCTGATGTGGTAGTAGAGTCTACCCAAAAGGAAACTAGCTCAAACCCCAAAACACCTTACTACTTATACATGCAACAACACGGAAATAAGGCTAAAATAGCATAAAATTAATAGATAATCCTCACAGTACAGTTCCATATCCCTTAGTAGTCTGGGTGCCGTGGGTGGTGACCTCAACTGCTCTGATAAAGTTTTTTTCTCTGCTGACTATTTATTTATTGGGTCTAGGTGATGATATCCAGGTGGATGTAGAACTCTCACCCTTGGAATATTTGAGATATTCAAGATGTCTGCCCAAATACCAATGAAAACCAGAAATGCCTACATCTCTGGTTCTATCCAACTTAGAAACACAAATAAATTGTCAAAAAGTAGGTTTTTTGGGTCAAGGACTTGATTTCTAATTTAATTACCTAATTAACAAGCCTAATTTTGAAAAAAAACTTCTTAACATTCTGGATAGCTATTGACCAATCTAGAAAATTACCTTTTGGGATCTTTAAATACTGAAAAATGTGTAAACAAATGATTACTATTGTCACTGATTATAACAACAATCATAGTTTATTGCAATAATCATATCACTCCAGATAGATATATCACTGAATATAGTTGTTACAAGCCAAGGCTATATATGAGTTATTTTTACCGAAAGTAAGAAATCAGGTTCTAAGTGATAAAAATACTTCATACTTACGATATAAAGGAACTAATTCTTTGTTTCCTCATCTGTCAAACCAGCTATATTTGTTCCATTAATTTCAAGAGACTGTAAAACCAAATTTTGCTGTAAATGCTTGATCAAATGATCTGGCTAGTTCATCATCATTCACATCCTATGCATTCACAAAAGGACATTCCATCATTGCTGTCCTCTTTAGCATGAACAGAATATTGAGCAGGCCATTCCTGAGCTGGAGCATTTAATCAGTTTGAGCAGGCTGTCTAGAACCAGTAGAACATGATCCTATCTGTTGTAGGGTTCAACATCTGTTACCCTTTCTCCTTGTGCCAGCCATGGTAAGTTGGTTCTAAGCTTGGTGGATCGGCATATAGTGAATGGCACCAGACAGCAATCTGAAAGTGTGCTCAGGCAACATTCCTGTTAAGCTAGATACTAACAAAAAAAGCGAGATATTGATAAAAATGTATAGGTTTGTTAGCATCTCGGAACCATCAGGCTAGATACTGACAAAACTGTGAGATACCGACAAAACATGTCCAGATGGTGACAAAAGGGGTTGTTGTCACCATACCGCAATACCATCAGGCTATATGGTGACATAACTGCCAAATTGTCACAAAACCCCTGCTTTTGTCTTCAAAGCCTATATTCTTTGCATGCAACGGGATGGGCATCTCTTTTTAATGTAAATGGAGACTTCTGCGTCACAAAACAACCACATAGTGACAAAAACCATGTTCCCACTAGAATCTCTGTGAAATAATGGTAAGATAGTGACATTTTTGGGCAATTTACAACTAAAGATTTATGATACAAAACTGCAAGACAGTGACAAAATTCATTTTTTCATCAATTTGCCACTGAAAATTGGGTGAAAAACTGGTGAGTTAGTGACAAAAGCATTTTTGGCAAATTTCAACCAAGAATTTGTTGCATAAAACTGCGAGATAGTGACAAAAACCAATTTTCAGTGTTTTCCTGCTAAAACTAGTGTGAAAAATGGTGAACTAGTGAGAAAAAAATCCAGTTTTATGGCAATAACATCTAAAGATCCATGTTACAATACTGCAAAATAGTGACATAAACCATTTATGATCAAATTCCCACAAAGATTTGTGTGAAAAAAAAGTGATTTATTGACAAAAGCCATTTTTCTGGCACTGTACATTTCTCAGTTTTGTGCAACAAATTCTTAGATTGAAAATTTCCAGAAAAACGCTTTTGTTACTATCTTACCAGTTTTTCACACAACTTTTAATGGGAAAACGCTAAAAAGTGGTTTTTGTGACTATCTCAACTTTTTTTACACAGTTTTCAGTTTGCAAATTGCCCAAAAATGACTTTTGTCACTATCTCTACTATTTTTACACAAATTTAAGTGGCAAATTGACAACAAGTGGTTTTTCTGTCACTATCTAGCAGTTTTGTATCAACAATCTTTAGATGAAATTTGCCCAAAAATGGCTTTTGTCACTGTCTCACCACTTTTTTACAGAAATTTTAGTGGCAAATTGACCAAAAATGGTTTTTGTTATTATCTCTTTTTTTTCATCCAGAATTTAGTGGCTAAACAAAAAAAAAATGGTTTTTGTCACTATCTCAGCCTTCTAACATAACTTCTTAGTTTGAATTGCCCAAAAATGGCTCTTATCACTATCTCGCTATTTTTTTCACACAAATTTTAGTTGGAAAAAACTGAAAAGTTGTTTTTGTTACTATCTCACAGTTTTGAAACATAAATTTTCAGATGTAAATTACACAAAAATGGCTTTTGTAACTATCTCAACTTTTTTTCAAACAAATGTCAGGTGACAATACTCAAAGTGGTTTTTATTACTATCTCACAGTTTTGTAACGTGAATTTTTAGTTGTATATTGCTCCAAAATAGCTTTTGTCACTATCTCACAATTTTTTCACACAAATTTTAGTGGGAAAACAGTAAAAAGTGTTTTTTTTCACTATCTCAGTTTCTGTGCAAAGATTCTTAGTTGTAAATTGCCCCAGAAAGGCTTTTGTCACTATCTCACAATTTTTTTCACACAAATTTTAGTGGGAAAACACTAAAAAGTGGGTTCTTTCACTGTCTCACAGTTTTGTAACATGGACTTTTGAGATGAAAATTGCCCAAAAATAGCCTTTGTCACAATCTCACCATTTCTTCACACAAACTTTAGTGGCAAATCAATGAAAAATGGTTTTTGTCACTACTTTGCAGTTGTGTAACAAATTTTTAGTTGGAAATTGGCCAAAAATGGCATTTATCACTATCACTATAATTTTTTCACACAAAATTTAATGGGAAGACACTGAAAAGTGAGTTTTGTCACTATCTCACAGCTTTGTGACACAGATATAAGTCTCCCCTCACCTTATTAAGAGATGCCCATCCCGTTACATGCATAGAACTTGTCTAGATGGTGACAAAAGCAGTTTTTGTCACCACCTGGACAAGTTTTGTTGGTATCTCTCATTTTTGTTAGTATCTAGCTTGATGGTTGCGAGATGCTAACACACCTATACATTTTAGTCGGTTTCTCACAGTTTTGTCAGTATTTAGCTTAACGCACCACAAAACATGAGATGTTGGCGGTGGTGGTGTATACCAAGAAATTTCGGCACTTTTTATGGAGTTCCGACTTTAATGTTAATGGAAGTTGGGATACTTTGAAGTTGACTCGAAGTGAAGTTATGGTAGATCCTATTTCAATATTTCTTAGCCAATACATTCATGGGATATTTATGTTAGCAGATTCCTAATTCTACAACTGGGTAAGGGCATTTGTAAGCTGCAGATGCAGTATAATTAGTTGAAAATCTAATCCTTAACTGTAAACCCTGACCTAGTCATGTGAGTGTGTTGGCAGGGACTGAGAGAAGGTAGTGCATTTAATGTCCATGTTGTGATCTACCACACGTCCCTTATGGTTCCTCTATTTTGCATCTTTACAGGTGGGGTTAATTAGATATCACCATTTGGGTAATTATGAAGGAACTTCTCCACATTGAATTACTGAGTTTTAGCAGGGCAATGACCTTGCATCATCAATTGCAGGATGTCCTAAGAAATGTGTTCCATATGTTTAATATAATTAAAAGAAATTGTCAATAAACTATCTTAAAACTCATAGTCAAAAGTCTGATCACATTACAGTTTACTGGTAAAGGTGTTCAAACTATGTATGTCTACATCTGCATGTATTTAAAATTTGAATGGTAACATTAAAGATGGATCCTCAACAACATTATCAAAAACAGAACAATGTTAATATGCACAAAGGTTTGAATGTTTCAATCGAGATGAGGCCTTCAGGTTAATGTTTCATGCATTGTTTTCAGGTGATTTTCCCATGATAATCTCTATTCACTCTCACAAAAGCTACAGGCCTAATACTACATGTAAATGGAGTTTATCCAGGTACAACTAATGCTTTCCTCATCTTGCTTCATGAATTCTTGATTGTATTTTGTACATATTCAGGTTGAAGCCCATCACTACCTTCGATAAATCCATGACATTCATTTGTGAACTAATCCAGCTTAGTCTAAGTAAGCAGCACCTGCAGGTAGGGACAGCTCCACACCTTTGAACATAATGCTGATAGGAACTTTAAGAGTGACATTTTGCACTATTACATCATGTATTTCAGTCATCAAAATGTATGGTCACCGTACGGCTCTGCAAGGCTACAATCGTGACTGTTGAGGGCATGGGCGTGTACTAGTGACCAAGTTAAGTCTGTGTAGGTGTTCCATATATATACTAAGAGAGGGTTGGCCACTCAGGGCCTTTGCTGCCCTCTGGCAGATACCCTTTGAACTATTTCCTATACATAAAGCCATGGGTGACAGAGGTGAGGGGGGACTTTGGCAAAGTCCCCCCTCACCTCTGTCACCTATGGCTATGCATAGGAATAGAGCTGCCAGAGGGCATCATCAGTCATAGAGTCTCACACTCTCTCCTTAGTATATATAGATAACAACTACACAGATCCAACGTGGTAACTAGTACACGCCCATGGTTGAGGGAGAGATTGTATATGATGACGGGATTTACAGTTCTAGTGGGATTTATGATATCTACATCATAATGTATACAGCACACAAGAGATATGAGAGAATACTAGCATAACTTCTAAGGGCACTTCTGATGTAGGACCCTGTACACACGTAATGCTAAATATATGAACGGTCCGGAATGAATTGAATTGCCAGGATTCATAGTATAGTGTACATAAGAAGAGATGAAAACCCTACTGACGAAGAATGTAGGAGATGAATCCCTGTTCTCAATACCAAAATATTTCCAACAGGATTTTCCATCTAGGATAGAGTCAGTAAACCTTTGTTATATTACAAAATATGAAAGGGTATAAACATTTGAATTCACAAAGTAGATGTTTTACTCATGGAGTTGATTGATAATTCTGTGCTTTACATGTATGGTCACATGCCACAAATCAAATAGATCCAATGGGAAATTAAACAGGGTTTATTGTGATTTAATTCCTGAGTGTTATAGCTATGGTAGCTTTTGATAATCAAGACAGGTTCTCAGCATTCCAAACTCAGAAATTGCAATTAAAACCTCTATCAGGAATCTTTGAAGTAGCACCAGTTTTTTTTCCTATATCTCAGTCTGGACTTCTGGTGACAATGATACAAATCGAGTCCAAAATGATGCATCGCCATCTATACACCATAGCCTCCTAGCCCCCTTTCAGGCGAAAGTTTGCTTGGTATCCAAAGGTGAAACAGAATTCAAAGACTTAAAAGGGAGTTTTTAGGAAAGCTAGGGGGACAACCCCAATGACATGTACCCATAATCATGTACTCTCTGATGGGTTTGGGAGCGGCAATAAATGAGGAAGCCTGTAAGAGGCAATGCTATAAGAAAATATCTCAATATTATAAAAAGTGGAAACCCTATTTATCTGTTTAATTGTCCATGACTGGTGACATATATCACTATAGGTCTATCCCCGTGTGAGTAAGTATGTACGGAAAGGTGGTCAATGAGCCAGGAGAGGGTTAAGAAGTTCGGGCCAGGACTCAACCATTTATAGCAAATTGATATTCTGAACTGACTGGTGCTGGATGTGTTTAAACCCAAAAGTGTTTAGGTGTCTAAGTATTAGGTGTGTAGGTTTAGGACTATGTGTTTAGAATCTGATGGTGTTTAGCTGTAAGTGTTTGAATATATTAAGTGTGTAGGGATCACACACTATTTAGATAATATGGTGTGTATCAGCAAACACCATTTTTGCAGTGTAGGTCTATCCACGTGTGAGTAAGTATGTATGGAAAGGTGGTCAATGAGCCAGGAGAGGGTTACGAATTTCTGGCCTGCAGTGTGTTGCTCCTATGGTAAAAAGAGCTGTCAGTAGGTACCCTGTTTTCAAAAGAAGTCATGCTCTGCTTCACCATTCAACTTGCACCCACCACATTAGTCTGAAAAGTCACCTGTCTTGTTTAAAACATAGAGAGCTGCACTATCAGGTACCTACTTATGTCACACACTCTATAGTATATTATACTGACTGACTTCTCCCAACTAGGTACCTACTCAAATCCCCTTTTTTAGCACCCTACTTGAATGACCACTTGTGAGCAACAAAAAGGACAAGCTATAGCTACATGAAAAGAAAGGACTGGAAACGAGGGCATTTTTAGCCAGCTCCTCCTTTTACTATAGGAGCAACACCCTCCATGACTCAACCATTTATAGCAAATTGATATTCTTAATGTGACTGGTGCTCCACATTGAAGCTACACTGTAAAAAATGATGTTTGCCAAAATAACGATGGAACCCTAGTGCCAAAGGTGCTTGAGATACATAGTTACTTTTACAGAGATTCCTTATATACTTGTGTACCATCATACTGCCACCTGTTGTTTCTTGTAAACACTACACTGGTTCACTGTTGTACATTTACGTTGGTCCACAGTTCCGTTTCATGAGGACGCCTAGTAGAGTCAACAGATAGTTTTTATCTCTAATACTCAAATTCATATATCTGTCATATGTATCTACAAATCATTCGTTTTTTTTTCTGAACGAAGACATTCTTCTCACATGACCGTCAATAAACACCTTAGCTGTTGTTGTTTTTCAAATGACCTTTTCTGAGCTGTAATGCGATGCCCATGCATCTTCATTCAAAAGTTTTCAACTTTTGGGAAAATGTGGTAACAAATTTTGATGTACAAAAAGAGTCAACTAGGCCCACTCATGTCTTTATTGTAATAAAACAGAGCTCATCCTGTCTGGGAAAGGGGAGACTTCGGGGAGTCACAATTTGTGGTTTTGTAGCATATGACAGCCTTTAGATGGTTAGTTTCGGTGGTATTAAAGGGGCCAGCAAATTTCTCCAGGGAGAAGATGGATCAGAATCACAGGAACATAGTTGATCCAGAACTGGTACCAAATAAAATCTAAGAACCTGGAAAACAATCATGGCAAAATCTCTCACCAGGAGCTGAGAATCAATAAATAAACTGCAGAGTAAAATAACTAGGGAATTTAGCATGACTTCAAATATCATCTAGTAATGTAGACAACCAAACTTTGTTTAAGAACTATTGCATGTGCTATAATTTGTTATTCATTAGGCAATTAAGGCAATAATTATTTTGAGAGGAGCTTGGTAAAGCTTGTAAAATTCTTCAATCATACTCTGTCATAATGTGTCTAATATACCAAACACATAGTCCAGAATGGAAGGATGCTGTTTCAGATGGTGAAAAATAATTGAACCCACTTAATACTGGCCTCAGCCAAACCGCAAGTACCCGTGTTCACCTACACATACACCATACATAGAACATCTAGAGATCTGAGATATGAACGGTGCAAAAGAGATTACCCCTACTCCACAGTCTCGCCCTTATGCCTTCATACCTCAATTCCCTCCGCTTCATTACATTAGCATCCCATTTACTCCCCCTTTAGGGAAAAAAGATGAAAGGCAAACTGGGATGGAAAAGGACAAAGGCTCTATCATAGAGCTCTTTATAATGGATGATTTTATGATGGGATTATGTTCTTGCTGTTATTGCTTTCATGGTTTAGATGTTACCTCAACTGTTTAAATGTCAATTATTTGCATACAGTCAATAATTGGAGAAGGTGTTAGGGACAGTGCATTATATGGCATCTACTCTTCTTCCAATTTATCAGTAAAACCATTTCACACAACTTATGCTAGAAGATTTTACCCCTTATCACAGTTCAGCAGTTTGGAAAGCAAACTCATTATCAGTAGGTGTTAGCTCCTCGATTTTATATCCTATTATTCCTAAATAATTGGTGAAAGTGACCTTTTTCCCACCTTCACTTAAATATTTAGAACATATCAGCACCTTATCACTCTGAAGAGGCTAGAAGTTAAATACTGTGCTGCAGGAATATCCAAATGACATATTTATAAGGATCTAACCTCTTGAACCATACAAGAAATTCTCAGGGGAAAGATGCCTTTCATGGGCCTCGTCATATGGATTATGTATCCATGCACATAGAGCTTGGACCCTTGAGGCATGTGTTGCACTGTGGGGAGAAAGGAGGCATAGAGACCAGGAAGTCACCACCAGGTCAGACAAGTGACTGTTGAAGGAATATGGATGGGGTGTCGGGAGTTTATTGTCCCATTGGGGATTTAGACTTATACAGCAGTCACTTGAGATGTAACTGATAACCAGCATGACGCTGTCCTTGCTGTCGTGGACTGAGAAACTTCAGTGGCACACTGTATAATAATCTATAACCCTTTTTTCCTGATTTTGTGTGGAAGTTTTCCTCTTGTGTATTTAGGTTTAGGAAAAGATATGAAAAGATGAGGAATTAAACCCAACTTTGGAATTGATGGTTTCTTAAAATATATTGAAATCTAAGAAAATCAGAACAACTCAAAGGAATGGCAACTTGTGGACTGATGTTTTGGGGCATCATCAATGGCTCTATGCCAGTACCTTGGTAACAATGTTTAGAGGGCAGATAATTATATGCAGCTCTTTTGAAAGATGTTGGGGCATTTCTGCATTTAAACATAATAATCAATGGATATAATGAATTACAGACTTTGGTGTTTCTAAAGATGCCCGATCGAGCAGGAGTAAAGAACTCAAACTAAGAGACATAACCCAGCTTTTACTATGTCTGCATTTATAGCTTTGCATTAGTGAACATTCCTGGTGTCATTCAGGTTTGAAAAGTGTAGAAACATGGCCCTGACAGTTTGGTTTTGCATTAATTGGAGATTATAATGAGAGTACGTTTTTGAAATTTTCCTGAGAGGAGGAAATGGCTAAAAGGGCCATTATCCCAACAAAGTTATTTCACGTTGTAATTATAGTGCCAGGCTTCAAATCATATCCATGGGAAATTAAGGAATGATTTTTTGCTTTAACTTTTTAGGGCTCATAGTAATTTGAAAATCTAGCACATTTGCAAGGATTTCATAATGTAAATGCTTCTAAATTATGATGAACTCAGGAATGTTCAGAGAATGTTCGTCATTTTGACTACCTAACGTTGTAGTTTTAGGTATCGTCAACTTGAGGACCTAAAGTGAGGATCTTCCATGTTTTCAGTGCATGACGGCCATTAACATGCTCCAGTGATTACAGCACTGCCTCTGGAGGCCATTTATTTGGGTACTACGACTGCATATTGCCACTATGATTTGGCAACCTGAATGTTAGTGCATGGCTCTATGTACACTAATCAATTATGTAATAACCAAAATGATTCTGGCAGGGCAGTCATAGTGCTGCAGGTACTATAAGACTAAGACTGTTGGGCTGTATTGTCACCAATATAAGGGTTCCCACTATGAGTTGAAAGTGAGCAGTAATAGCCTCTAGAAATGACCTCCAGTGCATCATTATGACAAGGGAATATGCCTCTATCTTATTTTGCAGCTCTAAAAGGGTAAGTGTATTTAATTTGGAAAGACATTTTTCTCAGTAGCATTTTATGAACATTTAATGTATCCACCAGTATGTATGCTTTTGTTTTATAGAAGACTAGTGAGGACGATACAGAGCAAATGGAAAACATCATCAGGTTACTTTGACTCCTTTATAAGACTAATAGAAACATTTATCAAGGAAGACTGGGAGACCATTTGCATACATATGTTAAAAGGGTTAATTAAAGGAATTCAACATCTTTTTTTCAGAAGTGAAAATGGTAATAGGCAGAGATGAGCTTATTTATATCCTGGCATATCAATCAATACTAGTTCCTGCACTGCTCACCTGGTGTCCTCCCAGTAGGCTGTCGGGTAAGAGAGCAGATCAACAACCTCCTACTTCTTGATGAATCAGAGGAAGATTTTCAATAGCATTTTGGCTTGGCAGATTCACTGAAGTCATTTTCATGTATATATGATACTAAACCGATTTGGTGAAACACACTGGGCATTTGGCACAGCGTGCTACAATTACAAAGTGTGTCATCTCATCATTTATGCATCATGCCTTGATGCACCTGTGCATCAGAAGTCCTTAATTGCTGCACACGTCCTCTTGATGTATCAACAGGGCAGTGATACCATAAAACCTGCAAATAGCCCACAGCTTTTAGACCATAGGGAGGTGAAGTCACGTCACGTGCAGGCGGATGCCAGGCGGATTCTGAGTTCAGCATATTATCGCCTGCAAGCTTGAAGGATAGGGGAAAATTTTAGGCCTGGCATAACTTTTTTAAGAGTGAGAGTTGAGCCTTAAAATTTCATATATGGTGGGCCCTTGGGTCAATTCAAATATTGGTTATTTTAGTTCCAAATCAGAAATTTTTTTACGACAAAGTTTATCGCGAGACTTAGCCTCCCTATTTCAAGCTTCTGATGCGGCTTCTAGCGCTCCAGGAACTTAGGGTATGGCATATATGACAGGTTTTACCTATATAGACCTTACTAAGAAATGGGCACCATTTCAGGCCCCTCCTGCAGCTTATAGCATTCTGCCAAAGTCAGGGTATGGCTTATTCCGTGGGTGCAGCTTATACATGGGGTCAATAATCCTGCAAAGTTATAGCGTGCTTACCCAGGGGGCTAGATCAGCCCTTAGCGATTAACAGGTTGCATCAGTCCAAGCTTAAATTGACATGTCGATGGCAAAATTAATATATGTAGAGCATTATATCATGTTCCATAATACCACATGTATATGTAAGGTTTATATACATTAAGGTCCCCATGTGTGCCTTATAGAATAAGCTAAAGTTGGCCTTAAATGTAGGGATTCACAACGTTAGAACAGTAGGAAAAATGTTATGTTTTCCAAAGCGCCTTGTAGGTCTGGCATATCCAGGGTGGGCATTAAATATGGGATGCTCACTGTATGCAAAGGTGCACCATTATACAAAATAGGCATGCACTTCTCCTATATACATGATGAATTCATGAGAGGCTGAACATGACTTAGTATGAAAAAAAGAACAACACTTGAATCACCAAATTCCGAACCTAGGGCTATATCACAGCATTCTGGTCCTTGGATCTATTTTAATACAACCTACAATGTCCAAAACACCACCATAACCACCAAATCTAGGCAAACTGTAGGATCTGTCTCCTAACATGTACAGAGTTGTAAAGGGCTAAGGTACAGGAATGTATAATTATTTTATTGTTCTGTACAGTCCATGACTCTTCCATCCATTTTAAGAAGTTGATATAATCTAATTGGAAACATAATGTCTGTTGAATGGTTGTACACTAATATGATCAGTCAAGAACCCAAATAGGGAGCAAATTGTTATGAAATAGACCCATGTCTAATCCTTGCTGACTGCAGTCTGGAATCAGTCACCATTATGTGGTGTTGGTCCCTGGCTAGCACCACTCAACCAGTGTTAGATCTATGTATAAGACTGCAGGCATGCCATAGGCAAATGTGGGTGTCAAGAGGCATTTATTTGTCTGAGCAGGCACAAGCTGTCTGAGGTGAATTCAACTTGCAGGCCATTTGTGAAGAGCCTACTATAACAGCCTTCAAATTGAACTACAATCTGTATACGAAGCCAGTCGGCTTCAGCTCTCTTTTGTGTTGTCTTGCTCTAGTAGGCTCCAGAAAGATTAACCTCACTTTAAAGTTTTTCAAGACACTTTGAACTGTTAAAACCCTCCTAGAACCATGAGGTGTACTGTTTTTAGTGTGATGTTGGATCTTGGCAGAGTTTCAGAAATTTCCAATGTGGTTTACATTCTTAACATTAAACTGTCAGAAAAGTCCTATTATGGTTCAGAAACATGTCCTAACCCCAAATCACTCAAAAGTTCTGATCCTAGACAAAGGTGGATCCCTCCTTTTTGAAAAAACCTGATTCAGCACTGTCAGGTTAAATTTGTGCTACAGTAGTAATTTGATGTGGCCTATCGGAAGGGCTTTCTCATGATAGTAAAACAAGAATCCTTTAAATTGTAGTGGGATCCTCACACTAATGCCACAAGAGCCATGTATAGATCTAGCAGGCAGAACTTGCTATACTTACACAAGTATGAGTGATCTATCAAGGAGTTAGTTAGTCTGTGCACACTCATATCACAAAACAATTACCTAAAGAAAAGGCTTGATGCACTCATCTATCCAATGGTGTCAAGTCGAGATGACCGCATGGACATCTAGATGCAAATCCTGCGAAACTACACTGTAGAAATGAAGTCAAAATGACAACAGAATCCTCATCTAAAAGTTGCCATATATCTGTAATGATTTCCACAGAGATTCATTATATACATGTGTACCACTGTACTGCCACCTAGGGCTATTAGTAAACATATTACACTGGTTCACTCGTATACAACGACAGTGGTGTCAGTCTACACTCTGGGCACAGGCATGATTACAATTGCAAATCAACACACAGTAATCAGATGGTACTGAATAAGCGATGCCGCATGCACATATATAGGAATTATACTTGCACTGCATCTTAAACAATGATTAAGCGTTTCTGCCATCACAATCAAACTTACAAGCCAAACTAAGCTTTATCGAGTCTGCTAGATAACGTTGCATGCCAAATGTTGCAAAGCACACTTGCATGTTAGCCTTGAATGTATATGGTTCTAACGCATTGAGGAAAATGTAGTTTATCCAGAGCTAGGGGATAAATGTATTGATATAATTTTATTTTCTGAAACCTGGTTAAATGACACTGACAATTCACAATTGTATTCCTTTCCCAGATATAATATGTTCAGACAGGTTAGAATAAGTGTTTCTAGGGAGGGGGACTGTGTGCTCATGTAGATGAAGAACTGCCATGTTCAGTAGAGAGATTTAAGGAATTAAATAGGTGCAACGACCCTATAGAAGTGCAGTGGTTATTCTCAGCCAAAGGTTCAGCGAAGAAACCTATCATATGTTATGTCTATAGACCACCAAATGGGAAATTACAAGATATTATTAAGGCATTATTTCTTCAAATTGATAAACTGGATACTTATGATGTATTTGTATTAGGTGATTTCAATGTAAATACACTGGTTAATTCAAACGAAAAAAAAATATTATATGAAAGCTTTAATCAATTTCACTTGGTACAGTTGGTTAATCAAATTACAACTAACTCGGGCAGCAACACATGTATTATATGCATCTTGTCTTCTCAAATTGTGATAATATTGTGTCTAGTGATCCTTTAAACATACATGCCTCTGATCATCTCCCTGTTCACCTGTTAAGGCACCAAGTTTATGTCAAAAATACATATAGAACTTTTTGAGGAAGGTCATATCAAAATTTTGATATTAACAAATTCTATCAAGACTTGTCGAGTTGTGACTGGAGATTTTTCAATAATTCTGATGATCCTACTTTATGTTGGGACATTATTGAAAATTGGATGAAGAGAATGCTCGACTTGCAATGTCCTGTGAAGCGCTTTATTAGAGAGAATGAATGACAAAAATGTACATTTATTGGAGGCCAGGAGAAAAAAAGACAATGTTATTTAATGGCATAGGGCGCATTTACTAAGAAATGCAGTTAATATGGAGATTGAGCTAGCTAAACAAAATTATACTCTGATTTGTCTGACGTTTACACAAAAGATTCATAAAAGCTTCGGTTCGTTTTGAAAGAATTCCTTCCATCTAATAAAGGTGCTACAAAGACAATAAACCTCATTGATGACCAGGGGAGAGAAGTTGTCATGGAAAACACATAGAAATTTATGAATAATGTTTTTGCAGAGATAGGCCCTAGACTTGCTCAGCTCCATGACACTGATTTTTCTTTTAAGGGGAAAAGGTGTACAGTCTTAAAAGAGATCTATGTATCAAAGTTATTGGCCATTGAATATGTACCTACTCATATTTTTAGGTCTACTGTTACACTTTTCTGAAAGGTGTATTAAGGTAGGATTTCAGGGTAATTCAGCTGAACACATGTTCAGTGCAATAATTGTCAGAGGTAGGTTGGAATTACATGTAATATACACCAATATGACCATAGTTGGTGTCTTATGAAAATGGGTTCCATTACATAAGGCGTTGCTAGGCATGAAATGAAAATGGAACAAAAATGTTTTTTTTTAGCTTCTTCTTCTTTGAATTGCAATATGGGTCAGAAATACATCATGATTTTAGTTCTAATTATTGGAAAATTATTATGAGGTCATTTCCTGTAGACCTTTTGTTTTTAGTCGATATTCCAATTATTAAGGTCAGGAGAGCTCTTCAAAGTTGCTTAGTTACTAAAAAATGGTAAATTCCCGAGGAAAAGGGGTGAAAATCACATTTTTTTAGTAACTAGGCAACTTTGAAGTGCTCTCCTGACCTTTATAATTGGAATATCGACAAAATAAAAAAAATGGATGATTCTCAAATCACCAGATCTGAAAACCATTCTCAATTTCCATCCCATAATGCCCTTAAAAGTAAAAGAAGCTTAAAAAGAACGTTTTTGATCCATTTTCATTCCATGCCTAGCAAAGCCTTATAATATGAAACATATTTGAATGAGACATCAACTATGGTCATATTGGTGTATTTGACATGTAATTCCATCATACCTGTGAGAAATAGTGCACTAAAATATGTTTAGCTGAATTACCCTGGAACCCTACCTTCAGATTATAAACCTCGTTTGTATTACTGGAAAAATACCTGATAGCTGGAAAGATGCTACCATCACTCCTTTACCCAAGGGTGGATACCCTACTAGTACTTTTAATCTGAGACCCATAAGTGTGTTATATGAGATACAAAACAAGGCGGTTATCAAATAAGCACATCAACTCATGACTCTATCTCAGTTTTGGGGGCAGGCCTGCATAGTCTGATCTTGGTCACCTGTGCCCAGGTAGCCATCACACACACAAGAAGGCCACTATATTGTTTGGTTGGTGCCCAATTTTTTTCTTTGGTGTGTTTTCCTTAATAAATTAAGGGCCTTAAGAGCACCAATTGTGACAAACTATATTTACTGTTTGGTTCTATTTCCTTAGTTAAGTATAGCAGTTCATACATATGATGTTTTATATAATAGAAAACTCGGCAATATTACTATGGCAGCTTTTATAGATATTAAAAAGGCTTTTGATTCAGTTAATCACATGACTTTATTAAAAAAACTGGAACAATATGGAATTCGAAATAGAAATCTTACCTTAATTGAGAACTACCTCTCTAGATGCCAGCAATACTCAATATCCAACCATGTCCGTTCTGGGAAGGCAAAATTAACATGTGGGGTACCACAGGGTTCCATATTGGGATCTTTGTTATTTTTAGTATGGAATTATATACTACCAGGTATATTTACATAATGAATGTGTTATGCGAAGGTACTACTTTTCCACCAGGGCGCATTGATATCTATGACGTCTTAATGACATTTCCTGCAGTATATGAGCCCCAACAGTTGAACTAATGGTCAAATTGGCCTCATGTGCTCGAGCGGCACACACCATGCTGGGTGGTGTTGGAAAATTTTAAACTTTTTCGGTATAATCGAGTTAATAGTGCGCCTATACCTACAGTATGGGTAGGAACGGTACATCTGGTAGTGGATCCAAATCCAAAACTAAGAAGTCACCTAAGAAGGAGAAAAATAAAGCCAATTTGAGGATTTTGAGCGGTGTGAATACTACTATGGTTGGACTGGAGCCACCTTCATCAAAAACTACTGAGGATTTGTTAGATTCAGCCGTTGACCAGAACATTTTGGACCTGGAAGACCGTACTACCTGTATAGAGCAGCAGTTAGCTAATATTAAGGGTCTATTGGAGAGGCAGGCAATGACATTGGTGAGCTGGGAGTCGAAGAGGGACCATGCACGTGGCGATGTTTATCAACAATCTTCCATTGATGCTGTATCCAAGCAAAGGGGGCATGACCAACAGAGATCACCTGACTACCACGGGCTCAATAGCAACCAAAGGACGCGACGCCATGTTGGATCGAGCCTGGCAAGTTGTTCCAAATCCACTTCTTACCGTAGTGTTTCATCAAACTCCTCATCACCTATGAATTCAACCACCTCTGGGGCAAGTCGTTGACATAGCCATAAGGATAGAGGTATATTTGACCAGAAGAATTTTCTAAAGAAGTGTGAAAAACCTGACAGTATTGAAAGGTTGTTACTCATAAATGTGAGAATGATGAAGCAGCTCATTGAGGAGGAAGAAGATATGTTTGGTGTGGTAAAACATATAGAGGTACTGGTGGAGAAATTGTCTACAAAAATATACACCCTCAAGGCATTAGTAGCATATGATCCTTCTGTGAAAACTAGAGAAAACTCTGATGGGGTAGAAGCTTTCAGTGATGTTAGGAGTGAGGATATCTTGAGGCATTTGTCTTATGATGGGACAGTACAGGCCCAAAAATTTAGTTCAACCAAGCCTAAAAGTTTCAAGTCGAAACAGTGGACCCGCACTTGTTAAGCATTCAATAGGGCTGAGGGTTGCTGGGAGGATCCGTGTAGATATCGTCACATTTGTGAGGTACGTGGTTTGTCTAACCATGGTAAGGACAAGTGTCAAAAGAATAGGACAGAGTGGATAGTGTAGGGCAGGTTCCTATGTAGGAATCTGAAAAATTGGTGCCTGATTTTAATGTAGTATGTGTGGTAGATCCTCCTGAGCCCCCCGTTTTAGTCATTTCGGGTGAGAATAATAATAATTATCATCCTTGTGATAGTAACAAGAATCTTTTTATAACCCATAGGGCCCAGTTCAGGGCAAGTTGGATCCACTGTTTAGAGTGGAGTGTGTAAATAAACCCAGCATCATGGTCTATGACAGGTGTGTCAATGGTGTATGTAAGAGTGAGCATTTTATTTATGGTCGAAAAGCTCAAAATTTACCATGCAAAGTGGCAAGTTTTCTTAGGCAGTCAGACCTTATTATAAACCAGATAGATTCTGATTTTCTATGGTGTGGATTCACTGAGGGATTTGAAATAGTTGATCCAGAATGCAATACGAGCTATGATTGTAAAAATTACAAGTCAATTGATTGTATTGGGGATGATGATGTGCATAAAATTTGATACCTTGTTTTTTCTCACATTGTGTATGCGAAATGATCTTATATATGATGGTGTATGCATTCATAAGTAAACTATGTTTGTGCTAAATTGAGGAAACTTGATATATTTTTTCTTCACATTTATGTATGAAGGAATGACGCTATATAAGATGGTCGACAATGATTGTAAATTACTGTATGAAGCAGAAATGATTTTCGCTAAATAAAGTTTAAATTTGTCATTAAAAAAAATAATCTAGGCAGTTTTATATATTATTAACAGAGCAGGTTGCATGCTAGTTATTGGAAGGTTGTTTAGATATAGTTGACTCCTACAGACTTCACTGATAATATGAACATTTTAGATTGGGGTACCATATGCTGTCATTGGAGGTGTAAATACATTTTCATATACAGAACAGTGGTTGATTTAAACAGGGCACTGGGCTGCATGCTTCCTCCTTTTTGACCGAAATCTAGACTTAAGTCCCTTTTTTATATAGCCCTAAACCTAGTCAAAAGTGCAGTTTCTTTGTTCTAACTCTTGCCACTGCAGAGAGGGACCAATCAGGCAGCACCATTTCCACTATGATTTCTCTGACCACCCAGCCACACTCTCCAGTGTTAGTTCCCCCAGTGCTCACCTGGTGTCCTTCCAATCAGCTCTCAGCTTGGTGAGCAGCTTATGGCTAGAACCACTTACTCCCTTCCCTTCCTCCCAGTCTGGCTCTTACTGCTGCTGGTCTAACACCAACAGCCCTGGCGGGCTGATCACTAGGAGCCTGGGTCTGAGGTACTCCCTCAGAGCTCACACAAAGTTGACTAATTCATTTAGCAACTCACTCACTGGCAGGTACAGAGAGACTGGACATTTGAGAGCATGCTATATATGTAGGATGCATATGAGGTTGAGTGACTACTATACAGATTTGGAACATGTGGACTATGGAAACACCCTGGACTGAGATCACTCTTTTAACTAGAGCACTCTATCATGACACAACTAGTGCCCTACCTTAATGGGACTGCTGTATATCCTGTGTACATTGGCATTGATAAGCCCAGATGAGAACCATGCAGATAGTAGTTGATCTCTAGCCCAGTTAGTATCTGGACATATGTGACAACACTCTCCAATTCAAATGCAGCCACCTCTATGTTATTTCCCCTCCACAGATGTATGGTGACTGAAACATACGGATCTAGAATTACAAGGGGAAAAAATAAATTTATTTATAATTAATTTGTATGTCTTGGCAGTAAGGGAAATTTCAATCTAATCAAAGTGATCAAGGCTTTGGTCAATCAAAGTAATATATCCTGCACTGTATTATTCTTGCAATCTGTGGCCATGAGGAGCAATCCAGGTCTGGAGGACATCCCTGGAGTAACTGACACTGAATCAAAACCTGCAAATCATTTACAAACAGGTCTAAGGAAAACGGCCTGCTGCAGGGATTTGGGAAGCTGTTAGGCACAGTCATGGACACACAGAGGGACCTACCCCATTTATCTCTCTGTAGACAGTACTGGGGCACAGACTGCAGTGTGAAGCTGTGACACACTGAGCCCTTCACTGCTGAGTTTCATAAAGGAAAGTTAGAATAGGATAGTGCACTATACATGCCCCTTATGCATCCAATGTGTCTATCACAGTAAAAGTCATTCCTGATGACGTGGGCAGAACTCCCTGATAAGGTAAAGCATGGAAGGTTATTACTCCTAAAGGTGAATATAAAACGTCCCTTCATATAATAAGGGATCTCATGTTTCACCTTGCCTGTGAAAAGAACATAAAGTGCCCCAAAAGGCGAATAAAGAATGCTTTTAGTAATGTTGTCTATAATGAATGGAATAAATAGAGGGCAGTGGAGGGAGAATTAAAAGTTTGGTGTCCTTCCCCTCCTCCAACCCTGTCAAAGACTGCTAAAAGTGTATTTTCATGCCACTGATGGCATGGAATAAATACAGAGCAGCACAGGTATTGTGTAAAACGTGCTGGTAAAACCCATTCTACATTCACGGTTGATGCACCTTTACTAATCAGAGAAATAGTAAAGGCAGGTTAAAAGGTAGCACTGGCTGCAAGGCAGCACTGGCTACTTATATCAAACACAAACTAAACTGAGAAGTATTTCAAAAGACAAAATATAGGACATTGGAGAGAAGAAGCACAGTGGGACAGATATAATTATTGACTACCATCTACTCCTTGTCATGGTTTGTACCTACCATCACTAGAGTAAAGAAACAGTTTAGGAACACATTCACCAAAGGGCAGAGGGGCGGACCTGCATTACTTGGTCAGGCACATGGGACTAAAGGTGAGTGTGCATTGATGCTATAGTTTTTGTGGATCTACCTTTCTTCATGAATGATCCCTCAAAAGGTTCTTGCTATAATATTTATTGTCAGTTTCTTTGATTGGTTCTGGGCGAAACCTGGAAGAAACTAAACTGAAAACCTGGAAGGTTCAAAACTCATCAGTAGTGATGACTTTAGGTCCTCAAATAGATAATACTTAAATCTACGGCGTTAGGTTATCCAAATGAAGGCTTTATGTTGCATAAATGCAAGACTGATAAGACCCTAACTGAGCTGAATCCATGTATCATAGTATACAACAGCTCTCACACAGAGACACTGTCACTAGCGGTTGAAAATATATATGGTTTTTTGTCCTGAAGGGACTATGGGGAATCAGTGCAGCTAGTGTATGTGAAGGCTAGATACATTAGTCTGTCAATAAAGTGTTAAATTCCTCCACCCCATGTGTACTGTACCCTGCTGATGACTTAGCGTCACCCTGGGACCATTTTTCGTCCTTTGTCCCTCTCCCCTGCTTCCCTGCCAAAACCCCGTCTGAGCACCCTATATCATATATAAAGGTTACACTTTATGATATAGCTACCCCTTGACTTAGTGTTCCACTTTGCCTACCATAAGGTTGTTATCGATCTACATTTTAAAGTGGCATAGTCCGATGGTTGGGGCTCAAAAATCAATCTTCTGAAAAATGAACCAGGGTGTTCATATAGATCATACTTCCTATGGTACTTGCTTTATTTGCTCTCCTTACCCATAATTCAGCTCAAATTTGAAGGAATTGTTAGATTTATGCCTGATTTGCATGCCAAAAGTCCATCCATTAAGAATACACTTTGAAATAAAAACTGCTAGGTCCTTGAGAACCCCTCTCTAACCTTGTATAGGGTAAAGATACCAACAGATGGTCCGCTCACACCTAAGTATGATGTTATTATGTACAGTGTATGGACCACATTTAAGTAGGATTTGAAAAATGAAAAATAATATCAGACTAGGGTAGATCAACCAAAAGACGGCCGTTCCTGTGCAGGTTTTTTATAAGGGATTTGTAGTAGCTAATATCTCTAAGACTATTTGATCCTCAGGCTCAGGGAAAGATAATGGTTTGGGCATTTGTACCTGTTACCTGTCTAAAATACATTTTTAAACATTTCTCAGAACATCCTAAAGGGTTTATTTTAACCTTGAGGCGTCCACTTTATATGCATTCTTTCAATGGAGCTATCTTGATCAAACCAGCATTTCAAAAATGAATAAGTGCCTTAAATGAACATACAATAGAATGACAACGTTACAACTACCGCATGATTATGAAAATGTATGTTTTATAATGGCTAAATTTGAATGATAATTTCAGACATTTAGGTGATGGGTACTGTAAATCCCATGAAAAAAGAGGTGCTAATCTAAAATCTACACTAAAGAGGCTTTGTTTCAGCTTCCCTTTGACAAACCTTTAATATGCATTATAATATCCCTGCCTTGGGTTACATTATCATACTCTCAGGATCACATAAGCTCTGTACATACTAATGATATTATGATTACAGTGAAGGTTGAGATGTGCATATCAGAGCAGCATTATCCAGTTACATGTATTTTATCGCACACTATTCTGGGCATTAGTCTCATGATGTTATCTTAAAAGAATCTACAGTTTCTATAAGTTTAAATGCATGAATAATTCCCTGAGGGATGGCCGGCTCAAGGTGAAATGGTGGACATCTCATGGTGTAATTTGCATGTTCCAAGATTTAAGTCCTACACTGAAAGTTTCTAACATTTCTGTACTTTTTCTTATGCCATCATCTTGTAGTGTATTTATACCTGTAGTCAATATGAGGTATATGTGACCAATTTTATGTTTAAAATATGCAACCTAAGTTAGAATTTTTTTAGGAAATGACGAGTTTGTCATGATAAAAAAGGTCAAACTTGGGTACTTTAGTGCATCATTATACAATGACAATTACTTGATATATCCCAGTAGATCATTCCATGGGGTACAATAATACCTCTATTATGACAATATCAGTGTCCTAAGGCCAGGTAATTCATGTGAATGTGAAAAAAAGGTTATAGGTGGACAACTCAAGGTATGTGGTCGTCTTTAGGTCAATTTAACAAGCCTCTACTGAACTAAAACCTCCCAAAAATGTAATAGAATGTCTCCCACTTGAGTAATACTGGCAGTAAATGAAATTGATTTGACTTTGGCTTACATTTTCTTTAGGAAGCTTATATCTGACATAGGTCAATGTATTATTTGCTTTTTTACCATAATTGTGGCCACGTGAGGGAAAGCATGCCTGCTGTGGGGAAATGGCTTTTTAAGGTTTAAGTCACCAGCTTTAAAAATCAAATATCTTGAGCTAAAATATCCCCAGTAGTTTTGCTGTAATTGCTTGTCAAACATAGGTTGGTGTGTACAACTGAAAAAAAAAAGAAATAAGCTCTAGATGCATTATATCCTTTTATAAACACTAATATTGCAAAAAAAAAAAGGTTTTGTGGAAAAATAACCAAGGAAATGTAATGTTTTTGTCATAAAATTGGTTCTAAAGGGAATTTTTGAGCTCTGTTTTCAGTTTCAGGTTCCTGAAGGAATTTCAAAAAAAATGTTTGTGGCCAAGATTCTCAATTGAAATAGGGCAGTGATTTCTATGGCAACCAGAAACAGGGCGACTTGGTGATTTGGAGTCCTTAGACATGTACCAAACCAAAAAGCATTCAAAGATTTATTCACCACAATTGGTACCGTTCAGGTCATTTTGAGGCCCTACCTCATGCTCTATTCGTTAATCCATGGTCGGTCGAAGTGCCCCTTAGAAGGTAACTTAAATGAATGTGCTACATTTCATTTATGCATAGATCTCCTAAATGAGGGATGCTTTTAGTGTTGTGAAGAAGGACATAAATATGGAACAGAGTTATACACAAACAAGCAGACTAGATATCTTGGCAAGCCGTACCTATTGGCATCACAGCATCATTGCCTTACAGAACCTGAAGAACAAAAAAGGTCATATAAGCAAGGGCGTTAACATTTATTACTTCCAGCACAGCTTGTACAGTTATCAGTTACTCACAGAGCCAGGAAGCTGTTTTTCCACATAAATATTATATAAGCACATGCGGGGCTCAACTACGGGACCTATGTGGGATAATATTTTAATATCAATAAAATTATTTTTGAATGACCTCTGTGTAGTGTCCATATATAAAAGCTTAACATACGGAAATTCATTTATATATATATTTATACCACTATTCTGGCACTTCCGGTGGTTTTATATGCGATATATACGTGGTATATTCTGCATATACCACCCTTGTGCGTTTTTAGAATTTTTGGTATATACTTTTTCGGGGTCAAGTTGGACTTAGAATATTTTTGGAAATTATGGCAGCTATACAAAGTTAATCTAGCCATTTTCCATAGTGAAAAATCGTGCCAACTCGTATGAGAATTGAACCCTGGCCGCAGTGGTGGTAGGCGAAGGCCTTAGCCATAGCGCCACACTGAACGGTGAGGAAACCCAATGCGAAAATAAATAAGACCTTGACTGGAGAGGTGCCGCATTTTCACACTCACTTTTCGTATGGAATCCAACCTTTTCATTTTATAATATCGAAATCCCAAGAAGTTTTCGATCCATAGACGAGGAATGCGTGCTAATTTTCTCCATTTTCTTCGATATAAATAAGAATCCATTGATTTTCCAAACCGGACCGAAATTTTCGGCGTCTTCCTTGCACGACGAGCGGTTGACCTATATCCACATCCGGGCCACTGACACACTTTCGCCGAACAAGGAGGCGGGTGGGAATGGCAGACCGCGACTCGCTTACGATGGAAAAATCAATGGATTCTTATTTATTTCAAATATATCGGACATATCAAGCATGGAGTACTCATCTAGAATGTCTAAGGATATGTATGTATTAATTTGAAGACGTGTCATGGTTGGATTCCATACGAAAAGTGAGTGCGAACACGGCGGTACCCCTCCCGGCAAGGAACAAAAACAATCATGGCTTCACGCAGAGCGGACACGGGCCGTGTCGCTTGCACTTACAAAATGTCTTCGCCTGGCTATATTCTTTGGATTTCAGGTAAGAAATTAATACAAAATGGAGGAAATCGTGGTATAAACCTATTAGTTGATGCATATCGGGGCCCACGGGCTGTATATGCTGTATATACCCTCGCCGCTTCGCGGCTCAGGTATATACAGCATATACAGCCCTAGGGCCCCGATATGCATCATCTATTAGCTTAATATATATATATATATATATATATATATATATGTATTTCTTTTAGGTGGACTCAAGGCATTACCTTCACTGATAAAGATAAGCATGGTTTGGCTCATTAATATTTAACAAAATGCTCCCAAACAGGGTGGCAAAATCTGTGGCGCCATCTGACGATCTGTGGCCATATCTGTGGCCTAAATCGGCCTTGACCTTTGATCTGTGACCTAGATATGGCCAAGAACGTGTGGTTCCCAGCTCTCCCAGCAGATCCTCTCGGAGCTTCCCAACTCCAAAGTTTAGTAATAGATATTTTCATCCTTCCACTTGATGGGCGAATCCTGTGAGTTCGCCCACCTATCAGGGTCAGGGGCCCAACATGACAAACTCAGGATTACATTTCAAGACTTTATTTTATTGATAGCCCTATATCTTGGGTGTACGAAAAGTTCCATTCAAGTCATTAACTCCCAGGATGTCAGTTTTTATCACAGTCGCAGTAAAGAGGTATAAATCGTGTAACGCGCTTGATCGATATTAATTCTCATGCATAGAACTTCTTCAATAATGTATCTGTGATAACCATATTCAGTGTCCAAACAACTATAATAGTTATGAATAAGTGTACCAAAAATTATGACCGAGGCTTGAAAACTTTTGAAGTTATGTGACATAACGTTTTAAGAAGATTGAGATTTTTCAAAAATTTCTAACACAAAACCTTAACTTTACCCTCACAGGCTTAATATCCATTGTATATGCATGTAATTCAAGTTATTATGTCTTCATTGTCTATATTTTCTTTAAAAATCATCATTCTTCCATTCCTACAGTGTTTTCTTTATGTGAGCAGCTGTCCAAAATGACTCGTAATTGGCCAAATAGCGATCAAGCGCGTTACACACAGTGATTCATAGATAGAGTCTCCATAGAGGTACTTAGACCTCTCATATCATAATGCTGCTTCATAAACAAGTACTTAAGCAATGGGACTACTGTTTAACACCAAGAAATGTACAATTAATACCTATTTGGGGTCTCCCGTATGCCTCGGAAAATAAAATTGCACTTTTTTGCGACTAATTTTTTTACATCAATCAAGCCAGAAGGTCCAAAAATTAACTAGGAGTATCCAAACAGGCCTAAAATACCAGCCACACATGTCTAGTAACATATTAGATACCAGTAGTACAGCTCAGATAACTCTCAGGTTGCCTACAGCCAATGAAGCAATACCATGTCAAATGCCCTCCGCGTAGGCGGATACCGGTCAAGCACGTTACATACAGTCACTCATAGATAGAGGCTCCATAGAGGTACTTAGACCATTCATATCATACTGCTGCTTTATACACAACTACTTAAGCAATGGGACTACTGTTTAACACCAAGAAATGTACATTTTATACCTACCTGGGGTCTCCCGTATGCCTCGGAAAATAAAATTGCACTTTTTTGCGACTAATTTTTTTACATCAATCAAGCCAGAAGGTCCAAAAATTAACTAGGAGTATCCAAACAGGCCTAAAATACCAGCCACACATGTCTAGTAACATATTAGATACCAGTAGTACAGCTCAGATAACTCTCAGGTTACCCACAGCCAATGAAGCAATACCATGTCAAATGCCCTCCGCGTAGGCGGATACCGGTCAAGCGCGTTACATACAGTCACTCATAGATAGAGGCTCCATAGAGGTACTTAGACCTTTCATATCATACTGCTGCTTTATACACAACTACTTAAGCAATGGGACTACTGTTTAACACCAAGAAATGTACATTTTATACCTACCTGGGGTCTCCCGTATGCCTCGGAAAATAAAATTGCACTTTTTTGCGACTAATTTTTTTACATCAATCAAGCCAGAAGGTCCAAAAATTAACTAGGAGTATCCAAACAGGCCTAAAATACCAGCCACACATGTCTAGTAACATATTAGATACCAGTAGTACAGCTCAGATAACTCTCAGGTTGCCCAAAGCCAATGAAGCAATACCATGTCAAATGCCCTCCGCGTAGGCGGATACCGGTCGAGCGCGTTACATACAGTAACTCATAGATAGAGGCTCCATAGAGGTACTTAGACCTTTCATATCATACTGCTGCTTTATACATAACTACTTAAGCAATGGGGCTACTGTTTAACACCAATAAATGTACATTTTATACCTACCTGTGGTCTCTCGTATGCCTCGGAAAATAAAATTGCACTTTTTTGCGACTAATTTTTTCACATCAATCAAGCCAGAAGGTCCAAAAATTAACTAGGAGTATCCAAACAGGCATAAATACCAGCCACACATGTCTAGTAACATATTAGATACCAGTAGTACACCTCAGATAACTCTCAGGTTGCCCACAGCCAATGAAGCAATACCATGTCAAATGCCCTCCGCGAAGGCGGCTACCGGTCAAGTGCGTTACATACAGTCACTCATAGATAAAGGCTCCATAGAGGTACTTAGCCCTTTCATATCATACTGCTGCTTCATACACAACTACTTAAGCAATGGGACTACTGTTTAACACCAAGAAATGTACAATCAATACCTATTTGGGGTCTCCCGTATGCCTCGGAAAATAAAATTGCACTTTTTTGCGACTAATTTTTTCACATCAATCAAGCCAGAAGGTCCAAAAATTAACTAGGAGTATCCAAACAGGCCTAAAATACCAGCCACATATGTCTAGTAACATATTAGATACCAGTAGTACAGCTCAGATAACTCTCAGGTTGCCTACAGCCAATGAAGCAATACCATGTCAAATGCCCTCCGCGAAGGCGGCTACCGGTCAAGTGTGTTACATACAGTCACTCATAGATAAAGGCTCCATAGAGGTACTTAGCCCTTTCATATCATACTGCTGCTTCATACACAACTACTTAAGCAATGGGACTACTGTTTAACACCAAGAAATGTACATTTTATACCTACCTGGGGTCTCCCGTATGCCTCGGAAAATAAAATTGCACTTTTTTGCGACTAATTTTTTTACATCAATCAAGCCAGAAGGTCCAAAAATTAACTAGGAGTATCCAAACAGGCCTAAAATACCAGCCACATATGTCTAGTAACATATTAGATACCAGTAGTACAGCTCAGATAACTCTCAGGTTGCCTACAGCCAATGAAGCAATACCATGTCAAATGCCCTCCGCGTAGGCGGATACCGGTCAAGCACGTTACATACAGTCACTCATAGATAGAGGCTCCATAGAGGTACTTAGACCATTCATATCATACTGCTGCTTTATACACAACTACTTAAGCAATGGGACTACTGTTTAACACCAAGAAATGTACATTTTATACCTACCTGGGGTCTCCCGTATGCCTCGGAAAATAAAATTGCACTTTTTTGCGACTAATTTTTTTACATCAATCAAGCCAGAAGGTCCAAAAATTAACTAGGAGTATCCAAACAGGCCTAAAATACCAGCCACACATGTCTAGTAACATATTAGATACCAGTAGTACAGCTCAGATAACTCTCAGGTTACCCACAGCCAATGAAGCAATACCATGTCAAATGCCCTGCGCTTAGGCGGATACCGGTCAAGCGCGTTACATACAGTCACTCATAGATAGAGGCTCCATAGAGGTACTTAGACCTTTCACATCATACTGCTGCTTTATACACAACTACTTAAGCAATGGGACTACTGTTTAACACCAAGAAATGTACATCATACCTACCTGTGGTCTCTCGTATGCCTCGGAAAATAAAATTGCACTTTTTTGCGACTAATTTTTTTACATCAATCAAGCCAGAAGGTCCAAAAATTAACTAGGAGTATCCAAACAGGCCTAAAATACCAGCCACACATGTCTAGTAACATATTAGATACCAGTAGTACAGCTCAGATAACTCTCAGGTTGCCCACAGCCAATGAAGCAATACCATGTCAAATGCCCTCCGCGTAGGCGGATACCGGTCAAGCGTGTTACATACAGTCACTCATAGACA
This sequence comes from Acholoe squamosa, assembly GCA_949317995.1. Taxonomy (NCBI): domain Eukaryota; kingdom Metazoa; phylum Annelida; class Polychaeta; order Phyllodocida; family Polynoidae; genus Acholoe; species Acholoe squamosa. The sequence goes on from OX439041.1 coordinate 71,468,114, forward strand.
GAGGCTCCATAGAGGTACTTAGACCTTTCATATCATACTGCTGCTTTATACACAACTACTTAAGCAATGGGACTACTGTTTAACACCAATAAATGTACATTTTATACCTACCTGGGGTCTCTCGTATGCCTCGGAAAATAAAATTGCACTTTTTTGCGACTAATTTTTTCACATCAATCAAGCCAGAAGGTCCAAAAATTAACTAGGAGTATCCAAACAGGCATAAATACCAGCCACACATGTCTAGTAACATATTAGATACCAGTAGTACAGCTCAGATAACTCTCAGGTTGCCCACAGCCAATGAAGCAATACCATGTCAAATGCCCTCCGCGAAGGCGGGTACCGGTCAAGCGCGTTACATACAGTCACTCATAGATAAAGGCTCCATAGAGGTACTTAGCCCTTTCATATCATACTGCTGCTTCATACACAACTACTTAAGCAATGGGACTACTGTTTAACACCAAGAAATGTACAATTAATACCTATTTGGGGTCTCCCGTATGCCTCGGAAAATAAAATTGCACTTTTTTGCGACTATTTTTTTTACATCAATCAAGCCAGAAGGTCCAAAAATTAACTAGGAGTATCCAAACAGGCCTAAAATACCAGCCACACATGTCTAGTAACATATTAGATACCAGTAGTACAGCTCAGATTACTCTCAGGTTGCCCACAGCCAATGAAGCAATACCATGTCAAATGCCCTCCGCGTAGGCGGATACCGGTCAAGCGCGTTACATACAGTCACTCATAGATAGAGGCTCCATAGAGGTACTTAGACCATTCATATCATACTGCTGCTTTATGCACAACTACTTAAGCAATGGGACTACTGTTTAACACCAATAAATGTACATTTTATACCTACCTGGGGTCTCTCGTCTGCCTCGGAAAATAAAATTGCACTTTTTTGCGACTAATTTTTTTACATCAATCAAGCCAGAAGGTCCAAAAATTAACTAGGAGTATCCAAACAGGCCTAAAATACCAGCCACACATGTCTAGTAACATATTAGATACCAGTAGTACAGCTCAGATAACTCTCAGGTTGCCCACAGCCAATGAAGCAATACCATGTCAAATGCCCTCCGCGTAGGCGGATACCGGTCAAGCGCGTTACATACAGTCACTCATAGATAAAGGCGACATAGAGGTACTTAGACCTTTCATATCATAATGCTGCTTTATACACAACTACTTAAGCAATGGGACTACTGTTTAACACCAAGAAATGTACATTTTATACCTACCTGGGGTCTCCTGTATGCCTCGGAAAATAAAATTGCACTTTTTTGCGACTAATTTTTTTACATCAATCAAGCCAGAAGGTCCAAAAATTAACTAGGAGTATCCAAACAGGCCTAAAATACCAGCCACACATGTCTAGTAATATATTAGATACCAGTAGTATAGCTCAGATAACTCTCAGGTTGCCCACAGCCAATGAAGCAATACCATAACAGATATTGGTCAAGCGCGTTACACGCAATGTCATGCAGTTAAACAATTCCTAGATGGTCTGAAACCTTTTATATCATAATGCTGCTTCATACACAACTACTTAAGCAATGGGACTACTGTTTAACACCAAGAAATGTACATTTTATACCTACCTGGGGTCTCCCGTATGCCTCGGAAAATAAAATTGCACTTTTTTGCGACTAATTTTTTTACATCAATAAAACCAGAAGGTCCAAAAATTCACTAGGAGTATCCAAACAGGCCTAAAATACCAGCCACACATGTCTAGTAACATATTAGATACCAGTAGTATAGCTCAGATAACTCTCAGGTTGCCCACAGCCAATGAAGCAGTACCATTACAGATATCGGTCAAGCGCGTTTCACGCAATGTCATGCAGTTAAACATAGGTACAATACAATATATACAATATATAATGAACTATAGCAGCCCACCAGTGTAGTGGGTCTGCTGTACAATGCTAATATACTTCGGGGTGTCTTCGGGGTTTTAGCTGCTTGTCTGCAGATCCATTCGGCGGTCGAAGGACTTGGCGGTGGCAAGCTGCGTCGCTGTGTGTTGTGCCCTGGAGAAGATGGGAAGATGTAGATTCGTCCATTGGGTTTCCTGGGTCTGCATCCGTCCGGCATCCTTTGATTGGGCACAGTTTGGGTCTTAGTTATAGTGGCCAAAGTAAAACAGGTGATAACCGGGATCAATGACATCTAACCAGTGCACTCGCTGCGGTACTTGAGAAGCTTCCGATCAGCCAGTTGGATGGTGAGGGGATCAAGTTTGTAGACAGCGTTCTCAGTGTTGCCATAACGACTTGGCTTGGGCAGAGTGACTCTGCCAAGAACGTTGAGGGGGTGGACCCTAGCTGGGATGATCTCCTTCCCCCACTTGAAGCTTCTCTTGTCCGACGCCATGTAGCGCAGCATGTAGTGCACTTGGTAGAAGTCATTGTCCTTGGCTATCACCTTACCCATAAACCACTTGTCCTTTGAGCTGGTACTGGCCAGGCTGGCAGTGATAAGAATGTCACCTACATGGTACTCATCCTGCACCAGTACCAACTTCCCTACACTGTCCGTTGGTTGTACATCCTCTTGAGGGAGGGTCGAGGTCGGTGGATCCTGTCGTGCTCGCTTGGTTGTAGGGACGGCGACGGCACGCTCCGCGGCACGCTTTCGTGCGGCACACGGGGCAATGTTCTCCTTGTCAGCCGTGGCAGGAGTTGGCACCCGGTCACTTCGAGTGCGCTTACGTGCCACGACTGAGCCGTCCCTGGTGCGCTTGCAGACAGTGGTGCGCACAACAGGATCAAAATCAGGGTCGCCGGTGCGGGCATCCGCGTCGTCCACCTCTGCAGGGACATTGGCAGGCCACGTTTTCTTCTGCCGTGTTTGCTTTGGTGGGGGAGGCTTCTTGTTCTTGTTGAAAACCAGCTCATGCTCAATCCATCTGGAGCAGCCAGTAACGGACCTAAGGTCGACCCAGCAGCAGGGGTCAAAACAGGATTTGTCACGGACAGCGAGTGACCTTCCTTCCTGTTTGACCATGGCAGCATGGACACTCATGGTGCCCTCTACTGACTTGTCTGCTACCACTGAGCCGAGAGTGAGGCGGGCGGAGGTGACATCCTGCAGAGGGACACGGATGTAGTGAACGCGGCCTTCAAGTTTGTTACCTTCGGCTGCCAACTCCTCTGCATTGTTGATGACGGGATGTCCTTCCTTGTTGCGCTTGACGATGTTGTCAGCGTTGCGCTTTGCAGCAGCGCCGACGCCATCGCAGGGGCCCTTTCCATGACCCGCCTCGAAGTAGGTCCATGTTGCCCGTAGTCCGTCAAGTAGTTCGGTGTGGCGTACGAGTATCGAGAACACCGAGATGTTTGCTGGAGGGTGAGTCAGAAGCATAATGGACCACCTTGACATGTGGCAGGTTCTCCCTGATGAATGCTGCCAGGCAGCGGAGAAACGCCAAGATGGCGCCAGTGTCGTGCTTCCGGTCGTCGGTGCACAGAGCGACAGAGTGGTGGTTTGTGGTGCCAGTGTCCTCATCACGGTAGTGGATGACTGCAGGGTGCAGGGTCACTGGCTCCTTCGCGTAATATGTACTCTGTGGAGCATCGGGGTATGATACCATCCAGTTTTCCGCAAAGTCCATCTGGATGGTAACTTCCATCGACGACATACTCGCTCGCAGCTCACGTACGATGCGGTGTTGGTTGTGAGCACGGTCGACATGGGCAGCCATGGTGATGAACTCCAGTCTGGTTTTCTTGATGAAGTCCGCCTTGGGTGCAATCTCTGTACAAGGGCGGAGCTTCTTGATGGTAGTCTTTCCCTGAGGTACATTTGCTGGTGCTTCACCTTCTTCAAGGTCTTAGTGTCTTTCTTACCAGGTCTCATTTCGGAGTTCTCCGGGTCAGACAAGAACTCCTTGACACTCTCTATCTTGGCCTCCTGATTCACCACACGTGGAGATGGCAGGTCTGAAGGGGTTTTGAGTAGTGACCGCCTATCCATGCCAAGGGTCTTTGCCAAGCTCACCGCGATCCGCTGTTCTTTGATCACGACGGGCGAAAGCACCTTGTTCATGATGGAGGTTTTGTCCTTGCGAGGAAGATTGGCCAACCCTTCAAACACAGCCTTCACACTCCTGTCATGCACCGACAGCTGAGCTGGATTCACCTGGTCCTGTGCAGCTGCTGCAACGCGCTCCTCCCCGTGCGCTACAGCAGGTTCCCCATCCGGTGCAGCTGCTGCAACGCGCTCCTCCCCGTGCGCTACAGCGGGTTCCCCATCCGGTGCAGCTGCTGCAACGCGCTCCACCCCGTGCGCTACAGCGGGTTCCCCATCCGGTGCAGCTGCTGCAACGCGCTCCTCCCCGTGCGCTACAGCGGGTTCCCCATCCGGTGCAGCTGCCGCAACGCGCTCCTCCATGTGCGCTACAGCAGGTTCATCGACAGTTGGATGGTTCGACTGGGCATGGGCAAGCTGAGCCTGCAACTCCTTGATCTGTAGATGTGCCTCAGTCAGGTCTCTGTTCAGTAGCCCTTGTTTGTAGTAGTAGCGGTTGGTTCTGGGGGAGTTGGTCTTCCGTTGCTGTTTCTTCAGGTTTTTAGGAGTGGTCGGTGTCGGTTTGAGGGTCGGTCCTGGTGTCGTCATCGTTTCGGTCTGTGCACGCGGGCTGCAAACAAATGAACAATCATTAATTTTCAGTTTCATCATGCCCCATTTATTTATAAGATACATGTAAGGCTACTACACCACTGGGGCCCCCATGCTATCATTTTGATCAAGCGCGTTACCGCTGACTAGAAATTTTGATCAAGCGCGTTACACATTGAAATGGCCTTATTCTATGATATTATACACAGTTATTCATCATTTTTGCCCTAGTAAGGCTACTACACCCCAGGATATATCATTTTGATCAAGCGCTTTACACATTGAAATGGCAGTAAATGTACAATAATCTTAATTCTAAAAATTCAACAAGCAAGGAAACATTCAACATGGAACAAAATATTCTTATCTTAGATTTTTTTTATGATAATTACATTCACTGAGGAACACTGTCTTTACGGACGGTGGCACTGTAAATTGATAACAATTATTTAAATAATATAGCATTGATTAAGTTTAATCAAGTAGAAGAGTGGAATAAATCATGTATACTACGTAACACTATATTAAGATTAAGAATTTTAGGGCCAATTTTACTTTTAAAACTATAAAGATTCTCCAGAGATACAAACACAAAAGAAGAAACTATGATTCAAATACTTACGCGATGTCCTCGAGGAGTCCAACGTTGAACCCCGATGCGGAGGCCTCCTGGCCCCGGCTGCTTCGGCGCCTCTCTGGGGAGTCGCGCCGAGCAGCCTGGCGAACGGGCCGGGGCTCCGCAATCGGGGCTGCCGCGTCCCCCTCCTGAGTCGGGGCCTCCGTAGGCGGCGGTGGTGCGGGCACTACGGGGGCCTCCTCCTCCTCGGACAGCAGGAGGGGGTTCTTGGGGGCATCGCCTGCCAGCGTCCGTAGGGCCTCCTCCTCCTCGTCCTCCACCCACTGGGGGTTGTCCGGTGTCTCCTGATGTATAGAACAAGGAAAACATTCATGAATAATTATATTACAGTATCTGAATGCTATATGGTGATGATATCTGTGTATTAACAAAAAAGGACTGCATTAGCACTTTAGTCCCAAATAATATATTAACACCAAAGAACCATCAATTTGCTAGTAATGTGTACACAGGAGGGTTTTATCACTCGTCGGTAACGCGCTTGATGGAAATAAAATTTACAGTCTTCTGGTGGCCTTTGTGCCAATATAGCCAAACCCAGCAGCCATGTAACACAATAAAACAATGAGAGATACATAGAACATAATTCATACTTACTCCGTAATCGTGGTAAGACACCGGCGTGTAGGAAGTGCGCGGGGTGCGGGGAGGGAACAGCGCGACCGGCAGGCCAGCGCCACTTCCACGCGCGGGCCGACCTGCCGGAGTCTGTTTCTTGGAAGACTTCCCCGGCCCCTTACCCTTCCCCACGGCCGGTGTCTTGGCAGCAGCGGCAGTCGGGGTGGCGGTCTTGGCGGCAGTCTTGGCGGCGGTCTTGGGGGCCTTCGCTGGGGGACCAGCAGCAGGAGGTGCAGGGGCGGCAGGAGGTGCTGGGGCGGCCTCCCCGGAACACCCTTCCCCGGCTGCCTCCCTCTCCGCCGCGGCCTCCGCCTCCTCGCGGGCCATCTCTGCATCTACCCACTGAATAAGAAAAGGGTCACAACTTGCATTAATTTCATTATTTCATACCTCAGCTGCGTTGGCCTCTGTCCATGCGGGCGGTGCGACGCCCCGCTTCCGGGCGTCATCCAGGGCCCGCTTCTTGGCGCCCCGGAACGCCCCCATCCTCCGCTTGCAGTCCTTGGCCCTGTCAGAACGCAGGGCGTCGCACCGCTTGGCGCTCTCCCTCTTCCTCTCGTTCTCGGCCTTCCTCACCACCTCTTCTCCCTCCTTCTCCGCCCTCCTGGCCATGTAGGCCTTCTGTGAGTTGGTGTGGCTCACCGCCTCACCCCCAGGCAACTTCTTGCGACCCATTCTGAAAAGGAGATAAAAAGCACTGAGAAAAGAGCAAATATCAACACTGTAACATGTACAACAAATAGATGGAAATATGTCTATATTCTAAAGAATGGATGTATTGACCATGCCAGGATACTGTGCAAGATTACTGACACATTGGGAGACCTCCGGGAAGCGACATGTGTATTGTAACTGAGAATTTATCAAAAATTGACCTACCCCAGATACATGTTGAAATTTTTTTTCAGAAATGAACGGATGACCATTCCACATGATAGAGGTACCATAGGCGCACATTGTGTTAATTTTTGGGGGGGCTGACTACAGGATAGGTGCATTTTTTAGGCATAATAGTGGTTATGTAACGCGCTTGATCGAAATAAATTCTTCTATAAATCATAGTAATTAAAGTCTAACACACATCATATTAGGTCTGGACATTGGATAGTAGTCCCAAATAATATATTAACACCAAAAATACAAGAGTTTGCTATTATTGTGTACAAAGGAGGGATTTTTGACTCGCCGGTAACGCGCTTGATGAAAATAACATCTAACGTCTTCTGGTGGTCACTGTGCCAATATAATCAAACCCAGCAGCGATGTAACACAATAAAACAATGAGAGGTACATAGAGGATGATTCATAACGACAGGAAAGTGTGTAAATAGTGAGAAGTTTGGAGAAAATCAATCGAAATGGTACCTAAAACAGTGTCAGCAGGGGGAGAAAAATGATTTGGCATGGCTTGGGGGTTCCAAAATGGCTGAGAAGGTACCAAACCTACACTAAATGGAAGCCAGGGCCTTATTCTATCGTATTAACCATAGTTATTCATCTATTTGCCCATATTTGTGCCACTACAGGCCATAATATCATTTTCATCAAGCGCGTTACCGTCGAGTTGAATTTTGATCAAGCGCGTTATATGCCATTCATAAGCCTACAGAAGGTACCGAGACAGCGGCAGCGCTTGTATTATCGCCCATGATGATCGTTGAACATGTTTTCTACATGATTTACACACTTTCGGTACACTTTCGGTACACAAAAACCACATCAAATACATCAATCGACATTCAACATCAATATTTCATCAAGTTTCCATCAATATCACTCACCTTTTGGTTGTTTTTCGACGAACAGTTGGCGTTAAACACCTACACAAACGATCCCAAACAAGTTGAGGACCGGATGACAACTTTTGGGAAGTCCCCCGATGGAGGCTACTTCCGCCCGGGTAACAGGAGCTGTTTTTCTTCTCCCGCCATAATTTTGCCGAATACCGATCAAGCGCGTTACATACGATAAACGACCATGGTTTGGGGCAACCGAAGCATGTAGAGACCCGATTTTTTTTTTTTAAAACGACACCTCAACAATAGATACACACTATATAATAGGTGAGATAACCCCTAGATGATTTATATAGGCTGTACAGAGGAAAGTGTTGCTTCAGGGGGAGTGGGGATGACTGACTTGAAAATTACTTGAATGTGTATTGCGCGCACGGGGCGGGAGATACAAAAAAAATTTTTTTCCTCAAAAATACCCCATATGCTACCCCTCTATGGTGATAGATGAGAAACCACAAACAACTGTTCTAGTATCTATTTTATTGATTTTCAATTTTGATCAAGCACGTTACACGTACTATTTCAACTTAGAAGAACTGATGTTAAAAAAGAATTACTGGGCATGTCACCTCCAATACACATGGAAATGTTAGATAGGACCCCCAGCTATGAAATAAATAATAATATGGTGGACTACTACTGCTTTCCTTGATGATATTTGGCCTGGAATAAGGTGGAAATTGAAAAAAAACAATTTTTGGCAATTTTCCAACTTTGGGCCACCATAGCTCAAAAAATATTGGTCCGACATACGCAAATTTGCCCTCTTTTTGAAGCCAAACATGTTTTCTTTCAAATGAGACCATAAATAGGAAGATTGGTTGAACAGTTTTTATTCTGGAGCCACATGTATCCAAAAAGACCCCAAAAACCCAAAGGTGGGGCAGTTCACAGGAATCACCCTGATATTGATGTGATATTCGAGCTAGAGTATGCCATGGACATTAACTTTCCCATTCTGTGTGAATTGTTTGGTATTTTATTGCAGTAACCTTATTTTAGGGCTTAGATTTTACAAAAAACAATGGTGGACAATTTCCAAATGATTTTTCTTGTTGCTAGGAACTCTATCCGAGATTATATGTTCTACAGGCCCTATTTCTTTAAGTACAATTTTAAAACTTCAAATCAGTCATACTATGAGGATGATGGGTGTCTAAGTAATTCTCTGAACATTATTTGGTGTAAATTTAAATTGAAAAATTGTGTTAACTCAGACTTTCCTAACTGCTTCACAGCCTGAAAATTTGCTTCATCTGGTACCTCAAGGGCACTAAAGGCTGAAGCAGTCAATAATTCCGATTTCACAACCAGCGATCTAATAATGCCTTTTTTAATATAGTGTAAAAATAGTCTACATTCCAGGAAACCCCCTAGGGAATTCCCTGAATGACGTCACACATACAGAAAATTTCCCAAAGGGCTGCCATATGTGGATGCAGATATGGGAAGGAGAATGAGTCATGGACGGGGTGGGTAGGGGAGGGGGGTTAAAACATTGAGTAGAGTAAGAAAGAGGCCCTTATTTCCGTATTAAGGAAAGAACAATACTTCTATCACACACTCTCACATGAGTGCCCCTTCACATTTACTTCATGTTTGCATCATCTATTTACACTATCTGGGCATTATTTCGTACAATGGAGTTCTGTCCTTGCTGGGCTATATCCACTTACTTATCATAGAACCCTCTACAGGCTGATGTTCCTCTATTTCCATATACCTACTCTGTGTTTTCTGCCAAGTTCAAGCGCTGGTGTTCAAAGGCAGGTCTCCTTGTGAATTATACGAGTCACAGTTTCTGCTCTGGCTCTGCCACCTTCCTATCAAACTTTTTACCATTACATGACATAAAAGTGTATGGTAACTGGAAGTCATGGTCAATTTTACTTTACATATCTGACAACTATTCATCAAGGAAAACAAAAGACTATACAGTTGCCAAACAATTGTCGTATATGGGCATTTTCACTGAGCGATGTTTGGGCCTATTTTATGGACATTTTGGATTTGAGGAGTTACAGTGAGAAATCTAGACCACCATCCTTCCTTATTCTAGTCACATTTGATATAATACATCTTGAGAATCAAGCAGAGGGTAAATCTATGTATATCGGCCTATAATTTGATAAGTTACGGAAGCTCGAAGTTGGGCGATACACCAAAAAAGCCCTTTTTTGTCCAATTAAACATCATTCCCATCTATATATTATTAAGCTAGACAGTACTAGACTGTCATAAACCTATTTTTCATTTGGTGTTGGGTCATAGCTATCTATCAAAAATCACTTGGCTTTGTCACTACCTCAACTTTCTTTCACACATGCCTTATAATATTGAACTGTGAGCATCCTCACGTACGTAACACTTTTTTTAGGTCTAAAACTACCATAATAACAAAGTACCCTCACTGTTCTTATTAACTGTGAAAAGCAGGGTTCCTAGGGGGGTTTTGATGGAAATTAGATAAAAGTACTGGCTTGCCGCAGATACAAGCTAGATCTCATAAACCAAAATTCAACTCCAGACAGTGTTACGTACGTGAGGTTCACTTTTACATGTTTATAGGCTAATTGAATGAGAAAATCTTTATCTATTGTCTATTCTAGTTTAGGATGTATAGAAACTGAATGTTTGAAACTAAAATCAGGGCCAAAGTCTGCATAGTAAGGCCACAGTGGGGACGGCTTGGAAAATTCTGTCTAAATCCTCACATACGTAACGTTTTCAATTTTTCACAAAAAATCATAGTAAAATGAACTTGATGGTTCTAAATGATGGTATATCTTGAGTATCTGTTTTGCAATTATCAAAAGACTTAGGTGCCTTGTTGAAAAAGAGTATTTGGGTACCTTGGTCTGCATTCAGGTAGGATTTGAAATGCGCTCAGAGAGAAGTGTCGTGAAAGTGTGGGATTTTTTTTTCAAAGCAAGAGAAATGACCAATAATGGGCCTTAAGTGTGTAGATATGCCTTTAAAGTAGTAAGTTAACATGTTCCGTATGAGTAATTATGATACAGAAGATCTGAGATGTTTTAAAGTATTGTTCACGTGGACTTAAAAAGAATCCATTGAATTCCTCACGTACGTAACGTTTTGGAGTGTTTGCGACAAGTCATAGTAGAATGAACTTGATGGTCCAGAGCAATGGTATATGTTGTTTATCTGTTTTGCAATGATTAATAGACTTATGGGCCTTGTTAAGGAAGAGTATTTGGGGTACCCTGGTCTGTATTTACGTAGGACATAACATGCCCTCAGAGTGAGAAGTGCTATGAAAATGTGAGATTTTTTTCAAAGCAATGGAAATGACCAAATGAGTGGCCTAAAATGTGTAGATATGCCTTTGAAATGGTAATCTTACATCTTCTGTACAGGAAATAGTGTAGCAGATTATCGTTAATGTTTAAAAGTATTGCTCAGGTGAAAAATCATTTGAATTCCTCACGTACGTAACATTTTTTTGGTATTCAGAAAAACCCATGCAGATCTGGACCAGAATGTCTGCATGCTATATTGTTGCAAAAGGGTAACTTTAATAGTAAGTAGGGTCACTCTAGATAATAGAGATTGATTTTCATGAAGATCTACTCATTTTTAAATGTATGAGGTTAAAGTTAGGAATGCTAAGCTACATGTTCACAACTTTCGCTAATCTTCATATTTGGCGATGAGGTGTAATAAAAAAAGGTCTTGATACAGGGATTTGATTTTTACTACACTTAAAGACATGTGTTATAACATTATGGACATGAAATATGATGTAGATAGGATGATATCTAATAGGTTTTATGACTATCTGTTGGAAAACGTTACGTACGTGAGGTTAAAAACTATGGTTTTATGCCGTGGGCAATAAAATCTGACATGTTAGGAGTTGGTGACTTGAATGAACCTTTCAAGTAAGCCAAGATATAGGGTTTTCAATAAAATAAAGTGTTATTGAGTAATATTGAGTTTGTGATTCCAATGGTCCTCAGGCTGGTGAACATCCTTCACTGAATCACACCATATATATATATATATATATATATATATATATATATATATATATATATAGAGAGAGAGAGAGAGAGAGAGAGAGACAGACAGACAGACAGACAGACAGACAGACAGACAGAGACAGAGACAGAGAGACAGAGAGAGACAGAGACAGAGAGACAGAGAGAGACGGAGAGAGAGAGAGACAGAGAGAGGCAATTTTTTGTATGTTTGGCCTTTGGACCTTCTACTACTACAGTTTAGGGGCAAGGTTATTCATTGTCATTGTTTTCCGGGTTTAGTGTATATGGCGCCAATAGATAATTATATTATTTATTGGGGTATATATGCAACTGAGGATGTGTGTGTTAGTTCACCTCACTCCCACCAGTGGGCTGTATAAGGTCAGCCCCTTTGTTCTTTGCCGCCATTCCTTCTGCTACTACTCCACTGTGTACTACGTTCACTTCATTTTTTGTTTGTTTCTTATCGTTTCTCTAATAAAGGCTTTCTACTACTACGGTTTAGGGGCAGAGTTATTCATTGTCATTGTTTTCTGTGTTTAGCGTATATGTGGTAGATCCTAAAGATATGCCAGTAGGGTGCACTAAAGGCAGTTGACGCGATTGTATTAGTGTTTCTAAAGTTGCCTGGAGGCTATTGCAAAAAGAATCAGAAACGAATTTTTACAGTTGTAACTCACCTTCCAGTTCCTGGCTGTTCTGCTGCTCAGAAGCAACTTCTCACCTTACACTCAGAATCAATCCTCTTAGTGTGAGTCATACTGGAAAGCATTCCCCAATTCATGACCACTTCAGAACCACTTCTATAACCAATTACCTTGCTGTAAAACAGGGGAGAAGTCATTGCCTGAGTGTAGTCAGTTCCCATTTGGGAATAGCACCTCCGACAGAATTGAATTCCTGTCCTTTCGCAACACCCTCCTGATCGAGCAGGAGAACAGAACTCAAACTAAGAAAGATTAAGCAGTTTTTACTTTCTCTGCATTTATAGCTTTGCAATAGTGGTCATCCATGGTACCATTCAGGTTTGAAAGGTGTAGAAATATGGCCCTGCCAGTTTGATTTTTGCATTAAATGGAAAATATAATAAGACAATGTTTTTTTTCCTGTGAGTAGGAAATGGCTAAAAAGGCCCTTATCTCGATGAAGCCTAAAACTCTCATTGGAGTTGTCAGAATGAATTTCTTTCACTTTGTAATTATAGTGACAGGCTTCAAAACATATCCATATGAAACTAATGAGTGTTTCTTTGCTTTAACATTTCGGAGATTTCAATAATTTGAAAGTCTACAACATTTGCAAGGTTTCCATAATGGCATATGGATAAATTTTGATGAATCACTTCAGAATGTTAAGAGAGGCAGTTTTTTTGGAAACAATGGTTCTGGATGATTTCATTTGGAATTCATTCTGAATATGAAATATGTTAATGTTTTTGATGGCTTTGTATGTGTCACATTGAATTATATCAACAATAAATGCAGACTCATTTAAACTACACATTAATTATAGCTCTTGAATTCACAATATCTTAAGATCTGCAAATATCAATTATAAAAAAAATAATCCTGAATGCCGGATACAATCATTTATATCCTTTGGCTCCATCAGCATGTCCTTTTTGCATAGAAGCCCGGCCATTATGTAAGCGCTAAGGCAAGTAATTGTATTATATTCAAATGGGACATCGATTTTCAAAACCCTAAAATTGAAGTAGGGGGTATGAGAAAAGTATCATTCAAAAGTTCTCTAAAAGAATATTGCAATTTGTATGTAATCGAGCATGCACATGGCACCTGTCTGAGGATCTAAATAGTCATGCACACATAAATCAATACAATGCCCATCTGAGTAACTCTAGATGGAAATGTTGTAACTGAGCCAGTATAGAATTGACTACTAGTTCCATCATTTATACTAAATATAATTTCCCACACTGAAAATAAAATGTTGATGTAGCAATGGGCAATTCCTAGACATAATTTAACAGTTCAAGCTACTTTCTTCACAAATTAACAGAGCCTATCTCAGTGCTGAATAATGTAGAAATCTGTAAAAGGCTAGGCGAGGCACCTGTGACAGCTTATGGTATCCTATATACAGCCCACCACAGAAAATATGATGTTCAACATATCAAAGAATAAAATTCCATCGAAAATCCCCTTTGTAAAGTTCTGTCGGTATTACGTATATTTGTGACATGACTTTACTCCAACTTTCTACATTTTACACATCGGGAACACATGCAGTTCTCATTAATTTAACTCTTTCAACTTACAAACAATCAGGGACTCATTACAATCTTTTTATTGACACCAATTGTCTGATTATGATGGATTGATAACAGAAGAAAAAAATCAAATCCCTGGCATCATATTTCAGATGGCTGGCATTCCACGGAAATAACACAAAGATTGATAAAGAAACAAACCATGAGAGAACAAGGGTTGATTCTTGTCTGGCTGGAATATTACAAGCCATTATGAACAGTAGAAAAGGTAGCCTTTCACTCAGAGCTGATTCACCATTATGGCCTGCTCTGCACCATCTCATTAAGAGCTTTTTTTCTTTGAGCTGCACCCGTCATAGTTTAAATACGCTGAGCACAGGATCTTTGCTTAAAATCGTCAGCACTCTTTGCCTACTTTATGTTTTTAATGCTTTGCTTTGTGTAGATTTGTCATCAGAATATTCTGTTGGAAGCTACAATGCAAAAAATACTCATGCTAGGAACTTCTTCTACCAAATTGTTTTTGGCTGAATTTCGGCCTCTAGGGACTGTCATTATCTCTCAAATGCTGTTTGAATCATGTAAATATTCCTACTATAAGCTGGGTCATGAGTGTCCAAGGTAAGCATAAGGACAAAAATGGGTGGAATCCTGATTGTCCATATCTATCTTGATAAAGCAGATATGATGCTGATAACATAGAATACATATCCTACAAAATGATGATTTCTTCAAAATTCAAATAATGATATCTTAGGACTCCCTCCATCAATTTACATGAAATAAAAAGCACATGGTAGATATTTTTGAGTATTTTTAGAATTGTCAGGTTGCATGGTCACATTGTACATGCTATATTCGGTAACCATGGCAACTAAATCTTTGTAAAATCACCATTTTCAGTGTATCTGTTGCTATGGTAACCAATATTTCTGTCAAGAATGCACCAAAATATACTAAAAATGTTAGTAGCATCTTTTTCGTCATGAAAAACTGCCTTAAATAGATTTTTTAAAAAAAAAAATTGATGATATTTTACAATTTCAATGATCTTTTGCTATAAATACTCATTAGAATTGGCCCAAACTTTCCTTAATTCTAAACCATGTTTAGAAGCTCACGATATCTCAGCAAAGCAGAGTAGAGACTAATGGTTTCAAACATGTAGAGACCACATACCATAGGGCAAGTTCAAAGAAAATCATAAGATTTCATTGTTTTTTGAGGCAGAGAGGGGGTACAGAAAATCGGTCAAAAATCGGCGATTTACTCGCAGAAATGCACGTTTGGTAAAAGAAGAGTTAATGGCTTATCTAGATCACTCATATTAAGTGACACTTCTGTTTAAATTTGTACCACAAATGGGTGTGTTGCAGTATTTGTTCTCAAAGGTCTTGCCACCCTTGCTAGGAGTTTGACACCAATCATCCTCCCTTGGAATTCGTGTAATAACATCCCATTATCTCAATAACATTGCATTATCCCATTTCAGCCTCAAGATTGGCCAAAAATATTTCTCAAGTGAAGACAAATCAGAATGGCTAAATGTGATTGACATCCAGGCAGACCAAAAAAATCTTTGGAGTCAGGACATCAATGTAGCCAGCTTATTCACCAGGGCTGTTAAAGACAACACAAGTCTGTTCTCCTCACTCAAATACGTAACAATCATGTTTTGCCCAAAAGTGCAGTTTCTGTGATTTTCTGTCAAACTGCTTCCTTCATTCTAGATTTTGGACTGGCAGTGTATATCTGAGCCAACCTAGCAAAGTGGTACTGAAGTCACGCATTTAGAAGCCTAGATATGGCTTTTTCAAGTTGTATAGTGTCAAAAATAACAAATTTTTCAAAATTGGTATTTCAACATTTTTTAAACATCTCGGTAGATGCGTTTTAGAAACCTTGCTTCCTAAACTGAATAAAAGCCCCAGAAAAACATAGCCATAATTTTGGTGGTTATGTAAATTACATAAGAATAATAGTGACCAGGCAAGCAAAAACACCCCTCTGCAGGGAAATTCATTATCAAAGTTCATCTCAAGATCTTTATAACGAGACATATTTGGCTTAAATATTCCTGGTAGTTATGTCAGAATCCCTCCTTAAACATAGGTCGTTATTCATATCTGATATCAATGATTTAGCTCTTAAAGCTGGAGTTTCAGCTAATCTGGCCGATTTTCTGTTCTCATGATGTCAGTATCTAGAAAGGCATTATGAATCCATATTCTACATTTTAAAGCAATCTGATACCTAGAAGTTAGTGAAAACAGAGTCATAAATCTCAGATAGAGTTAGTGTCCCCCGGACACGAACTCACCAGTACATATTACACACCATATATCCGGGGCACCAGTCTAAAGGTGCTTACACTAATGATTGCCACTTGTATGTGAATGGAGGCGGTTAGTGAGGCTGCTGCTACCTAGCTTTGGGCAAACATTGGCTACAGGTGGCAAATGAAATCTACACTCTAGGACCTCAATGATTATTTTCAAACACTACCCTACCCACCTACCTACCTACCCACTTAGCTACCTACCTAGACTAGAGCCACACTACCATAAAACACTGTATATATGATGCAGCTCACATGAGCGGTTTCCACTCAGTTTATTTCATACTTACAAGGTGCCGTTCCCTTGGTTTAGAAATAAGTGCCATTCTTTGATAATAGATACTTACCAATAAGGCACCTGCTTACTTTGGGCAGTTTCCATAAGGGAAAGGACATATATATGCTTAAGAGTATAAGCTATACTTAATATGTTAGGCATTATGGTTTACACAATCTTAGTACACTAAAAACATTCAAGGGGGCAGCATTGTGCCAGACAAAGACAGATACTGTGCACATCCTTATAGGAGATAATGAAATTCCATATTTCGCAATATACAGGGAAATTCTGCTACAATGAATCTTGCTAGAACACATTTTCTTTTAGAACAAAAAAATAATCTTTGACTAATTTGTCCTATTATTTCTATAGGAGATACTGGACCATGAAACATATAATCAATCATTACTGATAGATGACATGATATTCTGTATTTAGATTGAAATAAAATGAAATGGGGGTAGCATGGGGGAGGGTTCATCTGAATCGATTGAGGCTGCCACTGAGTAGCAATAGGGTGGTATACAAGCAACCATTCCCTCAGTCCAAGCCATAAGCAGTTATTTATCTGGGTCAATGTTTGCCTGCAGCTTACCACTCTGTTAGATGGGATAACAGAAGCTATGGCACTACTCAAATAGTCCTTCACTCCTAAAGAAAGCACACCCACACTTTTCTCCCTTACTTGAAGGTAAATACAAACTTTGATTATGTTATCAAACCATATTTACCCAATGCATTCTACACATAAGGTATTAGTATTAGAAATGTAATAGTTGATGATTAGGTTGAACTGATGCCTTTTAGGGGCTGATAGAAGCCCCAGGCTAAGCTGCACTTCTATCAAGCCCCTAAAAGGCAGGAGTTCAAGCCTATTAATCACACATTGTGTTTTATATCATGGTTTCCACCATTAATTCTAAGTATTTACCTTTAAATTTGATAGAATCCATTGAATTCTGTTGCGAGCGGACAAGAAGGATCTCCCAAAAGATTTGATTTTGTATACCTTACCAGCCTGGAATGTTGCCGAGAATGCACTTCATTTACACAGCTTATAGACCAAATAACATGGAATCCTTCCATTTGGTGAATGTATAGATATAAAATTAAGTCCTGCAGGTGTGGAATTCATGAATTGAAGCCTATATTTCCTCAATATGGCCAGAATACAACGAATAATTATGGTACCGCTTAGCAATTGCAAGCAGATGACTATTACATACCAAGCGGTGCAACAGGTGTTGTTGACACTACAACTTTCTGATATTTTTTATATTAAATCCAGCCTAAATATCATGGAATCTACACCGGCAGGGTTAGAATAATATGTATAAATATCCTGTCCAAACAATTTCATCACCATTTGTCTATAACCTTCACAAATCTAGGAGATCTGTTGGTGTCAATTCGCCATCTAGGTATGTCCACTGCGCTGTCACTCTAGAATGTCTCTAGACCTATATATGCGAACCCTTGCTGTCCTGTTTGGGGACCTAAAATTTGTTCAAATACTTGATAACCATGATATAATATTGTCTAAGATATAATGTGTGTATTATTTGTATTACTTAATGACAGTGTGTAATCTAAATGGTATTGAGTGTTCCTTCTTATGGTGAAGTTACCTGACCAGACTGTGCCATAGAGCTCAGCTAAGTTTAACCTGTGCTATTCCTGGTGGCACATAAATAAAGCCTGGTGCTGCAGTGTTAACTTACAAAAAATAGCTTTAGGTAAAGTGTGTCAGGGGGGCCACCCCTTTTTTTTCTCTGTAGACACAAACTCTCAGGTCCAATGTCATCATCATAGGGGTGAGAATTGGGACCCTTTGAAGGGAAAGTGTCAAATAGCTTAATATAATCATGCTAGGCCTACCAAACACCATGACCCAGAAGTGTCATTCATAATTATTATCTATTGGAATGTCACACTACCCTAAATCCCCATGTTGCTGCACACAAAATCATGGCCAAGACTGTAAAGTTTGCTCTATTGTAAAGTTTGCATCAAAGATAAAAATAAAATAGTCATAACACATAGCCCTCTCCCTTCAAAATTAGCTAAAAGCCCCCCCCCCCCTTTTTAATGACCCTCCACTCAAGTGCCATGGGGGTCATAACTAGGGCCCAGATAAGGCCCAGATAGGGCCCCCTTCTCTTGAAGACTTGTTTGCACATTATATCTAACTGCATGGGATTGCCCCCCTCCCCCTCTCAGGGAAATTGTGTCAGTGTCTCAGTGGTGAAGTGTATGTTACATAGAGTAGAGGCTCATTAAAAGGTGTGCTGCGGGATCTTTATTGTGATTGGGTACTACTATAAACCTTGTAGTAGCCTGGGCACCTGGCTTAGTTACACTTTTTCTAAGACAGGGAAAGATACCCTTTGTTTTAATTTTCTTCAAAATCTCTTTTTCTCTCATTTTTACAACACTTAAAGCAGCAAGGAATGAACAATAAGACCATATACTTATATGAAATGTCACTAGTGTGCGAGGTGTTTGAACTGAAATCCAGTTTTAATACATTATAAACCATAATAATGTCTAAAAACAGAATAAATCAGCCTTTTTCATAAAAATACATAACAATCTGGTGAGGTTTATCATAGATTTTGATCTAGAAGGAATTTTTCCATTTCTGTTTTCAGTTTTGGGTTTTTGGTGAGTATCCCCAAAAATGGCATAAAAGTCTGCAAATTTTGATTATGGGATGGTTGCCATGACAACAAGGAACAGGTATATAGGTTGATTTCTCATGAAAAATGTTCATTTTACCATCCGAATATGGGCCATTTCTTTTTAAAATGGTCCATTTTAAATGAGACCAATGAATTCTGCATCAAATATTAGCCTAATATATTTTTATAATGATTTTAGAGTAATTTTGTCCCTCCAATGCCCCCTGATGGCCAAATGGGAAATTAAAAATCCCCTGCGGAGGGGTGTTCTCCCTTGATGGGTCACAATTATATAGGATTTATAAATTATCATATGTTTATTATCTAAGTTCAATCTATTATTGATCCAACTACATTTACTGCTAGAAGATCTACAGAGGGCAGCCTTCCAGCAAAATTATTTTGGTGTGAGTCCTCGTCAACCTGTGTGAAGTGGCTCACACATGACTGTTGCTAGATGGAGCATGACATCGTTATAGCACAAGACCACCAGGAATAGCAATTGCTATGCCACGTTTCCAATGTGGTTTACATTCTCAACATGAAACTGTCCTGAAGTCATATTATGGTTTAGAAACATGTCTTAACTCTGAGATCAAGATCCTCCCAATGCTATGACAGCCCTGTATAGATCTAGCAGGCACTACTGGCTATGCATTCACCAGTATGTGTGATCTATCAAGGAGGGTACGTCAGTTTCCTTGGTTAGTACATTGAATTGTGATCATACAGAGCAGTCATACTGCATCTGCAATGTTGAGTTTTACCATGTTGAGAAATGCCTTCCTGAGTTAGTTAGTCTGTGCACACCAATAAAAAACACCTACAGAAAAGGCTTGATGCACTCATTTATCCAATGTTGTTGAGTCAAAAAGCTACATGGACATCTAGATGCAAATTCTGCCACACTAAACTGTAAAAAAAGTAGTGGAAATGATGACAGAATCCTCATCCCAAAGTGGCCAGATATCTGTCATTACATGTATTATCACAGAGATTCATCATACACATGTGTACCACTATACTGCCACCTGGTTCACTTGTATACAAATACAGGGGTTCACTGTTTGGTTTTACAAGGAATACTGGTAGATTCAACAATGTAGACCTTTTACAGTGTAGAGCAGCATCTAGTAACAGTCTGTGTTTTCTAGTAGCAAATTAAGAAATATTTTTTCCAGAAGGTGTGATAGGACTCTGCAAGTTGTGATTCCAAAGCCTATGACAGTGGTGTCAATCTACATTCTGGGCATAGGCATGATTACAATTGCTAATTAACACACAGCAATCAGATGGTACTGATTGAGTGATGTTGCATGCACATATAGATAGAAATTATACTAGCACTGCATCTTGAACAACATTCAAGAGTTTCTGCCATCAGAATGAAACTTTGTAGCCCAACTAAACTTTATCAAGTATGTTAGATAAAGTTGCATGCAGAATGTAAAGCACATTTGAGTACAATGTCATTACATGAGCTTCCCAATCAGGGGTATGGTTACATATGATATCCTTATTACCAAATTGGTGAAATCATCTGCACTAATTCAAACAAAATTAATTACTAAAGAGTAAGGTGGTAAAGAGGCATTAGGAAATTAGGAAGCTATTCAAACTGCTGGTGCCTAACCAAGGATTACCACAACTCATATAACCCTGTTGATAAATGAATGTGCACTGCCAGACTGAATAAAGCTGATGTGACCAAACAGTAGTAAATAAGCCGGAAAATGTGAAGTAACGCATTTATATCCCTTTTTAATTGCCTGAATAATTAAATATTGAATACAACAATCATAAGCTGTCACTTGTCATTAACACTTAAGTGCTATACTCATTAAATTTTAGTTAGATGGATTGAAATTTTTTTAAACTAAATTATGCCTCCATTATCATTGTTCCCTCCAGGAAGTGTTGCGCCAACAAATGGTTAACCACGTATTGCTGTGTGGCCTTTTATTTGTGCTATGCATCGACCCTTTTGTTTAAAATAATACATGTCTACAGCACCACTAGCTTGCTGGCCTTGGTCATTGCAGGGAATTTGTGCACCTGGTGAAATTAAGGAAATTTGCAATGTTTGAGGGGTTATGCTGTGTACTTTGCTTTGCTGAGCTGTCACATGGAGGGTAGGAAATATAATTATAATTACCCCCATTCTGTCTAAATGTCAGCTTACAGAACAGAACCTAATAAAATGGTGTTCTGTTAATTGCTTCTTTGTCCTCCGATATCCCTGACAGTCAAAGTAATATTTGACAGCGATGGCAGGTATGTCTGCAATGAATCAAAACAGTTGGCTATCATGAGTTCTCTAATTGATAACATTTTGTTTTCTTATATCTTATTCACTTTCATTAGAGGTATTCCACTAGTCTGACATTTAACCGATTGATACTGATCTGACAATTTTTGATATTGTAAAAGTATGAGGTCCGGAGGTCAATTCAAAACTTTCTACCATCAGTCCCAAAGCGATGGAAATGTTGGCAAATCCTGTTGATTTTATAAGACCTACTCATTCTACCCTTTCTATTTCAAGGGTGGTAGCCAAGTCAGGTACAGCAAGTCCTACTAATTATTCACTTTTGATTTTCCAAGCCTACCACCAATGGTTGTGGCAGTGAAATGTATCATTGCCACTAGCAGAATGATTGTTCATGCCCTTTTGTGAAAAGGGTTTTTTCCACAGCTATTGATTTACTTTGGCCCTCTCCCCCCCTGTGCATGGAGTGTTCTGTTGTGAAAGTGTTTATAAGGCTCAGCATACCACTTGTAAAATCAATAGCACTGCCTGTGTCAATGCATGCCAGTCATATCTTACCATCAGATGGAGCAAAAGGGCTGAGGATTCCTACCATCACAGAACGGCCTGGTGGTAGCACTTAAACTCCAGTAGGTACCATGCACAGGCAACACTGCAGAATATCCATTTTAATTTGAAGAATCCGGGTGAGAGAAGAGCCTAGTTGGATGGCTAAACGAGGCCTGTAATGACACTGTACCGTTTCTCAGATAAGCCAAGTGTGTGGCCTTAGTATCCGGTAGAATGGGGTAACCAGTACTTCCCTTCCTGTCACCTGTATTAAAGTCGTGAAGGGGGTGGCTCTGAGTGTAACCCTACATCAGCAGGGTGTATTTCCGTCATGATGTAGGGTCTAGCCACTTATAACAGTCACTTTCTTTTCAGTCCCGATTTTCTTGTTTGTGTTGTACAGTTCTATGTGTTAGTAGCTGTCAGGTACAAGAACCTTTCAATGAAGGTGATAGCTACTTAAAACAAGAACACTATAAACAGAGGCACACATTACGGTACCTACTAATGCAATACACAGGTGTTTTTTTTTCAGTCTGATATAGTGAGTACAAGTTTCATAGTGAAGAAGATCCTGCCTTTTTAATGTGAGAGGGCACTTACTTAATGTCCACTTTAGTGCCCTCCTTAGAGCATGTAAACAAGGGTGTTGCTTGAGAGAAGGTATGTATACATTAGAACTGTTGTAAAAATGCATTTTACAAGCTCGAGATATGGCTCATAGCATATCATAAAGTCAGGGGTGCGGCTTATACATATAGTTGCATGGGCATTATTGGTAATGGATTCCTCAAGACTGACACACTTATAAGCAGATCATATATGCTAGCAGCTCAAGTAGAACAATAAAGAAATAACATATAGTGGTTCAAATATTGATCAGCTTATTTCAAAATATATAACTACTGCAAATTTTACTGGAAATATGAATATCTTACGATACTGGATGCTATCACCGCAGTTTGGGCCAATTATACCATGACATGCAATCATACACTCAGACCTTGCTAGAGACAGATAGATACGGGCCAAAAGCCCAAGTGAGAGGTGCTACAACGGGAGAGAAGGATAGGGAGGAGAAGTGAACACTATAATATAGCCATTGCTCTGTATGTACCACACCCATCAATGGCTGCTTTATATGGGGCACAGGGACATGTGCCCACTTCTCCTTGCCTTGAGTTAGGAGTTCAAATGTCCCCTTTTGCTCCATACTAAGCCAAATTTAGGATTGTGCCCTCTCTTTTACCTATTGGAGAGCTACAACATTTCCATTTCCGCATCCTGCTTATGCAAATACCCATAATGATCAAACAGGCAGCAGCTTTTCCACTATTCCTACCCTGACCTCCCATTTACCACCTTCAGTGTTAGTTCTCCCACTGCTCACTTGGCGCTTGGTGTCCTCCCAGTCAGCTGACAGCTGGTTGAGCAGCTCATGGTTAGAACCACTTGGTCTCCTCCCTCCCTTCCAGTCTGGCTCTAACTGCAGCCAGTGTAACACCCACAGCCCTGGTGATCTGATCACTAGGGGCTTGCCTGAGTCTGAGGTACTCCCTCAGAGCTCACACAGAGTTGAGCAACTCACCTACTGGCAGTGACAGAGAGACGGGCCATTTTGATGGCATGCTATGTAGGATGCATGTGAGGCTGAGTGACTGCTGTTATGATCAATACTGATTTGCAGCATGTGGACTATGGACACACCCGGATTGAGATCACTCTGTCAAATAGAGTGCCCTGTCATTACATAATCAGTGACCTAGTTATTGGGATAGTTCTAATATAGATATATATTATATCCTGTGTACATTTACACTGATTAGCCCAGATAAGAACCATGCTGATAGTAGTTGACCATTAGCCCAGTAAGTATAGAATCATGTGATTACATACTCCAAATCAAATGCAGGTACTTTGATGTCATTTCCCCTCCAATGATGTAGAGTGACATACGATGTATAGTGAAATACGGACATATGGATCTAGAATTAAACAGGAAAAAGGGAAACGATTTTGTCTCAACACTAAGGGAACTCTCAATCTAATCAAAGTTATCACCCATTTGGTCAATCTAGTTGATATATACTGCACCATGTTATTGTTGCAATCTGTGGGCAAGAGGAGCAACCAAAGTCAAGAGGACATCTCTGGATCATAACTTGCAAGTCATTTACAAACAGGTCTAAGGAAACCAACCTGGTATATCAAATTGGGAAGCTGTTAGGCACAGTCATGGACACACAGAGTGACATACCCCATTAATCACTGTAGACAGTACTGGGGCATAGACTGTTTTGTAAAGCTGTGACACTCAGAGCCCTTCACTGCTGAGTTTCTATTATACATGGATCTACCATCTTTTCATAAGGGAATGTTATTATAGGACTGCATGCTATACATGGCCCTCATGTAACCAATGTGTCTATCACAGTAAATCTCATGGGCAGAACTCCCTGATAAGGTAAAGCATGGAAGGTTAATACTCCTAAAGGTGAATACAAAACATCCATTCATTTAACAAGGGATGTCATGTTTCACCTTACCTGTGGAAGGAACATCATTTTTTGGTCTTTGAAAGTGTCAAAAAAAGGTGGAAGATGATTCCCTTTAGAAACTTTGCCTTTTGATCACATGGAATAAATACAGGGCAACAGAGGGAGAATTAAAAGGGTGGGGTTCTTCCCATCCTCCTTCCCTGTCAAAGACTCTTAACAATGTATTATTGTGTCATTAATGGCATGGAATAAATACAAAGCAGCACAGAAATTGTCTGGAAGGTGGGGTAAAGCTCATTCTACATTTAGAGCCAATGCAACTTTACCAAACAGGAAATAGTAAAGGGAGGTTAAATGGCAGCACTGGCTATTTGAGGCTTATATCACACACAAACTAAACTGCTACTAATTATGGGAAAAGACAAATACAGGACATTAGAGAAAATAAACTCAATGGGACAGATATGAATCATTTCTGGACATGGATTGTACTTACTACCACTAGAGTAAAGGAACAGTTAACAAACACACTTACTGAGGGACAGAGGGATGGACCGGCATTGCTTGTTCAGGCATATGGGAATAAAGGTGAGTGTGTATTGATGCTATAGTTTTCTGGATGTGGCTGATCTACCTTTCTACATGATCATTCAACGTTCCTGCTATGATGTCCCATTGTCAGTTTTTTAATTGGTTCTAGACAAAACCTAAACTGAAAACCTGGAAAGTTTGAAAACAGTGGTGATGACTTTAGGTTCTCAGATTGAAAATACCTAAATATACAGCTTAAGGTTATCAAAATGATGACATTAGTTGTCAGTATAACGAGTTTCTACTGTCTGTAAGACAACCTTGCCTGTCAGTACTGATTGTTTAGGTTGCTGTGAGGCATTGACCGACCTCAACCTTTCTATATTGACGAGTTCCTCGCAGTGGCAGGTTTTCTATGTGGACAAAGTCAGCTTCTCCAGGTTTCTTCCACTGCCCAGCAAGAAATACTGTTCTTTCTTGAAAATCTCAAACCTACTGTGTCAATTATGTACACTACTGACTTACGTAGGCACTGGATCTATAAAGAAACATATCTTTTAGATCCACAATTTATACTAATTGGCCATGTTAGTAATGGGTCTAACAAGCTTAAGCTCGTCGACCCATAATTGATTGACAACATAGCTCTATGAACAGTAGTGGCACAAGTGCAACTCAATCATTTGAGTGAAGCAGAGATTTTAATTGCTTCATTATTTGGAGCTACATACTAAGCAGTAAAATGTTATATAAAAAATATCAACATTTACAAAGGGGGGAAGAAAATCTTTTTAATCAAAGGTGTCATACCTTCAGGAGAAAGCAAATCATAGCTATGCATACTTGTGCTAGAGGTTCTTGATTGATAGTTCTTAGATTACACTTCTCTGCTTTGAGGTGTATCTCTGCATAGTAATGCTGCATGAATGCAAGACTGATAAGGCCTAACAGAGCTCAATCCATATATCATAGTATACCATTCTTATACTCTTATACAGAGACACTGCCACTAGGGGGTGAATGAAAATATATTTCGTCATTGAGGGACTATGTAGTGAAGTTGAAGGTTATATACATAAGTCTGCCAATAAAGTCCCAAATTCCTCCTCCCCATGTGTACTGTACCCCAGCTGCTGACTTAGCAGCACCCTGACACCATTTCTTCTCCTTGGCCCCTCTCCTATGCCTCCCTGCCCCAGAGCCTCATGTGCACCATATATCATATAGTATGGTTACACTTTATGATAAGGCATGCCCCTCTACTCAGTGTTCCCCTGTACCTACCATACAGTTATTACTATGTATACACTTTAACAAGCCTCTATATAGCTAAGAGATTTGTCAAAATGTAATAGAACCTCTACCTCATTTGTAATACTGGTGATGAATTAAATTGATTTGACTGTGGCTTGTATAATTTAATCATTTTTAAGAATCAGATAATCTTATAGAGGTAAATGTATGATTTCATGTTTATGTAAAACATAACACTTGTTACTGAGATTGCAGATTAACATATAAATTACTTTTAAGGAATCAATAACATATCAGGGCCACTTAACCATTTCTTTACTT
Source organism: Acholoe squamosa (assembly GCA_949317995.1). Classification (NCBI taxonomy): domain Eukaryota; kingdom Metazoa; phylum Annelida; class Polychaeta; order Phyllodocida; family Polynoidae; genus Acholoe; species Acholoe squamosa. The sequence continues at coordinate 71,494,764 of OX439041.1, forward strand.
ACCGTGGCTGGAGTTGTTCATGAAGCACTCTCATTAGAACCTTGTAGTAGTGGCTGTTTCTAGTTTGTCAACAAATGCTCTACATATAAACTTATATACATGATATCAGTGCTTTATTTTGTACCAGTTTGAGAAATGACCCCCTGCAGTATTGTTATATAGTAGACATGGTGGGCTGCTGGTTAGCAGAGACAGTGTTTACAGAGCAGGGTGGTAATGGATGGACCATGTATAGCAGCAACACATGTTATGTCTCCATGTCATTTTGTTTATTGTCAGATCGGTCAGAGAGGTGGTAGCCAACCTCTGAGTTTTGTGGTCGCTGTGCCAAATGAGAGGCCATGTGCTGCTACTATCCATGTAAAAGTTACTGATTTGATAAACGGTCGAAAGTACAATATACAACACACACTTTTGCTTTAGAAATATTCAAAATCATAATAGTTCCATGGGTCTTTGTGCAATCAGTGGCATTTTTAGAGCTTTAAGGACAAGTTCAAGAGGTACATAGTGTTACACTCTATAGTGATAGGGAGTTTTTAGTACTTTAATGCTATACAACTCCCACCTTGGTGAGCAGTTCGCATGCACTGTGTTCATAAATCGCTTTGAACTTATGTTATTCTATATGACAACGCAGTGATAAAACTAACTGCTCATTAAAAGAGACAAAATTCTAGCCAAGTGGACCTAAAAGGGCTAACAATATAAGCATACAATATTAGATTACGTGTATGAACTTTAGATTTCATTGCTATATTCAGTTAACCATTTCCTAGATAAAGATAAGCAGCATGGAGGGAAAATTGGATTTGATTATAGGTATACATGCACCATAACATACCATCAGTTGAAATCTTTGAGTATTATTTTCCCAACCATGTTGATGATGAATTTGAGGCGAAATATGGTACTCCTATTCCCTTGCCTAATAACTAGCTAATATTATACACGTTTATTCAAACCATATGGACAGGAAGGACTAGATATGGTTTAGCACAACAACTAAAACTTGAAATCCTCAAAATTAGAGTGGGCCCTATATGACTGCCCTCAATGATAAGTAGTTAATGATGCAGTAACTGCATAGGGTTTGGTAAGGCAGCGATACCAATTATTAGTCAACACAGGATGCATGGCTGTTATGACACTGACATGTGGATTCCACCTCAATTTGAAAGGGTCAGATTGTACCATCTGGAAGTTGTTCACAGAACAGTGTTGTCTGGAACTAGAGCATGGGAAAAATGTAATGACTGGCTGTGGCATTCATGTGAGGAAATTCTAAAGACTATTGCTGTGAACAACAAGCTAATCAGGCATAATAACTCATTAATAGACCTTATCGAATTCCTGGCAGTAAACCAACTTAAGCATGCTTAAGTGGAGGCATGCTGTTTTCGAGGAGCGGTTGCAGTGGGAAAGAGAAGGCACTGGTGGTAGGCACTCTGAAGTCGCGCACCACTGGCTTCAAAACAGCAGTCATGGGAGAGAGTGAGAAATTGGTACCCTTATGACATACCACCTATGATGAGCTGATGGATTTTGATTCTTGTTCATTGAATAACATTGATACCAGGGTGGGCAGCAGTTAATTTTAAAGGTCTTGAATAAGACTATGACCTAACCACCTCTAAAGATAATTTCCTTTACCTCATTTAAAATGGCAGTTCCTCAGAAGTACAGGTCAACTCTGACCATAAAAATGTTTTTGAAATAATCAACAAACCAACTTTTAAACATGATAAACCTATTCTACATATCAAAATGGTTATATAGATGCTTTTATAGCTTCCTATGACCTCTTTTGTAGACTAAGCCATATTTGATAAAAATGAGTTCTGCTCCCACAGGTATACATGTATCAAAAATGGACAATAGGAATGTAATGGGGAAAGATACAGAAATGACAGACCAATTGTGAGAATTGTGTAATTCCCCTCAATCCTCATATACTGAATATTTTGCTATTTGTGTGGAGTGTATCATGTAAGATGCACCACCACCTCAGCTATTCTCTGCCAGGTAACACCAGAGAATTCCCATTAACAATGCCACTTAAGAACTTCTGCTAGAGCAGTACCACCACCTGGTGGACATGTAGAGAATAAATGATGAAGGCACTGGACCCTTGCAAGACCCTTCAGCATTCTAAAGCACCACCTAGTGGATTGTAGAGAAACCAACAGTTCAGGGATCTCAGATACATGTACATTCTGGGAAATATATTCGTCTACATTCATCCACATATGAGGTTGAGATTAGATTATGCATTATTATCTCTTATAGCATATATCTATGATGCCATGCAAAACATCTGCTGAGAGCCCTGAATGAATAGGATTGTTAGTCGGCAAGCAATCATGGTGGTTCCAATTTCTAATAGCAGTCTATATACATTTCCATAGAAGGAACTGACTTTACAACCTTGCACTGCAGGATATCATAGGATCATAATTAAAGATGTTATGAAAAGGGATTTGACCTGGTCTATTGTGTGAAAAAGAAAACTCTAAAATCTAACCATTTTGAAAATTATTTCCAAGTGCCTACTGGTGGGCCAACTAATAGCCTGTGACATGAAGTGAACACTAAAGATTCAGAGTATAGTCACTGCAACGTTTACTAAATCTGCCCCATTCTTACTCGAAGTTAAACTGATCTTATCCTTCTAGGTTTCCTAGTTCTTGACTTGATAATGAACTAAAATTGTTTCAAGCATCCTCTAAGTGAATCAGGTAGAAAACACTCCATCTAGTTTAGCTAGAGGGTAGGTGAAGAAGAGATGGATTGAATTTTGGAGTCTACCTTGAGAAATAAGAGCTCCCCACTAACCCTTTAAGGACAGAACAAAAATCGTAACCCTGGCCACAGGTATAGTTCATAGAAGACAATCCTATTATCAATTCTTATACAAGTCCTATATAATGGGCATCTGTGGACAGTGGATGCGGCCCTTTAGACTGCAAAACCGTTGTATATAGTAAGAGAGGTCAGGGTTGTAGTGTCATTGATCCACTTTTTCTGCTTAGCATAGAATTATAATATGATCAAGTATGAGTATTGTGGTCAATGGCCCCATTAGAACGACATCTTCAAATAACAATTTAGACCGTATAGTATATACATACTTATTCAGGCAGAATTAAGAGAGGAAAAAGAGACGGGAGTCTATCCTACCACATCACCTGAACTATATACTGGGTTATAGGTTATTACAGTACAGAACAGCACTCTGCTCCCATTATGAGAATTCCTGCATGTAGTGTGGGAAATTACATTGTTGGTTTCCCTAACACAATAAACTTACTTTTTACAGAGATCAGGCATGTTCATGTATCTAAGGTGAGGTATGCTTGGTCTATATAGAAAGGAGGATTATTGCATTAGGGAAACCTGCAATGTAATATCCCCAGACTCGTGAGGGAATTCCTACAATGGTAGCAAGTACTTGCTGCTTCATGGCCTGCTAAACAACAATCTAAACTGTCGAGAGGACTTTGTCATTTGGACTCTGGGGGACATTTACAAGTTGAATTAGTGTGCACGTAGGCTGGGTGTCTAGGAGAATCAAGGATATCTTACAGAGGGATTCTTTATGCTGGATATGGTTACTTAATCATATAGATTCTAACCTGTATCACATGTCACCAGTATGACTCCTCCAATAGAATACAGTTATTGTGTCGTTGTGTTTAAATACTGGTTTTGTATAAGGGCTGGGGGTATGTGGGTCATGAAATGTTCTTTAAACACTTAAAGCCTGATCTCAAATAACTGCCTGTCCTGTAAAGGGCACTGGGTAACTGTCCCTTCAAATCTATAAATGCCAGGATGGTTAATCATGTTGATATGGTACATGTTTTTCTCTGGCTATGTGAATTTTGTCGTGTCTAATGTACACAGTAGTGAGGAGAGAATGATCCAATTATCACAGCTCATGAGTCATTTCCTAATGTATATGCTTGCATTACAGCTTTAGAACTACAAATCCTATGTATTATGCTAGGTAATAAAAGGAGCAGGCTCAGTATGTTAAGAAAACCACTACTACTGAGGGGTGATGGTTGCCTCACCTTTTCGAATCATATTGGGACATGACAGCCAAATACCAGTGATCATACTGTCCCTGAAATTCTAATGCCTGCCCTAGCAAACTCAAAGAGATAATTACTCAATTGACAATTGTAAAGACCAGACGTAGGGAATCGGACAACGAATACTGACTCTAGCTTTTGAGGTTGCAAATCATAGTGGTTGTCTCTAATCATAGTACCTTGGAAGTTTCCTTATAGAACGTCAGGTCATGCAGCTGCAAAAGAGGTCGGTAAATACGAGGGGTGTGCATAGGTATGTGATAGTGAATATAAGGAAGGATGATGTGGTGGATATCCTGAGAATATTAGGCAGCCCAGGGGGTTAAGACACATTTACACCTGCCTCCTCTCCAACCCGCCCTAAGAGCAGCCCTTTTTCTGTATTTGTGTTGGGGAGTCACCAAAAGTAATTATCCTTGGTTCAGTGCATATGCCAATCATTGACTGCACTCTTCTCCACACCATCATGTCAAGTTGTATCGAGCTATGATTCTGTAATTGTACTTGATATGATAGCAAGACCAAAATATATGTACCCATCTTTTCAGTAAGTCCATAAGTTATTATAGACTTAGTTGAAGGTTATTATTTAATTTTTGTTACATCATCATTAAATATACTTTGCACGGTCGAAAAAGATCTAGATTGACCAGAAGGTTGCTGCCATGAACAAGTCTTAAAAGCAGCTTGCCTTTGTTTCTTCTTCCAACTATTACCAATGGAATTGATACTCAACTGCCTGTTCTTTAATTTGTGAGAGAAGTAAAGGCTATTAAACTTTAACTTCATCTCTTGGAATAAGATTTATGGAATATATATGAACATCCAACAATATTTATCAATTAGCTAGCATTACCATTACAGGATAGTAACAATGTAGATAATAGGCCTAGATGACTAGCTCATCTATGTATCTATGTATTTTTCTAGGCCTCAATTGTAACACGTTTCAAACCGTTCCTAGTGTTCCTTTTTAGGAATACATCTATTTTAATTGCACTGCAACTGGCATTTAATCACTCTCACAAGCAAAATTACAGCTAGGTAATATGTCTTCCCAATAGATCTTCTCATTAGGGCTGGTGGCAATGTCGGAGGATAGGTGTGATAATGGCCTGGCAGCATGAACCATCCTGGTGTTACTGTACAATCAGTAGCCCTAACAGTGGTACACAGGTAGGTAGCTAGACCTGCACATGCTGAGCTGTGTCTTTTGCTGACAGTTGATGTTTGAAGCTGGGAGTGTAACGCATGGATATAGTGCTACAACCTTGCAGTCAAAATGCCTCAGTATGACTGTTCAACATGCTGATCAACCTTTACCAGGGATGCTAAGCTAAAGTTTCATAGTCAACAGCTAATGTGTAATTGTAAATCAAAGTGACCCCTCCGTAGTGGGATAGAATATAATTATAGCCAAAGAAAAAAGTAGAAGTAATGTGGCACAACAGAAATATTGATAAGAGGTATCTAATCAAGGAATGCTTAATAAGGAAATAGTAGGTAAAAGACATTGATAGGGCTTCCACCTTCCTACTCCGACAGAGAATGGATCCTTGTTGACACACAGCTATTTTTAAAACCAGCCCAGCAAATTGTTGTTATCTGTCACCATGATTGGTCATCAATGGTGACTCCTTTCTGAGTGATAACTCACTGCGTCATCTTTCACCAGTTTGTCAGTCTCACATGGCATGGCGATTTATCACAACAGTCGCCAACATGATCTCACTCACTGCGTGAGTATGTGCCACCCCTTGTCATCCCTCACAAAGCATGGTGACTTATCACCACCATCGCCAACATGGATCTAACTCACTGCGTGAGTATGTGCCACTGCCTGTCAACTCTCAGTCAGAATGGCGGCGTATCCCAACCATCGCCAACATGGATCTGACTCATTGTGTGATTATGTGCCACTCCCAGTCAGTTCTTACTCAGAATAGCAACTTATTTCAATATCGCTAATATGGATCTCACTCCCTGCGTGATTATGCGCCACTCCCAGTCAACTCTCACTCAGAATGGCAGCTTATCACCACCATCGCCAATATGGATGTCACTCACTCTGTCAATATGTGCCACTGTTTGTCAACTCTCATTCAGAGTGGCAACTTTTCACCTGCATTGCCACATGGCTCTCACTCACTGCGTGAGTTTGTATCACTCCTAGTTAATCTTCTTTCAAAATGGTGACTTATTACCACCATTGCCAACATTGGTCTCGCTCAATACATGAATTTGTGTCACTCCAAGTCAATGCTCTCTGAGGATTGCATCATCTGTCACTCACTCTCACTCACAGTGGTAACTTATCACCACCATTGCCAAAGTTGTTGAGACAGCCCCACTGTTCAACATGTAGCCTATCTAGGAAGTGTGGGCATGAAGTATAAGTCCCATACGTATCAAATGTGCTTTGTCTCACACTGATTTCCATGTAATACTTCAGAGTTGAATCAAACAAGATAATATAGAGAGTGTATCAATTGAATTTAGATAGAGGTATCTCTAAAATGAAAGCAACTATCCATAAACACCTTTTCTCTGGTTACAGGAAAAATACATAGGGAAATATCAACATGAACACCTTGTCTGTGGTTAGAGGGAAGATACATATGGCAATACCTGTTCTGGCAAAACATATTTTGATCTGGCAGATGTGAGGCTGCATGATTACCAGTGTCGATGATCATGAGCTTTTCATCTAACAAGGTGAGTGATCACCAGCGTCGCCATCACTGGTGAGTCTGAGTGATCACCACTCTCGCCATCCATGGTGAACCTGCGCTATGACGTGGTGCGCGTTTCATCTAGCGAGGTGAGTGATCAACAGCCTTGCCATCCCTGGTGAGTGTGAGTCATCACGATCCTCGCCAACCGTAATGAACATGCGCTATGGCATGGTGTGCATTTCATCTAGCAAGGTGAGTGATCACTCGTGTCGCCATCCATGGTGAGTGTGGGTGATCAAGATCCTCACCATCTGTGGTAAACCTGTGCTATCATGAGGTACGCGTTTTATCTAGCGAGTTGACTGATCACAATCCTTGCCATCCGTGGTGAATGTGCATTATGATGTGGTGTGCGTCTCATCTAGCGAAGTGAGTGATCACTCATGTTGCCATCCCTGGTGAGGATGAATGATCACTCATGTTGCCGTCCCTGGTGAAGATGAGTGATCACGATCCTCGCCATCCCTGGTGAACATGTGCTATGACGAGGTGCGTGTTTCATCTAGTGAGGTGAGTGATCACCCGCGTCCCCATCCCTGGTGAGTCTGAGTGATCACCATCCTCGCCATCTGAGGTGAGGCCATGTGATCACCACCATTGCTATTCCTGGTGATCTTGTGCTATAGCGACGTTGTGTTCCATCTAGCGACATGTGTGAGCCACTTCACACAGGTTGACGTGGAGTCACGACAATTTGCTGGGAGGTATAATCCTTACTTTTCTTGAAACATTTTGTTTAATGGCTACTTGCCATAGAGTATACATTTCCACATCTGTACATATTGTGATTATTTGTAGAAAGGCGGTTTTATAGAGTGTGTATACCATTAAACGGCACCAATACTCAACGTGTGGTTACTCCATACCTGCATGCAACAATGTGGGTCAAATATTCAGGGGAAGGACACAGTCATTATTCAGGGGAGACAGTCATCAAGCTTTCATTATTGAACAGATTCCTTTCTCCACCACATGACAATGACATCCAATGTGACACATCACTGACTGTGATAAGGGAGTGGTTATTTTCCACAACGGGGAAGGAGAGCCAGTGGATTTTTGGGGAGATCAAAGAACCAATTTCATGGGGGATTGAAAAATGTCCCTCGTAAAAAAGCCCACACATTTATACTGAGCAAAATGGAGATCAAAATAATTCTATACCCCTATGTGTTTTAGTATGCAAGTAGGAAAATCCTCTTGATACTTGAATTGAATGATGACCCCTGCCTAAAATGTGATATGGGCAAAAGATCATTTTTAGTTTAGTAGTGGGTCAAAATGAGGTGTACCTACAGGGATAAGCAAATTAGATTTAGGTCTTTTATTGTAATGGAAATTGAGTGCTTTGTCAGAATATTTATACTAAATAGAAATAGAACCATTTCATGACTCATAGCAATTAAACTGCCTGGGCTTCATTGCTGATAAGATTTGTTGCATTTTCAACGAGTCATTTCAACTAGATGGTGGTAGTGCTGAGTCCAAGCATCACACTGACCCGATGTTTAAAATATCATTTGTCAAACAAATGGTGCAATGAATGGCCTATAACCAGTTCAGAGTTCTCGGGTATACATGCCTGTCTAGTTATCCATGTTTGTACAACTGTTAGTGATATTGATGTACTACAACCACCTGGATGATTCATGTTGCCAGACCATTATCACACCCTTACTCCGACATTACCCCCACCCCCCAAGAACATTATTGAATAAGCTCTATTACCAAGCAATATTTTTGCTTGCAAGGGTGTTAAAAGGACAGTCACAACACCACAAAACTAGCTGCACCCATGAAAAAAGTACTAGAAACCTGTTATAATGTGTTACGATTGTGGGCTAGAAAAATGGTGAATACATGAGCTACACAGTGCTGTACACATTATAAGGAAATGAAAATTGCTTGTATCCACATTTCATTATGTTTCATATAATGTGTTGGAACAATATCTCAGTGACACTATTTCATTGCTGGATGTCCATATTCAAAAGACCATAAGGGAGTGATAATTTTTTACCAACAGGGGGGGGACTGGTGGGTTTGCGCGTGGACACGCGGAAAAGATTACGGCCCTCCCCTCTCGACGGGTCAAAATTTTTTCGACCCCCTCTCGGGAGGCGAAAATCGCGTGCGAACGCGCCCTTTTAACCCATTGTAACATGCAGACTTTTTCGGCGAAAACAGGTGAAATTATTTTGACCCCCCTAGTCAAGGGGGCAAAAAAATTCTGACCCCCCTGGTGAAGGGGTTGAAAAAGTTCTGACCCACCCTCAAACCCACCAGTCTCCCCCTGTTGTTAAAAAATGATCACTCCCTAAATTCTAAGACATGGCAGGCCCAAGCTAAACACTAGGAATCTCCCCAACACAAATACAGAAGAAGGACTGGGGGCAGGGAAGGGGCAGGGGTATACGTAGTCTTTACCCCCTGGCCTGATCTTGGATACAATATGTAAAATTTAGCAACATATATCTATATCAGCATAGAATGTCTCCCTGTGTGACCTCCATGATTCCCCTAGATGCCCAACAGATATGCACACTAATTCAATTTGTGAATGCCACCCAGAGCTGTCGTTCCAAATGGCATAATCCTATCTACAGGTTGGATTATTGTCGAGTATGACATGCAGTAGCAAGGACGTGAGACCATTGTAATAATTCCCTTGTGTAGACTGGTGATATTACATTGTAGGTGTCTCTAATACACTCAATCTTATTTCTACAGAGAACAGGCATTGTTCAATTCTCAGAACTCTGTAAATAACACACAGTATAATATATTATATAATTATCAGGTACTGTCTACTGGCCTCACAGTTTGCCCATAAAGCCATTTGCTAGGCGCTAGGAGGGCCTTAACTGTTAAATTTCGTGGATCGCTGTCAACAACAAAGTGACAGGGACTGATGGCTAACAGACAGCAATCAACATACAGCAATCACTCAGTAATGCATAGATTGATAAGCTTAAGTATTAGATCATGGTAAGCTGCAAACCAAGGGCACTACATTGCTAGTCCAAGGTTTGCTGATGCTAAAATGCCTCGCAGGATTTATCATGTTATAATTGATTCCTTAAAAACAAGGTTTATGATTACACAAGGTATTATCAATGATATAATATCACAAGGGAATCAATAATACCCCTTCATTGATGAGTTATGCTGCATGTATGCTTTCTTATGATTGCCCTGATATGACTGATAATGCGTAAACTATGGCTCTTTGTTTTCGTGACTCACTATAGCATTTGCAAGGTATTTGCTTATATCTCAATTGGTAAAATGATTGAAGAATAAATCAATCACAATAGAAATATAAAAGGGAGGGAATGAAAGAATGACAGACCTAACATTGAGGAGCTGCTCCCTTTCCCACATAATCAGTAACATCAATCGTGGTTAGGACAAGGGTGTTACAGTGACAAAATCAAATCTGCCATGCAAACAATGAAATATCTCTCTCCACTCAAAAGGTAATGACTAAGGATTCAAAAGGTAATGGATTTTGGATGTTTTAAATAAAGGCCCTCTTTCTGTTGAGGCTAGAAAATGGATTAAGTATTAATATCGTGAATTCTCTCGTATAAGCCACATCCCTCGTATAAGCCGCACCCCCGACTTTGGTAGGAGCTATAAGCCACACCCAAGGTTTGGAAAATGAAGGTTTTGTACTGTCCTATAAGGTTAAATACCCTCCTATAAGCCACACCCCTTCTTTTGGCTCATATTATAAGCCTAATTTTGATTTGGATTCTGGTATAAGCCATGGCTTATACAAGAGAATTTACGGTAATCATTTTCTTTGGTGCAGTTTCAGTAAGTTTCGACCTCTAGATTTGTTTATCAACCTTCAAAATAAAACCTACAAAATACAATTGAGCTTCGGTCATAAGGCTCTACAAGCAATTCTGCTTTGTGATCTGACTCTGGCGAATATGATGTTCTTAGAGAAAATGTCTTGTTAGAAGTAAATAATGTGCTGTAGTAGATCATAGTTTTCCAGGAAATGTGAGAAGAAACAAGGAAAAAGATGTTGCATACTCACAATGTCACCATTCTTTCTATGACTTAAGAGGGAGTGAGTAGACAGTGGAAAGACTTCTAGTTCCCCATATAATGACTCGGTTATGTAAGGCTGCAAGAGGTAGAATGTGTGGCAGAATAGCAGCCTAAATATAACAGAGCAAAAATCGTCCTGCTGTCAGACAGCATTATAAATACACTGTAATTCCAACGTAGTTTATAGGTATCTTTTAGTTTATTTTTTACTAAACCTCTTGTATACATCCCTGGAACGGAGAATTTGGTCTGGTTGATATAGGCTAAGAAAGAACATAAATCAATGTTGAAAAATGAGGTATTCATATGTGAAGAATATGTGAAACTAAACCGAGGAGTGGGAGAAAAGGAATACTGCTGGCAAAGTACATACCAAAAGGGAAGTTGTACGTACTGAAATCATTAATTGCAGGTCTAGGAGTAAATAAACAATGGTAAGAGCAGGTAATCTCTCAAAATAATGCACTTTTGGGTTGTGGGAGGTGAAAATCTCTAAAAATAATCAACACTTCTCACCCCAGACAAGCTGCGGTGTCATTTCAAATATTCAAACTGGACCTAATGAACTCTAGCAGTAAAGGTAGGCCCTAATTCCAACAAATAACAATGATTTGGGGATAAATATACAGCAGGAGTAGCTCAGGAAGGACAGTTTCCATTCCACAGTGAAAACATTACGTATGTGAGGAAAATCAAGCCTTAAAGAGTATGGGGCTTCCTGGCCAAATCAAATGGCATTACCAAGCTGATATGGCCAGTCTATGGCTTGGGACTTTCAATCAGAGGGAAATATAACCCAAAATGCACCATTTTCATGAAATCTAAGACAATTGCAGACCCTCACATATATAACACACAATATTTCATGAGAATTTGATTGAAATTCCTTAGCTTTCAGTGTAAATGGAGCTGCAAAATCACAGTAGACTGTGCGCTTCGCAAATTTGATATCCTCTGAGTGACTTACAGTGGTCAGTCATTTCTGCCAGAGCAACTGGAAACATTTCCTTTCTCCTCCACATATTTTCGTTATGTATGTGAGGATTTCCACAACAATACCAAAAGAACCCCTTGTGGCCTTACTATGCAGACTTAAGCCATGATTTTTGTTTTAATCATTCAATTCATATACATACTACACTAGAATAGACTAGAAATAAAGAATTATATATTTAGATAGCCTACAGACATATAAAAGTGTACCTCACATATGTAACGTTTTCAGGAGTTGAATTTTGGTTTATGAGACCTAGTTCGTGTCTGCAGCAAACCAGCACTTTCATTTATTTACCATCAAAACCCCCCTAGGGACCCTGCTCAACACAGGTAATAAGAACAGTGAGGATACTTTTTTTAGCATGGAAGTTTATGGTGTAAAAAAAGTATTATGTATGTGAGGATGCTCACAATTCGATATTACAACACATGTGTGAAAGACAGTTGAGGTAGGGACATGGCCTAAATATTTTTAGTAGAAAGCTATGACCTCTCACCAAAGGCAAAATAGGTTTATCACACTCTAATACTGCCTAGCTTGACAATATATAGGTGGGAATGATGGAAAATTGGACAATAAAGGGCATTTTTGGTGTATTGTCCACTTTCGAGCCTCCATAACTCATCAAATTATAGGCCGATATACATAGATTTGCCCTCTACTTAAAGCTCAAGATGTTTGTGACTAGATGTTTGTGACTAGAATAATGAACAAGTAACCAATGATAACTGATGACGAGTGGATGTTATCGATGGATAATGACACGAGGCCATAGGCCGAGTGTTATTATCGTCGATAACACCCACTACTTATTTTATACCACGAAACCAATAAATAATCAATATTATACCAATAAATTCAAGTTGAGAACAAAAATTATTCCCCCTCCCCGGGACTTGAAGCCAGCCATGACAGTGTGTGTACACAGGCACATACACCTCCTCGCCCGGCAGCGGACAGCAAGAGCGCCCATCTCGGCTAGCCTTGGCAGCGGCACACGGCGAAAAATAGTGTACATACACCTCGTCGCCCAGCAGCGGACAGCAGCAGCGCACAGGGCGAAAAAAGAAGCTTCTCGCAGTTATGTTTGTGTATAATACACCTCGTTGCCCGGCAGCGGAAAGCTACAGCGCACACGGCGAAAAAAGAAGCTTCTCGCGCTTATGTTTGTGTATAATACACCTCCTCGCCCGGCAGCGGACAGCGACAGCGCACACGGCGAAAAAAGATGGGCCCGGACCGGGGCGCGATCCATGTACCTCTGACGGCTGAGCGCAACGTGCTAACCGCTAGGCCACCGCGTCTCCTCCTCCAGGTGCATCTTGCTGTTATGTTTCTATACTAAATACACCTTGCCGCCCGGCAGCGGACAGCGACAGCGCACACGGCTTTGTATCATATCCAGACGTGGTTCGAACCGAGCATTTCTCGTCAGTCCTTGTGGCGCAGTGCATAAGGAGTTGGATTTGGGATGTGAGACTGCAGGTTCGATCCCTTCCCTGGCCTGGAAAATTTCGTGGGTTTTAACATGTGACATGTGACATGGGAGAGGCGTGCTGTTATCCTGGATAACAGCACGCCTTACATGGATAGCAGCATGCCTTACATGGATAACAGCACTCCTTACAAAATTGATGTTACAGCCTATAGGGTGTGCAATATCGACAGATATGTGGATGGGAATAGACCCCAAAAAGCACTGTGTAAGCCAGAAATCGTGGTATAATGAAGAATAGTTGTCTACATTTTTACTGTAGCTCCCCAAAGCTAAAATTCTCTCAAAATAGGCCCAAACATTGCTCAGTGGATCTACCCATATGATGCATTCCGCATTTTCCAAAATACTTTGAATTATCTTATGGCCAAATGTGAACATATGAAACAGATATTAGATATTAGATTCTTAACATGGATCGTTATCTAATTATACCGGCTCATAGAGGAAAAGTCTGTGTGACATTTGGAAAGAAAATCTCATTTTCACAGTTTATAAGGGTAAAACTATTATAAATTGTCTAAATTCCTTAAATAAAAAGGTTATTAAAAGGTTCTTACAGCATAGTATTTGCGCTGGCTAACCTTACCTAGATGGCAGAGTAAATCTATATGCATACCATAGCATAAGCAAAGCTGAACAGACATTTGCAAAATACTTACTTTATGCATCTAAAATGGATACTCTTTTTGTCATAAAAATAATCTGTCGCCAGGCACATATTGACAGTGGAATAATTTCATTTAGGTTCAAATCTAGCTAATAATTGGCATTTACATTTGCCGATGGGGATTAACACTGAATTACAATAACATGTATTCTGTGAAATATCTAGAGAAAGATTCCTCTTGCTTGTATAGCAGGTGAAAAATATAGGTGATAGAGCATTAGATGCCATCTTGAAGTTTAGTGATCTAAGAAAGGTACTTATTATTTATCCAAAATTAAAGTGTGTAGAACGATAGCAGGGAGCATAGAAAGCATGTGTCCCTATAGGTTGGAGAAAGGTTGTAATACCTTTTTTTTTTTACTTATTTTATGCATCCATATTATATCACTAGATGGCAGTTTGGTTTATGGTCGTACTTAGTTATACAGTGCTACATTATATCTGACAAATATTAATACAATATTATAAAATATATATATCTTAATAATTTCAACAGTATTCAAGGGTAGAATAATTTGGGAAAATATGTTAAACTATCAATGTTTTTGATGATGGCAAATGTAGCATGCATTTCACTATGCTAAACACCCATTCTTTGGTATCAGGAAATATACATATAGCCAAGATACTGTAGGTAGCCTTCCATACTAAAAAACACATGGGCTCTGCTCAGCCGAACTGAATGATGAAACTAATAGCTCAAAAAAACTAGTATATCCCAGACCTGAAGGTATGCCAAATTTATCAGAATTTTAAAGGAAATAAACTTAAGCAAATACATATTCCTTTTACCTTTAAATGTCAAGGTTACTTTACCTATAGTACTGGGGTATATCTACGTAATTTTCTGGCAGAGCAATATGAATATTATGTTCATTTACCTCCATAAGAGGTATAAAATGTATTTCTACCTCTGTAGAACGTGGATCTGATACCTCTATATACCTCTATGTATACATACGTTCTTCAAACTAAAACGTTTGCCGGAGGTAAAAAAAAACACCTTAGCGTTTGGAGGTAAAAAACGTGGCAAAATAATTTTATCTTACCAAGAAAAAAGACGTTTATTTACCTCCAAGAGAGGAAGTAAAACGTTTTTATACCTCTTGTCAATAAACTATTTAAGGTTATTATCATCTACATATTTTTAACTAAAAGGCTTTTCAGAGAATGCTTGACATGCCTCTAGGCTGTTTTTAGGTAGGTTCAACAACTTGAGTGCATGTGACATAGGTACAAATATCTTGTGTGCTTAGCCATCAAGAGCTGTGCAAAATTCAACCATGAACCACAGATCACTCAACAACCCTATTGAAATCAAATTTAGACCAGATATTTCTAAAATATATCTATACCAAATTGACAGAGTATATGACTTAGATATGTTTCAATGTACCCCTTTGATGACAAGACTAAGAAATAAGGAATATGAGCATAATTTAATGTACTCTAGATGCTAATTTATATATGATGTTGTCTAAATTGGTCACATATGTAAAGGCTTCACATTCGTATGGCAAAGAGACAGGGGTTACTAAAGCTCCAGAGTGAGTGCATGACACTCATCCACAATGTATATCTAGTAGCTGGGACCCATAGTTGCAGATGCACATGTATGCATAGACATGTGTCTTCAACCATTCCATGACTTCTACACAACATATCAAATGCCGTAGTCTGATACCAAATATTTGGGACGTTGGATTCATAAATGTAGGATATTGTGTTACCATGTAAGGGAGTGCTTAGTGTCATTTTACATTGTGTGTGGCCAACAGAAAAAAAATGAACATGGTTAAACCCTACACTATAATTATTCAGGCTCAAACTCTGGTAGCATAGACATTTATTTGTTTGCCTTAGACACCAAAGAAAAAGTGTTCAATAAAGCAAATAAGAAAAAAATAATTGACATAAAACAAGATCTGCCCTAGTATATTGATTGCCGTCTAGGTTTTGGCCCTTCCTAATTCTATTGATATTTTAGTGAGGTGAGACTAGGAATAAAGGTTCACAACTGAAAACAAAAAACATAAAACATGCACCAGACCTTCTCATAAATCAGGATAGGCATAGATTGAGACGCACTCAAATCAAATGAAATAAATGAGAAGAAAGGACTCTTAGAATGAATCATTAGCAAAACGAAGTCTTCTACAACATTATCTGATTTATCTCCACTTAATTCAGAAAATAAACACATACAAAACTCCATCTGAATACATTGTAAAAGTAGACATGGGAGTAGGGGGTGCCACTAGTTTATAAACATATACATTTCCTCAATGAACTTTAGCTTATTTGTTGTGCTATGCTATCTGTGGCGTCAGATTTGACATGGACGTCAGTCTGAGAAAGTTCTGAAGTGAAAAAGTAATGCTAATCAGGAATGGATAGGGCATATCCTTGCCAGTAGAATTGCTGGTTCATGTATATTCTAAAATGATTTATAGTCCTGGAGGAATCCTCTGCGAAGCAGACACATGATACCACAGCCTTTAGTACAACACAACAAATGTGTTGCACCTGCAGAGCCCATCATGTAGATGTAGTCTTTTTCCATTGCACTGAGTAAAACAATAATATAAGCTATTCCAATATACATCCTATCAGCAACTCCTAAAAATTACTAAAGCCCTGAAGGTGAAAATTGTATGACGAACATTTTGCCAATATTTGGCCATTGGTCAAGCCAGCATTTGCCCAATATTAGAAGTCATATGTTGGCCGCGTGTTCCATTTCCACTTTGTGAACTTCCGATGCCGCTGGCACCAGCGCATGATGCTTTAGCTCTGCTGTGTGCTGCACACAGGTGCAGCTCTCATCTAACAGGTATCTGTGCGGTTACAGGTGCGCAGACACATACACAGTTGAGATATGGACTGTTAAAGTTGGCACATCGTCAGTTGGAGACATGCAACCATCAAAGACATATGGACTTATGAGCAGTGGCAACACCAGATGGCACTGGCTCCAAGATGTCTAGGAGTGGGAAGCCAAGGTTGGGCATATAAGCCAGCCCCTGGCCTCCCTTCAGGCAGTAACCAGTGGGACACCATCTCCAGTCCATCACTCTAGGGCCTGCAACCCATAGTGCTCCTGCCACAAGGAGTCTCTTCTGGGACATAGACTATGCCATCCAGGCATAGGACTAAACCCCACTAGTGGCCGGAGGCTATGCTCAACTGACTACAAGAGGGTAAAGTTATATTTATATTATCCCTCAGCACGCCTTCAGCTAGGTTAAGGGAACCCAACTAGAACTTATATAGGACAGTGTTTTATATTATATATATACTTGTGGAAACATTTTATATTATTACTATGTGTGGACTACCTGTATATTGACATTTGTACTTTTTATACATAACATACTGCCTAAAGCTTGAAAAAAAACCAGTGATAACTGGAATCTCTCTAGAGCTTGATATTCTTTCTCATTATAGCCACTAGTCATATGATATTTCTCATATGGCAACTTGATCATGCACATAATCCTTGTATGACAATAACCATCTGATGGAATATCTATATGGACCTGTGCGCACACTGAATACCGACCATCAAATAGAACATTGCCAACTGACTCATCGGTGCAAAATATATGCTAGTCACACACCGCTTACAGACTCCTGAACATGTCTAGGAGGATTGTCAAGAAGAGGGATATAGAATTTCAGAAGTTTCCTTCTAAGCTGTGAATAAGGCAGTATTTCCAGACCTTTCTATTTCATGATGTCATAGTTATGTCAATAGCAGATGAGATAACATAATGCCAACTATAATGCTCAGCTCACCATCCATGCCCCAGACTGCTCCCTGTTGACATCTCATTTGCAGCAACGTTAACCAGATCCACCTCCCATGGATTTGATCACCTAACAAATCTAATCATATTTCTCGTGTTGTTAAGTGGTTCCTTTGAGCCTCATAGCTAGAGCTGTCTATATCAGTTTCCCCTCAGCAAAAAGCAAACATTCTCCGTAGCAAAAAACTAGTATACCAGCATCATTTCATATTAAATTAGGCATATACAAAATCAAGGATAGTAGTGAACATATAAAGCAGCAAGAAATATTTTAGAGAATAGCTGGCAGTACAGAAAGCTCTCTGGTCACCGATTTGATTAATGGACCTGGTGTCAGGTAAAATCAATTAAAGGGGGAATAAGGTATACCATTCTGAATGTGTGATATATATATATATATATTTATGACTGAAGTTGTCAAAGAGGAACCCTTGTGGTTACATACCTGATTTGATTGAATGTGTTACTTATGATTATAACTAGAGTACCTGAAATATCTACTTGTTCTAATCTTTTCATATTGCTGCATTAGTATAATTATATAACATTGACCTGGAACTATTTCTCACACAATGTGAGTGGAAAGAAGATTTGGGTGTTATCCTGATCATCTTTGTAGTTTGGCAAGCTCAAAGTTTAAACAATTATTTGCGATGAGTAGTAACACGCTGTTTTCACATCATCTTGGCTTTAAAGCAACAAATGAAAAATGAAATAGAAATACATTATCCACTATTATAACTAAGATTATCAACCAAAATTGCTCTTTGCCATAACAATCCATTCCTAATAATTCCCTGATCTGAAAAAAAAAACATAATCTAAAATAGGTACCTTATTTCAGGAGGAGTTTACAAGGTCCCAGAATAGGTAGGATAGAGAATATTTTCTAATTGTAAATATCATTCAGATCTATGTGTTATGGTAAATGTAGTAATAATTTCAATTGCTGAAATTTAGCATCCCTACTTCCATGCACAATAATCTTAGCATGATTACACAAAGTTCCTTGGCTACATACATTATTAGACACAGCCGGTAGCTTTAATTCTGCTATTGCAATTTTAGATGTATCAATTTCCATTTTCTGTAGGCATAATCTTGCTGTTTGTGCACATGAAGAATACTGAGAAGGGAAGAGTGGAGCTGAACCAACTATACATAAAGCTTTGTACTTACTGTTACTAAAATGTGATTATAGGGAATTATAGTTAGTATGGTCATTAGCCTAGTTCTATTATGAAGGGTGAGGCAGACAAATTTGGTTTATAAGTATTTGGCCTACACTAACCCAATGAGTAGACTGTGTTATTCATCCATGACTCCGTCAAACACCCAACATGTAAGTTCACTTTTTGGATTCATCAGATATTATCTCTATCTGTCATCCATGTGTTATGCATTCGATTCTTGTACATATCTAGATCTGCCATGACAGTGAGAAGCCTCTCAGGTACAATGGCAGAATTGGATTCTTATAAAGGTCCGGGTCACCTACAGTATTAGATTTGGGAGCTATTCCAGAATTGCAGACCTTCAAATAGTAGTGGGTGTCATTTTCATGATGCCAATATCTGCTTAGAATAGTGGTCCCCATTCCTTGCAATGCTGCTAGACCCCTATCAAATCCAATAAAGTTAACCTGACGAATTGGAGAACGTAGTATACTGCAGCTGGATACACAAGTTGGCCTGGATTTGAGATACAGTGAGAAATAGTTTAGTTCAAATGGTATTGGCAGCCATTTACCCACAACATTTGCTCTTGATCCTCGACATTGAAGGAAGAGCTGAAAACAACTACCAATTACTGGCAGCTTTGGGAAGTTAAATCTTTAAAGAGATAAGTAGACTGAGATAGGTTTGTGCCTGACATGGAGTGGCACTGCACACTTTAGGAAGTGAGAGGTTTAGAATATACTCGGCATGAAGTAATAGGCTATATCAAAATGAACTAATCAATTTAGTCTAGACCTTGATTAAGTCCCTTTTCAATCCGCTCAAGATAATTATCTGATGAAGAACCTGTGCAAATGAATGTCAAAGCTGAAGAAGATTAGTTTAATAACTTTGGTACACCTTTAATGAATTTGTCTCCGTAGTTATCAAGACTCATTGCAGATAATAAGTGATTGGAAAATCAAGCTGCCATACGTTAAATGACTATATATACAATATGCAAGTTTTACTATGAATGGCCATTCCCTTTGAATCCCATCAAATACTACACTTTTCAAATGCCATGCCTGATTCACAATATATATTCAGTAAAGGTCTTCCTAGTGCATGACAGAACAGCATTTATTTCTAACATCATCATGTCCATGTACTGCTGAGACTAAGGCTGGCAATAGTTACCATCAACTCCCATCTGAGGAAGCTCACCCACTGTGCATTAGTTTTGCACCTGGATAATTATGATACCATGGGAATCATATGATTTGAAGAGATTGTAATTATACCCATTTTTTAAGAGAGCTGTACTGTGCCAGATGAGTGATTCTCCAATTTTAATTACTCATGTTCAGCATGTCTGCTTCTCCATTCCATAGTTATGACAAAATACTACATGTCTGCCACAGTTCCTGATACATTGTTGACATCGGATATGGCTCTGTCCTGTTCTGTTCCTACTGCCTATTTCAATTTCCACGCATTTGGATAATTACACTGCAAGCTTGGATGTGGAATCTTCAGAAAGGATAATGAGAGTTATGGCAGCTATACATAGACCAACTTTCACACCCATGAGAGTCAGCTACTGTATTAGTCAGTTTAAGCCCTGCAGTCTAAGTGCCAGTACAAAATAAGTGTCTAAGCTGCAGGGGTAATGAAAACAGACTTAAGCACTAAACCCAATATTCAAATAAGCGTCTGCCTCAAATAAAGGCCAGGGGTACAGGGCTATAAAAGAAGACAAGTGTCCAGACATTCAAATGGGGCTACTTCAGTATTTCATGCTAGTTGACTGTGCATTTATCATTGTTCTGTTGAATTTACCACATCATACTACAGGTCTTGGCCTAACTTTGTGTAAACTTGGCTACCTTAAACATGAAAACTATTGAAAGGGTGGCTAGCCAAATATATGATATGTTAAATCCAAAAAACAAACTATTAGGCTACGCTTTACACCCTTTACCTATCACAAATGAGCTGCTTTCCTGTAGATATAATGTTTCCTTTGTCGTAAGGGGTAGTTATTATGTCTAAAGGGCAGGTAGGCATCATAAGTATGTAGGATTCTTGCATGTGCTGGCTGGTGTTCCCTGAAATTTTGTCCTCAAATGAGAGAAATGACTGTGAAAGTGCCTGGTTGGAATGTAAGGGATTTTTCTGTCCTTTGGCATTACACTTCCTTTCAAACAGCTGTGTGAATGGGATACTACCTACATAGTCAATATTTCCCCAATGCTATATAGTGAAGGGGCTAACCTTTCACATGGTATATGTAGCTTACTTATATCTTAATTATCAGTGATTCAGATCTCTGTGTGAAAAGGTATTCCTAAGTGTAAAGCGTAGCCTAATGAATTTTTCTGTAGGATTCACTTCTGATATTTTCACATCCAGTCATTTATATTACCTTTTTAAAGCCTTATTTGACCTGTTTATGCATATACATGATAGAGAATAAGTAAAATTGAACTAATGATATGATATGTACCTTGAAATAAATAATTGCACTTGACCCTTCTTCATATCTGTGCCAAAAATTGTTTTTTTAACTCTCATGGCAGTTCACATACATATATGCATATGGGTTAAGAATCTCTAAGTTCAATAGCCATTCACTTTGCTGATTCTTTCAACTCAAGAAAAGATTTAAATTGGTGTAAAGTGTAGCCCAATTATACTGCATGCTCTGCATACAGCCTAAGAACATTTTCATTCAATACTAAATTTTAGCTAGGTCACATAATTGGCTTATTCTGATGAATTTAGAAGAGGGTGGTTGATTTAACCTCCACTAATTGTTGCAATCAAAAGCTAGCAGAGAGACTGTAAATTATTGAATATTAAGTCCTTTCATTTCTCAGTTTGGAGAAATATTCAAAAGCTACTTGTCCAAACAGCTAGACACATGTAAAGCATAGCCTAATAAATTTGTTGAAGGTATTTTCTACTGTTAAACTTGCAGGTAGTTAGTCATCTTATTTTGTACTAGTTGTTTGGTGGTTTCCTCCCTCTAAATGATATAAGACAGATAGATCTGGGTGAAGGATACCATAAATGCTCTCAAATAGTTATTTCCAGAGGCCATTGTGGCATATTATAGCTTAAATATGACCCCTGGTGTTGGCTCTCTCCTGGTAATAGATAAAGGTGTTCTTGATTATATGAGTTCTATGTGCATGAATGACTGTTCTATTGGATATGAATTGGATGCTCTATGATGGTGCAGTGATAATGATCTGAAATATCAAATACTTTTGGAAAAGGTTGCTGGCAGCAGAAAAATAGTCTTGCCCCCACCCAACATAGAAGTTGAGAGGGAACATGCCCCCTGCCCCCCCTCAACTCCACTGCTGCTGTAAAGTGTAGGGTATTGACAGTTATGTGCCCCCCTGCCTATCCAATCCTTTATCTTCCTAATATCAATCATATTTTGCATACTATGATTTTCATATCCATTTTGATAGGCTATCATGATTATATTATGAGTTTTGGCACAACTGAGAACATAGAATAAGACATAGCCTAAGTATGCAGATATATGTATTCTGAGATGAGTAAGGGTAAAGCATAGCCTAATAGTACAGGTGTGTGCCTGTGGGTTTTTATCCCATCACAGACCGATATCAATGCACTGTTGCTTTAACATTCACACTTATCCGAAAATTATTCAGATAAGGGAAAGATTAATGTCATTGCACAGGTATATGTTTTTTTTTCATGCACTTGCTACATATTGATGTAAAGCATAGCCTAATGTAAAGAGTAGCCTACTGGGTCAATATCGACAAGATAATTAGTTCTATATTTTTTTCTGGTTATCCTAGTATTTAATTATTAATAGACATTGTTACCCTTATTATAGAGATATATCAGGTAGAAAATGGATAGTTAAATATCAAAAATATGGGAGCCATATCCATCAAACTTCAGAGATGCCTCTCATCCAAAGTTTGATAGATTTTCACACTTTTTCGGTTTTTTTTGCATAATAATTAGGAAGTGCCTCCTCTGCAGCAGTCTCTTTGTTTTTTGTCCTGAATCTTTTTTGAATGTTGCACAAAAGTGCTCATGTCAGTCAGGCACACGAACCTCTTAATATAAATGGTAGCTACTGAAAACAGGGGCACTAAAAAATAATCAAAAGCAAGGTACCTGCTTGTGGCATACACAGTATTTCAGTCAAATGTGGTGAGTACAAGTTAAATGGTGAATCAAAGGATGACATCTTGCAATGAGAGGGTATCTACTTAGTGTTCTCTTTAGCTTATGTGCAGCAGCCTCCAGTAAGTGGCCCTGCTGTGAACATACGGATCACCCAGTTGGGACCTGGTGCATTCTCTATGTAACAAAGTTTAATGATACTGAAAGCAAAGAAAATGCTCTTTCTAGCTGAAGGTTCATGGTGTAAGGCCCCCAAGACTCAAAGCCCCCTGACACAAAGCCCCCTGACATAAAGTCCCTAAGACATTAAGCCTCCAAGACATAAAGCCCCCAGGACAGATGGCCCCAATATAATTATTTTTAGTGTTTCTCACATGGTACGTGGTGTGAATTTTTTTTTTCCCTCAGGTGCCACACGTTCTGTACAGCGTTCTGTACAGCCTTACCAACACGTTATGTACTGTGACATACACATTATGTCCACGTTATGTACAGCTTTATGTACACATTATGTACATAAAGTGTTGTACATGCAATGTACTGTGACGTACACGTTACATACACGTTATGCACATGTGACGTAGACGTAATGTACACATTATGTACACATTATGTACTGCGATGTACACGTTATGTACTGCGACGTACACGTTATGTACTGCGACGTACATGTTATGTACACGTTATGTACTGTGACATACACATTATGTACACGTTATGTACTGCGAAGTACACGTTATGTACACATTATGTACTGCGAGTTAAACGTTATGTACACGTTATGTACATGTTATGTACTGCGACATACACATTATGTATACATCATGTACATGTTATGTCCTGTGACATACACGTTATGTACGCGTTAGGTACTGCAACATACACGTTATGTACACGTTATGTACAGCTATGTACTGTGACGTACACGTGATGTACAGGTGACGTACACGTGACGTACATGTTATGTACACGTTATGTACACGTGACATACACGTGATGTACAGGTGACGTACATGTGACGTACATGTTATGTACACGTTATGTACACGTGACGTACACGTGACGTACATGTTATGTACACATTATGTACACGTTATGTACATGTGACGTACACGTTATGTACACGTTATGTACACGTCATGTACTTATGTACATGTTATGTACACGTTTTGTACACGTTATGTACTGCGACGTACACGTTATGTACACATTATGTACACGTTATGTACACGTGACGTAGATGTTATGTACACGTTATGTACTGCGACGTACAAGTTATGTACACATTATGTACAGCGTTATGTACATGTTAGGTACTGCGATATACACATTATGTACAGCTATGTACATGTTATGTACTGCAACGTACAAGTTATGTACCTGTTATGTACACGTGACATACACGTTATGTACACATGATGTACATGTTATGTACTGAGACGTACACGTTATGTACACATTATGTACATGTTATATACACGTTATGTACACGTTACGTACTGCGACGTACATTATGTACACCTTATGTACATGTTATGTACACGTTTTGTACACGTTATGTACTGTGACATACACGTTATGTACATGTTACGTACTGCGACATACACGTTATGTACCTGTTATGTACACCTGACGTACACATTATGTACACGTGACGTACATGTTATGTACACGTTATGTACATGTTATGTACACCCCTTAAGTAGACTGACTCCTTATGTACACTGACCCTTATGTACACTGACACCTTATGCACACTTACCCCTTAGTACCACTGACCCTTCAATGCCTAATGTACAGAGACACCTTATGTACACTGACCCCTTTAGTGCACTGACATGAGATGTCCATGAGTGTAAAAAATGAATACATATCGCTGTACGTAAAGTGTATATAACGCTGTACTTAACGTGTACACAACGCTGTACATATACTTAACGTGTCTACAACACTGTATGTAATGTGTACATGGGAGTACATAACATGTACCTCGTGTGTACGTAAGATGTACCTCTGGTGTACATAACGTGTACGTCGCAGTACATAAGGTGTACATACGTCTACATAATGTCTACATAACGTGTACATAATGTGTACATAACGTATACATAATGTGTACATAAAGTGTACATAATGTGTACATAACGCGTATATGAGGCAGTACATAAGGCTGTACGTAACGTGTACATAACCTGTACTTACCATGTACATAACGCTGTACGTAACGTCTACATGGCAGTACATAAGATGTACGTCGCTGTACATAAGGTGTCAGAACGCTGTACATAAGATGTCCCTAATGCTGCACAAAACTTGTACAATGCTGTAGGTATATAGCAGTACATAATGCGTCATGAAAGGTGTACATGGGAGCACATAAGATGTATGTGGCGGTACATAAAGTGTACATAACGCTGTATGAAACGTGCACATAACCCTGTACGTCACTGCACATAAGGTGTACATAATGCTGTAAATAATGTGTAATTAACACTGTATGTGACATGCACATAACCCTGTAAGTCACTGTACATAAGGTGTACATAGGGTGTACATAACGCTGTTCGTAACGTGTATGTCGCAGTACATAACATGTACATAACCTGTACATAACATGTACATAACCTGTACATAACATGTACATAACGTGTACATAACCTGTACATAACATGTACATAACGTGTATGTCGCAGTACATAACATATACGTAGCTGTACATAACGTGTACATCGCAGTACCTAATGTGTACATAAGGTGTACATAACGCTGTACGTGACGTGTACATAACATGTACATAACGTGTACATAAGGCTGTACGTAACGTGTACATAACGTGTACATGATGTGTACATAACGTGTACATAACACTGTACTTAACCAGTACATGACGTACAAGGAAACAAAACGCTTTTGGGGCCATCTGTCCAGGGGGCTTTGTGTCATGGGGGCCTCGTGTCATGGGGGCCTAGTGTCAGGGGGCTGTATGGCAGGGGGCTGAATGTCTTGGGGGCATTATGACGGGCAACCCTTGCGGAACTCTAAGACCGATTACTGGATAACCTAGAGGTGTTAGCCTCTGTTGAGATAAGCCAGCCATTATTTACTCAGCAGAATATTTTAAATGTATACATCTATCACATTTCCACTCAATTTTCTATTTGCCCTAATACTGACAACATCAATAGCAACATAAATGGATACATTGGAAATATAAATGATGAAACCCATATATCTTATCAAACATTCCTTTTGTGTGCTCTAATCTAGATATGTCTGTCAGTGAAAGTACATCCCTACCTTCTCTCCTGTTCCTCACTTTACTTCAAATGTACATTTTCTTTTTTTCTTTTTACAGTAGAAATGTAAATGATTCTATTATACTAGACAAGGGATTCCCACTGAAACTATTTATTTGGGGAAAAAAACAAAACAAACTTCATAAATTCTTGTGATGTTTGTCTCTGTGAGGAACTAAGTGTGCTTCATTCAAGGGAATAATGACATTATTCAGTTTTATAATATGTCAGTCTGGAACTGATTCCAATTTCATCTCCTATTTCCGGAACACTTTCTCAGTATGCCATAGCCAATCGTCTGCCACAAGGGCACTAGATTCTACTTCTGCCAGTTTGACATGCGCTGAGTGCTGAAGTAGAGACAGATCGTATTACCCTATCCACATCAGTAGCCCTGTCACATACACATGGCTATTAGCAGAGAACTACACCTCAGGGTCAACAGCCCCATGTAAAGTGAGTGACAGCAGTATGATGGATCGGCTGAGTGTTTGATCTGTGCTCAAGGCTCACTCAGGTGGGGTCTATGTAAATGGGTTCTCTTGTCCTTCTATAACCTTTCAGGATTGATAGAGAAAGCTAAGCACAATGCCAGATTACACAACGGAGCTCAGGAACTTCCCAGGTTCACCTTTACTGTCACATCAAAAAGGCACTGGCTCTTTTATTATGAATGATGTTTACTTTGATAATGAATGTTTCTTGTCATTGACATGATGCATCAATGGCAGGTGCTCCATGAAGAGTCCCTCCCAAGGAAAGTGTTGGTGTTGTATAAATGCAACTAAAGGTATAGCCTTTTTGAAAGCACTACATGACAGGGCTAGTGGAACCCTTTTTCCAGAAACATAAATTAGGTAGAAGTTCTTTCAATGAAAGCTGCCACCAAAAAGGGATCATGTGCTTTAGTGCACAAAATGTAAATGCTCTGTTAGTTAACTACACTTGGTAAAAGAAAAATCATATATATCCTACTTATTGGTCTGTGTCCCTGGACATGAGAGCTCACTTGTACCACTTGGTGGACCGACAATTGGTGGTCTCAATGAGTCCATCTGATGCGGCTTGCTATCATTCTCCTCTTCTGAAGTGAGCGGCAACATACAAAGTGATGTAATTCGTCTGTGCGGCATTGCTGCAACCTAAGAGTAATATATCACAAGGTACCTTGCTCCCTTCAGTCGAACGATTAAATAGTTCCATGCCTGTAGATAATGTGAAAGAACAGATGCACATCAATAACCATGTCACATAGACACATCCTACACCTCAGGGTCAACGACCCTGTGAAGTATGGATGATAGCAGTATGAGGAATCAGCAGTGTATTTGATAGCTGCTCAATGCTCATTAGCCAAGACCTTGTTGAGCCGAACAGCAGCAGTTTTAACATGCCTGGGACCAAGATAGACCAGGGGGACATCTTGCAATGCATTTCGATCACACACAACCCATGGCCATGGAAGATATTAAGTCTATTCCAATGGGAAAATATGAAAAACTTCCTGATAATGCCGCTCTATTGTTGTCAAGCTTATTGAAATAAGATTGAAGAGGGTTGAAAATTGCATGCACACTGCAGTCTGTGTATATTCATTATCAAAACATAGAAAAGAAAGCATTACAACAGCAATTTGCAAGAAACAGTAATCTAATTATACACGAGGATGTGTTGCAGAGCATTTATGTTAGGTGATATTATCACACCAATTCGAATAAGCCTCTATGAGAGATGTAGCATACCATTCCCTGAGAATTATATGAATATAGGCTATGGTAACTTAGTTGGGACAATGCAAGCACTGATATAGTTAGGTTTATCTAACTATCTGGGCCTCAACTGTGCTTTTTTGCTCATAACCCCAGTGCGTTATCCAGCCATAACGCACTCTCAGACCTTTTCTTCGTCTTCAAGAGGCTGCTAGTTTCAATCTGGACATGTTAATAAATTGGAGGAATATACAAAGTCAACTCCTCCATACGTTTCCTGTTAAAACCGTTTAGGTTCAACGATCCCCGGCCGCTGGGGCAGGAGGCGAGCTCGCTGTCCACTATACCAAGCCGACTGGTGGTAGAAATGAATCTACATCAAGAATTTGAAAAAGTTGTCCGACATACCTGATGTTTACACACCTCGTTAGCCTAGAATCCATGGAGTCTGGTGGAGTTATTAACAGAGAACCATCCTTAGATATCCTAGATGAACATGCCATGCCAAATTCCTCCATTTTCTTCGAAATAAATAAGAATCCATTGATTTTCCATAGCGATACGTGTCGGCACCCGCCTCGTACGGCCATTCCTTGTTCGAAGCGTGGCTGACCTAGTTCTTACATCCGGGCACCTATCCGCTCTGTCAACAAGAAGCAATGGCCGTGTACTGGGCCGTGTGCGTTGGATCGTTATGGAAAATCAATGGATTCTTATTTATTTTGAAGAAAATGGAGACAAAATGTATGCGAACACCAAGTAGAGATCATATATTTGGCGCTGCTAGAAGCACAGGACTTGACATGCTTGGATTCTACCCGAAAAATAGTTGGAAAGACGAGGGTATGACGGGTGGAGTAAAATCAATGGCTACGGTGGATTGGCAAACCGTGCGGATCGCATGCATTTACAAAATGTTTTCTTCTGGATTAAATCTTGGGTTATAAGGTAAGAAATTGATACAAAATGGAGAAATATGTTCGATAAACGCTTTAATCAAGTTATGATAGAGCACTTGTGGGTCTATGGTTCAATATTCCACTCCTGCTTCGTGGTCGTGGAATATTGAACCATAGACCCACACGTGCTCTATCATAACGTTGATTAAACACTAAATAAATGGTGTCATGATATACTATGAATCCAAGGTCATAAGCCAACTTTTATTTGCTATTTATGATAAAAATCGGCTTCTAATGTTTTGGAAAAGAAGTCTCACTGTGTTCTTTTACTATTAAGATATTTCTCGAAAATCAGCTAATGACCTTTTTATAAACTCTTTCCGCAGCCTGTGAGAGAGGTCACCTTATGAACAGTGCTTTACCGTGTGATGTAAGGGAACCGCGATCATCATAGTATATTGTACTATAATCTTCAGCATTGTACTCCTCTATCAAATATGAAGTGATAATGAGAAAACTTGGGAAATCAATACGGATGGGGAAAATCCCTTTTTTTTCAAATTCACGTCTGCAGCTACATTTTGGTACTTTTCATGATAAAATACTCCAAATAGCTACAGAAATATAAGATCTCAAACATGGAATGTCAGCAACATAGAGAAATTCCGGGTAGCCCTTAACTCAATTAAGTATTGAAATTTTGTGTATTGAAATTTTGTGGTATGATATATAAATAAAAGCCATTATTGGAAAAAATAACAATTTTTAAACATAATTATCCATAATTTTAGATCTAGAAGGGATAATCCAATTCTGTTTTCAGTTATGAAAACCTTATGGACAGGTTAATAGGGTGGAGTAACTTTTTATTCAAAAAGAACAAAATTATGGTTTCCATGGCAACCCAATGTCAACCCAATGTCTTGGCTATAGCATTTCAGATTCTTCAGAAAAGGTTACCCTAGACTTGTGTTTACTTATTTTTTCACTCTTTTGGTCATATCTCTTTAAATATCATATTTAGAGCATTTGTGTGTATTTCCCTAAATATTATGGTTTTCCCTGTTTCGTTATGTCTTAATACATCACCAATCTCCATTGATGATTAAGATATTTTCAATGATGATATCAAGTCTACACTACTATAACAAGTGACCCCCAGCTACATAATGGTTTTCAATATGTAAACCCTCTTTTGTGACAAATAAAGCAAAGTGGGTTATTGTCTCTATCCCTGTGGTCAGAAATGAACATAATTTCTTTGAAAAAAGGAAATAAAAAGAAAAAGAAAAAATTCAACTGACTGTTGATATGAAAAGGTCAAGCTGGCAGCTTCAAATGTCTCTCACTGATTGCAGATACTCACGTTCCATTGTGTTGAGACATACTTTAATTCCTCCTTCAAATTAAGTTCAAGTGATCCTAAATGTCAAACAAAAATATGAGAATTCTAAATCATATGACTAGCCACAATATTACAGTTAGTTACTTAGCATGAAGTCAAACATAAGAGGATCCATGGATTAATGAAAAGTTTGAAAACAGACATGAAATACTCATCAACATTCCTGTCATGAATCATGGTGGCCTAAGTGGAGTGTGACTCCTAAAGGTCTATGTGAATTGAAAAGGTTACATACAATCTTTTATTACAAATATTATACCCTATTCAAGTTGCATGTTAGTGCAATAATTGACAATGGTGGTACTTTGTGTAGCCTTTTATTGCTTAATCATGCACCACAATATGTACAAAATGCCCTTGTGTAGCCCTTCAGTATCCATGATGTAATGTTAATTTGAATATCATGGGGCATTCTGTTTTGCGCTAGCAATTTTGAATACTGCTAAAGCTTATAAACCCAGTGGTAATAAAACAATGGTTTACCATAAACATCTGTGTGTTGAATTCATATAATCACCATGTTTTACAATATTCAACCTTCAGATCCAGGAAATCCAGGCTAAATGATTCGTTCCATGTATGTATATCAATCAAAGCTCTATGTAGCTATACTTTAGTGAATCAGTTTTGTGAATCAGGTAAAAAAACATAAAAGTCTAAGCATGAAATATATCTGCACAGCTTTCAATGTAGCCTTTGCTTTTGCAAATGCAGCAGTGTAAGGCAGCATACCCTCCTTGAAGATCAGACCAATGCAGCTACCGACTGGTGCATGGCTAGCAGGGTCTGCTTCCTATTGTAACTGATATTTTCCCTTGATACTGTATTGTGCAGGTCATCTTTCATCTCAGTTGGACTCTAGTGTTGCTTATGTTATACACAGAAATATATCGTTAAAAAAAGTGATCAATAGTGATCACATTAGGGTGATCAATATGATGAGGACTCGGGGGAGCACCCTTGTCATCTTTGGGTGATCATATGTGATCACTTAAGGTCATCAAAGCGATTTTCTTTTCTTTCTTCGACTTTTGTCTGCATTTTGGAGCAAAACATGAAGTCATCAAAATGATGAGAGGGGTGATCACTTTGATTACCTTTCCTCTTCTTTTACTGCTTTGTAGAAGTAATAATTATTTTTGAATTCCCCCCCCCGCTATATGCTAGGGCCTTCTTTAAAGTACATTTCCAATCTTTGGGAATTTATCCCATATGACATTTATTTGCCTTTTTACTGATAGGTGAACATTCCCTTATCAATCTGGATGAAACCTTTGAACAGGAAAGGTGTCTAAGCTCTGACTGCATCTATTTTACATTCATTACATTCTAACAATAATTTCTTCTTTCAAATACATTGTTCCAAATGTTCTCATTCTCCATGTTGTCTGAATATTCAATCAGTCAAAGCTCGCAGTATAGCTATAATTCAATACATGCCCTTGGGTATAAATCATGTATATCACACAATTGTATAGTAGGGGCCCCTGGTGGCAGAAATAAGGTGCTCAAAATGATCACCTTCTGTCATCTATTGGAAAAGATCACCTAAACTCATCTGCACTGATCACTTTTCTGTAAGTCCATTTTTTTAGTGTAGATAATATCAGTCAATAAATGAGGGAGCAGTGGAAAGGGCAATGGATAAAGTCCGTGATAGGGAGTGAAAGATAGTGGAATCTCATACTGTGATGTATTACTGGTCAATGGTCCGAAAGCAAAAGATTGATTTTGAGACAACACAATGGCAGAAGAGCAACCCCTGAGTTGATTACAGATGAGAAGCAAGTATAAACAAGTAATTGACTTAGTGAGACCTTTCTGACAATCCTATCAGAATTTGTCAGAACAGTATCAGTAAATTAGATGCTAGCCTAATGGAACAACCCTTAAATCACTAACTTCTCAAAGAGTTAGCCCCTAATGCTTCTCCACATTTTAGTAATCAAGGGGAAGTGCATAATATGCAGACTTTCGGCTGTCAGTACTTCCAAGCACATGGAAATCTCCAAGATCGGCGATCACTCAGTGATCGTCGATCACTCAGTGATCAGCGATCACCTAGCGGTTCTGCCAAATGTAGTTAAAGAAACCTAACTATCTAAAATTGATGAAACTGGCCCTAACTAAGCTAATATGGATGAAATAAAGTCTGAACATATCCTCCTGGTGGCGCGGCCGATTGAAAAGGGGCTTCTGGGGCTGTGGACCGGGCTGCCAGAAACTGGCCGGGATGCTGCAAAAAATAGCCACCGGTTCGGATTCTGTTTTCCCGGCCTCAGCGCTATCTGAGAGATGCATCAAACCTCATGCTCGATGCATTAAAGGCAATGATGCATCATTCCTGTAAATGTAACCAAATAAAAACAGTAGAGCTGTTGTCAGATCATGATATATCTGATGGTATCATTGATTCACTACAAATATGGTGTGTAAAGTTCTGCGGGTGCTGTACTGTGGGACTTACCTTTAATTCATCATGTAACAGTGTGATGATAAACACTAATACCAAATCCTGTATCAAGAGTCAGTGTTCTAATCTTGCATCATGGCACAAAATAAATGAATAGTAATGTATAATGTAACATTTATGCAGCAAAACATGCATGCAAAATCTATAGAGGACAATGATATAGCGCTTCTTTACCACAATTCAGAGGGGTACATACTCTTTATCACTCAATGGACTAATCCTTTGGAGGCTGTTGCGAAAAGATTTGGAATTCAATTCTCACTGTAACTAATGCATCTTCCAGTTCCTCCCGATTCTCCACCCAGGAAGACCAATTCCCACCTTATACTGTAATGGAATTGACTTACTCTGAATTAGACTGCATTGCCAAAAGTTGAGGAACTGGTTCCATGATTAATTCCACCTGAATTCTTCCCATAGTCGAAAGGCCAGGGAATTGGAGAAAGGAACTGTCTGGGAATTGGTTCTCGATTAGGAAGCATTCACCAGTTCCTGACCACTCCTAAACTACTTCTATGACCAATTATCTTTTGGCAAACCAACAGGGAATTGATTCCCTGAGGTCAGTCAGTTCCATTTTGGGAATACCACCTCCGACAAAATCGTTTCCAAATCTTTTTGCAACAGCCTGCTGCAAGACCATTCTTTATGTTCAACTGACTTTATAATATGGCAGGACAGCTTCTCTATAGCTCCAGTCCCGTGCCTTTGACAGTAAACTAGTGGTCTGGAATTGGTGCTCTCAGTAAGTGCCTTGGTTGGTGCAAAGTACCACCATGGCTCCATATTGCCCCTACTGTTGGGTGCAGGTTTGAAAGAAATGGCATGCATCACTTGCACTGCACTACAACCTGTAAAAGTAATACATTGTGGTCAACACCCTCAGGATAAATGTGGTGCATGAAAGCAAATGGTATTTCTCAGGAGGCTGTCTAGGGTAGAATCTATGCATCATTGTGACCATGCATTTAAGGGTTCACTTGATCCAACAAAAGGGTTCTGATTGATCACACATAGTTATTGTGGACTTATGATATATGTAGACATAAAGCCACCCTACAACCTCCACACACGACATGATTGTTATACAAGATGCTTCCATGCTTCTACCACAGCCTATGTAGCTGTTTAGGCATCTAATTTAAAGAGGTACCACATAGCAATGTGGGCATATTTTTCTTTTGTGATATATATACTGGATATTTGTATGACGAATGGCCACTTTCAGGATTCAGAGGAAAGGTGATTAAGTGTTACAAACCTAAACTTTAACAAAGAATAAAGCTTAAAATGTAGACACCATTTATAGTATAGGTTTTCTTTTCTAGTCTTTCTGAGTATGTCTTTGACCTAATTTGAATCTCAAGCCCATAACTGAAAGAAATTTCTAAGCGATCTTTCACAAAAAGGATGCAATGTAATGATTGAATGAAGCCTTCCTGAAAGAAACTATAGAGCTCATTTCCATTCATCTAACTTTTTTTTCATTTCTTATTTCTAGCAAGTAAAACTTGCAGGCAAGACGATTCCTTGATTTTGCAATGATTGAATTGTTTCCAGTGATCCTTACTCATCTCTCTGTTTTATGAAGACAGCTGCAGGGACCATTAGGCATCGCTCAATTTGAGATGCAGACACCCTAATGGGTACCTCAAGTTGTCTTAAAATTGCTAGAGACACATAAATTTCAATCTGAAATATCATGTTCTTCTTTGCAAAGTACAAATATCACCTTCTCAGATAGATAACCATAGTCAATCATAGGTAGATTTCTCTTCACGTTGATCAAAATGCTAATGCTGAAGTAGCATGCAAATAATACATGGTTCTGTAATGTATGACCGTAGATGGTTCGGAAAGGATCACAAATACAAGGATATCCGGTTTCAAAAGGCAACAAGTCTT
The DNA here is from genome assembly GCA_949317995.1 of Acholoe squamosa. Taxonomy (NCBI): domain Eukaryota; kingdom Metazoa; phylum Annelida; class Polychaeta; order Phyllodocida; family Polynoidae; genus Acholoe; species Acholoe squamosa. The sequence continues at coordinate 71,529,661 of OX439041.1, forward strand.
TATTCAGTATCCTAAGTTACAGGGAGCTAAATAGATTCCGTATGGTAAAGGGACTGTTCGGAAAGCTCGGATTTACGACTACCAGGTAAGGCTTCGGAGTCAGTAAAGTTCAGATGGTATTCCTAGGGAATCCGGTAGGATTCTCCTCGTCCTAGGTTCTGACCCGACTATTATATAGCCACAGGGGTTGGGTGGCGACCTCTCGTGTTCAACCCCCGCAGCCCGGAGGGTGGTGCTGCCACCGCCCGCCAAGCGTACCAGGCTCTCAACCCGAAAGGCCGCTCCGCTCGGAACCTAGGCAACCCGTAAGCCATAAACACTACTACTAAACCGTGCCCCTACAGTTCTATATCTCTAGGAGAATACAGTCAGGATAATAGAATAAGAAGAATAGTGGTTTTAGCAGAACATCTGCCATGAACGATAACATGGACCAAAAGATGTCTTTCATTTTTGAGTTGTCCCATCTTAGTGCTTTTCCCATTATCACTTTGCACTTTGGGCCTCTAACTCCCCATACTTCCTTATCCTGTTAGTGTTTCTTTGCCCTAGGTCCTTTCCTTGACCGTAAGTGCATATTACCTCAGACCATCTGTGCTCCTCTTTTGCATGTTCACATCAAACACAAGAAGATTCACTTTGATCAGAAAGCTTTCAAGCCTCAAAATAACCTGTAGTGGGGTTCCTTATGGGGCTGAAAAAGGTTCTGTGGGAGTTTTGTGGGCAAATTGGGAACTATACATTTTTAGAAAGGTTATGACCCTTAATCCTAAAAATCACTGTTGCCATTTTGTGTGGCAATTTTTGGTTACCAAGATAACCATTTTCCCTAGCAACCCGTAAAATGATCAAAATCATACTAAATCTACAAGAAATGATCATGAAATGAAAAATATATATATGATAACCTATACCCCGAAAAACATACCATAAGGATTTTTATTGGCCTTCTTCTAGGAACCTTGGTTGCTTAGCAGTTAATTCTATACACATTTTCCCTAACAATCAAGCAATTACTGCAGTGTTAATCATTACTGCGAGAAGGGGTCTTATAACCTCTTGCACTTAGCCCCGTTTTCGCATGGTATCTCCAAATTATTGACCTTTTACATTTGATAAAAAAAAAAAACACCATACCTATCCTATGCAATGTCAAGGGCCTAGAAATGCTGATTTATTCATAAGTAACCATAGCAACCAACAGGAACATTGAGTGTACTCAATGTAGATAGTCATGTACTATATGCATTTTCCTTATCAACAGGGCTATTAATGCTTTAATCAAGTTTACAGATTGTATTGTGACTGGCACATTGCTGCCAAGCTATTATACATGCCCATAAATGTTCAAATAAGCATAGGTTTCGATAGCAACAGCATGGTCCAGTTTTACATCTCTTTTATTAGAGGGTTCGTCCATATAACACCAGGAGGCATGATGGTCGAAAAAAACCGCTGGTTCTCATTTTTCTTCAGGGCATTACATCATACTTTGCTATGGGAATCTTTACCAGTATGGCTGAAAAGTCACAAACATTGATTGTTTAGACTAACTAAGCCATCTATGAACTTGTAATTTTGGTCCCCATCATTTAGTTATGCTATAAATATGATGCTATTTAAATGTAAATAGATTTGCTATTATAGCGATGGTTAAGCAAAGGCAACTGGCTCCTCATGAGCTGGTCCCTCACGAGAGCTGTGCAATTTGCTGTGTGATCAAACAATATATATATATATATATATATATATATATATATATATATATATATATATATATATATATATATATATATATATATGAAACAGGTCTCTTTTGAAATGCTCTTGGAGAGTACTTGAGGTGGAGGCAGTCTTTCCGACCCTGAACATGTTAACTGATTCTGGTCATCTTCATGTCTTTTGGCTGATATCCCATGCTGACAAACCTTTCTACTGAGCTTGTTTGATCTGATGTAAAATCATCATTGTCACTTAGCCTGACTAATGCCTGAATTATGTCTTCTTCAGCAATCGAACCATGTTGGCTTCCTGATACCAACAAATTTACCAGTGTTGTCAGTACCTTTGATGGCATGAAATCCTAGAAGAGCTCCAGCCCTTGATGCTCCCAGGAGTTGCCAGATTGGTTTGATGTTGATGATTGATGTACCATGCAAGAATAGGCTCTTTGGCAGAGAGGAGTAGTAAGCAACCGATAGCAGTAGTACATCAGTGTCCGTGGAGAAAATGTCCGCACCGGCATTTGCTTGGTGTCTGCCTTTGAATAGCATTTCATGGTAGATTATGAGGGTGTCTGCCTCTTCATGGATGTTTCTGTCAAATGTAAGGTTTTTGTTGCACACAGTTTCCCCTTGTGCTGACACACTATATATGTTGTGTAAGATTCTCTAATTTCCCCAATGATCTTTTCTGACAGGTACAGGGTCACAGACCTAAAAAGTTTCTTGTGCCCAAAGCAGCTTTATTCACTTGCCTGAGAAATGAAAATTTCCCACTAGATAATCAGGTATTTGGTATTTTGGTGAATACCTAATTTGCATAAAAGTACTTTACACAAACTTCAATCGCATACATCATGATGAGTAGGTCAGTAAAGGTTATGTCATTTGGACTTATTTGCCTTTAAATTCCAATTAAATGAATTTAGGAATCACACATCAAGAAAATGCTGCTTAATAAGTTCTAATTATACTTTTCGATGTATTTCCGGTGAGAAACCTATAACCCACATCTCTCTTCACAATTTATATGACATTCACTGGGAATAGGGACCTTAAAGCACCCTGCACTAAGGGCCCTTTATGCCCACACACTATGGACAGATATATATCCGAAGACTATTTTGCTTCATTGAGTTTAAGACTTCTTTACCTATGGATTGGGTCTTTAACTTTAAATGCCCCTGAGCTCAACTGCACATTACACAAATTGGACCTATAACTATAAACTGCCATTAATGTGAGTTGGGATTCGACAGGCAGCACCATTAAATGAGAAAGTTTCCCTTTTTTCGTTGATTGGTGCAGAACAGGCTCAAAATGGTAATCTAATTCTGTCAACAGGCATTCATGTTTCTCCCTTCAGTTATGATGAGGTGGAATGTAAGAAAGGGTAATTATTCAACGCTAAACCTTATGTGCGAGGCCCTCTTGCGCAGAAAGGATGCATTTAAAGTTTTACCTTTGTTCCAAGGAGGGAAAGGGACTCTTTATTGAAGAGCAGATGCAATACTATTACCGGCAAGGCCTATTAATCCCATAGTAAGTGCACAGTAATTTGTAGTTGTAGAATTTGGTACCATTGTAGCTTTTGTAGCATTGTAGACTTTGCTCAGTAAGCTAATATATGTATAACACATTATTGGCTGACACACCTACATCACGCTGCTCTCTACAGTTCTATATTTAAAGATTCATGTATAGATATATGTATGTGTGGTTTTTTCGGGCTACTGTGCGATCTACTAATGGTTGGTCTACTTATAAAACAGTTGCCTCGCTAGGTTTTGGTTACCATGAGTATTCAATCATCAGCCACCTGTTTAACCTTAATGCTTAATCCTACCTTTGTTATGTCACTTCTAGAAGATCACTGCATCTTATAAACGCTACAACTGGAACCCATGTAAACATATTGAGACTACACTGTAATAGGTCTACATCGGTGGAACCTAAAGTCTCAATTTATAAGGCCACTCTACCAAATTCTATGAGTGTTGACAGAAAATTAAATAATGATCGTAAAGGGCAATTGAAAGTCATCACCTTCTACTACTTCTTGGAGAGGTTTAAGTCAAAGTGGGTGACAGGGTCTAGCTGCAGATCTTCTTAGGGAATATATGTAGTTGGCAGACTGTTGCAATACAGGTCAATGGGTTTCACCACTGAATTGAACTTGCAGTTTTAACACAGCAACTGTAAGTTTCCACAGTGCTAAAAGGACACACTCACATTGGCCTTATTTATACCAAAAGTAAATTCAACACCAACAATCAAGTGGGTGCAGTGTTTGGCCACTTTAAAATGAAATGCAGAACTCACTACATAAAAGTATTTCAAAATAACCTCCACATCTGGTCCAGCTGTCCACCTTTACTCATACACCTGTAGTTTTACGACCACAAATTATATATGATGAAAACATGTAGGGAGACACGGAGGGCAATATAACATGCTTCCATTATTGCATAAAGACTGCTCTGATACTGCAAAATAAAAGCGCAGAGACTAAATCAGGAGGTCATTTCTCAATATGTTTAGACACAGACAGTTCAACTTAGAAAACCTCAAACATAGAATTGTAAATGAAAGTTGATACCATTTGACTGATTTGTACTCATGTAAGAACTAACAGTGCAATCATTAGTGGCTATTATATATGTAGAACCATAATGGCAGTGGTCCCACTAATGTCTGAGGTCTGGCAGTCATACTATGTTGAGAAATGCCCTCCAGACTTACTGTTGCATTGGTGCTATGTTAGATTGTATGGAAATGACTGCCTGGCAAGCAGCCCCTTTTGCTAGACTCAGTACAGCTACTAATTACACAGATGAAGTTATGATCCTTAACTATTGGCATGGTGCTAGACACGTTGTTACCATGAAATTAGAAAAGTTTTTCTTCCATGTCTTTAGGGCAGAAACCTGATAAAAAAAACTAATCTAATCTTGGGAGCTAACACTGATAATTCTCCCTGCAGTCATCTTAATAGAGTACCATGTGAACTAGATGTATGTATACATACTATTTCTTAACACCTATGGGTATTTCAATTTGGCATAACATTGCACCTTCTTTAGTGTTAGTTTTTGACTCTGTTTGGCATCTACAATAAGTAATGTTGGTGCAACTGTAGTAATTTCTTTCAAACAATGTTAGCAATGAGAAAATACCAACCAGTGTCACCTTCCTATAGTTCCAATGGTAAGACTGCAATCTGCTAGAATTGGCTTAGTCTTAAGCTGGTTTTCTGCCAAATCTTATCTGTTTCAAATTTTTAGCACGAGCAAAATGAGCATTTTCCCTATACAATTCCAAATACTTCAAATAGAGTAAAAACAATTAATTTTGCCAGAATTTAGAAGAAATACATTGGGAAACCCCCATTAAATTATAAAAATGCATTCATTGTATCTCTGAAACCTGATTAGAATACCGGGCCAATTATTAAATCGGTTTTGATGGAAGCAGTACTTTAGACTTTAAATCGTACTGATTACATATTTACTACCTACAGACAATACTTGTGCATATATGTTGCTGATGCACAGTTCCCCATTAGACATTCAGTAATCTCTATATATGCCTAGTTGAATATTATTTAACCAGGAATATCATTGAATAGAAATGATTATTAAGACATTGGTTCTCTGTTGGCCTATTTCCGATATGGCAAGCAAGCTCCATTTTAAATTTTACCAGGGTTACTATGGAACCGGTGTCTTGCCATTAAGGGGACTATAGAAAGGACGCTGGGGCTTTTAGGAGTAACCTTACCTTTTCAAATATCACATTAGCAGAGGATGGGGATTGAGTATAACCAACAGCCAATGATGAGATGCAGAAAGCTAGGCATTTGGCTCTGTCTTATGAGTTTGATGCAACTACGTTCGGGGAGGTTTCTGACCGAGGTTTCTGACCGGGGAGGTTTCTGACCAAGGTTTCTGGCCGAGGTTTCTGACCGAAGTTTCTGACGGGGAAAAGATATGGCCAATTGTGCCACAAATATATGGGGTGACGAGAGATTTATCCTATATTGACTGAAGGTCGAAAATCATAGAAGGTTTGCATATGACGAATTTGGAGGTATTCCAGCCCCTAATCTTCAAATTTTAGTTTCCCCCTCTATTTTTTTTGGCTCAAAGTGTCAGGCTAGATGAGATCTTTGTGTTACATATGGGTTTTGATGGTCCAATATGAATATTTTGGGCTCCAGGGGGGTAAAATGGGCCCAAAATTGTCTGGGCGAAATTGTCTCTGGGCGAATGACATTTAGGGGCCTAAGTTACAAGCCATGTTGGGGGCTTCATTTCCTACAGAAACAATCATCATACCTCCATGAAAATCTCAGGTCCAGACTATTTTGACCTGTAGATTAAGAAAATCACATTATCATTTATGTCAGATGTGTCCTTGATATCATAAAAGAAGCATACTTATAAGAATTATTTTTCATGATTCTGGGCACATGTCTGGGCGAATGACATGTGAGGCCCCATATGCACACTTTCTATGATTTGTGACCTGAAAAAACTATACCTTTCTGGGATGGAATTCAATTTACATGTCAATTTGAGTTTTTATAACTGCTGGTCAGAAACCTCCCCTCTCTGAAACCTCCATCAGGTCAGAGTACTTCTAGAAGTGGCTTCCCCTTAAAACAAAGAAGAGAGGGCAAATAAGTAAGGAAAAACAGTAGTGATAGAAAGATGTCAATCTAAGGAAAAGGGAGGGAAGGCTGAAGATCAAGATAAGTTGCACACTAGCACTGTATTCTTCATCAAGACATCAATCAAAACCTCCCCGGTCAGAAACCTTCATTATGTGAAGCTTTCTGACCGGAGAAGAGATGGCCAATTGTGCCATAAATATAAGGTGTGGCAAAAATATTGTCAGTCTAAAATAGAGCCAGGATAGGATCAATCCTATATTGACTGAAAAAACTATGCCTTTCTGTGATGCAATTCAAACTACAGGTTAGATGTTTTTATAACTGCCGGTCAGAAACCTCCACAGTCAGAAACCTCTTTGGGAGAGGAGGAAGTCAAGAAAATGTCCCTTCTAATTTTTTTCCTGAGTCTGGAAAGGAAAAAAAAACATAGGAAAGGAACATAAGGAACATAGGGATAGTGAAAAAACAGTACCTTTCTGTGACCAATTTCAAACTGGGGGCTAAATTAACTCTCTGTAACTTCCGGTCAAAAACCTCGTTCAGAAACCTCAGTCAGAAACCTCCCCGAACGTAATTGCATTACATTGGTGAGAACAGGCCATTTGGCCAGGGAGCCAACTTAGATCTTTCAGAGAAATCCCATGAGAGCCACTTTCTGTTAGATGTTCAAATTCTAAGTCTTATTTGTCCCACAATCCTATCATTTGTAGCAGGGAACAACAGGAAACCAGGAGAGCTATCCATGTAAACGCAGTCATGTTAAATATAACTAGAGGCAAATCAACGTGTTACATTGGTAAACATAACAGAATTTTGCTATGTATTTTAGCCTCAAAAACATCCTGCTCCACCAGCTGGGCACACACATACATGTAAAAGATGCCACTTTTTAAATGGTACCTGCAATAGTTTCTAGGTGGCAGATCTGTGCCATTCCTGGGGTATGTGGAGCATGTGTGTTTCCAGTATGGAAACTTAGATCTGGCAGAAGGAGTTCAGTGGTGACACATTTTCAATTAGGTATAGCTTGGATTTACCAACTTGACAGAAAAATATTATGTTTATCAAATATCAATATTAGGCCTATAGGTAGGTGCATAATAATTGTCAATCATATTGTTTAAATGAAATACTCCGGCCATCCTAGGTAAGGTCCTTTGCTCTGTATAATAATTTGTGCTTTCTCTTTCAATTCATTATACAGGATGAAAAGTAGACTGTAGCCAAGGCCACATTAGTCCTGCCATCTCATTCTGGCTTCTAATATATTAAGCATTATTTACTCCCTGCTGGGCTAGGTTTTGACCTTGTGTTCTATTATAAATATTAATGTCCAAGCGCTACTACTTCTCTGAAACCAATTGTCTGCCATTACTTACACAATTTGCCAGTCTCTGTACAATTGGGGGTCATCCTCCTGGGGATATATATTTGTATAGTGGAGAGGTTGTTCATTCTCCCGCAGAGTATAGCGAGGTTTCTGTTGATGGTGTGTGCATGGCCCTGACAGGTCTGATCTCGGAACTTATTGCCTCATTCACCTAGATACCTAGACTGTCTGACAAGCCAGGAATAAACAGATAAATGTGCATGCAAGATCAGAAATGGATATCGCTGATGCCTGGATGCAGCTTGTTGCCTCGGGAACTGGTGGCCTCCTTGTTCAGCACTATAGCCAGGTGACTTTTATCAACCGCTGCATGGTGAAAGCCTATATAATTATATAGATGAGAGCAGCAGTTTGTTGTCCTGATTTCCATACAACTATACTTGTCCTATCCAGTCCTATCTAACCCTTTGTTAATTGGACACTGGGGACCTCTACCACTACTATCCATAGATAGGGTGGGTCCATCTCCTGAATTGAATATGGTCGTAGTGGGTTGATTTCAGGCACTGCTGCATGCTTTTACCAGGTGCATCATGATCATAGTATGGCAAGTATACCAGTGTTGGCGATTGTGACATTGATTGTTTTGGGTTAAGAAGGGGGTATATCATTGGGTTAAAATTGATAGCTGCATTTTCTTCAGCATCTTTGAGATCCTCTGTCCTTTGCCCTGATCCTAGTACCTGGTCCACCTGTAATTCCTGAATTTCAAGCACACATCTCAACTAGCATTTGTAGCCTTCTGATTTATAAATTTCTCTGTTTCCTTTCTTTTCAAGGTCCTTTTGATCTTTGCATTGACCTCTGCTACATCACCTAAGATCTTCTAAAGCTTCTTTCCACACATGATTTTTAGAATTGTTTGTCCCTAAAACATTCTGCAGCCTTGTTTAAGCCCTTCAGATTCAGCCATCTTGTTATAAAGAGTTTCAATTATGACAGACCTGGCTGTTTGGATAGTTATAAGCTCATAAAGAATACCACTATGTATAGATGTTCATCAAGGGTCATTCACTATCTTCTCTGCCAGTCTGATTGCTCGAAATTCCAAATTCATCATTCATGCATCTTATCTGTTCAGTTATAAGTTTGGTGCATTACAAGAACTCTCAGCTTAATTATCATTGCATACATGCTCTAACGTTCTGAACACATTATAAAGCTGTCACTCATTCCAGATCTCTATTATGCCTACTTTGAACACGTCTTTCAAGGTTGAGTGGTGGGATTGCTGAAAGGAGATGCTTTTAGGTTTCACCATATCTAGTTAAAGAAGGCGTTTCCAGCTATTACTGTGCTGCGAAATTAGCAGAGGAGACGTCATATTAAAAACCCAGAGCTCTTCCAAAGATTATTTGTAAAGCATAGGGTTGGGCACTTAAGTTCTTCAAGCTGCATATCACGAGCGGAGCAGCTTTAATGATCAGACACTTTTTTCATCATCGCAAAGCTCACAGTGGGGAATGCAGGGACCTGACCAGCTAACAGAGTCATAGGACATATGTTGCTGGTTATTAATATCACACTCCTGCAACATAATTGTGATTAGCAGTGTGCAAATCACTACAGGTTTTTTTTCTGGTAGCAGATACATGAGGATATTGAGACTCTTAGTCCTGACAAGAGGCATCATCTTATTCAACACTACTTAGAACACATATGTCCTGTTTGAGGTGATAATTAGTAGGTCCACTGTGCAATGTACATATCCAATGTATCTAATCAGATTATGTATATAGTCCTATCCATCAAGGGCCACTAGCACATACTAGGAATTCCTCACACCTCAATTGTTCGGCATATCATATAAAAGGCTTAAAAGTCCCTCACAACTATTGCATTTATCTTCTATGTGTTATGAATAAATGAGGAACATGAGGCTCCATAAAACATACCCCTTTATCCTGTATGTTAAATACCTGCTTCCTGTCTCCTTACTGCTATCAACATTAACATGTTTTTATATAATGCATGGTGAAAGCAGGATGCCTGAAGAATGATAAAATTGTGCCAGCTTAACTGCATCTACACTGGGTTGAAGACATCACACAGCAGTACTCTGCAAGGCCTCTTTATAACCATAGTCTTTAATTAAGTTGGCATAGTTCACAAAAACAAATGACAAATACATGTAACATAGTTGCTTGATTGAGTTGGTGACAAAGAACTGTTCCGCTCCTCAGTTCCCACAGCAAACTTGTTGCATTGGTAAGTCTGTCGTTCTAAACCCTATGTAATTTATACAAAAGTCCAAGGGACTTTTTTTGTTTTAGGAATGATTATTTTTCATGAAATCGTATAACAAAAGTGTTTCTATAACGAAAATCGTGATAGTTTAGAGATTATACATAATCGTAAAAACGATTTTAAGGAGAGTAAAAATGACACCAAGGAGAGTCTCCAGAGTAAATGATTTTTGTATTTCTAAAAGGGTTTTCACGATAATACTGAACATTCAAGCTAATCTTTGATAACTAATCTATGACTTTGAAGTCTTTCTCAACAGTGCTGAAGGAGGGGTTTACTTTTTCCTCTGACCTAAAAGTAAGGGACTCATTTTTTTTTAAATATTTGGTTTATCTTTAAAAAAAATGTTACTATGTGTTTCAAGACATAGCCAAACATTCATTTTATCCTTTTTTTTAAATGGGACTATTTGATGATTGTGTCAAAAACAATCAATAATCGTGAAATGATTGATTCAATAATAAAACAGATCTAGGAGATTACTTTGGATTGCCTTAGATTATTTGAAGAATATCTCCAAACCTCCACGACTAGCCATTGCTAAAAGGAAAATCGTGAGATTGTGTTTCAAGCTCCCTCTCAGAAATTCTCATGATTTTGCTTGTAGAAATGGCTTCTAAAAGAAAAATCGTGAGATTTCAAAATGATCAAAGATGATCATCAAATCATCCCAATAAATCTGAATAATCGTTGCAAAAACAGAAAAAAGTCCCTGGTCATACAGAGCAGTGGTTAGGCATTACCTACCGTCTTTGACTCCATTTTTTAGGATTTCCAATCACAGTGGTTCTCTGCAGTTGTAGCTCTTTATGAAATAGCCTCCAGCTATTTATTTAGGTCATATTATGAACAGTAAGGAAATGGCAAACAACAAAGGATTATTTCTATCAAGGCTGAAGGGTGTGAGGAATATATCATACAGCTTTTTTGCTAGAATAATACAATTTCATCTTCACAAGACAGTATCATGACAGGATCGAGAGAACCTTAAAGAAGGTGACAATCAGCTTAGAGCTAACAGCTGGTTAGTGCACATTATGGGATCATATTTGACAAAATATAAATATAATATTAAGTATGGTATTACGCATTGCTGACACTGAGGAATCGATATGAACCGATGCTTTAAGGAAACGACAGGATTTGACTGCTTATAAAAAAAAACAAATAATAATGATAAGATACTCCCTCATCATTTTTTTTCATTGCCTGTTAATGAGAAATTAAGGTGTGTGTTTTTTTTTCATCGAGTGGCTTTAGCAAGGTGATCTGTTCTGAAGCAAAGTATAGCTTTTTTCACTATGTAATGTTAAATGCTATGCATTTTCCTGACATGGCACAGTGGAAGGGGTGTTCTTGTTAATCCTGAGTGAACTGAATTATATATAAAGGAACACATAAATCCTATTGAAGCAATGCCTCATATCATAGTACATTAATTTGTTCTGAAGGTGGCACAGAATACAAATTAATTTGGACCATAGTGCAATTCACGGTGCAAATTAATCATATTGCGAGGACCTTGATGGATGATTGTGAATTTAATGAACAATACACTCTGTCTTAATGACTCGTATCAATGAAACATGCCGTCAAGAATAGACCCAGCAAATTGTCGTTATCTGTCGCCATGATTGGTCATCAATGGTGACTCCTTTTTGAGTGATAACTCTCTACGTCATTTTTCGCCACTGTGTGTCAGTCTCACATGGCATGGCGATTTATCATAACAGTCGCCAACATGATCTCACTTACTGCATGAGTATGTGCCACCCCTTGTCATCCCTCAAAGCATGGTGACTTATCACCACTATTATCAACATGGTTCTAACTCACTGCATAAGTATGTGTCACTCCTAGTTAATCTTCTCTCAAAATGACGACTTATCACCACCATTGCCAAAATTGGTCTCACTCAATGCGTGAATTTTGTCACTCCAAGTCAATGCTCTCTGAGGATTGCATCATCTGTCACTCACTCTCACTCAGAATGGCAGCTTATTACAACCATCGCCAACATGGATCTGACTCACTGTGTGATTATGTGCCACTCCCAGTCAGTTCTCACTCAGAATGGTGACCTATCACCAACATCGCTAATATGGATCTCACTCACTGCATGAGTATGCACCACTCCCAGTCAACTCTCACTCGGAATGGCAGCTTATCACCACCATCACCAACATGGATCTCATTTACTCCGTCAATATGTGCCACTGTCTGTCAACTCTCACTCAGAATGGCGACTTTTCACTTGCATTGCCACATGGTTCTCACTCACTGCATGAGTTTGTGTCACTCCTAGTTAATCTTCCCTCAAAATGATGACTTATCACCACCATTGCCAACATTGATCTCACTCAATGCGTGAATTTGTGTCACTCCAAGTCAATGCTCTCTGAGGATTGCATCATCTGTCACTCACTCTCACTCAGAATGGCAACTTATCACCACCATTGCCAAAGTTGTTGAGACAGCACCACTGTTTAACATGTAGCTTATCTAGGAAGTGTGGGCATGAAGTATAAGTCCCATACGTATCAAATGTGCTTTGTTTCACACTGATTTCCATGTAATACTTTAGAGTTGAATCAAACAAGATTATATACAGAAAATGTCAATTGAATATAGATAGAGGTATCTCTAAAATGAAAGCAACTATCCATAAACACCTTTTCTCTGGTCACAGGGAAAATACATAGGGAAATATCTACATGAACACCTTGTCTGTGGTTAGAGGGAAGATACATATAGCAATACCTTCTCTGGCAAAACATACTTTGATCTAGCAGATGTGAGGCTGCATGAATACCAATGTCGATGATCATGAGCTTTTTATCTAACAAGGTGAGTGATCACCAGCGTTGCCATCACTGGTGAGTCTGAGTGATCACCACTCTCGCCATCCATGGTGAACCTGCACTATGACATGGTGCGCATTTCATCTAGCGAGGTGAGTGATCAATCGCCTTGCCATCCCGGGTGAGTGTGAGTCATCACGATCCTCGCCAACTGTGGTGAATGTGCGCTATGGTATGGTGTGCATTTTATCTAAAGAGGTGAGTGATCACCCATGTCGCAATCCCTGGTGAGTGTGGGTGATCAAGTTCCTCACCATCTGTGGAGAACCTTTGCTATCACGAGGTACGCATTTCATCTAGCGAGGTGAATGATCATCCGAGTGACCATCCCCCGTGAGTGTGAGTTATCACGATCCTTGCCATCCATGGTGAACGTGCGTTATGAAGTGATGTACGTCTCATCTAGTGAAGTGAGTGATCACTCATGTTGCCATCCCTGGTGAGGATGAGTGATCACTCATGTTGCCATCCCTGGTGAGGATGAGTGATCACCATCCTCGCCATCTGAGGTGAGGCCATGTGATCACCACCATTGCTATTCCTGGTGATCTTGTGCTATAACAACGTAGTGTTCCATCTAGCGACATGTGTGAGCCACTTCACACAGGTTGACGAGGAGTCACAACAATTTTCTGGGGAGGAAGGCATTCTAGATGATAAATTGTCTCCTAACCCTAGTTTAAGAGCAGTTGATGCAGGAGTGCATCGTGACCAATGGTCCTGATGATACACCTGGTAAGACTGCTCATCAGCAATTCATCAGAGCATCAACCCCAGGGGAATGGCATGATGCATGAATATAGGCCTGGCAAGTTACTCACAAGTGCTGTAATGGGCTTGAATGCATTAGTGTCCTTTAAAGGGTTAAGATATCAATTACAGACTCAGATGGGCCACACTTACTCTTCTCAAATTTATGACCATGCTCCCCCTGTGGTTATAAACAGGATGCTTCATCGTACAGGTTACACAAAGAGATCACTCCTTTATTTGTGATTCAGAAGATTGGGACGCTCAGTTTCATTGCCGGTCCATCACAACAAAATGTAGTACATGCCTCTGATGTGTTTTTGAATATTTTATGACTTCAGGGTTCCATTCAACAGAAAAAAAAGAGTCACCCTGTTTGATCAGTATATTATCCTATTTCTACGATACTGTGAAAAAAGAGACTTTTTTTGGCCTCTATTATAATTCACAAACAGCCTATGTCGCTCAGGTTGATTTTCCACAAAACAATATGGTCGATCTACCAGCAGAGAACCATGCTCCACCATTGAGTAAAGGTAAAGGTCGGCTGGAGGGTGTTGCTCCTATTATAAAAAGAGCTGTGAGTATGTGCCCTCTTTTCTAAACAAGTCATGCACTGCTTCACCAAAGTACTTACACTCACCACATCAGTCTGAAAAGTCACCTGCCTTGTTTAAAAGAGAGAGCTGTACTATCAGGTACCTACTCATGTCACACACACTATAGTATATTGTACTGACTGACTTCTCCCAACTAGGTACCTATTCAAACCCCCCTTTTTTAGCACCATACTCAAATGACCACTTGTGAGCAACAAAAGGGACAAGTTATAGCTACATGAAAAGAAAGGACTGGAAATGAGGGCATTTTTAGCCAGCTCTTCCTTTTACTATAGGAGCAACAACCTCCAGGTCCAGCTGTCATCGGTACTGGCTTGCAGGTCTATTGGCCACTAGAGCGACCAGATGAGGTGATAGCAAATGGGCCATAGACTGTTGGCACTCTAAAGATGCTGAAAGTTTCATACTATACGAGTTGCCAAAATTACTCAAAGACAGATGTACAGCTAACCCCAACCCCGGGGGGATGGCGTTCCAGGATCCTATGCCACTGGATTATCCATGAATGTACATAGGTTTTAGACCATGGAGACATTAGTGAGATCCGGGTATATTAGGGGCATTTCCGTGTGCCCCGATCCGATAAACCCAGTCGACAGGCTGTACCCATCGGGCATACACCACAGCTATACTCCGGATGTACCAGATCAAGGCACCCGGTTAACCAGGTTGGGTTGCGCAAAAGTGCCCTAGATTGGGTTAAGATGTCAGATAGGAAGTCTTAGAAAGGCACAAAAGAGGTCACACAAGCGACTGTTGGAGGGGACATTGGAAATGGATAAAACGTCGGGAGTATATAGACCCAGTTGGATTGAAGGCTTTATACAGCAGGAGTAGATTGTCTCTATACAAAATGTTGGTTTTCACAGAAACTGGGAAAGCGGTGATACCCAACAGAATATTCCAGTCATCCTTCCCTGTCTTCTATTTATAGGGCTAGATATGAATATATCAAAGATTATTCTTCCATTTCTTAACAGTCCAGTATACCCAGACATAGATGGTCTTTGCTGATTCATATAAATATGTATTGTCCAGAATTTGTTCCAGGACATCGAGAGCAATTTAATGTGATTTCACATGCAAGGAAATCATGTCACCAATTACTCCATAAAATGGAGTACATTAAATACAGTACAAAATTTGTCATCTTGCCCTGGTTTATTCAGAGCAAAACAAAGAAGCAGGAATAAAGGACCCTGCAAAAGAATACTTCCAATTTATTGCCTTTGCATCACCTAGCCACTCTGTTTGTGTAAGGCTATAGCTCATTTTATGCATGGAAACAATTGTTTTCATGTCACCATTTATGAGGAGGGCCTTACCAAGGGTTATCTTACATGGAAGTTTTGGTAAAGTGCCAGGTGTTTCCTTTATATTAGTGCTCTCATCAGAACTGAGTCCTTCAAATTTGTGCATCATATTGACTGTTAATATATACATTGGAGCATTGGCATGGTGCAAGTTGGTGTCCTGGTGAGAAAACCTGCGAGACTACTCATAGCCATTTAAGGGTTAGGGTATAGCAACCCTGATTACACAGAGTGACAGCTAAAGTCTGAGATACAAGGGTCTCTAACAGGGTTAGCCACAGCCCATAGACCCTGATGTACCATCTTCACCACATTAATCTTCTCTATTTCACCATTTTACTTTCTATATGATCCTACTTTAGAGACTCGAAATGAAGTGCCTTATGTGATTGGGGACGGGAAGGCAGGGGCGTAGGAAGCACACTTTTAATGGGGGGGGGCAGGGGTCTCGGTTGGGGGGGCCTGCTATATTTTTATATAGGCTTATATAGGGAACCTCCTCATTATTGGGGGGGCCCAGGCCACCCTGGCCCCCCCCCTTTTCCTACGCCTCTGCGGAAGGGACTCTGTAAGACATCAGTACACACAGTTGCATTAGACAGACGTTTGTTGATATTCTGATAGGCATGTTGATATTTTGAAAGAGCAGTGGCCACCTTGATTCCCAAACAGAACAGAATCTTACTTCTAGGATTAAAATGACCTTGGAATGACTTTGATGTATTTATGACAGAACCATGGTGGACCATGCTGCCACTTTTATACTTTGGTTCATGGAAGGGTGTACCAGAAGGACCTAGACTAGTTTTGTTAATGATCCACATTGAGAGGTACAGGGAACAAAAAGTAGTCATGGTCATGATTTAGAAGGTGATAGTATGTCTTGTACCATCCATTTTTGCTAAACCCTAACATATTTTCTCTTTGCAGGATTGAAGATAAACATAATCAGTGTTTTCCTCAAATCATATCGAAGTTCATTTCAAAATTTGACCTTGCTATTAGCCGAAACATTGATAGGTAAATGTCGTTACCAAATTCTTTATTCTGCAACTATGAGGAGGCATCATAAACTGCAGACACAGTATGGTTATATAGTTGAAATCTTATCCTTAACTGCCAAACCTTGCCCAAGCATATATACATCTGTTTGGGCGGGACGTCAGAGAAGGTAGTGCATTTAATGTCCTTGTTATATCTCCCATACATCGCTAACTGTTCCTCTATTTTGTGTCTTTACAGGTGAGGACACTTTGCATATCAGCATTTGGGTAAATATGAAGAAACTTCTCCACATTGAATAACTTGGTTTGACAGATCAATGACTTTGCATCATCAATTGCAGGATGTCCTGCATGATATGACATTGTGCTAAGTATGCTGTGATAGTTATGCTAATGAAATTGTCAATACATTTGTTTAAATCTGCATATAACTTTAAAACTTAAATGGTACCATGACCAGAAAGACAACAATGGAACAATGTTAATGTGCACAAAGGTGTGAAAGTTTCAATCGAAATGAGGCATTGCAGCTAATGTTTCGCCCATTACCTTCAGGTGATGTTCCCATGATAACCATCTATTCACTCTCACAAAAACTACAGGCTACCTTTAAAGAGTCTGAATGGGGTTTATCCAGGCACATAAACTAAACTGTCTTCATGAATTCTTGTACATTAAGGATGAAGCACATCACTACCTTTGAGAAATACATGGCATTATTTTGTTGCAAATATGTGAACTTATCCAGGAGTGCCTGCTGGCTCATGGACAGCTGGGTTAAAGCTACACTTCCTACCTGTGGGGGGGGGGGCACATGCTTGTACCCACATGTCATACAGTTCCTGGGGAGCCTTTTGGTGGCATGGTACTCTAATTGTCCAGGGAAATTCCCAATGAAACCCCAGCAAAAATTGGGCACCAACCAAACAATATGGTGGCCTCCTTGTGTGTGTGGTGGCTACCTGGGGGACAGGTGACCTAGATGAGACTATGCAGGCCTGCCCCCTATGTAGCACACACATAATTATATAGTAGCAAAACCGCTACACATATATACCATTATAATAACTAGTACCAAGATAATTATAACTCCCTTACAAGTGGCACCAGTAAGATGAATTGAGACACTGTGTTCTATCAATGACCTTCAACAGCTCTGCCAAAATAGGCAAACATATACATATGATATCCTCTCAAAGGAATTAATTAGATGATGCCTCCTGATTGGACAAAATCTGGAGCAAGTAGATTACGGTTGACCCCACCGCCACACACATTGAAGGGCTTGGCCTCGGTATGGCTGTTGTCAGAACCATTAGCCAGGAATGCTTCTGTTGCATGCCCTGTCAGTCTCTCTGCACCCTAATAGCAGCATGAAAGGTGGCATGCACCTGAGAAGTACTAATGACAGGAAGGACAGAAGGATTCATAAAACTGAAAGAACCTGGTGTTTCACTGCAGAAGGGCCTTTAACTGTCTGTGCCCATGATTTAACTACAAGGGTTGCTATTAAAACAATGTTCTATGTCATGGTTGAACAGTTCTGAGGGTAACCATGTCCATTGAATACAGATCTAAATGTTATAAAGTGTACAATTAAATCATTCACTAATGCATTGTCATGAGGGGGGCCTGTGAATAACATGAATAATGTATATCTTAACGAGTCATAGTCTACCACTCATCAAGTCAAGAATAGAAAAAGGTATTTCAGACCGTGCATCTGATCTTAAGATAATTAATAAAGACCACACTACCTCATGTTTACTATTTTTCCACTTTGATAATTCTATTGATCTTCTCCTGTGTAAGCAAGAACAAATTCCCTTTCCTAAACTAAAAGTAAAACAGAATACAAATTCCCTAAAACTCCTAATAAGTAGAATCAAAGTTCATTTCCACAGCCAACTACACATCTGCATAATATACATTTATCTTATCAAGCTCAGTTGGGAGAGCAGAGTTTTCTAAATGCAGGGGTCGTGCGTTCAATCCCAGCCTAAGCCAAAGCTTTGTAGTTGCATTGAGCCTGCTGGTTTTAGTAATGAAGTTGCAACAGATTCAGTCACAATTAAGGAAACAAGCTTCATTCATAAATATTCATTAGCACGTTAGGGAACGCACCAATCAGTGAGGCCTCAACCTTATAAGAACATGATCCAGGATTGTTTCTAAAGTTGCCTGATTGAGCAGCAGAACAGAACTCAACCTAAAAGACATAAAGCAGTTTTTACTCTGTCTGCATTTATAACTTTGCATTAGTGGACATTCCTTGTTCCATTCAGGTTTGAACAGTGTAGAGACATGGCCTTGACATTTTGGTTTTGCAATAAATGGAGAAAATAATAGGACTATGTTATTGAAATTACTGTGACTATGCTGTATCCTATAGTCATCTACTGGTGGCTTCAATACTGCCATTGGGGATCATCAATCATTCTCTTCTCATAAATGTGCTCCTCTCTCTCTAGGTGAAGGGAAGGAAGCGCATCAAGCTAAATCAAAGTCCATAAACATAACAGATCCCCAGCAGGTGCTGGAGGAAAGTATGGATTATTTATAACAGATGGATGTTTCAGTTGCGGCATTTTTCTCCACAGGAGTCTTCTATAAAAGTTCACATTCAAATGTATTTTTAAAAGCATATTTCAATTTACCTGTGTACATCTTAATAGTAGAAAGGAAAAAAATATAGTAAGCAGATGTTTATTATTCCTTTCTTCGAAACACTTATTCATAGAAAAAAAGATATAGATTTTCGATTTAGTGAAAGTGTGTGCATGTTAAAGACGCGATAAGCAGTAGGAATTTCAGAAAAAACTGTAATTAAGTCTTGATTATATTTTTTTTTTTCATCAGCTCAGGGTCCTGTTTATAACAGGCATTGTTAATATATTAGTTGCATAGTTTTCTGCAGACAGAACATCCATCCCCCTGGTTCTACTTGCTCTCAGTACAGATGACTCTGGCCCTCCTGACATGATCATTATAAAAGACAATCCTAGACTAGTAGGCCTAGATTGCCTGACTATCCACTCATCCCTAACTGCTTTTAACCCTGGGCCGCAACTCTCTGTATGAGACATCCCTGGGGCAATCCCCCTCAGGCTACCTGATCCCTCCTATAAACCATGCCCCAGACACTTCACTACCATGGTTGGCCTTCGGGAATGTATCACCTTTACAAGGTTGTGGTGCCTGACTGAAGCCATTGTGGCAGGACTTATCACAGCTGCATTTTGTATTGATATGTATTGTAAGAAGCTACTGGTATTTCTCAAAGGATTCACTCTGTGGTACAATGTTCCCTGATTGTGTTACATAGACTCAGGGTCAGCTAATGACTGCGATACGTGCAGCTCTAACAGAATTACCCACACTGCACAGTTCCTGACATTGTGATTTCACTACCTTAATCTCCATCACTTCACTTCTTCTTCATCCAATATATTAATGCACCGCAGGCCGGAAATGAGGTTCGGAAAGGAAAGCAAAAAAGGTACAGGGGCATTACCATTCCGGTCAAACTAATCTTAAAAGGTTGTTGACAGGTAGGGAGATCGTGAATAGCATCAATTATCTTTGATAAAAAACGAAAAATATTTGGTGAACAGTTTTTTTCAGAAAAGCACAAGATCCATGGATCATAAATATTTTGGAATGATAAGGATTCCTCTTATTACTATCTTGCAATCGAACACATCGTGTGAAACCACATATTGCTATGTGTCATATACAACTTATATTTTGAGGAGGAAAATAAATTAAAATATCCACACAAAAAAAATCGTGTTAATCAGAATAAACAAAATGACATGTCTACACAATACATTATCTTGGAAATTGATTTTGTTTAGAAATTACACTCTAAAGTTGGCTCATCAAGACACCAATTATTATTATCATTTAGAAATCGTTGAATTTCAGTCTCGACGCTGAAAAAATTAGCATCAAAATTAAAGTACCAACGGCTGTAGATAAAATTGATTTTGACATCTACAGAGTTGTAATCTTTGAAGTGCCTACAATGGCACACAGTTTTAATGTTTTAGGTTACACTAAATTGCATAATAATGCTAAATACATGTGACAAGACAAGCAAAAACACCTCTCTGCAGGTAAATTCATTATCAAAGTTCATCTCAAGATCGTTAAAATGAGACATCATTGGCTTAAACATTCCTAGTAGTCATTTCAGAACCCCTCCTTGAATATAGGTTGTTATTCATATCTGAAATCGATGATTAATCTCTAAATACATTATTAAACATAATAATATATAAAAACACAATAATTCAGCCTTTTTTTCATAAAAAAAAACATGTGGTGATTTTTATCATAGATTTTGATCTAGAAGGAATTTTCCATTTTTGTTTTCAGTTTTGGGTTTTTGGTCAGTATCTCCAAAAATTGGCATAGCAATTTACAAATTTTGATTATTGGAATGGTTGCCATGGCAACCTTGAACAGGCATATCAGTTGATTTCTCATGAAAAATGTTCATTTTACCTTCCAAATATGGGCCATTTCTAACGAAAATGGTGCATTTTAAATGAGACAATTGAATTCTGCACCAAAAATTATGTTTATATATTTTTATAATGATTTTAGAGTGATTTTGCCCCTCCAATGCCCCTGGTGGCCAAATGGGGAATTAAAAATCCCCTGCGAAGGGGAGTTCTCCTTTGATGGGTCACACATGCTATATAATGACACACAATTGTCAACCACTTTCTCGCCTAGATACAGTAAGATTCCTCCTGTTTATAGACATATAAATGGGACTTCATGTTTGTCAGCTATATTCTTTGAAGGTCGAAAATCATAGAAGGTTTGCATATGACGAATTTGGAGGTATTCCAGCCCCTACTCTTCGAATTTTAGTTTCCCCCTCTATTTCTTTGGCTCAAAGTGTCAGGCTGGATGAGATCTTCATGTTACATATGGGTTTTGATGGTCCCATATGCATATTTTGGGCTCCAGGGGGTAAAATGTGCCCAAAATGACCAAAATTGTCTGGGCGAAATTGTGTCTGGCAGAATGACATTTGAGTTACAAGCCATGTTGAGGGCATAATTTTCTACAGAAACAATCTTCATACCTCCATGAAAATCTCAGGTCCAGACTATTTTGACCTGTAGATTAAGAAAA
Organism: Acholoe squamosa; assembly: GCA_949317995.1. Lineage (NCBI taxonomy): Eukaryota > Metazoa > Annelida > Polychaeta > Phyllodocida > Polynoidae > Acholoe > Acholoe squamosa. Next base: position 71,551,393 of record OX439041.1, read on the forward strand.
TCACATTAATTCATTTATGTCAGATGTGTCCTTGCTATTGTAAAAGAAGCATACTTATGAGAATTTTTTTTCTGGGCACATGTCTGGGCAAATGACATGTAAGGCCCCATATGCACACTTTCTATGATTTGTGACCTCAAGCTGACTATGACGTCATAACAAACTTGTGTAGAATTAATTTTACATCAAAGAGAATGCCAGATTTTGTTCATATTCCAATCTCAACGACTATAAATGTGCTGATCATGGCGGAACAAACAGCTCTTATGAAGTGTATTGGTAAAAATAACAATGGCTCCATTAAGCATTCTAGATTTGCCTTGTTGGTGTCAACTAGTTACCACTACCTTTGTTTTGAACAAAAATGTGTTCATGTGTGAGATTGATTCAAGTTAAACTATAAACACTGGCATTAACATTCCACTGTTTCTCTCCATTAGGCTTCATTTCGATAAGCATGAGGGGAGACTTGTTTGACCTGAAAATCCCTGAATTGAAGGAATTTCACCGTCATGTCAGGTGATGGATGTAAATGAAAAATCACATTTTCAGTCAGATTATTTGGAAATATTGTAAACAATAGGAACATAGTTGTGCTGGATGTTAGAAAATGGCCTACATTCATGAGGGCTTTAATTCAGGGTGGCTGATTGTCAGGGGGCTGGTTTCCTGGAGGGCTTAAACTATGGTTGCTGAATCTCAGGTGGCCACTCTTCAGGGGGCCTATATTCCCCAGGGTTCTCATTCCTGACACCATTCTGGTAGTAAGGCTTGGACTCCATGCTATTGGAAGAGCAAAGGAAACGTTTAAATGCCCATTGAATATTGCATAAAGGCCAGGACTTTCGGAAAGTAACATTGCCAAACAGTTTTAAATGGGATTTCAGGTACTATAATAAGATCTATGACGTTGACAATAACGTCACTGTTTGGGATTTGAAGCAGAAAGTGCAAATTTTTTCTGTGTCGGGGCACTGGCGTAAACTTTAAGTGGCAATTGTCAACTGGGTATATTTCCAAATTTGTGCATTTGTCTATAGTTGTTGGGATATCCCATATCATTCGTACAACTTAGAGATTTTTGAGGAAGTAATACATAAATTTGGTGAACTTTTTGTTCATTTCATTTTTAAATATGGACTTGAAATATACAGACATGTTTTAAGACCAGAACACCCTCTATATCAAGATCCATTTAAGTTTGATCATTGTTAGAATGGATTAGCACACTAGTTTACTAAGCTGTTGAATAATTTTTCCATTAGGACAATTTTCCAAATTGTTCAAGCTGAAAAGCTATGACCTCATTTTGACAAACTCATTGTGAATTGAATGTTAGCATTTAAGTGTATTATAGATGTAAGTGTGATATTAGTACTTATATAGTATGGTAGGCGATCCTGATCTCCAAACGATGGATTTTTCGGATTTCCGACAGAATATTGCAAGTTCTGTCATCAATAGTTCACTAAAATGTACAGAGACTGATCGATTCAGATAACATGATTTTTATATAATCGAATATACACGAGTAAACAATAACACTAATAGTAATTTCACAGTCACTGTGTCAGAGTCCGATGTAATAGTGCTAGAAGAAGAACCAGGACATAAAGGTAGACTTTATAGGATCAATAGGACTGCGTTTGATCAACCATAATAATTACTGGTTAGACCTAGATTCAGTTGACACATTACCTTATTTTGACTTTGATCAACCAACAGCTGTTAATATGATTGACCATTATGGTTCTGTGTTTCTGGGATTCACTTTAGATCATGGACATGAAATTAGAATGTACTATGCAGACGTTGAAGACTGTGTCAATGATAATGATCACCTTAGGATTTAAAAACCTATATTAGGTTCTGGGTTTTATATTTATGTGTCAAAATTTAAAGACTTTCATATCAATTATTAATTCAGAATTCCAACTCCATATGGTAAATGCCAATAGCAATATTATAGCTTCTTTCCATCGATTAAATAATCCAAATGAGAATTGTGTACAATACACCCGTTTAAATACAAATCTGTCGTCATATTTTGAAATTTTGGCCACTGAAGTTCATGTGCAGTTTAAAGTTCCAGGGCATGACCTAAAGGAGTTCACAAATTATATGATTAGGTTTGAATTCTTTCATAATTATGTAATTGACCTTGTAGCAATCGATACATTGCCGTATTTAGATCTCGATTTACCAACCAGTGCAAGCACTATTGATTTCTATGGTTTAGATTTCCTAAATTTTATATTGAACTATGGTCATGAAATGATACAAAACGCTTTTGGAACCGATGATTATAGGAATAATATCTCCTACTATAGGATATGATATTTGTTTGTAATTGGTTATTAACTTCATAACCATTGATGTATATACATTGTATATGACTGTTGTATTACTGTATTAGGTAACATTTTATATGTTGATATATGACTTTTCGGTTACATAACAGCATAGTACTTTTACTATACCGCTTATCTTGTTAGTTTCCCTACTCATTGAATATTCAAAAAACAATTGACAATTGATTAGTGCTGCTTTTGTAAAGAACAATCACAACAAGGTTAGATTAAAGCTGGAGTTTCAGCTAATCTGGCCGATTTTCTGTTCTCATGATGTCTGTATCTAGAAAGGTATTATGAACCCATATTCTACATTTTAAAGCAATCTGATACATAGAAGTTAGTGAAAACAGAGTCATAAGTCTCAGATAGAGTTAGTGTCCCCCGGAAATAGACCCCTTTAAGTGGGCTAGGGAAGCCAGAGACAACTCTGGAATAATAGTATACATGTAACAGATAATAACTCGCTCTGATTAACACAGAGTCAAATATTTTTTTCTGTAGATGAAGCTGTATAGTTTCCCCTTCTGTTATACACAGTATATCGAGTCTCATTCTATACAGGTTAACCCTTAGGTGCCCAAGCCCGCATTTAAGCGCGGTTTCGTGCTTAAATGCATGTATATATTGAAAGAAATTTTCATCCAGACACTTCTACTGGTCCAATCTGCAAAGTTAGACCCTCTATGGAATACTTATGGCCTCCCGATTATGATACAACCATTCATTTGGCTTTATCTGCTTTAAATCAGGCACAGTGAGTCAAAACTTGAAAATGAGTTGTCATTTTATGTGATTCATTAACAGGGAACCCTCCAAACAGCTAAAATCTAATATTCCAATTATATTGATGGCCAGGGGGACCTGGGTCCCCGAATCATAAAGGAGGTGGGGCCTGGTTATGTTTGGGCCCCTGCCAAATTTGCCAAGAATTCATAATAAAATGAACAAGAACCTAAAACTTTGCATTTCAAATTCGATTGATATAGTAATAGGATATGGAAAATGAGGGCCTGGGCCTCAAATCAGATCTCTAAAATCCATCAAAAATTACTTTTTGATACAAATTTTATGAGGTATGTATAGGTGCTAGTGCCCTTGAGGTGACAATTCAAAGTGGTCGAGGTGGGGCCCCCGCTGGGCCCACCCAATTAAGATTTGCTTCCTACGCCTCTGAGAAAACATTTGAAAGAATATGACATTACCTCTGCATCCTTAGATCATAGATACCGTCCTGGTACTCCTGTTCCTTCTGACAATGTGTTTAAGGCGCCCTGACCTTAACTGTCCTATTTCTAATGTAAATCCAGGTATATAGTAGTATATAGTGTATCGGAACAAATATATTTACAAGTATATATCAGATCAAATATATTTACAACTTTATACATTCATTTTTAATCATAATCCACACTGTACATAGTGTAATCTTTATATATGGTTTTCATGCAAGTGTTCTTTCGAAGTGCAGGAATGGTGTAAGTCATACTTGCTGTCCACAATTCATCTAAATTACAATAGAAATCTGCTGAAGTATAATACCAAGTATGCCATTCAGTTTGCAATGAATCAAATGACTCATTTCTAATCAGTCATTTGATTCATTGAAAGAGTGTTTCAATGATGCTTTCTGGAAAGGGACCGATGTCTCCGCAAACAGATCAATAGGATTATATCAGTTTCACAATCAGAGAGCCTGTCCTCTCATCAAAAGACGGTATATACTGGTACATATTACACACCATATAGCCGGGGCACCAGTCTAAAGGTACTTACACTAATGATTGCCTCTTATTTCTGATTTAATTTGAATGAAAAGACAATGGGCTTTAAAAGGCTTGCTATTTCTTGAGATATATGCTGGCCCAAAGTTCAAAAACGGCCAAAAAATGCCTTTTTATTCAATTTCCACCTCATCCCAGGGTACATATCATCAAGCCAAACAGCAACAGACCAACATAATTTTATCCATTCCTTAGTGGGGGGGGTCCTATCTAACATTTTCATGTTGTTTGGATGTGCTCTAGTTGGCATTATTTTTCCCTTGTTCATTTCTATAACCAAATACAGTTGCTGTAATGGGCGTGAGCAAAACAAAATTACAAAAACACTACCCTCAATCATCTTATTTCCCTCCAAGATTAGGGTCCTCATAGGGGATTTTCTGGTACTTTAGGTCTACTTGCAGGCATGACTACGTGGTACACATTCAAGTATTTTCAACTCCATTTTTCTCATGCCCATTACATTCAAATCTCTGCATCCAGGACAAATAAGTATCAAAGTTTTCTTTCTTTCAACCATCCTAACTTCAAGATTTTTTGTTAATAAGTCATTGTAAAAAAAGTCTGGAGTCTCTACATGCCTTGGTTATTCCAAAAAGAAGGGTTAACTGACAGATGTAATGGGCATGAGTGTAATGGGCGTGAGCATTATATAATGGGCATGAGTAAAATGCACTGCAAGCATGTTGGCAGGCTTGATGTATTCCAAATGCATCCTATAAGTATTCTTGAATTATTTTTATTGCCTAGATTAATCCTAACTGAAAATCATATAGTTCTATCAAATATTTCTGTAGTGTAGAGAATAATTCATTTTACTCACGCCCATTACATTTTCATAATTTTGAATATTTGTAATAAAACCTGACCGCTTGGGAGTGAGTGACTTGAATGAAGCTTTCCTAAGAGCCAAGATATAAGGCTATAAATAAAATTAAGTTTCATGATTTAATTCTGAGTTATCAAAAATGACCCTCTACCATGGACAAGTGCCCACTTTTAGTGGATTGACCCATATATGCTTGAGAGTATAAGCTGTACTTTATATGTTAGGCATTATGGTTTACACAACGTTAGTTCACTAAAAAGATTTAAGCGGGCAGCATTGTGCCAGACAGAGACAGTTACTGTGTACATCCTTTTAGGAGATAATGAAGTTCCATAGTTCGTAATATACAGGGAAATTCTGCTACAATAAATCTTGCTAGAACACATTTTCTTTTAGAACACACAAATAATCTTTGAATAATTTTGTCATATTATTTCTATAGTAGATACTGAACCATGAAACATATAATCAATCATTACCTATAGATGACATGATATTCTGTATTTAGATTAAAATAAAATGAAATGGAGGTAGCATGGGGGAGGGTTCATCTGGATCGATTGAGGCTGCCACTGAGCAGCAACAGGGTGGTATACAAGCAACCATCCCATCAGTCCAAGCCATATGCAGTTATTTACCTGGCTCAATGTTTGCCTGCAGCTTACCACTCCGTAAGATGGTATAAGTGAAGCTATGGCACTACTCAAATAGCCCTTCACTCCTAAGGAAAGCACACCCACACTTTTCTCCCTTACTTGAAGGTAAATCAAACTTTGATTATGTCATCAAACCATATTTACCCAATGCATTCTACACATAAGGTATTAGTATTAGAAATGTAATATATGATGATTAGGTTGAACTGATGCCTTTTAGGGGCTGATAGAAGCCCGAGGCTAAGCAGCATGCTTCTATCAAGACCCTCAAAGGCATGAGTTCAAGCCTATTAATCACACATTGTGTTTTATATCATGGTTTCCACCATTAATTCTGAGTATTTACCTTTAAATTTGATAGAATCCATTGAATTCTGTTGCGAGCGGACAAGAAGGATCTCCACCATATTTGATTTTTGTATACCGTGCCAACCTGGAACGTTACTGGGAATGCACTCCGTTTACAAAGCTTATAGACCAAATAACATGGAATCCTTTCATTTGGAGAATGTATAGATATCAAATTTAGTCCTGCTGGTGTGGAATTCATGATTTGAAGCCTATATTTCCTCAATATGGCCAGAATACAATGAATAATTATGGTACCGCTTAGCAATTGCGAGTGGTGCAACAGGTGTTGTTTACACTATAACTTTCTGATATTTTTTATATTAAATCAAGTCTAAATATCATGGAATCTACACCAGCAGGGTTGGAATAATATGTATAAATATTCTGTTCAAACAATTAGGTCACCATTTGTCTATAAGCTTCATAAATCTAGGAGACCTGTTGGTGTCAATTCGCCATCTAGGTATGACCGCTGGGCTGTCATTCTAGAATGCCTCTAGACCTATGTATGCAAACCCTTGCTGTCCTGTTTCAGGACCCAAAAAATTGTTCAAATACTTGATAACCATGATATAATATTGTCTAAGATATAATGTGTGTATTATTGCTGTATTACTTAATGACAGTGTGTAATCTAAATGGTATTGAGAGTTCCTTCTTATGGTGAAGTTACCTGACCAGACTGTGCCATAGAGCTCAGCTAAGTTTAACCTGTGCTATTCCTGGTGGCAGCTAAATAAAGCCTGGTGCTGCAGTGCTAACTTACAAAGAATAACTTTAGGTAAAGTGTGTCAGGGGGGGCACTCCTTGTTTTTCTCTGTAGACACAAACTCTCAGGTTCAATGTCATCATCATAAGGGTGAGAATTGGGACCCTTTGAAGGGAATGTGTCAAATAGCTTAATGTAATCATGCTAGGCCTACCAAACCCCATGACCCAGAAGTGTCATTCAGAATTATTATCTATTGGAATGTCACACTACCCTAAATCCCTTATGTTTCTGCACACAAAAGCATGGCCAAGACTGTGAAGTTTGCTCTATTGTAAAGTTTGCATCAAAGATAAAAATAAAATAGTTATGAAATATAGCCCTCTCCTTCAAAATTAGCTAAAAGGCACCCCTATTCAATGACCCTCCACTCAAGTGCCATGGGGGACATGCGCAGGGCCCAGATAAGGCCCAGATAGGGCCCCATTCCCTTGAAGAAATGTTTGCACGTGATATCTAACTACAAGGGATTGCCCCCCTTCTCAGGGAAAGTGTGTCGGTGCCTCAGTGGTGAAGAGTATTTTACATACAGTAGAGGCTCATTAAAAGGTGTGCTGTGGGATCTTTATTGTGATTGGGTCCTACTATAAACATTGTAGTAGCCTGGGCACCTGAATTAGTGACACTTTTTCTAGGACAGGGAAAGATACCCTACACTTAAAGCAGCAAGAAATGAATAATAAGACCATATATTTATATGAAATGTCACTATAGATCTTCTCACCAAGTATGGACCTCAAAACTTAAAGTTTCCCTAACTTATTTTGAAAAGTCAATGATAATTTCCTAATCCCTGGAGCTACACTATTGATCTAGGTATCAGGTTAAAGTTCAGATAAAGGGCTATGTGAATGTAGGCTCATTACTTCAATATTTTGAAAATCCAGTGAATTGTTTCCATGGAAACCATGGCAGAAATTTTCAGAAATCTTCAATTTTCCCTACTTTTTGCCACTCTCACAGCTATTGAAGATAAACTTATATTAGTGTGCTCATGAGAAGTCCACAGAAGTTGTAAAACAAAATTCCGCTTCTTTTGAGACTATTTTGATAACTGTAGCCCCTTTACTTTAGAAAAAATCAGTCACCAAACAGGCTTCCAGATTGTTGGCAATTGGTATTTTTCACCAGAACCTACCCTGAGAAGCATCCTCACAGTAGACTTTCTTCTCTTTAAAATGCATCAAATCCTTGTCCAATTACTTGCTGAGACACTGAAATAATTGTTTAAAGAATGCAAATATATACTGTATGGCAATGGTTGGTCAGAAATGTTAAAATCTCTTTAAGTGTTACACAAGGATAAGCTGCAATAGGTGCTAATTAGCACCAGTAGCAAGGGGTACAACCCCAATCGAAGGAGGAATGTTTGGGGGGAGGGGGTTCCCGAGAGGAGGGATTGCGCTTATATCGGTATCTAATTAAAGGACCCTTTTTGGTTGTCCCACCGAGTTCAATCACAAGAAATCTGGTCATCATGATGCACTTCAAAGACCTTTGTATTAAAGCTACAAAATATGTGTTTGATACAAATGGTATTGGCATGAACAACCTCTCTGTGACATATACAATGCTTCATAAAGTTGTAAATATTGCAGCATATAGGCTTGTTTAGGTCAAGTTACCCCTATGGTAGGCTGTTGCTATAAACTATTACGCTCTAAAAATTGATATATTGTCCTCATTTCTCAGCTATTCTGCTTATAAATGATATACAAGGCTTCTACTGTATGGTCAAAGCAGAAATAGCTGGCAAAAATGTATCTAAACTGAAAATTCCGTTCAGGAAAACACATGGCATGAAACAGTCCCATACTTGGTGAAAAGATCTATAGTTTGCTAGATGTTTGACCTAAAATCCCAGCTTTAATTAGTCATGTCATGTAACCTAGTAAGTGTTAACTAAGATAGTGAATCTTTGAAATGTGCTTTTGGTGCAATTGACACCATCACATTAGTATTATTTTTCAATACTTTCAAAGGAGGGAGTCATGTGATAAGTAGAGAACTCAGCCGCTTTTGATTTATTCATATATTGTACATTATACCATTCATACGATATCCATATCGCTCGCTATGCTATACTCCCCTATAATGTATGCTATAGTACCACACCCTGCCACTAGGGGTGGTACACCTGATGGTCATTATGTATATACAATGGGTGCTAGCACACCTGCCAGCTTCTATATAGAACCCATCGACCTTAGGATTGAGACTCAGGCATACTACCACTGTGCCACAGACGATGTACTACTGGTTCCCCTTATGCACTATATTTCCTGTGGGGAGTTGAGTGGTCAAGGTTGACAATCCACTTAACAGAAAACATTGTTAGCTGATTGTTTCAATATCTTGCTCTTCTATGAATTACAATTGATGTAATTATCAGACAATAAGAGAAGGTAATCACAATTTTCTATATGGAATAAGCTACAATTCTGGTTGCTAAAACTGGTCGCTAGTATCAGCGACCTAAACTAAGATCATGCTTCAAGGTAGCTGTATGTATATGGGTCAGATCGTCAGAAAGTGTAAGATTTTGCCCTTGAAGGCCCTGAAAAACTAATTTTCTAATTACTTTATATAACCTTAACAAAATTGTCAAGGTACATCTCCTCAGCTCAGAAGACCAAAAAATACCGATCTAGGCCAGTTCCATTTTCATTGCTTGTTTTGTGTCATGTAACGTCCAGTACCAAAATTATGAAATATGGAGGTAATTGAAGTTGCTCTCAGTAATATTATATAAGAATGTCCTATTATGCATAACAAACACAAGAAATAACAAGGCCAATATATCTATTATTGACTTCAATTACAAAATGGAACAAAATTTGAGTTATGCATGCACAGTAGACTGCCTCCTACATGATGATAAAAGTACCAGACGTTACGTAACGTCCGGTACTTTTATCAGAATTATTTCACATAAGCTGGTCTCATATGGAGACAAATGCTGGTAGACCCACAATTTCTTCACCAAAGTAGGGGATGATAGGGCCCTTCATATGGGTAATAACAAAGATTTTGAAGCTTCGGTTTTTCATGTTTTATAACCGATTTAGATTTAGGTACCGGACGTTACAAATCACAACTTTCCATTTTGAAAGACACATCATGAAAAATTCTCACTTAGTAACATGTCCAAACCTCATGGAAATGATACCTATGATCATATACAATACAAAAAATAACTTTGGGATACTCTATAGTGTTCTTCATTCAATACAAGACACTTGTAAAAAATATAAAAAGTATAAAAAAGAACAAATTTGGCCGTTTTTCACTGCAGCAGGCTATAAGTCCTAAAGTTTTTGATTGATGACCACAAATTTACATTTTTCTGATAGCCCTAAGTGTTCTCTATCAAATGAATCTATGTAAGTCAAGATTGGTTCTTTCTCCAGAGCCATAAAAGTCCAAAATGACCCAAAAACACTAAATCTACTGCTTTCTGGTGACCTGACCCATTATATAGTATATCAGCCAAAATGTCCAATTGATATAATAAGGACAGGGTTTCCCATGGGCAACAGCTACAGTAATGAAGTTTCTTTACTTTATCTGGCGAATACTCTAAAATGAGGTCTGTCACATATGTGGATCAACACGGTAAAAGGTACACCCGTGCACCCCCTCGCGGGCCTACCTTTTACCATGTTGATCCACATATAATTATAGGCCAAATTAGCATGAAGTGAAGACCATACAGCTTTCTCATGGACCCCCAATAGTGAAGACTTCCCGTTCATCATATCAATTTCCCAGAGAATTGAGTTTGGTTGCATACTATTTTCCTTTCATACCCCAAATCCTTATACAGAAAACTAATAACATACCAAGTGATAGGCTAAAGGGAACAGAACTTCTCTACCGCTTAGCCCCTAGGATTTGCCTTTAAGTGAGTAGTGCCTACCCTTATCACATACACAGGTGGCTTATTTGTCAGGCAGAACAGATACTCCTACATCACCTCACAAGATGTATGATAAATCTGTCAGCTGCATGTGTGCAGGGTAATGGATCTATGGAATATATTTAGCCCTGGAGCATATATAAACTGTTATGTAATTGCAAGATGACCAACGAAAAAACCATAAATTTTATGAGTAATAACTAGTCCCTATGATAGTATCATAGTGCTATGGTATATTTTATGCATAGTAAATTACCCTATTATCTAAATACATTGCATTGCAATTAACTACACACCAATACTCTAGGCACTAAAACATATGATTTATGCCAACCCTAGGTGAAGCAAATCAAATGTGGTATTTCCGGATTTCTGTGAAAATCTGTTCATGAGTAGCCATGGTGTGCACGTGGTGTGTACAGGTGCTGTGAGGTGGTTGAACTACCTCCACAGGGGTAAACTACATTTTTCAAAAAGAGTAATCACCTAGCCTTCCCTAGAGCTCGAGGCAGTCCATAATGCTACACAGTGCTAGCTTCATATTAGCAACACAGAAAAGATGCACTTCCTTAGGTACCTCCTCAGCCCTGGAGAAGGTTCACAGGGTTCTTTCAAACATTCCCCCAGGCACCCGTCTTAAGTAGTGGAAGGCTTTGCAGGCTAACATGCTCGATTGATGTTTATTTATAACCAAAAAACAGCTTTGCAGCTGGAGGGGCTGTCCTGACATGTCTATGACTACCTGCTAAATGGTCTCTATGTGGTTCCATAGGATATAGGGCGATTACCTACATGGCTGGGTGCCGCGAAAACGGCCCCCATAGAGCCCTGCAGCAGTACACACAGCCATACCTGGCCAGTAGGGGAGGGAGGGGCATGGTCTATGATAGTAAATCCGTACCTTGTGGCACTTTTACCATTATTTCTGATGCCCTGAGGGCATAGGGGGGACATTTGAGGCTATCCTCCATTTTTCTATCTTTATTAGAGGTGGTAGTGCTTGCACCCTGGAGAACTGAGCAGCAGCTCACACTGACATGGAAAAATAAAATGATTATCATGGAGGTAGGTACATCTGAAAGCTTAATTTCTCACCCCAAAAATAAGTTATTATGTGTTAGATTGTATTCTCAGTAGTTTTGAATGTATTTTAGGTTATGCAGGGGAAATATATGCCTAAATCACTGATTTTCATGATAAATTCTATGTTATCATGTCATCATGTCACCAGGATGCTGTCGATTTGTCAGAACTATATTAATGGAATATAGCATAAATATGGCACCACAAGGGTGGTATATTGACGGCCTAACGGCCTCGTGCAATATCGTCAATATACCACCCGTGTGCTGGCATATTTATGCCATATTGCATTTATACCACCTTTTCCTCCATTTTGTATTAATTTCTTACCTGATATCCACAGAATATAGCCACGAGAAGACATTTTGTAAAAGCAATCGATACGGCCCGGGTCAGCGCTCTGCTCGAAGCCATTGTTTTTGTTCCTTGCCGGGAGAGGTACCGCCGTGTTTACACACACTTTTCGTATGGAATCCAACCATGACATGTTGAGATATTAAAAAGAATACATCCTTAGATAGTCTAGATGATCCCTCCATACGTATTATGTCCAATATGTTCAAAATAAATAAGAATCCATTGATTTTCCAACACGGTCCGAAATTTTCGCCGTCTTCCTCGTACGACGAGCAGTTGACCTATATCTACATCCAGGCCACTGACACACTTTCGCTGAGCAAGGAGGCGGGTGGAATTGGCTGCACCGCAACTCGCTTACGATAGAAAAATCATTGGATTCTTATTTATATTGAACAAAATGGAGAAAATTAGCACGCATTCCTCGTCTATGGTTCGAATACTTCTTGGGATTTTAATATTATAACATGACAAGCTTGGAATCAAGATGAAAACTGAGTGAAAGCATAGGACTAGGACCTCAGGTTAGAACTTATTTATTTTCGCAATGGATTTCATCACCGTACAGTGTGGCGCTATGGCTAAGGCCTTCGCCTACCTCCACTGCGGCCGGGGTTCAATTCTCCTACGAGTTGGCAAGATTTTTCACATTGAAACAATGGCGAGACTGAATTTGTATGTGTCAACACTCCCCCAAAATAAGTCCAACTTGACCTCGAAAAAGTATATCCAAAAATCCCTAAAAAGCACATGTGTGTATATATGCTCTCATAATGCACGGGTAGGAGAGTGGTATAATAGAAAATAGTTGAGGATTGTAAACTGTGCATTGATGAGAGTTATTTATAACCATATAGCCTATTTACCTGCACTACTCAGGGCAGTGAAAACAGCACTCACAGAGCCGGTACTAGTACTGTGGAGTAGGGGACTTGTGTGCTAGGTGACCACTTTCATGCTGCAGTTTGTATGGGGAATTTTTCACAGAAAACACCTGACTTTGCCCTACATTTCCCTTAATAGCTAAATAACCATAAGATATATTAACATGGGGTTTGCTGAATTGTTCATCTGACATATTTCCCTTTTAATTTGGGGGGCTTTAAATTTTTGTCAGACGATTATTTCTATGAGGGGGTAAACAACCTATAGCATAGAAATGAAACTAGCAGTTCTCCAGCATTGCTCTTCCAGGAATGCATTCATGTGGTAGTATCCATAGTGGTTGCATGGCGTGAACATTGATTTGACAAGATATAAGCCATAGAAATCCAGTTTAGTGTAAGCTCGGCTCCATACCAACTCATGTCCTGCACACAGCCTGGACCATCAATTAAATGAGATACTTATAGAGTATAGGGTGCAGTTGACCTTGTATAGTATTCAAGTGTACTTCATGCCTCAGTAGCCTGAAGAGCCCTCAAGGACTCTCAGCAAAAGTCTTCCCTCCCCTCTATATGTTTACAGCAGGGGCATTCACTCTTGGGACCAGGAGTGTTTCCTGTGAGTGCTCTTGTACTGCGGTGAAACCACTATGTAATTATTTCACTAAGATTGCAGTGATCTTACAGCTGGAAAGGAAAAAGTCAAGGGATCTCAGGACTTGGTGTGTCTGAATGGCCTGCATTATAATATGTGCCTATGCTAGGATTGCATGGGTAGAAATCCCAGGACCTTTTGTATTAACCTCCTTGATCTATAGGGCTTCATGCATTCCAATGGATGCTTCTGCAGACCTGTTGCTGTGTGAGTGATTTCTTAAAGGTGTTCCCCTACAAAAATAAACAGGCATATTGGTGAACGGAAACATGTATCTCTATCTCCTGTAATATATCATATATTGTAGGACTACAAAGGGTACTTTCCCAGCAAATTGTCGTGACTCCTCGTCAACCTGTGTGAAGTGGCTCACACATGTCGCTAGATGGAACACGACGTCGCTATAGCACAAGATCACCAGGAATAGCAATGGTGGTGATCACATGGCCTCACCTCAGATGGCGAGGATGGTGATCACTCAGACTCACCAGGGATGGCGACGCGGGTGATCACTCACCTCGCTAGACGAAACACGCACCTCGTCATAGCACATGTTCACCAGGGATGGCGAGGATCGTGATCACTCATCCTCACCAGGGATGGCGACATGAGTGATCACTCATCCTCACCAGGGATGGCGACATGAGTGATCACTCATCCTCACCAGGGATGGCGACATGAGTGATCACTCACTTCGCTAGATGAGACGCACATCACGTCATAATGCACATTCACCACAGATGGCAAGGATTGTGATCAGTCACCTCGCTGGATAAAACGCGTACCTCGTGATAGCACAGGTTCACCACAGATGGTGAGGATCTTGATCACCCACACTCACCAGGGATGGCGACACGAGTGATCACTCACCTCGCTAGATGAAACGCACACCATGCCATAGAGCATGTTCACCACGGATGGCGAGGATCGTGATGACTCACACTCACCAGGGATGGCAAGGCGGTTGATCACTCACCTTGTTAGATAAAAAGCTCATGATCATCGACATTGGTAATCATGCAGCCTCACATCTGCCAGATCAAAGTATGTTTTGCCAGAGAAGGTATTGCCATACGTATCTTCCCTCTAACCACAGACAAGGTGTTCATGTTGATATTTCCCTATGTATTTTTCCTGTAACCAGAGAAAAGGTGTTTATGGATAGTTGCTTTCATTTTAGAGATACCTCTATCTAAATTCAATTGATATTCTCTCTATATAATCTTGTTTGATTCAACTCTGAAGTATTACATGGAAATCAGTGTGAAACAAAGCACATTTGATACGTATGGGACTTATACTTCATGCCCACACTTCCTAGATAGGCTACATGTTGAACAGTGGTGCTGTCTCAACAACTTTGGCAATGGTGGTGATAAGTTGCCACTGTGAGTGAGAGTGAGTGACGGATGATGCAATCCTCAGAGAGCATTGACTTGGAGTGACACAAATTCACGCATTGAGTGAGACAAAGGCTGGCAATGGTGGTGATAAGTTGCCATTCTGAGTGAGAGTGAGTGACAGATGATGCAATCCTTAGAGATCATTGACATGGAGTGACACAAGTTCACGCATTGAGTGACACCAATGTTGGCAATGGTAGTGATAAGTGGCCATTTTGTGTAAGAGTTGATGCCAGTGGCACGGGAGTGGTACATAATCACACATGCAGTGAGTCAGATCCATGTTGGCGATGCTTGTGATAAGCCGCCATTCTGAGTGAGAGTTGACAGGCAGTGGCACATACTCACGCAGTGAGTTAGATCCATGTTGGCGATGGTGGTGATAAGTCACCATGCTTTGTGAGGGATGACAAGGGGTGGCACATACTCACGCAGTGAGTGAGATCATGTTGGTTACTGTTGTGATAAATTGTCATGCCATGTGAGACTGACACACAGTGGCCAAAGATGACGCAGTGAGTTATCACTCAGAAAGGAGTCACCATTGATGACCAATCATGGCGACAGATAACGACAATTTGCTGGGTTAATACAGTAATGTGGTATTAATCTTGAAGCTGCTCTTACCAAGCGATAACTGTTATCTTTGATAATTCAAAATTGTCTATCTGAAATAACTGTGACTCACATATCATAGGACCAAGGGAGGGGTATCTCTGGACGACGTTTGAAGTTGCTGTCATTCCTAGAACCAGAATAATGAGGATAAAACTGCAATCAGGTTTTTTCTGACCTTTGATCTCTGCCCGAGGTCACCTGAGGTCACCTTTTGATTGGCTTATGTTTTTTTTCTTTCATAAATACACTGTCCATAGAGAGTATCTAGTCCATATTTGTTGTTTTCATCACAAATTGAAATAGGTTAACATCCCATCTTGCTAATTCACTACAATATATGGGTTATGTTGCATTATCTATTAGAGACTTGCAAGATTCTGAAATAAATGGTCACAGTACCTTCTTTCCCACCTTCCCTTCCATAGAAAAAGATCTCTATAGTTCACAGCAGTGCTTTAGGTAAGCATAGAAAGAGGGTGTATCAGAGCATAGGTATGTTCTAGAGACATCTCCCAAATATCAGGTAATATCATGTTTACTAGAGGGTGAAATTTACTCTAATTCAGTGATTTTTCTTGGTATTTGACCTTGAAATGAAGGTCATATCAAGGTTATTCATACTCACACATCTATAAGGGCCAATTAAGGGGTATGACTGTCTGGACCAAGTTTGAAGATGCTGCCATTCTTATAACTAGAATAATGAGGGAAAGCCACAAGTGGTTTGGCAAAATCAAACCATAGCATTTGTCTCCTGATATGTACAGCATTGGACAGGGGTAAGGTACAGCTTTGTACAATTGTTCTATTTCTATTGTAGTTCTTAACAGTTCATGACTCTTTTCCATGCATTAGGAATTTGATATTTATATAATCTAATTGGAAATATAATGTCTGTTGATTGATTGTGCAATAATGTAATTGTTCAAGAACCCAAATGGGGAGCAAATTGTTATGAAATAGAGCCCTATCTACTCGTTGCTGACTGCAGTCCCTAATCAGTCACTATGTGTGGTGCTGGTCTCTACTACCACTCAACCAGTGTTAGACCTATGTGTTAGAGGACAGGCATACCAAAGGCAAATGTGGGTGTCAAAAGGCATTTATTTGTCTGGGCAGGCACAAGCTGTCTGAGGGGAATTCAACTTGGAGGCTATTTGTGAGAAGCCTACTATAGTAGCCTTCAAATTGAACCACAATCAGGAGGCTATTGCGAAAAGAATCGGATGCACATTCTCACTGTCATAACTCACCTTCCAGTTCCTGGCTGTTCTGCTGCTCAGAACCAACTTCTCACCTTACACTCAGAATCAAACCTCTTAGTGTGAGTCATACTGGGAAGCATTCCCAAATTCATGAAAACGTACGAATCAATTCTATAACCTATTACCTTGCTGCAAAACAGGGGAGAAGTCATTGCCTGAGGGTAGTCAGTTCCCATTTGGGAATAGCACCTCCGACAGAATTGAATTCCTGTCCTTTCGCAACACCCTCCTGTTGACTTGCTCTAGTAGGCTCCTTAAAGAGTAACTTCACTTTAAAGTTTTGAAACCTTTAGCTGTTGAAACTCTACTAGAACCATGGGGTATATTGACAGTTGGCAGAGTTTCAAAAGTTTAAAATGAAATGGTGGTGAAAGCTATAATGTATAGTTTAGACATAAAATAGACACATTTATCACACTATGATTTTGATCTAAAACAAGGGTGTCCCCTATTTTTCAAAACCCTGATTTGTCACTGTCCTGTTAAATGTGGCCCAACAGGGGATAGTGCGCAGGGGGATCTTTAGTACTGGTTTTGGCCACAAATATGGCAAATATGCTAAAAAAAGCTGTAGACCAATTTTCGATAAGGAATCCAGTGGTATGCTGAAAATTATTCCATCCCCACTGAAAATGTTCCATTTTTGGAAAGTTGGTTGCCATGGAAACATAGACAATTGGTAGATAAGGCAATTTATGATTACCATGGAAACCACTACCTTTTCCAATTGGGAATTTTTGCCACAAACCTTTTTGCCATTCCTTTAAAGAACCCAGAACCAAAAACAGAGCTCAACAGACCTCTAGAACCAATTTTATGTCAAAAACTGTATTTTTTCGCATTATTAATGTTAATAATAGGATAAAATGCATTTAGAGCTTATTTCCCATTTTCAGTCATACACACCAACCTAAGTTTGACAAGCAATTACAGCAAAACTATCGGAGATATTTTAGCTCAAGAGATCTCATTTTAAAGCCCATATCTTAAACCTTGAAAAGCCATTTCCCCCCCGGAAGCACGTTTTCCCTCACCTGGCCACAAACATTTGCTACTGTAGTCATTTGATGTGGCCTTCTGCAAGGGCATTCTCAGGATGGTATGTCCAGTCCTAAAAGGGCATTCTCAGTATGGTACGACCAGACCCCTTCAGATCAGAGTGGAATCCCTCACCCTAATGCCATTTTAGCCCTGTATATTTCTAATGAGCACTAATGGTTATTCTTGCACTGGTATGAGAAATCTATAGAGGATCGTAGGTCAGTCCCCTTGGTTGATACATGAATTGCTGATCGTACTGAGCAGTCATACTGCATCTACAATCAAGCATTCTACGTTACCTAGTTACAGATAGAAGTGGCTGTTTTACCAGGTTGAGAAATGCCTCCCTGAGTTAGTCAGTCTGTGTACACTCATACCCACAGAAGGGACTTGATGAATCTGCATTATCCGAGTCAAAACCCTGTGACACAAGCATCACTCATAACTCTGAAATAAGAACACAGGCCTCATTAGAATTGTATGAGTTATACCTCATTATTTATGCAAAAGTATTGAACCACATGGACATCTAGATACAAATTCAACAACACAGTCGCATCAATCTACGCCCTGAGCACAGGTATGATTACCATTGGAAATTAACACACAGTTATCAAATGGTACTGAATAAGGATTTCCACATGCACATATAGATAGAAGTTCCACTAGCACTGCATCTTAAACAATCAACGAAAATTCTTGCCATCAGAATCAAACTTACTAGCACAACCAAAAAGCTTGGTTAAAAAAGTCATTATCATTTTTACCAACTTGGTGAAATCTTCTGTACCAGTCTAATTAAAATACTAAAGAGTAAAGCTGGGATGACATTTAGAACCCAATTAACTAAATAATAAAGATTATGAACCTATTTCCACTGATGGTCGCTAACCAAAGAATACCATCACACGTCACATACAGTGAGTGAGTGAGTAATAGATGTTTAACGCCATTTCGACATCTAAGGTAATATTCATGGTGAGAACTACATTACACAATTTCACAGAGGAATATGTCAGTGCCCCCGCATATGTGCACCAAACACATCCGAGGGGATAGGAAAGAGGAGATATAGACCCTTTGAAGTGGGCCCGCACGTCACATACATCCTTTCGCTAAGTTACTGTTTGATACCTTGCTGAATAATCAAATTGAATTAGACAAGCTGGAAAATGTGGAGAAGTAACACATTCGTCAAATTCACATTTAATTGCATGAGTAGTGAAATGTTGAGCACAACAATTATAAGCTGTATTCTGTCATTAGATCTTATAAGCTGTATGCTCATGAAAGTTTAGTTAGTCGAATTGAAGCTTTTTGTAACTAAATGATGACTCTGTTATCAGTGTTCACCCTCCTGCCTGTGTTGCCAGAAAATTGTCAACCAAGTGTTGCTGCCTGGCCCTCTGTTTCTACTATATGTATCAAACCTTCCATATGGGATTCTGGCCTAATGCATTGCGAAAAAAAAAGAGGAAATGCTGCGCTTCCTGATATAACGCACTTTGCAATGTTTGAGGGGTTAAGCTGTGTGCTTTGCTTAGAGCTGTGACATGGAGAGTAGGAAATATAATTACAATTTACCCCATTCTGTCTGAATGTCAGCTTACAGAACAGAACCTAACAAAAAGGTGTTCTGTTAATTGCTTATTTGTCCTCCGATATTACCTGACAATTAAACTAATATTTGACAGCAATCGCAGGTACATCAGCAAAGAATCAACTAAGTTGGGTAACTTGAGTTCTCTACATGAGTCAATATTGATTATTTCAATTTGTCGATGTAACATTTCCTTTCTTACATTTGTTCACTTAAAATGGAGTATTCCACTATTCTGATATATCAGACTAATAAATACTGCTCTGACACAGTCCAAATTGGTATTGAAATCTTAATCAGTGGGGGAAACTATAATATTTGGAGGAGGAATACATTATGTGATAGGTCACGTTAGAGGTATAAAGATTATTTAACATTATTATATAGCCATTGTTCTGTATACCATAGAGAACATTGTTCTGTATACCATAGAGAACATTGTTCTGTGTACCATACAGCACAATGGTTGCTTTAGATGGGACATGCACCCGCTTTTTCTTGCCTTGAGTTAGGAGTGAAGATGTCCCCTTTAGCTACAAACTAAGCCAATATAGTATTGTGCCCTTACTTTAACCTATTAGAGAGCAGCAACATCTCCGTCTCCACATCCTGCTAAGGCAAATGCAGATAAGGATTACAAAGGCAGCAGGCATCATTTCCACTTTGCCTACAATGACCACCCAGCCACCACCTTCAGTGTTAGTACTCCCACTGCTCACTTGGTGTCCTCCCAGTCAGCTCACAGCTGGGTTAGAACCACTTGCTCACTTCCCTCCCTCCCAGTTTTGCTCTTACTGCAGCCTGTCTAACACCCACTGATCACTGGGGGCCTCAGTCTGAGGTACTCCCTCAGAGCTCACACAGAGTTGACCAATTCATTGAGCACCTCACCCACTGACAGCTACAGAGAGACATTTGATGGTGTGCTATGAATGGTGTGCATAAGGTTGAGTGACTACTGTTATAAACTATACAGATTTGGAACATGTGGACTATGGAAAGATCCTGGACTAGAGCACTCTATCATAACACAACTAGTGTCCTAGCTTAAAGGGACAGCTGTATATCCTGTGTGCATTGGCATTGATGACCCCAGATGAGAACCATGCTGATAGTAGTTGATCTAAACCCATTTAGTATCTGGAAGTATGTGACTACAATCGCCACATCAAATGAAGGCACCTCTATGTAATTTTCCTCCATTGATGTATGCTTACTGAGACAAACAAATGTAGAATTACAAAGGAGAAAAAAAAGAATAATTTGTATGTCTCAGCACTAAGGGAACCATCTAATCAAAGGTATCAACCATTTTCTCAATCTAGTTGATATATACTGCACTGTGTTATTGTTGCAATCTGTGGACAAGTGGAGCAACCAAAGTCAAGAGGACATCCCTAGAGTCACTAACACTGAATCAAAACCTGCAAGTTATTTATAAACAGGACTAAGGAAACAAACAACCTGCTGCCTGGAGTTAGGAAGCTGATAGATAGAGTTACAGACACAGAGAGGGGCATAACCCAGGTATCACTCTGTAGACAGTACTGGGGCACAGACTGTATTGTGAGGCTGTGACACTATGAGCCCTTCAATGTTAGATTCTTATTATACATGGAGCTACCATCTACTCATAAGGGAATATTATCATAGGATGGCCATTTAGCCAATGTAAAGGAACGGTTTAGGAGCACCCTCATCGAGGGACAAAGCAACAAATCTGCATCTTCTTCTCAGGCACATGGGAGTAAAGGTGAGTGGGTATTGATACTATAGCTTTCAGGATGTGACTGTTCTGCCTTTCTACATGACCCAATCCTCAGTTTCTTTAATTTGTTCTGAGCTATCCTGGAAGAAACTAAACTGAAAACCTTGGAAGGTTTGAAACTCATCAGTGATGACCACTTTAGTTCTACAGCTTTAGGTCAAAATCCAAAGCTTTATGACTTTAGGTCATCATCCTGAAGACCTAATTTGTCAGTATGCTGAGTTAAAGATGCAATTTCAGCTAAAACGACCCTCTAGAAAATAATCAATGAACTTTACAGTTGTCAATCAAACCCATTTCCCTATTAGATGGCATGCATTATTTTGATATTAAGTGTCCCTGAATGTGTATACAGAAGGCATCTTGATATGTGTTGGTTCTTTCTTATGGTGGGAAATAATTTGACAGATTAGTAGAGGTGATATTTCATAACAAAAGAGGGCTCTACCAGCTGACCACTGCCATGATAACCACTGGTTTGTACATGTGTTGTGCATCAATTAACAACCAGGTGCCCTGATAGTGCCACCAACTGCCCATTTAGAGGTTGTTATGTTATCCAGTGGATTAGTGTCAACCTACAGTAAACAATTTATTTAGTCAGATGCATATTTCATACTGAAATGCATTGCATAATGTTTTAAAACTTAGGGAGGATTCATAGGAAAGTATGACCCATTCACATATGCCATGACTCAAAAATAACAGAATTTTAGTCGGGATACCATCTTTAAAGTCTTCCTGAGGCATTGACCACCATAAACCTGTCTATATTGACAAGGGTCTAGTGGCAGCAGGTTTTCTATGCGGACAAAATCTGCTTCTTCAAGGTTTCTTCCATTGTCCAGGAAGAAATGTTCATGTCAGTAGCGGGTCTAACTAGCTTAGACTCTACAAACCATAAGAAGTTGATTACATAGTTGTCACAGTGGTGGCACCATTCCAACTCAGTCATTTGAGTGAGGCAGAGATTTGAATTGATCTTTTAATTTGGCATTACATACTAAGCATTATAATATCATATATTAAAAAAAACTACTCTCACAAAGGGGGGGAAGAAAAAAGATCTTTTGTAATCAAAGTTTGCATACCTTAAGGAGGAAGCATATCATAGCTATGCATGCGCTAGAGGTTCTTGATATATGATCTATCAGGTTAGACTTCCCGGCTATAAGGCTTATCTCTGCATAGTGATGCTGTATGAATAATAACTCACCCATGTATAACAGTATACCGCGACTCTTATACAGAGACACCACTAGGAGTTAAATGAAAATATATTTTGATAGGGTACTTTGTCATTGAGGGAATATGTAGAATTGGTGCAGCTAGTGTATGTGAAGGCTAGATACAGTCTGCCAATAAAGTGCCAAATTCCTCCTCCCCATGTGTATTGTACCCCTTCTGCTGACTAAGTGGCACCCTGACACCATTTCTCCTCCTTGGCCCCTCTCCCCAGCCTCCCCCAGCCTCCCTGCCCCAGCCCCTTCTGAGCACCATATATATTATATATATTGGTTACAGTTTATGATATGGCCTACCCCTCTACTCAGTGTTCCACTGTGCCAACCATACAGTTATTATTATACACACTTTAACGAGCCTCTATTCAACAAAGAAATTTGTCAAAATGTAATAGAATCTCTACCTCATTGGCAATACTGGTGATTAATTAAGTTGGTTTGACATTAGCTAGTATTATTCAATCCTTTTTAAAAATCTTATAATCTTATAAAGATCAATGTATGATTTTATCTTTATGTAAAACATGACACATAATACAGAGATCACAGATTAACATATACATTACTGGACTTCTTCTTAACTTACTATGGCTGGAGCTGAAGCACTTATATTAGAATATTGTAGTACTGGCTGTTTCTAGTTTGTTTTAGTGGCTGTGTTTAGCCGTTCCTTTTCCTTCCTGTCCATATGATTCGCTCTACAGACAAACGTGTATACATGGTGTTGATGCTTCATTTTGTACCAGGTTGAGAAATGACTTCCTGAAATATTGTTATGTGGTAGATACGGTGGGCCACTGGCTATCATAGACAGTGTTTACGAAGCAGGGCGGTAATGGATGGACTATGTAGCAGCAACAGATGTTATGGATCCATGTCATTTTGTTGATTGTCAGATCGGTCAGATAGGTGGTAGCCAATCTCTGAGGGCACATAAATAGTTCTGTGGTAGCTGTGCCCATTGGGAGGCCATGGGGCTGTGTACAAATGACGTCATGCAGCAGGGGGGAGGGGGGTCCCACTCCCCATGACCAAGCATGACAAGGGGGGAGGGGGGTCATGGGCTGTATGACATCATGTCATAAAAAAATCACAAGTTTTAACAAGAAAAAAAGATTTGTAAAGGTAGGGAAGTTTAATGCATTCATCTGATATGAAATACCAATACAGTCATGCTTTCCTCAGACATCCCACTCAAAGAGTATCACTCCCATCAATGTCAGTGTTGGTTGACTAGGCCTACTCTATCCTACCTCTAACCCAGGCCCGTAACACTATGAAATACCCTTTTAGTTGGACACGTTTTACCATACATAGGACCCCATGTATAGGTTGATCCCTGCAGGTAAGAAGCTCCCTGACCATGAGAATTTGGTAGAAAGCTTCAAAATGATCCAAATTCTATTCTATATGATATATTTCACAGTTCAAAAACCCATTGGTAACTTAAGGATTTCTCATTACTTATCAATGGGCCATTCTGTCCTGCAGACATTAATGTTCTGCAGGCTCGGACTGATTTTGGCAGTACCGGATTCCTCAAGAACACAAGGTCTTGAGATTACAGTCAGTCATTCGGTCCCACAGTCTGGTCATTTCTGCAGGCCCGGCAGCAATTTTCACAGCAATGGCCTTGGTCCCACATGTTTTATGGACTGCGAGGTAGATTTCCATGCAGAGGTGCAGAAAATTTTCTGGCCCCTTCCCTTTTGACAGGTTGCAATTTCCCTGGTCACCCCCCTTGTTCTACAATAATTCACAGGCTTTCCTACTGAAAAGGCATAACATCTTTTTGACCCCTCCCCCACCCTGAGGTGTCAAAGTCATTTCTCCCTTGGAAACAAACAACCTTACTCTCCTTTGTCTGAATGAGACTCTAGGGGCTATGCCTTATATGCATGTTCTACAGTAAAAATTGACTGCTTTGTATGTCTGATTGCAATCGATGGTCTTCTGACAATTTGATCCTTTTCTTTTATCATGTATTAGACTATTGATCGAGACAGGACTTTTTTTTCAGGATATTTTGTGACAGGAAATACTTGTGTATGATCAATACCATAGGCATAGTACTCTGTGTATAAGGCACGGAAATTCAATCCACATAAAGGGACTCATAAGCTGATGCTGACAGTGTTTGGCATGTTTTTCTGTTCATTAATTTTGTTGATCAGTGCTAGTTCATCTGTTTTATGTTGCATGTATCCTTGATTGCCAATTCACACCCATTATGTCCCTTTGAACCATTTTAATTTGTTTATCTAGGCTTTACACTATTCATGCACTTTGGGCGGGGAGGGGTTATCTATGCATGACGTCATGTTAAGGGGGGGTCAAGTGTTGTATGACGAAACATGACAAGGGGGGGAGGGGGGGTCAAAAATGGTCAAAAAAAGCATGATGTCATTTGTACACAGCCCCCATGTGCTGCTCATATCCATGTCAAACTTAGACACCAATTTGACAAATGTTCAATACACATGTCAAGTTTGACAAAATGTATCCATGTTATGCTTTTAAAGCACTACAAGGGGACAACCAGGTGCTATTTGTAACCTTTTGCTCTGGAATGCTTTGTTATTTCCCTAAAAAATATTAATAAATTAATAACCCTACGCAAAGTCCCTGTATAATGTCATTATCCTTTTGAAATTCACTACTAGATAAAACACTCTCCATGTTATTATTTTTCCCATTACCTAAGATGAATAAGTTTGAAGTGCATTGTTGTTGCAGTAAAACCATTATAAACTGATTGACTTAATTTGATTCTCAATCATCAAATTTACATCATTCTACTGGCTGATTACGAGAGAAAAAAGATAAATTACTGATTCGAACTGTCAATATTTATTTACTTATCCTGAATTAAATGGGTAAGCTAAAGTAATTCTGTTAGAGAACTGTCTATGGGAATACATCACCTTCCCCTAGGCACTGAATACTGTTTCATCTTTATATTGTTTCTCTCTTGCTCTCTCTCTCTCTCTCTCTCTCTCTCTCTCTCTCTCTCTCTCTCTCTCTCTCTCTCTTTCTACCTCTCTGTATTCACTTAAATCCCCCCAGTGAGTAAGCTGTATATGAATAATTTTCAGATTTTCAGCTTCTTTGAAATAGCCCCTAGGTGGGAGCCTCAGTGACTTCAACGAACTACTTTATAAATGATGATGTCAAAAGTCACATGAAAGTACTTTAGGCAAAAAGCCCTGTGTGTAGTAACTAGGTTTTCAGGTGGGGTTCATTTCCAGGACACACCCTCACAAGGCATGCTTCATTTAGGCAGACATAGGATCAGCACCCTAAAGTGCTTCTTATGCCTTTTTAATGAAGCCCGAGCTGAATGTTGAAGCCTTATCGGTGTAAGACTCTGTCCATGCACTATGCACTATGCCCTTAGATAACGTATCATACTGGTATTTGTGTATCAAACATATCATTGAGTTTTCAATAATAATATTTCAATGGCGCAACTATAACTGATGCATTCAATGTAATCATTCAGAGAAATGGAGAAACTATGTGTTCTCTCAACATATGTTATTGATGATTATAGGAACAATAATCTATAGATCTGCAAAAGAGGATTGCCATCACAAGCTCGCCATACTTATACATATATATTTCCTTAACTGCTCACTTGGTGTCCTTCCAGCAGGCACAACTCACTAAGCCAGTTATGCTTAGAACCACTTAGTTCCATTTCTGCTATACGCTCAGGCTGAGGCACACAACCAGCCAAATAGTGTGGGAGTTCCCTCCTGGTTGCTCACCACTGCTGTCCCTCATAAATGCAGTGATACTGTTTATACCAGAGGTCCTGCAGAGTAGCTTACCTCATGGAAATCTATAACATGTTACTGTGAGGGATGGCGTGGTAGCTGAATAATAGCATGTGGTAGCACGTGGTAGCACGACAATAATATAATACACCCAAATATCCATGACCTCCTTCATGGCCTTATCATAGCAACATGCCAACACGCAGCGAGTCAACCAGCCAGTGATCATGGAACATTTAATCAATGGCTCAGTTTTAATGGTAGTCCACCCGATATGAACGTTTATGTTCCATTAACATTCCGTCCCTAGCAACCAATCTTCTAATGCCAGGAAATTGAAAGGAATAAAGTCTGTGGTCAAAATGAGGAATAATAGGTGAATCTCTGATTGAAATTCATGAAAGTATTTGCAATTGAATATTCAGAAAATGTTAAAAAAGAGGGAGGTATACACTATCCTTAAGGATAGAAATGAATATGTGACCTGAGAATTATTATCGATATATGAATATCAATAACATATATATGCATTGTAATACCAACGTTCTATGCTGTTTGCTATGATATTCAAGATAATGTAGATTTCGTTGTTTCCCTCTAATCTATGATTGCAGAAGATTAGAGGGAAACATGATGTCATACATATTGTAAGAATACTTGTACGATTTAATTTATACTTGTACGGCAACTGCGATGAAAACTGCGATGATCCCCTGGGAGTTAATGACTTCAATGAACCTTTTCATAAAGCCATTATGTAGGGCTATCAATTAAATAAAGTTTTAAAATTTAATGCTGCGTTTGTCATCTTGACCCCCTAATCCCCATAGGTGTGAGGTTTCACAAGAATCGCCCACAAGATAATTGGTGACCATCTAGAGAGCATACTTCCTACTACAATCTTGATGTAGGGGTTTATTGGGGAATGTTAAAAATGTATTAGAGTAGATTCACCCCGAGATGGACACCCACCTTAAGTCGGACACTTTTGACTTTCAAGTTACCATGTATGATATTAAGCCAAACTATCAGTAGATTATGGAAATAAAAGGGCTGGCCTTATATCTGTGGAAGTAGTGCATCCTTGTGAGGTATGGATCAATGTTCCTCAGTCTGCTAAAGAGAGGGTGTATTTTTTCCTTTTCTGGTTGAACTTTACTACTGCAAACGTAAATGTAGTTTGCTTTTTACCCCTGATATGGTTCCAGTTCTCGTGCTAATGCTATACATACAGGTGCTTGTTTTAAGCTCTATATCATGAGAAAAAAAATCTAATTTAAAACAAATGAAAAAGCAGAGCGGATCATTATTTACAGACAATAGGTTGAGACCAGGCAATTTCACCTGGAGTCGGACACCAGTTTCACCTGGAGCAAGACACCTTTTCATGCAAAATTCAATGTGTTTAGAAAGTATGACTGGAATACAATGTCATTTAATGACTTTCTGTTCTATTACCAATGTTTAAAGTTACATTCCCACCTAAATCGATCCAAAATCAAGTTATGAAATCATCTCATGCAGAAGTGCAGTAGTGATCTCTGTGGTAGCCTGAATGTTTCGATTGGTCATAATGCACCCCTTCCTGATCTTGATTTGAGTGAGAGCTGACAGAAATAGATATTGGTGTATTTACATTCTAACAATACTATTACGGCATCTACATTTCAACTACTTATGTAGAGACCTCTACATGTTCTATTGAAATGTGATGAAATTTAAAAAAAAATCACCTATGTTGAGGGGGGAATGTATCTTTAATCCGAGCTACTCACACATTGAATAAAGTCTTCTGGTATTCGTAGCACTCATAGTATCAGTTCAGTTCATCCAGCCGACCCTATATTGACTATGGAAGGTTGGCAGAACGTCGATGATGTCCACTGTGGTAAGCATCCATCAGTCTAAAGTATGGAAAAGACTTTCGGAGTTAGGCAAAGATGGAGCAGGCTAGAGGTATTGACAAGGATTAGGACACTATAGTGAACTTCAGCTTCACAAAACAAAAAAAAAAGAGCAATGAAAGCCATATTTTTGGCATTCATTAACTCAGGGAACCATCCTTAGACATCCATTTCTGATAGAATCATCTGCGATAGAAAATGATAGAGGGAATAGTTTCTTTGTTAACTGACAGAAAACTACCCTGCAAAAGAGTGTTTGCATTCACCCTTTAGAGGAGCCATTATGCTCAATTGCAGTAATACACTCCAATTGAGTCACTCACCAGTGCTTCATTTATTCATGGCGTATTCATGGAATCAATGTACCTCATCATCGAGTTTAAGTGTCATCATTTGAACAAGCGCTGATAATGAAAATGGGTTATCATGGCTCTTGCCTTTGCTTGATTCATGTTGCTTTCAAAGGGTAACATAAGAACTGGATGCCTGTTATCATATCAAACTGAAATAATTTAAATCAAGCCATGGGGTCTTCCATGTACTGCTTCCGACCCTGGAGGGTCAGTGAATGGCTTCAACTAGGGCTGGTCTGCCTGCAGCTGTGTTCTGTTGGGGGTGTTTTCATCGGCAGGAAAAGCAGAGACACCTCATCGCTGTAATGAGAGAACTGTGACTTGCAAATATCCCCATTAGATACATAATTCGCCTAAGAAGCTGATAAAATGAGATATAAGGCGTCGTTGAATACTGACAGCTATGAATACGATGCAAATTTATTCCCTGGTCATGGACATTTGCTTATGTATGTGGTCCAACATCAAAGCCTAACAAAATTCTCAGGCCTCCCTTCAGGTACCATATGAGCATAGGGGTAGGGGCAAAAAAAAAAAATAAAAGGTGTGTTTCCAGTTACTTGCTGAAAGGGCTAGGGTCGGTAGGTAGAATATCTTTTTTTTTTTTAGTTTGTATACGAATGTATTGTCAAATATGCCAGGTTGTTTTATTTTACTGTAGAAATATTAGAAGTTTATTGGAAATGTGAAAAATATCGAGGAATCATGCCTTGTAATACTGTTAACTCAAAACCCATAGAAAAATAGATAGAAAATTTGAAAAATGGGAAGAGAATCACCAAAAGCAGATGGAAATTCACGGAGAATTTGTAAAAATTCTCAAAATAAAAAAAAAGAAGAAAGTTTTTGGCCCTGATTTGGTAGGGTCGGTCGGGTAACTGGAAACAAAACTTTTTCTTTTAGGCATAGGGAAATACAATGTACTCATGTATATAATTGATTGTTTGCAATTTCTACTGTAGTAGTGAATTGATCTCTACATGAAAAAAAAATACTTCCCTGGCCTGAAAGCCATGAGTTTCATCTTTCATTTGCTACAGATATTGTATAAATCGGATTTGGCCAACTACAGCAATTTTGTGCAAAGTTTCAGCAAGTTTTAGGTTCCCAACGTACTGCATCAAGCTGTGGCAGATTGCCTCCACCCCGACCTCAGAAATCTGTCTATGATAAAACCGTTATCTATATTACGCATATATACCCTACTAATACCAACCCTAACCCAACTAGCTGCCATCAAGTAGGGGGAGTTGGTTCCCTGTTGCCCTTAAGGTGGACACAGCTCATTGGTTACATGCTTCATTTAACAGCCACAGTCGTTTTCCAGGGGGGTATTTGTTGGTTAGAAAATGTTGGGGGTAGGTTTCCAGGTAGGTAATCTCATGCCAGCATTAGGGTTAGATTGCTGATGTGGTGATGGAGAAGTTAGGGTGCAGATTTGTGATAACTGTCTGCCTGCACCAGCGATGTTGGTGATTTTTCACTACCACGGTGCTCACAGTGTAGGAATGCAAGTCTCTTCAACTGTAAAGGTGTGAAACTAGTGAGGGGTAAAGTATTTCCATGTCAGGTTTCTAGCCTTTGGCTCTTTCATTCTGTTTGATATGCAATTCTATCAATTCCAGTCCTAACAGTATATCAAGTAATACAATAAGTTTCCAGTTTACAGCAGCATTCTCTTTTTATGAAAATATTACCATACACTAGAGCACATTGTATAGGTGGGGAAAAACTTAATTCTTTACCACCACATATTTACCAGGGGTCTGTTACACAATGGAAATTCGTGATCATTAATCATAAAGTATTGTATATTGTGTTTGAAGTATTAGGTTGGATGTTGTTCACTTATTTTCTGTGTTCATTATTCAATGAGCAAGATGCAGCTATTTCTAAAGCAAATGTGAAGTGTTTCATAAATGATTGTTAATATCTCTTTGGTATTTGCTACCTTAATTCTGGTGCTTATAGAAGGGGTTATTCAGTGTTACATGAATAGAGCAGTTATACAGCATTAAAAGATTATTGACAAATACGAAAAAAGTAATAATTATCAAATGTTTATATAACAGGAGGTACCAGATCACATAAATAATGATAGCTACTTGGTTTACTATCATATCATTTTTATATATTTTTGTTATATAAATGCACGTTAAATGTGCTCATTATTTTGTATCCTTTAATTTATACTTTTTTTATCATGTTTTTTGCAGTATATATATATATATATATATATATATATATATATATATATATATATATATATATATATATATATATATATGGTTGGGATTCCCCCCATGTGACCAATGACGTCACATGGATTTCCATAATTTTATCAAGTAAATAATGAAATTTTTAGTCATACTCGTTAATACATTAAAGTTAAAGTATTTTCTATTATGAACACCATTGAGCAAGAACCATTTGTGTAACAGACCCCACAGGCTTAGACAAGACCTGCATGAGGTATAAAGAGAGCATGAAAGCTAGAAGGCTAAAGTGTGTATTTTCTGTTATGTTGATTTCCTCAACACCCTAAGTGCCTCATAGAATCTGTGTCAATACAAGCATTCTGTCCTGCCATTTAAAATGTTTTATAGCTCGTAGATAAAGCCTGAGTTCAGTAACCAGTCATGTTTTATTTCGATTCAAGCCTCATTTAACCTATTGCTTCTGGATGTCACTTAAAGGAGAAGATCTCCTCCAGGGAGCTTTATCAGCTGACAGCTTGTCTCACTGCTTAATACAGTGAGAGACAAAGATAAGAGGATTCACATGGTTTAATCAAAGAGCTGCACAGGAATAGCGGGACACTGCTAGGGAACAGCTTAGTGGTTTACAGCTTATTTACACCTTACGTGTGTGTCATGGAATTCAAAGTAGAACTATGTCCAGCCATAGCTGCTCTTGCTAGATCATCAAATCAGATTTATATTGTTTTCAGATTGGTGCTTAAGGATTCTTATCATATTTACTCTCCATTCTAAGTATGCATAATAAACATACTCTCTGTAAGGCCAAGGGATGTAGCTCAGAGTTAGAGCAGCCGCTAGCAAGTTGGAGGGTCCAGGGTAGCGTCCCAGTATCTCCAGAGACATTTACCGCTGACCTCTTCACATATAATGATTTATGAATCCCATATAATTACTATGTGATTCTCTATAACCACAAAACATATAGCTATGTCTTTCAGGCAATTGGTCTTTAATTAGTTTAGTAAGCAAGGATTCTGAAAGATATCTACCAATATGTGGAAAGGGCATAAACTTAAACAAATTGGTGGGTTTTATAGTGGCAAGTGAATACACCTCATCGCTAAATACGATGCAAATTTATTCCCTGGAATGGACATTTGCATTTATGTCTTGGCCTAGGGGGTTATTTGGCCTTTAAAGTCCAAGATGATGAAAACCCATTGAATACAGAGACACATTGTATTCAATGCCCCCCATTGAATATGGCGGTTCTAGTACTAATCTATAGTGACGGTCGTATCAGCCATGACATAAATCACAATAATTGACATGTGATCACCAAATGATACCAAAATTATCCATAACTGCTTTCTACTTCATCATCTTTAAAGGCATGTGAAATAAATAAGTGTTGAAATAACTTTGGGAAGGATTAGGTGCATTCCAGTCCATGATGCCAGCAATGCTCTTGTTGCTATTTACATCTACAACCCTCGATAGTGAATCACAATAGGCGTTATATTTGGGTTTGATAGCATTTCTATATGTTTTTCAATTAATTATTAGGTCGTAATAACATTCCATGATTGAAAGGAGATTTGCAATATGGAACTGTTTATATTGTACATGTCTTCAAATATTGTTATCTGCTGTTATTCTAGTCCATATGGGATGATTAGTTTCCCTTAACTTGTATAAAGCTGTGTATATGGACCAGTTACATTGCATGATGTCTTGATTTTCACAACAAAATACTTTTCTTATAATCATCAATTCGTTTTTCAACTCCTTAATAATAGTTAATGTGCATCAAATACATTTTTTTTCCATAAGTAAGTGTGTGGTTATATTTTACAAACATGGGCTTCTCTGGGAAGTAAAATATCACAAACGGGTTCATTGTGGCAAACATTAATTTAAGCTAACAGTGCAGGGTAATGAGTACTTGTTTGTCACTGTTACACCTAGCCCTACTAACGCAATGTAAACTTCCCTGCAAGAAAGGACGCTTTCACAAAAGATAATATTTCATTTCCTAATTTAAAGAAATTCTATGGAGTTAATGGCACAACATCTATGAAGTGGATTTTAAGGTCAGGTCTGCAGACACAGGCTATGGGTCATAGGCTGTATTGTAAAAGTTTTTGACCTGTTGTGTATCATAAACCATTATATTTAGAGAAGGTAACTACACCTACTCAGCAGGACCTGCATTTACCATGACTACTAAAGTGCAGGAAAGTACAGTGCAACACTTAGCCATTAAACTACTCTGCGGGAGGTAGGATGTACCTTCATGTGGTATTTCTGGGATCCCCATGGCTATCCTTTTACTGTGTTGATCCACTAAGGTCAGAACTTATATGTTTTTCAATGAAACCTAAGCTTGATGCCATTCCCAGCAGCTTCTGCTGATGATAATGTCATGCCTACGGAGAATGCACTTTGCAAATTGAAGCACTACATATGTACTTTTACATAGAGAGATAATCCTCAGATTACTTTCCCCTGAGGCAACTTACTCCTGTTCCTCATCATAAAGTCTTCTTCTGTGCAGTTGTAGGGAGGCACATTGAGAATTAAGGTATATCATCAGGAGGCCATTTCTCAATTTACTATGTTTACACGCAACCACTACAATTTAAAAATCCCAAGAATAAGCCAGGCTATCGTAGGAACTGCCCCGCAACTGCTCACTACGATTAGCAACTATGCAGTAATTACATAAGGTTTAGTAAGGCAGTGGTACTGGTGCAGACATTAGGGTCTACTAGTTCATGGTACTGTTGTGGCCAAATTGTTAGGTTCTCACTATGATTTAAAGGACAGCAGTAATAGTGTGTTAAGAAATGGCCTCCAGGTTACTTTCCTGTTATCCTTATGATGGTGGCTGTTCACCAGTGCTGTGTCTTCGTAAGTTTGAAGTAGTTTGAGATAACCCTGGTAAGAATTTCAAGTGTTACATTCATAATACATCAAAACACCTTTATAGGCCTAAGGAGCATACAAGACTAGTCCCATAAATAGACCTAAACATGTTTAGATAAACGTGCCACCATGAATGATGTAACGGTAAATTTTAACAAATTTGTGTCATGCTTTGGTAATCATGCAGCAGTTAAGTTAGGCCACAATGTATAATTTTCACTCATCTATTAGTTCTAGGGGAACTCTAAACAGGGACCTGTAAAGTTTGGTTTATCAATGAATGAGTATTTCTGAATTCCTGAACCAATGTTCAACAATTATCCTGCAGTTGTGATTCATCACTGGCCAATTTTGCATGGCCATCTATCGGGATAGATCTATATTTCAGCAGGAAGGGCTCCTGCAGTTGCCTTCCAGTATGAAGCATCCGGCATACAATACATTAATTCTGCATAACATCATACAATGTTAGTAATGGGTCATTGCTGCAGACATATATCATATATTGTCTCATGCAAAACCATACTATTGCAGTGTTCTGAATGGCTTAGTGATGGTATTGGCATAGTGATGCAATTGATCACAACACTCAGACTTGATCATGACATTTCATGCTTGATAGATCTTTTATTGAGGTGGAATTTAAGTATTGTGTGTGTGTGTGTGTGTGTATATATATATATATATATATATATATATATATATATATATATATATATATCATTCCATGAAGTACTGGATATCTGGTCCCTTGGGCTTATAATATCAAGGCAAACACTTCTAAAATAATGTTTTTTTTCCTTAGTGAGGGGTCATAGCTAAGATTTCCATGCGGTTTAGGGGGGTATTGAGGCATACTTTTCTTTTATAAGCATTTAATTATTAATTTTCACACTAGATTTTTTATGTACTCAGGTACATATAAATGATTTTCAATGCACACCAAGATCAGTATAGTCCCCCAGCATTATGCCTCTAAATAGAATAAAATAAGTCAAATACATACCATTTCCGGTTATGTATTGCTTCAGCCCCCTCTTAAAATATGGATTCTGAAGAGTGCAAACGGAAAAATTTCAAGTGAAATCATAAAAGGATGCCCCTCGCCCCATAGAATGTAAAAACATCCAAGGAAAGCAGGGTCCCTGGAAAAGGGCCTCTTTTGGGGTTTGGAGTCTTTTTGGGGTAATACATATTTTTTTTCTCTTCACTTTACCCCTCATTTTAGGCTTGCTGAAGGAGCCTGGGGAATAGCACCCTAGGGGGCTAAACTCATAATATGTATAGGGATAGCACCTCTGACTTAACACCATATATCCATAGAATCTAAAAACATCCAAGGGAAGCAGGGTCCTGGGAGAAAGGCCTCTTTTGGGGAGAGAGGAGAGAAAAAGGGGCTTGGAGTCTTTTAGGGGTAATACATATTTTTGTTCACTTCAATTTACGCCTCATTTTAAGGTGTGCCGAAGGCGCCAGGGGATTAGCCCCCCTATGGGGCTAAACTCATAGTATAATAAGCTAGCCAAGGGGGCTAAACCCCTAAGGACTTATATATGTAGCTCGTTGAATGCATATGTACTAGGGTTTGACCTGTATAAATTTATTTAATGTTGCTTTACACATTCCCTTTAACTATATTTTCTTATATGTGACCAGGCAAGCAAAATACCCCATTTCAGGGAAATTCATTATCAAAGTTCATCTCCAGATCTTAAATATTTCTAGTAGTTACATCAGATCCCCTCCTTGAACATAGGTCATTATTCATATCTGAAATCGATTATTAAGCTCTAAATACATCATAAACCACAAATAAATCAGCCCTTTTCATAAAAAATACACATATTTTGATGATCTTTATCATATATTTCAATCTAGAAGGAATTTTCCATTTCTGTTTTCAGTTTTGGGTTTTTGGTGACTATCCCTGAAAAGTGGCATAAAAATCTGCATCTGCACCCCACACTCCCAGGCCCTCTCATACACAGGTCTAAGTCCCTTGCCACACAGGGCACTTTAAATGCGGCTTACTGTACACATAGAGGCCACACTTTGTACCCCTGGGCCAGATGCTTTATGTTGCCCTAGTGTTTTCTGCTCCACCTGCCTTCTTCAGTCACACCTGCCTTCTTCAGGGGCCCCCAAGTGTTGTTGAATTTTCCACTATAAAGTGCATATCTTATAATTGAGGTGTTGCAAGGACAAAGGAACCTTGAATAAATGAAGGGTATATAGGGGTAATTAAAAGAAAAACTGCTTGGGCCTCCTATGTATATAGATCTGGCTGGCATGGCACGTGCGCTGACATGTTCACCTTTAAAGTTCAGGTGCACTTCAAAGTGTACTCAGAAGTATCCGTGTATGAGCCCAATTAAAATAGATTTGACTAAAGATTATTTCATAGTATTCTTTTTCTATGTGAAAATGGAACTTTATGTATACTATAATCAACAATGAAAAATCCCTGAATAAGATGAGTGTAATGTCTATATTCCAGTGGATGTCTTTGAAATAAATAAAAAATATAAGGAAAGATAATAATTGTATGATCAAGAAAGTTAGACGAGGTGGAGGGGTCTGAAGCAGGTTGAGGAGGTCACAATATTGAATGGCATACTTTAGGGCCAATGATTGTGTCAGAACCATGGCAGTGCAGGATTTGTGGGACATTTTGGGGGATTCAGGAGAAGAGGACAATGGGACACCGGAAACTAGTTTTGAAGAATATATTATGTCAAATGAAACGTTAGAAAGGTATTGGAGGGGCAGACCAGATATGCTGTTTTCTCTTTGGTCAGACATCCAAGAGCTTATAGGCCAAGCCAAATTGTGGCCTAGGGCTAGGAGGAGGTTTTTGTTGGACAAAGAATATAATAAACTAGCCATGGGTAAGGGTGTGCACCTTCGCATTTGTGAATGGTTCCCCAGCTGACATGCTCTTGCACTGGGGTATTATGGTGGAAATGTGGACTGGGTAAGGCGATCCCTCATATAGACACACAGCAAGACTTATGTACATCATTGAGCACAAAGGAGGACCCACAAAGTACAAGATGTGGGGCTGGAACATCCACAATAACAGGGGAGAGTTTCTGTACAGCACACCAAGACGTTATTTATATATTTTATGTTATAATAAACATGCACTTTTAAACATATGTTTCAGCTGTGAGAAATGAGCCCACACACTCTATTTTATATATGGGGCCAAGGTTGGCTTCAGGGGTAGTACCAGAGGACCCCATGTGTATGTGAGACACATATATAGGAGGGAGTGGGTATAAAGGTATTACATAGCCACCCGCCAGTACTGGCCAGGCCTCTGGATTCAAAGGGGTGCCCAGGTGTGTGCTGTCTGTCATATGGGTTCAAGTGTTTACCTCTACGATATATAGACATACATTGGTTACTAAAAAAAGAATCAATACATTCAACAGGGCAAGTATTGTATTTTTCTTTGTTGTATACAATGTCCCTAGTGTCAGAAAGTGATGACCCAAGGCCATTGTGTTGATCCCTTTGATAACCCAAGATCATCTTGATGATCCAATCAACATGATGTACATGTATATAGTTACTGAATGTATGGAACCTACTTTTTGGGTCATGGCTCCTTTGAACCATTGTTTATAATCCTTTCTCTTAAACAACATTTTCTTCATGGATTGAGTGGAGTATGTCATGATCATGGGTAGTTATAACACACTAATTCAAAGTTCGATCTGCTGCTGGCCTGCTTCCATTGGATCATAGTAATGTAGCTTAGTTATTACTGCAGAAAGATAAGGGGAAAATTACAACAAAAAAACACACACATGTTTCCACCATCGATAACACAATTCCAGACTACTTACTGCATTGCCAAGCTATTCTCCCATTCTACTAATCTACTCTTGACCTGATCAACTTTCTGACCCTGAGACCCTTTCTTATTGTGGGCCGTCCCTGAGGCAATCCGATTCCGAGCTAATCTCCATTGCTTCGCTACCTGATTCACTGCTGTTTTGTTCACCTGTTAAGTTTGAGTGTAGTAGCGGAGGATTCAAAACTCATCAACCTAACCCATATATTAACATGATGCCATGTTGTAGTACTAACTGCATTCAATCTTAGGTCAGAAGCCAGTGGGAAACCTTCAGTTCAGACATGCAGCACACTTGTTAGGATAATCCTTGTAAGACATAGCTAGGTGGTCCTAATGTAATGGGGTAGCGATAAAAAAAAAGAAGTCAACAGGAGACCTCTCAGCCAACCTGTTTTGTTGACTCATACTTTAGGTCATTGCTCCAAGCAATTATTTGAGGAGCAATTTCCTTAGCTGTCACGTATCCTCGCTGCATTAAAATCTGAACTGACTATTTCACTAAGAATGCTTGCATGCTGTCAAAATACACTTCAGGAAATGGATAGAGACTGAACAATAGCAGAAAGGAGACAGTAGTTTTCTGCCACCTGCATGTGACATTCCTTTTCTCACTAGGGAAATAGGCCTGGCTCAGCTCACAGCAATCCCCCAGGCTTGTTTCCAAGGTGGTGTAGAAACATATGTAACTTGTGTGAAGCGAAAAAAAACTTTTAATTATTCTGACCCTAAGTCAGCTTGCAGTCTGACTGGCCTGCTCCAGCATCAATTCCTATTACCTCCTACAAATTATTGGAGTGCCTTTTCATATATTTTTTTCCAAATTGCTAAGGAAAATAATCTTAATTTGGTCCTATTTTAAAAATGGGAGGGGAGAGTCTCTATATCTCTACTAGGACAATGTGCTCAGATTGCACTTTAAGATTTAAGAATAATTAAGAAGCAGATTTTGACATGAAATAGTATGAAAATCAGATTATGACGGGAGTTTTATGGTACTAATCATTTATATTCTTTCTGGACTCTGCCTTAATTCTTGTTCAGGATATTCCAATGATTTCTGTTTGACACCAACTGATCAGACATTAGCCCACTAGTAAACCCAAGCTCCAATCAAGTCTCATCATGTATGCACTTAACAAAATTGTGTTGAACAACATCACTTCAAATACAATTTTGATATAACAACAACAGTGTTTCAAGATCCATGCTCAGAGTTATCTCTTATCTTGAGTGAATGAAACACACTGCATAAAAGGGCTTAAGGGTTATTCAAAATGTTGCGATCACACTTTTAAAGATCATATTTCTAGAAAATAAGATAAGGGGAAAAAAATAGTTGATCCTTTCAAGTAGTAGTAATATTTCTTGTTTACTTAGTTATTGTTCCTTGTTTACTTAATATCAGGTCTCTGTATTATGGTGCCCTGGAGAGGACATGCAGAAACTTTTTTTTTCTTCTCGTTCGAACAAAAAGATTCTTGTTCACCCCTGGGCTGCCACTGTCCAATTTCTGCAGATCCAAAACCCAATAAACCTGTGCACTGGGCGAGGGGGTCTAAAAAACATCAGATATCTGGGGAGGGGGATCATTTCACAAAATCAGTTCTAAGTAGGGGGGGGGGGTTCGATTATTTTTGTCATAATGGTGGAGGGGTCATAAAAATCTGCCAATATGCCAAAAGCCCCCCACTCCCAGCTGGCAATAACTGATTCAGCCCTAATGTGCATCTTATTGCTTTGTATTCGCCTGGGGTAGGTTGTATTATACAAAGATAATGCAAATGGTGTTGCCATACAAAGAGCATGCCTACATGGGGTGACGCCTAATGGTACAATGGCCATGTTTTGGTTTGAACAAGAATCTTTTGGTTTGGACGAGAATCT
The DNA here is from genome assembly GCA_949317995.1 of Acholoe squamosa. Classification (NCBI taxonomy): domain Eukaryota; kingdom Metazoa; phylum Annelida; class Polychaeta; order Phyllodocida; family Polynoidae; genus Acholoe; species Acholoe squamosa. The sequence goes on from OX439041.1 coordinate 71,590,884, forward strand.
TTTGGTTGGGACAAGAATCTTTTGGTTCAGAGGATAATCTTTTTGTTCGGACGAAAATCTTTTTGTTTGAACCAGACTGAAAAAAATCTGTATGACCCCTCCAGGGCTCCGTACTTACATTCACTTATAATCCCTGAGGATTAGTTCTGTTATTTCCGCTAACACAACCACTAGGCAAGGTCTACTTCATAGGAACTTGATATAAAATATTATCTCTCTAAGTTCCATGTATCTATTGAGCTGCACTTTTTCAGTAACCATTCATTTCTGCAAGTTGGGTGCAGTGTTCTAATTAGTTTGTGCAAGCACATAATTAGTTTGTGCAAGCACAACATATTGTAAATGACAGTGTTTAATCCCTATCTCTCTGAAAAGGATTAGTTAGATAAAAGGCCTTCTACTGTATATTTAGTGGTTGGGCTGACAGTGTATGGTATTTGACATAAACCAAGGTTTCTGACTGACCAGAATTAAATCTACTTACTGCTGGTTTAGTTTAATTATTTAACTTGTTGAGAAAAATACTCTCAACAAGATTTTCATTACTGAAAAATTCTACCAACATACTATGCTTAATGAGGAGGATTTCTGGAGTGATAAGAGCCAAATACAGCCTTATAGAGGATGTTCAAGACTTGTTTCTCATTAAAATTGTGCAGGAATAACTGTTCTGTCAGTTCTTTATGGAATTCACCTATTTCCTGCAAATGTATGCTTGGGCAGAAGACCTCCTAGTCAGAAACCTTCTTACTCAGAATAGCACCACAGTTGTGAATCATAGCCAAAAGAAGAGCTATAAATGTACACAGTAATAACTGCATGGTCAACATCTGACCACGTCTCACCAATCCCATGCGTTTGGTAAATATGGGCTTTTTCCACATTGGAGTTTAGTACAAGTTCCCGATTATATTTTATCTAGGATTTTTTTGTCTTATGATAATGTAATGGGTTATATCTCCTGGAATATGTATCGTTTACCCCACTTAAGTCATATATTTTAATCACCATATTAGCTGGAATGTGCAAGGAAGGGGTCAAAAAATCCCATGTCCTTTGCCTTCCTAGTGGTCTCAGCTCCCTCTAGAACTATAAATTACCACCTCTAATTTGAAGCCTGTCAACCCTTGTCCAGGTTAAATTAATACAACCTGTACAGCTATAGTCCTGTTATAACAACCATATATACATTTTGTGTGTCCCTTTAAGGCTATGTATCATGAGTTAAATGCAACTTTTGAGTTTGTCCCGTTCCCCACCACTTTCACACTTGGTCCACTCTAGCTCATCATCTTTATTTATGTCTTTTTTTATTGACTTAGGGGGTCATGCTAGTTTTACCCTTTCTGAAAATGTATATTTTACCCTACTATTAAGTTATAGTTTTGTCAAAAAGGGGCCATACATGCCCCAAATTTCATGTTTTCTACCTTTTTACTGTTTTCTGTGACATATAAAACATACAAAGATTCACCATATGTAGGGTTTTTGGTGTCTATACTTGTGTCTATGCCATAGGCTAACATTTTCATCCATTGGCACATTTTACTGAGCCATCTGTTTAACAGGGTACAGATAAAAAAAAGAAAGTTGCAAAGTACCATTCCCAACCACTTTATAAAATAACCCTTAAAAAATCAATATTACCCCTATATCTCTAATAAAGAGATACCTGAAGCTACAGAAGTGGTAACCACTTTCTGTCCTGTTCCCAACAACTTTCTGTCCCATTCCAAACCAATGTTTTCCAATGTAATATTATTCAGTTCTACCACTTGTGAAACTCTCAAAGCCATCAAGAACCTCATCTCTGTCCTACTACCCACTTGTCACATAGAATCATCTCAAAGTAATTGATAATATCCTTTATGACAGTATTGATAATAGTAATGTTGTGTTCCCAACCACTTTTTTCAGTATAACATCATTTAGTTCTGACACTTGTGAAACTCACTTGAAAGCTCCTATTTCCTCTCCTCTGTCCTCCAAACTACTCATTGCATAAAACCATCTAAATGTAATGAATAATATCCTAGTCACAGTAATGACTATGCCCCATTCCCAACCACTTTTGTCCTGTTCCCAACAACTTCCTTCCTGTTCTACAATTATACCACTCCTGAAACCCACTCATAATTGTTCAAGTACCTAATCCACTAACTAATAGCAGAGGAATATCTCAATGTAATTGATAAAACCTCAGATTTTGTATGTTTCCTAATTTTGTCCTGTTTCCAACCACTTTACATCACTCAGTTTTTCTATTATCAAGTACTGTAATATCTTAATCATGCCCTAACCCTGGATAACTCTTGAAGGGGAAGGACCTGGGTTACATATAAAACTGGAAATACTATGTCATACCTATCTGATCAACCACAACAGATTGGCAAAGTTTGGAAATATTTTCTTTCAAAAGAAGGGTTTAAAATCAAAATTAGGTGGCCCAGGGGCCTTAATCCTAAAGGAGATAAGGGAAATTGCTATGATTACCTCAAAATATGTATCCATTGCCTCAATTTACCATAGAGAAATTTTGTATGAGGAAAGAAATATTTTATTCCAAGTAGCATGAAGAAGAAGTGGTTGGGAATAATTGGACAAGTGTCTACATACTAAGTTTGCATGGTTCCCATGGTTACCAGGCACATATTTAAGAAAAACCAGGTATGCAGTATTAAGCACCCATATTTGTAGTTTAAATAGATAGAAGCATTTATCGATATTGCTAATTAGCTCTGACCCCTCTGGCCTCTCCTGGATCTCTAACAATCAAATAAAACCCCCATCCCCAACAAAGTTTGTCAAAATGACATTTTTATGTTGTCATCCCTTACCCCGACAACGGTTAACATTGTCTGGACAAAGGTTGACATGACAAAACATGGCCTCTCTTTATATCCCATGACTAACCCCCCCCCCACAACAATTTTGTACAATGGGTTATGTTGTATTCTATCTATAACCATCAATCAAGGCCTAATCCCCACAGATAATTAGTCAGAATTCCCACTTATTTTATCCAAACAACTGGTGACAACATGTCAAACTTTGTCTTAATTAAAGTTGACATTACAAATCATGCCCTAGCTTTGTTTTCATTGCCAAAACCCATCCCAAACTGTTTTGTTCTATGGATTTTGGTGTATTCTATATTAATCTAACGATTTGGGCCTGGACAGTGCTTTTTTTGCTCATAACCCCAGTTCTTTATCCAGCCATAATGCACTCTGAGACCTTTTGTTTGTCTTCAAGAGGCTGCTAGTTTCAATCTGGACATGATAATAAATTGGCGAAGCATACAAAGTCAACCACGCCAAAGGTTTCCAGTTAAAACTGTTCAGGGTTTAACAGGGAATCAATCCCCGGCCGCTGGGGCAGGAGGCGAGCTCGCTGTCCATTATACCAAGTCGACCAGTGGTAGAATTGAATCTACATCAAGGATTTGAAAAAAGTTTTTGGACATACCTGAAGTTTACAGAGCTCGTAAGCATAGATTTCAATGGTGCCAGGTGGAGTTATAAAGAGAGAAACTTGGTTAGATATCCTTTATGAACATGCCATGCCTAATTTCTCCATTTCCTTCGAAATAAATAAGAATCCATTGATTTTCCATAGCGGGACCCGCCCCGTCCGGCCATTCCTTGTTCGACGCATGGTTGACCTAGTTCTTACATCTGGGCACCTCCGCGCTTTGTCAACAGGACGCAATGGCCGTGTACAGGGCCGTGTACATTGGATCGGTACGGAAAACCAATGGATTCTTATTTATTTCTAAGAAAATGGACAAAATGTAGGCGAACACCAACTAGAGATGGTATATTTGGTGGTGCTAGAATAACAGGGCTTGACACGCTTGGATTCTACCTGAAAAATGTGTGTAAAGGTGGAGGTATGTCGGGCAGAACGACAACATTGCCACGACGGCTTGGCAAACTGTGCAGATTGGATGCACTTACAAAATGTCTTCTCCTGGATTCATTCTGGGGTTATATGGTAAGAAATTGATACAAAATGGAGAAATATGTTAGATAAACGCCTTAATCTAATTATGATTGCAGTTGTTTTTGACCATTTTGGATGGCAGCCACCTAACACTGGATATATATTGCTCCTGGTGGTGCATGTTGTAGGGTAATAATGGGGCTTAGCTCAGGTTACCTTACGGGGGTTAAATGCTAAAGTAATCTGGAAAAAAAATGGAATTGCTCCATTATCTTGGCTGTGAGCAAGCCATAAGTATTCTTCCAGCCAGACATCCCTTTTTTGGGTGTCCCGAAATAGCACATTCCTTCTCCTCCTGGCTGTGGTTTATATATTTAACTCTATTAACTATGTCAGTTATTTACCCCCCCATGTATATCTAAGTGCCCATAGTGTAAAACAGATAAATTATCCCTCATGATTTGGAATAGCGGGGGAAAGGCAAAAATAATGTATTCCCAAATGACATGTCTTCACAAATGACATTTTAGTTACATGCCATGTTGAATGCCTCTTTTCCTAACAATATTATCATCATACCTCCATGGAAATCTCTAGTCTGGACCATTCTGACCTGTAAATTATAGAAATTGTATTAGCATTTATGTCAGATGCACTCTTCTTATCATAGGTGTTCTTCTTATCATAGAATGAACGTTCTTATGATAAACCTTCATTGCGATTCTGTGAATCTGTCCTTCTGAATGACATTTGAGGTACAGCCATGGTGAGGGCTTCGTTTCCTAGAGAAATTATCATCATACTTCCATGGAAATGTCTGGTCCAGACCATTTTGACATGTAGATTTTGGAAATTGTATCAGTATTTATGTCAGATGTGATCTTCCTATCTTAGAATGAATGTTTTTGTGATCAACTTTTATCACGATTCTGGGAATCTGTCTTCGCGAATGACATTTGAGTTACATGCTATGTCGAGGACCTTGATTGTAAGGTGTTCTCAATTTTTTGGCCTATTAAACCTATATACCACCTGAAAGTACACATCGTGGGCATTGTCTTCTACATGATTAAAAGTAACTACCTAAGACTCTGTCACTTTATGTATACCAGCAAGTTTTGAAATTTTCTGAACCAGGAATTTCAAGGAATTCAGTGAAAATGCCATTTCAGGCCTGAAGAAAAGGGATTCAAGTGTAGGAAAAAAGTCCAAGTCCTGTAGCTGCAGCTCTCTGAATCCTACCCTTAGACCCAGTTGTCAACAACAGTTAAGATAAAAGTTGACCAAATATATAAAAGAATTAATTTTGCATGTCTTAACGGAAAATACCCCCCTAATGTCATTAGGCAAGCCACCTTTCCAGGGTTTTCCAGGGTATAGATGTTCAGGGTGTTGTCACAGAAAAAGAATTTCATATTTAACTGAAAATATTTCGTGGGTAGTTACCCCAACACCTATAAATAATCCACAAAAAATACCTTTTAGATACTCCAGGGTTTAATCTCAGGCCCCCCAACTCCACGGAAGGCCCCATTTGCAAAATTTCTATGATTTTCGACCACAAAGCTAGACTAAGTTTCATGCATCAACCATTGTCCAGACAACGGTCGACAACACAGAACAACAATTTTACCAAATATTGTGTGGGTAGTGTGGGTCAGGAAGGATATTTCGTGCTAAATGATGAAATATACTGTTACTCATACAATAGAACAAATTTGGATGGGTTTCTGCCATAAAGTACAAAGTTAAGCCATGTTAAGTCTGCTTGTCAACCTTTGTCTGGACAAAGGTTGACAGTACAAAATTGGTAATTCTGATAATTTCTGTATTGGGGAGGAAGTATTTTCAGTATTTAAAGATAGAGTACACTAGCACTCATCCTATAACCCTTAAATGCCTAGAATTATTTTGAAAAACCTGATTTATCCAGCAATCCTGACATAGTACAGACCATTACCCATATCATGTTCAGAATAAAGTACTAATTAAAATGGTAACAGAAAGGGTAGTAAAATAGCTCTTAGAAAATGTAACTTGAAGCATATATCAGAGTATCGTATTAATCACTAGGGAATGATGATGACACTTCCCAGCAAATTGTCGTGAGTCCTTGTCAACCTGTGTGAAGTGGCTCACACATGTCGCTAGATGGAACACGACATCGTTATAGCACAAGATCACCAGGAATAGCAATTGCTATGCCACATGAGTCTAACACACAGTGGGGAAAGATGATGGAATGAGTTATCACTCAAAAAGGAGTCACCATTGATGACCAATCATGGCGACAGATGGCGACAATTTGCTGGCTTGAAGTTGAAACGTGCTGATTCAGATGGAGGTGCCCAGAATATCATATTTTTTATTTTATTCTGTTGGAGAATATTCTATTTTCAATTCATAAAGCATCACTTTGACATTTAAAAAAAGCCTTCTTGATTGAAATTGAAAACAATGCATATTCTAATTCGATTCCTTGCAAAAAATCACATGAAAAATATTTCATGAAAATTTTTGGTATTTTCATTATTATGTTTGTGAATTTAGTAATTCTTCTGAATTTTTCCTTTATTTTCATGGCCAGAGCGCGCACCTTTCATGTATTTTAAGCTATTTCTGTAATGCATTGTTTTCAGCAAAAGGACCTATTAATAATGATGATAATTAATGTACATTAACAAATTCAGTATCAGTGGAAGGTCATTGACATAACGAGTCTTACAGTTTTAAAAATATTTCAATCTGATTATTAATAATCCCACGGTGGTCTGTTGAATACACATGGATGCTTAAAAGGTTGACAAGATAACAACCATTATTTTGAAAAGCTTTCTGTGACGCTTGAGTTGATATTTGATGGTTATATATTTAGCGTTTAATCAAGTTGTGATAGAGCACTTGTGGGTCTATGGTTCAATATTCCATGACCGTTTGACAACAACCCAACTTGCAATGGTTATTATGGCAACAGTGTATATATTTAAGAAAAATAACCCATGCAGTGGTAACCACCTACACCCCTGGCATACCCACAAAGAGGGAGATCATTCTATGGCAACTTTTTTGTGGGACCCCCCCACCACCCACCTGAAATGCATCCCTTTCATGAAATCTGGTCATCTATAACATAATCCAAAACTGGAAACTAGATACCAAAGCTTTTCTCAAATTCTCATCTTCTCTTGACCCTGGCCTACTGTGCTGCCCTCATACCTTTTTCATTGTGAGGCAGCCCTAAGGTAACCTGAGCTAAGCCCCATTATTATCCTACAACATGCACTACCAGGAGCAATATATATCCAGTGTTAGGTGGCTGCCATCCAAAATGGGCAACAACAACCTCTAAATGTGTCACTCCCCACACCAGCATGGCCTAGAAGAGACCTAATGTGCAAATCATATGGGTTTGGAGATGGCTCTTCAGAATGTTGTCAAGAACAACCATACCTTCCCATCATGAGCAGTCAATTAAATGTGTTTTCCTTGCATGTGGTGCTTATACGTTTGTTATTAGACTACACCTACGCTTTATTACCCTAAAATGTTGTGAGTGAGCATAGGCTTTTCGAATGAGTGCTCTGTACACTTTCAACACAGTATTTGCAATAAGTGTTCTGTACACTTTTAACACAGTATTTGCAATGAGTGCTCTGTACACTATTAACACATTTTTTGGTAGGGCATTTCAATGTGAACTGCCTATTTCAACATATTTTCTGGCATGGTATTAAAATACACGTCAGGAAATTGATAGAAATTGTAGGAGAAAGGAGACCTTTCTGGCACCTGCACTTAGATACTTTTTTTACTAGAGAAATATCCCTATCACAAGTCACAGTAATCCATCAAACCTGTTTACAACGTTCAGAAACATAAATACAAGTGAGTTTAAAGTTAAACGCTTTTAATTCTCCTGACACTAAGCTGGCTCTAAGTCTCACTGGCTGCTCGGACATTAACCCCCGTTATCTCTTACACATAGTTGAAGTGACATAAAAAATATTTTAGTCTAGGTGACCAAGGGAGACGAGCTTAATGACACCTATGTTGACTCCAAATACTTTTGGAAAAAAAATTGTAAAGGTGTTATTATACTAACAGGAGGAAAATATCTAATTGTTACCATATTGTCCACCTCATATGATGATATTGCCAACTTTTGTTGACTGTACGGTGTACTATGACAGCACAAATCTTATCCCTTTTAAGACAGTGTTTTCAGGTCTTGTGCTGCTCCAACGGTAACAACTTACCGCAAAGGAGGTTATAAAGTATCATATAAATCTGGCAATGTAAAATCAAACCACTTTACAAATTATCTATGATTAAATGGTCATAATGCCCTGAAACTTTAATTTACTACCAACCTACTTAAAAATATCAGATTAGGTAGATCACAATCAACACTTTTTAAATCAGTACACCGAAAAGCTTTGTCTAAAAAGGGCAGGAATGGAGGTATATTAACAGCAAGCATTGTCATATCAGGGGTAGGACCTGTACTACAATCTACTATCTTTCATAACTAAGTTAACTGCTGCAAACGAGTCAAGCAACTTAAAGGTTGTTACAGCTTAAAAATCGTGATCTAAGTGCAAGAAGGTTATATCTTCATTTTTTTTTGGTTTTGCAGGAGAGGCAAAAGAAGGGTTCAGGGTACTTTAGCACAATGTCGATGCAGCAATATTGCAATGTGGTCTGTAGGCAAACATTTCATAGCCAGAGCTCTAGTAATTTCACAGTAGTTAGACAATCGTCAATAGATGATAAAGCAAGAAAAAAAACACAATTTCTACTGATATGTTGGTTACAACCTTCTTGCACTAAGGTGACGAAAAGAAAGTGACCCTAGCTGAACTGTTTACCATCAATCCTTAGTATGTTAGCCTAAGGTACTGATAGGTTTCAGATGATCTGCAACCATAGCCTGTGCTATTTCTCCAGACTGTTCCAGAGGAGCCTTTCCTCTATCAGTTCCAATCGTGCAGTCTACATGGAGTAATAGCCTATTATTATCATAAATCATTAAGGTAGTCCCTTACTCATTTTGGCCATTGTTTGATATTGTTGCTGATCTGTTGATTTTCATTTCATTAAAACCATCACTTCCTTTCATCTGGATCCAATATAATACCTCATTAAGGACTTGAGATGAGGTATAAAATGAAATAGAAAAAAGGGGAGGGTATTAGGACATGATAATTCAAATTGACCTAGATTTCAATGGCACTGTCAGTCAGTGGGAGGAGGAGTGGAACACATGAGGTGTTGTTGGATTGGAAAAAGAGTATCTGGCCTAATTAGCATATCAACACTCACTCACTTAGTAGATAACGGTAAGAGATTAGGAGAGTAAGCAGGAGACATTTCAAAGTAATTCAGTATAAGTTAAAGCTACCTGTAGTTCATAAATAATTCAGTCTATGATTACACTGTACAACACAAAAGTCTGAGATATGAGCAGCTCCAACAGGATTAGCCAAAAATCCAACATGCATTTCCCTACATTGGTCTTAATCGGCATAAGTTTCTGAAATGATGTGAGGTTAATGATAGGAAGCAAAATATTAAAGGACATGACTAATCAGTCAGGACTAGATTTTGATGTTATTGGCTATTAGGGAGAAGGGATCGGAAAACATCAAGTGGTGATGGATTGGTGTTAAATTACCCAGACTAATTGGCAATAGTCCTATGCCTGTAAATAGGGTAGATTAACCAAAAGACGGCCGTTCCTCTGCAGGTTTTCAATGAGGGAAATGTTGTGTAAAGCTAATATCTTTGAGTCTAATAGCTCCTGAGGCATCCTAAAGGTACTAAGTGAAAAACAACTATTTGGACCATTGGACCAATTACCTTTCTCAAATCCATGTGTAAAGTTTATCTATTGTTTTTCATCATTTCTAAGACCATCTCAGTTAGTCTATTTTCACCTTGAAATGACCACCTTGCACCTTGAGCTGACCATTTGATAACTATCCTTTAAATGGGATTATGTTCATTAAACTATTATTTGAAAAAAAGTTAGTGTCTCCTATAGATATGCAGTAAAATGACGTGGTTAAAACTATTGCATCATAAGAAAATGTATGTTTATTTTTTGTAGTGACTCAATTAGAATGGAATTTGGAGGCAATTTTATGGCCATGGATATTGTAAATCTCATCAAAAAGAAGTGGTATTTCCAACCCTGCATTATAGAGGCTTTGTTTTCAATGCACTTTGATAGACCTTCATTATGGACTATAATAATTCATTACTTAACTTTATCATCACTCTCTCAGTATCAAGTAGTTCCTCTATATAGTGTAGTGGTCAGTGGGAAAGGTCATGGAGAAACCGGGACTTGAACCTGGGACCCTCCGACTTCGAAGCAGAAGCTCTACCCCTGAGCTACTTCCCCTGGCCTGACATTCTCTACCTTTCAACTACACCTGGATTGGTATGATACACACACTAGAGGGCGGTGATTACCTGGTACCGAGCTCTTTAGAGATCTTCTCGTGAGGTGGGACCACTTGGTATATTCACCAAGTACGGGGAATTCCTGCCCCTACAAAAGTAATAACTGTAGCATTACAGTAGAGATTGAAATGTATGCATCATAATCCAGTGAAGATTTCTATCCCAAACTATTCTGGCCATGAATCTTGTGATGTAATCCTACATAATCAATGATTTCTATTCAATTAAAAGCACAAATAGGTGTATAAGGATGGTTGACTCAAGGTGGTCATCTCAAGGTGAAATTGGTATGTTCCAGGAAATAAGTCCTATACAGAAAGTATTTAAGATTTCTGTACTTGTCCTTATGCTATCATTTAGCAAAGATATTGATCTATGCCTAGAGTCAAAATGTTGTATATATGAGCACTTGTCATCTTCAAATTATCAAACCAAAGTTGGAGAATTCTGATGGTAAAAAACCATTCAAACATGGAAACTTTAGTGTATTATCATGCAATGACAATTACATCATATATTCGAGGACATCATTCTATGGGGTACTATAACACCTCTATTTCAACAATATGAGGGTTTAAGACCAATGCACTACATTTGAGAGTGAGGAAAACAAGCTGACAGGTGGTCATCTCTAGGTATGTAGTCGTCTTTAGGTTAATCTACCCTACGTACTATACACACTTCCCTTGGGCAGTGACACCAAAGTGGGCTGCAGTGCCATTACGTCATATAATCTGATTGCATACAGACATCCCAAGAGTTAAAAGGAGCCGTAATGATAAAGAATGTTTCAAGGCTTAATGATGATCAAAAAGAGGAGACTGATATAGAGATCCCTAGATGGAAACTGTCTCAGACTAATTTGTAGACTCGTTATAGCTCAGGAACGGTCATTAGGAAGTATTAATGGATAGACGCATAGAAACTAGGAGGATCAGTCATCTGATACTGATACTATCCTTGACCTTATCAAAAATGTTATGTATTATGGCTTTCTTCTGTTGATATACTCCTGACATCTCATTTTTAGGGGAAATTGCGAGGAAGTTAATTATCTCCTGTAATCTAAATTCCTAAAGCTGGTGTAATGATACAGGATAGAGACCTTCATAGAGACCTTCAATTCACAGTTCCATATACCTATACAGAAAGAAACTTTCGAATGCAATAAACACATGATTTCGTGTATATAAATAACCAGAAACCATAAAGATAGCTCTACCCATGGGTACTATACTGGTTTATCAGCTATCTATATGCAGTACTTTATTGAGGAAGGGGTATGCCTCCAAGGCCTAGGCATGATGGCGCTCGCTAAGCATTCCTTTACAAAGAACAGGACACAGAGCAATACGCTCATGCATATAGATGTAGGAATATTTTCATGAGGCTTGTTATTACAATCTATCTTCATAAATCATGATTATGTATAATATCCAACATATAGAAACCAGATAGTATCATAAATGAAGTTGCTTCTTTGAAACCAGTATCAGCTGTCTCAATGTTTCCTAATTTATTTCCTATTTATTTGCGGTGAGTAGATTCGATGACTGCGCTTGAAAGACCCAAAGCATCCAATCTTCATAAGGTTACCATGATAATGTAGAAGCAACATGTATTAATAATCTGAAACTAAGCTCAATTAATGCAATTTATGCACTTAGACTGATAAGCATGTTTGAATGCAGAACAAGACAAAATTTGTGCAATATGTGATTTATAAATCACCTACAGAAAAGATAAGGCAGTGACCCTATGTGTTGCAGCAGGGATCATGCTTAGGTAGACAAAAAGTGTAAACATTGCAGAGAAAACCAGCTGGTCCTTGAGTAAACCTAGTTAATTTAGAACTGAAGGATAGTAATACACTTAATGTATTTACATTTGCTTACAAGGGCTGGATAGCCTGAATACCTCATGGTTCATGCTGGTATCCAGGCCATCCAGCCCACGTGAGCAAATATCAATACCTTAAAGTGTACCTGCCTGACCTTCAAATAAGGCAGTGGTGCTATCTATTTTCATATCAGTAGCGGCATACAGAGAGTGAGCTCAAATGTAGTAGAATATTACTTTTCTGTTGGAGATTCTTTTCCAGCCACTTATCTTTATGAATCAGATTTTAAAATGTTCTTTAACCCATTGAGGGCTGGCATCGACTATAGTCGACACCATGGCAGGCCTAGCGTCGACTATAGTCGACACCATGGAAGGCCTAGCGTCGACTATAGTCTATGCCCATTATGTAGGATTCGTATAGGAATTGAAAATAGGCTCGTCCTCTAGGAACTATACTTTTTTTCAGAGGCCGTCCCCATGGCCAGGGCAACAAATTTTGCGCTGCCCTCAAAGGTTTAATCTAGAGATTTAAGGCACCACTCAGTCCACAGCACACTGTTTGTGGAAATATTCATGAATCCACCAATCATGATAAACCTTCCTATTCTATCCTTCAACATTTAGACAACACGGCATACATGGGCCTTGACCCCCTTTACATATGATTTATTACTGCTCTTACTTGATGAAGTATACATTATGAGTTATGTACAGTAAATCATGATTATGATTGGTATTTCATTAGAGCCTGCGATCCTGTAAACAGCCTGATGTGTCAGGCTAGGTGATGTAGACCGTGCTTTCACAGTCTCCCCCTCAGATCATAAAGTTTTGGCTTAGCATAATAAAATGTCAACTTGCTAAAAGCAAAACAAATGAAGAGCAAACAGAAATTTGAGATTGGACCTTTTAACAGTTTGACTGTCTGCTTTTAGAGGATTTTGACATTTTTTGATCAGACCTGTCATATGATAGTTGTAAATGTGAACAAATAAGGGAAAATGTGCCTCCGTCGAGGCTTTTTAAGGGTGAAGTCACAAGATTTCAAACGTGACATCTCGAGCTAAAATGTCCCAGGTAGTTGTCTGTCAAACCAAGATTGCTATGTACAAATAAAAAAGGGAGAATAAGCTTCAAGTGCAGTACAACCTACTAAAAACTGACAACGAAGACAAATACGGTTTAGTTGAAATATCACAATAGAAATGTTTGTTTTTTAGGATAAAATATGCTAAAAATTTCCGCTTGGACTAATCGAGTTGTTTCCATGACAACCAGAAATTGTCCTATGGACCAATTTTCTATGTTTTTGTGGCAACAGAATGTTCCTATTGCATTCAAAAATGGAATGTTTTCACAGGGGATGGAATGATTCTGAGTAAACCACTGGATTCCCTATCAAATATAGGTCTAGAGCATTTACCTTTCATATTGGTTCAGTGTTTGACCCATAAACTGTCCTCTTGCAGCCAAAACCAGTACTAAAAGTCACCCCTTGAGGTAAGTTCCCCCATTTTGGCCAACAAATGTAATCAATTTTAACTTGGATATGATGTACATAAGTTATTTTCTACAGAAAAGTGACTTGACTGCAAGAGCCAGTATAGACATGGCTGTCACCTACCCTGACATTTTAACTATTTAATAGCCATCCGTTTATACTCAGTGCAGTAGAGCTTACCTAACCATGAGTTGCTCTACATCCCTTCTCTAAGCCATACTAACACGATCCATTAGCAGAGCTCTGTTCCTGTTAGTCATGCCCAAGCCCCAAACCCTCCTTCTGAGCCGGTGCAAGGGGCCATGAGGAAAGTAATGATTGCTATCCTATTTTGACAGCAATACCCATCCACAAAGGTTTTTTTTCCCTCCCTGAAGGAGGTATTCAACTAGGTTGTTGAGGGTAGCATCAAAATAACCGGCGGCTTTTCTCTATAATGTCTCACTGACACAGGCAGAATCAATTCTTTTATCTTTTACAACAGCAACCTGATCTATCCTGGACATTTTCTATTCTTCAATCAAATGTTTCTATCATTTATAAATTGTAGAAAGGGAATTAGGGTAGAAGACCTTATAAATGTATATAAATTTAGACAATAAAGTTATAGATATGATGATAATCAGCTTCATCTTGCCGAGAACTGTGACATGACACTATGAATGGTCACCCTGGTACAGAGGGGTTGTCCTCTGAGACCTCCTTCCAGAAGAGGTCCAGAGGGTAACCACCAAAGTAAAATTTAAGCTAATTAAGAATTTAGGATCAAAACTTAAGAGGGGTTATAATTAATTTGACAAGTATTGTTGGAGAAGGTGTAGTTACAGCGCCTCTTCAAGTCCAATTTCATTAATGCATCTGCCTCAAAATGATTGTCAGAAAATAATTTGTGTTATTAGAGAAAATGATCTTATGGTATGATTTCAGTGGTCATAATGTCATTATTATGTCATATTATAACCTGTGTTCTGATAAACAAAACAGAAGAAGGTGTAGGTACCGCGCATCTTCACATCAAGAACATTTAATTTCATTTTTCAACTAAACAGACTTTGCTGTTACTTTAGTGTAATTTGCTTTATATTTATCATCTGGACAATATTTCTGCTTTTGTTGCTATATTGTGAAATATTACCTATACTGCAGAGAATGTTTTCTATGTCTACAGAAGTAACAATATACTCTCTGTTTAGAGTACACTCAGTAATGCTAGCGACGGATGTGTGTATGTTATGTGCCAGCCCCCTAAGTCAAGTGTATATACTGGACATCTGTCTCTGTTGTGTGAAGTCATGTATTTACTTCTACATGTTATGTTTTTTAAAAAAAATTGGTCGGCTCTATAGCACTATTTAAATGAGCATAAAAGTTCATTAGTGCAACGAGCTAGTTAAAACAAGAAATGCGGTTGTGACTGCGTAAAAAACCCCCTCCCGCCGTTGATGTCGGTATACCAGTGTTTGATGACATGTCTCATAAAAGCAGACATAAAGAAGATTTCACAATTATTAATTTCTCTGTTCAGTAATTTTGTATTGTGAGACCTCATCACATGGGGCAAATGCAATCATCATAGCGCACTCCCGTACCGCTTGGCGGTACCGCCGCTATATGCGGCGTGGGAGGCGCTAAAAAATGATGTCATTAGTCAGGTGCAATCCTGAAGGCACCACAAGGGTTTGACATCGTGTCCCCAAGGGATTCCTGTCTCTCCTACACATGATTTACATGTTATTGGTGAAGGTTTTAGGATGAGCTCATAAAGTCAGGTACTACTTTCCCAGCCAACACCTCCTGGAGCTTAATTCAAAACATCCTGGGATCACAACCCCAGCGATCTTAGTGTAGGCACATATCATAAGACCTGGCCAGTCTACCCTATCTAATGCAGTGGTTGCAGGCCTCTCAGGAATAGTAAGTCCTGGGATCACTTTACTTTTCCTTTTCCAGCACTAAGATCACTGTGATCTTAGTGAAAGAATTGCATAGTGGTTTCACCTGAGTACAAGAGCACTTACAGGGAACACTCCTGATCGAAAGAGTGAATAGCCTGCTGCATACATAAACAGGGGAGGGAGGATGTTTACTGAGAGTCCTTGAGGGCACTCTAAGGTAAGTCTATCTCCTCAAGTTTTGAAGTGAAGTCCTACCCCACTCCCTTTGGTATCCTCTTGCTGCAAGCCCGACTCTGTCTTTGGGGAATTTCATCTGTCTCTCTCTATTGAGGTAAGATATTTTTATTTTATCCTGGTTGAACATTTGCATTAAAGTTACCTTATTAACAGATGGAATCTAATAAATTTTTTAGCCCATATGGGCAAGTAGAATGATGGTATAAGCACTCTTGTGAAGAAGAGTGACTCCACAGCTATTCCTTGAATTTGGGACTCTTACCCGTGTGCCTAGTCAGTACTTCTTGGAATAGTGTAGGAGGGCTGAGGCTAAGATCAATGTGATCTTAGTGCTGGCTAGGAAATGTGAACGCAGTCTGATTTTAAGATCGCTTAAGAATTAACCTCCTGAGCTCATCTGGATCTTTGCACCCTTCTACCCTTCTCTACCCATACAACATCCATAAGGCAACACCATCCTTGCAGCAACACTTATAAAAAGAGAATTGAAAAAAAAATCATATGAATAAACAAGTGTAATTTAGAAATAACAAGGGATTGGATGATTTTTTAGTTTTACTAATAATTCCAAACGCCCCAATGGACAACTTCCCATACAATCAAGGAGCTGTTCCAATGACTGGAAATCCAGGGGGTCACCTTTCTAATATGTTGGCCTAGCATTCATGAGTAATGCTGAAGCCATATGTATGTTATTCATATAGCAATGGCCTAAAGCGTCCCCCACAATACTAGAGACAGGACACCCATACACACCTCCCCCTCGGCCTACATGCAACATTTGATGGGTAGAGGAGGCACTCATGAAGTCAAGTACCACTTCCCTGCTTATGTCATCTTAGCCTGAGTTATTTCTTTTTCCTCGCCCACCCACTTCACTTCACTTCTGAAGTCTCTGGTAGTAATGTGTCTTGTTCACAACAATGGCTTAGAATGAGTTCAGTATTATGGTATTATGCTTCTTCTCTCTTGTCAGGCAGCACCAAGAGTTACAGCTCTATAGAATCAAGCAGCAGGAAAGGATGAGTCTTCACGAAATGTTATGTTCTGTCTATGTTATTTTGGTAAAATAGGGAGAGAGAGAGAGAGAGAGAGAGAGAGAGAGGACCCGGTACGAGCTACCATAGCAACCATTCCTCCAATAGACAATCACAACAACCATCCTTGCTGTGATTGGTCAATATAGGTCACATGACAGGCACTATAAAAGGGCACTTTATCAAAAAATGTGCCATTCTAGCGCTAACTGCGATCACGATCTCATGTACCCCGTACTATTCATTTATTTTGGTAAAAATAGTTTGCTCACTACCTTTGGTAAAAAAATGTTGCAAAATTGTGATGTAAAAGTAGCCTTTTCATAACGAAATCACCAGATATGTCCATTATATGCTTAATTAGCAACCTCTTTGAAAAATTGTTATATCTTGCCTAATGGATTTGTTGTAGCACAAAAATATTAGAAATATACAGCTTTTTATTCACTGTAACAATAATATCTATATATCATATGGGTATTGTGTAACAATATTGAGTTACCTATGGTGATATGAATATGCATTTGTTAAACTCTGCTTACAGTTACCTTTGCATTTCTCCCTCCATACAGCTTTTTTGGCAGTAAATGGTGACAGGTACACTCCACATGCATGATGGCCAGTGGTATCAATTTTATGCAAGCCCGATCAACTATCCATACATGTGCCAAACTTTGACAGGGAACATGCATGTATACTCTCGTGGTACAATGAAGGCACAACTTAATCTCACTTTCCTGTTAAGCTTTTCTCATCAGCTGGCAGGTTTTAGCATTGTTTAGACAGTTCTTCCTGTTTTCTGAAGAAAAAAAAACCCAGTGACATCTTGTGCTGTGCACTCCAGTCAAGCTGATAATAATTGCTTTAAATGTGAGAACCCTGCTTCTCCCTTCTGTCTGTCAGTTGGACCATTTGTCTTCTTCACACATTAAGTCTTCTTCAAAACTTCCATGAGGTTATTTCACAAGTCGCTATAACCACTATATATATATTGCAGGTTTAATTTCAGTGGCTTACAAACAATAGTATTTCGCACATATATTACATCACATAATAATATCTATAAGAATTCGATATACACATGACCAATTTGTGTGTATTCATAGGTCATAATGCGCATGAGTAGGTCGTGCATATTACTACCCACTATATATACACGAACATCTGCAGACTTGCGAATAAGGGGTATTTACACACATGACCATGAATAGGGTGGGCTGATCGTAGAATTGGACTATTATGCCAGAAAAAATACCCATTTTGCTTTTCGGTGACCAGCTGCCCTACCTCAGCAAAACAGGGCCGACCTCAGACTTTTAAGATAGGTATTGTATGTTCTGAACTTCCTAAGGTTGTATTATTGATAATTATTCAAAAGGATTTGTTTTCTTCTATTTTTTGTGATGGTTTCAAAGACGATGGAAAGGCATGAGCATTGCATTAAAAAATTTGGAGATCCTATCTCAGCTTTTTAGAGCAAGGAATGCAGTTCTGATTTAGCAATAACCATATGAAGAAAACTGTTTCAATTAGATGTCATCAACAAACAATTTGTTTATTAAACAGGGTGAAATAGAACATTTAAATTGAAAAACTACTCAGCTCCCCCAAAGGATTTAAAAATAAAACTGTTTGCAGCTCTTTGCAGACAGGTCTTAAGCATCAACCCTTTACAAACTATGAATGGAGTGTTCAGTTGACAATGTCCCATAAGTGGGAGATTGTATTGCTGATCCACTGAAAACACAGCTGTTAGAAAGGCAATGTTCGTGTGATGCCATATCAATATCACCAATTCTTACGATTGCTGAAGATTCAAATGTGTAGGTCTGTGTCTCAATTCAAATCCCTTCTCAGAGATATCCAATGTTAATTTTATTTTACTTGTTATTTGCAGTTTAAACTACAGATTATATAAGTACAGTTTCCCTCTTACCATATAATCCTTATAGTTGAAACTCTAGAAGTAATGCATGGCTCACTATGTAACTGGAGCTCTCCTTTTGTTAGACAGGGATTGTTCATGATTAGGTTGGGTATATGATATTTCCAATGTAAACTGCACAATATTGTAAGGCAGGTGTATGCTATTGATACATTATGACTCGTGACTACCCAGCAAATTGTCGTCATCTGTCGCCATGATTGGTCATCAATGGTGACTCCTTTTTGAGTGATAACTCATTCCGTCATCTTTCGCCACTGTGTGTTACACTCATGTGGCATAGCAATTGCTATTCCTGGTGATCTTGTGCTATGACGACGTCGTGTTCCATCTAGCGACATGTGTGAGCCACTTCACACAGGTTGACGAGGACTCACAACAATTTGCTGGGTATTGTTATTTAACCAATAGTATTAGGTGATACGCAGTGCATTGCCAATTGTCTAAAAAGCAAGTATATATATATATATATATATATATATATATATATATATATATATATATATATATATATAGATCCATGAAGCTACTTTTATCACATAGACTGAGTATTGGGTTACAATTAACTTTTACTGGGCATGATGACAACAGTAGTAAGACTAGCATGGCACTTCTTAAAATAATGGACAATTGTATCTGTCATTGACTATCAAACCACATCAATTACCAGTCATTTCTGCTCTGTTCTGTTCAAATACAAATGACTCTGAATGTGACGAGCACCTATTTTGGAATATAGAAATAAAATAACTATTGAGCTATGAGTAATGGCTCACAATATACAGCCAACGAAATTTCAAGAAACCTCTATAATTATACTAAAGCCAAATATGCCTAATAGATGGTTATTCATCCTGTAGATATACTCATCACCTAGGTCGTAAGATATACTCATCAGCAAGGTTGCATCATACGATAAAATTGAGGTCTAAGGAGAAACTTTCATAAACCTGCCAAGAGTTCGTGAAAACGACTTATATCATAGTATTTACACCAACACCTTTTCCACATTCAATGATCCCTGCAGGCTGTAAATGGAGGAATTTGTTTTATCTTGTGATGTGGCTACAGGTAGTCCTATCACTCTGCATTGCATTGTCTCCTGGGTCTCCTCTGCACACAGCTGCCATCTTTGCATAGCTTTCAAGAATTCCCTATTGAACTTCTCATAGTTCTAATTGTACATTGCATTAGAAGATATCTTTTATATCAGATCCATTATTTTCATTATCTGTGAGACTGTTGGTCAATTTTTGATGTAACACCCTATCTGGCTGTCTCACCACTTTGATGCAAATACGTTCGGGGAGGTTTTTGACCGAGACTTCTGACGGGGGAGGTTTCTGACCAGGAAGGTTCCTGACCGGAGAGGTTTCTGACCAGGGAGGTTTTTGACCAGGGAGGTTCCTGACTGAGGTTTCTGACTGAGGTTTCTGACCGAGGTTTCTGACCTGGAAATAGATATGGCCAATTGTGCCACAAATATAAGGGGTGGCAAGAAATTTGTCAATCTAAAATAAAGTCAGGATAGGATGAATCCTATATTGAATGAAAAAACTGTACCTTTCTGTGATGGAATTCAAACTACATGTCAATAAATGTTTTTATAACTGCCCGTCAGAAACCTCCCCGGTCAGAAACCTCAATCAGGTCAGAGAACTTCTAGAAGAAGTGGCTTCCCTTTAAAACAAAGAAGAGAGGGCAAATAAGTAAGGAAAAACAGTAGGGATAGTAAGATGCCCATCTAAGGAAAAGGGAGGGGAGGCTGAAGATCAAGATAAGTTGCACACAAGCACCGTATTCTTCATCAAGACATCAATCAGAAACCTCCCCGGTCAGAAAAATCCCCGGTCAGAAACCTCCCCAGTCAGACACCTTAATATGTGAAGCTTTCTGACCAGAAAAGACATGGCCAATTGTACTATAGATATAAGGGGTGGCAAGAAGTCTGTCAATCTAAAATAGAACCAGGATAGGATCAATCCTATGTTCACTGAAAAAACTATGCCTTTCTGTGAAGGAATTCAAACTACAGTTCAATAAATGTTTTTATAACTGCCGGTCAGAAACCTCCCCAGTCAGAAACCTCTGTGGCAGAGGAGGAAGTCAAAAAAATCTTCCTTCTTGGTTTTTCCTGAGTCTGGAAAGGAACAAAAAGCACAGGGAAGGGTGCCCTGGAACATGGGGGAAGTGAAAAAACAGTACCTTTCTGTGACCAATTTCAAACTGGAGGCTAAATTAACTCTGTAACTGCCGGTCAGAAATCTTGGTCAAAAACCTTGGTCAGAAACGGTCAGAAACCTCCCCAAACATAATTGCATCACATTGGTGAAAATAGATGATCTTCGACCGTTCAGTATTCTCCACTTTTGAGCTTTTTTTTACATTTCTAGGCACAACATAATCATAAACTGAGTACAAGTCTGTTCGCTATGAAGGTGCAACATTACGCTTAAATATATATGTGTTTATACTTGGCTATGTCTCATATAAGTGATGCAAGTAGGATTCTGTTTCTGATCAGTTTCTGACCATTTCTGTTCAGCTGCTATACCGAGCTGTAGTTTAATCCTATCACAATCAGGGAACCTCTGCAGCCTGATAAAGGGTATGTGAAACTTATTTTCACTAGAATGATGTTTCTTTTTCTGACAATTCCTTATGTAATTCTGCTCTTTACTGCACTTTTATGGCTGGTCACAAACCGGTCACAAACCAGAAACCTTCACAATCAGACTTTCATCACAGTGGAGACACTAAGTTGTGAATTTGGTATAAAAGAATAACTAATCAACATTTTAACAATGCTGCTATATGTTAATTGTAATCCACCACAGTCAGGACTGACTATGATCTGGTTCATACACATACTGTGTATCAATCATTGACGACAGACATGAATGATGATAGGGGTGTGGTTCCTTCCCAATTTACTTGGTCGATAGTGTTTTAGTGCACAACAGGTAGGAAAAACAGGGTTTCAGATGTCACTCAAGATCTGCAAAATTATCTCCTGGATCATGTTCCAATTTTCTTATTGGTGTCATGTAAAACTGTTTTGTTTTTTTTACATTTTTCACCATTTACAGGGTATAGACACTGCCCAGAAAATTGTCGTGAGTACTCATCAACTTGTGTGAAGTGGCTCACACATGTCGCTAGATGGAACACAACGTTGCTATAGCACAAGATCACCAGGAATAGCAATTGCTATGCCACGTGAGTCTAACATACAGTGGCTAAAGATGACGGAATGAGTTATCACTCAAAAAGGAGTCACCATTGATAACCAATCCTGGCGACAGATGACGACAATTTGCTGGGTGGGTTAAAGTGGTCTAACCCATACATAGGGCCTGAAGTAAACTGGGTGGAGGAGATAAAACCAAACCCTATGCGTGTCTTTATTCATGTGTAAGCCTGGCAGCATATTCGGGCATTTGCATTGGCATGTCATGACCCGGTAGGGTCCAGAGGAAAATGCCTTCTCACAGACACCTCTCTGCTGACCTGGATGAAACACAGTAACGGCCACTTTAAGGGCAGCTAATGCAGGAGTATATCATTCAATCTGACTGTCATTGTGCACTGATGAAGTGCTAGTGAGTCAGCTAGCTAGCACTTTATTGGGACATTGTGCCGATCCTCCAGTGGTCTATCAACTCGGAACGGGCAGTATGATGCATGGATGTAACCCTGGCGGCTTACTCAACAGGGTGACATTCATGCATCATAACGACCAATGCATCAGTTGCCTTTAAAGAGTTAACTTAAGTAACCACTGCAGCTGACATCTCCTTGCCTTATCCCAGTACCTCTCTCCCATGCCCTAGGTTCTAGCTTATCACTCGCCTGCTATCACTCTGTCATTACTCCAATGTATCCCTCCAATTGGTGTTATGTTGTTTGCTGAATTTCAAGATCTTTCTGTTTAGGGCGATTCCCCTTGCTTAATAATACATGGGGCTGGTTATCCTCAAACATTAATCACACAAACCATAAACATTTCTGCTTGTTTCTGTATCTTGGCTTATGATGATGTTTCCAATTTTATTGTTTCATTCATTATTTCCACTTAATCTGACCTTCTATCTATGTAAGTTGTTCATGTATTATCTAATCCTAGTAACCTTAAAAAGTGTAATTCCCTGTTTTCTGACGGAGCCCCACATCCGCTGATACAAGGTGCACATCATTACAAAATAAACATATTCGAGGGTTCTGGTTGCTCTTTACGCTTGCAATATTCAAGCTGCATTGCAGAACACTTGCGATTGGTTATTATCTGTCCAGATATCATCTTAGTCTTGCAGACTACTAAGATCTGCAGGTCTGTTTGGCCCTTGAGGGATAAAAGCTTTTTCTATAGACTGCATAAATGCAAATGCTAACTATCTATGAACCACTGCTGAACTAAAGCCACCCCTACATTCTACTCCAGCTTGTTATCTCACTTTCATTCCTTGATCTCAAATTGATGTATTGATGTGCTCTCTTTTTCCATCTGCTATCCCTTCCCCATGTTGGTTGACAGTGAGTACATGAGAAGGAACAGGGAACGTGATGGTAAAAAGAAAATGAATATTAAATCCCTAAGATGCCCTAATGGGGAGATAAAAAGGAAAGACTTCTCAGCTCTTTGCACCTAAAGGCAGCAGACCTGCTAATTGGATGAGTTAGTAAGGAGACTTTTGACTTCTTTGCCACTAAAATTGATCTGATCTCTAGGTGCCTTTACAGATAGGATTTGAGGTACATTTTCACCCCAATTAACCCAGAATCAAGTTATGTAATATAAACAAAGCAGGCTTCTGATAACCATTTCATTATCAATTGACAGGAACCTCTATCTTTCTAAACCTATGTCATACCCAGCCACGCAGGAAGGTTTTAGTTCAGTTATGTCACTGCAGCTAACGGTTATCTACCTTGCAAGTGTTTTTTTTTTTGTGTAGGCACACAGAGAGAAGAACAGTGATCGCTTTGACGCATACTGCACAGGTCACAATTTGTCTCCCACATGACATCTATGAAGGCATGTCAAATGAGGTTGACCCTCTCATATTTGGTTCGTCAACTCCATTTGACATGCGTAATGAAGACACGTCACATATTTCTGATCCATTCACCTGAGTGCTAGGTAATAATGTGAGACAATTATGTAAAGGTCAAGAGCAGTCAATAACTATGTACCAATGGTTCAATCAAGGGAGGCCTATAATAGAAGGCAGGGGATATCATAGTCCCACAGGCCTGCAACACTAAGGCACTTTTTCCTATCTACAGAACTCCAACTTGACTGAGGACCTCTATGCAGTCCACAAGACAAGGGCATGGAGGTGCATGGCAATGCCATATGTCTCCCTGTACTGTAGATACTGAGATTATAGATTGTGGGTTAGAATACAGTCCTTTGGTATTTTCACTGACCCACACATAAGGTGTCTAACCACTCCAGTTGGAGTATTCAGGGTGGTGGGTGTCTATTTTGATATTCAATGACAAATGCAGATTTAACAATGAAATAGAATTCACTACCATACATTGATAGTATTCACAGACCTTAGTGATCTATTCTTCATGAAAACAAAATGACACAGATACATCAAATGTCTCAAGTGTTGGTAGTACTTCTTGGTAGTGATTAGTCCTGGTACCAAAATGGTTGTTTGCTCCATCTAGTGGAATATCCTAGAACAATTATGTATGTCAAACCATCACATGTCAAGTGCCTTCGACATGGCCGTGACCCTAGTCAACTCACAGATGACATGGCATTTTAAGGCATGTCAAATCATATGAGGATTACTGTGTGCTACAGTTGTCATGGTGACATATGTGCACATGTCCCAATGACGTGTGCTCTCTGTGTCAAATCAAGTTAACATGGGTATACATGTCATTTTGTCAGGAAGACTTTTCTCAGTGCATAACTAAACGTCTACACAAAAATTGTGTAGACTATAGGAACATTTGCAGTACCAAACTTAGACCTATAGATGGCCTCTAAAAAAAAATAATAGTCCTTTATCCATTCACCTCAGCAAGGTCATTATTAAGACTTTTTAATAGTTTGTCAACTAGGTAGGATTTATATTATGCATGTACTATCAAATATGTAAGACTCCATATCCAATGGAGCCTAAGACTACTTATCTCGATTTCCCCAAAATAAGCATAAATACAATATGCTGGATATGGTCAACCAGACCCTAAAGATGAAGAATTAGCAGAGTTAAAAATGTTTATTGGAGAATTCCGGGTTAGGCTGAAAATCCTATGTTAGACTATGAGGCTTGCGATGCCTATGATGTTGCAGGTATTGTAGAATGCTGAACTTTCCTTCATGGTATTTGACCATCACTACAAGGCACACCATTTCTCTAAGTTCCCGCCCTCGTTCGTGGACATTGACGTCTTTTAAGGAGGCTATATTAGATTTATATGCAAAAGGGAATCCATGAAAGCTGAATATTCTACCTCGCAAAAACTTTAAAAGCAGAAATGAAAGCCTTCAGCTAAAGACAAAGATATTTCATTTACTCGACACCTCAAAGTGCGCAATGACATGCAAGTTAACACTTAGTAAGGAAGTTGTGATGCCTTCCCATGTAAATTTGCATGGAAAGGGTGGCCCACTGATCCCATGTACTTGTCATATTCTGCAATCATATACCCGTAGATATCTCTCTCATGGGACCAATCAAAGGTATAGAATTTCTTGCCATACCTGTCAAATTCATGCGCTGTTTCCGGTTTCCATTTTTCGGCCGGAAGAGGAAAGGGGGTAGTGAGTAAGAGCGTGTGAAGGGTGCCCCTGGTGTGTGCACTATTTTAGTCCCAACTCTCCTTTGTCCACCAAGAAATCCAATATATTTTTACCAAATCAAGCCTGTTTTGGTCATTTTGGACCAAAATATGATAACACTCTCCTTTGTCCACACAAAAGCACATGGCTGTTGTGTTTTGTATAACGGAGTGATCATTATATGTACAAGAGGGGAGGTAGTGGGTTTTCATAGACGTGGGAAAACTAGCTAACAGCATTCAGATTCTTTTACCACCTCTCACTAAGATCTGATTTTGCAAAATGAGCCCCCTCCGACCCAAAATTAGGTTATGGGTTGGACCAGTCTACAGTCATTTTTATCGTGACCGACCTGCCCAAGTGGGAGAGGGGGGGACTTTTGCCTACAAAAGCTATGACATGTGAGGAGCACAGAATATGACTTTTAGTTTACTACTGAAGGAGGGCTAGCATGGCGATTTTCGAAGCCCCCTTTAAAATGTAAGTCTGCTGTTACTGGGTACTAGCTAGTACCTTATACCAAAACAAGGGTACCTGCATCGATTATGCGTTTCTGCATGCGTGCCAATGATGTTTGGGATTTTGCCCCACTGAAAGGGGTTCTTTTCAAAATGCCCCCCACTGGTAATAAATGACTCAGCCCTTATTGTTGTAATATGTTTGTCACCTTGTACTGCCATCTGGTGTCTACATAGAAATACTGTAGGTTGCACCATCTATAGGATGGGAAATTAGACTAACACAAGCCTGTCCCGAGTATTGGAGTTGCAGCAAGTCTCCAGCTTAGGATTTAGTTTTTCTCCCTGTACTGTTATATTACTCTAATGCCACTCTCTCAGCACAGGCCGGTCAAACGTGGTCAAATCTGTGGGTGGAAATGTTGTTTATCCCACACGCCAGGTAGACAGTGTCAGTTGAATACATGTCAAGGTACCATTCAGCATTTCTATTGACTTCCTCAATAGTGGCTCCTCCATCAGCATGTACCAGAAGGCGCTCTCCATGGTGATATGTATAGTGGAGGTCATTTGAGGTTTGCCCCTAGAGTCCGTGAAAAAAACAGGGCAATGTGCAGGGGGATCACTCCCCTTCCTGACATAAGGCCAGTGGCCTCTAGCCAACGATGTAGTGACATGTTATCATACAGTAGAAAGATCAGGATCATGTTTCAATAGTTTCCATGACTGGACACCCTCAAATCGTAGTGGGAGGTGTAAGAAATGACTCCATACCAGTGACTCCATAAGGAGCTCCAGTAGAGGCCTTAAAATAGTAGCTGCTATTTATTCAACTACTGGCTCAATACACACCACTATGAAGTCATAGCACCCAGTCATAGGGGCCACTATTGGCTACATAGTGACCAGTCATACCTCCTTCATGGTCTAGTATGCACTCCTGTGTTCAAATGAGCATAGGGCTGCAGTAACTACCATAATGTCTCATATAGGAGCTGGGCCTTGAATAGCAGCCTCCCTTGAATAGGGGCCGGGATAGGAGGGCTGTCAAATCAATAGGGGCCGGGCCTTGAATAGGGGCCTGTTGGGGCCAGTTTTAGGTGGTTTTAGGAAGACAACTGAAACCCATCAGCCCAAATGATGTATAATTGTTCTAGAGAATTCCATTTCAAATCACATATGATAGATCTATATCTAATGACCTAATTATATCGAAAAGCTCTGTTATTCTTTCTTAATAGTAAGGCTGAGGTGTCAGCTAGGTGTGATATCCTTTGTAATTTTATTAGGAAGCCATAGTCTGTGAGGGTTGGGTATGACAGGCATGACAGCTTTGTAAGGCCTAGTGCTCTATTGGGTGTAAGCGGGAGTGGAGCTGGTTCTGGCGATATGCACTGATAAGCTGATAAAATAGGAACATGCATGTCCCTGGAAGTAGATGTTATCCAGGGACAAGGTACCCATCATGTCAATGACTTATCAGTGTGTTTTGCCACCTTTGGCATAACCAGCAAAATTCAACATGGTGGATCCACTGGATATGGGTCTAAGCTCCTATATACACCACTGCATACTAGTAACTACATAGTTGGCCCATGCGTGGACGAAATGCTCAATTCTTAGGTGAAACACCACACTTTTCCAAATGATATTTTATTCTTTAGGGAAAAAAAACTGCCTTCCCAGAGCCAAAGGCGCTGGCCACAGGGTTATAGGTAGTAGTGTAAAGAGCCCAGATTGGGTACATTTGAGCAAAGGAGTGCAGAGGGCAGCAGCTAAGGTTACCCACTAATTATTCACATGCAGGGTTGTCATATCAGGATCCCCTGTTGAGTCACTGCTGTGGTGGCTATTTAGCCAGCAGGCAGTATGATCACCCAGTAATGTAGCCAGCTATTTAGTCACCAAGGCCAAAATCCTAAGATCACCTGCTAAGATCTGACCCATCTCCAGTCATAGCTGGCTGAACCTGTCGTGGAAACTATTGAAACACAATCCAGGTCTTGTTGGCTGAAGACTCCCATAATTGAACTTGAGTGGCAATTAGCGTGTGCCTATAGGCCGGGTTCTGATTGTATTTGGCCCTCTGCCTGCCATTCATTAGTGTTTGGCAACTTCTTTGCCTCTCTGAGTACCTGGTAGGCATCATCCATACAGCTTATCTCTCTCCGATTCTATATGCCTTTAGGTTGTAGATCATCACTGGCCTACTTGTGTTTGGCCATTATTCATATGTATCCTTCCAATACTTGCAATGTTGTAGTGAGAACATTGAGGTGTTTCTGTATAAACGGTTCCTATTGATTAATAATGAGTGGACTCTGCTATTACATCGTATAATCTTATTGCACACAGAAATCCCAAGAGGCAACAGAATACGGATAAGATATGCATCTAGGCTAAGATTAATTAGGTGACTCATTATAGCTCAGTAAAAGCAGTCAGTCAGTGCCAATGAAAGTAGGAACAGTGGGAATCATTCCTCTAATACTTGGCTTGTATGTTTCACCTTGGTAAAATTCTTAAGTACTATGACTTACTTGGAAATCTTCTGTGCATATAATCTAGATTCATGGAGATATTCTAATGATACCAGATAGAGACATTCAAGCCTGAAATTTATTGTCATTTGTCAATTCAGAGGTGCATATCCCTATGCGCAAATATATATTCGAAACCAGCCTCAACTCCCTTCCATAAACATATATAATATAGTCAGATGACCATAAAGATAGCTCAGCCCATGGTTACAATACCTGTGCATCGGCTAACTATATGCAGTATATAATTCAGGGAGGTAAACAGCTTCTAGGTATGACAGTGTTTACTGAGCATTTCTTCACAAAGAAAAGGACACAACGCAACATGAATCATATAAATGTATTATCATTTAATTTGAGGCTTGCAAATAGAATTTCGCAAACTTCCATACTTTTGGTCACAGTTTTGTATTATGAAATGGTATCTATAATATGCTTTTTTTCAGCGTAAGAATCTCCATGAATCATTCTATCTATTGATATTTTTTTTTCTGTTTGGAGCATAATTTTGGTTGTCATGGCACATTTCTCTGAGATCCCTGATTTTGGCCTCTTTTTGGACTCAAAACGTTTCATTTACATTCCAAATAGACAGGACGTGCCTGAAAATAGAACATTTTTTTGAGAAAACCACCTTTTTCTGTGTAAAAAAAGTACATATAAGCATTTTTTTTTTGTCTATTTTTCACTTATATTCAAGTTACCACAATTGTTGCCCCAAGCAGATTCAATTAATCAAACAAAAGTGAATGTTTTTGCATGCACACAGTTTTTAGGATTCTCCAGATTACCTTTGCTTCCAAATTTGCTTCCCGGGTCTCAGATGCCGAGGCAGCCTGCTCCTATTCTCTTTTTGAGCCTATGAGATCACTTTACCTTAGAAATGGACGACAAAAGTGGTTTTGTTATCGGAAACTTTGTCACTCACCAATTCTGTTGCCCTGTGGACACACAGCTCAATATGAAGAGATAACACAGTTATATTAATGTGCAAAGGAAAATTTTTACACCTGTTACAGCCAGGTTAGATGTCAGAAATGCAATGTTTGGATGATCTAATTTTTAAGATAATCTCAATTCTGAATATTGTTGAAGGTGCAACTTCATGTGAGAACATCCATGCTTGTGTCTCATTTCAAGTTCATTTTTCAGAGATTTTCCAAAGTTTTTAGATCACACTTTCCTAGTTACTTTCAGGTTAAACCTTCAGTCGTACCATTCTTTTGAGAAGGTGTACCGAAGAAGAAAGATTTTTTTCAAAGTACTGCCATTAGCTCCTAGGGTTGCCCTCTTAGCATATGAACATAAGGTCAATGTGTAGAAGTAATAGATATCGGGCACTGAGTTGGTTGTATCTTAGGATATCACACAAGGGGCCGCAGACCCAGAGTGTGATATCTTAAGATACAACCAATGAGGTACCCGATATCTATACCTTCTTGTTTTATTACAAGAATAATCAATAGAATATCAATATAATATCAATAAAAACAAATACATTATACCTCCGAGAACGCCTGCACCTGGGTTTGCAGAGCGACTCGCTAACCAATATACTACTAAGGCCATGAAAAGGTAGACCAGGCCGGGACGCAAACATCTGTGCCAGACCGTGAGCGCAACATCGTATCCATTTGGCCACCCAGCAGTAGGATGGGTGTACGCGTCCAGCAGTATAGAGCTGTGATAGACTTATAACCATAATGCCATTCTCACCTTGTGCATGTGATAAAGCTAGGGGTCGCTACTAATCATGGCAAACCTAATACATTGTATATATACAGGGAAACACACTCTGTTTATCATCAGTCCCTGTGGCCCACTGCATACGGAGTTGGATTTGGGATCAGTAGGGTATGGGTGCGACCCCTGCGCTTGGCAATAGAATTCTTGTAGGTTTTAACATGTGACATATGACATGTAATGTGTGCCTGATATCCATGGATAACAGGCACTGGGTGCCTGATATCCATGGATATCAGCACACCTTAAAAATATCATGATGCATGCATCATGGTGTGCAATATCGACAGGTATCAGAATGGAAATATCCACAGGAAAAGCACCTTGAGTGACAGAAATCCTGTAATTAGTAGGGGTATATGACATGTCCAATATAAAATGTACAATATCGTGAGGCAGGTACATTTCATCCAAATATTGTGACTTGTGATTGTAGTCATTTGATACCATGTCCTGTTTCTGATGATCTAAAAAAGGAAGTTGACAGGTTCATGAAGCTACTTCCATCACATGGGAGGAGTATTGGGTTACAGTTAACTTGCACAGGGCATGATGACGACAGTAGTAATATAAGCATGGCACCTCCCAACAAATGGACTCCCTTACCATTTTTTATAGTCCACATAATTCTATATGTACTAGAAGTAAGTAGCAGTATGTTCATTAAGACTTAGTAGTGACTACATCATGCTGATTTTGGTATAAAAGAATAACAAATCAACATTTGTGACACAATCTTCAAAAAGAGACCTTTCCTCCCAGCACATGTCACATTTAAACAACATGTCAAAACCTGGAACTAGCCAATTGAACAGAAGTGTGGACAAACCATGAAGAAATTGATGTGCTTCACCCACATGCCTTGAGTCTGTCACGGATTACAAACATGGCTAATGCTGGGGTGTGCTTACAAACTCCTTCCCATGATATAACACAGTTTTAGACATTATTCAGGATCTACGAAATAATCTCACGGATCATATTTCACTCTTCTTCTTGACTTCATGTAAACAGTCTGCGTTTCTACACTTTTCATCATTTCCAGGGTGCACTTCACTCTTATTTCCTCTGATGTGAAAAGATTCATCATTTTATTCATGCATGCTGATGACTACCTTGTGTGATTATCTGGTATTCATTTGATACTAATGCTTATCTAACTATCTGGGCCTCAACAGTGCTTTTTTGCTCATAACCCCAGTTCCTTATCCAGCCATAACGCACTCTCAGACCTTTTTTTTCTTCTTCAAGAAGCTGCTGGTTTCAATCCGGACATGTTGATAAATGGGAGGAATATACAATGTCAACTCCTACATACATTTCCAGTTAAAACCGTTTAGGTTCAACGGGGAATGGATTCCCGGCCGCTGGGGCAGGAGGCGAGCTTGCTGTCCACTATACCAAGGCAACCAGTGGTAGAACACTCGTGGGTTTAAGGGTTAATAATCAACTCCCCCTTTGGGGTCGTGGATTATTAACCCTTATACCACGATTTGTGGGTTACACAGTGCTTTTTGGTGGCTATTCCCATCCACATATCTGTCGATATTGCACACCCTATAGGCTGTAACATCAATTTTGGAAGGCGTGCGGTTATCCAGGTAAGGTGTGCGGTTATCCAGGTAAGGCGTGCGGTTATCCAGGATAACCGCATGCCTCTCCCATGTCACATGTCACATGTCACATGTCACATGTTAAAACCCATGATAGACTTGACCAGGGCAGGGCTTGAACCTGCAGCCTAAGATCCCTAGTCCAACCCCCTATGCAGTGCGCCACAGGGACTGACGAGAATTGCTCGGTTCGAACCAAGTCTGGATATGATACAAAGC
The DNA here is from genome assembly GCA_949317995.1 of Acholoe squamosa. Classification (NCBI taxonomy): domain Eukaryota; kingdom Metazoa; phylum Annelida; class Polychaeta; order Phyllodocida; family Polynoidae; genus Acholoe; species Acholoe squamosa. The sequence goes on from OX439041.1 coordinate 71,623,135, forward strand.
CGTGTGCGCTGTCGCTGTCCACTGCCGGGCGAGGAGGTGTATTATACACAAACTAAACCGCAAGACGCAGTGAACGGAGAAGGCGCGGTGGTCTAGCGGTTAGCGCTTTGCGCTCAGCCGTCAGAGGTACATGGATCGCGCCCCGGTCCGGGCGCATCTTTTTTCGCCGTGTGTGCTGCCGCTGTCTGCTGCCGGGTGTATTATACACAAACATAACAGCGAGACGCATTGAAATCTTTAGCCGTGTGCCGCTGCCAAGCCGTGTATTATACACAAACATAACAGCGAGACGCATCTTTTTTCGCCGTGTGCGCTGCTGCTGTCTGCTGCCGGGCGAGGAGGTGTATTATACACAAACATAACAGCGAGAAGCCGTGTGCCGCTGCCGAGCCGAGACGGCCGCTCTCGCTGTCCGCTGCCGGGGAAGGAGGTGTATGTACCTGTGTACACACACTATGGCTGGCTTCGATTGAGTCCCGGGGAGGGGGAATAATTTTTGTTTTCAACTTGAATTTATTGGTATAATATTGATTATTTATTGGTTTCGTGGTATAAAATAAGTAGTCAATGGATAACCCCCACGCGTCATGAGTTATCCATTGGTTACTTGTTCAATAAACCCACTCGGGCATTCCCATAACATACATTAAACGCTAAATAATATCTGAATATTTACATTGGCATGATAGGCGATGGCTACTCCTAGGCTTTGCTATGCTAACACTAATCTCCGGTTCACTCTAAACCATCCTAAATATTCATGATAGGCCTTAAATAAACTGGGCAATTGACGGTTGTCTGAACAGCTTCTGGACTTTCATATGCTCCATTACCAGTGGCTATGACAGTGTAAATTTGATGGATAAAGAAATTTTGGGTTGGTAAATCAGCAGTAATCTCTCTTTACAAGTAGTCTAAGTCACATGGAAGTCAATGTTAGCATTAGATTTATGACAATGATCAAGCCATATTTGCATCAGATATCCAATTAATCAACTCCCTAACATCCAAATTGACCATACATTCAGTTAAAAATATAAAATGTCTATTATGATATATAGATTCTTGGTTTGAATAGCGCAATGTAATTATCCTGAGAATTCGTATTCATGTTATGATTGATTTCATCCAGACATCTCAGTAAATGTTCAAGACCTATTGGTAAATGTTCATAATGACTTAGTGGGAGAAACAGACATTCAGATTAGTACCTCAATGCTGATCAATGCTCAGAAGGGGCATATAGACAAGGCTACTCATGTCATTATCTATGTAAAAGCCCTCTTATTTTACATTTGCATGTCATCGCACAGTAGGATCCAGAGAAGAATGCCTTCCTACACAGCTCCTCTATGACCTATAGATCTATGTATGATAGTAAGTCTTAAGAAGAGAGGAAAAAAGTACCTCCACTGCAGCTGAAATCTCCTTGGCATATCTCAGTACCTCAGTCCCATTTTAAATGCCTTTAGGTTGTAGCTTATCACGAGCCAATTGCTCCGCCATTACTCAGATGTACCCATTGGTGCAATGTTGCAGTGCGAACTGTAATACGCGTCTGTGCAGGGCAAATCCTATTGCTCAAATATATATTGGGATGAAAATCATGGAACAATGATCACATAAACCAAAATGGGTTGCTTCCTGTTTCTGCAGTATGCACCACATCTAGAAGCATTGAACAAGTTTACTTTTGTCTTGGAATGCAGATTGGATGGGGGTCCCCACAATGTATAGTGAAATGCATTTCACGTTCACAAGTACCAAATCACTTCCTGTAGACAATTACTCTGAATGGGTGAGTGCAATTGAAGGTACTTAGTGGATCTCACAAAATCCTGGAATTCAGGAAATAAGTGTTGCTCATTTTGTCCCCAGGGGCCATGATTACATAATCACCATTTTTTCATTGTCAGGTTACCTTGTTTGGGCTCAAATTGAGAGCACCAGTAACAAAGGGTGTGCTCTTACTGGCCTTGGGACTTCTTCAGTCTGCACCTTTTCCATCATTTTAAGTTTTGCCATTATTTTGTTTCTCGTTCTGCATGTTGGTTAATTATTGATCAGAGAATCTGTAAGTTTGAATTTGAAGTTTGCATCTTCCATCGGTCTAAGGATATTGATGATAGGGATTTTTAATGGGGGTGTTCAATTCACCTAAACCTTATGACTTACCCTGACTTAGACTTAATATGGATGTAGGTTACCCATAATAGTCACTAATTACAAGCCTGTGGTTTTGTGTTATTGTTAAAGGTACAATATATTTAGGGGTAAGAAATGTCACTGCAGCCAAAGATAATAATAGTCATAAAATATCTATTTCTAAAACCAAATTATGACTGTTGCAAAGTTGCAACCATTCCCATCTTGGCATGGTCATACAGAGAAATACATTAGAATATATTGATGACTTTTATAGAAACACCTGCCATTGTAAGCTTACAACCAATCTTAAAACTGCTATCCCATCTAGTTATGACCGGTTGTAAATATTTCCAGCTTGTGAAACACCACCCAGCTGACAGTTGATCACACTTTTCGCTAAAGGAGGAATTGATTTGGATGCAAAAACCTGCTAAATCTCAGTAGCACATTCCTAGATTTACCATCTGCCATCACCTTGTAATCCATCATGGCAGCCTTTGACAACGGCGACTCCTAGATTGATGAAAAGGAGTCTGGTCGCCTAGTCTGGGATCTGGAGCTTAATTCAAAACATCCTGGGATCACGACTCCAGCGATCTTAGGAATAAATCAGCCTTATCTTATTAAGCAATCTTAAGAGTTGACTGGGTTCACATATCCTAGCCAGCACTAAGATCTCTTCGACTACACTATTCCAAGAAGAACTGACTAGGCAGAGGGGTAAGAGTCCCAAAATAAAGGAATAGCTGTGGAGTCACTCTTCTTCACAAGAGTGCTTATACCATCGGTCCCCATCCCCATATGGGCTAACAAAAGAGCACAGGGTGCAGTTGACCCCCATACAGTATTCAAGAGTTGTTCCCATGAATGCATGATTTATGCTTGCCTATTAGAAGCATTGTGCCCTTCCCCCAGGACAAAGAGAGAGAAGGGAAGAATTACCTTACAGTGTACTTAACACATGAGTAGCCCTAAGAGGCCTCAAGGACACTCAGTGAATGTCCTCCCTCCCCTCTTTATGTATGCAGCAGGCTATTCACTCTTTCGATCAGGAGTGTTCCCTGTAAGTGCTCTTGTACTCAGGTGAAACCACTTTGCATTTCTTTCACTAAGATCGCAGTGATCTTAGTGGTGGAAATGGAATAGTGAAGTGATCCCAGGACTAGCTATTCTGGAGCTTAATTCAAAACATCCTGGGATCATGACCCCAGTGATCTTAGGAATAAATCAGCCTTATCCTATTAAGCAATCTTAAGAGTTGACTGGGTTCTCATATCCTAGCTAGCACTAAGATTGCATCGACCTTAGCCTCAGCCCTCCTACACTATTCCAAGAAGAACTGACTAGGCACAGGGGTAAGAGTCCCAAAATAAAGGAATAGCTGTGGAGTCACTCTTCTTCACAAGAGTGCTTATACCATCATTCCCCGTCACCATATGGGCTAACAAAAGAGCACAGGGTGCAGTTGATCCCCGTACAGTATTCAAGAGTTGTTCCCATGAATGTATGATTTATGCTTGCCTATTAGAAGCATTGTGCCCTCCCCCCAGGACAAAAAGAGAGAAGGGAAGAATTACCTTACAGTGACCTTAACGCATGAGTGGCCCTAAGAGCCCTCAAGGACACTCAGCAAATGTCCTCCCTCCCCTCTTTATGTATGCAGCAGGCTATTCACTCTTTCAATCAGGAGTGTTCCCTGTAAGTGCTCTTGTACCCTGGTGAAACCACTATGCATTTCTTTCACTAAGATCGCAGTGATCTTAGTGGTGGAAATGGAATAGTGAAGTGATCCCAGGACTAGCTATTCTGGACAGGCCTGCAACCACTGCATTACATAGGGTAGACCAGCCAGGTCTTATGATATGTGCCTACACTAAGATCGCTGGGGTTGGGATCCCAGGATCTTTTGAATTAAGCTCCAGGATGTTTTGACTGGTAAGATCACTGCAATCTTAGTGAAATAATTGCATAGTGGTTTCACCTGAGTACAAGAGCACTCAATGGGAATACTCCTGCTCCCAAGAGTGAATGTCCCTGCTGTATACATATAGAGGGGAGGGAGGATTTTTGGGGACTCTTCAGGCTACTCATGCATGAAGTGCACTTGAATACCCTACGAGGTCAACTGCACCCTATGCTCTCATATAGGGAAGGGGAACCCTTGTGTAATCACTCTTTTGAGAAGGAATGTTTCCAGTGCTATTCTTTAACTATGGGCCTCCTGTCCCTGTGCATATTGTGTTGTTAAGCTAGATACTGACAAACAGCGAAATACTGACAAAAATGTATAGGTTTGTTAGCATCTTGCAACCATCAGGCTAGATACTGACAAAAGTGAGAGATACCTACAAAACATGTCCAGATGGTGACAAAAAGGGTTTTTGTCACCATCTTGCATGGAACAGGTGGACATCTCTTGATAAGGTGACAAAAAGTGATAAAATCCACTTTTGGGTATTTTCCCACTAGAGTTTGTGTGAATAAAGGTGAGATAGTGACAAAAACTTTTTAATGTTTTCCCCCTCAAATTTGTGTTGAAAACTGGGAGATAATGGTAAAAACCATTTTTTTTATATATTTGCCACTACCCTTTGTGTGAAAAATTGGTTAGATAGTGACAAAAGCCATTTTGGCCAATTTTCATAGAAAAAAATATATGTTACAAAACTACTAGATAGTGACAAAAGCCACTTTTTGGCATTTTCCCATTAAATTTGTATGATAAAATGGTGAGATAGTAACAAAAACATTTTTTTGGGCTATATACATGTAACAAATTTATGTTAGAAAGCTGCAAGAGCGTGACAAAAATCAATCTTGAGTGTTTCCAACTAAGAAATTGTGTGGAAAATGGTGAGATAGTGACAAAAGGCAATTTTCATCAAGAAATTTATGTTATAAAACTGTGAGATAGTGACAATTTACAAAATATTTAGTAAAATATTTTAGTAGGAAATTGGCAAGATGGTGACAAAAAAGTTTTTTTTTTTAATTTGCCACTAAATTTTGTGTTGAACCATGGTGATATAGTGACAAAAGCCATTTCTGGGCAAATTTCAACTAAAATTCATGTTACATATCTCCGCCTTTTTTGGCCAATTCTGTTTGCCTCTAAATTTTGTGTGAAAAAATGGTGAGATGGTGACAAAAATCATATTTTGGGCAATTAACAACTAAGAATTCATGCAAGAGAATTACAAGATAGTGCCAAAAACCTTTTTTTTTTACTGTTTTCCCACTAAAACTTGTGTGAAAAATGGTGAGATACAGACTAAAGACATTTTTGGGCAATTTACAACTTAAGTAAGAAAACTGCGAGATATGGACAAAAACCTGTTTTTATTAATTTACAACTAAAAATTTTAGTAAGAAAGCTGCGAGATAGTGACAGAAACCATTTTGGCCAATTTACAACTAAAAATTTATGTAAGAAAACTGTGAGATAGTGACAAAAACCTTTTTGCCAATTTACAACTACAAATTTTAGTAAGAGATCCCCCTTGTGGATCCAATGAGAACTAAAACCCCCCCATATTAGACACACCTTATATGCGGGAGATTACTGTAAGAAAACTGCAAGATAGTGACAAAAACCATTTTTGTCCAATTTAACACTAAAAATCTATGTTAGAAAACTGCGATATAAAGACACAAGACATTTTTGGACAATTTAAAACTAAAAATTTTAGTAAGAAAACTGTGAGATCGTGACGAAAAACCATTTTTGGGTAAGTTAACACTAAAAATCTATTTTAGAAAACTGTGAGATAGAGACACAAGACATTTTTGGGCAATTTAAAAATAAAAATTTTAATAAGAAAACTGCAAGATAGTGACAAAAGCCCTTTTTTGGGAATTTAACACTAAAAATCTTTGTTAGAAAACTGCGAGATAGTGACAAAAGCCAATTTTCTTCAATTTACGTCTAAAAATTCATGCTATGAAACTGCAAGTCAGTGACAGAAACCAATTCGGCTTCTGTCACTACCTCATCATTTGATTGCCACAAGATTTAGTGGGAAAACACTAAAAAGAGGTTTTTGTCACTATCTCACAGTTTTGTAACATGAATTTCTAGATGAAAATTGCCCAAAAATTACTTTAGTCATTATCTCACCATTCTTTTACACACATTTGGGTGGCAAATTGATACAAAGTGGTTTTTCTCACTGTCTCACAGTTTTGTGCAACAAATTCTCTATTGAAAATAGGCCAAAAATTGCTTTTGTCACTATCTCAGCTTTTTAAACACAAATTTAAGTTGCAAATTGATAAAATATGGTTTTTGTCACTATTTCACCATTTTTTCACACAAAATTTAGTGGTAAATTGATAAATAATAGTTGTTGTCTCTATCTCCCAGCTTTCTTTCCTAAGTCTTTTAGTTTTAAATTGGCCAAAATAGCTTTTGTCACTAACTCACCACTTTTTCATACACATTTTAGGGCAAATTGATTAAAAAAAAAAAGGTTTTTGTCACTATCTCGCAGTTTTCTTACTAAAATTTTTAATTTTAAATTGGGCCAAAAATCTCACAGTTTTCTAACATGAATTTTCAGTTGTAATTTGCCCACATATGACTTTTGTCATAAATAATAGTTTTTGTCTCTATCTCGCAGCTTTCTTACCTAATTTTTTTTAGTTTTAAATTGCCCAAAAAATGGCTTTTATCAGTATCTCACTATTTTCTCACACACATAATTAAGTAGCAAATTGCACTATCTGACAGTTTTCTTCATTAAATTTTCAGTTGTAAATTGCCAAGAATGGTTTTTAGTAGCAAGTTAATAAAAAAAGGTTTTTGTTGTTATCTTGCAGCTTTTTGACCTAAATTTTTAGTCTTAAATTGGCCAAAAATGGCTTTTGTCACTAACTCACCCTTTTCTCACACACAGTTTGGTGGCAAATTGATAAAAAAATGGTTTTTACCACTTTCTTGCGGCTTTCGTACCTAACTTTTTAGTTTTAAATTGGGCTAAAATTGCTTTTTGTCACTATCTCGCCATTTTTTCACACAAAATATAGTGGTAAGTTGATAAAAAATAGTTTTTGTCAAAAACTTACCATTTTTGTCATACACAATTTAGGGCAAATTGATAAAAAATGGTTTTTGTCACTATCTGGCAGTTTTCTTACTAAAAATTTTAGTTTAAATTGCAAAATTGGTTTTTGTCACCATCTCACCATTTTTTTCACACAAATTTTAGTAGCAAATTAATAAAAAAAAAAAAAGTTTTTGTCAGTCTCACAGCTTTTTTACATAAATTTTTACTTTTAAATTAGCCAAAAATGGCTTTTGTCACTATGTCACCTATTTTTTACACAAAGCTCAGTGGGAAAACAGTAAAAAAGTGTTTTTTGTCAGTATTTCGCTGTTTTGTAGCATAAATTTTAGATGAAAATTGACCACAAATTGTTTTTGTCACTATCCCACCATTTTTTTTTTTTTGCTAAAAAGTGGTTTTTGTCACTGTCTTGCAGTTTTGTTACACAAATTTCTAGATGAAAATTGCCCTAAAGTGGCTTTTGTCACTATCTCACAGTTTTGTGCCGCAGATATAATTCTCCCCTCACCTTCTCAAGAGATGCCAATCCTGTTTCATGCAAAGAACATTAAAGACAAAAACAGGGGTTTTGTGACATTTTGGCGATTTTGTCATCATCTAGCCTTATTGCATTGCGAGATGGTGAAAAAACCCTTTTTGTCACCACATGTTTTAAATGTCGGTATCTTTCACTTTTGTCAGTATCTAGCCTGATGGTCTGAGATGCTAACAAATCTATACATTTTTGTCAGTATCTCACAGTTTTGTCACCATCTAGCTTAACATTTGTTCTACATGGAATGGTGTAGGAGGTCTGAGGCTAAGATCCCTGTGATCTTAGTGCTGGCTGTGAAAAGGCAAGACTTAAGATCTTAAGATCACTTAATTGGATAAGGCAAAATAATTCCTAAGATTGCTGAGGTAGCAATCGCGGCACCTTTTGAATTAACCTCCAGGATTATGTGATTTAGCACATAATATGTTATATTGAATAGCACATATTATGGAGCTGTATGATGTCTCATGTAAATGAAGGCTACAGATTATTGATTGTGAACCAAAAAGCTAGCTAGGATTTAATGTCAGTAGCCCATTTCTAACATTTACCACCTGCCATCCACTTGTAATCCACCACAGCAGCCTTTGACCCCCACTTTGATTGAAAGGACTTGGAAGATTAGTAATGTCAGGGGAACTAAACAGCAGTACAAAGTGGGTAATTGGAAGGGACCTTCACAATGACCTTCAGCTCAGTCAGTCATGGCACGCGTGTCTACACAGAAGACATTGTTAAGATTTTTCAAGTGTCTGTCAACTGTATTTGATTGCAAGCATAGCCGATTGCTACATCTATTTCATGTTATGTAAGCACCACTAGAAGCCAAGCTTCTCAAAACCAGAGTATGTTAGACACACAATTGAGAATGCAGAAAGAAAGTCTAAACTCAGGTACCTAAAGAGGGCACGAAGGATTTATCTTGCAGAGGCAAATTTCAAGTCACTGTAGAGATAATGATGTACCAGCATACTGTACAGACAAAGGTATTATCATAGAACGCAAAACATACACATTCGGAGACTTGGATGCCATCCCTACACTGAAAACTTAAAACGGTAGAAACTAATCAGTGTAGATCACTTTAGGGTGCTCAGTTTGATGCCGTCTGGGGGGAGTATCTTGTCATCATTTGGGTAATCATAAGTGATTACAAAGGGTCATCATATTGATTACCTTTTACAATATAGCTTACATGCTCAGATTGATAGGTGTACAGCCAAAATGGGTATTTTTTTAGGTTTCAAATATGTCTGTATTCACCTGCCCCCCTCCTGGTATTGGTAGGGTCTTTATTCCTGACCCTCCTTAGTTTCATTGTGTTAAATAATTTAGCACACAGTATATCAGTATGTATAACCAACAAAAATCATTTCCCCCAATTGTTAATATCATTTCAGAGACAGGAGAGGTGTCTATGTCTAAAAAAGTCTTAAATGTCGTCTGAATTTTGGCCAATTCTTTTCTTTCTTGAATTAATTGAGTCCCTATGAGATGGTTTTATGATAACCTTTCATTTCACAGAAATGATATGGATTAATGCAACTATTGATAGATAGCTTGCCTTAAGGTACTTCCTATTCTGTATTTTCGTATAGTGGAGGCCCCTAGTGACAGAAGTATGTCATCAAAATGATGACTCTGGGCCATCATTTTGATGAGATGGGGTGATCATTTGATGAACAAAAGTCATCTTACTTTTATTTATATATAGGTTTTCAGTGTACTGAATTTCTCCCAGATCACATCACAAAAGTAATGCTCCAGTAAAACAAAAGTGGATAAAAAAAACACAAGCTCCCCTAAAAGAGAACAAAGCAAAACATGAACAAGAAAAATGTGATGGCCTAAATATTTGCAAAGATGAGAGGATCCGTAAAAGTCTGGTTATGTATACAATGGCCAGACAGCATTTCTCAGCAACCGCTACAAATGTAAGATCAAAGATACTATAGATGGCAAAACCATAGTATTCAATAGTGTGGAACAAGCCTATGTTTACACGAAGTGTTTGACAAATGGAGATCAAGAGAAGGCTGCATGTGTTATGAAATCAAGCACTCAGATGGAAATCAAAGACATAGGTATTGAATGTGAAGTCCTACCCGAAGGCAACTGGATTGATGACAGAGAGCATGTCTTGTTTGATTACATGTATATGAAATACACTCAAATTGTAGCACTGAAAAACCGATTGTTAGCTATGGCACCCTGCCATCTCACTGAATCCACACTATCAGAGGAATGGGGAGGTAAGGCAGGTTTCAGCAGTGACAAGTATGCTCTTGGAACCTATGAGGGGAAAAATAGATAAGGCAAAATAACTGAAGATGTTGGAAACTGCATAATGTCCAAGATAGGCAGCAAGATGCCAGAACCACAGAAAAAAGAGAGGGTGAGGCAAATGGAGCGGATGTCAGCGATAACAACTGAGCACTGCTGTGTGTTTTTTTTTTGTTTTTTTTGTTGTTGTTTAGTTTAGGGAGGTGAGTGGTAAAGACTCACAAGAGGGTGATAAGTGCTTGAAACCACTCCCCTCAAGTCACATAACTATAAAACATCATTGATTTTCAATCACTTTTGATTCTGTGAAGTTTCCTTGAAAGAGAAAGGAATGAATAGTTTATTTCTCATCACCTAAACCAAAGCTCGCTAGAAAAACTTATACCTGTACCTAAAATGACAATGACCAGAACTGACAAACCTCTAATGATCAAGGCAGCCCTACTCATAGGAATCAACTGGAAAGAGAATTTCAGGACTATGATGTAACAGCAGTATCAGAATCGTGGTTAAACAATAATCATGATGTAAGTATGACACACTGGCAACACAAGAAATGCTTCAGGCTAGACAGAACTTGTCCTTTATCTCTCTGGAAAGTTGTCTCCATACTGTACTATTGTCCCTGAATTAACATTAGCAAATCAGGATATTATATGCCTCACTATCAGATTCAGAAAACCGACTAACAGACTGATGACACTTTGGACTGTTTATAGGCCACCAAAAGGGAATATGAATGCATTTATAGAACACCTTCAGAGAGACTGACGGAAAATGTAGAGAGTGAGATTTTCATTATGGGAGATCTTAATATTGATGTTAGGAAAGTAGACACACCTAAATGCAAATGATTGCTATGACTCTGTAGATTACAGGGGTGGTCTTTGCTGATTGACAAGATAACTCGGTTAAACAAAAAATGTGGCACCACTATTGATAACATAATTAAAAATAGTGCACACATCATGGAACAAGGGGTGATCAATAAGTTGATCAGTGACCATTTGCCAGTATTCTGTGTGAAGAAGAAACTACCTGAGAAATATGTGCTGGAATAGGTTTCAGGTCCGACATACAGAAAATATGATAAAAATGAACTCCAAGATTGCATGCGAGAGCAAGACTTGGATGCTTTCTACATGCTACCAACAGTTGAACAAAAATGGGACTTTATCCTTAATGCGATCACAGTGTATCTTGATGAAAAGTTGCCTATCAGGACCTTCACTTTCAAAGACTATCAGAAAGAATGGATAGACAATGAGGTGCTAGAGGCGATTTGTGACAGGGATGACTTAGTTATTGAACATGAAAAGCATGCATCTGACTTGTTATGGCAGGAAGTAACAAATGCTAGACAATATGTGGAACATTTGATTGTGAAAAAGAAATCCAACATTGTTACAGATAAACTGAAAACCTGTGAAAAGAACCCAAAACATTTTTGGAAACATCTAATAGTCTACTTAAAGTCCCAAAAACCTCAGAAACTCCAATGCTAAAGGGCAATGTCACACAAGCCTTCTTGGAAGCACAAAGTGTGCCACAGTCTGCTAATATTCTTTTTTGCCACCGTTGGGGAAGAACTGGCAAAGGCCAAGCCAAATTATGTCAAAAATGATTATAAGTTGCCAAGTGCAAGAGAGTATACTGTACAAAATAATGGTTCAGAAAAAGTTAAGGTTAATCCAGCTGATGTATTAGGGCATGTAAAAGACATTGATACTAGTAAGCCATCAGGTATACCCACAATTAGTACAAGGGATTTTAAGGATTGTTTCTTAGTGGTTGTACTACAATTGGTAAATCTATTCCAAACATCTGCAGACCTAGCAAGTTTCACATTACAATGGGTGAGGGCGCAGCTCAAGCTACTTCCTAAGACTGGAGATCTAACAAGCATAAAATTTGGAGGCCAATAAGCATCTTGCCTCTGGTTAGAAAGAAAAGATAATGTATAAACATATGATGACTCACATTGATTCAACTAACTTATTGTCAAAGTTTCAGTATGGTTACCGGAAAAACAGGGGAACAGGAGAAGCAGTTTTTTATTTTGTCTCTGATTTATTTAAGTGCAAAGATATGTCACATGTCACAGCAGCCTGTTTCATAGATATGTAAAAGGCATTTGATTCTATAGATCATAACACATTATTGCAGGAAATTGTAAAGGCTGGTTTCCACCACAGCACATTATAATGGCTACACAGCTATCTCCAAACCCATACCATTCAAACGACAATTTACAATAATGCTTAAAATACTGAGGAAAAACTGACCTTCGGCATACCTCAAGGGTCAGTACTGGGTCCTTTGTTGTTTATTCTCTTTCTTAATGATATTACAGAGGAAATACATTTCTCACAGGTCATTATGTATGCAGACGATATTGTACTCTATGCAAATAAAAGAAGAGATAGGATGGCTATCAGAAACCTACAAGTGGACCTTAATAGAATAGGTCTATGGTGTGATAGCAACCTTATGACTATTAATGTTGTGGTTCTCCTCTCCCCAAATAGCACCTTATTTACAAAATCTAGATGTAAATATAAATGGACAGAAACCTAAAGTTGTAAACAAATACACATATCTAGGGGTCATCATTGATAGTAAACTCACTATGGCCTCCTTTTTAAATGGCATTGTAAAAAAAGGCCGCAGCCTCTATTTTTAAGCTTGCAAAAATTAAACATCTTCTAACAGAGAAAGCTAGCATATCGATCTACAAACAGTGTATAGTCCCCATATTTGACTAGTGTTGCTTTATCACTGACTGTGCTATTGTAGCAGATATTGCAAGGTTACAAATAATACAAAACCAGGGATTAAGAATCTGTCTTAAGGTGAAAAAGAGACATGAACCTATTTTGGGGCTGCATGCCAGATCTGATGTACCAATGCTGGAGGCACGGAGAAAGGAGCTGCTCACTTCAATAATGTATAGGAAGGATCAGTTACAGAAAATAGTCTTAGAAGAATTGTATACTCATACAGACAGGAGGACAAGACAGAATGGCGGTATAGACTTCAATCATTCAAAAAAAGTCCACTTTATAGAGGTATAAAATTGTAGAACGAATTACCATGTAAGGTCCAGTATATATCAGTGAAGGAAAAATTCAAAAAGGAGATGAAAAAAACGAGACAGTAGAGATAGGAAAGGTATGAAGGAGAAATATATACAAGAGATGAGACTAGAAGGCAGTAAACTCACTTATGATTAAAGATCTAATGAGTCTTTGCTCTTCAAAGCTGAATATTGTAATGCTACTAACTCATGTCCCACACAACACTGTGATTATTAGTCCAAAAAAGATGAAGAGTGATCCATAAGTACCTCATACATTATCATTTAAAGCGAAACATGTGTTACCTGTTCATTATCATCAAATGAAATTTTTTTATCCCTGTTCACATTGTTTATAGAAATGTTCTTAAAGTGGCAGGCAGGTAAATCGAAATGACTATATGTGATTAGACTTATATTGTACTAGAGATTTCTTGAGATCATACACAAACACAAGCTTTGTAAACCCATTGGATATGCTATTTAGTAATTTACTGGAATTACCGACATACCAACATGATGCCAATATGCTTTTTGTTAAACTGTTTTTATATCTATTCCAGGAAACAATTGTATCAAATCTTGTATATTCTGTCTTCATATTGTAACAGAAATCGTCATGTGTAGTTACAATAAATGCCTATTTACAAAAAAAATTCTCTAAATATCACCTCTGTTTTGATGAAAACAGAAGATATCCATATTAGATCAATATGCAAAAGAAATTCCATTAAATGTTATAAAAGTAAAAAGGAAACCCTTTAGCTAAAGACAAACGAAGCTGATTGACCAATGCCTCAATGCATGCATTTACATGTCGACAACACCTACTGTAAAACCCTAGACATAAGCCAATCTTTTTTCAGCTTCCAAATTCTTAGTTAAGTCCAACTTATTACTGGGGTTTTATTACACTAGATTAAAGAGAAAGTGTTGAAAATTCGGCCTAAAAATCGGCTTATAACCTTTTCCTAAAGGGGCTGGTTCAACAGCATTGGTTGGGTCCAATTTTTGCTAAATCCGACCGATTTTCATATAGCAAATATATGGAAAAAAAAGTTGTCGGATTAAGCCTGTATTCCACTGCCGTCGGTCAGCCGAGATTTCACTAATCTGACTGATTTTTACTATACTTTTGTATAATCAAAAATAATCGGATTAGCAAAATTTTGGCCGACCGAAGGCAGTTGAATACCCGCTTTAGCAGAAAATGGACCTAACCCCTGACTTATGTCTGAGGTCAGCTTATGAAGGGGGTTTTACGGGAGTAAGGCATTTTTGATGGTCCCCCATATATATTAGCATGGAGCGGAAGTCCAAATGCACTGAATGCTCTGTCTTTAGCTTTAGGAATCCAAGATGTCTTTTTTTTTAATTTTTACTGAAAGCATGTCCCACCTCTTCTAATTTAGAATATTCCGAAACAAAGAAGATATAGTGAATAATTAAAGATGTTGCCCGAGATAAGAGAAAAGACAGAACACTTCTTACAGCATTGCATGAGGACTAATGAAGATGGATACTCATTTAACATCTTAGTCATTTAAGCAGTATACCAAGAGGTAGCATCTATCATCTTGCCTCATGGGTTTTACCTGAATTAAAATTGGAATCCTATGCCAAACCCATAGATCATCCTTCTGTACTGCATCATTGCCAACCAAACACCTATGCTCCGTGTGTGCATCATTTAGAAAAGAATTCCATTTAGAATACTAAGTGGGCAAATATGATAATAGCCTCCTAACCATGATTAGGTGTCTCTGCTGCTGATATACATTCTATTCTGGAGTAGACCAAGGAGAGGTTGGAATTGATGTGTTTCTCTAACAGCAATGATAAATACTGTTTTTCACAATTGGTAGGCAATTGGTGAATCCCTATTCACGGAACATAGACCTTGCTGTTGTACAGGTGCAGGCTCACACATCTTAAGTGACACCCTCTGCAAAATAAAGTATTGTGTCACAGGTGCAAAAAGAACCCATTTCCCAGGACATGCAACATATATTCAGTCTGTGTAATGAACATGCCTTATGTACATACATGTATATGGACCCCGAGGGTGGTGTCTGAGCTACTATTCATTATGTGCGTAGCTGTTTGTATCTTTGATGGGAGTAGTAGGATATAAACATTTGTTTTAATATGTTCCAGTCACCACCAAGCAGCCGTTCTCATAGTATTGCACTTCTCAAACCACACATTCTGGTCATTACTTTTATATCGGGATGGAGACAAAAGGCATGGCCATTTTATCACCAAATACTTTGTTCAAACTGTTTGACTGATAATCCTGACCCACCTGTCATTGTTTGACATCAATTTCAAATGCAATTTGAACTGCGTGCTTGTGAATGTGATCCTCATCATGATATTGTGACCTACAGCTCTTGTTATGAGGGATTGTTTCTTATTGTCCAATGCAGCAGAATGAATTAATGGCTCGATGATGCTACTTTAAACGTACATAATGGATATTTGGTTACAGTTACCTGATAGTTGGCACCATGATTACACTTGCCAAGGTCAAATAAAGCCTGACCGACAATCATGAAAGCTTTCATCAATTGTTTGTCATACAGTAGAAACCCATATTCAATTGGTTGAGTGATCATTGTACACCATTAGGTCAATAAGTGCCTAATGTCATTGAGGACAGGTCCCTAGAAACTCTTCAAGACGAATAAATTTAATACCTTATAATATGAGATATAATCTCTTCTTAATTTCCTATAATTAAGTAGCTGAAGTAGGAGGTAAGCTTACAGGCGGGTAAAGTAAATATTCCTTTATTTATACTGGATAATTTACAAGGGCCACAGACCCGCTTTGAGTAATTCCAGTGGTGCGTCATAGGTGGAATAGGACGGACGACTTTTCATTGAACTTATAGGTAAATATGAATATTTTGAGTGCCCACATGTATCAGGGATGCATCAGCATATCTTAAAAAGGTGGCAGTGCCTTATGGGCTGTAAAGACTTGTGGTAGTAAATAATCAATAACGCCAATGCATCAGGTACATTAGATGCCCCAGGAAGGCTGTAAAACTTACAGGGGGGGGTGGGGAGGATCTTGATTTTAGAGACGGTGGGGGGGCTGTAAGGCGGGGATATGGGTAGAGGATAGTACGGTGGGGGGGGGGTGAGATTAGAAGAGGGCAGTGGAAGAAGGTCTCCCATGGTTAATATATAGGATAGAGATAAGTAAGGAGGAGATAGTGTGAGAGAGGTGGTTTCATTGTATGGTGTAATATATCCACAACAATGGAGATTTGTGGAAATGTTTATAATTTTTGGTGTGTCAGGGGTCAAGGAGACAATTTGTGAGGGCGGGTGTCTATTCCCCTGAACCCCACGGGTTCCCTCGGAATAACTACAATTCTACTTCAACTTAGGAGAGAGGTAAGTCTCGTATAATTATAAAATTATTCCGAGGACACCCTTGGGGTTCACGGGAATCGATGAGAGATTCAGATCTTAATTCACCCCTGAACAGAAAATTTAAGAAAGAGTTTAAGAATACTACCTTTATTATACGGTTCACACTACCAAGTAATATCAGAAACGTTCTACCTGAAATAGCGTCTAATGTCTTCAGCGTTTACGTATGGTTGCTTGCAAGAGTTTGCCGCTAACGTTGGTTACATCAGTGTCAATGTTTTTATGGTAAAACTTTGCAAATATTTCAGCGTTTTTCCATCTGGCCTGGCGTAGGAGGAGGTTCATGTTTGCTCCTACTGCCAGTGCCCCAGAGGCAGCTGGCCCTCTGGTCGAGTGTGCTCCATAAGTCTCAGCTGTTTTGATGCCAAACTTGGTAGTGTTTATGCCCAACTTAGCCAGTGTGGACATGACCCACCTAGAGAGGCTCTGCCAAGTTATGGGCACGTAAGGAGAGATGAAACTTATGAATAATTGTTTCTCTCCAGTTTTCAGGCGTAACTTCCTGGTCCTATCCATGTACTCTTTCAAGCAAGCCACAGGGCTCTTCAGCGAAGGACCGCAGGATCAGGGAGTCCAGCAGGTCCCCCAGCCTGTTGTACTTCAAGAGCGACTTTTGACAGAAGATGACATAATCATCTTCTTTCATCATTCTATCAATATAGAGACTCATGATGGTTTGGCCTCTATGTGCTGTTACCAAAAGTAAAAGCATTGACAACTTAAAGGACAACAGGTTTATGGATAGCTTAGAGTTTTCCCCCAAACTGGTGATTTCTGTGAAGACCTTGTGCACGTCCCAAAACGTGTCATGTTTGGGCTGTAGTGGGTTATGCTTGTATGACTCCTTGAGCACTAGGCACACATTTTTATGTTGGCATATTGAGTTGTTTTCAATTGATGGTAGAAGCGTTGATAAAGCAAACCGTGCAGTGTTTATAGCACTGTAACTGTAACCTTCTTTCTGTAATTCCTAAAGAAACATGCAGATTTATGGTATCGTAGGGCCTAGAGTAGGGATGTTTTGTTCTTTACAAAATTCACATCATTTCCTGACATACACATTATATGCTGAGTGAGTACAGGTTCTCCAAACATCCAGTATCAGTTCAACTGTTTCAGGGTCATAACCTTCTTCCGTCAGCGTTTTGGTGAGTAGAAACGCCAGGCCACCAAACCTAGAGAGGCTCTGCCGAGTTATGACCACGTAAGGAGAGATCCTTTGGATCCTGTCTCGGTTTCTTGGTTGACTGTGTTGTCCTAGGTTTCCGTTGGCCCTTCTGAACCGCATTCTCTCCAGACTGCTGCCCTACAGAGTCCCAAACCAGGGCTGGCCCGGCCAGTACTGTGTCAGATGGTTGTAGTGTCAGGCATTGTACCACTCTTCCAACCAGACTGAAAGGAGGGAAGATGTAAGAACACCATTTAGTCCATGTCACAGAAAAAGCATCTGTTCCTGATGACTCAGGTTCAGGGTTCCAGGACACAAATGCATCTAACTTATTGTTAGTACGGGATGCAAAAAGGTCTATGTCCAGGGCCCCCCCACCTGGCACATATCTTAGCAAAGATTTTAGCATTAAGCTCCCATTCAATGTCGTCTCAGAAATGGCAAGATTTGAAATCCGCTAACACACTCTCGACTCCTGGATTTTACCCCACCACTCTTTCTAACGTAGGCTAGGGCAGTGGTGTTATCTGTTCTGACATTAACTGTAATGCCCTTTTCTGGGACGAGGGCCTGGAGACCTAGCAGGATGGCTCTGAGTTCTTTCACATTAGTGTGTAGGACTCTTTCTAGGAGTTAACACCTACCCCCTGTAGGTATTGGTCCGCTGTGGGCAACCCAACCCCCATCAAATGCGTCTGTGCATAGCTCTGTGTCAGCACCTTCCTTTCTTATTTTTTTCGAAGCCATTGGGAGGCGGTCACACCACCAACCAATGTCTTCTAGGCCCCCCCTCGCCTATGTACATAGTTGCATCAAAGTTGCTGGCACACTTTTCCAGGGCTATGTTCTTTTCCCATTCGAGACGTTTGATATGGGCAGGTCCGCATTGCAGCCCTGGTGAGTTTGAGGTCATTAGAACTACCATCCCCGCTATCTGCTGAATGGTCGGTGTTTGTACAGATAACACCTCAGCTACCACCCTGTTGAATTCATCAATTTTATCCCTGGTGGGCATAACTGTCATGGACAGTGAGTTTAGTAAGAAATCCTAAAAAGATGATTTCCTGAGTAGGGGTAAAGACTGATTTGTCATTATGGATTACAAATACCAATTTATCCAGCTCATGTGCCAACACCTTGGTAGTGTGTGCACACTTTTCTGGAGTGTCTGCCTAAATGAACGAGTCATCCAAGTACAAGAAACATTCATGCCCCACTTCCCTCAATTTTGCAAAGATTGGGGTGAGAAGTTTAGTGAAGATTCTTGGGGTGCACGCTAAGCCATTGGGCATGCCTTTGAATTCATAGATTTTGTTCTTCCAATTGAAGCACAAATATTTTGTTCTTCCAATTGAAGCACAAAATATTCTTCTCTTACTAGGACTGAGTAATACGCATCTTTGAGGTCTATGGATGTCATCCAACAACCTTAGTTCTACTGCTGTCTGAAGACTATTCATTTTAAAGTGTGTGTACTCCACACTTTCATTCATCTTTGACAAATTTAGAATGAGCCTAAAAAGGGGCGTAAAAAGACGCTAGACTAAAATTGATCTGGTTTTGAAGGAACTTGGTAAAAAACTCCCTTTCCCTCTAGCTTTGCTACCTGAACATGCACCTCTGCCTATTCTGATTTGCTTAATGCAAAAGGACTTGGGACAATGGCTTGGTTTGGGACCGAATCTTCAAAGGGAATAGTGACCCACCCCTCTTACCATTCCTAAGACCCAAGGGTCTTTGGTGATGGCAGCCCATTTGGAAACATAACGGGAAATACTACCAGCAACAAATTTTTGAGCAGTAGGTACAGAAGGAGAGGGACTCACCTGCTTGTGCGAGGCCTCTACTTCTGAAAACCTGGTTTATTTGAAGTGGCATTGCCCCCGCCGCTGATGGTGGTCAGGGTCTGGGTTGTCTTGGGGTCGAAACTCGTGGGGCGGAGGAAAGACTATGGGGAAGCGTGGAAACCCCATCCCCATGAGTGCAGCTGGATTCATTCCTCTCGGGAAGTTGGTGTTCTATCACTTAGCCGGGAACCTTCGCTGCTGTTGCTGATTGTGTTTGTAGGCATAATTAGCCTTGCCCGGTGCCAGCTGCTGTTTGTCTATTTTATCCGCCATCTTATGGGCCAAATCCACCACCTTTATGGCCTCCTCCAGATCTCCTCCGAACAGGAACTTGGGTTCTAACCCCTCTTCTTGAGGATGTGCTCACCATACTTAGCTATGCCCATAGGCTTAAAGAGGTCTTTACGTCTGACAGTGTTGGCGTTGACCCTGCTAACTATGATTTGCATACCATTAGCAAACGGGTATGAGATTTTGTCGAGCTGCTTGTACAACTGCCCTCAGGATATCCACAAATCCATAACAGGCACAAAGGCCACAATAATACTATTGCCAAAGTACTTTATAACCAGTAGAAAGAATGACCCTAAACCGATACGCCCTCATATGCATAAATATCAAATCATTGGACAGCATAATGTTTTTCGTTTCAATCTCTCCAAACGCCATCCTCTGCATGTCCTTGATAGCTGAAAGTCATCGTCGACTCAGTGGCGCACCCCCAGCAGGATTCAAACCTGCGTCTCGTACGTACGACTAAACGCATCCGCACCAAAGCGGCGCCTACAGGATTCGAACCCACGATCTCGAGTTGTACAAAGGAGCCAGCCCCAGCCGCGCGGCGTTTGGAGGAACTAACACAGGGGTTTAGTCCACTAGGCCACTGAGCCGAGGGTCTGACCCGGCCGGGCTTAAGGGGTGTCAATCCGGCATAGAGGGATATGTGAGCAAATTATGTGCGATTCTGCCTGTTTAAGAGCAAAAGACTCCACAAACACTGGTCTGTTAGGTGCAAGGGGGCAACAGATCGACCAGGGAATGCCTAAAGCTTCAAAATTTGAACATTTTGGCAACAGGGGTTGCAGATGAGTCCAGACCTGGAGGGCCCAGGGAGAGGGATGCGACCATGACCTAGTTCCTGGCGTCGATCCAGGACTTAGGCGGATGGCCTAAAAAATCCCAAATACCTACAAATCTGCTTAACAAGAGTGTTTCCGGGGGGAACCACAGTTTCAGAAGACATTCAGGATGGTCCCCTTGAAAGGGGGAGGAGAGCAAAACAGGAAAACTGTACTTACCATGCAAAGTTACTGCTGTAGATTTCAGACTGACTTATGTTTATCACGCGGGAATCCTGACTGACTGATCATGTGCGT
Source organism: Acholoe squamosa (assembly GCA_949317995.1). Classification (NCBI taxonomy): domain Eukaryota; kingdom Metazoa; phylum Annelida; class Polychaeta; order Phyllodocida; family Polynoidae; genus Acholoe; species Acholoe squamosa. The sequence goes on from OX439041.1 coordinate 71,644,080, forward strand.
ATCCACCTCTCGTCGATTCCCGGCAACCCGGAGGGTTCCTGAGAAGGGTATTGAGTACACCATAGTTGTATGCTACTCTCTACACCAAGTAGTGGCTAAGTAATGATCCAACAGTTAAGTTCATGAAAAAAAACACATCTTTTTTATAGAAGCATCTCTACTGTGAAAATATTGATCTACCTCATAAACCTGCTTTATTGTAATCATGGAACGCAAACATGGCTAATGCTTGAGATGTGCTTAGATGCTGCTTCCCATGACATTGCGCACTTTGGATAGTCCATGATGATTTAGGAGGCAATGCGTAGGAAAAAGGGGTTGCAGACATCACTCATGTCTGCAAAATAATCTTGTGGATCATCTTCCGATCTTTTTATCGCCGTCATATAAAAAACTTTTCCGATTGATTATGATGAAAAGACTCACCACAGATTCATGTACAGTGATGACTACTTGATGTGTGTTTATGAAATTCATTCTTCACTTAACATGTTAACCCACCACTCTCCCATTACCTGTCAAAACCAGATGACATGTTAATCAGTAAAAACACATTTGCTGCTGCAATTTAAATTCTTTATATTAGGGTATTGTGCTTAGCTTTTGAGCACATTTTCTTTATTTTATTTCATTTATAATACTCTCCAAGAGTCTTTTCCTATTGCACACAGGTCCTAGATGTAATGTGTAAAGGTCTAGAAAAAGTAATAAAGCAAAGTACCACTACTGCAGCTGACTACCGCTCAGCTCATCTCAGCACATATCTTAACCTTGAGATTGTCAATTATCCCTATCATGCCATTCCTCAGATGCATCCCTCCAATATGTACAAAGTTGCACCGAAACCTGTAGGGTGTTTCTATGTAGGATGATTCATACAAAAAGTTCTTATTGTTCAATTTAATAACTGAGTAGTTTTCAAAAGTGCTTGTTTCGCAAGGCATTCACTGCTCTATAAATGTCACTGTTTCCTTTTCATTGAATAACCCTCTCAATGTTGTATGCGTTCAGTAGATCCATAACCTTTTAGACAAGTATCAAAACTCCTGAACTGCAGTAACATGATACTTTACAGTTGATTACATGTAGACAGGTCCATAATCCATAGCTGCCTCCAAGTAACAAAACACACATGTTTTGTATGGAATTTCAGGCTGAAAAGACGTATAGTGAAACATTGAGGTAATTCAACACAAGCAAGCTTTTCAAAAGTGTAATGAATCTGAGATTATTTTACAGTTCGCCAACAAAAGCTGACAATGCACAGTATTATTTTATTGGGAGAGACAATGGGAATGTGACCAGGCTAAAAGGGGAGAAATGCAATGGGATAAGACTATGTTTGTCTCTGATAATAACCCTTCTTAAGTTCCCAGCTCCTGTCACTGACCTGTTGACACCTTTACTGAAAAAAGTCTTCCTGACAAAATGACATGTATATCCATGTCAACTTGATTTGACACATAGAGCACATGTCATTGGGACATGGCACATATGTCACCATGACAACTGTCTTCATTACGCATGTCAAGTGGAGTTGACAAACCAAATGTGAGAGTGTCAACCTCATTCAACATGCCTTTCATGCATGTCATGTGGGAGACAATCGTGACCTGTGCAGTATGGGTCAAAGCAATCAGTCTTCTTTTCTCTGTGATTTTAGAAGCGAATGTACCATCTAATCCTAGTAAATATTTGGAAATTAAAATACTCCAATTCTCTTGGCAATAGATACAACTAGCACAAGAAGATAATAGCATTAGGCACTACACTATTATTACCTTTTCACGTTCAAGGACAAAGGGTAGTGCAATGGAGCCCCTAATAGGACATGGCAAAAATATCTTTTTCATGCAAAAGATATTCCTGCGGGTACAGGAGTATTTTTGCTGGTACAACAAGGATTCCTGCGGTTACAGGGCTATTCTTGTAGGTACAGGAGGATTCTTGCGAGTATAGGAGGATTCCTTCAGGTACAGGAATATTCCTTCGGGTACAGGGGTATTCCTGCGGGTACAGGAGTATTCCTGCGGGTACAGGAGTATTCCTGCAGGTACAGGGAGGATTCCTGCGGGTACAGGACTACTCTTGTGAGTACAGGAGGATTCTTGTGAGTGGAGGATTTCTTCAAGTACAGGAATATTCCTGCGGGTACAGGAGTATTCCTGCGGGTACAGGAGTATTCCTGCAGGTACAGGGAGGATTCCTGCGGGTACAGGACTACTCTTGTGAGTACAGGAGGATTCTTGTGAGTGGAGGATTTCTTCAAGTACAGGAATATTCCTGCGGGTACAGGAACATTCTTGCAGAAACAGGAGGATTCTTGGGGGCACACTCATATCCTTTGGAATGATGAAGATGATGATGACAATAAACTCTTCAAGCTCCAAAATGAATGTTTCTGTACCCACAAGAATCGTTTCTGTACCTGCAGGAATATTTTCCATACCCATGAGAATGTTTTTGTACCCACAAGATTCTTTTTGTATCCGCAAGAACAGTTTTTGAGGAAATTCCTTTTTTGCATGTTTTTCTTTAAACACTCAAAATGTAAGAATTTTCCTGTGCCCACAGATCTTCCTTCATTTGTAGGATTCTTCCTGTATCCGCAGGAATCAGTCTGTATTCCCAGGAATCTTCCTGTACCCGCAAGAATTGTTTCTGTACCCACAAGAATTGTTCAGTATCTGCAAGAATTGTCCAGTATCCGCAAGAATTGTTTAGTATCCGCAAGAATTGTTCAGTATCCGCAAGAATATTTTTTCTGGTGAAATATTTTGTTGTTGGCATGTCCTCTTAGGGGCTCCGTATATTGCAGCATGCGTCCTGCCTCGTCTTTCTTTAATTATCACATGGGGATGGATATTACTGTTTCTAGGCTGTGACCTTAGGCGTTCAACTTTTCAGTCAAATTATGTTTTGCTTGAAGTGTAAAATTAGTCCTTTATTTAGTGTAATGTGAAGGCCGGAATAGTGTCTTAAGCATCTAGATGTTAGGAAGAAAATAGATGTGAAGTGAAGGGGTTTGTGAACTCCATGAATATATAAAGTGTCCTCTGGGGCTGTATCAGGCGGGGAAGGTAGTTACTTTTTAAGGGCTTTGACATCTCTTGTTTCAGGGTTGTCCTTGACAATAATGTTGATGGAAGTGTTATATTTACAGAATTTAGTAAGTTTAAATTGCTGACACCTGCCTTTTTTCCTCATTACTGCTTAGTAAACACTACCTGTGTGTTGTTACACTATCAACTGTGAATGTATGCAATATATAATGAATGGACTTGAACGAATGCCTTTCAGGGGATGATATAGGCACAACGCGAATCGGAGTGCCTATATAAAGCCCCTGAAAGGCATGAGTTCAAGTTTATTATTACACATTGCGTTTATAGCATGTTTTTCCACCACTAATTATATCTATTTACCTTTAAAATTGATAGAATCCATTGATTTCTGTTTCTAGTTGACTAGTAGGCCCTCCGCCATCTTAGTTTCATGTTGACTTATAGTTAACCTGGCGACCTGGTGCAACTCCCATTCTCGTAGGCCTACCACTAAGGATACAATAGGACACGCCTGTGCCAGTCTAAAGGCTAATACATTCTTAACAAGTCAGATGGAGCCACATGTATTATTGACAGAATGGAGAAGACACATGGCCGCATGTCTGCTTCGAAAGTTTATAATTTTTTTATATTAAATACAGCCTTAATATCAAGGAATCTACCCGACAGAGAGTTAGAATAATGTTTCAAGGATGTTCTGTCCAAACCATGGCATCTCATTTGTTATATGTGCTTCACAAATGGAGGATTTGAGTTGGTGTCAACTCATTGTCAAGGTATGTCCGGTCCACTGTCATTTTGGGTTCCTCTCTCCCAATCAATGCAAACTAGTTTATCCACTTTTAGAACTCAAACCAGTGCTGAAACGCTATAAGCATGCTATAAGTCCACATAATGTTCTCTACATGAAATAAAAGCCTAGATTATTTCATTGGCATTAGACATTTTAAAATTTTTCCTGCTTTTTCAATATTCACATCCAACTCCAACTCCTCATCTTAGAAATGAAATGAATAGTGTAAGTGAGAGGAAGTTCCATCTGCCAGAAATGAGGATGATGCCCTCCCATTTACACTACCCTTCCCTTTGACTATAAGCACTCCCGTCATATTGCACTCTAGATCTGTTCTGCTTCCTATAATGATCCGATTTACCTAGATTGCCAATTAAAGCCACTAAATTAATTGAGTAGGATCAGAGAAGGCGATGGGATAAAAATGAACACAAGTGAATTAAAATATCCTCTTTGCTGTCACGCAAGTGTCCTTACTTGGTAATACATTGGCGTCTGACTGAATGAGGTATCATGCCATTCTTACTACTTCTCTCAGCATCAAGGATGACTTGACTCAAGGCAGCTTTATGAGGAGCATTAGCGGAGGGCTTGAACCTGCTGTTTCAAAGTTTTAACCATTTGGTTTTCCTGAGATATTTCTTTCATTTGCTGTTCCAACACATGATTATTGGACACAACCATATAATTAAATCAAGAGGTTCAATTGGGTAAATAATTTGAAATTACATAAAGCTGTTTTTAAGAGCAGAATAGTGTTAGTGTCACTATTATGGTCACCTACAGATTAAAGCTTGTACGTCTCCAGAGGCCCAGAGTAAGTCTAAACAGCTGCTACTGACACACATAGCGTTGATGCAAGATCAGCTAAAATAACGACAGCATTAACCAATTTTAGGACGATGCGTAGGAGTGGAAAGCTGCCTGCAGGGTAAGGAAACATCGCATACATTAGTACAAGGATTAGCTAAGTATCCAGGAGGAGCAACAGTAACCTGTGATTTATGCATAAGACTTAGGGTGTAATTCTACATTTTGTTGCCCCTGTATACAACTCATAGAAATAACCTAACCTAAATTGTAACCTATAGCCTTACTTAATTTGGCAATTATATCCCTTGTATGAGTCAGCTCCAGGAATGCGTCTCTTTCCATCTAGATACACTGTGTGGTGAGTTAAGCATATTCTCCTTGTAGGCAGCTGTACATTTTGTACTAAATGACTTAAAAATTCAAAGTATGAGGCAACTGCATGCTTTCCCTGAAAGCATCCAGCCAAGGTCCATATATCTTCAAAGTCCCTTGGATGCCCTGGGAGATAATAAGGGACAAATCTTTATCTCTTTTCTCTCACATGAGTGTCCTTGTTGGGAGATAGAATGGCTATCTTGGTAATGACCAGAAGTGTAGACAGAGAAGAGATCAAAACATCTAATGGCACTTGAAGCTTCACCATCAAGGTCATCTATAGGTCATGTGGAAGTAAATGCTGCCCTCTCGTGAGTCATAAGCATGGTATTCAGGCATGCACTAAAGGGTGTTCTGACTGTTGATTGTGTGTGAGGTATTGTTTTATCAAAATGCAGACCCATGATGCCTAAACATGACACAAGTATCTCATGGCTAGATTGGAATCAGCTCAGTGTCCAGGAGGGCCATCAGTCACTTGTGATTTACGTGGAGGTCTTAGCACAATCACAATCCACACTTTCGTGCATTGGAGGAGTTCCAGTGTAACCCCAATGCTTGCATACCAGACATTTTTCTCACAACTCTCATGGGGATTCCTCTCGAATCAAGTCAACTGGGATTTCTTCATGATGTCATAGGTTACCCGAACCATTTTAGACAATATCAATAAGTGAAAAGGATATAAGGCTTTATATACTGGATATGGATTAGTGACATATGACAATCATCTGGGAAGGTTAAGACCCCTCAAATAGATAAAGAAGACGAGGTGAAGGGAGATCTACATGAATAATGCATACTGTTATGAGATAATGAGGCAGCTCATATCCATTTACATTGTCTATATCATGGAAGCATCCGTGCATATATGCTATATATATCATCACAAGCTGCCTCTGTACAGGTTTGGGTGAAATATAGCATCACAGATATGCTAAGATAATACCTCTACAACAAGGGTTATGCTAATCCTGTGAATGTGAAAACAAGCAGACATGCACTGGCTTTAGTCAGAGAAGTCACTGCAAGGCCGACGGAAATTGTCAGACTGGCACACCAAATAACTGGCCGGAATGCTAGAGCTTGTACAGTTTGTAAATCTGGGTGTAAATTCTGTTCAATTTCGAAGACTTAAATGCATGCTTAGAATTGTCAGTTATTTTTTTTCAATTTTTTCTGCCTTGAAAATAACAATCTAAGCCCTTTCATTCTTGGATTTCAGTTACTCTAGGGGATTTACTTTTATATCTGGGCTTCCCTAGCCCACTTAAAAGGGTCTATTTCTCCTCTTTCCTATTCTCTCGGATGTGTGTGGTGCACATATGCGCGGGCACTGACACATTCCTCTGTGAAAATGTGTAATGCAGTTTTCACCATGAATATGACCTTAGCTGTCGAAATGGCGTTAAACATCAATTACTCACTCACTCACTCTCACTCCCTTTTATATCCTTTGGTGGAAGGGGTTAGAAAATCTGCAGTTCTGCCCAAATAAGTCAAGGTCTGCAGGAGAAGAAAACCTGCAGGACTGAATGGACTGTGTTAGGAATTTCGTTTTCATATAGACTGGGCATGTAGGAAATTGTATCTGTTGATTGAGCTTTATACGTGGTCCTGATTATGGGATTGTGATTGATGATAATAATAGGTGCACTGAAACTTTAGAGGGTTCTTTAGGTGAGACAGATTGTCATTACACCAAGAGGTTAATACCCCCCCCCTACCTCCAACGGTTGTAGTGTAGGCCAATCTTGTGGGTTTTATATGACATTGCCATAGTCTACTATCCATATAGCCCATGGAAGCACACCCAGAAATAGCCACTGCTATTCCCATCGTCACAGACTACCATCACAATAGTGATAGACTTGGATTTGTCTACGATTGCATAGGGGGTGGTGGGAGGCCATTTAACCTCCAGCATTTATATATGTGGGCACTACTGCAGGCACTCCACTTTCAAAGCCAGCTTCCAGTCAGACTTCAAGATTGATGATGCTGGTTTGTGTTGGTGGTGCTCAATCTCACACGGAGCTATCTGTCATCAAATTTTAGTTGAATCCTGTCACCCGATCAGACCATCAAACATCAGAGCAAGTTGACAAAAAAAAACCTGGTTTTAGTTGAGTTAACTAATTGTAATCATCTTTTAATGTAAAAATGAAATAGACAGCTCTCACAGAGTAAGAGAATGGAAGGGCTTCCTGAATGTCAGTAGCGGTCATAAAAGATCATTTGGCCATCATTTTGTAGTTCGCCATTAGACTTCACTTAACCCCAGGTGGTTGAATTGTAAACTCAGTCTCCCTCTCTCGTGTCTGCGGATTTTGGGTCCCCATATTCTGGGGAATACTACTACGCCCTCCTGCCTACCTGCCTACATTTAACCACTACAGCAACCAGCGCCCAGAACTACTTTTACCCAGAAAAGCTGGTTGCAAGAGACGACTCACGCTAGTGGTCGAGCTGGGGCCAGATTGTGGTACACTAGAAGCCTACTCAAGTCATGGGATCTGAACTGGACTACAACATGGTAATTGGAGGGCAAACTACTCATTGACCTCTGCTGTGTTGCATCACACTTAGTCAGTGCAATTTGGGAACTCTTGTTATAGTGTGCGCCTTGTCTTAACTGCAAATTGTAAGGGTTTTAACAAGTCATTGCCCCTTCCAATATCACTGTTGAAATCACAGTGACCTCTCAATCTTGCAATTTATATACTATAAGAAACGTGCATAGCTGTTTTCAAATCACTATGCCATTTATTTTGATATCGAAATCGCAAGCTAAAATGGGAAACACAAATGGAATAAAACCAAGAGTAAACTGTGTTTATGAATAATGCAGAAGATATTGCATTGTATTGCAAAGGATTAAATCACAGAGTGAAACTAGGGTTAAAAATTGAAGGGAATAAGTACAGCTGCTTGTCTAAGCTTTCACCTAAGTTTCTGAGTTTTGCTACAGGATCCGAAATTTTCAATTATGCAAGAGTACATGTAAATATCTAGATAATAATTTGACTCCCAGTCTGAAAGATCTTCTTTGCCATTGTATCTCCCTGTGGTTGTTATACCTCTTGCAATATACAGGGAGTCGGGATAGATTGCAAAAGATTGCGGAATCTGTCCTGTAAAAATTGCATTTTGGGATTTGACCTCCTAACTTGAATCACCTTGCATTAAGATAGCAGAAAAGTTGCAGAAGTTGTGAAGTGTGGCAATATATACACCAAAAATAAATTCCCTTGTAGAAATTGATCATTCCTTTATGTGCCCCCCCCTATGTCGTACTTTGTTGGTACAGATTGAGTCCACATATATATATATATATATATATATATATATATATATATATATATATATTCCTTTTCAGTTTTGGCACGGGGAAGAACCTGAAGCTTCTAGAGAGGTAGGTATTACTATTTTTCATCTGTCATCTATCATCTATCACCAGTAGATTTTTTTATTTGAGTTTTTAAAATTTTTACCTCATCTTTTGATAAACCTCCTCCTTTTCTGAGACAAAGAGCGCTTTGATTGCTCAAATATAGCATTTATTTGCTCCTTCACAAGATTCCTCCAATAAAATATGCATTAATGAGGAATTGGGGTCTGTGGGTAGCGCCTTTAATTATCTCTCGTTCTAACTATTTTCTTATAAGAAACGTTTCCGTAGATATCAAATAGACCCAGGATAACACATCGTAACAGGGGCCGGTCTGTTCATAATAACGTCTTGATGCAACCACAAGTTATGTGATGGCCATAAAAAAGACATGCCGAACAAAAATCCAATTTTCGCAGTTTGAATCAGCCTTATCATTTGGTTTCATGTACGTGTTTTGCATTGATCACATACTACAAACAGGACTAGTGCTGTGAATATGGTTACAAATATTACCACTTTTCTTGACACTTTTTCAAAAGTCTAAAGTATTTTGGAGGCAATGTGAGATAAAAGACCATTTCAGAAACCAATCAGGATGGATCTGTAATATAAGCTCCCGGATCACATTCCACTCATGTCATTTCCTTCTGGCAGATTGGCTTCTTTTTCTGCATCATTCTTGATTTTCAAGATGGTTTTGACTGTTCCGATGTTGAAAACACTTGTCAATATTTTATCAATTCAAGCTAATTGATTACTACCTATCTCACAGACAAATAGATTCATGTATGCAGCTCTCGTAGTAATGGATTAGCTTCTGTTAACCTAGTATCAATGCATTGGGTTAGTATCAATTTTGCCGCACCCTGCAGTACCCTGTAAAACCTCGTCTAAAAGCCAAACTTTTTAGTGACATATTTTGTATAGTATAAGGTGAATCATTTCCTTCAAATCCAAATTTTCAAGATGAGATACATAAGGACAATTATTCATAAAAATATTTCAGAAGCTTTCTCATTAATCCTGAAAAAATCCCTCCGCTAGAGCTGTTGAGATCGGTCTTTAGGTCAGGTTTGTTACAGTAGTATCTTTACCTATGAGGCACATCATTAAGCAAAGAGAAACAGATGTAGGGGCTGGCATCGTTGTATATAATTATATTAGTGCGGTTCATCCGAGAGACGTGTTCGTGTGGTGCTCGTTCCTTCTATGCCAACTAGGTGTCGCTTTGCGATACCCGGCTGGTACAAGAGGGGGCAGCACCATGCCTCGCATCCAGCTTCTACTAAGAAGCCGGACGAGCCGCAGAAGGGGACTGGAAGTGGTCCAGTCAAGACATTCTGCCATAGACTGTAAACAGAGTTGAATAAAGTCCTACCCGAGAGGTAGGGGTATTCGGGGCTTTGCCCAACCCGAATCACTCGTGTTGTGTTGGTGTCTTTAGTGATAAGCGAGCCAACAAGCCACCCAACATAAAGTCGATACGAACCATTACACAAGCATATAACAACAGGGGTTGATCCTTACACATAAAAGGTTATTACAGTTGTGTTGATACCTAGTATGGATCATTTAATGAATTTATACATTAATTTCATTCCAAAGTCAGTGCTAGAGGGCATCATGCTAATGACTATACATCTTCTTTCATCTTGAAACAGGAAATGATTGTCACTGGTTTGTTTTCAATTGACAGGGCCCAATGAATGGTGGCACTGAGGGAAGTCAAACGAAACCACCTTATCTTGCTTCCCAAGTCCAGTCTGCTGGAGGTCATTTGACAATGTTACATCTTTGAAGCTAGTAATACAGAAAGGTGTGCTTCATTAGCTCTTTGTCTGGCTGATGCCTGTGATCTCAGTGATAATCTAATATAAGCATCAACTTCCTATTTTTTAGGTATACTTTCTTTTATTACGGAAAACATCTATTCCCTTACCTTGCCACATCAATGATTCTGTAGTCCCACATTCAGAAAGAACATATTCTTTCGATGCAGGGACAGATAACCTTAATCCAAAATAGGCTTTTTCTTTTATTAAAAAGTGCTGGACGCTATTTCCATATGGCCTAATGTCACGATCTCCTCAATACTAAGATTATCCAGAGTGCGATGTTAGGTTGAATCAATAGAATATCCTGGCTTGGAAGGCTTGCTGTTTGCGCACTGGAAGAAAGAGTGATATAATCTGATTCATGTCAAATATTACACACCTAATTGGGTGAAAGAGTCCTTCAAGGCTACCAAAATAGCTAAGCTGTAAATATGGTATTGGTTTGCTGTTTATTTGATAAATTCCGAAATGATCAGGGCAGATGGATTGTACATAGGTAGGGTGTACTTTGTTATTTTCACTTTTTTTCTTTCACTTCACTCATTTTTACTCAGGTTTTGAAAATAATAGCAAACATGTAGGTACACTAGATGTCTCACACTACTTATCTGACTGCCCCAGTTAACGTAAAACAGCTAAATTTTCTGACTGAAACAGTGTTTTTGGTTAGGGATAATCAGTGTTAGGACACCTCAAATGTGATGCAGATTATTAGCTTTGATACAAAAAAAAGGTGAGGCCTTGAGCACAAAATGGTACAAAGGTGTCAAAGGGCATCTTTGTGATCTGATGAGGGCACTCATATAGCGTACTTGCTTCAACACAGTGGTGTCAATGGCAACTAGCACACACAAAAAAAAATCCACTATTGTTAGCTGTGGTCAAAAATAATGAATTAAGTTTTTATCTAAAACTGAATTTATACAAGTACACCATCAAGATAGAGCCTTATCTACGTCCATATGATGGAGATAGGGAAGAAATCACAATGTCCTTAGCCCTATTCTTATTCTGACACCTAAATATAACGGGCTCATGTGTGATTCTAAGGACAAGAAGCAAAATAGTAATATGGAACATTAACATAGTGATATTATTTAGAAAAAAAACAACATTTTGTGTGGGTTATTTAAGGCTATACATTTATGCTTGCATCTACTGCTCATTTTAAAAACATTGCATGATATAACTACATCTACCTATGGACCAGTGTCTATGGTGGAAATCAATCATTTAAGGTTACTGCTCAGTGACATCCCACTTCCCTATTTCTGACAAGGATCCCTATATGTGTAAACACAATAAGGAAGGCCATATATCACCCTGTTCTTGCACAGAGCTGAGGCATCTAATTGTGTCTGTTTACCATCATTGACCTTTTAAGGCTGCATGGTGCCTACAACCACTACAGGACATCATTCCTGTGGTATACACATGGACGTGGAAAGCAGGGGGACAGGGGGACATGCCCCCCACACTTTTGGCCAACTCCTGAAAAGGTCAAAACTAAAAGGTCAAGCAAAGGGAGGTCAAAAATTGCAGAAAACCCCCCTGGTCCCATCCACTCTGAAACTGCTTTCCACGACCCTGATGCATATGTAATATGTCAGAGCTACAACTATCTAGACATATAAAAACCAAGCTACCCAGCCCTTTGTTAATATACAATTCAAGACACTCTCGTTTTAGTTTTGGCTGGAGATGTTTAAATTATACACTAAGATATGCTCTATGACTATATTATAATATAGTTGAAATAATCAGTCACAAAATAAACTCAGTGTACATTTCATTTTCCAAGAAAACTGCATTATGCTCAGAATGACTGGAGCCTTAACTGGCATACTTAGTCCAGTTGCTACATTTTGAGAAATAACCTTCTGAGCTATACTTTCCTCTCCATAATCCATACCCAACACCACACTTTCAGGGTCAGTCTCCCCAGTCACTTCAGAGCTGTCGGCCCTATAACAGCTGTGACTCTGCTATGCAACCTTTTGGTACTTTATCACAAACGGGTGTTTTGAAAATGGTTAAAGGAATAGCATGTTGACATGAGAGTTCATTGGCCATTTGCTCCAAGTGCTAGTATTTCTCCTTCAAAACATATTATAGTGTTGATCGTGATATATCTAATCAATTCTGCTGGTATCCATTTATAACTTTTCTATAGATAATTTATTTCAGGATTAGTGATTTTTCCCTTAACCTAAAGAGGGTAATTGAACAAAAACATGTGATATTGGCATTGTGGTATGAAATAGAGACCTTAGTTCTCATACTCTGCTACCTTTGGCTTCTGACAGTTTCCTTGCACTGGACTTTGTAATTTCAGTGTATTTCTACCTTTAAAAAGTTGTAATGGTATTTGACCTGAGTTCCATGTATATTAGGAACTTTCAGCAAAGCTGGATTTCAATTGAGAATGGTTTAATAATAGATAGTTTTGAAACTATATGGAGACAGTGCTGGAGAGACACATGCCCTTTTCAATCGCAATGCCTGACTGGCAGCAGGTGATGGCGTCCTCACTAGTCGCCTTCATAGGCAGTGACGACTGACAACATCGATCACAGCCATTGACAATCTGTTAACACCGGACCCTCTCAGCCGTCCTTCAAGTAGTGATCGATTACTAATTGGTCAGAGTTAGGACAAATCCATACTATTAGGCCAAAAAAAAGGTGTGTTTCTAGTAACACGACCGACCCTAGCAAAACAGGGCTGATTTTGTATTTTTTTTTTTTAGTAGCAGCCACACCCTCCGAAGGGGGTGGGTTCAAATTGTGTTTGTGCATACACGCAAAGGCCCTCCCTCCCCTGTTCTGATCACTTCCCAGCCAGTGGTGAATACTCTTTTAGCCGATATTTATGTTTTCTATGGAAGCCGTGAAGGGCCACATCACAAAAAAACATGCACTTCAAAAATCAGCATTGCTGTCAAACATGATAATCTAACTTAATAAAAGTACAGGGGAAAGGAGGGGGCGCGCACCTTTTATAATATGAATTGAAGACAGTCATATTATGGTTGTCTTAATGCAGCTTGTAATAATGTTATTCTCTGATCATATTGCTCAAGGCACCTTAGTACATCTAACCACATACCATGTCTCGTTTGAGGAGAGCTAATGTTATAAAATTCTTTAAAAGTGTTTTGCTAAGCTACAATTGCCCTTTATCTTCCTGTGGTTGGTCTAACGAGGCTTTATGAGGTAACAAGAAATTATTTGTATTTGCATATAGGGGTGTTCTTATGGCCTCATTTGTATTGTATTGTTATTACTATGCCATTATTCAGATGTGATAGAACTGAAAATTATATTGATCAAACACGGGCAGGACCTATGAAGAATATAGCCAAAGGTTCAGAGGCTGAGATCATGATAAAATTAATGGGAAATCTTCTTTGAATACAATTGCATGCATGAAAAATATCATGTTTCCACTGGCCCTGGCTGTAGCATGAAGGTAAACCTATCCTAGGGTAATAATTGTGGTGAATGTGTTGAGGTTTAGTATGTGCTGTTACTTGATTCAATGTGGTGCATACTGGAAGGATATCTTTTACATTCAGTCAAGGGACTTGGACTTGAAATTGCCCTCATATTTTTGATTTGCCATAGATGAAGTAAATGTAGACCTCAGCCTATTGAAAGCATTAGTGGTATACATATTCTATATACATTTAATTGAAATGCTTTCATCATGGAACTTAATCCCCATTGGGCTTTATGAATAAGATTACCAGCCTTTAGAATTGCTGTAGCATAATATTATCATTATTATGTAACTATTGCCATCATGAATACAGATAAACAAAGCTGATTTCATACCCTTATAGTTGTCTCTAAAAAAACTTGAACCTGATTCAAGGATAAGCATGTATACCACTTTTTTTACTTAGTTTCAAATTACTAATGTGTTTGTCATGTTTAAATTTGTTTAATGTCTGATGAAATTAATCGTGAGCATCCTACTCCTGGGTTAATGTGGAGCATGACCATTTGACAACGTCTGTTAATACATGAAGATCAGGTTGAATTTATATCTCCCTGTCACGGATAACAGTTGACCTACGATGAGCTTTGAGTAGAGGACTTTGAATTCATGAGCAGGGGTAAAATTCTGTCGTCAAATACAACCATACTCTTTTGAGGTTTTTCTCTCTATTTCAATGAAAATCAGACGGCTAAGGACAGAAATAAGAAATGAAACAAGAGAATGGGAGTTCACCATATCAATCAGGATCTGCAAAATGATTGTCTGCATCATGTTCCACCCTTGTTGTTTCATTATAGGAAATGAGCTGGCAGCCATGACATTGAAACAACAAAGTTTTCCCTATTCAAGGACACTTAAAGGTACTTAGGGAGTGGTCATTATTTATCAACAGGGGGGGGGTGGTGGGTTTGAGGGGGGGCATAAAATTTTCAGACCCCTCCTGGGGGGGTTTAAAAAGATTTTGACCCCTCTTGAGGGGGGGCTAAAAAAATTCACCCTCTTTTTAGCAAAAAAGCCTGCGTGCTACTATAGATCAAAGAGGGGGCGCCGCCGCGCCTCCGGTGCGGGGGGGCACAAAAAATTTTGACTGCCCTCGAGGGGGAGTGTAAAAAGATGCGTCTGTGTGTCTGTGCGAAAACCCATCACCACCCCCTGTTGATAAATAATGACCATTCCCTTAGTGCGATCTATGCAAACTCCAACTGGTGGCAAAAATTGAAAGTGCCAACTATGACAATATTTGCTTATATTCCTAACCAATATGAGAAAACCCATCTTTATCAACACTTTAGGTGTGATACATTGGCATTCTACCCATTCCTATCATATGATTTCACATTTTCTGCACCCGTAGACTCCCATATTGGATTTTTTTTAGTTTATTCAGCAAACTTTTGTTTTGCCTGTTACAACCAACTTTTTCGGTTCCGAAATGTTTCAAATGAACTCAAATAGATACACACAAAGTTTGGTTAAGAAATTGTCAACGTTTGTGAGCGTGAACGTTTAGAATTACCGGAAATGGTAGGCTAGGCATTGCCATACACGTTACAAGTGGGCAAATTCTAACCTCTCTATATTTAAGACCACCAATTTTTAACACCCTCCAGTGGACAAACGGACCTGGTGACCTATGACTTTTATTATTTATGTTACCTAAGTATGAAACTAATATCCCTAAAAGTAATTAGTAGAAAATGTTGGTCAAATTTTAAGCAGCTAGGTCGTGTCAAGTACCTTTACACCTACTCTGTGTGGCCTAATTCGTATTCATCACACATTTAAGGTAAAGGCATCATATGACCACAAATTGAATCCAAAGGACGGGAGAAGTCAGTAAAACAGAAACCATCATTTTTCAGTTGTGCAATATTTATTGTGCTAGTCCCTTACCTCTGTAATGCATTTATTGAAAACATTTTAAGGAATTTTCTCCATATTACATATGTTTTATATTCCTTTATTCAATCAACATGATGACAATGTTTTCATGCAAGCTCAAACAATGAATTAGTCATATTGATATGCACCTTTAGAGGAAAAGACATTTGTTGCTGACTGAATAGAAAACTAAATAATTATAAGCTGCTTCATCAATTGGCTTCATAAACTGGTTATGTGTTGACAACAAATGGCAAACATGGCTGATACTGCAGATATGATTCACACAGTTTCCCATGCCTTCACACAAGTCGCATGCTCAAACATGATTTGGAGGCATCATGGAATAAATTAGAGTTTCAGAAATCACTCAGGATCTGGATCTTTAAATCGAGCTCCTGCATGATATTCCACTTGTAATGGTCAAGTATTCTGACTTGCGGATCGTATGTCTATTCCGGAAAGAACTACAGAATGACAATCTCTGGTACAGAAGAGGCAACAAGGTTTATTCAGAATCCTGCTTACAATCCGACTAAGGGCCTCCAAGTTCAAATGTATTCGTATCAGGGTATTCAGACAATCAGACAATGAGTTACTAGCTAAGTTCTCGTAACCAGAGGAGGGAAGTGCTTACTGACCGTACAGAGGCCGCGAGGGTTCTCCCTCCGGCAGCGACCGACCTGGCCTTATATTGACTAAGGTTGGGTGGTGACCTCTCAAGTCTAAGGCAGGAAGCTCGGAGAGCAGTGCTGCCACCGCTCGCCCCAGCATACCGTTCTCAGACCCGAGTGTACACCCCACTCGGGAACTGCCCAACTCGTACCTATGTGACACTTATTATAACCCGTGCCCCTATACACACTCATTTAGTTTTTCCTTCTGGCAAATGAACTTTTTATTCTGCATCTTCCATGGTTTTCAAGACCAAGTTTTGTTTCCATCTGAGCTTATTTTTTGCAAGGTTATGTGATGTTTACTCTTCACTTCCCAAGTAACATATCATTGTTATGAACACACCTTGAGTTATATAGAAAAGTCATTTCATCATTATTGTAAACCCTAGAAACTGTACAATCATTCCCAAATATGGAATTGAGGACTGATAATATTCATGATACGAGGCACTTACTTTTGTTGAGCTCTTACAACATTTACTCAGAACTTCAGGCCTGAACGAATAGATTATTTAGCTAATATGTGCACCAACATTCCTTCCAAAATTAAGCACTAAAGATCTTTCAGTTATTGACTTTAATCTTCTTTTATCTTGAATAACAGACTGGCTCTCAATTGACATTGCTAAATGAAGTGCATTGAGGGAGGTTAAATCAAAGCAGTGTACCAGACTGGCTGTGTCCAAGTGCCGCCAGGAAGAATTTGGTTGACAGTGATTTCTTTGAAGTTGATCAAGAAAATAGTCGCTTCAACAACTGCATGTCTGGCCAATGTCTGTGATTATATGCAAAGATCTGATAGAACTATAGAGTTCTTTAAGACCGTGCTCCTGGTTGGGTAATGAAGACCTATAGAAAGAACTGTTAGATCTAAACTGAAGTATGTCCTGTATAATGCGAGTTATTAGAGTGTATTCCATTCATATCTATACCTCTTTGAGAGACTTCCAGGAGCCTTCCCTGGTACCCATACCTTCCCGTATCTCTGCTTAGCTAGCACCATTTAAAGGGGGGCTAGCATGGCAAAATGCAATATGGGTACCAACCCAAATATCGTTGGTAAACTTGCAGGACCCAGCGGAGCACCCTGATTGGTCAGTGGGTGGTCATGTGACCTATTAATGCGGGCATGCATTCGAGGTGGTAGCCAGCCTGAGTCCACACGTCTATCCTACTCACGGAGAGTAGCGTAGAGGTGTCGGGTGGGGGGTCAGAGCCTGGGTACTAGCCCCCCTTTAAGTGAAAGTACTTAACATTCCCTCGGGAGGTTGTCTGTTGTATCTTTGACTGTCTGTTCTGATGGCAAGACGATAGTCTACATTTCAAATGGGAGAATCGTGTTACTTCTGCTATCAGTTACACGTTCCTGGATACAGCTGAATTTTAAGCTCTTCAGCACTTTCACAATTTTGTCATAGTTTTGTTAAAACAGCCTTATGTACGATGGCTCACAGATATTCAATTGCGATGAAATCTTTTGAAATTAAAGAGCACTTATGTGGTGAATTGAAGTATGCTCCATTATTCTAAACTTGAAAGTGGCAAGTTGAGCTGTTAACCAGGCTTGGTAAATGCTGGCAAAAATGTGATGATGCAACCACTGGCATTTAAGCTAGTGATTCACTTGCATGACCAGAGCATTTGCATAGCCTGTTTATAGTTGGTGAGCTCAGCAATGCTTGCCCTTGAATCATTTCATTCAGGAGTTACTTAATAATAACAGCAATAGTAAAGGCCATGTTACATGAAATTGACTTTAGAAGAAATTCTTCTAAGTCAAACATGGCTATAGGCCGATGTCTTGAATGTAGGCATTGAGAATGTACTGTTTGATAAAGTGTTACAATCAATAACTGACATCCAAGGTACCTTTCTAAATGGCTGCTGGCAAATGGTTAGAGTGATGATTTTTACATGCTTACAATACCAGCATATATGCCACCCATCCCCCAGGCAAGCTACTGCCAAACTGTAAGATTGATGACAGTAATTTACACTAATGAGGTTTAATTTCACAGAAAAAGCTTTCGTCTCAACCCTAATTCACACCTTGTCACACAGAGATGGATGAAGGTGATCCATAACAGCCATTAAAATCACACTTGTTCCATGTTCATGATAAAAAGATTATTATATACCAGGCCTAAGTTTTGCATTGAAAACCCTGCAGATCTTTAAACTCGTCAGATTCAAGACCTATAGTCATCAGAAGAGGTAGAGACAGGGGGAAGCACCTTAGAGTGAGTGAAATCCCTCAGACTACCACTCCCTAGTATGAGTCTATGACACCCTGTTGACAATATGTAACAAACTCACAAGGTGGCAGGTATGTGCTACTCATGTTTGATTATCACGCCTTCAGTTTTCAACTGAAGATCTTCACCACTGAGGACTTTAGATGCTCAAGTTGACGATACCCAAATCTACAGCTTTGGGAAGTCAGATGGAGGACCCAAGGTAGTCAGCACCAAGGTTGTCACTCTAACAACATTATGTAATCAGTTTGACTACCATGGGTGAGTGTGTTGACCTAAACCCATCAGGTTGACTACCCTGGGTGCTCAATCTGATGAGCTAAGGTTGTAGATTTGAGTATCGTCACTCTGCCGATCTTGGGGCTTTCAGTGTGTAAAACATACTGTTAATGAATTAATTTTTTCAGCAACAAATTTCTGAAAATGGAAACTTGTGCAGGTGCAATGCAACTTTGTCTAAAAGTCATGACATTCAAATTAGTTAAAAGCTATGGAAGGACTTAAGCACAAATATGTTGTCAGGTCCTAAATAGATACAACTCCATATAGCTAACTAGAACGAGCATGGCATTTAACACTGTGAGAAGTGTTCCATGATAATATCTACCTATTGTCACCCAAAAACCTAGCACACCTACCCTTGCACATCATCGACTTTGGTTGTGACAGAGCCGAGAGTCTTGTCATGTCATTAGAGCTGACGAGGGCTACACAGCGGGTAAATTGCACAGGGACTTCAGTATTGACCTTGTGGTTGTTCCTCCTCCACCTGCAACTCACACAGATGAGTCTGGAGGCAGAGTGGTAGGAGGAGGAACATACTTTTACCATTCAGGGCTGTATCAAGGGTATGAGGTCAGCCTGATGCAGGAATGCATCTGTCAGAAGCCGCTTCTGACATCATGGGAGGGATGTGCTCAATGAATGACAATCATTTCCTTTAGTTTTTGTTACCCCTGAGGCATCAGTTTTTGTGACCCTTCTGAAATGTATCTCTCCATGTAAATGTTAATGCTTTCTTGCAGGAAGAAAAACACACTTAAAGTTCTAATCTATCTACCATTTTTCAATTTTGTTCCATTCAGGGTAAAGCATCATCAGATATTAACCCAGAAAGGAAAAGGATCATGAAACATAAAATATTTAAGGGATTAGTTCAGCAAATATAACTTTCTGAAAGATAAGTGAGACATGACACTATACCCAAGAATCTACCCGAGGAAACTTAAAAAGAAATTAACTTTGACATATCAATGGATTAAGGACTACACCCAGCAAATTGTCGTGAGTCCTCGTCAACCTGTGTGAAGTGGCTCACACATGTCGCTAGATGGAACACGACGTCGTTATAGCACAAGATCACCAGGAATAGCAATTTCTATGCCACATGAGTCTAACACACAGTGGCGAAAGATGACGGAATGAGTTATCACTCAAAAAGGAGTCACCATTGATGACCAATCATGGCGACAGATGACGACAATTTGCTGGGCAATATGTACATTTTAAAACTGAGAAGTACAGAAAGGCAAGGTGCTTATGGAAATACCATAATAGACATTTAAATTACGAGTGTTTAGAACTTATGTTCATTGATAGTTTGATTTGGTGGATCCTCTGCCAAAAATGAAAGACTGTTGACTTGTGTTGGTGGATGATCCATGGATAGAGAGAGGCTGCTAGTATTGGGCGGTATGTAGTGGCTTGCTTCATGCATATTGTATTGGGTGGACATTTACACACAGTTACTTGTCCTCTAAGTACATGAGGATCAACACGGTAAAAGGTATGCCCACGCACCCCCTCGCGGGCGTACCTTTTACCGTGTTGATCCACACATATCAAATATGAGGCAGATAGCTCATACAACTGTCATTGATACTGCAGGGGTTGTTGTAGGGCCTAAGTGTCTGTTAATGACTTGTTACAGGGTTATTGATGTGGACACACGTACCTGTACCACGGAGATGTGACTCCTTGCTGAGCCTGCCAACATGGTATTTGCTCCAGATTTATTATTCAGTCCATTAAACATCGCAATCTGCCAAAAGGGATCTTAGTTCAGAGTGCATAACCCCCCCCCCCGTTCTGAGTTTCAATGTTTCATCTAGCCAAAGGTTTCTATTCATCTTAAGGTCCCTAAAACATTTGAGAGTTTTGGATCAGTTATGGACAGGGGTTGATATAGATAGCTCAAAGATAAAAACAAAAAGGGGTTAAATGAATAGGGTAGATTCGAAGGAGCAAAGGAGTTTAAGAGCAGATAAAAAGGATTAGATCTTCATGGTTCAGTCCTTTGTTTAGATTGTGTAATCCCTGCCATTATGGTGGAACTGGCTTATCTCACAATAACTGCCTGTTTTTATTTTCTGCACTTAGCATTTTTCTTGAAGGAGTCATGACCAGTAGGGGAGAATGTCTCTAGAAATGTATAGCTAGATAGTAAGTACAAAGGCTGGTGAGGTATGCAAATTGATGAAAACATTATTTGTATTCACATAGTGAAATATTGGAGCAGAAACAAGATTTTCAAATTTACATCTAACATATGTTTTACATTATTTTAGATTGGATCATGGAATGTGAGATACAACTGTAAAGTAAAGCTCAAATAGCTTAAATAGGTCAGCATAGAGCACACTAGAATGTCTTCCTATGAAATAGTCAGTCACTAGGTCAACTGGTGAAAGGATTCTAGATAGAACCACGTTTATTCAGATGCCATGAAAGGTGATGCTATTCACAGAAAAAAGTGTTTAATGTTGATGCATTGACTTCTTTTTGCATATATATATATATATATATATATATATATATATATATATATATATATATTTAGTATGTTGACCGCAGCAAAGTGGGGACTCCGTTAAGAATATCCTGTTCCATCTTAGAGAGCCAATGCAAATCAAAACCTCATTTCTACACTGGGCCTCTGGTTCTCTGTGGCATGTCTTTGCTATACAACAGTACTGCAAATGACACTCACAGTGACATATCTCAGTAACTGATTTGCTCCATCTTGGGCCCAAATCAACGGCAACAAAGTCTTCTATATATTGTTTGTATTCTGTGACTCTAAGAATAAGTAAATGCCCAAGGAATGTCAAACCTCAAACAGGTGACACTCTAACCATGCAGCTATGGTGTCATCTTCATCTGTTGGATTTCTTTTTCTTGTTTTCTTTTGTATGGGAAAACTGTGAACAGATATCTGGGAAATTGGAAATGTGCAGCTTGAAGTTATGAGAGGAGATTTGACGATTGCTCACTCAGAGATGTCATGCATGTTCTTTGTGCTTTTTAGTCTATAGTCTAGAATATTCTCAAAGATGCGTCAACAGTAGTGGGGTCCAGGGGCATTTCAATCAATAGAAAGTGGGCCTGTTCTTTTCTGGGTGCTTTGCCATTTTGCTACTGCCACTAGCGAAAGTGGTTGCCATGGCAACAGGAACTAAACATATTGAAAACCGACCTCTTCCATTGAATTCTACATCCTTAAATTGATAAAGAGGCATAGTCCCCTAAATTTTGGAATGAAATGCCCCTAGACCAAGGATATTGTGGATATCAATCTCAACTACTATAGCCAAATCTAGATTAGATGCTAAGTAAAGAAGTGCTTCCAGAGTTGAACAAGGGTAATTTAAGCATGTTGAATTGAAATCTGCCATATGCCAATGCAAAATCCTTTGGCATATGTCCCAAATCCAAGATGGCTGCAACATGAGCATTTTTTCTCACCAAATCCAAGGTTTCTGCTCAGAAATTATCCCTCGATGGCAGCCATCTTGGATTTGAGGTGTATGCCAAAGGATAAGTAATGCAACAAGATAGAGGACTTTATGACTTGTGTTTGAACCCAAGATGAAGGAAATCGGTGGAGCGGTTGCAGAGATATGTCACTTTAAGTGTTATTTGCAGTACTGTTGTATAGGAAAGACATGGCACAGAGAACCAGTGGGCCAGTGTAGAAATGAGCTTAATATTCTGTACTAAAACTATCCCAGCAAATTGTCGTGACTCCTCGTCAACCTGTGTGAAGTGGCTCACACATGTCGCTAGATGGAACACGACATCGCTATAGCACAAGATCACCAGGAATAGCAATGGTGGTGATCACATGGCCTCACCTCAGATGGCGAGGATGGTGATCACTCAGACTCACCAGGGATGGCGACGCGGGTGATCACTCACCTCGCTAGACGAAACACGCACCTCGTCATAGCACATGTTCACCAGGGATGGCGAGGATCGTGAATATTCATCCTCACCAGGGATGGCGACATGAGTGATCACTCATCCTCACCAGGGATGGCGACATGAGTGATCACTCACTTCGCTAGATGAGACGCACACCACGTCATAATGCACATTCACCACGGATGGCAAGGATTGTGATCAGTCACCTCGCTGGATAAAACGCGTACCTCGTGATAGCACAGGTTCACCACAGATGGTGAGGATCTTGATCACCCACACTCACCAGGGATGGCGACACGAGTGATCACTCACCTCGCTAGATGAAACGCACACCATGCCATAGAGCATGTTCACCACGGTTGGTGAGGATCGTGATGACTCACACTCACCAGGGATGGCAAGGCGGTTGATCACTCACCTTGTTAGATGAAAAGCTCATGATCATCGACATTGGTAATCATGCAGCCTCACATCTGCCAGATCAAAGTATGTTTTGCCAGAGAAGGTATTGCCATATGTATCTTCCCTCTAACCACAGACAAGGTGTTCATGTTGATATTTCCCTATGTATTTTTCCTGTAACCAGAGAAAAGGTGTTTATGGATAGTTGCTTTCATTTTAGAGATACCTCTATCTAAATTCAATTGATATTCTCTCTATATAATCTTGTTTGATTCAACTCTGAAGTATTACATGGAAATCAGTGTGAAACAAAGCACATTTGATACGTATGGGACTTATACTTCATGCCCACACTTCCTAGATAGGCTACATGTTGAACAGTGGTGCTGTCTCAACAACTTTGGCAATGGTGGTGATAAGTTGCCACTGTGAGTGAGAGTGAGTGACGGATGATGCAATCCTCAGAGAGCATTGACTTGGAGTGACACAAATTCACGCATTCAGTGAGACAAAGGCTGGCAATGGTGGTGATAAGTTGCCATTCTGAGTGAGAGTGAGTGACAGATGATGCAATCCTTAGAGATCATTGACATGGAGTGACACAAGTTCACGCATTGAGTGAGACCAATGTTGGCAATGGTAGTGATAAGTCGCCATTTTCTGTGAGAGTTGATGCCAGTGGCACGGGAGTAGTACATAATCACACAGTGATCCATGTTGGCGATGCTTGTGATAAGCCGCCATTCTGAGTGAGAGTTGACAGGCAGTGGCACATACTCATGCAGTGAGTTAGATCCATGTTGGCGATGGTGGTGATAAGTCACCATGCTTTGTGAGGGATGACAAGGGGTGGCACATACTCACGCAGTGAGTGAGATCATGTTGGTGACTGTTGTGATAAATTGTCATGCCATGTGAGACTGACACACAGTGGCGAAAGATGACGCAGTGAGTTATCACTCAGAAAGGAGTCACCATTGATGACCAATCATGGCGACAGATAACGACAATTTGCTGGGATTGGTTAGAACTTTGGCGATTTGTTTCTGAGGAACCGCTAGTCACATGGACTTGGGACTTAGTGCGTTGCAAAGCTAATCTGCTTGTCCATCTTATAATTATTTTTTGAAGGCTGAGGCAGTGAAACATGTAACCTCTACCAATCCTCTACTGTTATGCTTAAACACTAGGGCTCTTGGACATCTGCACATTTACTTTGCAAATCCATAACTCCACACCCCATAGCTCTGTCCATGTTCACCTTATAGCTTAGCCAATGTTTTTAAATGAAAGCCCTCACCTTTCTGAACAATTTAGACCCCTCACTTGATTAAATAGTATAATAATTGACCGAGATTTAGCCTCTGTGAGGCAACAAAGGTACTCCATGCTCTCCATGCCCTCTGACCACCCCATAGCCAACCCGCAAGGGTCAAAATATTATTTGTCATGGCCACCTCACTGCATAGTGCAATTAATATGTATAGGGCACTGTGGGGACCAAAGTGGGACTGTGCAGAAACATGTTTTCTGGGCCTCCCAAGTCTGCATCTATATATATATAGATGCAGAATTCAATGGCTATATATATGTTAGGGCAAATAACTGACAACCTAAATTAGTAGTTGAAGGGGAGGTAGTTAGAGTACACTTTCCACAAATTGTGAGACAGATGGTTGTCCAGGAAGACCACATCATGTATTTATGAATACAGGATCACCCACAGGCAGGCTGCTTGTAACAGTTGAGAGTGGAAGAAGGATGAAGAGCTTGTAACCTTTTATCAAAAATTCATTTGAGGCCCAGAAACCAAACTACAGTGCAAAGTTACTCCAGGCTGTCAGAAGATCTATCCAAACAAAGGCAAACAATGGTGTAAACAGACTAGCACATCTTACCTTTCCTAAAGTATTTCCTTTTTTCCACTTCTTTACTCTCTGGCTATTGTAAGGCTTCTAAAGGTGTTTACATGTGATACTCTGAGGACTTGTGAAAGGCCAAGGGATTATCTATTCCTTTTTCATCTTTATTTTTGATATTGGATCAAAATACAGTGCACCCTGTATCTTAAACTCCCCTTGAGTTCATTAACATCCTTAATAGTGCAACTAGAATCATATTTGACCACCTTGATTTTATTCATTTTTTTCTAAAATCATCACATTTAAGGCTAAATCCTCACCTTGACTGCTTCTACAAGGTACACTAGTGCTCCATCCCTATCTGTTGACACTATATGCTTAAAACATGTGTGGATAAACATGGTAAAAGGTATGTCCGCACACCCCC
The DNA here is from genome assembly GCA_949317995.1 of Acholoe squamosa. Lineage (NCBI taxonomy): Eukaryota > Metazoa > Annelida > Polychaeta > Phyllodocida > Polynoidae > Acholoe > Acholoe squamosa. The sequence continues at coordinate 71,669,566 of OX439041.1, forward strand.
TCGCGGGCGCACCTTTTACCATGTTGATCCACATGTCATATTTAGTAATTTTTTCTCGTGCAATAAACAAGTGGGCAGGGTACTTACCTTTCTGAAACAAGTTGTTAGTTTCAAGCGCCACATAAGGTTTGACTGCCTGGTCTGGTACATTTTATGAAACATTGTAAAGAACTGCAATGCATCCTGTGACTTCTGGAGGCAAACATCCAAGCCAATGAACAAGTTTTAATGGCTGGCAATGTTTTATGAACATGTGACCCATCAACGAAGAGCACCCATCCGCAGAGGAATTTTAATATCCCATTTGGCCAGCAGGGGGCATTAGGGGGGAGGGCAAAATTACTCTAGCATCATTATAAAAATATGTTAAGCTAATAGTTGATGCAGAATTCAATGGACTCATTTAAAATGCATCATTTTTGTAGAAATTACCCATATTTGGATGGTAAAATGAACATGTTTCATCATCATATGCCTGTTCCTGGTCGCTATGGCAACTATTCCAATAATCAAAATTAACAGATTTTTATGCCAATTTTAGAGGATTTATTCTGACTGCTGAAAGTGAAATATGTGATGGTTTTTGCCATAGAGGCCATTATTTATTGAGCTTATTTTGCATAGTATGATGAGTGATGCGTTTCCAACATTAAGAAGCCCCGTAAATGGTGCTTTACTGCCATAACATACACACAATTATGCATAAGGCATTTCCAATGAATCGACAATGACATGGTCTACAAGTTATAGTGTTCCTCCTCAAATTATGAATTTAGATGGCATCCATACCTCGTGTGTCTCACTGTCTCAATACTTTAGGAAGGGATGAAGGTGGTTCATTAAAGTTTTTTTTAACAAACAAGATTTGGCAAGGTGCACAGAATTTCGATCTCTCCAATTCCCAAGAATTTTTTTATTTTCACCCTGAGCCTGAAAAAAAAAGAAATAAAAACAAAGAAATGGGTACTAAATTTTACAAATTATTTTGTAATTTGATACAAATTAATACAAATGCTGTATCATGAGAAGCTATCACTATGCAGTTTGAAGCCTTGATACTGTACACCCATACTAAATGTAGGATGCATAGAGGTGCTTTTTTACACTCAGTACTCACACCGCCCACTCGGGGATCATTTATTCCAGACTTTTATTCACTGACACACTGAATTCCGATTTTAATGCAGAAGTCTCTCCCTGTCACAGGCACGTTGTTTGAGTTGGCAGAAAGAGGACAGTCAAATTTATTTTTTATTCCAAATTTTACATCTCCCACAGTAACTTAGTCTCTTTTAAGTCTGGATTATGATTCATCACAGGACCCATAATCCTATCCTGTCCTGTCTGTGACAATGGTATGAGGATCTCTAAACATGGTTGCTGATGCATGGTCTTCACTGGATCGGACAAGGGTATGTAAAATCAGTGGGTTTTCAGTGGTTATTATGACAGCTTATGTCAATTGCCAACTGGCAAGAGTCGCACCCTTCTTAGCGGTGAGGCCCAGACAGACAGTTAGATTGATGGCAATGCTTAACACTATTGGTGTTCACTTTCACACAGAAAGCTGTCATCTCAACCCTAATCCCCAGTCTGCCACCTAGAGATGGATGAAGGTGATCCTAACAACCACCAAACATCGAACCTCCTTGAATAGCTCTGCTGCAGAATCTTCACTATAAAACGAAGCATTGCATGTTTTAGTCTGGTCAAAAATACTGGTGATGGACTGAAGCTGATACTGTTGATGAACTGATGCTTGTCACTGGTTTATTTCATGTTAACCTTTTACAAAGACTCTTAAGATTGACAAATACGAAAGTGTTAGAATGCAATAATAAAACGAAAGAACAAGTATAATAGATATCCTAATAAATATTTAATATTGTCTGAAATAACAAATTCATAAACTTAGCTTTTGGCACCGTGTACGGTAGCACAGCAACCATGAGACTTCATTGACTCAATGTGAGTGCCTTGCCATGTCATGATTTTTCATAGTTATATAAGGAGGTTGTGTGCCTATTTGCATAAGGGAAATATTAGCTTTTAACAGATGGCCATAACATAATAACATTATAAAATTTTAATCTGCCATTAAAGATATTGCTTTCCTGAAGGACTTCATTATAGTGTAATTCTCGAAAAAAAAAGTCAGATATGACCGAATTTGAGGCTAAAGAAGTTGCATGAAAGAATTATCCTTTTCATAGATTTTGGATAGCACAGGTCGCTTCAAAGGAGTTCTACCTGTTCTGTTACAGTGATAAGGGGCATTACATGAATCAGTTGGCCCTTTGTCACATTGAGGTTGATGGAAAGAAAATAGTCATAGCAAAACAAGGCATCTACGCAATTTAATTTTGACATACTGTTAACTTCGACATCATACCTAAAATATTTAAAGTGCAACCCAAACAGAGTTGTTCAACACGTTTTACTCAGCAACTTTCTATGTCTGAATCTTACCTGAGGCTTTCGAATTCTCAAACTATGCATGGCTTTCATGTGTTCCTACTAACACTGATGAAAGATTCTCCCATGCTATGTAAGTTCTTTCAACTGGAAAACATCAATACCATGAACAATTGTCCATAGGTTCCTGTATAGATAAGGTCACAGGAACTGTCACTTCCTGCCTACAAAAGGCCACAGGAACCTATTTTCGCAAATGTAATCAAGGGTACATTTCTACCTGATGATAATAGTCCTAGCCCAGAAATTTGATGCGAGTCTGAAGTAAAGGCAAAATACTACTTGGTTCGAAAGGACCTGTTTTATCTATTTGCTGTGAAAAATGATGACAATCGGAGCATTATTTCTTGCACCAATTACACAAGATAGGAGGGTCAGCAAAAGCAACGTACAGAACATTGATCAATTAATGTTGTATCTGTATTTCTTCTGCGATAAAGACATTTGTACTGAAAAGAATAAAAAGAGGAGAATGTCACAATCACTATTCTCTGTCTCAAATACCACTTACTTACCAAACCCTATCGGAGCATTATCTCTTGCACAAAGGGCCTTTCTTGTGATTTTCAAAATGATCCCAAATTACATCACCCGATTTTGGCTGGATGATGCAAATAGGCTTCATCAGTAGAGAATGAGTTAACCATTTATAAGTTGTATACACACTGGAGTGCCACTACTTCAACAACCTGCCAACCGAGTAAGTAAGATTCAGGAAGATGCACCACATTACTGAATGATAGATGTTGGAAAGTGACAATGTTGGCAGACAATAAAGAGATGAATAATTTTAGGTATTGGCCAATTATGTTAATTGCAATGCAAAAAAAAAAAGTAAAATCATGTTTGGTAATCATTTGTAAGGAAGACCTGCAAGGGTTTTATTGTTATTTGCTTTATCATTTACCTAATCCTGGAGCCATATGGGAGAATTGGTGATCTGCAAAAGATGAAAAAAAGAAAAATTATGTCTCTTGCTTTAGTGGTGGAAAAATTGGCAATTGTTCCCTGCTTTCTGTTATCTCAACTTTTTAAGGTCTTAGTAGTTGTTGCTAAGCTGTTGTTTAAGCCTAAGTAGTAAAATTTTTTTTTTTTGTGGAAACAGTGTTGAAATGGTGTTTCATTACATGAATATGTATATATATATATATATATATATATATATATATATATATATATACTTACACATAAACATATATATATATATATATATACATATACACACACACATATATATATATATATATATATTACTCGTGTGTGTTAGCAAAGGCTAATTACACTCGGCCTACGGCCTCGTGTAATTAGCCTTCACTAACACACTCTCGTCATGAATTATCCATTGATTACTTGTTCAATATATATATGTGAACTGTTGAATGAGAATAGTTTTGCCTTTCTTACATGTGTGTTACTAATTGACTTTTGGTAGGGTGAGCAGGAAATCGTTTAGCATCCAATGTACTCCTTCACCTTCCTTGTCACACACTGCAATTGGTAGAAATTAATGCCTTTCTATCTCGTTGAGTCAGGAGAGCATTTTTGACTGGACAAGTAGATGGCAGTTCACCTGATATACCCCTTCACACTGCTCCACAGCCTCAATCTGTAATTGCTACTTCAATTTTTTTTTTCTTTTTCGGAGTCTTGACAGCCAATAAGGAAGGTGAGTGGAAGAAGATTGCCAGAGCTTTGGCACCCCGAGGTGACCCAAGGGCAAGAGAATGTGAGAAGTATGTTGTTGCCTGGACAATGTGATGCCAAGTATTTAATATAGGAGTAGCATTTGAAGACTAACATACCTGAAGATCCAGCAACTCAGAGCTAGTCCTAATCTAATTATGGTAAGTTTGGGAAGTGTGATGGATTTTCTAAAGTAGTTATCATATTAATGTTTTATTCCATTTTAGTCAAGTTTGCAAAAAGTCAGAAAGGTTTGACTTTGAGTGACCTTTTCCAACATTCCGTGACTGAAAAAGTGAAATTCTGGGCAAATTCTATGTGGCATTGATACTATAGAATATGGGTTCATTGTAGTGCCTATGCATTTTGGAAAGAGAGAGAGAGAGAGAGAGAGAGAGAGAGAGAGAGAGAGAGAGAGAGTAGTTTTCATATCGATCAATAATTCTGTTTTATTTTTCCATACATCCTACTGTCTGGGTTGTTAAATCTCCCTAATGACCTTTGATACTCACAACATACCAACATGATATGAAAAAGGATCAAAATGATAATGTTTCAATGCAAGCACCAGTTATGTGACAATCATAAACAGGTTGAGGACCAACCTGTTTCTTAGTACGCCCTAAGATTGAACGATAGTACCTATATCATGGTGTGTACTATGAACTTAGTACCCTTGTTTATCTTCAAATTTCTTTTACTTTCTTATCAAAATCCATAATTTTGATGTCACCATAGGTAGCAAGGGTCTACATTTTATGTACACTTTTTTTACAGAACTAAAATTGGAATATTTTCTGAGAAATGGCTATATTTACAATCGTACCCCCAGTCTTACTATGCTAAAATTGATTTGCTATTTTTTTTGTTTAATTTGCTAATAAATATGAACCCACAAGATTAAAGAAAAGATAAATATCTACAAACTGACGTTTTCATTGACACTCTGATTGGCCCATACAACTGTACAGGTGAGTGTTATGGTCTAGTGCACACACAAGGGTACTAAGATCCCAGTATATCTTAAGACTCTGCATGGTTTCAGAATCTTAGTACAGACTAAAACCAGACTGTTGTACTATGATCCTGGTGTGTCTCAACAAGATATTCTCGTCCCCAACCTGATAAAATTATAGATATGCCAAACAAAAGGACAATTTTGATAGAATGAATCAGCCTTACAAATCGGTTTCAAATACCTACTTTGTCTTGAGCACAGACTACAAACAAGGTTAGTGCTGTAGATATCTTTACAAATTTCTCCACTTTTGTTGACATTTTCTTGGCAAAATTTAAAGTGTTTTGGAGGCAATGTGAGATATAAGACGGTTCAGAACTCAATCAGGATCTTGATCCGTCATATAAGCTCCCCGATCATATATTCCACTCATGTTATTTCCTTCTGTCAAATTGGCCTCTTCTTTTTGCATCATTCCTGATTTTCAAAATGATTTTGACTCATGCGATGTTGAAAACACTTGTCAATGTTTTATTAATTCAAATTGTATGCTGATGATACTGTTATATATTCAGCACATTACTCGTATATAACAGCAAAAATTGATCTCCAACATGATCTTGAAATGTATGAAACATGGTGTATTCAAAACAAATTATCTATCAATGTAGCAAAAACCAAGGTAATGATTTTCTCTTCAAGTACAATAAAAACTCAATACACTAACAGCTGACATCCACCTAGGTGATCAACTTCTACAAGTAGTACCTAGTTATAAATATCTTGGTGTTATCCTAGATCCATTATTGTATTATAATCTCCATCTAGATAATCAAGTAAAGATAATTGCTTACAAAATCTATAAGTTATGTCAATTAAGAAGATATCTTGATGTAAAACTAGCAATAAGAATATATAAATCTACTATCCTCCCGTATATGGAATATGCTGACATCTGTTTTGCCACCACATTTGATAAATATTTGGATCCACTCCAATATGCACAGAACCATTGTATAAAAATATGTCTTGGTATGCCCCATCTGACAAATACTAATTACATACATAATGTAACAAAAATTAACAAACTTGGTGATAGAAGACATATTCATATATTAAATTACATGTACAATAGAGCACAAAATGATACTTACAAAGACAATAGGGCAATTGTTACTCGATTACATGATGCACCTACATTGAAGATTATAACCCCAAATGATATGGCATATGCTAGAAGCGTAGAGTACTACAGAGCCTTAAATTGGAATGCTCTACCTACGGATAGGAGACTTGCGTTAAACTTAAAACAGTTCAAAAATGAGTCTAAAAAATCCTTAAAGTCTCTTTTTCCGTATGTAAATGCATAGTATATCCTGATATTATATAACAATAATACTAATTTTACTGTTGATTTCTTTTCATTATTTCCTACAAGTTTTTCAATGTGTGACATGGATTACTGAATTATCTCTATGACTTCTTCTATGTATATTTATATATGTATACTTTAGTAAATCATGTGCCTAAGTTTTCGTATATATTTTCGGGAAGATAGGTAGGACCAGAATTATCAACCTAACACTGTTACAGTGGGGATGAGGTCCTCTACCTTCTGTTTGACCTTATGCTATCGTTCGTAATACATGTAAAATATATATATTTACGTAAGACGATATTCTATATCTATGTTAAATCAGAAGCATATTTGACTCTTATCTTGATCTCTGTACTGTTATTAAACTATGCTTGATAAGTATTGAGTCAATAAAGTAAATTCAAACCAAAAAGCTATTGGATAACCATCTATCTTACACACAAATAGATTTATGAATGCCCTCCTAGCTCTAGTAGTAATATCTATGAATTGATCTGTGATAAACTAGTATCAATGCATTGAGTATCAATTTGGCAGTAATCTGTAAAGCCTCACATACAAACCCAACTATTTGGTCATATGTTCTTCATAGTATAAGCTGAATCATTCTTTTGAAATTCACATTTTCTTTACAGATGGGTTTTGGTACACAAGGATATAGAGAAAACCATTTTAGACGCTTTCTCATCAAAGTTGAAAAATATTCTCTACAAACTAAGATTTAGCTCTAGTTGTTGAGGTTGGTCTATAGGTGAGATTTTCATGGTACTAGTTTCACCTATAGATGGGGCAGCTCTCTGACTTAATTATCACACCAAGGGTTTAAGAGAAACCCAACCCTATTTTCAGGAAATTGTACTTTGATGGCCTTTCCATCAAATAAACACATCCTGGCATGATGATTGAATTATATGTCACTATAGACAGACGCAGCAAATATGATGCATAGGGGCATCCTTACTGTGTTGTACAAGCTTAACTTATCTTTTCAACCTTGAAGTCATCAGATGCATTACACAATGCTCCTGACTTCCTCTGTGGCGACAAATATTCCAATAACTATGTCAGGAACTTTTAATTGTGCATAAAGGCCATCAAAATATGCTGACACAAAGAAATAGGGTAGTGTAATACTATTTTGTCCCACTTTATTGATTTACAAAATGAGTAAGTAATGCACATATCTGGAGCGACACAGTAATGCCTAGAGACAATTGTTATAGAAACCATAAACGTCTACCTCCCTGTAACACAGGATAGATCATTTAAGGAATGAATACATTGATTTCATTCCAAAGTCAGTGTGAGAGGACATTATGTTAATGACTATGGATCTTCTTTTGCCTTGAATCAGGGATGGACTCTCATCTGTTTGTTCTTAATTGACACTGTTCAATGAATGGCACTGAGGGAAGTTAAACCAAAGCAGTCTACCAGACCACCTTATCTTGCTTCCCAAGTGTAGTCTGATAGAAGTCTATTGACAGTACTCTGCCTTTGAAGCTTATCACAGAAATGTCTGCTTCATTGGCTCTATGTCTGCCTGATGTCTGTGATCTCAGTCAGAATCAAATAGAAGCAACAACTCCTTTACGACCTTTATGAATACTCTAGATAGCTTACTGAAGCCTAACTTCAAAGCGAACTGTTGAATCTTAATTGGACAAAAATAGATATTAGTACAGTTCAATGATACTTCTTGTTGATAACTGCACAGTAATCTATTCCCTCACCTCGCATCAATGATTCTTGAGTCTTAAAAAAAAGAATAATGTATTTTATTATAAATTAATTAAGAATAATAAATTCATTCCATCTGGTTTGAGATTAAGACAGACTAATATATTCTATCCATGGCAGAGCTGATAAGATGATATGAAATCATCTATTCTTTTATTGAGCAGTGTTGGAGGGTATTTGAATATGACCTTATATAACAACCTTTGCAATATTATTATAATGGGCATGGAAAAGCTCTGCCTGGTTTTGAACCAGGGACCTGTCACACTTTAGCCGAATGCTCTACCAACTAAGCTAATGAGGCCACTGGTGAAGACAGTTCCTCCACAACATGCTGATCGGTTGATCGGACCTGACCCCATTATTGTTAACCATCTTAAAACGTATTCATCCTTAATCTAAGACTGAATTTATGTACACCATCAAGTTAGAGCCTGATCTACACACACACACACACACACACACACACACACACACACACACACACACATATATATATATATATATATATATATATATATATATATATATATATATAAGTTAATGTGTTGATTGATGTACCGGTAATAATCAACAATGAAACATTCTAATAATTAACAATACATATGGAATAAATAAGAAGACATTGGGTTTGGTGAGAATTGACTTTGTCAATATCAATCCTATACATGCCTTTATTAAATAAGACAATAATTCACAAATAACATAGCAATATATAGACATATAACAATATAATAGTACAATAGTATATACAATAATCACAATATATCATAGTAACAATAAAGTTTAAAATTTCCAGCACCACCCAGCGTGGTGTATGCTGTCTGATTATACAAAGCCAATTGACCGTTAGTTCAACTGCTGGAGTTTATATACTGGAGGAAATGTTATGTGTGACGTCATAGAAAGTCATGCGCCCTGGATAAAGTAGTACCAACGTATCACTCATTAATTATATATATATATATATATATATATATATATACCCGGGAGTATATAGTCCCATATATTTATATGATGGTGATACAGAAGAAATCAGAATGTTCATCGTCCTATTATTATTCTGACACCTAAATATAATGGGCCAATATATGTGATTCTTAGGACGAGATGCAAAATAAAAATATAGAACACCAAAACAGTGAGGAACAGGTTGTTATTGATAACAACCATTTTTGTGGGTATTTAAGGATAGACAGTGGTTGCTAGCACCTATGACAGGTTTAAATTCAGTGTCTATGCTGAAAATAATTTAGAGTAACTGCGTAGTGACAGCCTCCTCCTGATTTCTGACACAAGTCTATGTTTATGTAAACACAATAAGGATGGTCATTTATCACCTTGTCTTGACCACACCCTATAGAGCTGAGGCGAGATCTAGTTGTGCTGATTTGCCATGACTGATCTTTCAGGGCTGCATGGTGCCTGCAGCCATTAAGTATTAAGCATGAAACATACAAGGGCTACAGCATTGCATACCAAGCTCTTTCGACTTGAGTTATTTTGTATTTTGAAAAGCAGCACTGGTAACTTCCTAAATGATATGGTTGGAATTGTTCAAAGTATTCTCTTGTATTATAATCTAGTTTAACTTTCTATTCACAATGTAATTTTATTGTACATTCCCACCCCTCCCTGACCAAGGAAAATCAATATGCTCAATCAATAGTCAAGAATTATATTGTTACCTATAGGTTCCTTGTTTCAGGGCATGATAAGTTCAGTTGCTACATTTTGAGAAATATCCTTCTGAGCTAGTTTCTACTGCATAAGCCATACCTAAAATAGCAAACCTCATTAGGGAAGTTCTAAATACTATTACCAGCATGTTTACTAGAGCTATTCACAGAGGGCAGATGCAATGAGTCTTTTTAAATTCAAATCTTTACCTGTAGCCTTTTCAAGTGATTGTCTTAATGCATACTGTAATAGTGTTATTTTCAGAACATGGTGTTTGAAGCACCTTAGTATATATAACATGTCCTGTTGAGGAGAGCTTTTGCCATCAATCCTTTAAAAGTGTGGAGCTAAGCTACCCTTGCCTTTGGTCTATCTGTGGTTGTTCTTACAAAGCTTTAGGAGGTAACAAGAAATCCTTTGTATGTATTAGTCTGCATATATAATGGTGGTTTTATTGCCTCATTCATTTTATCACTTTACGATTTCAGATGAGATATATTTGAAAGTTGTATCATCGTAAAGTGGGCAGCATCTGTCTTGATACAAAAAAAATACAAAACTAATGGTACATCGGTTGAGATCATGATGAAATTAATGGGAAATTTTCCTTGAATTTAATTGCATGTGAAATGTCATGTTTGCACTGGCCCTGATTGTAGCATGTCATATGGCATTCATAAGTACCTAAAATGCACACAATGTAGGATTGATGAGTCTTCGTATGTATCAATATCTGATACTGAATTGATGAGGTGCATGCTGGAAGAATGTCATTTATAATCAGTGGAGGGACTTGGACTTGAAATTACACTCATATGTTTAACTGTGTCATAGAACTTAATCCCCGTTGAATTTCGTGGAACAAAATAATATGACAAGTTTTTCAAATTGCTGCAACATTATTACATTTTAGAGCGTGGGTGCATTATTATGCAATTATTGGTACCATGATTACAATTAAGAATAAAGCTGATACCTTCTTATCATCAGCTGATGGCAAGGAGAGAATGTTTCAATATGACTACTATACCTTCATATCCTGCTTTATGAGTGACTATCATTACACTAGTGTGCTGGACAAGAATTGATTGTTTGCTAGTTCCTCTACCAACTCTCTGTACAGGTAGGCCGAGGAATTCAAGGTTAGCAATAGGTCTAATATAACTATTCAGCAATTCAAGGTTATAGATTCCTCATTATCTCACTAGTCAACATCCAAATCATTTCTTTGTTGAAAAAAAATTCTACTAAAGTAGATCATGTGTTTGAAAATGGCAGTTTTGAATCGCAATGAGATTTGCCATTAATTTTACATGCCATGAATAAACGGGGCATGTTGCTTCATTCCATGTTAGGTCTACTGGAGTACATATAGAGGTAAAGTACTCTACAACACCCTTTCAGTGAAATAGCCATTCAGTGAGGGTGTCAGTTTTCCTGTCTAGGCCTAAAAGCATAGTCTTGTTGAGTATTTAGGAGTATTGTTAATGCTATAAGAGAATGGCAAGATCCATCAACCTTCGGATCATATAGTGGAGTGTGCTAGCCCACCTGGGCCCCAGATGGTTGCCCTGACATTTACCATCTGGCTCCAGCCCATAGGCCCAGGGAAATCCCATCTGGGGCCCATTTGGTCGTGCTGGCTGGGGAGCTAACTAATACATCATTTAGGTGACCCACATGAACTGTATGACACATCAACTTACTGCCTAGTACAGAGATTTACTGGTAACATGTTTACTGAATATCATGATTCAGTAAATTAAATTTACAACTTACTCTTGGATTTATGTGGAGCATGACAATTTGACAATGCCTGTTTATACATGAAGATCAGTTTGAATTTCTATATTCCTGTAACCAATAACAGTCAACCACCTATGAGCTTTAAATTCATGCGCAGGAGTGAAATCCTGTTGTCGAACACAGCCATACCCTTTTGAGGTTTTTTCTCCTTACCAGAACCAGACCGGTAGGCAAACTTCCAAAAATAAGAAATGAAACCAGAGGATTGGAGTTGTACACATGAATCAACACCTGCAAAATGATCGCCTGAATCATGTTTCACTCCTGTTATTTCCTTCTAGGAAATGAGCTAGCAGCTCTTTAAGGCTGATTTTGACACAAGTAATATTAAGACAACAAAGTTTTCCTTATCCTAGGTCACTTAAACATATTTCGTCTGCCTAAGTCTTATTCATCATATATATTTAAGGAGAAGGCATCATTTGACAACAAATGGAATCTAAAGGAGGGGAGTAGTCAGTAGAACATTAATCCGTCATTTGACGTAGTGGGTGTGATGCTATAGAATTGGCTAAGAAAACTTCTAAGCACCATATTTGGAAGGCAGGACCCTGAAACTATTAGCTGTAACTATTCACTTCTGTATCTATCAATTTTGCTTCTGGATATAGACCCCTTTTTAATCAGGCAAATAGGTGTCCTACATTTAGGATGGTAGCCCTATCCGGGTTAATACTTGAATATTTGCTCACTGAAAAGAACAACTGGCATCAAACACTGGGTTTGTGTTGATCACAAACAACAAACATGGCTAAAACTGTCAATACGCTTGCACACTGTTTGCCAAGGCTCCAGATAATTTGCACGCTCAAACATGTTTTCGAAACATTGCGGAATAAAAAAACACTCAGGTTCTAGATTTTTTTGTAAATCAAGCTCCTGGATCTTATTCCACCTTTGTTATTTCCTTAAGGCAAACGAGAATTTTTACTCTGCATCTTTCATTGTTTTCAAGACCACATTTTATTCATATAGGCTTATTTGTGTAAGGTTATGTAACATTCATTATTCACTTCTCATATAACATATCATGTAATGAACACACCTTTGAGTGATATAGAAAGGTTAACTGTATAACACAAAATGTAAAAAAAAAATGACAGCCCATTAGACATCTTTGTAATTTTGTTGAAAATCAGATCAATACCATTGTGAACCCTAAAAAATCATTCCAAAAGTTTGAATTTAGAACTGATAAAATTTGTGACATACTTTAGTTGACCGCTTTTAAACTTCAGGTCAGAATGCAATAGATCATTTAGCTAATCTATGCATCAATATTCATTCCAAGTTAAGCACTAAAGGACCTTCAGTTAATGTCTTTTATCTTCTTTTATCTTGAATAAGGGACCAACACTGTTTGATGTGTTCTCAATTTACATTAGTAATTAAAGAGCATTGAGGGAGGTTGAACTAAAGCAGTGTACCAGAGCACCCTATCTCGGTTTGTCTAAGTACAATCTAAAAAAGTTGACTGACAGTGTTCTCTTTGAAGTTAATCAAAGAAATATTGACTTCATCAACTCTATGTGGCAAATAGCTGTAACTAGGGTCAAATAAATAGCTCCAATGAACCATTAGGTTCTTTGAGACTTCACTGAATTATTCTGATAGCTCAATGTATTGAACACTTAAGAAAGAATTCTTAGATTCAAACTGAACTTTCTCCTGTTGCATAAGATGCTTTTTCATGACTGGTTAGCAACTTATTCCTTCAAGGATTCCATAACCTAACATGTATAAAACAAAAATATAATTAATAGATTTTGGTCAGGCAAAATTTGTGCATTCTATGCTTAGCTGCCAGCCCACCCATGTTCGGCCTCATCTCCTGCTAATCCTCCATCTTGTCTAAACCATCTGACATGCCCTCAATAGGTATTCTCAGATGGTTTTTCATTAGCAAAGTGGAAAAGCAGTGTGTTCCATATAATGCAGCTGCTTGGTAATTTAGTGTAAGGGTTGTGGTAATAATTATTTGTTATGATAGATATATTTCTTTGTCATAAGAATCAGGAAGGGCTGTTGTTCATACAATAATAATATAACATCTGCAGCCAGAGGATATTAATGCAAATTAAAATCCCCAGCTCTTTTATCTTATATATGTTATAGCTTGGTGTTATAAATCATTTAAATAGTGCAGTGCTTAGCTCTCATTAACTTTTATCCATGATGGTTGTACCAAAGCAGGTTCTATGTTCAATCTGACAACAGTTTAATTTTTTACTGCCTCATTTACTTTTTTTCATTACTATAATTTTTTTCAGATAATTAGTGAAAGTTGTAATAATCAAACCTACCCACCAAGTGAGAAACTACAAAACCAATAGGTTGATATGATGATATACCCTATGGCAATGTTTCTATGTGTATGAAATGGGTCATTCATGTTTGCACCCAGCCTTTATGTAACCTGATGCCAAATGTACCTAACAATGTAAACGTAATATGACATACATTGACTTTTGAAATGCATGTCAGGTAGAACTGCTAATACTTTCTGTATGCTGAACAACAAAATGCTATGTTGCATGTTGAAAGGATTATTATTTTACATTCAGTTGGGAAACCGGGTCTTGGAATTGCCCATTTGATATGTTAAGGATGTCATAATTGAAATAGATAGGACTATAGTACACTGCAGGTACTCACATTCTATGCCATGTTTTCATAATGTGATTGCCATGAGGGGGCATCTGCTGATTATTTTAGCTCCAAGTGCAACCCTGTAATTATCATTATGACCATCAAATAACAAATAAGCATTGACTAATATCTGATTATTTCCAGGTGCTGAAGAGGGGGTACCAGTTTGCTTAATAAGGTAGGAGCTATCTACATATAGTCACCATCATTATTCTGTCATGAGATCACATCTCCATGTAATAAATATTCTTGCTCCAACACCTTCCACTCATATCCTCCTTTTTGTGAGACTTTGAGAAGCCTGCCCTGGTACCCACTTATCTTATCTCTGATCAGCTGGCTCCGTTTTTTTTTCTAGTGGACATACTTTACATTCCCTTGGGAGGATGTCTGTCATTGCTTTGACTGGCTTTTCCAAGGGCAAGCTGATAGCTGAAGTTTCAAATGGGAGAATTGTGTTACTTCTATTATCAGTCACACATTCCTGGACACATTTGAACTTTAAGGTCTTAACACTTTCACAATTTCTTCTGAATTTGATAAAACAGACTATACGACAATGGCTCACTGATATTCAATTGCAATGATGACCTGGAAATTGAAGAATATTTATGGTGTGAATTAAATTCTGTGGCAGATTAAGCCGTAAACCAGTTACTGTTTATAGTCCTTGAGCTCAGCAATGATTGCCCTTAAGACATATATAATTCTGGAGTAATTTATTATTGATAACAAGAGTGATGGTTCTATTTATACATGCTATTAACCTTAGAAGAAGACATCCTTCTCAGCAGAACATGGCTATAAGTCTATGTCTGGTATGTAGGCCTTAGGAATGTACTCTCTGAATATATAAATCACCTACACGATCAATAATTGAGACCCAAAGTACCTATCTAAATGGCTGCCTACAAGCGGCCTTCACAGAACTGGACAGACATGTTAGTGATTTATACATAGCTATTACACCAGCACATGCCAAACATGAGTCACACGCCATGCAGGCTACTACCATACTGGAAGATTGATTTCAGTGATCTACATGAATGATGTTCAATCTTACAGGGAAAGCTTTCATATCAAATCTAATTCACACTCTAGCACATGGAGATGGATGTAAGTGATCCATAACAGACACTAAACTCAACAGACAAAGTTAGATAAGATCTTCATGTTCCTGACTCTATCAACCCTATCTTCCATAAATCACATTCCTTAGTTTAGTCTGTGCAATCTCTGCCTTCATGGTAGAACTAGAATACCTCACAATTATATGCCTGTTGATATTTGGTGCAATTTGCATTTTTCTTGAATGAGCGCTGGAGGCCATTTCTTAAGGTACTACAATCACTCACAGCCCTACGACTACAAAATGCCAATGCTTTTTCTATGAGGAATTTAGTACCACCTGTAGGGTGTAGTCGTAGGCTGTTAAGAAATGACCTCCTGATCTATATGCTGCTTTCTGAATTGGCCAAAGTCCCTCATTCCATTGCCCCTTAAACATCTCCCTCTATGTACCTTCTGGCTAATAAACTTGCTGATTCAGTTTTACTTTAGTTCACTTCAGTTGGCATTATAGTGTCACATGTATATGAAACACCTTCAAGACCCACACTCAGTGCTGTCTGCATCCCGCATACCGGGTGGCAACCGCGCTCTGCAGATGCCCATCTGCCACTAAGCAGCCTAACAATAGTGTCTCTAATGCCAGTCTGTACTGGAGATGTGGGATGGCTGTATAAGGCCTAGACCACAATAGGGGAAGACACACACAGACAGTGATACCAGCCAATTACTTTCACAGTTCAAAGGATGCAGACATGACAGTTGGATGCTGGGCCTAACTTTGTCTGGGGCAATCAGCCCCAGAGTAGGGATATAAGGCCCCCAGTAGGAGGTCCATGAGGACAGAATCTCCGGAACCACTCCGGAGGTAACATCTCCAGTCATCTCCTGCTACCTGCTATAGCTCTACACTATGGTTGAACTATGCTAGACAGGTGTAGGGTTCAACCATTAGTGGCCAGAGGCTATCTCCTACAAGACATCCACCAGAGGGTAAAGTTATACATTATTACAATATTCCTCTAAGCAGCAGGTCAGGAGCTAGGTGTGGGAACCCACCTAGAACTATGCTGGACATTGTATTGTTATTATTACCTCACAGGTGGAGTGGAACAGAACATTATACTCTATGAACAATTGTATATTTACTGTAAGTGGAAATTACCTGCATATTAACAACTGTGTGATTGATATTTCTTACATGTTGCCTAAAGCTGAATAAACCAGTGATAACTGGAAATAACAATTATTTATGAGAGCTTGCTGTATTTACTCTATATACCACTAGTCATATGATATTTCTCATATGACAACTTGATCATGCACAATTACTAGTATGACAATAGCATGGGTATATAATGAGTGCAGGTTTCTTTTCATTAAGGAAGAAGTATAATGCTTTTTAATCACACTATTGCGAGTTAATGTACAATATGATCAGTAGGTAAGAACCCAGCAAATTGTCGTGACTCCTCGTCAACCTGTGTGAAGTGGCTCACACATGTCGCTAGATGGAACACGACGTCGCTATAGCACAAGATCACCAGGAATAGCAATGGTGGTGATCACATGGCCTCACCTCAGATGGCGAGGATGGTGATCACTCAGACTCACCAGGGATGGCGACGCGGGTGATCACTCACCTCGCTAGACGAAACACGCACCTCGTCATAGCACATGTTCACCAGGGATGGCGAGGATCGTGATCACTCATCCTCACCAGGGATGGCGACATGAGTGATCACTCATCCTCACCAGGGATGGCGACATGAGTGATCATTCACTTCGCTAGATGAGACGCACACCACGTCATAATGCACATTCACCACGGATGGCAAGGATTGTGATCAGTCACCTCGCTGGATAAAACGCATACCTCGTGATAGCACAGGTTCACCACAGATGGTGAGGATCTTGATCACCCACACTCACCAGGGATGGCGACACGAGTGATCACTCACCTCGCTAGATCAAACGCACACCATGCCATAGAGCATGTTCACCACGGTTGGCGAGGATCGTGATGACTCACACTCACCAGTGATGGCAAGGCGGTTGATCACTCACCTTGTTAGATGAAAAGCTCATGATCATCGACATTGGTAATCATGCAGCCTCACATCTGCCAGATCAAAGTATGTTTTGCCAGAGAAGGTATTGCCATATGTATCTTCCCTCTAACCACAGACAAGGTGTTCATGTTGATATTTCCCTATGTATTTTTCCTGTAACCAGAGAAAAGGTGTTTATGGATAGTTGCTTTCATTTTAATGATACCTCTATCTAAATTCAATTGATATTCTCTCTATATAATCTTGTTTGATTCAACTCTGAAGTATTACATGGAAATCAGTGTGAAACAAAGCACATTTGATACGTATGGGACTTATACTTCATGCCCACACTTCCTAGATAGGCTACATGTTGAACAGTGGTGCTGTCTCAACAACTTTGGCAATGGTGGTGATAAGTTGCCACTGTGAGTGAGAGTGAGTGACAGATGATGCAATCCTTAGAGATCATTGACATGGAGTGACACAAATTCACGCATTGAGTGAGACCAATGTTGGCAATGGTAGTGATAAGTCGCCATTTTGTGTGAGAGTTGATGCCAGTGGCACGGGAGTGGTACATAATCACACAGTGAGTCAGATCCATGTTGGCGATGCTTGTGATAAGCCGCCATTCTGAGTGAGAGTTGACAGGCAGTGGCACATACTCACGCAGTGAGTTAGATCCATGTTGGCGATGGTGGTGATAAGTCACCATGCTTTGTGAGGGATGACAAGGGGTGGCACATACTCACGCAGTGAGTGAGATCATGTTGGTGACTGTTGTGATAAATTGTCATGCCATGTGAGACTGACACACAGTGGCGAAAGATGACGCAGTGAGTTATCACTCAGAAAGGAGTCACCATTGATGACCAATCATGGCGACAGATAACGACAATTTGCTGGGAATGTATCTAGAGAAGATTAGCTAAGGGTTAAATGCAAAGGCTGATGAGGTATGCAAGTTATTAAAAGCATTATTTGTGTTCACACATTCTTGACCATGAAAAAGTGATATATTGAAGAGGAAACAGGATTTTCACATTTACATACATGTGCTGTCATATTTTAGATGTATTGTAAATATGGAATGTAAGATAAATATCAGTTGTAAGATAAAGCCCACATAGGTCTATAGGTCAGCACACAAGGATGTCTTTTATATGAGATTCTCAGAACCATGAATTCAGATGTCATGCATAGTAGCTCAGTCAAAATGTTTAATGTTGATGCATGGACTTCATTCTTCTGTGAAATCGAAACCTCCAGATTCTGTATACTAGGGAAAATAAAAGTCAACTGAAACTTTCAGGAGTAGCCCCGTAGTGTTTGTTCAGGTTAGTAGGATACATAGTATCATGGCTGGTGCTGATCTACAACATGGTAGTTGAAGGGAAGTTACAGTAAACAAAGGGTTAGGGGAGACAGATGGATGACAGGCTGACCACCTCATTTATTTATGAAAAAGGGACACCACCTGCTTGTTGTCTGCACCAGCTGGGAGACAAAGAAAGATGGAGAACGTGTTACTTTTGTTTAAAAATTCATTAAAAGCTCCACATCCAAGCTACTGTGTAAAGGATCACTAGCTTGTTAGGAAGTGTATCCGGTGTACAAAGGCAAGCAATGGTGTAAACATAATGAGTAGCACATCTTCCTTTTCCTGAAGCATTTTCTTTTACTTCTTTAATGGATGGCGATTGAAATTATTCTCCAGCAACATGCATATAGACTCACCACTTTTATTTGCATTGATTTAACACATCTATAACATCCGCTAAATGGCTCAGGACAGGTCTTCCTTGAATGATTCAGAACTTGTCAATGAAAAGAAGACCAGAGTAAACCATAAGTCACAGCCTTTGCAATATTTTTATAAGTCTTTTTAGTTATTTCTTATCTCTAGATATTTACAGTCCCATATTTTCTGAGCAGTTCTTTAATTGGTCCATGAACCACATATCTTACTTTTTACATGCATTAGGTTGTGTAATAAAATTAATTTCCTACATTATACAGCACCATCAGTGCTGCTTTACTGCCACAATGTCGACATCAACTACACATAATGGTGCATACACCATTACTTATGAATTTACATGGTCTACAAGTTATGGTCTTCCTCCTCCAATTATGAATACAGATGGCATCCACACCTCATGTGTCTCAATGTCTCAAGAAATGAAAAGGGTGGTATATGAAAGCTTTGCTTATTAGCAAACAAAATATGGCCAGGGGTATACAACTTTGTTCTCTCTGATTCCCAATGAACTTTCATTTTTGCACTGTGACTGACAAAAAAAAATTAAAATAAAAAGAAATGGGTACTGAATTTTACAAAAAAAAATTGTAATGGTATTTCATGAGATGTTATCACCCTATACTGTGAAGCTTCGATACTGTGCAACCATACCAAATGCAGAATGTAGGATGCATAGAGGGGATTTATGACACTCAAAACTCATTTGTTTTTTCTGCTCTCACACAACAGAGGACATTATGTTAATAACTATGGATCTTCTTTCGTCTTGAGGCAGGGACGGACTCTCATCTGTTTGTTCTCAAATGGCAGTGCAAAAGGAATAGCTCTGAGGAAAGTTAAACCAAAGCAGTTTACCAGAGCACCTTATCTTGCTTCCCAAGTGCAGTCTGGTTGAAGTCTTTGGACAATTATCTGTCTTTGAAGCTGATCACAGGATTGTCTGCATTATTAGATCTATGTCTGGCTCGTATCTTTGATCTCTCTAACAATCTAATTAAAACATAGACTTATTTAACCCTGTTCTGGATCATCTAGATAGTTTACTGAAGTCATAACTTCAAAGAGAATCTTAAGTTGATTCAGGATTATCTATTCTTTTATTGAACAGTGCTGGAGGTTATTTCTATATGGGCTAATATCACACCCTCTGAAATACTAAGATTGTGGAGGGTGTGATGTTAAACTAAATCGCTATAACGTCCTGCTTTGGATGACTTGCTGTTTTTGCAATGGCAGAATTATACGTTGCTCAATTAATGTCAAATACTGAATACCTAATTAGGTGAAAGACTATATCGGATTAGTTGAGCTGCAAATGCAGTATCTGTTTCATAATTTAGAAATAAGAATTTCACACAAAACCAGACACAGTCAGTTTTATGTTAATACCAGCTTATTTCTTAGACATTTGATGAGTATGATAATTTATGTTACATTTTGATGTTATGTTGTTGCTGATCTTATGGTGTGATGTTTCGAGTCATTTATGACTCTTCATCAGGCAAGATGTTTCATAATTTAGTAATGATTCTGCAAAGGTCCGGGCCATGTGGTACCTGTATATAGAGGGAGGGTGTACTTTGTATTCCTTTTATCTCACTCAATGGGCTCATGTGTGTGCCTACAGACAAGATGAAAAAAGAGACAAAAGAATTCTCACCCCAAAGGTGTTATTGGCTGCACAAAAGATCATTGTCATGTACAACTACAGTATGGACAATAACCCATACACATTGGTGAAGGGGTTATTAGAGATAACTACCATTTCTTTAATTCTATCTGTGGTTATATCTATGACTGGTTTTAAAACCATTGCATGACACAACAACATCTACCTATATATATAAGGTGGAAATTGCTTATTTAGAATAACTGCGTAGTGACATTCTCTTCCTTATTTCTGACACAAGACAATGTATGTGTAAACACAATAAGGAAGGCCATTTATCACCTCGTCCTGACCACACCCTATAGAGCTGAGTCATCTAGTTGTGTCAATTTACTGTTAGTGATCTTTCAGGGCAGCATGGTGCCTGCAATCATAAAGTATTGAGCACGAAACATGCCAGGGCTACAGCCATGCACACCAATCTCTCTCAACTTGAGTTATTTTGGATTTTGAAACATTCCTACTGGTAAATTGCTGCATTGTTTTAGCTGGAAATGTTCAAAGTATACACTCATATTGTGATTTTGCTTAATTTGCCCGTGATAAATGACTACATTAATTTTAACAACAGGCCATGTCCCCTTTGAGAAGAGCTTATAATATAAAGTGTAGTGCTTAGCTACTCAGCTACTCTTGCCTTTCATCTCTCTGTCATTGTTCTTACAAGGCTTTAAGAAGTAATGATATCTCTTTTGTATGTGTTAGTCTGCCTAAAGTGGTGGTTTTACTGCCTCATTTTCCTTGCATTTCTATCACTGTACTAGTATTCAGATGAGAAAAAAAACAACTTAAAATGCTATTATGTAAAGATGGGCAGCAACTGAAAATAAAAGCAAACAGACGAAAGGTACACAGGCTAGGATCGTGATGAAATAAATCAGAAGCTTTCTATGAATCCAATTGCATGTGAAATGTCATGTTTGCACTGGCCCTGGCTGTAGCATGAAGGTAAACCTATCTTATGGTAATAATTGTGGTGTATATGGGTTTCCAAAATGCATGCAAGGTAGCATGTTGAGGCTTAGTATGTGCTGTTACTTGATTCAATGTGGTGCATATCTTTTACATTCAGTCAAGGGACTTTAAATTGCCCTCACATGTCTGAGTAAATGTGAGGGCAATTTCAAGTCCCTTGACAGCGAGCAGGTGCGTGGGCGTACCTTTTACCATGTTGATGCACAAATGTAGGGCAGAGCTAATTGAAAGCGTTCTATATAAATTTAATAGACATGATTACATCATGGAACTTAATCCCCATTGAGTTTTATGAATCAGGATAAGATTACCAGCCTTTAGAATTGCTGCTGCATAATATTATCTTTTACAGTGTGTTTGCATCATTAATACAATCAATAAAGCTGACACCTTCCTGTTATCAAGAAGAGAAGTTTCAATATGACTACCATATCCCGCATTATAAGTGACTATAATTACATTGGTGAGCTAGACAAAAAATGTATTGTCTGGTAGTTCCTCAACCATCTCTGTACAGGTAGCCCATGTGGAATTCAGGATTAGCAAAAGGTTTAAAGTATTAAGCCATTTTATGATTAGATACCTCATTATATGACTGCTCAACATCCAAATCCCTTATTTGATGAAAAAGACATTGTACCTGAATAGAGCCTGTGCCTGAGTAGTATGCTTTTGAATAGCAATGTAATATACCTTTTAATTTAGAAATAATCCACGAATAGGGCATGCTGTTTTGAGGGTTTACTAGATTAAATATAAAGGTAAATAATGTACAACTCTGGCAATTGGATGAGAAACAGCCATTCAGTGAGGTCCTAAAGTGCACTTGATGTGTAGCACCTCTATATATATACTACGAGTTCAGCCCCCTATGGGGCTAATCCCCAGCCACTATTGTGTACTCTTATAAACAGGGCAAAATAGAATTTGAAATCAGTATGTATTACCCCAAAAAGACTCCAATTCCCTTTTTTCTCTCCTCTCTCCCGAGGCCCTTTTCCCGGGATCCTACTTCCCTTGGATGTATTTAACTTTCTATCGTTATAAGGGTTGGCATTTGATGTGTAGCACCTCTATATACTACGAGTTTAGCTCCATAGGGGGCTTATCCACAGGCACTATTGTGTACTCTTATAAACAGGGCAAAATAGAATTTGAAATCAGTATGTAATACCCCAAAAAGACTCCAAGCCCCTTTTTCTCTCCTCTCTCGCCAAAAGAGGCCCTTTTTCCCTGTCTAAGTCATATAGGATATATGATATTTAAAGTGCAAAAAAAAATAAGTGTTAACACATTAAATGGTTATTCAGTTAATGCTGCCACCTAACGGGTGCAATGGGACAGTTCAATATACTTTTGAGAGGGACGATAGGCACGCTTTTCTCATTTTAGCTCCTTTTTTTCCATTTGTCCTCTCCAGAATCCGTACTTTGAGAGGGGGCTAAAGCAATATATAGCTGCAAAGACTCTGGATATTCCCAGAAAAGACTCAGGATATTCCTAGGAACTGGACATGTGTTTTTTTTCTCGAGTTTTTATAAAATGTTCTGGCATGTCAAAATTTCCAAGGAAAATCACTTTCTCCTTGCTCAAGTTGTGAACGTTCCCAACTCGAGTCCTGTTCAGTGGGTTGTTATAAAAGTGGCTAAGAAAACTTCTAAGTACCATTTTTGGAAGGGAGCACCCTAAACCTATGAGCTGTAACTATTTACTTCTGTATCTATCAATTTTGCTTCTGGATATAGACCCCTCCTTAATCAGTCAATTAGGTTTCCTACATGTAAGGCGGTAGCCCTATCTGCAGATTTAAATTTGCTGACTGAATAGAAAACTGAATCTTAGTTGCATAACTGTTATCAAACATGGCTAATGCTGCAGATAAGGTTGCACACTGTTCGCCATCCCTCCAGATAATTTGCATGCTCCAACATGTTATCGAGGCATCATGGAATAAAAAAGGATTTCAGAAATCACTCAGGTTCTGGATTTGTAAATCAAGCTCCTGGATCATATTCCACTCTTGTTATTTCCTTCTGGCAATAGCTTGTTCAGCTAATCTATGCATCAATATTCATTCCAAATTAAGCACTTAAGGACCTTCAGTTAATAACCTTTATCTTCTTTCATCTTGAATAAGGGATTGATGTGTTCTCAATTGGCATTGCTAAATGAAGAGCTTTGAGGGAGGTTGAACTAAAGCGGTGTACCAGAACACCCTATCTGGGTTTGTTCAAGTGCAGTCTAAAAGAAGTTGCTTGACAGTGTTCTCTTTGAGGTTAATCAAAGAAACATTTGTTTCATCAACTTTATGAAAACAATAGATGTAATTAAGGTCAAATAGATAGGTCTGATAAACCATCAGGTTCTTTGAGACTTCACTGAATTATTCGGATAGCTTAGTGAATTGACAGCTTAAGGAGGAATTCTTAGATTCAAGGTGAACTTTCTCCTGTGGAATAAGATGTTTTTTTTCATAACTAGTTAGGGCCATATTCCTTCAAGGATTCCATAACCTAACATGTATACCCTCTAAAGTTTAGTGAATAGATTTTGGTTCAACAAAACTTGTGCATTTTATGCTTAGCTGCCAGCCAACCCATGTATGGCCTCAGCTACTGCTTATCCCCCAAACTGTCTGAACCATCTAACTTGCCTTCAATAGGTATTTTCAGATGTTTTTTCATTAGCAAAAGTGTTCCATAAAAAGCAGCTGCTTGATAATTTAGAGTAAGGGTTGTGGTAATTTATTTTATGATAGATATGTTTCTTTGTCATAAGAATCAGGAAAGGCTGTTGTTTATACAACAATAATAAAACATCTGCAGCCATAGGACATTAATGCCAATTAAAATCCCCAGCTCTTTTATCTATAAATTATAGCTTTGATGCTATAAATAATTTAAACAGTGCAGTGCTTAGCTCTCATTATCTTTTATCCATCTGTGGTTGTACCAAAGCAGGTTAAAAGGTCTGTTCTATGAACCTATCTTACAACAGTTTCATTTTTTACTGCCTCCTTTACCTTTTCCATCATTATAATTTTTCACAGGATAAGTGAAAGTTGTAAAAGCTAAACCTACACACTGAGTGAGAGACTACAAATCCAAGGGTGCCATAGGTTGATATGATGATATATCTGATGGGAATGCTTAGAATACATGTGAAATGGGTCTTTCATGTTTGCACCCGGCCTTGATGTAGCCCGATGCCAAACATATCTAAAAATGTAAAAGTAGTATGAAATACATTGACTTTTGAAATGCTAAGACTTAGTGTATGCTGTACACTTAAATGTTATGCTGCATACTGAATAAATTAATACTTTACATTAAGTTGGAAACTGGGACTTTGAATTGCCCTTTGATATGTTTAGGGTGCTATAATTAAAGTAGATAGAGGGCTCCATGGCCTAGGTGAACATTGTAGGTTCTCGTATTCTGTGTTTGCCATGCTTTAAACTCTATGTAACATCATTTTCAAATGCAACCCCATAATTAGGATTATGACCATCAAATAACAAATGAGCATTGACTAATATCAGATTATTTCCAGGTGCTGAAGAGGGGGAACCAGTTTGCTTAAGAAGGTAGGAGCTATCTAAATATACTCCCTATCATTATTCTGTCAAGAGATCGCATCTCCATGTGAAAAACATTCTTGCTCCCACATATTCCACTCATATCTACCTCTTTGTGAGACTTTGAGGAGCCTTCCCTGATACCCACTTCTCTTATCTCTGATCAGCTGACACCATTCTTTCTAGTGGACATACTTTTCCCTTTGGAGGACTGGCAGCTCTGATAACTGAAGTTTCAAATTGGAGAATTGTGTTACTTCTATTATCAGTCACACATTCCTGGACATGTTTGAACTTAGATAAAACAGACTTTAGGATAATGGCTCACTGATATTCAAGTGCAATGATGACTTTGGAAATTAAAGAAAATTTATGGTGTGAATTAAAGTATGTGGCAGATTAAGCCATTAACCAATTGCTGTTTATAGTCCTTCAGCTCAGAAATGATTGCCCTTGAAACAAATAATGCTGGAGTAACTCATTATTGATAAAAATAGTGATGGCTCTATTTGTACATATTATTAATGTTAGAGGAAGACATTCTTCTTAGCTTAACATGGCTATATGTCTGTGTCTGGTATGTAGGCCTCAGGAATGTACTGTTTGATTATATATATAAATCAATGGAGAGCACAATCAATCATTGACACCCAACGTACCTAAATGCCTTCCTGCAAGTGGCCTTTACAGAACCGGACAGACTCGTTAGTGATTTATACATGGTTATAACCCCAGCGCATGCCTAACATGAGTTCCATGCTGTCCTACATGTAGTCTACTGCCAGAATGGAAGTTTGATGAGAGTGATCTAAATGAATGGCGTTCAATGTCACAAAGAAAGCTTTCTTCTCAACCCTAATTCACATGATGGCATGAATGAAGGTGATCCACAACAGCCACCAAACATCACACCCTTTGTTTCCATTGATATGGTGCCAATCCTCCTAGGTGGAGTCACTCACCCATCCTGCAACCATCTTCTGGGTGACTGTTAGATTGATGACAGTGATTCATACTAATAGTATTCAATTTCACAGAGAAATCATTTGTCTCAACCCTAAGTCACACTCTGTCACACAGAGATGGATGAAGGTGATCAAAAACAACCCCAAAACCTCATGCCCTTTTCTGCACAGCTATGGTGCCAAACCTCCATGCCAAAATAATATATATTCTAAGCTTAAATTTTGATAAAACATACTTTTGGCGCACTTACGTCTGAAGCAACACATTGATGAAAATTGATTCTTGTGTAGATTCGATTTAGCTAAAAGCTAAGGGAACCACTAAATGCAACTATGTTTGCATGTACTAAATTAATAAAGTGTGATATTGCTAACTAAATCAAGCATAGCTTTCAACACTGTGAGAAGTGGCCCATGAATGATCTCTACCTATTGTCGCATTATAAGCTACACTGTAAGAAATAACTGTTGAATATACCAGGGTTCCTTGTAACATTGGACAGTGAACCATTGTAATCTTCAAGTAGAGCGTCAGCATCGTGGCAGTATGGTGGTATGAGGAATCTCTGTGTAAATAACAATGGATCTCAGGCAAATTTGGGATATTTGTGATACAGTGTGATAGAACAAGCATGGCTTTCAAAACTGTGAGAAGTGGCTCATGAACAATTTCTACCTAGCACACCTACCCTCTCACATCCTTGACTCTGGATGCGAGGGAGGTGAAAGCCTTGTCATGTCATCAGACCTGAAGAGGGCTACAAAGAAGGGAATTGCACAGGGACTTCAATATTGACTTTGTGGTTGTTCCACCTCCTTCTGCAACTCACACATTGGATGAGTCTAGGGGCAGAATGGTAGGAAGGGGAGCATAATTTTACCATTCACAACTGTATCACAGCTATGAGGTCAGCCTGATGCAGGAATCAGTTGGAAGCCACTTCAATCATCATGGGATGATGTGCCCAATGATGATTTTCTTAGTGTTGTGACCATTTAGGTTTGAATGGATGATGTAACATCAGATGTAAACCCCAGGTGGAAAAGGGTCATAAAACCTTTAAGGGTAAAACGGATTAGTTCAGCAAACACAACTTTCTGACAGATCGGTAAGAATTGACAAAATACCCAAGAAGTTTCCTGAGGAAAGGGGAACATTGAATCTGAAATGACAATGGATTAACTAATGAAATACAGTGTGAGTATTGAACAATGGAGAAATGCAGAATGGCAAAGTGCTAATGGGCATATCATAATAGACAGTGTGTAAGATGTGTAGAACGTAAGCTATTTGATGGTTTGAGTTGGTGGATCCTCTGCAAACTATGAAAGACTGTGGATTTGTGTTGGTCAATGGTCCACTGATAGAGAGTGGCTGCGAGTGTCTAGGGGCATGTAGTAGTTTGCACTATGAATATTTTATTGCAGACCGTATACAACCAAGTGCCTGCTCTCCCAGTACAGATCAAATGCAGGGAGTATCCCTCATACAGCTATCATTGATACTTTCGGGGCTGTTATCTCTGTGGTGTAGGGTTCAGGTAATGGCTGTGTGTATATGACATGGTTATTGATGTTAGTTAAACTAGCAGTCTTTATTGCAAATGGCTTCTTTTCAGGTGAGAACCAACTATGCTGGTTTGAGCAGCTATCAAGTACAGGAGGCCATTTCATAACAGGCTACGACTGCCTGCTTTCAAATCGTAATGGGAAACCCTAAGTTTCATTACCTGAAACATGCTGGAAAGACGACCCTATAATCTCAATCTTAAGCTTTATCAATAGTCCTGCCATTTCCAGGGAGGGTCAGCTAGAAAGGAACCAGGAGGAAAGAAGATGGATGCACCGTCTTTGTACCATCATCCCCCATGGGCTGAACGTTCTCAACTAAGAAATCATAAAGCCAACCCAGTCACAAAAAAAACTGGGACCATTGAAGTTTACAGCAGACTGGTCCGCATTTTGACTACGGGATTAAATAACCTTCATGTTATTTGGACATTGTCCTACCACCCTTAGACCACTGCTGACGAGAGCACTACAAGACATCTTGGTTAACAAGGAGGCAGACCCCCAGGTAAATAAACCCAAGCGTCATCCCCTCCCCAGAGAAAATGAACACCTGGGTTTTTTTTACTAAAATAAAATAAAATACTATCTATTATATTGATATTGTGCTCCCAAAACACCTATTTAGTCAGCCCGACCATGACACATTTCAAACCTATACACAGACTCCAGCAATAACTTTTATGGATAAAATAAATAAGTTTGGGTTCTATTCCATACGAATATCCATGCTAATTATTCAAATTCACTTCCAATTTGATAAGTAACTACATTCATAGTTTTAACTGGGCCAATCACGCCTGATGAGACACTCAGATTGAAACCATACCATACAACCCCCACTACAGAGCCACAGAGTATGTGAGATCCACTCCAACTTAAACCAAAATACACTAAACATCGGTGTAATGCCTACCTGGCTTCAGAGACACTCTCCAAGCAGCTCATTGGCTAGAGCCTCGGTCTGATAAAACAGTTGAGATGCATGAGTAATCTGCTGAAAAGGGGTGTTAGTACAGGGTGCAATAAGGCACCTCTGAGCACATCTCACATCGATGTTTCATCAAGCACATGGTGTTTTTTTTTGTTATCTTAAGGACCCTAAAACATTTGTTTGCAGGATCAGTTATGGACAGGGTATGTATAAACAGCTCATGGGTAAAAACAAAACAAGAGTGTCCAAAGCCACGGCATACACCGTATAAAAACAAAAAGGGATGGTCTGACTTTATCAACCCTATCTGCATTAAAACGCAGTCCATAGTCTGTGTAATCTCTGCCTTTAAGGTGGAGCTAGAATACCTCACAATTATGTATCTGCCTGTTGATATTTGGTGCATTTTTCTTGAATGAGAACTGATCTAAATGCTGCTTTGTGGATTGTCCTAAGTCTCTCATTCCTAAAGTATAGAAATGACCCTGTTTGATTTTTGACCCGCAGTCATTTTTGACCTTGGCCCCCACCACCCCCCCCCCACTTACCATACTTGAATAATTTTCACCCCAGAGTCATTTTGACCCTGGGTCACCTAGATAAGTGGCCTCTCCCCTATACTGGCTTTCAGTTATGAATGGGCAGCAAATTAAGTTTCAAATTGTGATTTCTCAACTGCTATAGTTCATATCCCAAAGTTATTTCAGATTTAACTAGGATACATATTGGTCTTTCTAGTGATGCAGACACAGCAACTGGTGAATGGAATATTTCTTTTTGTTGTTCTCGCACAGACCTTTGGTGGGGTGAACAGCAACGTTTTCTACATCCAATGTACTCTTTTATTCACCTTACCTGGAAATCTAATCAATCTAGTCGTACAGAGAAATAAATAGTTATGCAGCAGTGTATACCCATCAAACCATCACACAGACGTTTACATTAATTGTCAAAGCCTGGTAAAACTCTATGCCTTTCTATCTCAGGAGAGCTTGTTAAAGGGCAGTTAATCTGAAATCCGTCCCGAATACTACACCCAGCCGAGCGTCAACCTGTAATTATTACTTCAGACATATTCCTTTTTTTTCTTTTTTGAGTCTTGACCGCAATTGATTGTGTGATAGTAAGAGGGAGTGCCACAAGCTGACCCAAGGACACACTCGAGGAGAATGTGTGAAGTATTTTGTGGCTGTTCTATAGATCGCTAATTGCCTGATAAAACCAAATCACTTTGCTAGATTTCTATTGCCCTATCCTAACTCCAGAATCATACAAGACATACAGCAGCATTAGAAATATGAGAGAAAAAGGACCGAAAATAGTTCACATATCCTACACCAGGTAGCAATGCCTTTGTTAGGCACTCTAAAGTCACGCACCACTGGAGCTTAATTCAAAACATCCTGGGATCACGACCCCAGCGATCTTAGGAATAAATCAGCCTTATCCTATTAAGCGATCTTAAGAGTTGACTTGGTTCACATATCCTAGCCAGCACTAAGATCGCATCAATCTTAGCCTCAGCCCTCCTACACTATTCCAAGAACTGACTAGGCACAGGGGTAAGAGTCCCAAAATAAAGGAATAGCTGTGGAGTCACTCTTCTTCACAAGAGTGCTTATACCATCGTTCCCCGTCCCCATATGGCTAACAATAGAGCACAGGGTGCAGTTGACCCCCGTACCGTATTCAAGAGTTGTTCCCATGAATGTATGATTTATGCTTGCCTATTAGAAGCATTGTGCCCTCCCCCCAGGACAAAGAGAGAGAAGGGAAGAATTACCTTACAGTGCACTTAACGCATGAGTAGCCCTAAGAGCCCTCAAGGACACTCAGCAAATGTCCTCCCTCCCCTCTTTATGTATTCAGCAGGCTATTCACTATTTCGATCAGGAGTGTTCCCTGTAAGTGCTCTTGTACTCAGGTGAAACCACTATGTATTTCTTTCACTAAGATCGCAGTGATTTTAGTGGTGGAAATGGAATAGTGAAGTGATCCCAGGACTAGCTATTCTGGACAGGCCTGCAACCACTGCATTACATAGGGTAGACCGGCCAGGTCTTATGATATGTGCCTACACTAAGATCGCTGGGGTTGGGATCCCAGGATGTTTTGAATTAAGCTCCTGGCTTCAAAACATCAGTCATGGGAGACAGTGGGAAATTGGTACCCTTATGACATGCCACCTATGATGGACAGATGGATTTTGATTCTCATTTATTGAATAACATAGATACCATGGTGAGCAACACTTAATTTTAAAGGTCTTGAATAATACTATGACCTAACCACCTCTAAAGATTATTTCCTTTACGTCAGCTAAAATCAATCTCTGAGGTGTAGGCCTCACAAAGGCTTTTGGAAGAGATTGGGGCCATCGTGGTTTCTTCGGGATCCTGAAGATTGGGAGGGTGGCTCCCCCAAGTGCTCTCAGTTCCAGATATGAGCCAGGCCAGACGCTCTCACACGCCTGCCGCCATGAGAGTCGACTGGCACGCGCGAAGCTGGACCCTTCGGCATTCTAAACCACCACCTAGTGAATTATACAGAAACCAACAGTTGAGGGATCTCAACAGGATGACAGTACTGACAGTACAGAGTCGTCATATTGATGACTCAGGTCGTCAGGATGATGACCTAAAGTTGTCATTTTGACTACCTAAAGTTGTAGTTTTAGGTATCGTCAACTTGAGGACCTAAAGTGGTCACCACTGACTAGTTTCGGATCTTCCATGTTTTCAGTGTAGTTATTAAGTAGGCCAATAGGCCTTGAGTTGCATAATAAATGATCTAACATACAGCGCCACCACCTGGTGGGCGGTCTGTAAACTATTACGTTTGTTACATATGGGGTTCGCTTGGCAATATGAGAAATAATATAATACCATCCTAATGCATAGTAATAATCATATCAATATGAATAATAAATTTATAATTAAAAATATGCCATAATATGACGTAACATTGTGTAATCAAAGATGGCTGATAATACGCCATTAAAAAAGGTAAATCTGGGGCTAACACTACCATCAATTCCCCCTGTAGTTCCCAAAAATAAGCTATCCACTGTAAAACTGGTGCGTTGGGCTGACAGTGTGCAGCCCAACAAGAGGAAAGAAAAAGATTGCAATTGCCAGATTATTTTACAATCTCATAGAAAAGTAACATGAAAAGAGGATAACAAAATCCTGATGTTTGTGAGGAATATTTCCTGAATTCAATCTGGGTGGATACAACCTCAGGTCTGCATGTCCTGCTTTGAAGTACACATCATTAATACTAGCTTTTCATTCCGATTCTGGTTTGAACATGCAGGCTTACTTCATTAGATGACATATACAATGTATACTTTGAAAGGAATTGAGATCCCCAGTTCCCCTGCACATCCGAGGGTTTTCAAAGGATGTTTCAATGGGAATCCCATTCAAGAACCTAGGCAAAAGAAGTGGACCGACTATTCATTGTGAATGGTCTTTTGAAAACAGTGCACATTCACTCTCCATACAAAAAAAAAATAATGGAAACTAATGGGTACAGTTCTTTAAAAGGAACTGTTTTGATAAATCATTTTATATGTCTTTGATATTGCTCAGTGTGCAGACCCATTGTGATAGACCAGAGATCTGTTTCACAAGGACTATAAAAGAGTGATATAGGCTCAAAAGCAAGAACACTCGTAAGGTGGAGTTAAGTCCGATCTGATTGATCTTAGGCTTCTTAGGCTTAGGGGAAGTGTTTCAAAAGTAAATGGAGAGTGGAACTTTTGAGTAAAGGGTCAATATAAAAGTGACCTATGACCAACATAAAGTAGATGATTAATGTGGAAAGTTAAGGGTACACATACATGTGAAAAATTCTATCAATAAGTGGAATTCCACAAAATCTTCTAATGCATGCAAGTCAGGCATATATAAAAAGGAAATGCCCCTTTGTAATACCTTTTTCTGTCATGAAATTGTAAAGTAAAAGCATATTTCCCAGCTGGGTCATTGATCTTACTGGCTGGATGATTGAGCTGCGAGTGACCTTACAACTGATCTTGATTGCTGGCCCTATTTCTAATTAACATCTGTTTCTAAAAGACCAGTCTTATGTTCCAATATGAGTATCTGCTCATTCTGAAATTATTATATTCATTCCCAAGTGACTGGTCGTTTGTGCTTACCCATTGGAAAGATCAATCTTACATATTCAATGGTTGTGAAACAGGTCTCAGTACTGTTGGCAAATTAATTGGCTTTTGCGCAGAACAGTAACATAATCTGAAGGCTAGTAAAAGGTACTGATGATTCTTCCCTTACAATGCACCAGATCTTAGCCTTCAAAGGATAAGTAGATTCCGCTTTCCTGTTGCGAACAGTAATTGCTACGGATTCAAGGACAGTATCATATAAAATATGGCAAGCCATTCATAGATGTGGTGCAATAAGAAATGAAGTTCCTTTGTGTTTCATTATCCTTAGATAAATTTCATGGTACTAATGTTATATCTTGAGAATTAGGTTTATACTTGACAACAGTAGAAAATGAGGTGTAAGCAGATGAGGGTGTTTCTCCAAAATTGAGCATCTTTGTTTTAGGGATGCATCTATTGTCTTTTAACTGTTCTCTCAATTAAAATATCCACCAGAAGGAACAAAAAGAAAATCCCTTACATTTTGACCAAGATATGACAACTCTCTTCATTTTAGATATTTCATATCTCATTGTGCCCATTTGACTTCAACTTGATGATCTTTACATAAATTATTTTCACAATTTGAAATGCTGAAAGGTGAAAATTTATAGACAAGGGAATGTAGCATAAACAGACAGGTAGATAAGACAAGGGATAGTTATTAAGAATAAAATCAGGAGCTAGATATTAATACACCTGTTTTAGGCAGCATGCATAGGTTCCTCTGATCTGAAATGAAAAGAAAAGTTCCCTCGCAAGTTAAAGAGAAGATTGCCTTGACTGAAACATAAATGGCCTCTTTGATATCTGGATCTCTCAAAAACACTTTAGTTTCAAACCACGCAAACACAGGAATATTAGCTGACAAAGTATATCACACTGAAAACCTGGAAAATCCGAAACTAGTCAGCGGTGATGACTTTAGGTCCTCCAGTTGACGATACCTAAAACTACAGCTTTAGGTAGTCAAAATGATGACTTTAGGTTGTCATCCTGACAACCTGAGTCGTCAGTATGACAATACTGACAGTACACAGTTGTCATACTGGATGCTATTTTTCCTTCAGAATTAATGTAGGTCAAGGTCATGATGACTGATCCCCACTCGACATGTGTTCATGCCCTGGGGGCCATCAGGAAGAAGTATAGCAACAAGCTGAGACCCATTACTGATGCAAAGCGTCCTTTACATCGCAGCATTAATAATTACATGAAATCGACAGCTGCTAAGTTCTCTTTTGTAAAGTTAGATGAGATTGTAAAGGGTATTGAGCCTCAGGTATTTTTGAGTGTGGTCGACATAGGACAGTCCGGATTGACACTACACAGAGAACACTTCAAGGTTTTGTATGGGATGTGCAAGGTATTCCAGAAAATATACTGGATCGTTCCTTGTCATTTGGCCTATGCAGCGCACCTAGCATTTTTAACAGATTTATATTGCTCATATGGCCTCGAAATTATGTTATGTCTCTTTGGTTAATTGCTTGTCAGCATTGCGGTCTCTACACAAATTATATGACTATGAGCACATTGATTCTACAGGCTTTAGGATCAGCCAAACTGAGGGCAAGAGAACACTAGATGCCTCTTCTAAACAAGCCAGGCCCATTTCTGTAGATGAGTTGGTCAGGTTCTATTCCACCCTAGACATGGAAGATTCGGAGGATGTGGCATTTTGGCTAGCCATCCTTTTGTGTTTCAGGGGTTTGCTCAGGAAGAGCAATGTTGTTGAAAAATAATTAGCAGTTACGTTTGCTGATGTCACTTACTGGCCTAGAGGGATTGGATTGTCGGTCAGAAGGACCAAGACGATTCGGTTTGGTGAGAGAGTTCTGTACTTACCATTCACACCGATCCCAGGTTCATGTTTTTGTATTGTTTATCACTTGAGCTAGTTTGTTAGGTTATTGTGTACCATCTACTCAGCTCATATTTTATAGCAGGCATGGCTCAGTGTGCAAGGGTACGTACACTTGGTTCAGCAAGAGACTCACTCTCTAAGGAGAGGTGGTTCAGTGGTGTTGTATAAGGCAGGGTTTTCACTGGAAGACATTAGGCAGATGGGAGACTGGCGTTCAATGGCCAGCTCCTGTATCTCTCAAGATCAATGGACAGCAGGATTAAATTGGACATGAAGATTGTTAAACTGTTTTTTTTTCTGGTTGAACTGCGTTCTTGGCTGCTTGTGTGTTTAATTGTGACAATAAAGACTCATATTGCAGCAAACACAATCACCCGCATTTTATCTGTGCTCTATTTAAACTCTCCTTCTACTTTTTTCTATCTTTCGATGTCTATCCGCATTATCTATACTTTGTTAACTCCAGAGTTTATAGAAATAACGGTTCAGCAGCCATGTAAACTCATAAAAATGATGTGGTGAAACTGAAACAAAAAAAAATATTTAGCTCACAGGCATGGTGAATATTATTTTGATCTCTCCACATTCCAATAGTCTTGTTTATTTCTGTTAAATGAAAGAAAGGATATAGGAAAGAAATGGTTAATTAATTTTGAATGTTGCTTTTGTCATGATGTTACACTAATGGAGGCATTCAATAACTTCCCCATTTTCTCATCACTGACAGGCCGAGGGTCCAAAGGAGACCTTATCAAGAGGCTAGTATGCATTAGAATTAGGTGCATTTCTGACTTTATTGACGTATTTTGTCGGATATGAACGGTTGATAAAAATGTTTATTGGATCTAATCTGCCCTTGTCTTTTTCCCCCTTCTACAGAGGTTCTAATTAACTGTCTACCCAGCTAGCACAACTCGTGCAATTTACATCATTCTTACGTGAAAACTCATGTGATTTACATAAAAAAGACATCATTTGGATGAGTTGTGCTAGCAGGGTAATTACCTGTCACACACTCTACTTAGTATAACCTAAAATGACCTCTCTGTCACAAATAGTTTCCTACAGTGGGCATCAGGAGAAGGTCTATTTCATATCCTGGTTTACCTCCTCCAGACCCTACTTGAGTCTAGATTTCATGTGAATCACAGTGTCAATTGCCTTCCACCTTTTAACACTTGCTAGACAATAGCAAGCCCCTTTGTTTCAGTGTATGAAGAGAAACCATTTTATTGTTTGTGACTTGTTAGCTATTTGGAATAATGATCTTGCCTGTTTATTAAAAAGTACAATTATAAATAATGCTGAATCAATTAATGATGTATCAGAGTTTGGAATTTAAGCTAAATTATGTGTCGAAGGTTTACATATTTTGCCTATCTACTCAATCTAGTCATTGTATGAACTCAAGGCACTATACAAGCCACCCCCTCCAATCAATATACAGGACTGATGCAGGGGTTCGATGCCACTCACAGTCTTAGTTCTACTAGTTCTTACTTTACTCAGGAAAAGCCCTTTTGCTCAGGAAATCATTTCTGAATATAGTAGAAACAAATAATACCAGAGGACGTCATGTGATCCAGAGCAGTTAAACCAGTGCTAAAAAGGGGCCTCAGGAGGTGCACTGGGAGAAAACGGAAAAAGAAAGATAGACTTACTTTTAGGCAAACACGATGAGGGCAGGATGCCTGCTATTTTCATGTCTCTGACCCTTGATTCTTGATTTTCTCCTTGTACCCTATTGGAGTTTTGTTAAGTACAAGGGAGCGGTTGGTGTAATACAGAAGTTTCTTGTACACGCTTTATTGAGTAGTCCCATTCTTGTCCATCATCGCACTCAGTGATTTTAACAGAGGGCATTGTAGAAGCACTCTCTGAGTCAGTATGTAGGACTGATGTAGAGATCATAGTGATTGTTCATCACACCTTTCTTTCTACTCTTATACCACTTACAAGGACGGGTCCTTCCAAACAGACATAAATTGCTCAGTGATATCCCTACTCTCTGGAAGTAGACACCTTTCTAACTTATTTTCAGTCTAATTCTGCACTCTCGTACAGGAATTGTGGCAACCAAAAGAACACAAATTTCAAAGGACAGCAGTCCTAAGTCCTACTGTCTTACATGTAAGACAGTAAGCAAACCCTTTTATCTCAGGACACGGTGTAGGAAAAGGCCACAAATTTTGTACAGGGCATATTTGGTTATATATTAGTCTACTTTTCAGCACTCTACGGCAAGAATTTAAGAATTATAAAAATATTCTTATTAAAGGTGAAGTTATGCCCCTTAATGGGGATTTTAAGAGATTTGTATGCACAGACCAGTCTTATATTGGGGTCCCGGCCTATATTAGACTCAGTGGGCCTTTTAACTAGGCTTATTAACAGGGCAGACTTCAGTTCCCGTTTTTTAGTTTCCTAAAAACACATTTGTCTTACTTTTGAGTTTGGGGAATAATGTCCCTTTCTTTATAGGTTCCTGAAAAAGGAAAAAAGGGGAAGGAGGGATAGACATAAGACCAATGGTCATGAATCGTCATCAAGTAGCCTGACCAAGAGTTGCAAAAAAAGTAGCAGTAGGATATATTCCTTTTGCACATATAAACAACAGGTGTTGGTGCCTCGGGCCCATATATATGAGGGAAGGTTAAATATGTACAGTATTTCTCCACCAGACTGCCAAAGTGAGGTATGTCAAGTACCATGTGGCCACGTCTAAAACCTTCTCCCTCTGCAGACATTGTTAGGATGTACATGTACCTCAAATATTATACCTTAATTATTGTTTATAATATTAAAGAAAACCCTAAAGCATGAAGGGTAACTACACTGAAAAAAGTCTTCCTGACAAAATGACATGTATATATCGATGTCAACTTGATTTGACACTTAGAGCACATGTCATTGGGACATGGCACATATGTCACCATGACAGCTGTCTTCATTACGCATGTCAAATGGAGTTGACGAACCAAATGTGAGAGTGTCAACCTCATTCATGATGCCTTTCATGCATGTCATGTGGGAGACAATCATGACCTGTGCAGTATGTGTCAAAGCGATCAGTCTTCTTTTCTCTGTGTACTTTTCTTGTATATTTTTGACCAGGCTATGCTGCTTTTGGCTTGGGAAAGAATAATCCTACTCGGGAAAAGGCCTAGCATAAACTGACATGCTTCTTTCCATTTTCCACCACTCCTTGAAAATATATTTCATCATTAACAGATAGCATACTCCTTCAGCTTCACATTGGTATATAGATATGGGGGTCTGGGATTGATGTCTGGGTGCTAGAACTAACAGAAGGAGGTCGTAGACATGACCACATGATCACTGCAAGGAGGAAAGATTGAGGGAAATGATTATAAATGACTCAAAGAATTCTTCAAAATAAGAGATGTCGTGGGGTTCTTCATGTATCCTGGTCCATATGGCTTAGGGCTTCCTGTGGAACCATGGTTTTGCCTATCTGTGAGGCATAATAAGTGAGATACAGGGTCATAGACGTGACCACGGTCGTAGATGTGACCACGCATTTGTTATCAATGTCATAGCTCAGAGTTGCATTAAGATAGAATAATCTCATTAGCCTTCAATGTTCCTTTTATAATAAGGTTTATTTCAGACATGACAATGAGAGCCAAGTATCAAGTACCTTTCCAAGAAAACTGTAACATACACTGATAAATTATTGTTACTCACATGAGTCTAGATCCAGACTCAGGCAATGTTGCCGAAAATGAGTAAGATTTGAGACTAAGGCTGATCCTTGGATGATACTCAGGCAGATCCTGAAACTGATCATTGGATGATACTCTGGCTTGGCCATTTGAACCCCTTTAGCTCACTAATTATGCATCACAGATAGGTAAAACCAGGGTCCCCTCAAAGCTCTAAGCCTTGACAACGAGAATACATGAATTACTCAACTATATCTATTAATTTGAAGGATTTAATGAATGGGAGGCAAAGACAACCTACTTGACGACGATCCATGGCTATTGGTCATAATTATTTGAGCTTTGCTCCTCTATTTTTGGGTGCCTAGACAAAGGGCCTTTCATAACCACAGGATAGTGCTGGCATTACGTAGCCAGAGTAAAACATGAGGAGCAGAGTCACAGCAATTCTTAGAACAGTTAAAACAGTCTTCATTGAAGGAACCTCTCAAATGTGCTGACTGTGTGTGAAAATTTGATGCATATTGTGAGGACAACAGAAGGTATGTTTATTGCAGTACAATTTCCATTCATGAGGAAGTTTTTTTTGTTACTTCATAAAGCCTTTTTAAAGCTGTGTGAATCTATGAGGAGGCACCTTTATCTGGTTCAGTAAAACCATAAGAAACGGTGCAAAATGGCAAGCCTTTGTATGCCCTGACAGGTACACAGAAATATAAAAAATAAGATGATAACTAAAATGAATCCTTTGTTGGTCGTGCACTGTCTTCTAGAAGAATACTTGAGGGAAAAACATGAATAGGTATTACTCAGATAACAAAAGTCAATTCATCCAGCTCCTTTTACATTTTGTATTTGTTCATCTTGAGCTTGTGAAAAGTTCAGAAGTGGAGAGTTATAAGGAAAACTTATCGCTATTGTACTTTTAAAGTACAATAACAGTAAGTTTTCCTTAGAACTTGCCACTTATGTGAAGAAAGAAAAAATGACAACAGAAATATCACTTCATCAATACGTATACAAGAATGACATTTTGTGTCATATAAAGAGGGGCCTCAGAAGGTGCACTGGGAGTAAACAGAAAAAGAAAGATAGAGTTACTTTTAAGCAAATACGACAAGGGCAAGATGCCAATACAGAGCTTCAATACACACAAAATGTCATTCTTGTATTTATTTTTATATGTTTAGGCTATGGGAAGTGATGAACTCAAACACAAACTAACTGTTTAATCACAGCTTTGGCTCCGCGAACGCCATGACAGCTTGCCCAACTCCACTTCCACTTTGAGAGTGCGCCATAGAAAAATTAGTACCCTATTAAAATATCACTCATCTTACTTTAAATTCACCTTCCAATACATTTAAACATTAGATGATCGTTATTTGAATTAAAAACAAGGTTATGAACCTGTCAGAAAACCCTACAGAGTTTCTTTTAGATCAATTTTGCGTATTGTTCCGTGCACTTTTAGCTGGTGACCTGCTGGAACTCCCACACTCATAGTGTACATCGTTTCCTCTTTGTTCCTATTTAACCTATTAAAAACCTGGTGGGAGAGCAGACAGATTGACCCTTGACCTTCAACACTCCATCCCGTATCTTAGTATCAATGTATAGACAACATAGCCGAAACATCTGCTAGGAGAGTGAACCCTTCCCTGGTCACTGAGTGCAAATAAACCGAAACAGATTTAAATCAAAGCACGTTGTGTCCCCTATGAACAGATATGACGTGCCTCTGGCGAGCGCTACTGATCCCTTAACGCTATGGGGAATGGGATCACTATGTACTGCAAAAGGCAGGTGATCATTTCTTTGGATACACAACAAATCCTCGATTCATGGCCAACTGACGGCTGTCCGTCACTGATGGATGGTGAAGGAACAGTATCATTATCCCTTTAATTGTTTCTAGTTCTATTGGAGCTTGGAACATTATTATTTGGTTCACTATTAATCCCTAATCTTTGTAATTCCACTATCACTGCACACCGGCGGCCAGCTCTGGTGCCGGTTGGCTGCCATCACTGCATGTGATGTCATGACCTCTTGACCTAGTTGGGCCTTAAAATGAGGCTTGCTCAGATCAGCTGCCTGTAGCATCAGGCTGATCCAGATCAACTGCCTATAGCACTACAAGTGATCTAATTCCCCCGTAGCATTATGGCCCTCAGTGGATCAGTGGTGCTGGCCAGAGGCATGTGATATCTGTTCAGAACCCTGATGTTGTAGTTCACCTGACTGGATTAAATGTCAAACTACAAGATTACCACTAAAGTACAGCTTATACTGAACCAGGACGTGAATATATAAGGTATGTAGCATGCCATGAGCGCTATAATAAGAGATACTCATCACATTTTGAATGAATGTGGGCTAAATTACTTTGGAAGTCTGACCTGTAGACGACAGAAATAAAGTCCCTCTCTTTGTTGACATTCCTACACTGTGTGATGAGGCCGAAAGAAGGGGTAATACAGTGAAAATGTCAAATAACATTTTGGCGAATACGAACCCATATATCGTAAATAATACCAGTATGATTCCCAATGCTTTAGTCTGCGTGAGTTCAGAATCTTACTAAACATATAAAAATAAAGCTATTTGGTTTTGATGCAAATACTGAGTTCAAGCTTCTGTTTACTCATTAGTCTGAGCCAATGTCCTCTCCATTATGATCATGAGCAATTATCATACAAGTACATGCATTATAACTAGTTGTTTTGCAGTATCACATACATGTATTCAAGTGTTGTCAATGACCGTCAAAATGCTACGAGAATAGTTAGGTGAATCTCTCAACAATATCATTTGGGATCCATTAGAAAGATGCTTTAGGTGTCGTATCGGCCCTGCCATATCATATCAATTGATGTTAATTTGTACTACAAATCCTGATCATTTCTGAGGTTGTGATTTTCAGCAGAGTCCCGGTGCCATATTTTAGTGCTGATATATGCTGTAGTCTTTAAAATGCGTCCACTTCGTGCGTCCACTTTTAGGTGTTTGGTGAGTAACACAGTGAAGGGTAAGCCCTATAGCACCCCCTCGCGTGCATACCTTTTACCATGTTGATCCACAAATGGCTGTCAGAGCAGGGCAAGCTTTTTGCAGTAGATAGGTTCTATTTTTTGGAAAACAGTCGAAGTTGCTGTCACCACAAGTCCAATGACTCAACAGTGGGTTGCCCTGTACCAACTAAAGTTGTCTTTATTGCCCATTTACAATTGGGGCTGAGAGTGTGTGGGATATGAACGGTTGATAAAAATGGTTGTGCGAGAGTCCACCAGATTGTGAACTGGTGAAGGAAGAAGGAGAGGAGGCTCTAGTTTCCTACTTGTGGGAGTAATGAGATAGGGGGCTGCGAGACAGGCCACATCAGCACTGTAAAAAATGTTTTTCAAAATAACAAAAGATCTCTGGGGTCTCATTCACAACCTTTGAGGAAAAGCGAGATTATTCTGATTTCAGAAAGAGGAAAGTTCTTGAAAGGCGCCTTTTTGAATGATCCTTTCAAGGACTATTCAAAACAAGTATGGTAAGGGTCAAGCCCTTCACGCAAAACTGATCATACTAATACAAATGATTATAAAAATGAATATATTGAGAGGTGTAATTGCAGTAATTGAAGTAATCACATATTACGTTGTATGTACTCTGCCACATTGCCAATATTGTAGGGATCTCGATTCCTGATTCTTTTCACATAAACCTGCTCAGGATCTTTTGGATATGTAATCTCTCTCTATATAAGGGAGTTTGAAGCTCTTAACTTTTTTGAGGCTACTTACAGAATAGCATTTTAAGGACATCTAATTTCTACTTGCATTTGATTTTAAAAGGAGTGCCTTAATATAATTATTTTCCTGCACTAAACAATGATATCCACACATTGATAGTTGTGTCTTAAGCTAACAACAAAGTGCATGTAGCATAATCAGAAAGGCAAATAGACAGGACAAGGGTTAGTTATTAACACTAATTACGGGAGCTAAACAGTAAAACACCTCTTTTAGACAGCAGTATTTGGTTTGTCTCATCTGAAAGGGAAAAAAGACAATCTGTTCTCTCACAAGTAAGCTGTAAGATATATAATACTTCTAAGAAGATAGCCTTTAGTTAAAAAAAATGCCTCTTTGATGTTGTGATCTCTCTAAGACACTTTATTTTTAAAACACATTGACACAAGAATACTAGCTGACAACTACGGAGCCCCTAAAAGGACATATCACAAATAATTTTTCCCCTGAAAAAAATATTCTTGCGGATACTGAAGAATTCTTGTGGGTACTGAAGAATTCTTGCAGGTACTGAAGAATTCTTGCGCGTACTGAAGAATTCTTGTGGGTACTGAACAATTCTTGCGGATACTGAAGAATTCTTGCGGGTACTGAAGAATTCTTGCGGATACTGAACAATTCTTGCGGAAACTGAACAATTCTTGAGGAAACTGAACAATTCTTGCGGATACTGAACAATTCCTGCAGGTACTGAACAATTCTTGGGGGTACTGAACAATTCTTGGGGGTACTGAACAATTCCTGCGGATACTAAACAATTTCTGCAGGTACTGAACAGTTCTTGCTGGTACTGAACAATTCTTGGGGGTACTGAACAATTCTTGCAGGTATTGAACAACTCTTGTGGGTACTGAACAATTCTTGCGGGTACTGAACAATTCTTGAGGGTACTGAACAATTCTTGCGGGTACTGAACAATTCTTGCGGGTACTGAACAATTCTTGCGGGTGCAGAAACATTCATGTTGGGGCTTGAGGAGTTTATCATCATTCAGTTTCCACAAGAACAGTTTAGTATCCGCAAGAATTGTTCAGTATCCGCAAGAATTGTTCAGTATCTGCAAGAATTGTTCAGTTTCCGCAAGAATTGCTCAGTTTCCGCAAGAATTGCTCAGTATCTGCAAGAATTGTTCAGTTTCCATAAGAATTACTCAGTTTCCACAAGAATTGTTCAGTTTCCACAAGAATTGCTCAGTTTCCGCAAGAATTGTTCAGTATCCACAAGAATTGTTCAGTTTCCGCAAGAAATGCTCAGTTTCCACTAGAATTGTTCAGTATCCGCAAGAATTATTTCTGTACCCCCAAGAATTGTTCAGTACCCGCAAAAATTGTTTCTGTACTTGCAAGAATTGTTCAGTACCCACAAGAATTGTTCCTGTTCCCACAAGAATGTTCCTGTTT
Organism: Acholoe squamosa; assembly: GCA_949317995.1. Classification (NCBI taxonomy): domain Eukaryota; kingdom Metazoa; phylum Annelida; class Polychaeta; order Phyllodocida; family Polynoidae; genus Acholoe; species Acholoe squamosa. Next base: position 71,713,438 of record OX439041.1, read on the forward strand.
CCGCAGGAATGTCCCTGTTTCTGCAGGAATGTTCCTGTACCCGCAGGAATATATTTTGCATAAAAAAATCTTTTTATGTTTCTGTTTCCGCAGGAATGTTCCTGTTTCCGCAGGAATGTTCCTGTTTCTGCAAGAATGTCCCTGTTTCCGCAAGAATATTCCTGTTTCCGCAGGAATGTCCCTGTTTCTGCAAGAATGTTCCTGTTTCCGCAAGAATGTTCCAGTTTCCGCAGGAATGTCCCTGTTTCCACAGGAATGTCTCTGTTCCCGCAGGAATATATTTTGCATGAAAAAAATCTTTTTATTATGTTCCTGTTTCCGCAGGAATGTTCCTGTTTCCGCAAGAATGTTCCTGTTTCCGCAAGAATGTCCTTGTTTCCGCAGGAATATATTTTGCATTAAAAAAAATCTTTTTAGTATGTCCTATTAGGGGCTCCGTACACAACTCATTAGTAGCAAAATACATACACAGTATGGTGGTAACGTTAGAATGAGGGTCATATTCCTTGAGACGATTCCCGGCAAGTAATTGTCGAGCCCTTTATAACTAAGGCTGAGACGATTGCACAGCCAGGAATCATTGAGAGAAATGTGACCCATATTCTAATGATTACCGACAATCCTTTACTTATTATCATATGGTGTTGTGGAGACAAAAACTCACATTTTATTATTAATGATCGCAGAACAGGCTCCCGTCATGGCTATCTTGTTAAAGTTGTTTATGTTACACAGTCAGAGAACTACAAGAGTACATAAGAGACTGCACTGGTGAGAAATTTCATAGGAGATTAGGTCCTGAAACCATGTTACCTATTGGCCAGCTTGCAAAAGTTGATTGAAGCCTCTTATTTACTACTTCTTTGGCACAGTCCTGTGGTGTGACGTTCACACACTCATCAGCCTGATGTTCTGAAGCTTTGTGGTAGGTGCATTGCTGCTAAACCTCTGCTGGGAGAATGGAGTATGAAGGAACGTACGTATTGACGAAACGGCAATGCGACGTCAGATACTGTCTGGGAAAGCAATTTGACCGTGACTTGCTGTAGCTATGTCATCTTTGATGTTGCGTGTTTCGCTGTCTTAGCATATAATAATAAATTGCCATATAACATGTGTAGAATCTGAGTGTTAACGATTCAATGGGAATTACAAATGATTGTTAGGTAAAAATATCCGCTACCTCAATTGATTTATAGTAATGATAATGCATTCAAGGACAGCATTATATAAAAGCTGTTACTAAGCTGCTACTAATGCAAATAGGCATGTTTATTGCAGTAGGTTTAAAATGGTTTACTAATGAGAAAACTGTGGCTTTGTCTTAAACCTATGGTGTCCCTTACCCAATTAAGAATAAAGATAACATTAGTGTATCCTTAGTCCCTATTGCACAAGGACCTAAAAAAACAAAGGGAAATTCCCTGATGAATTAACCAAGGTTTGACTTCTCAGCTCACAATATGAGGCACTTTCCAAGAATCTCATTCATTTTACGTGCGACAAACAGAAATACAGTTAGATAAAATATAAATTAGGGAAAAAAAGGAATTCCAAATGTTCCTTTTGTCAGGATGTTACACTGCAGGGGGTATCCTGTAACTTTTTCATATGACTGATCATTAGGGTCAATGTCTCAACCAGAATCTATTAAGTTGATTTGGTAGGGTTTAGAAGTAAGTGTCTTTCTTACTTTTTTTCAACCACGCATTGTTCTTGCTTTTTCCCCTTTCTACAGAGGTTGTAATGTCTAGTTTCCTGTCAGAGACTGTTCTTATTAGAACCTAAAAGGAGTTCTCTGTCACAAACAGTTTTCTAAAGAGGGTAAATGAGAAGCTCTCTTTGATATCCTGGTTTACTTCCTCTAGACTCTACTAAAGCTCTGCTGAGTCTGGATTACGTGTGAGTTACAGTTCCAATTGCCTTCCATCTTTTAACACTCGCGAGACAAGGAAAAGTCTTTTATCTTGCATTCCTGCACAATGCTTTTTTTTTTTTTTATCGTAAAACAGGTTATAACAGTACACTCAACCACTGTCTAGTTCCGAAACTAGACAGTGGTAATGACTTTAGGTCCTCAGGTTGACAATACCTAAAACAACTACCTTAGTTGGTCAAAATGACAACATTAAGTTGTCATCTTGACGACCTAAGTCATCAGTACCACAATACTGGCAATACAAAGTCATCATCCTGACAACTTAGGTTGTCAGGTTGATGACTTAAAGTCATCATTTTGACCACCGAAGGTCGTTGTTTTAGGTATTGTCCCTGCTAGCACAACTCATTTAAATAATGTCTCTTTTAAGTAAAACACATGAGTTTTCACCTAAAAATGATGTAAATTGCACAAGTTGTGCTAGCTGGGGTCAACTTCAGGACCTAAAGTTTCGGAACTGCCAGGTTTTAAGTGTATCAGGTAAATGTGACAAAGGCAGTTTTCAATTACACTCCTATTCTTTCCCACACACGTTTGATTGGTAACATTACAGGGATGAAGAAGCCAAGCGCTATACGCCTGAGCTCCTCGGGCGTAAAGTGATCTTTTACGCCGAGGAGGTCAGAGGACATGTCACCAGGACCATACACGGGACCTCCCCAGCACCATACATGGGACCACCCGAGCACCATACCTGGTACCACCGGTGCATCATACACGGAACCACCCATGCACCATACACGGGACACCACAAGAGGACCATACACGGGGCTTATATACTTCATTTCTCCTGCCTCACTGTAACCTGGCCAGGTGGCCGAGGGGGTAGAGCATCCACCTCAAGACCCAGGGGTCCTTGGTTTGCCTCTCCTATATACAGGACAGTTTTTGGCCTATACATGGGACACATTTCGGTATATACATGGGACAGTTTAGTGTCCTTGGGAGTGTATCATGCCAACCCTCCCAGAGGGTAGGGTCGGCATGTAGCATGAATGCAGCCCAGGCAAGTTACTCTCCAGCGCCATATTCATGCATAATGATAACCATATAGGGTTGATATACTCCCTGAGGGTCAGCATAATACATTCTCAGATGCCTGATGCCTGAGCTTGCTATTCACCTTTAAATGGTTAACCCAATAATGCATCATGCCCGTTAGTCGTCATGATGCATGAATGCAGGGCTACATTCATGCATCATGATGGGGTTCATACACAAAAGGGGTTCATACACATACAGGGTTCATGACTGGGTTCATACACAATCTCCTGGAGGATTCTCATGGTGGACCAATGAAGTGCATCACGAAGGGAAAGTAGCAGGTGTGTGCTTTGTCGATTTCAGCAAGGCGTTTGATTCCATCCACCAGACGTTATTGGTACGTAAAATTCACTCATACGGTTTTGGCACTGGCTTTGCCAGATGGCTAGGTGGTTATCTCCAGGGCCGATGCCAGGTCACACTGCTCAACAATCATAAGTCAAAAGCCAAAACAGTCAAATTTGGGGTGCCCCAAGGATCAATCCTGGGGCCCCTACTTTTTATAATGTTTATAAATGACATTAAGGAATGTATAGATGAATGCTCTATTCAACTGTACGTTGATGATATTGCACTGGTTGCAAAAGATGAAGACCCCAGGAGAACAGCTTTAAAGCTGCAATCCGATGTGTCTAAAATTGCTAACTGGTGTAAGGTAAACGGGTTAACCATTAATGCTAGTAAAACAAAAGTAGTGTGGCATGGCAACAAGTCCCAGATACAGAAATGCCAGGAGCATGAAATTATAGTCAATAATACAGTATTGGGTAACCCCGACAATTACAAATACCTAGGAGTGATAGTCGATAGCAAGTTGACCATGGAACCACATGTTAAGAACACCATTAAAACGGTCAGTCACAAGTTGTATACCTTAGGTAGAATAAGATACCTAGTTGACAAGCATACAGCACTGCAGATTTATAAACAAACCGTGTTGCCATTCTTTGATTATTGTAGTTTTCTCACAAATAGTGCAAACCTTGCCTCTATACAAAAGCTGCAGAGACTGCAAAATAGGGGGCTTAAAATCTGTAAAGGGGATTATTCCAAGATTGAAACCATTACTTTACATAAGGATGCAAAGGTGCCACTGCTCCAGGATAGGAGGGATGAGCAATTATTATTAGTAATGTATAAATATGTCAACAAATTAGGGTTAAGACCAGCGGAAAACCCTTGAACTAGGGCTGATCATAAGATACAGATCAGGCTGCGATGGCCCAGGTTGGAAAAATACAAGAGAGGCCCGCTGTATCGAGGTAAAAAGCTATGGGACAGGATCCCAGAACGGGTACAACTTGCTGAGTCCAAAAACATATTCCAGAGGCACCTCAGGAAAACACAATTGGAGCCAGAGACGGACTCTGACTTTGACTCTGAAGGAGAGGGGGGGGGCAGGAATAAATAGTAAATGGGTGTGCTATTCACCGGTATGTAGTCATACAACTGTTATACCTTTTGTCACTTTAATACTTGATGCCTTTTACTACATATTCCTCTGAATTTTTTTTATATTTTTTTTTTCTGCAGTTATATCTTGGTATAGATGTTATCAAGTGAATACTATTTATATTCATCCTTCATTACACTGCTCATTATTATATGTAAATATGTGTGGGTGGAGGGAATTGTTGCTGGTGGATGGAATCAAAGTCAAATCTAAGTCAAACCGGCCACAAAAAAGAAAAAGGGGGAAAAAAAACAAAAAAAAAGGGGTTCCACAACTGCACAAAATAAAATGATACTGGTAATGGTACATATGTATTACTATATGTTATAGCTCTATTGATTGTAATGATTGTTGCCACATGGCTAATGAGCTACTTTCCTAGTTTTAAGCTGAATCTCACATTTATATGGAATACATATCAATAAGTGACTCTCATACTCTCTGTGGCAAACCAATAGACACGGCATAGAATGCCTGGACAAAACTGAACTGTAAAGGACCCTTCAGAAAGTGGTACACATGTTATCATTGATGAAAAGTAGTTAATACCATATGACTAAAGTCAATGGATTGCAATCCACCAATTTCGATTCAATTCAATGTAAGAATTACCTTACGACCACCTTCCACTTGAGATTACATTGAATAAAAGAAGTCGCCTGACTTCATTGAAACGAAAAAGTGCATTGGCAGCCCTTAAAGGGTTAAAAATCGAAGAGTCCTATTCACCAAGTGGTATCAGAGCCAGTTGTTCCCATGTCCCATGTATCATCCTCATGGGGATGTCCCGTGAATAGGATAGAAGTGAGTAGGTCCTGTGTTTAGGATTCCCTCGTGTGGAGTCCCGTGTATAGGATTCTTCTGGTGAGTCCTGTGTACGCTCCTTGGGCGTATAAGGCCACTATACGCCTGATGCAGAAAGCTCTCCAATAAAAAAGAGTCAGAAAAAAATAAAGGAGAATACAATATTATCTACCTACTTGGATCATCAAACGCATTTATGTTTGAGATGAGAGATAGCACTCCTTCTTATAGATAATACAAACGTGAATGTGTAAACACAGAACAAATGGCTATTATTTTTTCAAGACGGACAGCAATATTTTTACACTAGATATATACATATCCATTTAATGTAGATACAATATCAGGCACTGTGCCTTCATCATGTACATGTATTTTGTGAATACCATTCCCAGATCTCTAGGTTGAGAAACAGGCCATGTTTACCTTATGCATATTTGTAAGTATAATCCATTGTAATTAAAAAAGTGGTCATCACACCAGAATGTTCCTCATTAAGGACAAAGGCTCCAGGTCACCCAAAAATTAATTGACAAAAGATTTCCTTGTAACTTGACATAATTTTGTCCTTTACATGATATGTAATTGAAAAGTGGGATACCAACACTACTTGTTTTGGTACCTGCCATCATCGAGAGGACCCTTTAACATGGGGTCCAATGGGCCAAAACCTATCCAATATGGATTTCAGAGGGAATTTTGTGAATATAACCAAAACTAGACCAACAATTTCTTTCAAAAACTACAATTATGTCTGTTGACATATTCTAAACAAGATGGAAATCATATGGTACCAACGCTACTTTTTTTACAATGTCAGTGTGAATGTAAGGGGGGTGGGCACCGTACTGCATTATAAGCCTATGGACGACAGCCAGAGGGGGATACAGGGGGGTTTCATAGTATTTTGGAAACGTTTCTTCAAACCTAGTAAAAATGTACACTTACATAACTAGACTTAACTTTTGAATTAATGATGATAGAAACTTGCTTCAAAAAGTGCCAGATAGCTCTCAATGAGCTAAATGAGCATTAATTCACAAAATGGCCGTTAGGCGCCTGCAGCTCTCATCCATTGGACACCAGGGTTCTCTATGTTACATTGACTTTATGGATTGACGAAATGTGCAAAATAAAAGAAGGCTTGGCTTAGATTTGAACCATGGATATTCTGTGAGTAAGGCAGTGCCCATACACATGAGCCATGGGGGCTACTGTATATGAACACCTAGAAAATACTATTTAATCTAGGTCTCACTATTCAAACCATATCCTTACATTTATCATTTCAATCATCAAAAATATTAGAAATATGCCCTGGACCATATGTCAATATTGCATCTACTGCAAAGATATGCTTAATACCTAAGTGCTGAAGAAGTTATAACAAAATCTAATTACTTTTGGATATGAATCTAAGGGTTCATATGACAAATCACTATTATGATCCTATATAGGGTTGAATCTTCTGTATCTCAGAAAAATGCATGGGACGCTCCTGTTATTGTTGCACATAAGAGTACAAACAATTTTGAGACTTTGGTGAGAATATGGCGAAGGACATGAGACTGATGGAGGGGATCGATAACCCTCAGCATCTTACTTAGGATCTTGTGCCACTTATCCTGAATTTCTGGGGAAACGTCCTACCAGGCTTTTCTAAGGAAGGCATTTCTGAACATATGTAGTAGAACTAGAAAAGAAACTTTTCGAGTGGCAATAGTCATCAAGAGCAGTTGTGCCACACGGCCTTTATTCTAAAATGGGGGACTCTCAGAAGATACATTGAAAACCATTTGGATACAACTGGAGAGCTACCAATGCATCCAACTGTAGAATAAAAATTGAATCAATACAAACTAATACAGCATACAACTGGAGGTTGTTGCTCCTATAGTAAAAGGAAGAGCTGGCTAAAAATGCCCTTGTTTCCAGTCCTTTCTTTTCATGTAGCTATAAGTTGTCCCTTTTGTTGCTCACAAGTGTTCATTCAAGTACGGTGCTAAAAAAGGGGGGATTTGAGTAGGTACCTAGTTGGGAGAAGTCAATCAGTTTGATATACTATAGAGTGTGTGACATGAGTAGGTACCTGATAGTGCAGCTCTCTCTGTTTTAAACAAGGCAGGTGACTTTTCAGACTAATGTGGTGAGTGCAAGTTGAATGGTGATGCAGAGTGTGACTTCTTTTGAAAAGAGGGTACCTACTGACAGCTCTTTTTACCATAGGAGCAACACGCTCCTGTTCTGTCTATGTGTATGCTGTGTGACTGGGCTATGCTATTACTAAAGAGGATGATTCTTGCACAATCTAAATAAATACAGTTGTTAAAGTTTAAGCAATGACCGACTGGTATGGCATTAGAATTTGGTACTTTTTTCTGTCCATGACCTGGCACATATATTCTGCCACTGCTATGTGTCCTAGTGTTGTTGATGGGGTCAATCAGGTAAACTTTGAACACTGTTGTTGCCACCCTTAAGGCATATGTAGGAGCTATGTAGGGTATCGATAACATTCAGCTCACATTTCACCACTCAAGCAGAACTTCTTCATAATTTGACCATTACGGTAGTGGTAATTTGAAGGACTAAGAGGGTCATTGGTTGTGATGCAAGCACTTTTGGTTTGCACCAAATTCAATGTGCTTACTTGTTTCTTTTTGTCTTTTTTATCAGGAATAAATCACTGTTAAAAGAAAGGTTCAAAAGTCACATCAATCACAATTTCTGTAGTAATGTGTTCCGTACCACTTCTTAAACCCATCTATCACAATCTCTACCTCAAGAACAGTGAAACTGCACAAATAGGATAAAGCCTTCATGATTGTACCCTTGAGGCCATTTTGAATGCTTTAATGGGAAAGTAACAGACAATCACCACACATCAGCCCAGATTTCCTTTTTTTATGTCAGAGGGCCGTTGTGGTTGAAAGGGTTGATTGATTGATTTTTATTAGAGTACATTTTCTTTTAAAGTTGTTTATTGGGATAATTACATTTACAGAGTAAGTGCAATTGTAACCTGGTGCCCACGCATTGTGGTAATTATACCAAGCCCCCTTCACATTTTAATTCTGATTATATCAGTCTAAGCATACAATCAATCAGTAATGGCCTCATATTTGCAATTCACATCAACAGTATATCATTGATACCATATTGGAAATGTCAATAAATGAATCAGCGATCAACGAATCAGCGATCAACTAATGATGAGATGAGATGAGGACAGTTTTCCATGCACCACATGGATGGTTACAACTTCTGTGTGTGTAATCCATTATGAAAGGTCTTTCAGTACAACAAACAGTGTCAATAGTATTAAATAAATAATGAGTTGGTTCGCTTATTATAGCAATAGGTACCTAGAGTAAATCACCTGTGGTGGTGACAAGCGAATATGAATGTTTAAGTCATTAAATAATGTTCTTGATAGCAGAATTTAAGTGCTCAATGTCAATTATTGTTTGTATGTCTGCATCTAATGCATCCCATACGCAGATGCCACGATAGTTAGGACAGTTTTGGTAAAAAGATGTCTTAACGCGCTGTTTCGCAAACCGTAGCTTATGGTCAACTCTGGTTCTTATATTGTTTTGAATCAGTACCTCGCCATTTCGCGCCCTTTTCCACATTATTACTACTAATTTTCTGTCGCGTTTAATATTCAGTATCTCTACATCGCATGTTACATGGAGGTCTATAGTAGACATGTCTCTAACTCTTGCTCCTATGCAGGTACATAAAGCCTGATATTGCATTATCTGCAATTTAATCAATTCTTTCTGCGTTGCACTCCCCAGGTAGAAAGAACAATATTCCACAGTAGGGCCCATCTATTGTCTCATAGATACGCAGACCAATATCTTTGATCATACAGCTATGGAGCTTTGTCAATTTATACAGTTTGTTGCCAAAACCTTTCTTGATCTTACTCATGTGAGGATTTACTGTCAGTTTTTTTATCAATCTCTACCCCTAAGTAACAATAGCTTTCACATGTAGGCAGAATGTTATTATTCAGGGTGATTTCCAGATTGGGGGCAGGGGATAGTTTTGTGATCATAAGATCCTAAGAGCATGACGATACTTTTGCTGCTATTTACTGTCATATAATTATCATTACACCATTTGCCAACTCTGGTTATGTCATCCTGAAACAGTCTGCATGCCTCATCGATGTCATTTCTCGACACATACATCACTACGTCATCAGCATATAAGGCATATTAACAGTTATTTATACAGTCAGGTAGGTAATTTATGAAAAGCACAAAAAGCAGGGGACCTAAGATCGAGCCCTGTGGGACTGAATTTCACTGGTAGTTCTGGTGAGCGGACATCGTTTGCTAAAGCAATATGCGATCTGTGACTTAGGTAGTCACCTAGCCACTTTTTCAAGGCACCGTGTATGTTAAGGCTATTTATCTTACTTAGTAAGGTTGGGTGGTGAACACTGTCGAATGCCTTGCAGAAGTCTATGAAACAAGCAGCCGTCACATGACCCTCGTCTCTAGCAACATAAAAATCTTCTAGTACTTTAAATATTGCATTACTAGTGCCTTTGTTTGTACGGAAGCCATATTGAAATTCTTTCAAAATAGCATTACTTTCTAAGTGATTTATTAGTGTCCGGTGCACTCGTTTTTCAAGCAGTTTACCTGGAGGCGGCAGCAACGTAATCGGCCGCCAGTTCTTATTACTTGTGAGGTTCCCTTTTTTAGGTATCGGCACAAGCATCCCTTTGGACTAGCTGGCTGGGAAAGCAATTTCACTAAGTGAATTTACAAATACGTCAGTTAGGTATGGAATTAGCACACTGAGTGCATCTTTTAAGACTTTACTATTAACACCTTTCAGCTCATTAGATTTGTCAATATTAATCTTGAACACTAGTTTTCTTATGTCATCTTCATTAAAGAGATGTGAGATATCTACAGGTAGTACCTTGGTATATTCTGCTGGGTCCGGGAGTGCAATACCACTAGCAGGTAACCTACTGAAAAGGTCTTGACCAACGTTGGCAAAATAATTATCAATATACTCAGCAGTATTTTCTTTTAGAATGACCTCTACTGTTAAATCATTCACTAGCTGTATATTCAGATGTTTTGTAACAGGATTGACCAGTGTATTTATCTCCCTCCAGAAGCTGGTGGGGTCTCCTGCACATCTCTTGAGAAGATGTAAGGCATATTTATATTCGGCATTTAAGAGCTGTCGCTCAATGCGGTTATGCATGGTTCTTACTCCCTTTAGAATGGCTCTATCTTTTGTGATTTGCAATTCATACAATAACTCTTGGCATTCATTTATTAGTTCTATTGTTTCTGCTGTGACCCAGGCAGCTGACTTTTTCTTTATCCTTACTGTTCTTATGGGCCAATGCTCATCTAGGTATTGTATGAGGGATTATAAATGAGAAGCCAATGAGTCAGAGGTACTGAATAAATCGGACCAGTCCCTTTGCTGCAATTGTAACTTCATGTCATCAGGGTCATAATTATGATATGACCTCCCGTTAAACATTAATGGGCAGTTTACTTCCCTATCTTTCTTACGACATGCATAAATGCTATAGTGATCTGCAATCATACATTCCATAGCCCCACTTGATGCAACAATGTTACAGTTTGTCAGTATATATGATCAATGCATGTCCCCCTTCTTCTGAGACTGTACTCCCTGCAAATGTCAAACAGTCTTTTGGTTACACCATTAGACCCCCTCCAGTATGGTCATTACGATCATGGGGGTACAGGGTCTTTCCTGCTAAGTGAATTAAGCATCATCACTCTTGTCATCCAGCCATGTCTCACACATAGTATATCACAGCTCATGCTTAGTTTAATGTCAAGCATGGTTTTCCTGTCGGTGCTGCGTGCTTTGCAGCCTGCAAATAATGCCCTTTAACCCATCCAGGAAAACTTGTGATCTCACAAGTGTTTGTCTGTGATTTATCTCAACCATCAGTATGGTTAACTGGTGAGTTATTTAAGCAGAAGAAGAACCCCGAGTTGTAACACCAGGGGCTCAATGTGTTTATCTGGTATATCCATTGCCATATCTTAATGCCATTTGTATACATACCCTTAATGCTTGTTGTTTGTTTCACAAGGTTCCTTGAGCGTTCACGTACACAGAGAGAAGAACACTGATCGCTTTGACACATACTGCACAGGTCAAAATTTGTCTCCCACATGACATGTATGGAGGCATGTCAAATGAGGTTGACGCTCTCATATTTGGTTTGATCTATTCACCTGAGTGCTAGGTAATACTGTGAGACAATTAATAAGGGTCAAGAGCAGTCAATAGCTATGTACCAATGGTTCAATCAAGGCAGACCTATAATAGAAGGCAGGGGATATCATAGTCCCACAGGCCTGCAACACTAAGTCACTTTTTCCTATCTACAAAACTTCTACTTGACTGAGAACCTCTATGCAGTCCAAAAGACAAGGGCATGGAGGTGCTTGACAATTCCACCTGTAACCATGCAATGAAGATACTGAGATTATAGACTGTGGGATAGCATACAATCTTTGGGTATTTTCATTGACCCACACACAAGGTGTCTAACCTCTTCAGTTGAAGAAATCAGGATTGTGGATGTCTATTTTGATATTCAATAACATATGCAAATTTAACAATAAAATAGAATTCACTACCATTCGTTGATAGTATTTACAGACCTTAGTAATCTATTCTTCATGAAAACAAAATGTCACAGATTCATCAAATGTCTCAAGTGTTAGTAGTAGCTCTTGGTAGTGATTAATCCTGGTACCAAAATGGTTGTTTGCCCCATCTAGTGGAATATCCTAGACTAATTATGTATGTCAAACCATCACATGTCAAGGGCCTTCGACATGGCCGTAACCCTAGTCAACTTACAGATGACGTGGCATTTTAAGGCATGTCAAATCATATGAGGATTACTGTGTGCTACAGTTGTCATGATGACATATGTGCACATGGTAGGTGCTAACCTGTAAAGATTCACAAGAAGTGATTGTTTATGATAATAAATTTTGCTTCAGTAGAAAAGAACCATGTGGTACAATGCTCTACAGCTTTTATCCAGCTTTCTAAATGATTAGACATTGATAGATTCCCTGTGACACAACACGACTCACATAGCAGAATAGGGCTTCATTTAGCAGTAAACTTCATTTACAATATCATGCTTTGCATTAAGATATGAAACCTACGCAATGTATAATCATGGAGGAAATGTTCCTTAGTGTTACAGGCCTACCCAGTAGTGTATTATAAGCCCATCTTTATTCAATAAAATTCATATTCCAGGCCATATCTCCACTTCAACATGAAGTATTCACTAAATTATTTCTGTTCTATGACCCCCATTCGTTTTCCTGACACATTGTTGGATATCTTGAAGAAAACGTTCAAGATTATCATAGAATCAGAGGTACTATTAGAGGTTTTCTTCAAGTCTATAAATATAAACCTGTCCCAAGCAATCATTTGAGGCAAGTGAATGATCAATTTACTATTTATAGCCTAGGCGTCTGCCTCTGCCTAAGTGTTGTCTGCTGGAGGTCTCTAAGCAATGTACTTGATGATGATAACAGGTATGTTCCTTTCATCAATTATATGTCTCTACCTGATGGGGCGAGAAAGATGGATTTCTATTTCATTATGATAACTGTTTGGAATGATAGGAATGGTAGTCCATCTAAAACTGTGAACATGAAATCACAAAAAGGATAGTCTATCTGAACCTGTGACTTAAGATGTAATGCATAGCCTATGATTTGTTATTACACGATTTCTGTGACTCAGGGTGCTTTTTCTGGATATTCCCATTCTGATACCTGTCGATATTGCGGGTCCTAGGAGTGGATATCATCACTCCTTGTCCATGTCACATGTCACATGTTAGAACCCATGAAATTTTCATGGCCAGGGTAGGGGTCAAACCTGTAGTCTCAGATCCCAAATCCAACTCCCTATGCACTGCTCCACAGGGACTGACGAGAGTTGGTTGGCTAGAACCAGGTCTGGATATGATACAAAGCCCGGGGAGGTCACTCCCATATAACTACTATACATTCAAAGTGTGAAAATCCCCAACATTCTGGGTTGTGACCCCCCTAGCAAGCCTAGCCGGGCGCCGAGGTGTGTATAACAATCGTGTATACATAACCACGGGACGCGTTCAAAGCAAGCCAGGCCGAGACGGGCACTGAGGGGTGAGACGCTGTGGTCTAGTGGTTAGCGCATTGCGCTTAGCTGTTAGAGGTAGGCGGGACAAGTCCGGGTCCGGGCGCATCTTTTTTTTCGCCGTGTGTACACACACTACCCCTATGGCAGCCTTCGAGTCCCAGGAAAGGATTTTTGTTTTCAACTTGTTTTTATTGATATTCTATTGATTATTTATTGATTTTTTATTCTTTACTTGTGTAATAAACTTAGTAAGGTTTGGGCTTACAGGCACCGAATTGCTTGTATCGTAGGATATCGTAACGAGTGGCCGATACAAGCAATTCGGTGCCTGTTAGCCCATACATTACTTAGTTAATATCCTAGCTTAAAGTGAGAAGCTTTCTGTTGTATTATAAAGATGTAAGTTTTGTTAATAGCAGTTCTTTTACTCATGGATGTAAAGCAGAGTGGAGATATCATTTAGCTATAGGGTTGATTAACCTAAAGACGACCACATACCTTGAGACAGCCACCCCACAAATCTGCCATGAGAAATAGCTTTAGCCCTACATCAACATTGTGAAATTGTTCATGAGCATTGAACCTAACAATTAGTTATGTTGATTCAGTATCAAAGCCAATGTTATGGCCAATTATGGGGGATGGCCGTCTCAAGGTATGTGGCCGTCTTTAGGTTAATCTACCCTTTGGTTATATTTTGTATTGATAGTCCCCGTATACTAAACACCTTGCTGTACACTATATTCTTAATAGCAATGTGATCCATAATGTAGAAACCACCCAGCAAATTGTCGTCATCTGTCGCCATGATTGGTCATTAATGGTGACTCCTTTTGGAGTGATAACTCATTCCGTAATCTTTCGCCACTGTGTGTTAGACTCACGTGGCATAGTAATTGCTATCCCTGGTGATCTTGTGCTATAACGACATTGTGTTCCATCTAGCGACATGTGTGAGCCACTTCACACAGGTTGACGAGGACTCACAAGAATTTGCTGTGCACAGATGGAGAAATGAGATGAAAGGATAACAAAGATGGAACTCTGTCTTTTTTTTTGGTGTTTAGACTTTCAGTCGAATTTGATGAGAAAAAAACTATAACCGTATCAATAAACAAAACCAACAGCATTTCAGTCAAATCAGATATCTAAAAAGTCTGAATGTGATCTACTTGTTTTCGATTGTAGGTGAGGTGTGACTACACTGAAAAACTGAGAGGCACAAAACTAGTCAGTGCAGATGACTCTAAGCCTGATGATAACTAAGATTACAGTTTTAGGTTGTCAAAGTGACGACTTTAGGTTGTCATCCTGACCACCTTAGTCGTCAGTATGATGACTTTCTATTGTCAGTTTGACGAGTTTAGGTGGTCATTTGACCATGACTACCCCAAATTCGTCTGTATTGACGAGTTTTAGGCGGAGGCATGTTTTCTGTGTATTGGCACTGCGGAAGCCATCCCTAGGTCAGGATGTAGGTCTGAATGAAGGAATCAATAACACTCAGCAATCATCTTACACTTTACTTGCTCATAGCACACTAAGATGTACCATGATGTTAGCAGTTACGTAGGATATCAGCCATCATTCCTTCTGCATGTCACATTGACTCCTTCTAATTCTATGTTGCTGTTGTTACCATGCGAAGATTTTGACCAGAGTGGAAATCTCCAGCTGTTACAGCTGAGATTTTAAAAACGGCCAGAATCAATGTCATATATTTTAGGGAGTGCTCATGGCATCTACATGATGCAGGAACGAGAGATGAAATCAATTTCACTCAGAAACACTTTGCTTCTGACTTTTTAGTAGGGTGGCCGGAGTATTCCTTTTATACGATATTATTGACAATTATTATGCACCTACCTATAGGCCTAATATTGGCTTTTGATAAACATGTTGTGTCAAGTTGGTATGCTAAATACAGCCCAAGCTAAGTAAAACCTAATTTAAAATCTGTCACTACTGAACTCCTCCTGACAGATCTGAGTCTGCATACTGGAAGCACACATGCTTCACATACCCCAGGTATGGCACAGATCTGCCACCTAGTGACTAGTGTAGGTACCATTTACCCAGACCCTTACACATTCATACATCTGAGATACCACTCCCTGGTCCCTGAAAATTCAGAAATCACACTGATTTTCTCAATTTCCAATGGTTAATGCTCTTAGGCATAGGAAGTTAAGCCACAACATGCAAAACACCTTAAAAGTTATGAAAAGTGGCATCTTTTACATGTATGTGTGTGCCTAGATGGCAGAGCCCTCGGTTGATATTATATTGAAAACTAGGCAAATAGGCCCCAAAAAAGCCCGAAAATGTTGCCTGGCGATCTCTGGGGGTTGGTTCTATCATTCTCACTCCAAAAACATCCTGTTGTCCTAGTTCAGAGCTATTTGTAGGATAAAAATAGTTGATTTTGTTGATAACAGATTTTCTATTTCCCTGACACAAATGTAATGTAACAGGGTTTATGTAGTACTTATGTAGAGGTGTGAAGATTATTCACACCTGTGTAGGTGTGAAGGCCCATCCAGGTTTGAAGCATGAGGGATAAGAGTATGGTTTTAGGCAAACCAGTACAGTGTGCTAACATCAGACAGCCAGGAAGGAGATTGCGATGAATTTTAGGGGGCTGTTTTTTTCAAGTCATACAATTTTCTAAGTGACCCAGGGCCTTTTACATGAAAATACAGTATATTATTTTTTAAACCTGCAGGGACTAATTGTGCCCATTGCATGCATATTGACAAAATGGACCTATGATGCACATTCTCAAATTGTCAGCTTTCTTGAAAACTATCCATATTAAATCTCTGTCGAAGGTGCAAGGAGGTTAATTAACCACGATTATTATAGAGGAAGATGTGTGCTAAGGATAAAAACCATAGACAATGTACCTGCATCTTATTGCTGTGAAAATGACAAAAGAAAAGATAGGAACAGCATAAGTGAAAAATTAGACAAGAGCACTTACAAGTGTTGCTCTTAGCTAGAGGTGGCGTGTATTGGAAAAGTGGAATGTGTCACTACTTTTGATGTGCCACGCCTATTGGTTGTGATGAAGTGTTAATGCAGTCCTGATTGTTGATTGAGACCAGATGGGGTTCATTAGCAGCTTAATCCAGAAAGTGTCAGATGTCTTTAATCTGCTGATTATAAATTCCCTTTCAGAAAAGGTTGATCATTATTGGAGGTATTAAAGTGTTACAAAGTGGTTGGTGAAATTAATGTACTGATAATTTGCCAACTGATGTTAATTTGAGGTCCAAATCCTAAACAGGCCAGAGGTAGTGCATTTCCTTAGTTACCAAATATAGATTTAAGGCCGCTACATGTATCTGTCTACAACCAGTTTTACAACAGGAGGGCATTTCTCAAGACGGTATGACTAGATTTATTCTAATCGTAATGGGATGCTTTACACTGCTGTCAATGCTAGCTTGTGGGTTTCACTAATGATATCACTGGTATGACTACCCTAGTTAACACTATTTAAAATTATTATATAATGTGCTGGTCGTACAGAGCAGTTGTAGCATAAAATCACCTGCTCTACGTTTGACATAATGCAGGTGCACTGTCGCACCATGTTTAGAAATGCCTTGCAGGTTTTTACCTGGATTTTCACTGATTGATAACTAATTGGCACACCTCATTAGGTCATTATAGTCTTCAAGGGAGAATAAATGTACGCGGGAGTTTTCAACTTTCTGTATATCCAGGTCTCAATATTGAGATTTGACATGAGGATATCAGTTCGCTCACTGATGTAGGAGATGTACATAGATGTAGGAGTTCAGTAGATAGTCTTGCTGGGGCATGCCATCCAATGTAAAAGCCAGTTGTCCTCTGCATATCTGTAATACATGGTATACCCCTGACAATGCGTCACAGTCTACATAGTAAAGGCTATCCACCTGTCGGTTTGGAAGTGAGGTTTCTGATTCTAGAGGGAGTAAAGGAACATTCTGCTTGGCCCATTAGGTGGTACCACCCTAAATGCCCAGTCTGGTCCAAAACCTCAGAACTAAGCCAAATATTCAGATTGTAGCTGTCAGAATGCTCAACGTCATATATAAAGGTCAGCCCTATGAAACTGCAATCAGATTTGTTAGCAGTTTACCATGGAAGATCCTTCAATGGGGGTATTTCACCGTTCTGAAAAGTGGCACCAGCTGTAGCATAGGAACAATAATAAGAACACGGCTCTACAGCGAGTGCAGTCATTCAATAATGCCCATCCTAGTCATTGCATTCCTTGTTGATACTGGCAGACAGGGTCAGGGGTTAAAGAGGTGACTTGACAGGAGATACAGCAGTAAGTCACCCCTTTATTGGATGTCGCTGTCAGCTACAGACAGCTGCCAAGAATTATTGTGTTTAGAAACTCCCTTTGCATAGCTTCTTGACCGTGTGCCTGTTATCCATGGATATTAGGCACGCCTTACATGTGGAGGAATATGGAGGTTTTCAAAATAGATTTGTTGTCCTTTGCCGTGCTCGCTGTACATATCTATTCTAGGTGAAGAGGAAATAACTAAGCTATGTGAAGGTTTAATAGTGATAGATTAACATATTACAAGTGATTTCCTTCTAAATATATATAGTATTCAGTCTGCAAGGCATAGGGAGACATTGGGTTCAACTTGCCATGTATGGAAAGCACATAAAGAAATATAACCCCTCCCTGCATCTGGCACGCCGAGCAAGGATACTCGAATGGCTTCGCAAGCCGGGCTGTATTTTCTGTTGGAAAATGGGATTTTATGTTGAAAATAAGTCATGGCAAGTTTAAATAAGGACACAAACATCTAATATGGGATCTCTACTTCTATGGATTTTAACCATGTAAGCTGGGAATCTATCAATTTTTCCCAATTGAATGTGTATCAAGACGATTCATTATGCCCCAACAATGGCAACAGTGGCGCTTCCTTTTCTCTCTCGCATGAAGACTTTGGCCTTTGATATCAGGTAAATTAAACATTTGTAGTGGCTGTCGTGTAATGAAATAAGTAGTTAATGGATAATTCATGACTTGTGTGTGTTAAGAAAGGATAATTATACTCAGGCTGTGCCATCGTTTAATTATCTAAGTTACACACGCGTCATGAATTATCCATTACTTACTTGTTCAATATGCATGTATGGCTCTAACCAGCTTCAGTGACTTGGTTCTTTCTTCAATGTCCCCTTTCTGTTCCGATCCCCTGTTATGTTCTTTTCTTACACTGTCTTTGAATCAGGGAAAATCTCAGATTGTTTTGTGTATGTGGGATTTTGTAGTTGGACGGCTTGACGAGCCTTATTAAATAATTGTGTTTCACTAAAATTAAAGAATAGAGCTTGGGAAATGGAAAGAGGTCATTGCAAAGCCGGTGTGGGGCTTTGCTTGGTGAGGTATAGGTCTGTGAATGGAGGCTGCTTATACCAGAATTATCACCAATAATATAATGGTCCCCTGAAGTGGTATATATAGGAGACACAGAAGAAAAACAAAAGTCTAGTCGTCTTACATCTGATGGATATGGGAATTTGTTTTTGGTGGTGTTAGAGGAATTGATTCATGTATGTTAAGTTTGTCATAGTTCACTTTGATTTGTATATGAAAAGGCCTATGGACATTAAAACAGCACTCTCAAACATTTGTTAAGCTTTAACAGAGCAAAATGAGAACAAGCCGTTGAAAGAAATCATCTTTGCCTCATCTTACTTTTACATTTTCTGGCAGATACATATGAATGTGACATTGTTGATAGTAATACACCGGTCTTTTATCACACCAACAATATCTTTGAAATGGACATCTGAGTTTTCTTTTGCAGAAAGTTTTATAAATATGACCAGAAGAATTGTTCACACTTTGTGGGCTTCATGTTGCAGTTTGTTGATAGTAATGCACAGGCCTTTTATCACATATTCAGTTTGAAACTTCCAGGGGACTAACACTGGCAGGATTATTTTCTGAATCAAAGACTTCAGCTGTTATCCAGTTCTCACCTTGTACCTTTCAAAGGAGATCAAAGGTGCTCTAATGGAACCCCTCGAAAATATACATTGCCAGTCATTTGGAAACCATCAGCATTAAATGCTCATAATAAGTCCAAGGTTGAAATTCAATGTGAACTTTTCATAGTCATATGAATTTGAAAAGAAATTGCTTACACGGCTACTAATCTAAGTTTTTCTAAGGTCAAACAAGTATAGGGTTAAAATGATTTCACTTAAGTGACAAGGTCAGCACCTTACTACTATATACAAGGGGGTACAATATTTTTCAGTACCAAAGTGCTGTGTATTTGCAGGAAAAGGCATTTAAAGCTTGGCTAGAGATGATATTGCTATGACTCTGTACTCTAACCATTGGTTCCAATGGTATGCATGACGGTCTGAATGTATTTTAGCTTTCCTTCTCGGCTGACTAGGCTTTCCTAGAAGCTGGTTCTGTACACATTCTGGACTGTGACTGTTAGGTGGATGGTTTGATAAGTAGCTTCTCTATTATCAGATCTTGCGGATTGTGCTATTGGTGACTAATGCATCACCATATAACAGACAGTATCTCTTATAAGTGTTTCTGGCTTGGATAGGTGTAGAAGAATATTAGGAAAGTAGCATCTACATTACCAACAATTACCAGTAATTGATTAATGGCAATTCCGTCCGTTCATACAAAAGACTTTATCATATATATTGGGTAGTAAGTCCATTATGGGTATAATCTGATGGATGGGTATGGAAGTACTGTATGTAGCTGGTCTCTCAAAACACATCAGGTTTTAAGCTAAAGAGGATGAGTACTTTCCTTATTTCCTGTTGCTGGCAGGAATCCCTACTTCTACAATAGTACCATGTAACACACAGTAAGTTTCCTATAAACAAATGTATAGTCGGATAGAGAGATAGTTTGGTGTACTAATGATCTCCATCGAATACATATTAAATGTCTAAATGGGATATACAATCACAGTAAGTTCTCTTAATTATGGTGTTGATGCAACTTCTTGGAAATTTGTTTTGAAAGTCAAAGTTCACTATGTTTAATGGATTTGACAGTGAGAAGTGTTGTACCCACAGTGTAAAACATGTAGGGATGCATTAGCATGGAAGTAATGCAGTGTGAATCCTCACCTATCTTTGTTGCCTAACTTTACTGTTTCAATTCCACACAACATTCTCCATATCACCCATGCTGTATCTTCCCTTCTCTTTCAATATTTGCAGGTGTGGATAGTGTCCTAACAACTAGTTCTTCATTGTTTGCAACACACTTATCAGGTAGGGCATTACATTTTATCTACAACATTACTTCAATGAAAAAAAATATCTACCTCCTCATTACAATGATTAAGATGTCAATTACTCACCATTATTAGAACAGTTTATATATTTTTATGATAGGGATACGAGGGAGATCTCATGAGTTCCACCATTCGAGAATAGTGAGAGTGAGAGATACTATGACTAGATAGTTCTACAGATATGTGGATACTGATTCTTGATCTACCTCAGGCTTATTCCAAAGTAGTGTTAAATCACCAAAGGATCAGCCCCAACCCATGCAAGTAATCTGTAATGTTAACTTGCTCCTCCAATAGTCTTGATAGCAATATGATCAGAAACCTTTACATTGCCAGTTATGATGAAATAAAATTGATATATCCATCCTGGCCACTGTTTTAAACTCAGAGGAAAGCCAACAAATAACCCATTCTCTAAAAACAAGATTGATAATATATAGTACTCTACATTTGCCAGTTACTGGTAATTTATTTCCTTTCCTTTAGATAATATCCAAAGTCTCAAAGAGAGAATGATGAATAGAACATGATTATATTTCATAATCTACCCTATATCTGCTGAATTGATCAGGCAACTATGTAAAACTGAGAAAATGAACCATTTTCATTGTTGTGCACTGAAGCAAAACTTCTAAAAAGAAGCCTTATGTAGGACCCCTTCCTATCATGCAATATCTCTGGCCTGTCGGTATATTTGTATTCTGTGTGTTTTCACACAGGAACACCTTTATATTAGTGTAGAAGATAATTTTGTTTTTTGTTGTTTTAAGGATACCAACAAAGGTAATTCAAAATGCTGCATTAGCACTGGTAAACACAATAATAAAACTATACAGTTTATTTTATATTTTCGACAAAGCCAATAAAGAAGACCTTTAAAGGCTGCTACAGCCCTGATGAAAGCAGGCTTAATAATATTATGATAATAGATAACAAAATGACAAACGTGAGAGTTGAAGTAGAATAGGCTACATTCATAGTACATACAGGAGTGTGTGCTCCTGATTTGAGTTAGATAAACATTTCCTCATAGTAGCAGGGCCAGAGATTTAAAATCTGCTGGCCTTCAATTCAATAAGAATAACTAAGTCCATATCGTATCAGATTTCAACTATATATGATAAATTGTCTTTTTTTTCAAGCTACAGAAAATGATTGCAGGAAGGAAGGGAGTTCAATGAAAAAGTACAGCATTGTTAGGTGACACTGAGGTAAACTCCAGGTCACCATCAACTTTAAAATTGGCATGGAAATACATCATCATGCATGATAGTGAGACTGTAGAAAACTACTTTCTAAAGGGGATTTGCCTCCAAGCTAT
This sequence comes from Acholoe squamosa, assembly GCA_949317995.1. Lineage (NCBI taxonomy): Eukaryota > Metazoa > Annelida > Polychaeta > Phyllodocida > Polynoidae > Acholoe > Acholoe squamosa. The sequence goes on from OX439041.1 coordinate 71,735,502, forward strand.
TCCAACTTGTTCTGGGCACAGAACTAAAGATTACAATGACACCTCATCAGAGTTGTCTAGGTAACAGTAGCAGCCGATGTGTCAGCCTCATAATGGGCCATCTGATACAGGGACCGGCTTAGCTGGCAAACCCTGATGAGTACATAGTATGGAGGCTCAAGGCAATCCCAGTTTAAATTGATTCATTTTCTTGCTAGCAGTTACATTCAATGTGAGGATTCTGGCCCTCTATCCCAGGCAGCCCCTATTTCCGGGGATAGTGGACTAAATGACTGATTGTGGTAATAGATGTATATGTTGATTGCTAATCAAATAGTGTCATAGATTAGATACTTATAAAACGAAACTGGGAAAATGATGACATTAAGGGAAATACCCACAAATGCTCTAAATATGATATTTAAGGAGATATGACCAAAAGAGTAAAAAATAAGTGAAAGTCTAGGGTAACTTTTTCTGAAGAATCTGATTTTGCTATAGCCAAGACTCTATTTTCCTTCTAAAACAAACTTATTTAGAATCCAAAAAGAATGTTTTCCCCCAAATTTAGCACATTTGTTGGCATTCGGTTGCCATGGAAACCATGATTTTGTTATTTTTGAATAAAACAATACTCTATCTTATTAACCTCTCCATAAGGTTTTCATAATTAAAAACAGAATTGAATTACCCTTTCTAGATCGAATTATGGATGATTATATTTAAAAATTGTTACTTTTTTCCAGTAATGGCATTTTTTATGCTTTATGCCACAATATTTCAATACGCAATTGACTTAAGGGCTATCCTGAATTTCTCCATATTGCTGACATCCCATGTAGCTATTTGGAGTATTTTATTATGCAAAGTACCAAAATTTAGCGGATTTCCTCCTAATGTTATGATTTCCCAGGTTTTGTCACATATGATAATGACATCTACTAACAGCTCAAAATTTAGTGTTCTTTCCCTTGGAGACATATGTAAGTTATTTTCATTCAGCATTCGATTTTACGAGAATGGATAAAGTTATAGCTACCATCTACCTTGCCTCCAATCTATGTCGTCTTTCTGAGTCAATATGGGTACATTTCTCAGGGAGTTTTTTATAGAAATTATGAAAAATGCTATTCTGTGTGATTCTTGAGATTAAGCCAACCCAGCAAATTGCCGTGAGTCCTGGTCAACCTGTGTGTAGTGGCACACACATGTCGCTAGATGGAACATGACATCATTTCAGCACAAGATCACCAGGAATAGCAATTGCTATGCCACATGAGTCTAACACACAGTGGCGAAAGATGACAGAATGAGTTATCACTCAAAAAGAAGTCATCATTGATGACCAACCATGGCGACAGATGACGACAATTTGCTGGGAATGTTTCCATGTCTACCATGCCCCCAAGCTTAAACCTCATTCTGGTGTCAATCACTCTTTAGCAGATCCCTTACTTTGGTATACTAGGAATAGAGGGGAGTTGTGTGATTGAGGAGTGTGAGTGGCTTTTAAAATCCATTGAATCCCTATTATGGGCAGTTCAAAGATCAATTGGCTATGCAAGCACTGTCAAATCACCCAAACTCCCTCTGCAAGAACTACACACAAACTATATGCCTGCTTAGAGTGTTAGAGAGCACAGGGTTCGGGGACTAGGAATATTAATGGAATATAGCATAAATATGGCAGCACAAGGGTGGTATATTGACAAATATTGCACTCGGCCTAACAGCCTCGTGCAATATCGTCAATATACCACCCGTGTGCTGGCATATTTATGCCATATTGCATTTAAACCACCTTTTCCTCCATTTTGTATTAATTTCTTACCTGATATCAACAGAATATAGCCACGAGAAGACATTTTGTAAAAGCAAGCGATACGGCCCGGGTCAGTGCTCTGCGCGAAGCCATTGTTTTTGTTCCTAGCTGGGAGAGGTACCGCTGTGTTTACACACACTTTTCGTATTGAATCCAACCATGACAAATCCAGAAATTAACAAGTTCATATCCTTAGATAGTCTAGATGATCCCTCCATACATGTTATGTCCAATATATTAAAAATGAAGAAGAATCCATTGATTTTCCAACACGGTCTGCAATTTTCGCCGTCTTCCTCGTACGACGAGCAGATGACCTATATCTGCATCCGGGCCACTGACACAATTTCGTCGGACATGGAGGCGGGTGGGAATGGCTGGACCGCGAGCCCCTTACAATAGAAAAATCAATGGATTTTTCTTTATATTCAACAAAATGGAGAAAATTAGCACGCATTCCTCGTCTATGGATCATATACTTCTTGGGATTTTAATATTATAACATGACAAGCTTGGAATCAAGACGAAAACTGAGTGCAAACATAGAACTAGGACTGAAGGTTAGAACTTATTTATTTTTCTATTGAAGTCCATCACCGTTCAGTGTGGCGCTATGGCTAAGGCCTCCGCCTATCTCCACTGCGGCCAGGGTTCAATTCTCCTACGAGTTGAGATGATTTTTCACATTGAAACAATGGCTAGACTGACTTTGCATGTCCGCCAGCATTTCCCAAAATATTCTAAGTCCCACTTGACCTCGAAAAAGTATATCCAAAAATCCCTAAAATGAACATGTGCGTATATGCTCTCATAATGCACTGGTAGGAGGGCATAGCAGTAAGGCAGGTGGCAGAATAATGGTATATAAGCAGGTATATACACAGAATTGCCCATTTTTAAAGAGGTAGATACTTGGTATTGGAATTATGTCTCATTTCTTCAAATGATTGTCCGCATCCACATTGCATTTTTAATGATTTTTATTATGGGAGAAAACATGATTAAAAGAGATGTCAAATGAGCTGGACACAGGATTCCAAATAGAATTCCTTAAGTTACACCAATAAAGTGTAATAAAAGTTTTGAAATGTAGGTTTATTTTTCCTTTTCGGCACATCAGTGCCCCTTTTCCCTTTCCTATCAATATTTTGTCTGTATAGATCCTGCAGCAGCACTATAGTGGACTAGAGTGTGAATGTGTTTTATCTGATAGTTTTTCATTACACCACAGATAGCATTCCTCATTAGATTGAACAGACTCGGAGTAGGAGCATTCAGGGTAGGTGTATATATAAGGAGATGTCCTACTGCACATTACCTGTTAGAAGTAATCTAGATATTGTTGCAACAACAGCAATAGAAAGAAGAACCAGATCAGTAACTATCGCTCCTGTCATGAATGAAGATCGCTACCATAAGAGTAACATTGGACTCTGAAAGGGTTAAGTTACCTTATGTGAACAGATTTTACAAAGTACACCCCCAAGCTGCCTGGCCAAAGCCTTGGAAATTTTTTTTTTTTTTTCTTTTTTTATGGCTACATAACACATAACAACATCTCAAACCTTGTAAGTAAAAGTTATGCAGCAATATGACTATCCACGACTCAGTTTTTCCTAATTATGTTTTGGTAGTTAGTCATCAATAACAATTTCTGATGTCATATTATGCACTTGCAAATATAAAAATGATTTGAACCTTGAATCCCATAGTCCAAGATCTTTCAATAAAACTCTATTCACAAGCCCCAAGTGGACCTTTCTTCAAGAATGTTAATCATCAACACTGATTACAGCATTTTTTTTAATGTGGTTTGCATTAAAAGAGGATGATTGTTAATATCAATCATCTGTCTCACAAGGTTTGTATCGCTTTTTGCATCCTGATAAAGTTGACACTTAAAGACTGATGATTGCAGGAAATAAAGCTATTGGGGCGAGCCTGGACAGTCTCATTATTACCTACGAGAGTTGGGTTTCTCTCCAATGAGAAGGCCAAAGTAATTTTTCACATTGCTTTCATGCCACAGCACTGTCAGGTACAAATGAGTCATAGTCATGTGGAGAAATCTTTAAACTTTAAGAAATAATTGTAAGAGTGACTTTACTTAAGTAGACAAAGTAATACCACCCCTTTATTCAAGAAAAAGAACAATAAAAGTGAGCTTTAACCAGACACTAGAAATGTTAAGCATCATACTTAATTGTTCAATTAGAGGGTAAGTGGGCAGTAGTAGATATCCACAATTAGAATATGATTAAATGAAGTACAAGTGACTGATGAAGTTTCAAAAAACCCACAGTCCTATTTGGATGAATCAAGGTGATGGCCCTGAGGGGCTTCAATCCATTTAACTTCCCCATCAATTCAGTTAATACACATGTCTCCATGATATGCCTTGAGTTGACATGAAGCAATGCAGCAATTTGTCATGTCTGTTTGCTTATGCTTCTTCAAAAGAACTATACTTGGTAATTAGGATAGGATAAATATGGTGGACTAGAGTGTGAATATATATTTTCTGATATCTTTTAGACATTTCAGAGTGATGTTGAACAATTATTGATAAAAGCTGAGTTCATTTGATTATTGTAAAAAATACTAGCCCCTCCGCAGCCTTGCTGAAAGGCAATTCTCAAGATGATACGACTAGACCCTCTTCAAGTCGTAAAGGGATTCCTCACTCTAATGCCATTACAGTCTCACTCTAATGCCATTACAGTCCTGATGGTCACTGGTGATTACGCTGTTAAAGATTGTCCTACCAAACCTTATATAAATACTGATTTAAGTGCTGACCGTACAGAGCAGTCGTAGTACATTACCTAAGATCACACCCTCTAATTTTAACCCTTTCACCCCTGGATTTCCGTTACTCTATGGGATTTGCGTGCAAATCCTGCTTTATCGTGTTGAAGGGGTTAAGGGTTTCAAATCGTTGTGGATGTGTGCAGTCGTACCACTTGAGAAATGCCATTCGGTTGTACAAACAAGATCAAACAAGATTTATATATATATATATATATATATATATATATATATATATATATATATATATTCCTCCCAAGACTGCCAAAAAAGATGAGAAAGGAAAAAACGACTTTATACTCACAGTCTTTGATATTAGCTCATAAAAGAAAAATACTGGCTCTAATATTGCTGACAGGGGATGCTTTGCTTTACAGAAGGTGCAGATATTAGTTATATATGTATGTTTAGACCCATAAGTCCATAGACCCATATGTGCATAGGAACAGGACATATGATACTTAGCTTTAGATAGGGTGTGAGAATGAATGGAAACACGACCACAGGAGATGAAGAAATGGAAGAAGTACACTGCTTCTCTTATGTCAAAGTCAGATTCTGGTAATCTATCTTGAATACAATGCTCTTTATCTGCTCTTCTGTCATCCCACTTTTTGATTGTAATCCTTTCATTCATTGTTGTAGAGATAGCTTTAAATACAAAGTTTACTTCTGCAATTCAAATAAGATTGGACATTTCTTTTTCAAATTGTTCTATTCTCAAATACGTGAATAAAGTTGCCCTGGGAAACAGAGTCAAAGTTTTCCACACAACATACCACCACTGAGTTTAGGGGCAGATGCCATCCATATATGACATGTGGACAAATGTCGCCACTCTATTTATAGGTAAGGTGAGGTGGGAGGAGGTGACAGGGAGTCCTGGGTGCAAGGGGTCTTTAGAATAATTTCCTTCCTCTTATATTCGAATCAAAAGAGTTGAACAAGTCTAGGGTAAATGAACTTTTACTTGAGATAAGTGTGTGAAGGTGTTTAATAATATGTAAGGACATCTCCCTCAGGGAAAACAACTCTACCCCCAATCCCTTCTTTCAACAAAGGAGAGCCAACATGAATTTCCTGCAGAATCCAATAAAGATTGGTCTATATTTACAACCTACCGTCAAAACACATATACGCCTCTGCCTATGGACCAGTCCAGGAGGGTGTTGCTCCTATAGTAAAAGGAAGAGCTGGCTAAAAATGCCCTTGTTTCCAGTCCTTTCTTTTCATGTAGCTATAACTTGTCCCTTTTGTTGCTCACAAGTGGTCATTCAAGTACGGTGCTGAAAAAGGGGGATTTGAGTAGGTACCTAGTTGGGAGAAGTCAGTCAGTATAATAAACTATAGAGTGTGTGACATGAGTAGGTACCTTGTAGTGCAGGTCTCTCCATTTTAAACAAGGCAGGTGACTTTTCAGACTAATGTGGTGAGTGCAAGTACTTAGGTGAAGCAGTGCATGACTTGTTTAGAAAAGAGGGCACATACTCACAGCTCTTTTTACAATAGGAGCAACACCCTCCAGTGGTCGTATGTGCTAAAGCAAAGCTTAAGGTGTACAGGAGACTACATACCGGTATTGCAATAGGGAAATGCAAACTGTCTATAGACCAAAGGTTAAGGGTGTAGCATATGGTCCATTCCCATGAACTATGTCACTATCAGGGATTTAGGTCTTTTGGGGTCTTGGGCTGTAGAATAAAAAATAGTCAACCATTCTTCCTATTTCTGGTCTGATTTATAAGAAATCACCTGAGGGTTCAAAAAAATGCCAACTTGCATAGGTCGGACCACCACTTATCGAGATATTGTGGCCGAAAGAAGAAAAATGGCCCAAAAGTTATCAATTTTCACAATATTCCGGGCCCTATACAAACAAGCCAAGGATTAACATTAATATATCTATAGAGACAAAGATTCACAGGCATAGGTAGGGCCTGACTGAAGGAGCTAACCCTCAGTCAGACCCAAAGAAGTGAGCCCTTGTATTTTTTCATGGTATTTTAAATGGATATCTGTAAAACTATATTAATGTACTCAGAAACAATAAACTCAAAAATGATTATATTTTTAGTTCGGGTACTATCAGAGGCCATGGAGTACGGCGAAGTGTTCTTCCATGCTGGTGTGAAATGTGGAGCTCCTATGTTAAGCCATTGGTGCTGCTGCATTCTATTGTATTAACCATTAAAAAGATATGCTGGAGTTTATGGTGCTTCTTTTATATCCTTATCTACAGAGAAAAATGGTGTGAATGGTTAAGCCTGAATTCCAATTTCACATGCCTCATTCGGTGTTCTCCATAGAAAGTAGCGCCCAGACTAGAAGGGAAGTAGATGTAAATACCAGTGAAGTATGCAGTATTAAAGTGGTTGGTGGGGATATAGTTATAACTGAGTAAAGTGGTAAAGGTAGGCATGATGGGAGAGGGGCAGCAGCCAATATTGTTAGACCTGCTGATATCTCCAACTTTAGCATCCTTTATATGTGTTTTATCTGATATGTTTCCATTACACCACGGATAGCATTAATCATTAGATTGGACAGAGTCAGAGTAGGGGCATTGAGGGCAAGTGCATATTAGGAGATGTACGTCATGCTACAATAGAAAAAAAGAACTGAATCGATATTGGGCTCTGAAAGGTTTAAGTTAACTTATGTGTATAGATTTACAAAAATACACCCAGGGTTGCCTGACCAAAGCCTTTTTTATGGGTACATAACCCAAACACAAACCTTGTGAGTACATCCCAGCAAATTGTCGTCATCTGTCGCCATGATTGGTCATCAATGGTGACTCCTTTTTAAGTGATAACTCATTCCGTCATCTTTTGCCACTGTGTGTTAGACTCATGTGGCACAGCAATTGCTATTCCTGGTGATCTTGTGCTATAACGACGTCGTGTTCCATCTAGCGACATGTGTGAGCCACTTCACACAGGGTGACGAGGACTCACGACAATTTGCTGGGATCTTTAGTAAAGGTTGGATGTAAATTATGTTTAATTATGCAGCAATAAGATTATCCACAACTCAGTTTTTCCTTATGTCGTTTTGGTAGTTAGTCACCAATATCAATTTCTGATGTTATGTTTTGCGCTTGCAAATCTACAAGTGATTCAAACCTTTAATCACATAGTCACATCTTTTTGAAGAAAAAAAACAACTCTATTTAGAATGCCGAAGTGGACCTTTCTTCAGGCATGCTAATCACCAACACTGATTACAGGGTGATATTTATATGGTTTGCATTGGTAATATCAATCATCTGTCTCAGAGGATTTTTATTGTCTTTTTTTAAATACTGTAAAGGTCAATACCTAAAGCCAGGTAATTGTAGGAAAATAGGCAATCGAGGGAGCCATTATTACCTACCAGAGTTTCTTTTTTTGTTGAGAAAGCTAAAGTTGTTTTTCATATTGCTTTCATGGCACAGCCCCTTCTCATGTGGAGAAATCGTTAAACTTTAAGAGATAATTGTAGGAGTGACTTTACTTAGGTAGACAAAGTAAACAGTTTACCCAAGGCAAAGAAAGATGTAAGTGAGCTATAACCAGACACTAGAAATGTTGGGCATCATGCCTAATTGTTCAATGAGAGGTTAAGTAGGCAGTAATTGATATCCACAATTAGTTGAATGAAGTGATAAATGAAGTTTTTCAATTATTTCAGTTAATACACAATGCATTATATGACTTAAGTTGCCATGACGCAATGCAGCAATTTGCCATGTTTGTTTGCTACTGGTTCTTTAAAAAAGGACTGTACTTGGTAATGAAGACAGGGTGCAGGGATGGCTTAAATATTCCAGCAGCAGGGCTAGTGTTTTAAAATATCCTGCACTTCACTTCAATAAAGAGCACTACGGCCATATGTACCAGGTTTCAAACCAATGATAAATATTCCATTTCCAACAGAATGTCTTCATAATAGCCAGCTTAGGTCACACTAATGTCATTTCAAAAGGATACCTACTTAGGAGCAGGTGAATGGCGCTGAGCAAGTCTAGCTTTTCCTTGGCTCAGTAGGACACATCACACTGACACCTCTACGCAGTCATTAACAGCAGTTGATGTGTCACACCCCCCCCCCTGCATGCATCCAGTTCTACTCTCATTTCAGCCATAATCAATGACCAGATCATGGTCATTATGACTAAATTGCCAGCTCACATTTCATGTGACCGTTACAGAACAAAGTAGGGAGGCTCACAGCAATTCCAGCTAAAATCAATTTACTTTCCTGGTAGCAGCTGCGTTTAATGTAAAGATTGAATATTTTGAGAGAGTGTTGGATAGAAGAGTGATTATGATGATAGATGATGGATTGATTGCTAATCGTATGATGGTAAAGGCGATATACAAATATGACATCTCTAGCATTCTGACAGCTCCACGATATTTCATTTTTCCTTTGGAGACATATACTGCATTCATTTCAAGATGGACTTTTGGATTCTCTGTGTACATGTAGCACACAATATATACCATATGTCTCCAAGAAGCCTTGATTCCCATAAATCTGAGGTAAAGTTATAAAAATACCAAAATGACACTGAAGCAATCTCAGATGTCATTTACTGGTTTTACCTTACACATTTTGATTTTTACTTAAACCCTCATACTTATGGATTTGACAGCATGAATAGAATGATAGATGGAAAACACAGAACAAAAGCTGGTAAACAAGCCTGAGACATGAGGAACATTCTTAAAAAAACATGGATGTCCAAGTTTCTAGGCACAGGGCATGGTATCAAAAACGAATACCCAATAAGTGCCTAACACATGACTACATAACTGAAACAACGATATTTTGTTTTGTATATTGGAGCATCTCAAACAGACTTTGTCTTAACACAGGGAAATTACCTGAAGAGACATTGTTTCAAATGTATACTTTTGGATGGTAAATTGGATAAGTTACTGGATGTTCCTACTCAAATGCAAATACAGTACTCACATATTATAAGAAAAAATATTAGGTAAGAGGTTCTTCTGCTCCCATTGATTACCCATACTATTTATTTATGGCAACTAAAATCCATACAAGACCATTTATCAGTGCATTTGACTGCTGAGCCATCACACAGACTGAGCCAGCAAAAATGGGGAGCGTGAGTTGTTCTCACATGTTGCTTTAGGCCTAACGGGATAAGAACAGGAGGCCATTGCTCAATGTACTATGACTACACACAGCCACTACGATTTAAAAATGCCAAGGATAAGCCAGGCTATCGTAGGAACTGCCCTATTACTGCTCACTATGATTAGCAGGTATGCAGTAATCACATAATGTTTAGTAGGGCAGTCATACTGGTGCAGACATTAGGGACTACTAGTGTATGGTACTGTTATGGCCAAATCATTAGGTTCTCACTGCGATTTAAAGCACAGCAGTCGTAGTGTGTTAAGAAATGGCCTCCTGGAGCTTCAGACATCAGTTTCATAGGAAAGTATCATGCAACATCCATATAGCTAGGCATAAGGATATCACAACACGAGTATACAAAGTTATTCAATCAGTACACAGTTGGAAATCACCAGCATTTATCATTTGACTTTGGTACTTGCGAATGTTACAAAATTCCAGTTCAGCTTTGTGCTATAAATGTCTAATCGACAACAAGTGAAGTAACTAACAAAGCGATATATACAAGTATGATATTTACAATGATTGAAAGAGCCCTTCCCAATAACTACCATAATTACCACGGTGAGAATAATCTTCTTCACATCCAAGAAGTAGATTAGTTTATTGACCTCTTTCTGCCAGACATACCTCATCTCTTGAAATGAACATAATCCCTTGCTACTACTATCACACAACAGAAAGTTTATGGATGTGGTTTATTGAGAGAGTCAAATATATATATATATATATATATATATATATATATATATATATATATATATATATATATATATATGAGATTGGTGAGTAGGCTGGGATTAACTAGATCTATATATAATAAGACATTATCTTTACACTTTACATCTTTTAATTCCACTATAGATCCTGCAGTGGTATTAGTGGACTAGAGTCTGAATGTAAGAGTTTCTGATATTTTGTAGACATGTCAGAGTAATGTTGACCAAATAATAAAAGCAGAGCTGATGTGATTATTGATACAAATACTAGCCTTCACTTCAGCCTTGCTGTTGTACAAAGCAGATCGAACATATATATCTCACAGGACTGCCATACATACACAATAATAACCCAGGGACAATTGATTGGATAAATTTAATCCGGGAGATATTATTTTCAGGGTCATCCGTAAATAAGATCCAGATTTGTTGCAGATCTAAATTGACACAAACAAAACCTGTTTGCTTTTTGCACCCTACATGTCCTGTAGCTTGCACCCTATGCGACTCTGCACCCTATGTGTCCTGTGGTTAGCACCCTACATGTCCTGCGGTTAGCACCCTACATGTCCTGTGGTTAGCACGCTACATGTCCTGTGGTTAGCACGCTACATGTCCTGTGGTTTGCACCCTACATGTCCTGTGGTTTGCACCCTACATGTCCTGTGGTTAGCACCCTACATGTCCAGTGGTTAGCACGCTACATGTCCTGTGGTTAGCACCCTACATGTCCAGTGGTTTGCACCCTACATGTCCTGTGGTTTGCACCCTACATGTCCTGTGGTTAGCACCCTACATGTCCAGTGGTTAGCACGCTACATGTCCTGTGGTTAGCACCCTACATGTCCAGTGGTTAGCACGCTACATGTCCTGTGGTTAGCACCCTACATGTCCTGTGGTTAGCACCCTACATGTCCTGTGGTTAGCATGCTACATGTCCTGTGGTTAGCACCCTACATGTCCTGTGGTTAGCATGCTACATGTCCTGTGGTTAGCACCCTACATGTCCTGTGGTTAGCACCCTACATGTCCAGTGGTTTGCACCCTACATGTCCTGTGGTTAGCACCCTACATGTCCAGTGGTTAGCACGCTACATGTCCTGTGGTTAGCACCCTACATTTCAAGTGGTTAGCACCCTACATGTCCTGTGGTTACCACCGTACATGTCCTGTGGTTAGCACCCTACATGTCCTGTGGTTAGCAACCTACATGTCCTGTGGTTTGCACCCTACATGTCCTGTGGTTTGCACCCTACATGTCCTGTGGTTTGCACCCTACATATCCTTTGGTTAGCACCCTACATGTCCTGGCACCCTATGTGTCTAGCAGCACACACTTTAAGTGTCTGCACACGAAGTGTCCTCGCATCCTAAGGTACCAATATTCCAAATATTTAGGAAAGACAACCTTTCTATTGGCCAACAGTTTGGGAAGTAGCTCTCGACATTGCACCTGAATAGCATAAATGCATGACGGAATTCATGGTACTGAATATTCTTATCAAAAGAGAGTCACATTTGACCATAATTTAGATTGAGTATTTTTTGATTTATATGACAGTTTGGCTCCACGATGTATTCATGGTAGTTTTACAAAGTGTACTTAGGGTAGCCTTAGCAAAGTCTGTCTGATTTCATAGCTAAACAACCTATAACAGCATCCCGAACCTTTGAAGTAAATGTTTTGTAAAGATTGCCATGAAATAATGATAAATTATGCAGTGTTATATTTCATTCATAACTCATTTCCCCCTTCCCATATGATGTTTTGGCTTTTAGTGACCAATAACAATATCTGATGGAATTATAATCAATTCAAACCTTTAAACTGTCATGGTCACAGCATTGTGTAAAGACCTGTATTCAAAAACCTTTCTTCAGATATGTAACTCGATAACAGTGTGGTATGTATTTGCTTGCTTTGAAAGCGGAATATTGAATATCAATATCAGGCATTGGTCTCCTATAGTTCTTCCCATACCAGTCTGCACAGCCTAAAAAGGGGTTCAGGCAATTGGAGGGAACTTGACAAGATGGTTCTTATTATTACCTGTGAAAGCTTGTTCTTAACATTGCTTTCATGGCACAACACGGTCAGGTACAAAGGGGTCAGGGGGAAATCTGCAAACCTTAAGAAATAAGAAGTAACTTTACTTAAGTAGACAAAGTAAAACCATCAGCCATATCTACATTTAGGTTCCTAAATGCAAAATAGAGTGGTCATGGTTAAGGGGACTTTTCACCAGACACTTGGACAAATGGCTATTCCAGGATCCACTTGGCACAGTCAGTACAAGCTATGCTGAGACATCATCATAGTTGACATGGTAAAAACCCAATTGTAACAGGCTGTCTACCACAGAGATGAAGCTTTGCAACAGGTTATTATGCATGCATACCCAGAATTTGAACCTGAACTTAGATGGCTCTGGACATCATGTTGCGGTTTCCCTCCTAGCTAAAAAAAGTACCTGCATCATCAGTCTGCAATCTTTGTGTTGTTCTGCATGATTCTGAGATGCTCTTTTTGGATGTTTTACATAACTGTTTTAGCTATACAGGTAAAAAGAGTTGAAATGATTTAACGAGTAGGAGATTTCCCATTTTTCAAGATTTAAACAATTCTTTTTTTAGATCTAAACAATCTATTGTAAAATTGATTTGCTAATTTGTTGTGGAATTTGCTGATAGATATGAACCCACAAGAGTAAAGAATAGATAAATGCCTACAAAATGATGTTTTCATTTTAACTAATTGCTGTTTGATAAGGGAGTAAATATATCTTTCAATGTAAATTTAAGTACCAACTGGTTGAGTGGTTTCAGCATCCCACCTTTGGCCCCAATAATGTATGCACAGGAAGGTATCATGGTCCAGTGACCAGGGCTCTGATTGGCCCATGCATCTGTAAAGGCGAGTGTCATGGTCCAGTGCACACACAAGGGTACTAAGATCCCAGTACAACCTGAGACTGTGCATGGTATTAGAATCTTAGTACAGACCCCATACATGTCCCCATGCATCAGTTCTACATTAACATACAATACTATTTTAGTGGTGCAGCAAACCTGGATGCCTACTCATTAGGGCAGAACTCATTCACCAAAGATATCAGGAGGTCATTTCTTAACACAGTACGACTGCTGTCCTTTAAATTGTAGTGAGAACCTAATAATTTGGCCATAACAGTACCAAGCACTAGTAGTCCCTAATGTCTGCACCAGTACGACTGCCCTATTAAACCTTATGTAATTACTGCATAGCTGGTAATCATAGTGAGCAGTCGTTGGGCAGTTCCTACGATAGCCTGGCTTATTCTTGGCATTTTTAAATCGTAGTGGCCGTGTGCAGTCGTAGTACATTGAGAAATGGCCTCCTGTAAATATAGTCCATGAAATCAGTATACAATCCCTGACCCTTTGATGGCTGCTAACAATGGTGTGTAATTTCACCAGTACTTCATTGCTGATGATGATCAATACTAAGCATGTTGCACTCCTGCAGCAGTGGCCTGTCAAGGGTCAAAGGGGGGAAACAGTTAGAACGGTGGGGTATTGCTTATTGTGTTATAGCTGTCCATATCCTCAACCCAAACTCTCTGCCCATGCTGGTTTTATCCAGTAGGTTTTGATTACACCACAGTTATCAGCACACCCTATTAGATTATACACACCAGGGTCGGCCACTTGGGGACTGGCTGATATGTCCCAATGGCCTACTGGAGGATGCCTTATAGCTTTATGTAAATAGCCTAGGGTATAGAATGTGTGGCTCCTACATTGAAAGATTGTTTCTCAGTCCAACACTTTCTGACTTCCTTTATGAAGAATCAGGATGATTCTTTAGACTATCTGCATATTCTTGCTCATCCTGTATCCTGATTCTTATGTATGAGCCACCACATAACTAATACCTAGAAATAGATTAGAAATTGATCTTCTCTTAATTCTTTTTATCAAAACCTCACCTATATGTCTGATTTGAGTTTGTTCCCAGCTTATAACATAATAAATCATCGACACCAGGTGTAGTAGAATTATGTACTTCGTGAATCTAAATAATGACACATAATAATTCTACTGCACATGGCGTCGATGAAAATATGTGACAAGATATATGAAAAAGGCCCTTAGTGCAGGGTGCATCAAGGGCCCTATTCCTAGTAGATGTCACATGATGGCTGGATACCATTCCTTGATAGAATCACAGTCATCAGCCATGTACGTGTTATTCTTCTTCTTCTCTTGCTTACTTTCGGTAATCAGAAATGATTAATTTGACATCATCTATACAATACCACTGCACATGTTGTACACAGACTAGGATACACTTTATCTTACAGCTTTTATCATACCGGTCACTAATTGCCACATGCTGAATTATAGAGGACTGTCCGGGGTCGAGATTATGAAACCGCTTAACTGTCACTTCTTATTGCATCGATTAACAAACCACCAATGATTATTCTGATCATAAATTAGATAGGTGCTACCTTGGATACTAGGAACATAACCCTAGGCTACGACCATGTGTCAGTTAGAATAGTCTAACTCAGAATAGGGCCTACCCACTGGTGTACCTGCCGAAATACCACAGTTCCTTGAATTCAACGAATAATCGTGCACCTATATAGACCCTACAATGTAGAGCAATGATCCAGGTCCAATACTGACATTGTAGTGGAAGCTGGAACCAGGAAATTAGGGCTGGAATTATGTTGCCTAACATAGAATGGACAAGAAAAAAAGATCCCTGACCATAACCTGATCGATCTTTTAGTGGGATTTGCACCAATATTAGCTTACTACTTTTACCTTAAAGCTGGTATAAAACCTGTTTAGCCTTTTCTCATATGTATTTCATAGAATTTTAATAGGGTGCAATTTATTCTGGTAATAGCTGGCCCATTATATATATGCAGAACACAGGGCAACAGTTTGGCCCTTTGGTGGGGAGTGAAATCACTTGGTTAATTGGTAATGGTCACAGCCTCCTAGTGGCAGCACTGAGTGGCCTGCTCCCCAGCCAGACATCCAAATTAAAGTCACCACCAGTAGTAGGGTGGCCGGAGGGTCAGGCTGATTTTGCCTCCCCTTTCTGATGCTATAGTAAATGTCACTTTTCTAGAAGCCCCCCATTCTGAATATGCACAATGTGTAGATGTCTAATAACTTGCTCAAAGATGATCTTGGATCGGAGTACCCCCTATATTAAGCATTAGGCTAAATTCATACTCTTTAATGGGAAAATTTATTGAAAAACATCAAGGTGCCTGCCTGTTTCACCTTCGCCTTCTTGTTTAACCTGAACTTTAGGGGAATGGCCACCATTCAACTGCAAATCATCATTTTAACAAGATTCTTTTTTTTTAAATATATTTACTATTTTCATGCTATCCTCCCAATATTTTATGTCCACCTATACAAATAATTTCTATTCAAAAGAAGCTCTTCAAAAAATCATAATTAGAAAAATAATAATGGGGGGAAAGCGGGAAACTGCTACAAATAGCTGTAAACGAGGAGAACAGGATGTTTTTGGAGTGAGAATGATAGTGCCAACCCCCAGGCAACTTTTTGGGGCTTGTTTGGGGGCCTAGTTGCTTGGTTTTCAATATAATGTCAACAGAGGGCTCCAGCAGATGGGCACACACAAACATATAAAAGATACCACTTGTCATAACTTTAAGGTGTTTTGCATGTTGTGACTTAACCTTCTAAGAGCATAAACCATTGGAAAATTAGGGTGATTTCTGAATTTTCAGGGACCAGTGAGTGGTATCTCAGATTTATGACTGTGTAAGGGTCTAGATAAATGGTACCTGCACTAGTCACTAGGTAGCAGATCTATTTCATACCTGGGGTATGTGAAGCATTTGTGTTTCCAGTATGGAGACTCAGATCTGTCAGGAGTTCAGTGGTGACACATTTTCAATTAGCTATAGCTTGGTGTACTAACTTGACACAACATGTTTATCAAATGTCAATATTAGGTCTGTAGGTAGGTGCATAATAATTGTTAATTATATTGTATAAAAGAAATACTCCGGCCACCCTAGCAGTAGGGAATTCAACTTTGCTTCATAGCTTCAGATGGCGCCACTGAACTGGTGCAATAAAGATTGGATGAAATGCTGGAAGCATTCTATTTCCACACAGATATATGCTTAAATTTAACATGGTTAGAACTTATGAAAAAACTGAAATTTCACCAGAACACTGTAACAAGTACTGTGATGATAGACATGTAGAAAGTGGAAGATCTATATATATATTTGGTCTCATGTAGCAGCTTTAAGCCTGTCCGGCCAAACGAGCAAGTTTTCAATACAGTATAACAAATACACAATATAAGCATTTTATTATTTTCTTTGTATATAAGTGTTGTGAAAGTAAATGAAATCTAATACACCATGCCAGGATGTTCTTAGCTTGAGTTCATTTACAGCTAACTACACTGTTTCATAATTATCTAGATTTAATTTATAAAGCTTGGTGTCCTAGACATTATTTCAAAGCTATCCTTTTTTGTTTCTAATTTCTTGAAATTTAAGATGATAAAATATCTCATAAAAAACAGACAAATGGAGTTTCAATTTCGAACTTTTATCGATGGATATAATATATAATTTATGATTTTTACAGGCAACTTCAATGATGATCTATTTGCGACTTTTTTTGTAGTGCTTAATACCACCTCATCAAGCAAGTTTTCTAACTTCATAAAATCCCCTGTGTGCTTGTAGCTTTAACATAAATCACATACCAATAATTTTCTTAAAGCACTATCACAGTCATGTTGACCCTGAGGTGTTGGTTTCTACCAATTGTGGCATGTTTCTGACAGGGTTATTGATTACATTAATGCTGCCCTCAAGTTAACAATTGCAGCCTTTTTTGAGAAACCTTACCTGCTATTGACCAATGACCAAACAAACCACTGGTTCATTATCATAGAGCTGGCAGGTGGAGAAAGGTGCCTGTTGACATGGGGGTAAGGTTTCTGTTATTGATAGAAAAGAGATACCTGGCTTGTATTCTGAGTGGGCCAGAACCGAACTTTGAAGCTCTTCAATGCAGACATGTTTTATTTTTCTTTGCTAGAAAGTTGTGAAAGTTTAAGGATGTGAGCCATCACGGGATATTGATTGTTTTAACTCACAGAAAAAAGAAACACAGGGAATGAAACACTCAACAGTGATGTTCCGTTCTGTATTTTTGTCAAGGAAATATGACATCTGGCAAATGAAGTTGATTCTCATTGGCTCAGCTGCATTTTTGTACATTACGCTAAGTATGAAGTGAAGGTTTCCATTAAATACTGCTCTTTATTAATGAGTTTATGAGCCATTAGATCAATGAAAAGGGAGCTCCCCTTATATTCGGCATAGTGCATCAATAGAAGACGAGTTACTTATGTTCTTATCACTGCATCAGGTTCATGATTGGCAAAACATTAAAGCTTTCTGATATTCATTTTGTACAAATAAAGTCCTAGAAGAAAACTTAGCCAATCTGTAAGGTTTCATGTTTGAACTCCCATGCCATATAAAATCATTTTATATGCTTTGGTCATGATTAAGTGTCTGTTTTTGAATAATCAACTAGAGATGTCACTTCTTACAGATTATAATTGTTTATTTATAAAAAATGATTTGCTCCCAGACCAATATTATGAAATCAAGATGTGGCTTATATGTGTATATACAGGAACATCTTGTACATGAGGCTTTTCTTACAAGTACCGAAGGCAGCACAAACAACAACTTTCCCACTCCTAATTGACATTTAGCCACCTGGTATATTGTTGCCAGAAAATATTGGCTCCTTCATAGTGAGTCCCACCCTGATGAGAGGCTGTCTGGTTGTAGGGTATTGTGCAGGCACCTTAATGACACCCCCCCCCTGCAGGCACCCAGTTCCGCTCTCATGTCAGCTATAATTGATGACCTGATCATGATCATTATGAATAAATTGCCAGCTCACATTTCATGTGACCATTACAGAACAAGGCAAGGGACAGTTGATTGCTCATTATATTCTAAGCAATGTTACATCTAGTATATCTTATGATTGGGTCTATAAAACCCACTCTTCTCCAAAATGAATATTCAAATAGACCAATATCACTCAGCTGCATACTCAAATCACCCTTATCCTTACCAACTCCACTTTTGATTTGAATGAAATCTTATATTTAACCTCAAGGTGCACATTTTGGAGAGAAAACCTAAGTTGCACTGGATAAATTAAGAAATGCACTGGAGGAGGCCTGAGGCTGATTATTATGCTTACCTATATATGAAACCTTACTGCACATGCAGCGAGAAGTTTCTACAGTATTTTAGAACTGATTCAAGTAGGATTTGGAAATCACATTTTCAGATGCACTTACCTTAGCCCCTGAAGGCTGAATCCTGTCACCAGTTACATGCACTACCAAAGGGTCAGAAGTGCTGCTAACCGCTTGTAAAGCATGTCTCATTAGTCAAGCATATGATTTATAATGATGACCTAGGCTCATAGATCATTTGTAAACTCTATCCATGCCAGACGTGCCTGCTTCTACAGTGCCAAAGAACAGTATTGAGAATGCACTCCTGGTCTTATTGTATTGATCACAACCATGGATGCTGGACACCTCAATAGGAGAAAAAGGGATCATTGTGAAAATACAAAGAGGCAGGATCTGTCCAGAAGCAAGAGCAGGAAATGGGGACAAGATTGGTTTCATCGTAACATCCCCAGCCAGGACAACCACATGGGCCCCAGATGGGATTTCTCTGAGCCTGTGGGCCTGGCCCAGATGGGTAAATGCTGGTAAATGTCCCGGAAGCCAGCTGGGGCCCACGTGGGCTAGCCCAGTTCACTCTACGATCTGATGGTCGATTGATCTAGTCCGAGCAGTGATGGCTACTCTTCCCATCCTCTCATAGCATTACCAATGTTCCTAAATATCTCTTTCAATCCCATTATAATTGAAAATATAAGAACTGAAAACACCAAAATATTAAAAATCCTTTTGTTCCATTCTTAAAAAATTGGGCATGCGTCATCTGCAGAAAAAATGGTTTGTATGTGTTGGGACTAGATCCACGACCTTCGGATCAATAGTCAAGTGCTCTTCCTACTGAGTACTGATAGTCATAGTAAAAATCTCTCTAGTAACCTAAAGAAACACATGAGGGCCCACACAGGGGAGAAACCTCATGTGTGTTGATACTGTGGTAAAAGGTTCACAGATGGCTGTAGCATTATGACACACATGATGACCCACACAGGAGAGACACTACATGTGTGTTCACGCTTAGGTAAAGGGTTGAGCTGTCTAGATATCCTTAGGAGACACATGATGACCCATACTGGGAAGAAGCGGTATATGTGTTCACAATGTGGTAAATGATTTATCCATGCAGATGCCCTAAAGAGACATATGTTTGTAAACACATCTCCACACCTTAAAAGCATGTATCAACAGGGCACAGTGTTTGTTCTCTAATAGAAGATGAATTGAGGAAACACGACTAAGAGGGAGGCACTATCATAATTGTGATTATAATGGAAGAGAGATAGGTTCATGAGAGGCCCTATCGCTTCATCACATTGAATAGGTTCCCCAACATATTAGCTTTCACGTATTAGTAACAGATCCAGGGGGTGGCCAGGGAGCACATGCTCCCCTAGACTCCCTGCAAACACCTGAAAATGAGCCATGGTTAAACCCTCAAATATAGGAAAAATAGTACTGAATTCATAGTTGTGCTCCCCCTAGACCAGATTTTCTTGGCTGTGTGCCCCTAGACCACCTGTTCTGGATAATCAGATGAATATTCTGAATCAAATAGATTCATGTGCTGATGGTTGAGATATAAAGCTGAATGCATCATTGGTTATCAGATCATATAACATTATTGAGGCATCAGGAATTTGGCCAATTCAATGTAGTGAGTAATAGTGCCTCCCTCTCAGCTATCCCTCTAAGATTTTGACTATGACTATCACAGCTGCCTCGTTAGCTCAGTAGGAAGAGCACTGGACTATTGATCTGAAGGTCAGTGGATCTAGTCCCAACACATCAATTATTTTCAGCTTGAGAGCCTTGCCCACTTTATAAAGAATGAAACAAACTGATTTTTCATCTTTTAGTGTTTTTATTTCTTTCATTTTTTCGAGTATAATGGGATCGAAAGAGATATTTAGGAACATTGGTAAAGCTATGAGAGGATGGGAAGAGTAGCTGTCACTGCTCGGACTAGATCCACCGACCTTCGGATCATATAGTGAACTGAGGTAGCCCACGTGGGCCCCAGCTGGCTTCCCTGACATTTACCAGCATTTACCCGTCTGGGCCAGGCCCACAGGCCTGGAGAAATCCCATCTGGGGCCCATGTGGTTGTGCTGGCTGGGTCTGTTCATTCAGGATGTAACCTTGTACCCTAATGACTTCCTGTTGCTCATCAGAAAATAGCTTTCCTGAGCATTATCCCTGTTTCCGTTCCATATTTAACCCTGAAGCAACTGTTGATATGCAAACATCGTAAATGTAACATTCAACGCTGAATTAATGTTGAAGTGCCCCTTGGTACTGTAATTATTTAACCCTGAAAATGACAGCATTTCTATGGATTGATCACCTTGTTATGACTACAGTTATTGATTTAATGCCCTGCTTTGAAGTGACATCTGTTCCAAACAGCATTGACAATTTGCTCACCATAAACAGCAAATTACTTGTACCTGAAGGTCAGATCCTCCTAACAAGCTGCTTAAAGGCACCCTCTTCATACATATGCCTTGAGTCATCCTTTGTCTATGCTACATGGTTGTGTTCACCTTTGGTAACAATTACACCATTACTTGACCTTTTGAAACCTTCGCAGTGTAACCACTTTACCTCTATTTGATATGCTAGCTACACACAACAGTGATGTTTCTTTCTGTATTTTTGTCATTTCAGGATATATCAGAAGTTCCTGGTGTTGGCGTACCCCTTCAGGTAAGGTTAAATTTTAGTACAGTTTTCCGAAAATTTACGTCATTGAGGTTTATGAGCAGAAGTCTGCTTGGGAAGACCAAAATAATAAAAGCAGTAGAATATCCATGAACTGCTAATTATTTAAGTAGTAAATATCTGAATGCAGCAATGGAAATGAAACCGGCAATATCTACCTGGATAAAAATAACTAAGGAAATATGACATCTGGCTAACGGAATTGATTCTCATTAGCTCAGCTGCATTTTTGTACATAGCCTTCAATGAAGAGGGAAACCTCCTTATGTTCAGCATGGTTCATCAATACAAGACGAGTTACTTAATATTCTTAACACTGCATTGTTTCATGTTTATCATCAGCGAAACATTTTCTGATATTCATTTTCAATGACTTTGCATAAATGAAGTCCTAGAACAAAACTTGGCCTATCTGTAAGGTATCATGACATACACAAAAGTAGCTAGAGTTGGCATGTTAACTATCATACCTATAAAGTAACACGATACATATGATGAAGCCCCAGGTGCTCTGTTGTTAACTTGTCAACTAAACTGTAGAACAGGCAGCTGTGATTGGAATCTATGCATGGACTAATAGATTGTGTCACTCACCAAGACCATAAAAGGCTTCCTGCTTGAAAACATTCATCTCCCATGCCATATAAAAACAACAATGCTTTGGTCATGATTAAGTGTTTGTTTTTTAAATAACCAACAGTTTTTCAATAACAAAATGACTAGAGATGTCACTTCTTACAGATTATAATTCTTTATTTATAAAAATGTAATTTGCTCCCAGACCAATATCAATATAATGTCTGGTTGTAGGGTATTGTGCAGGCAACTTAATGACCCCTACTCCTGCATGCACCCAGTTCTGCTCTTATTTCAGCTATAATTGATGACCAGATCACAGTCATTATGACTAAATTGCCAGTTCACCTTTCATGTGGCCACAACAGAATAATGCAAGGGAAGTGAGTTGATTGCTTATTATACTAAGCAAACGTTACATCTAGTACATCGTATGATTGAGTTTAAAAAAACTCACTCTTCTCCAAAATGAATATTCAAATGGACCAATTTCAATCAGCTGCATACTTAAATCACCCTTATCCTTACCAACTCCACTTTTGAATTGATTATATTTTGTGTTCCTTTTTCCCTATTTCTCTTTCAAATATTTTCTGTTTTCCAGTGGGGAAACCACTGCTAGATGTGAAGTAGATATAAATGGCAGTGGAGTGTGCAGTACTAAAGAGGTTTATCATTATATTTGCACAGAAATGGTGCTAAGGAAAATCAAGGGATACGAGTCACCGTTAATCATGTTGAGCTCTCAATATCTCTTACTTAAGCCGTCTTAATGGGTGTCTAATCCTTCAATTACCATCATGTGTACCAAGATGGGAATGAAGTACAGTAAAGCTTGGTTACAACGAATCCCTTGTTTTCTTAAGCTAAAAAGGTTTATTGTAACCAAATTTTGCTCAAATTTATAACCAGGTTCATCATCATGGGGGATCACATGGGGGATGTTAGGGCATCTCCATCTGCCTGTACTGAATCCTTAGGCATAAAAAGGTTGTTTCCAGACATCTGACCGACCTAGCAAAGCAGGGCCAACCTTGCTCCTTCTTTAGGTTGCTGAAATATTCTAGGGTTTTGTTCCCATTTTTCACTGTAGCCCCAGCAAAAGAATAGTCAGCTCAACATCATCTGGTTTATGTATGGTATTTGACATCTTGAGAGTCAGGATGCAAGAAACAAGTGTGTCGTACAGATCTACCTTAGTTTAACTCAGAGAAGGACAACCATCAGGCATGTTTATGACTACCTTTAATACACCAATTCAATTCTCCAAACCTGCAATGGATGGTTTTTAGGTTGAATCCATGAATTAATATCCCTCACACATTACCCATTCTTAATTTTCCTCAATCTCCTCCCACTGCTTCTGACTCTTCTTAACTTAGTATGGATCCTTTCACACTCAGTTTGCTGTTTAGACCCAATTCTTGTGCTTTGTTGTTAATGTATAAGATAGCCCCACTTCATTTTAGTTTCAGTCGGTTCATTGTGTGACATGACAAGAAGGTGGAAATATTTCGAAAATGCTATATACTGCAAGTATTCTTAAAATCGATCTTGATCCATAAGTGTAACTTCCATGTATTGGCATAGTCCGATGGTTTTGGCTCTAAACTCAATCTTCTCAAAAATGACCCAGGATGTCCACATACACCATACTTTCATAGGTAGCTACGTTTTTACATCCATTGTTCTCAGATTGTATTGACTAAAGATCAAGTTTAGGGGTCCTCCAACCTAAGTATGAATTCGTACCAGGATGTGGAACATAATTGAGTAGGATTTTAACTTTCTGCTAAACCCACATGACGTCCCATGTCACCGAATGGTGATATGATTAGGTAAACTATTTCTTGTATATGTTTGTTTGAGAAGACCAAATCTATTTTTCATTGATTGCTTTCATGATTGGGCCCTGTCTGGGCCATTGATATTAGGGGACCAAGTAGGAAATAACCCGAGCTTCATAAATGACAACAGGAATGACTTGGCTCAAGAACCCAAAATAACACCATCTACTTCAAGAGAAGGAAAATACTTGAGGGGACTTTTTACCCATTACCAGGAGAACGGCTCAGAACAAATGTGGCTATTTCTTGGTCCCCATAGTCAGTCTTTGCCAACACCTTATCACAGTTTTCATGGTAAAAGCATACCAAGTGTCATCCTAGTAACAGGCTGTGTGACACAGTGGAGAGAATTAGCAATACGGCATACATACCTCTGGCTCAATGAAGTGTAACTTCAAATTGACCTATGGCTCCCAACCGGAAAGTTTCCCTGATAGGTAATGAGAGTATGTAGGCCTCAGGACTGAGTGTTACAATTCTCTGAGAACATCACCTGCAAATCAAATATGATTTACTTTTTCCTTGTTTCATTTACTAAATCCTTGAAAGATCCCCTTGCAATGCTTTGAAGGGGTTAGTTGTGAAGGGCTGGTACTGTATATGAATTAATTTTGAATGAAGAGGGCATAGCAACATTATCAGACCTGTGTAGACCTTTTTCCGTGAAAGCAGGAAAACACCAAAATAACCCAGGCCACTGCTTTAGGGTCCCAGCAGTAGGGCAGTGCTGACACCCAATCACAGTTGTCATGGCAACAACATCCCATGTGTCATCCTAGTAATGTACCTTCAGATACAGGAAATGGCAAAGCCACAGATCGTGATGACGAAGTGGAAAGAGGGTTCAGAGCAGCCCAAGCTTAAATGATTCACATTCCTGATACATGATTGTTTTGGAGGTTCTCTTTGTGCTTCGCTGTCCGATATCTAGGCGCCTTCAAAGATGGCCATAGCAATGTTGGCATATGGAAAGGATTAAAAATTCCAGTCAACAGATATATTCTGAACTACATAAGGATACAGACATGTCATTTGATACTTCATCAATCCAATTCCCCCAAGGCAGTAATACCCATACCAATGAGGTCAGTTACATGGATACCCAGCAAATTGTCGTTATCTGTCGCCATGATTGGTCATCAATGGTGACTCCTGTTTTAGTGATAAGTCATCTTTCGCCACTGTGTGTCAGTCTCACATGGCATGGTGATTTATCACAAAAGTCGCCAACATGATCTCACTCACTGCATGAGTATGTGCCACCCCTTGTCATTCCTCACAAAGCATGGTGACTTATCAACACCATCGCCAACATGGATCTAACTCACTGTGTGAGTATGTGCCACTGCCTGTCAACTCTCACTCAGAATGGCAGCTTATCACAACCAGCGCCAACATGGATCTGACTCACTGTGTGATTATGTGCCACTATCTGTCAACTCTCACTCAGAATGGCGACTTTTCACCTGCATTGCCACATGACTCTCACTCACTGCATGAGCTTGTGTCACTCCTAGTGAATCTCTCCAAATGGCGATTTATCACCACCATCGCTGACATGGATGTCACTTGCTGTGTGAGTGTGTGCCATTGTCATCAACTCTCACACAAAATGGTGACTTATCACCACCATTGCCAACATTGGTCTCACTCAATGCATGAATTTGTGTCACTGATTTCCATGTAATACTTAAGAGTTGAATCAAACAAGATTATATAGAGAAAATATCAATTGAATTAAGATAGAGGTATCTCTAAATTGAAAGTAACTATCCTTAAACAACTTTTCTCTGGTTACAGTAAAAATACATAGGGAAATATCTACATGAACACCTTGTCTGTGGTTAGAGGGAAGATACATATGGCAATACCTTCTCTGGCAAAACATACTTTGATCTGGCAGATGTGAGGCTACATGATTACCAATGTCGATGATCGTGAGCTTTTCATCTAACAAGGTGAGTGATCACCAGCGTCACCATCACTGGTGAGTCTGAGTGATCACCACTCTCGCCATCCATGGTGAACCTGCGCTATGATGTGGTCCGCGTTTCATCTAGCAAGGTGAGTGATTAACCGCCTTGCCATCCCTGGTAAGTGTGAGTCATCATGATCCTCGCCAATTGTGGTGAGCGTGCGCTATGGCATGGTGTGCGTTTAATCTAGTGAGGTGAGTGATCACTCGTGCATTATCCCTGGTGAGTGTGGGTGATCAAGATCCTCACCATCTGTGGTGAAGCTGTGCTATCACGAGGTACCCGTTTCATCTAGCAAGGTGAGTTTTCACCCGAGTGACCATCCCCTGTGAGTGTGAGTGATCACGATCCTTGCTATCCATGGTGAACGTGCGTTATGATGTGGTGGGCGTCTCATCTAGCAAAGTGAGTGATCACTCATGTCACCATCCCAGGTGAGGATGAGTGATCACGATCCTTGCCATCCCTGGTGAACATGCGCTATGACGGGGTGCGTGTTTAATCTAGTGAGGTGAGTGATCACCCACGTTGCTATCCCTGGTGAGTCTGAGTGATCACCATCCTCGCCATCTGAGATAAGGCCATGTGATCACCACCATTGCTATTCCTGGTGATGTTTTGCTTAAGCAACCTCGGGTTCCATCTAGCGACATGTGTGAGCCACTTCACACAGGTTGACGAGGAGTCACGACAATTTGCAGGGTAGTGAACCTGCCTCTTTAGTATGCCAATATTGTCTGTTGGATAATATTGTACATTGTGTTGAAAATATATAACAAACTTATGTTTATTCAAAGTCAGAAAAGGCATCTTTAGAAGTGTTATTAACACCAAAAGCTTTTCCATGAATTTCAACTTGAAATGTTAGGTCTTTGTTACGTTGGTTTAATGTTTCAATTTAATATGGTGCAACATAGGTAAATTTCTTTGTATACTACTCTTTAGATTTGTTGACTATGTATGTTGAGATATTGATAGATCTTGTAGCAAAGAGGTCATATGTATTGACTTGGTTAACAGGTGCCTCTCATCACCACGAGCAGCTATGTTACCTTCGTAGCCAGATGGGTTTGATTCTCCCTCTCACATCCAAAAGGTAACAACTCAATGTGTTCAAAATCTGATATCAGGAGTTTTGAAGATAGATATTCTATTTTTCCCATTAGAGAAACGATGTATTGACCTTATGTAAATTCATGTTTTGTAATGTAACAAGCTTAGATGTCTCAAAAGATTTCTTTGATGTTTCCTTGCACGTGAAATCATGTTCAAGTGATCTAAATATTCTGGAACATATTCAGGACATGCTATATTTATATGAATCTAAATAGAACATTTATCTTCATAGTTTCTACCTGGAAAATATATCAGTATATGTTCATACAACACTTACTGGGTTACTGCACCAAAAACATGAAAGTTTGTGGCAACAAAGCGAAAACGTCCACTACTTGGCCCCAATATCTTTCACGGAGCAGTATAAATAATCTGTAGGCACATGTGGGTGCTGATCAACTAACTTAGCCTTCCATTCTGTTTCAGAGTATGATTGAGACAGTTCTATGCCTCTCCTAACACATATTACTCATTCACTGCAATCTGTAATCAATGCATACTTGGAATCAGATAGCAGTAAGACATTTGCTCAATGATACTAGCATTTCCACTAGTTTTCCTTCCTGCCTATTTCCTGTCATCACATTGCCTATCCACTATCCTGTACTGCAACTGTCACTGAAGGCCCAAGACGGAGCTATGACTTTGAGATTGGGATAAAGCTCATGAAACCACTGAAATGGTATGACTTGTTGTCAATCTAGTATTGGCCAACCATTATTTTTTTTGTGATTACTTATCCCTTAGATAATTACATGGGTGCTGGCAGATCTTACTAGATTATAGCTGTGTGTAAACCACACTAATCATTGTCAGAAGTGGTTATGATGGAATAGATTAGTAAGATAGATTTAGCACCAAGTCTTCCAGCCCTATTGAAGAAATTTTAGTGGAACAGAAAATTGGAGTCTGAGGCTGAAGTTATGCTGACAAACATAGAATCTATAGTATATCTGCCTGAAAACCCCTAACATTAGCTGATTTTTCAGGCTTTAATGCTGCGCAATCCCTATTCCATCGCAGTACCACTCCTACCAAATTAAGCGACCTGTAGTCCCTTTGATAAATGATTAAGGAGATCGTTTATGAATCAGTAAAACTAAAGCTCTAAACCTTCTCCTCTTGCTTAAAGTAAAAGGTTTAGCAAACTAATGGGTACAAATGAGTAGGGCTTTTTTTGTTTAAGTTTTCTTTATTGATTACAAGTAATTGACTCTTGTTTCAGCTTACAGAAATAAAGTGTATAAGATAGGTGTTCCATCGCTATTTTTACAATGGGTTTCGTATATACTATAGTAGAAGGATGAACCAAGTATATGTATGTCTAACAGGGTTCTACCACCAGTAATACCTATTCATGTATGAAAATCAAATAGCGTAATCATATATGTCAGAATACTTGATCAAAAAGAAGAAAAGAATCTCATCCCCACTTAATAGTGTGTAGGTTGATACTTCTGGTTCCACCTTTCTTAGCAATTGTTTTAGAAACAGTTGACATGAAAACTTTTAGAGATAATAATATAACAGGAAGGGGGTCACAGCCACATTTAACAAGACTTGCAGTCATTATAAGGATTTGTAAACGGTAAATAAGTATAGAAATATTATAATAGTATTGCGCTAAATGCCCCCATATGGGAAGAGAATAGCCAAAGATCGCCTGGAGTTAGCCTTAAACTGCTCCAGGGTGGGGGCTAGTCTCCGACCAGTTGTGAGCGAATTCTAGCATGATCCACCGTAATAGGCTACACTTGAGGCATAAGCTCTACTGTTTGGAGTTAATAACCTTATAGTGGGTGCATCGTGCTGTATGGTTATAATACTTCTATCATATATGATGAGATCTAGAGTACATGTGATTCAAAGTATGTATTTACATTCTGTCCTCCAACTTATTAATTTTTGTCAGATTATGAATATAGTTGGTATTGGCTAAATGCGGTACACCAAGTCAAATTATCAAACATCTATTTTGTGCATACTGCAGAGGGTCTAGATATTTATTAAAGGTTGTAGTAAAACATATATCAGCATATTCCATGTAAGGTAGAATAGTAGCTTTAAATATCCTTAAGGCCACCTTCACATCAAGATATCTGCGTAATAGGCATAATTTATAAGTTTTGAAAGCAATTGTGTTAACTTGGTTGGTTAGGTATAGGTTATAATAGAGTAAGGGGTCAAGCAGAACACCTAAATATCTATAGCTAGGGACAACTTGGAGTAGCTGTTCATTAAGATGGATATCAGCTGATAAAGTGTTTAGTTTCTGAGTGCTCGAGGAGAAGATCATAACCTTTTTCTTGGCTACATTTATAGAGAGCTTATTTTGATTACACCACATCTCATATGATTCAAGGTTTTTATGTAAGTGACCCTGGCCAATATCAAAGTTATTACCTGATGCGTAGATTACGGTATCATCAGCATAGAGTTTGATTTTACAGTTTTTTATACACTTGGAGACATCATTTACATATGATAAAAATAAGAGAGGACATAGATTTAATCCCTGAGGGACACCGCAGACCACCCCAGTCCTATCAGACAGTTTGCCGTTGGCAAATGTTGTCTGAAATCTATTACTTAAATAATTTTCAAACCAATGGTAATCAGATCTAATTCTATAGTGATCAAGTTTCACTAAGAGCACAGAGTGGTCTACAGTGTCGAAAGCCTTCCTCAGATCAATAAAGGCTGCTACAGTTGATTGACCCACATCAAGGCATTGTTTGATATCATCAGTAAAGGAAGCAATAGTCCACTGTATTGTATCCTGATCTAAAGCCACCTTGATGTGGCATTAAAATATTCTCTTTTACCAAGAAACCATACACACGGTTATGGACAATCTTTTCAATCAATTTACAAGGTAATGGTAGTAAGGATATAGGCCTGTAATTATTAACTAATTTAGCATTACCAGATTTAGGAATAGGGGTTACTTTAGAAACCTTCCATAAATCAGGTACAGTGTTTGTTGAGAAGGATAGATTAAATATCTTGACAATTTTCTCAGGAGCGTGCTTGAGGACTTTTTTAAGTACTGAAGTGGAGATATTGGAAATTGCTGATGACTTAATATCATGTACCAATTTAGACACTCCTTGGATATTGGTTACAAAGTGATCCATCTGGCTACCAACGATGTTTTCATAAATTATTGCTTCTAGGGTATGTGTAAATCTTTGTATTGGTTAATAAAATCAGGTACATCTTCCTTTGCAACATTGCTGTTATTGTTATTGTGATTTACTAGATCAATGTTTTTTGATTTATTAGTATGACCTGGAATCTATGATCATTTTTATAAGCATTGTCCTGTTCTTTAAAAATGTTTTTACATTTTGCGTTAACCTTACCTGTTATTGACCAATGACCAAACGGACTGCTGGTTCATTACCATGCAGCTGACAGGTAGAGAAAGGTGCCTAGAAAACTTTGTTTGCTTTGTTTCTAGCAGTTGTGGATATAAGGGATGCACTAAGCTGGTTAGCTGTATATGGTATCATCGCTCACATCTAATGGAAGCCTATTGATATTGATGGCAAGTATATTAGCCACAAGATACAAGAGGCTTGATATAAAACAAATACCATTTGATAAACTTTAAGGCATAATTTCAGTAAGGGAGGTAGAGGTTTCTATTAATCTTGGCATGTCCGTTGAAGGATTATTGACAAAGTCATTGTAGCCTAGAAGTCAGCAATGACTGCCATTTTGCGTTAACCTTACCTGTTATTGACCAATGACCAAGCGAACTACTGGTTCATTACCAGTTTTGTAGATTTATATCAACTTGGCAGCATCTGATTTCTGGTATAACTTGATACAAAATAATTGGCTATTAAACTTCACATTAAACAGTAAGGGAAAAAGGGGTGGGAACTGATGAGTTGATCACTTTAGGGTCAGCATAATGCTCTGTCTTGAAAGACTGTTTTTTTTTCTTTTTATTCCTGTATGGTGAATCATTTTCTGATCATAGTTAATGCAAATGCTATCGATAACAAAGTTTTGTTGGAAGAAATGTTACAACTACTTTTAAAATACCCTTATCCCCAACGAAATCAGAGTATATTTATTGTAAAGATGTTATGATGAATTCGATAAATGTTTCGATAATTATTAAAATTATTAGTCCTATGAGGCTTATGGTGTTGTAATGGATATTTAACCAAGCCCCAGTCATATAAAGCAGTAACACTACATGCATGGCATACATCTGGCAGAATCCCAATTGCTCAATCATAAAGCATCCATTTCAGAATTGTCCAAGTTGGGATTGGGCTTCTCATGCACACCACTACAGAAGCATGCCTCTCAATTAAGAAAGAAGAACTGTGAAAATTAAGATGGTCAGTTTTAATGCCATGAAATAAAGCCCTAAGCCTTTCAGTCTGTCTGCATGGACCATGATTCTTACGCCAACGTAGGTTAGTGTTCAGTTGACAGCTCTATAATGACATCAGCGTGGCAGCACAATTCATGGAACGAAGCCCCTGGTGCCTTCTTGGTAAGTTATTAACATTATATGTAAAGATAGAACAGGCTGTTGTGATGGGAATCTATGCTGAGAATAATATATAGTGTCACTCAACAAGGCCACATGTTAAAGGCTTCACATATGCTTTGATTATAAAAAAAATTAAAAATATGGAAACATGCTATTGTCATGAATAGTTGTCTATTTTTTTTTCCTTTTTTGAAAAAGGTGATATAATTGAATATACCATAACAGTTTAAATGTATGTGAAGCATAGGATCATGTAATCATAGGATCAGTCATCTGCTACTCACTGACACACATATTTTCTACATGGGAATAGCTAAGTAACGCTTGAATTGGTGACTACTTGACAAGGATTCGAGCTAAAAATAATTGACACACTATTATTGGCTCATGTCCTACCTGGTACCTGCACAATAGGGGGTTAAGGGAAGTTAATTGCTCATCGGGATTAGATGTTGGTTCAGGCTGCTGATGTGGACAGCTCATTAGTGACCTGTTTTGTTGAGTGGTAGGATGGGACACCAGCGGTCTACCCCATTGTTAGCCTTTCACTATTTTAGATCTGTTTACTTAGCATGTGTTAATGTCAAGGGGTCGTTGAAGATTGATGTTATATAATGGACCTCAACCTGTCGAATGCAGACCCTTAAAAGGATCAGGCTGAATAGGAGAGGAATAGAAGGAAAATGGCCAGAGATAGAGGAAACTCTTAAAATGAACTGGGTTAAATGGAATCGTGTCTTTTCCACTAGGTAGTTGAACAATTGTGATTCCTCAAAATGAAGGGCAATATTTCTCCTGAAGGAAGAAATTTTGACTGAACTAAATATCTGGCTGATCTTCTTGATTACCCTTCATTGCTAAAATGACAATGCCAAAGATTTTATTCTCTTAAACCTCATTGAGGTATGTTCACGTTCATATGATGTAATAAAACCTGGGATATACAATCGGACCGTTACTGTTTGTACTCCACTGTAAACGAAATGCAGTGTAATGGCAATAACTAAAAACAATCAATCACAAAGTGGAATGACTTATCCGATCTTCAAGTCTGTATCATGAATAATTTTTTTTAGAGTTGCAAGACGCGTTAGTGGCTGGGAGCGTAACGACCGTTGCAACTCTATTATGTTTTCAGTTTTGTCCCTGGGCGCTGCCATCATGCTTGTGACATCAGTAGTGACATCACACGACCTGAGTGACGTTGTGTGGTCCGAGTGACGTCACGTTGCAAGCATGAAGGACGCGTTTCTTAGTTACCGACAGGTAACAGGCAGCCTCTCACGAGGCCTCTTGGTCTCCCGACCAGTCCTCGTTCTAGGGCCCTAACGGCCCGAAACCGAGAAATGGAGGTACGGGGTGGTGGTTTTGCCAAAGATCTGCTTCTGGAGACTATGAGGCCTCTCTCATGGGAGAAAGCCTGGCAAAACTCTGACGTCCGCACTCACAGTAGTCCCCCACAGTAGGCCTAGTGGGGGAAAGAGTGGCCGCCTGTGCTGTCTCATAACAAAAACCCTAGACTCTACACTGGAGCCCTGCACACTTTTCATACATTTTACATCCACCATAGTGCCAATGAAAATGCCATTAGTACTACAAATTTCAAGGATTTTGACATTAAATGGTGCGCTCAGTACTGAAGCATACTGAAGCATGTGGACTGCTGCCAGTGTAGTTGCTACCCTCTCATAGCCATGGTGATATCACTAGGGACTGTAACATGACGTCAGGCAGACACCGCTGGGGGTTCCATGGCGCATGGCCCTTAAGACAAATGGCCTATAGTCAAATAGCCTGTGGTCATATGGCCGAAATCCATGTGGCCTAAACGACATGTGGCCGAAAAGTCACATAGCCCAAAAGACATATGGCCTAAAAGACAAATGGCCGAAATTCTAATGAACCAGACCATACCACACCGTACCACACCATGCCGAAATATACCACACCATACCACACCATACCACACCTATACCACACACCATACCACACCTGTACCACACACCATACCACACCTATACCACACCCCATACCAGACCTATACCACACACCATACCACACCATACCACACCTGTACCACACACCATACCACACCTATACCACACCCCATACCACACCATACCACACCTACACCATACCCCATACCACACCATACCACACCAATACCACACCAATACCACACTATACCACACCTATACCACACCAATACCACACCATACCATACCATACCATACCACACAACATACCACACCTATACCACACCATACCACACCTGTACCACACACCATACCACACCTATACCACACCCCATACCACACCATACCACACCTACACCATACCCCATACCACACCATACCACACCAATACCACACCAATACCACACCAATACCACACTATACCACACCTATACCACACCAATACCACACCATACCATACCATACCACACAACATACCACACCTATACCACACCATACCATTCCAATACCACACCATACCACATACCACACCTATACCACACACCATACCACACCATACCACACCAATACCACAAAAATACCACACCAATACCACACCATACCACACCAATACCACACCATACCACACCAATACCACACCATACCACACCAATACCACACCATACCATACCATACCATACCACACAACATACCACACCTATACCACACCATACCACACCTGTACCACACACCATACCACACCTATACCACACCCCATACCACACCATACCACACCTACACCATACCCCATACCACACCATACCACACCAATACCACACCAATACCACACCAATACCACACTATACCACATTTATACCACACCAATACCACACCATACCATACCATACCACACAACATACCACACCTATACCACACCATACCACTCCAATACCACACCATACCACATACCACACCTATACCACACACCATACCACACCATACCACACCAATACCACAAAAATACCACACCAATACCACACCATACCACACCAATACCACACCATACCACACCAATACCAAACCATACCACACCAATACCACACCATACCACACAAATACCACACCATACCACACAAATACCACACCATACCACACCAATACCACACCATACCACACCAATACCACACCATACCACACCAATACCACACCATACCACACCAATACCACACCATACCACACCAATACCACACCATACCACACCAATACCACACCATACCACACAAATACCACACCATACCACACACCATACCACACCATACCACACCAATACCACACCATACCACACCAATACCACACCATACCACACCAATACCACACCATACCACACCATACCACACAAATACCACACCATACCACACCAATACCACACCATACCATACCATACCACACCATACCACACCTATACCACACCAATACCACACCTATACCACACACCAATACCACACCATACCACACCAATACCACACCATACCACACCTGTACGACACATATACCACACCATACCACACCAATACCACACCATACCACCTACCACACCTATACCACACACCATACCACACCAATACCACACCATACCACACCAATACCACACCATACCACACAAATACCACACCATACCACACACCATACCACACCATACCTCACGAATACCATACCATACCACACCAATACCACACCATACCACACCAATACCACACCATACCACACCAATACCACACCATACCACACCAATACCACACCATACCACACCAATACCACACCATACCACACCAATACCACACCATACCACACAAATACCACACCATACCACACCATACCACACAATACCACACCATACCACACAATACATAGACAAATGTTCACGAGGGGGAGAATTTCTCACGTGCAGTTCAGCTGCCGTATCGCACGACGCCCGTAGGTTGGAGTGCGATGCGGCAGCTGAACTGGTATAGGGGTCGTATGGTGTGGTATGGGGTCGTATGGTGTGGTATGGTGTGGTATGGGGGTTGTATGGTGTGGTATGGGGGTTGTATGGTGTGGTATGGGGTCGTATGGTGTGGTATGGGGGTTGTATGGTGTGATATGGGGTCGTATGGTGTGGTATGGGGTCGTATGGTGTGGTATGGGGTCGTATGGTGTGGTATATAGACAAAGGTGCACGAGAATTGGTCAGCACTGAGGGTTATCACACAAGGCGAAGCCGAGTGTGATAACCCTCAGTGCTGACCAATTCAAGTGCTCCTTTGTATTTATCTCAAGTTAATTTAGTCAGATATGTTCAAAATTCGATTCATTTGGCATTAGAAATGATTTTATCATCAGTTATTTGACCGTTTTGGATGTTTTCCCAGGGAGTGTGATACGGGGAAGGGTTATCACACTGTGGGGTGTGATACAGAGTTTCTTGGTTAAGCATATGGGGCTCTCGTATTCAACTTGAGATAAGGGGGTCGTATGGTGTGGTATGGGGTCATATGGTGTGGTATGGGGGTCGTATGGTGTGGTATGGGGTCGTATGGTGTGGTATGGGGTCGTATGGTGTGGTATGGGGGTCGTATGGTGTGGTATGGGGTCGTATGGTGTGGTATGGGGGTCGTATGGTGTGGTATGGGGTCGTATGGTGTGGTATGGGGGTCGTATGGGGTCGTATGGTGTGGTATGGGGGTCGTATGGTGTGGCATGGGGTCGTATGGTGTGGTATGGGGTCGTATGGTGTGATATGGGGTCGTATGGTGTGGTATGGGGGTCGTATGGTGTGATATGGGGGTCGTATGGTGTGATATGGGGGTCGTATGGTGTGGTATGGGGTTGTATGGTGTGGTATGGGGGTTGTATGGTGTGGTATGGGGTCGTATGGTGTGATATGGGGGTCGTATGGTGTGGTATGGGGTCGTATGGTGTGGTATGGGGTCGTATGGTGTGGTATGGGGTTGTATGGTGTGATATGGGGTCGTATGGTGTGGTATGGGGTCATATGTTGTGGTATGGGGTCGTATGGTGTGGTATGGGGGTCGTATGGTGTGGTATGGTGGTTGTATGGTGTGGTATGGGGGTCGTATGGTGTGGTATGGGGTTGTATGGTGTGGTACGGGGGTTGTATGGTGTGGTATGGGGGTTGTATGGTGTACGGGGTCGTATGGTGTGGTATGGGGTCGTATGGTGTGGTATGGGGTCGTATGGTGTGGTATGGGGTCGTATGGTGTGGTATGGGAGTCATATGGTGTAGTATGGGGGTCGTATGGTGTGGTTTGGTGTTGTATGGGGGTTGTATGGTGTGGTATGGGGGTCTTATGGTACAGATACAAGACAAAAAAGAAATTTCGGCCATCTGTCTTTTCGGCCATCTGTCTTTTCGGCCACTTTTTTTTCGGCCATATGACGTGGGGCTATAAGACTTAAGGCCATTTGTCTTATAGGCCATGTGCCTGGATACCGACGCTGGGTGCTGGGGTCTTTACCGCGTGGACTGTATAAGAGGGAATAGAGCCTAGGCCTAAATGTAACATCCCAAGGTGGACCCTCATGAAATTGTAGATACCATGTGTGTACACAAGCTAGCGGGAAAGGGGGTACCTTTTTGTTCCCAGTATCCGTGTAAAGGAGGCCTATATTATAGTAGTGCTCATGCCTTTTTTTTTGTTAAGAAGTGGCGAAAATTTGTTGCCCCTCCCTCCAAGAAGGGTCTGAATTCCTTTGCCCGTCCCCACAAATCCACCACCCCTCCCCTGTTATCAAAAACATTACAACTCCCTTGGGGGGGGGCAAAAGAAAAAAACAAAACAAAAAAAAAACCCGTGCTATACTAAGGAATAAACGGCGGGGGGCTGAAATTACCAATGCACACTCTGGAGTTTACTCCCCCCCCCACCACTCTCATTTTTTCTTCCGGTTTTGGGCTTTAATAGGCCTATATGTATGTTTACATGTTATGTTGGGAGGTAGGGCGAGGGAGGGTTGTTAGGATAAGCCCTACCAAAAGTGTACGGTATTGAAGGCCCCATTTCTCTGTTCTGTGAGCTGTGAGTCGAGTTGATTTTTTTTTATGGGGAGGGGGGGGGGCTGGGGGAGTGAGGGTAGAGGTGCAGTCACTGATGGAAGGGGTATAGGCTACATGTAATTGATTCTGGGGCTGAGGTTAGCCTATAAGGTGGGTAAGAGACGGAGGCTTTCTTCAGGTGTGTGCATGGGAGTTAGGGAGTGCCAGGTGGATGGAGGGATTGGAGGAACTAACGAATGGGAGAAGGATAGGCCTACAGAAGCTTGCTTAATTTCTCCTTTCATCCTTTCTTCCATTCTAAATCTCAAAGTTTTTTTTTGCTGAAAAACGATCTTTCTTTGGCTTAGGAATGCCTGGATCTACAATCCTGCCCCCCCCCCCTCCCGAGAGCTCAAGATAAATGTGGCTTGGTCCTTGCCACATTTTTCTTGTTTACATAGTGTGTTATTGGGTATAGAAACAGATATAAAAAAGTATATGTCATCTCCTAGCTGTCTTCGCATTGAAGGTTTTTGAGTCAGTTCCCAGAATTGATAAACACTACATCTATCCTTTTTCATAACACAACAAGTAAAAACATATAGCATCAATTAAAGATATGTCCCAAAGGTAGATTGTTGCTTGCGAAAGTCGAGTATCCATCTTCTTGGAAGAAAGAGCTCATTAATTATTGTCTGACTGTGTATGAGGCAAACTGAATCTAAAAAAGTGCACTGAACCCCATTATACGATGTACCCTACATTGTAGCTGTTGTTTATCCTACAGTAGAAACAAATTGCTTTGCCGATTGCAGACTGCGAGCATTTCTTTTTTTGTTTCTATAGTACAGATATTTTTAATTACTCGCTCCTTCATTTCCATGGGTTATTATCTCAGAACAGTAGAGACATGACATATGTATTTAAGGTTGAATGTTAAATCTTGTAAGAGTTGAAAATGAGGCTCTCATGCTCTCCTGCTCTCTAATGTTTATTAATGTACTACAGCCTACAATGATCTTCTTCAGTAATTTTCCTGGAAATTAGCCTGGAAAAATTCCCAATACCCTTAAAAATGAATATAAGATGCAGCCAGACAAAATGTGCAAATGAATGTGGTTATAGAATGAGATCATTGCCAGTGCTATCGAGAACTTGATCTTTCCGAGGAAATCAATTGTTGCATTAAGACCTGTATAGATATGGCCTTCTGATTCCTTGGGAGATATCATCTATGTATCTTCATTCATTTAAGATGTCTACATTCATGTCTAAATGAGTATCTTCATCTTCCTGTTTATTCCAAAGGATGAAATCCTTTTCCAACACATTGACATAGATCATCTCGATGACAAGCACATAAGTGAACAGATATACATAAAACATAAATAGGAAAACCAAGAACACAGAAAGAAGATATGCTGGTTGCTTGTACAATTTTCCATGAACTAAAATAATGTCCAGTTCTTTGAATACCACTCTCCTCCACCCAGTTGATATGACCAGGAGGGGTGTGGAAAAGGATGACTGCTACCTGCGAGACATGTATACAAGAATGGTTAGTTATTTCCCCCCCTGGGAAACAAGTTTTTGAGGGTACGATCAAAATTTAATGCAGGCAAAAAAAGTGTCAGTGGCGCATAGTTAAGCAGTCTCTTCACAGTCCTGCATATGTCCACGTCACCCTCGCCGAGTAGCATGTAGGAGCTCCCTGGCACCAGCCCTGTTATGAGGCTGTAGGTGTGAGAGGGCTCTTGGCAAGGTGGGATGCCCTGCAGTTGTGGGTGGAGCACTGTCATCAGCTGAGGGTTGCTAACCCAAGAACTCTGGGGTCTGTGCAGAGCTAGGAGCAAGCAGTGGCACTGGATCCATGGATGGCTGATCCATCCCTGGCTCGCCCCCGGTCATAGACACAGGTGGTGTTGGATCTAATGAAGCAGTACTAGGGGGATCCAAAGCCGAGTCAGTGGGCATGGTTGATGCAGACATCTTTGGACCATGAGCTAACAAGGGACATGAGCTGGTGGGTGTGCGAAAGGGGGTGAACTTGCGGAGATGCTGATGGTTGCGTAGGGTCACCCGCCCTGAGCCATCCAAGCGGACGGCATACTGATGGAGCTGGCGAACCTCAATCACTACAGCTGTACGCTCCCAGTATTTGGGATGGTTACCCAGCAAGTTCTGTATATAAACATGATCACCCACTTTGAGCTCAGGCAACTGTCTGGTATGGGCACTCCAATTCTCACCTTCACGGGAGTGGCGCTGTGCAAGGGCCTTCTCACGGTGAGATATCAGCTCTGTCCATGTCTCATGAGGGGTATACCGGACCATCAGGATAGGAATGGCATCACGTATGGGTCTACCAAATAGAATCAGTGCCGGTGAGGCCTTTGTCTCGGGGTCAACAGTGTTCCTGTATATCAACATAGCACACTGGGATTTATCAACTTCTAGAGATCCGGTAGGGCCTGTGTTATCCATCAGCATATGTTTGACTGTTTTCACTGCTAGCTCAGCCTGACAGTTAGCATGTGGGTTGGCAACTGATGTGAGGCGGTGTCTGACGCCCCATTCTTGAAGGAAGGCCTGTGTCTTCCCAGACTTAAACTGAGGGCCCCCATCTGAGGTCAGCTCTTCAGCTATGCCCAATGTGACAAATGTCTCACGGAGTCGTCTGACCAGACCATCTGCACCAGACTCTGACTTGAACACCATGGGCCAGTTAGAGTACCTGTTCACAACCAAAACATAGTATGTTCCTTTGAAAGTAAAGTAGTCAGCACACACCATCTGGAATGGGTATACAGGGCGGGGGGGATCTCCGCTGGCAGTTGCATAGGGTTGGACTTGGCTATACGGTGGCAATGAGAGCACTGACCCCTGATTCTTGCAATGTCCACAGTGATATCTGGCCAATAGACAGAGTCCACAGCCCATGCTCGCATGGCACTGACACCCTGGTGGGCAGCATGAAGGGCATTCAAGATGGTTGGGCGGAGTGTGGGTGGAATGATAATATGTTGGCCCATGAGAACCACACCATCTACCACACACATGTGGTCAACATAGATCTGGAATGGGCATAAGTCATACGGAAGGTCATGTGAGTCCGAGGGAAACCTGTTTTCTAGTCGGCTGATAAGTTCCACAAACGTAGGGTCAGATGCTGTGGCCTGACGTACCATATCCCATGTGACCACAGGGTGGATGGCCTTTAGGGCAGATGTGGCAGCAGCCACGATAGACACATCATCAGCAGGTGATGTGTCCGTGCCCTCAGAGCACAGGCTGAGTAGTGTTGGTGAAATGTGGACAACAACATCGGTTGGTTCAACGGGTAGGTAGAGGTGATCAGGCTGGCTGACAGGATGTCTAGAGGCAGCATCGGGCCCCTGATTCTTTTTGCCAGGCACATGAACTACTGTAAACCTGTAGGCCAGGGGTTTCTCCTTTAGATTCAGAAGCCACCGATTACTGATGGCTGTGATGGATATGTCATTGAGTATTTGTAGTAGTGGCTTGTGGTCTGTGGCAACAATTAGATCCTCACAGCCCAGGACATAATAGCGTGTCTGATGGAGTGCATATGCCACTGCCAAAGCCTCCCCCTCAATAGGGGCATACCTGTTCTCGGCGGGGTGCGTGAACCGACTACCGACCAGACACAACTTTCAGCCATAGTACTTCTGCATCAAAAAAAATCCAATGCCATCAACTGACCAGTCTGTTGCCAGGCATGTGATGCGGGAGGGGTCAAAGAGGCAAACACCCTCTTTCATCTCTGCGATTATAATGTCTTTGGACTGCTGTAATAGCTGGTCCAATTCTCTTGTCCACTGGAACTTAGTGGAGGATTTCAGCAGGCTGCGAAACGGGTCATGGCTAATGTATAGGCTCCTTGGTTAATCGAACCAAACCATGCTCGTGCTCCAGTGATGTCAGCTGGGGCGGGGAAGTTCCTGATGGCATCTAAGAACTTGGCGACATATATTGGACATATATTGGTCAAAGTGATGGTGAGGCCCGCAAAGTCAACAGTTTCTTGGGCAAACTGGAATTTCTTAGGGTTCAGGGTGATGCCATTGAGAGTACAGAGATCCAACCATTAGCAGGCCTGGAAGAAAGCTGCTACAATGGATTCCACCCACATGCATGTGTCATCCACACATTTTACATTGTTTGGGAAGTCCTTGTACCTAAGGCGACCCCATGGTGTGATGAATGTGGTAATGTTACGGTCTTCCTCACAAATGGGTACTGAGTGATAACCATTCCAAGCATCTGTGATGGTCTTCCTCATACTCTGTGGGACGCGGTCAGCCAGGTGGAAAGGTGTGGGGACATGATGGGTTTGGCGGACAGAGTGCCTGTGGTTCTGTGGCTGCAAGTCAACTGTCCTTCTTAGAGAGACATCGGCTTTGCCTGTGACCATCATCCTGGAACACCATGTGGTGGGGGTGTTGGGACTGACCCATTCAAGTACACCTATGCGTAAATCTCATTCCAGATCAGCAAATACTTTGTCCTGCCAGTGGATGGGAACAAGAGCAGGTTTGTGTACAGCCACTGGTGTAG
This sequence comes from Acholoe squamosa, assembly GCA_949317995.1. NCBI lineage: Eukaryota > Metazoa > Annelida > Polychaeta > Phyllodocida > Polynoidae > Acholoe > Acholoe squamosa. Next base: position 71,777,595 of record OX439041.1, read on the forward strand.
CATTGGGATCAACATGTAGCTGGAGAGGTTCACAATGCATGAGGGGTAGTGGCTGATGCTCACACACATTGAACGTGGTGGTGCTGTAGTAGTCAAGGAGCCAGTCTTTTAGAGCCCCCATGTTGTACTCAGTTAGTGATAGGCCCAATGGCAAGCAGGTGGGTAAGGGTGGTGGCTGTTCTTAGTGTCATGGGCATGAGCAATCTGGGTAATCAGAGTCCCCCATAGAGGCCAATGTAGAGTGTGCAGCCGTTGCCGGGAAGTCAGGATGAATGATGCCCAGAGCAATCAGGGCCTCCTTGCAGAGAAAGGCTTTCACCATTGTGTCAGACACATAACAAATTAGCCAAGTAGAATGGATGGCCCCGCCTTGCCCTTGTGTGGCAGCGTGCACAACGACAGCACCAATGACCCCAAGGTCCTCTTTGATGGCACCACGCATGGTGAGTTTTACTGGGATGAGGTTAGACTTCATGACACCCATAGCAGCAGCAGAGAGGAATGATGCTGCTCTGGCATCCTGTATCAGCAACCATAGGCAGCGTGATTGATGACAGGTTGGTGGCGTGTTCAATGGCAAAATTAGCATGATCACCAGGAATTGGCGTCAGTTTCACCAAGAGCATCGGTTGAGTTTTGGATGGCCGGGCTATCCAGTGTCCATCAAACACATTGTGATCGATCGGTGGGGCATGACTACAGGCAGACTAGCGGTGACCAGCATCACTTGGGGAATCCCACAGGCCAGATCAGGCAGAGCACAACTGATCATAGGCATAGGAGGCACTATCATGGACTGAGTTTGTTGTGGGTTTTGTAGAAATGGCCTTTATCTGGACCTCCTTCCTACCCCCACCCTTGGGGAAGACTCTGGATGATTTGTCCCGATGGTCCCAAGCACCACAGGATATGCACTTGCTGCAGCAATTGGTGAAATGGCCCCTGATAGAGCATTTGCCACAGGTAAAGGTCCATGCTTCACAGCTCCGGGCCCTGGCTCTGCGATCATTTCTGGATGCATGGGCTGGGCTACCACATGCCCAACACTTTGACACACCTGGACTGGCGGGCTTAGCATTGTGGTACATGGCACCTGAAGAATCCCCCACTGCACACCTGGTTAGTTTCCCTTGTTCCTTCTGGGCAATAAATGTTCTGTCAGTTTTAGGGTAGCCAAGCAGGTCAGATAGAATTTCTAGATCAGCGATGCCCCTAATGAGATTGTCTCTAATAATTTCCTCACTGAAGTCGAATGTGTGGTCGCATCCCGGTTGCTTGCACCCAGGCTGGTAATGACAAAGGGGTGTCTGACCTCTGAGGCTGGCTAGGAATGTCCGAATGCCTGTACCCGGGGACTGGGTCATCTTGCTGAGACGGATAGGATGAACCAGAATGCTCTCATCTTTGACAGCAAGTCTCCTGATGGCATTCAGAAGATCTGCCTCTGCCATGGTGGCCTGATCATCTTGAATGTCCTGCATGATGTAGGCGCTGTAACAAAGTCTATTTGCCACCTATTGTAACAAAGGTTTATTGCCTGTGTTAATAAAGACAAGCTGTTGGCTGAGTTTGATGTTATATTTATTCAGTCCTCTAGATAAAGGAGGGCTGGCTTCCAGGGTTTGTGTGTGGATCCCTAAAACAGGGATCAACCTCCAGCCCAAAGAAAGAGAGAGAGAAAGACAGGGTAGATGCCAATACAACCTTCCTCTGTCACCAGCCAAGCAACTCTCCACCCGCTCCTAGTCGGGCATCTGTATATGTCTCTCTCCTCCCATGTGTTGTGGTCACACTTGGATGGTTATAGCCAACCACTAGCCAGCACCCCCATGGATACATGTATGTGGATTTACATATACACTAGACTTGCACTGGGCTCCTATAGCATAGTAGGTCTACATATAACTATGTGATATCAAACTCAATCCTAATCATAATAATGGCTACAATAATGATAATGCAATTAGGGTATAATAGTATATAATAGTGTAGGCGATAATTATATATGATATCAGATGTGATTATATGTGGGATAGATAATTATTAAGCAAAATAGATAATTGATAATCATAAAATTAAGGGGGTCTAATTAAGGATGGGGCTTAATTAATGATGGTATAATTGGGCCCATTTTGTTACAGCGCGAAGGTCAGGGTCACAGCAGTAGAACAGCACTGTGGGAATCATAGTGTCATTGATGGTCATACCCACTTTATACATGTCCCACTGTCGTTTGAATGCAGACCACTGGTCAGGGTCACACCCAGCAGACAAACTGGGAGGGTCCAGTTTGAGCTTGGGGGTGGCTGCGGGTGCTGCAGGAGGTGGGACTTAAGCCACTGGATGTGCTGACCGGTCATGGATCTGGAGCGCAGCTGTTAGGGCAACTGCAAAGGTGGCATCCATATACTGTGACTCCCAGGGGCATCTATCAACTGGGCACTGTAATCGTGGCATCTTGACTATTGCGGATCAGGTCACCGCAGCTGCTCAGGTCAGGGTTGCTTGCTTATGACGAATAGTAGCAGTATTAAATGAGTATCTTCATCTTCCTGTTTATTCCAAAGGATGACTGCTACCTGCGACACATGTATATAAGAATGGTTAGTTAATGTTAAGTTAACTCTGAAAATAGCCAAAAGGGAAAAAAACTGATGCTTGGATTGATTCACCATGCAATCTGTTTTCATTGTTTCAAACTCTTTGATATTTTCATGAAGATTGCCAGCAGTGCTGTATTTTTATCTCTACACATCACAAAAATGACGCATAATATGATCATGGGATACAACATGATTGCTAGGATATTGTACAAGAAACTACTATAGCCCAAGGCCCCTATGATTTAAATACCTTTTTTATGTAATAAAGAACTGGATCTAATGGTCAGGTTCACGAAGATCCCATATACTCCTGGCTCCAGAGGATATAGCTGCAGGTCATCATAGAGCATCACCATTTATTTCATGGCTTGAAATACTGATGCTAGTATAGAAAAGTTTTTCTTTGGCCATATTCCAGGTGGAGTTGCACTCCACCCCACTCTGCCTTCGAGGCATTGTAGGATATGCCGGTACCAATTCATGGAATGCAATACAAAGATATTCCATAGTCATAAATATTTGCTTATGTATGACATGTGCCAATGTCTATATGATATACATTTGGTAGACTCGCTTTAGCTCTACAGACAGTCAAGTGTGGGATCAAATACTCCCAGATAACAGAGCGTATGCTTCTTTTCACACATGGAGAAACCCACTGGATGTCACAAAGAGATATCCACTGCTAATGTTGAGACAAAACAACAGTGATTGATATGTAAAAAGCATCCCAGATTTAACATTTAGTAGTAGTCCAAGGTATGGGACGATCTGTCTGACTTAAGCATTCACAAAGAGAAATAGCAAGATAAAGGGCATTATTGAAACCTACATACTTAATATTAGTCTCAATATGATTTGAAGCTGTCAAATCATAGTATGTGGTGCATTTAACTCCCAACACTTTCATCATTCCCCATATGAATTCAGTTGTGCTGCCTCATCATTCACTGCTACCATCATTGACCAGATCATGGTCATTAGGGCAAAATTACTGGCACGCATTCCTAAGGATCGTAACTAAATGATGTAAGGACAGTTGATTGCTCATTACAACTTGACCGATGTTGACCCCGCCTCACTGGACAGTCTCATAACCTGTTGAATTGTCAATGTCTGCTGCCACCCATAAGCTAAGAATGTAAATGGTCCCACATTACATGTAGCATAAATGTAGCTTGATAGCAGCATAAATTATAAATAACTAACATTATACCCCTGGATATTGGACACATTGTAGATAAAATGCACCTCTAACTTTCGTCACTCCTTGAAATTGCAACATATAAAGTTTTGATTACTCTAGCAATATTGAATCATTCAAAATCAGTATCTATAAAGTGCACCCCAGCTTTTGCTGATCATCTACGGTGCAGCAAGTGTATTTCAGCAATCTAGAATAACCTAGCATTATTTCATTTAAATATTGGCCAATCTTAGTTACATAAGAGTATTATTAGCAAAGATCAAAAAGAATTATTTGGCAGGAAACAAATCAATGGGGGGATGGAATACGATCCTCGCATATTCAGGGGCGCCATTTTGAAATTTATACAGAGCTAATTAGTTTCGTATTTAGGTATGGTTATTAGAAGTTTTACGAAAAAAGAATGATTGAACTAGTTTGAAAAATAATATCATGTTATGACTTGTTTAAGGTATATCTAAGTATTAGTGCCATGTTAAAAAAGAAAATATTGCCCTGCGCAAGGAACATTTAATTCGAAACTAAAAGCAGCGGCTAGGTACCGTATCACGTAACCTACTTTGTCGAGCAAGGTGTCATGGCGGATCAAAATAAAGCTAGACGACTCGACGCATTAAAAACCAGTAAATATTGTTGAATTCCTTTATTTGAAAGCAATTTAAACCCGTAGGCCATGGCATAAATGCAAATGTCAACTCACAGGGAATAATTTTGCATCGTATTCCCCTCGGTGTAGCTGTCCCGCATTCAACTCGGTCTATAAGGATCTAGCTACACCTGGGAAAATATGATGCAAAATTATTCACTGATTGTTGACATTTGCTTATATATATCACCAAATGTACTCAGTCAATAGGGAATTATAAAAAAAAATCCCCAAACACAAAAGAGGAATTGTAATGGAAATGCCAATGTAAATTTTCTCTCAGCGTTTTTTTTTTCTTTAAGGTGAGTTTTTATATCAAATGATACACTCCCCCATAGGTACTGATTTTGAATTATCCAGACCATATATGACGACCCTAAAGTCGTCATATTTGACAACTCTCCAATAGCAGCGGGTTTTCATTGTGGTGGCGGGCTCATTTGATGTATAGCATGCTGATGCTGTGGGGTGGAAGTAGGCATAACTACTGCATTTTGTGTACACCGAGATCATTCTTCTGATGCACAAATATTTATCTCTTATGAGTCTGTCACTCAAACATTTGAATTATATTTATGGAGAGGTTTGACTTGGCTCTATGGCGGAAAAAACCAGCCTGCTAGCAATCATAAATTCTTGCAGAAGGAAAAAGAAGAAAAAGGAAATTGAGGCAAAGGAAAATTCAACATGGGGAAATAACAGTTTTATCACTTTTATCGATCTATGAATCTTTGTCTCACACAATGCCTCACACTGAATGGACACCTGTCATCATTCAGCATTAAATAAGTTTAAGATCTAGCTAAACATGTGCTGTGCTGAAAGTGCCACCCTCAGAAATGCTAAAGAATAAGCTATGGGGGAAATCCTAAACTCACTGTCTGTGACTTACATGCCAAAAACTGTATCATTACATCACTCTGCATGGTGTATCGATTCTGCAGACTCACTATAAGTTCCATGGGTGCAGCCCCTGCATGGTTCTTGTGAGGGCTGCAGTCATGCCTCCCGGGAAACAAAAGGGATCGAAGCCTTAAGCTTAGACCCTGGTTGTTTTCATCAAAGTACCCCTTGTTAGCTCTGATACTCTCTGATGTTAATGGCTTTGCTTGGGGGGATACTAGTTGATTGCTCATCAGGGGCTGGATAATGCTTAACTGTGTTGGTCTCAGAGCATCATAACTGGTACTTGAAGGTCAGATCCCCGGGAAAAGCTGCTGAACTGCACAGGTAGACATACCTATGCCTTGCACCATCTATGCCCACTTGGGAAAAAACGTGTTTTTTAAACACGTTTTTATTACGTTGAAAAAAAAACACGTTTTTAAACGTTTTTTCAACCAAATAAAAATGTTTGCTTTTTCAACCAATTTTAAACCATTTTTTTATTTATGTTTCTTTTACGTCAGAAAAACGCTTTTTTAAACCTAAAATAAGAATGTTTCTATAAGAATGTCAAAAAAAACATTTTTGTCTTGACGTTGTTTTGATGTTTTAAAAAACGTTTCGCAAAAGTAGGAACCAAATAAAAGCCTTATTTTACCATTCAAAAAACGTCTTTTTGCCATATGGGTGGTCTGTGCTACTTGCACTTGTCATTCTTTGATGAGAACTGCACCATATTTAATTTCTAAATTGTGTCAGTCATAATGCTTCAAATAGTTAGTCATTGGAACCTTACTCATTTCATTTTATCTGTTGACCCTATCTGCATCTCCATGATAATTCACGTTAGGGCTGCACTCGTGACTCATTTAAGATAACTGCACTGAGAAAATATTCTTACTCACATGAGTCTAGATCCAGGCTCAGGCAATGTCGCCAAAATGAGTATTGTTTGAGACTCAGCCTGATCCTTGCATGATACTCAGGCAAAGCCAGAGTATCATCCCAGGATCAGACTCAGGATCTGGCTGAGTATCATTCAAGGATCAGGATCATTCAAGGATCAGTCTCAGACAACACTCATTTTGGCGACATTGCCTGAGTCTAGATCTAGACTCATGTGAGTAAGAATATTTTATCAGTGTGGGATTAAAGCTTTATACAGAGCTTACAGGGTTAAAAAGCAGACTGCTATTACCAAAATACCACTTTTTGGCTCTTGTGTGCCCTAAATGTAGTGTTCTGGATTGTGGGGAAGACAGTTTGGGTTGGATGATGTGGCCTCCAGACCATCATTACTTGTACCTGAAGGTTGACTAGATCCTCCTAACAAGATTCTTAATGGCACCATCTACATACATACACCTTGAGTCATCCTTCGTCTATGCTACATGGTTGTGTTTAGCTTTGGTAACAACTACACCAGCACTTGACATTTTGAAAACTTAGTCAGTGTGGCCACATTACATCTATTCTAAATGTTGGTCACACTGTCCTCATTCTATCTTGATCCTAAGTGACCTGATGTTTGGGGGTGGAGCTCATCAAACATTACTCATTTCTCATATGTACTGTTTCAAGGCTCTCCAGAGATGAAATTCTAAAGAGTAATCAAATTAGGGTAGGGTTCTAGGGTAATTCAGCTGAACATATTTTACTGCATTATTTTTGACAGGTATGGTGGAGTTACATGTCAAATACACTAATATGACTGTAGTTGATGTCTCATTCAAATATGTTCCATTTTATAAGGCGTTGCTAGGCATGGAATGAAAATCGAACAAAAACCTTCTTTTTAAGCTTCTTTTACTTTGAAGAGAATTATGGGATGGAAAAATGAGCATGGTTTTCAGATCTGGTGTTGTGAGAATTATCATGAAGTCATTTTCTGGAGACCTTTTTTTTATTTTGTCTATATTCCAATTATAAAGGTCAGGAGAGCACTTCAAAGTTGCCTACCTACTAAAAAAAGTGTGATTTTCACCCATTTTCCTCGGGAATTTACCATTTTTTTAGTAACTAAGCAACTTTGAAGAGCTCTCCTGACAGAATAATTGGAATATCAACAAAATTAAAAAAAGTTCTCCAGGAAATGACCTCATGATAATTCTCTAATCATTACAACTAACAATCATGATGTATTTCTGACCCTTATGTAATGGAACCCATTTTAATAAGACATCAACTATGGTCATATTGGTGTATATCACATGTAATTCGAACCTACCTGTGACAATTATTGCACTGAACATGTGTTCAGCTGAATTACCTTGGAACTCTACCTTAAGATATTGACTGTTATTTATTTCATTGAAATTTGCTTTAGAATAAAGCTTGCCATAATATTCAGTTATCTGAGCTGATCACCTTTAGAGAAAACACCATCACTGATTTATTGAATCGTAAGGACACGGACCTTTTTTTCCTATTCTCCCTGTATAAATAATTTGCATATGCTAATCTAATCACATCTTCCATTAATCTATGCACAATACTTAAATTGATAACAAAAGTGACAATGGGGTATTGATCAACCCACATTGTAAAGTAGATTCAGAGCAGTCCTTCTAGAAAATGGGCTATGTTGCTGCAAAGAGCTATGGCATCAAGATCTAGATGAGTTATGTTGATATAGATTTAGGAGCCATGTAGGGTTAACAATGTAACCCCATTAATTAGCCAATGAGTAACTCAGGTTCTTGTCTTTTCAGTCATGTATTTACTCGTTAACTTATAGGTCAGTGGTCTAGCGTGGCTTGTGGTCCGCTCAGCCCTATCTCTGCCCCAGGCTGACGATGGGTCTGCCGACTGCGGCCATACAATGTCAAGTCACTGCTTCCTCATGGTTAAGGTAGTTCCTCTCTTGGGCCTAGGTTGTACAGGTTTGCTCTCAGATTCAAATGTCAACTTAATGCCTGCTCGTAGTAGGCATCCTGAGGAGGTGTAGGAACACTTCTACTGCACCCTCCTGGAGGTCATTTCTTAAGGTACTACGAAATCAAATCAGCCACTATGATTTGAGAGCCTAAATAATTAATGCCAGTGATTGTAGGCAATGCCCCACGACTGCTCTGCACGATTAGCACTTATGCTGTAATTACATAAGATTTAGTAGGGCAGTCGTAGTGCTGCAAGTGTAACGTATCCCCTACCACAAGGCTTTAATGTCAATAAGTTAATGGTCCCAACTACCACTTCAAGATGAGCAGTCATAGTGTGTTAAGAAATGGCCTCCTGAGGCCTCAGAGGCATGAGAAGCCGGCAGTTCACCATACACAGTAGCCTAGGATTCATTGTCCCCTTGCCTAGGTTGAACTTGATGTAGCTGTATTTAGTCAGGCTCATGGTGCACATTGTCTGTCCCATTATCTAGGTGTTTCTTTTTATCTAGTTAATTAATAATTTTAATAAAAGTTGTCTCTTGCAACATAGAATGGCTATTATGACTAATATCAAAGCAATTATAATAGCTATTACAATATATGAAACATGGGAAGTGTCTATATACTTGATATCATCTAGTTGGTCTACCAAGTTTTCTATAGGTTTGTCATCAACAGGTCCTAATTTTTCTATATGAATTTCTAATCTAAACCCCTTATCAAGAATGGGCTTCCATATCATCATGGCATGCATTTTGAAATTTATCGGAGGTGTAGTTATTCTAGTTTCGCGGGCTACTGAACATTCTGTGCACTCTTCAAAATAAATGGGTAGTTCCAATAGATCAGACAAAGCTGGGCAACCTTTTCATTTTTCTTTTCCATGTGGGCTCATTTATCAAAACGCCAGACTGCTTTTTCTCAGTTTTCGTAAATATGGATTCTTATACCAATTATCACTTAATTAGTGCTAATTAGTCTGAATAACTTTGAATAATCATACACAATTGGTTATTCTCAGGTCAGCCAATGATGTACTATCAAATAATGAAGAAAAACAGGCTTAACGAGTCTGATGATTTTTGGACCTAATTGACCTACTTTTTAGAAATACCCATTTTTTTCATTTTTCTTTTGCATGTGATTTATCAAAACACCGGGCAGGTTTTTCTCAGTTTGTGGAAATATCAGTTTAGTACGAATTATCACTAATTAATACTAATTAACCTCAATTTCTTTTTATTATTTTTTTTATGTCCTATAAAACAGGCATTTATTGTAATTGCACATGGCGATTTTCTGTTAAAATATAAAGACAGGGTATACAAGATCAGATACATTTTTTTCTGGAATAGATAAAAACACTCTCACAAAAGTACATCAGCATCATGTTGGTATGTAGGTAAACTCCAGTAAAGCATATCCGATGGTTCTGATATGAGGTTACAAAATCAGTGTTTGTGTATGGTTACATGAAATCTGTAGCATAATGCCAGTCTCCTAAATTCCTATAGAGATTTACCTGCCTGCCACTTTAAGAACATTTCAATAACCTTATGGTCACTTTTAAAAACCATTAATGTCAAATCAATACCATACGCAGTATTGCAATAGAACCATCGGGGCTGAGGTGTCTTCTCCAGCCTTATTCTGAGCTGTGTTTGCTTATAACAAAATATATTTTGTTCCTCTACCCCAGTTATTTCAAGACTCGTAACAGAAATGGAATCCGCTGTTTGTGAAGCACACTCGATATCTTTATAATATAAAACCTATTGGAGTATTGGAGCTTTTCGACTATAGAACAGAGAGAAAGACTTTCCACTATCCAACAAAAGCAGTTGGGAATAGATTTTCAGGTTACAGTACAGACTACATGTGAATACACTCAAAGAAATAGAATTTCACCCTCAATTACTGCATTGATAAAACAGTTAAGTAATATCTATTACCGCATTAACAGTAATAGTAAAACAATACAACTATGACCGCAATTATGGCAAGCAACACAATAGGGTGTCATTAAAGAGTCATCCAGGTCAATCAATCACAAGGCTATGATTTGCTAAAAATGTCCATAATTTCCTCCAGCTTTGGATTGTTACTGCTATGGCACTTATATTTCAATGCTGCTTAATGATTTCAAGTAGGCTTATGACACTTTGATTACTTATGGCACTTTAGTCACTTGGCACTTTTACTAATTTGCTAATTGGGCACTTAATCAATGTGTTCCCACTGCAGATTACGGTCATCCTCATCCATCAATTTTCTGAAGATGAAGCCCATGATCTTCTCTGTCTTCTTCCTGTCTCAAGCAACACCAGCCAGTAATTAACGAGCTGACCTAATTAAAAAGCTCCTGTTCTCAGGCACCACTGTAGGGTTAACCATGTAACCCCGTTAATTAAATAATGAGTAACTCAGGTTCTTGTCTTGTCGGTCATGTATTAATTCGTTAACTTGATGGTCAGTGGTCTGGTCAGGCTTGAGGTTGGAGAGCTGCTCACTATGTGCACGTCCGCTCAGTCCTATCTCTGCCTTGTGTCTGTGATGGGTCTGCCGACTGCTGCCCCAGGCACCCCAGGCCTATAGGGGCTGAACATGTAGCTCAGCAATCAACAGAGCCATTCCTCCACCTAACATCAAAATGGCGGCAAGGTTGGGAGCACCCATAACAGCCGAGTCACCCCTATACCCTGTATGACTACACTACATCCACCTCAACTCATAGAGTTTACTCGATTTGTGATGGGGGCAATCTATGTTGATGTACCAAACCGTGACAGAATGCCATAATGATGCTATTTGTTGTCTACATGGATTCTTGGAACAGTAAAAGACGATTCGCATTTAATATAATTTTCTATCTCACTCCACTGAAACAATTTGGATATAATTTCATTGATTTCCCTGTCTTCCTATGAAGGTCAGACATGTCAGGCTTATTTATGATTCAGCACAGGAAAAGGAAATTCAGAGTATTACATAAGGATTAGCAAACTTAAGGAGACTAAATTTAGAAATAATAGTTTCCCTGTAGTTACTCATTAGGAAGTTTTTAGCAACCTACTTCAAAGGGAAATGAATATATCATCAAATGACTTATATTCATGTCAGAATCTGCTCAGCCAGTTTTTTGCTATCCCGCTAGTCAGCCCTATGCATATCCAGAACCTGATTGTTAGCCCAGATATGCCTACCATTTGTTTAAACAAACCTCCACCTCTACTACATGGACCTTTGCTAAAAACACATTTTGATTAATGACATATTCTCAGAAACTCATTTATACATAAAAACATGATAAAGATTTCTACCATTTTGATTTGCTTTCCATGTAGCCATGGCGCCCACATGAAAGGGGGTCTATGACCAAATATGGCCAACCAAAAAATAGTCACTTTTGCGGTCCTCTGGAATATGCCATAAATGCCTGCAATTTTAGGTTTTTGGGCTGAAACATATAAAAACAATGTCAATAAGTCTGTTTTAGCACTAATATCCTGCATGGGTACTATAGACCCTTGGTTACAAAGCATTCTTTGATGCCGTTTGTTCAAAAGAACGGTAGGCAGATAGATGGTAAAAAATTAGCCCATAAGAAACTGGAGAGCAATGGCCAAGATCCATGGTTTTAGAAATGCCGCCTTTTATCCAGTGTTCAACAAGTCAGGTTTGGTATTGTTTTGGAGAATATATGGCATGTTTGGAAACAAATATTGATGTAGCAGAAATGTAGCACAGCTCCATTTTTGGTGGTTTCAATGGCCACCATTCTACAGCTACATACATGATATTCTGGTAAAAATGAGGTATATATAACCCCTTTCAGCAGCAAGCATTTTCTTGACCTTGTCTTTGCCCTTGGCCAAGGTCAAGGGTCAAATGTCAAGGTCATATCAAGGCTCCTCTCAGCCTCTGTACCCATCCCCCCATCATCCAGGCTCCTCACCTGGCCTCTGAGCAGCTTTACACATCCTCCAGGCTCCCCTCCCGGCCTCTAAACAGCCACTCCATCCTCCAAACTCCTCTCCCGGCCTCTGAACAGCCTAATCCATCATCCAGGCTCATCCAGTACCCTTTCCCCCTGTCACCCAAGTCCTCTTCATGGCTCTAAACAGCTTCTCCTGTCATCCAGGCTTCTCTCCTGGCCTCTGTACCCCTTGCTATCATCATCCAAGCTCCTCTTCCAGCCCCTGGACAGCCTTTCCCATCATCCAGGGTCCTCTACCAGCCCTTAACAGCCTCCCCCATCATCAAGGCTCCTCTCCTGGCCTTTGTACCCTTTACACTCTCGTTTTTGGTCCTCTCCCAGCCTTTCTACAGCTTCTCACATCATCCAGGCTACTGCCCTTGCCTTTGTACCCTTCCTCCGATGATCCAAACAAAATGAAAATAGTTCTAATGCCATACCCAAGATATATTCTCAATAGATTTTATCTGTTAAAAGTCCATTAGTGGGTATTGCTATGGTAGCAATGTCTTAAATAGTGTTGCTAGGCTGTTACGACATACCAAATGCAGGTTGCTGGGATTCTATGCTTTTGAATCTTATCAATCAATGGACAATAGATTTCAAAATATTGGAAAAGGGCTAATTGTGATTTAAATCACTGAGCTCTTTTTGTTGGGGTGAAGCATGTTTAGCCCCTGTTAATTCAATGTTTATATCTAGGGAAAAACCACCTTGTTACTAAGGAAATAACCTTTCGAAGGCTGTTGCTATGCTGTGTTGGACATTTTGCATGTTTGTTGCTGAAATATGAATACTTAATATCATTGAATGTTGCTATTTGACAAAAACAACTGATCTAAGAGAAATCAGTGTCAACACAATCCCAGATGTCCCTTCCATATGTGATATGAGTTTGCTGCTTGTAGAATAGTTAGAATCAACAAAGTATGTAGGCTCAAGATCACATCAAGGCTGAAGAGGAAATCAGTCAAAAGGAAAAATAGTGATATGCAGTCCCAGATGTGTCTTTATGATGAGTGAATACTGTCAAATTTTGGTTAGACTCATTCAAAGTGCTCATTTCTAGGCACAGAATGTTGTTGATTTCTGTTGCTAGGCAAGGTATGGATCACCTGGTTCTTAGTTTCAACTGTAAAAATTGTAATCCTGTGGCTCATTTTATTCATATATAATGACCTGTGCATATATAACAAGGAGAAAATTCAATAAATGAAGCAGAGAAAAAATGTTGTAATTTTCGCTTATCAGTTAATATGAATATATATCAAAACCCATAAGACTGGCTTTACTCATCAAATCACATCATGTTAATGTGGGTTAATTTGACCAGATAGTATCAGGGATGACAGTATATCATCCCTTAGAGATACATTTTGCTTACTCAAAACAGAAAAGAAGAAAACTGGCTTCAAATCAGCAATCAATCCCAATTGACTGAGGTGGAAGACCTGTATTATGTATTAATCAGTGAATACTGACCCCATATCTGCCTACCGTTCTTTTTAACAAATGTTTCATATTTCAGAACATAGGAGGGCTGATTTTCCGATTTTGCCAAAAAATCAGTTAAAATGGTTACTTTAACATGGGTTTGAAAATAATTGGTTGAAATGTTACCATTCAACCAAACATTGGTTGAATGGTATATTGGTGAGTGCTGGGGATATATATAGGGCTCAACACTATCACTACACCTGGTGTTACCCCTTGGCACAGGTCACATGTTTCGGATGTCACACTGCTTCAAGTATGATGTGAGTGGCCGAGGCTGAATTGTATCACGGTAACTCGAGGCTGTGTCCGTCTTGTAAATTCCCCAACCTGAAATGGAACCCCAAGCAGCAACTGGGACTCCTGAAAGGCCAGGTGGGTTAGGGTGGGCCAGGTGGGTCAGGGTGGACCACCGGGAACAACAGAATCAACAGACTGTGACATGCAGGATGACATGCAACCAGGCAGGACGACACAGCAGCTGGGCAGGACGGCGGTCCTCCAGGTCAACAAACAACAGCACCGACCGGTACCACAGACGATGCGTTTGATGCAGTCCTTACAAGATGTAATTGATGCAGAAAAAGCCAGGGAGAAGCAAATTCGGCAGTTGGGTAAGCAAAAAAGGAGTTAGAGTTGGAACTTGCAACGATCTGTGCCCAGAATTTGCCCGTTTTAAAAGACATTGCTCAGGGCGGACGAGCTTGGAGTGGACTAATGGTAGTGTTTGATTACTCAGACCCAGGTACACTAATACCACAGAAGTTTCCACTGGTTTCCGGCGATCTATTACCAGGAGTACGGGAACAGGCGAGACATTTAGCAGTAAATTACCACATTGGGGACTCTAACGCACCGAGAAGCCAGGTGATTCAAAATGGCGGACCAGGCCTTCCAGTCCACGCAGGCCTTCCGGTCCACGCAAAACCGGGCAAAACAAAACAAAAAATACCCAGTTTGCAAGTTTATATGCTTTGGAGATGTGCAGGAGAAATAGCACAAGGTAGTGCCAACAGTTTGATGAAGTTTCCTAAATAAATGAAAATATATGCCCTCTGGTATCCGAATAAACAAGTCACTCACCCGCGAAAATCAACCGCTTACCCACGATTATCATCCAGTACTGTCAGCAATGAACAATCTAAACCTGGGGGAGGTAGCAGGGCCTACTAATGTCAGTTCAAGTAGTTCAATTCACACCTGGGTTTACCTACAGGTTGGCAACATTTGAATATGCTATCGGGGGAGGTAGCAGGGTTGTAGCAGTGTCAGTGCACCCCCAACTGGTTTTCAACATTTAAGTGCTACTTTTGTGGGAAGTTACACCGTGCCCTTGGGTATCCTTCTGATAGGCAGTATAGAGGGAGCTGCAGCCATTGAGGGGAGTATTCCCATTGTTTTCCAGTTATTCAAATGCAATCTTATCTGAGTACCAGGAGTTCCTTCAATGGAAACAGGTCTCTACAGCAGCAACAAGTCAAATTCCAACAAAAGCATTTGCAACAACAGTGGGACACGTTGCATCAACAGCAACACACTTTGTAGCAGCAATGGTCTTCTCTTTAGGCAGGTAGTCCTGCTTACCCTCGACACTCAACATCTCAAGCTACTATACCAGCGCATAAGAACATGGAATAGGGTTCCTATATTCTCAACTCAGCAGGAGTCACAGCTGGGTCTCTGGGTAAAAAAGGGAACTTTGGGAGTCTCTTTGAGGTCCAAGCATCAGACCAAGGTATGTTACAGGAAGCTGAGCTTATCTCAAAATTAAGATAGCTGTCTGACACAAGTAAGAAAAAGCGTTGTAATAACTGGTTACGTCCTGTTCATCATATAGAAACCGACAAGAAGTATGAAGAGATGACATTTCAAGAATTGATGTATGGCATGAACTGTGTCAGAGATAAAATTAGGCATTCCAATATCAATGTTCTCGATTATGAAACACACATGTCTTATGTATCGCTAAAAGGCCAAACAGGTGAATTCAGCGCAAAAGGCGCATGCTCATTGTGATCATAAGGTTGTAATTAGGTTCATTGAAAGGAAAATTCCTACTTTTGTAGCAGCTGACCCAGCCTCAGTGGAAGCCCATCTTAGTGCAGAACATAATATGACCAATAGCCATGGATCGTCGTCAAGTAGCCTGGCCACAGGGTGCAAAAATCAAATGGCAGTATGAGCTATTCCTTTTGTATATATAAACTACAAGTGTTGGTGCCTAGGGTCCATATGTGAGGGAAGGTTAAACATTTCTGCACCACCCTGTCAAAGTGAGGCATGCCAAGTACTGTGTGGTCATGTCTACAACCTTATCCCTATGGAGAGTAAAGTAGGATATAGATGTACCACAGTTATTATACCTGTATAATTGTTAATTACATAATTGTTAATTACATCATAGAAAACACCCCAACCGTGAAGGGAAATAGATTTTTTTGTATATTTTGCCCAGATTGTGGTATTTTTGGCTTGGGAGAGAATAATGCTTTTTTGGAAAAGCAGATTAGAAACTAACAAGCTTTACCCTGGTATACAGATAAGGGGGTCTGGGATTGATGTTTGGTTGCTAAAACTAGCAGAAATAGGTCGTAGACGTGACCTAGCTATACCTGCAACAAGGCAAAAGGCAAGGAAAACTCTTATAAATAATTGATTCCTATACTATTCTTTCAATATGTAGCTCTTATTAACTGTTTATAATACATGAGGAAACCCTTTTTCCCCTGTTGAATTAGCCTGTGGTACATTTATTATAGAAATAATATGGCAATAAGCAGGAGGCATGGTTGTGTAGGGGCACGGTTTAGTAATAGTGTTCATGGCTTACGGGTTGGCTAGGTTCCGAGTGGAGCGGCCTTTCGGGTTGAGAGCCTGGTACGCCCGGCGGGTGGTGGCAGCACGGCCCTCCGGGCTGTGGGGGTTAAACACGAGAGGTCGCCACCCAACCCCTGTGGCTATATAATAGTCGGGTCGGACCCTAGGACGTGGGGAGAATCCTACCGGATTCCATAGGAATAACATCAGAACGTACTGACTCCGAGATCTTACCTGGTAGTCATAAGTCCGAGCTTTCCGAACACCCTCTCGACCATACGGAATCTATTTAGCTCCCTGTAACTTAGGATACTGAATAAATACTTGTTGCCTTTTGAAACCGGATATACTCGTATTCATGATCCTTTCCGAACCATCGACGGTCATACATTACACTGGTGCCGTGACCAGGATTCGGTTTTCGGAAGTGCGCAGCCCTGTCTGAACAAGGCGAGGACCAGTATCCGGAAGGCGGGTCCCCGGGAAGCCATGGTACCCCGGGTCCAGCCTATCAGGAGTATAGGGATCCATCTCGGAATGAGGCCGAGACATTGGATTCCGGAAGTGAGGTTTCCACGATAGGGTTGGACGTCACAACGGACGACCATCCGATAGCGCCGGCTAACCAAACCGCGCCTAACATAAGATCATCAGACTTATTGAGAGATGGGGATTCCAGTAGTCCCATCACTCTGACCCAAGTATCCGGCAGTGAACCACGAGGACCGGGAAGAGATCCGATTCACCTTGTGCCATTAGCTGGTCAAGGAGTTTTTTTTAACCACCTAAATACGGCACTCCTTTCTGAATCCATTTTCAATCCCAGTGGATCCAGCCAACCGGCTCCTGTGAGCGGGACGCCCTCGGATAGATACCGGGAAGAAAGGAACAATTATGAATCGGACAGACTAGCTCATGCGGAATGGAGGCGGATGAGCGCTCAGGAGAAGTCAAGGGTTGAAAAACTACTGGAATATCAGAAGAAAGAGGGTGAGCGAAGACAAAATAAGATCAAGGAATTTGAAAGAGAGATCGAAGATCTCCAAGACAAAATTGGGATTTTGAATAAAAGTAAGGGACTATTAGAACGTACCACTGAAACCTTGGAACAAGAGGTGGATACCCATCGTACTCGACTCTGGGAGCTCGGGGCTATGATTGACGGTAAGAAAGCCGAGTATGGAAGGTATGAGAAGGATGTCGAGGAAATCGGAATGCAGCTGAGTCTGGCTACCTCCACCTTGGAAACCAAGACTTCAGAGCATGACGAGACCCTAGGGCAATACCGAATGGGGCTAAATATTGCCAGTACGCGCCTTGCTGAGTTAGAAAAGCAAATCGAAGCTCAACATGAGGTCTATGAGAAAAATCAGAAAACTATGGAGAAACAACAGAAAGAACATGTGGCCCTCCGGGAGCAGCACATCCAGGAAAACGATCGATTGATTACTGACATTCAGGATAACAATCGGGAGTTGTACCAGGAGAGGGATGACCTTATATATGAAATTACAAAACTAAGAATGATGCAGGAAGGATCTGATGATTCCGGTGAAGAAGGACCGGATTGTGTGGAATCAGATGAGAATGAGAAAGCATTGGAGGAGCCCGACATCAGTGGTATCCCACGGGATGGCGAGGAGGAAGGTCCACCGATCACCTCTACCCCAAAACCCATTCTGAAGAAGGGGTATGACCCCTTTGTGAATAATCAGGCCACCCGGAATGTCGTAGGAGACAAATACGTTCCCGGTAAGGATAGGAATGTTCGGCTAAGTGTGGGTCAAAGGGATGCTACCTTCACCACTGATGGTGAATATCAGTATATTGACACCAGGGGGCCAGCCACGACCCCTAATCAATTAAGTCACACCCCTCCAGGGGGCGCTGGTGAACTGGGTGACATATCTGACCAGTTACAGGACAGCAGCCACTCTATTCCGAACGATCAGACCTATAGGGTGGATAATCAGATGTGTAGCCAAACCAACACGGATCAGAATAATAACCATACTCCGTGTGACAGAGGGACCCATCACACAGGCGCTCAGGCCCCTGGGGGTACGGGATCCCAACCCGGTATGAATACAGGGTATGGATTCACCTTCTGGAACAGTCCGAACAACAACCATTCGGGATCCGGTGGTCCGGGATCTAATGGATCTGGTGGGGTTGGTAGGAAAACCAAGGATCAGAAGATGTTGGATTGGAGTCTGGAGCAATGTACCCGATTGAAAAGTAGGGAGATTTCAGCTAAGAAGAGTCAGATCGAGACTAAGTCTTTCGATGGGTCGGAACCATGGAAAGATTGGTTTTCGGACTTCACGGACGATCGTGAGGTAGATGGATACGATGAAGACGAATCCTTACCTATATTGGTAAGATGTCTGAAGAAGGGACCAGGTAGGATTGCCGTGGATCATTGGAGAGAGCCGTATAGGAATAGAGGAAAATACGCTCAGCTAGTCGAGATTGGCAGTTCCTATCTCGGGAACATAGTGTCGGAGGACCCGATGACTCAGTATAGGAAGAGAATTCAGAAGCCGGGAGAATCGGTTCAAGTTTATGGATTGGAACTTCAGATACTACTACGGAAGGCTAGACCTAACCTGGTAATGGATGACGACTATGTGAGTGATGAATTGATCTCACACTTCGTACGAGGATTACGAGAAAAAGACCACCAGGACTGTGCTTACCGAGCATGGGGTCCGGGTGCGACTATGAAGACGTTATGTGATGCCATAGCCAATTTGAATAAGAAGAAAACTTTTCTTTCCGGATTTGTCCCTAGGGAAACTGCCAGTATGGTAATCCCTGATCTGAAACCAGTAATCCCTACTGCAGCAGCCGCTGTCTCGGAAACTGAAACTGAATATGAGGTAGTAGAGTATGAAGAAGAAGATGGTACAATCTCAGCGCTGAGGTTCCCTAAGAATGCTAAGAAGTTTATTCCCAGGAGGTCCTTTACTACTCAACAAAGGCGGGGAGTTCCCGAGAGTCGTGATAAGAATGTTTCCGAACCTAAGGAAACTAAAGTTAAGAAGGATGAGGGTAGGCCATCTGGAAACCTAGATATGAAGAGCATGATGGAAACTATGCTGAAGTCTACCGGGAGGACCTTGAAGGTCACCGATATAGAAGACCGAGGTATGATAAGTCCAGGATCAGATGTTATCGCTGTCAGAAAATGGGTCATGTAGCCTATGAATGCCGAGCTGCTGAGCCAGTTCCCCGGAATATGTCAGCAGTTGAGGAGATAGAACCTAATTCGGAAAATTAAGTAGGGTTGAGGATGGGGCGAATTGCTCAACCCGGAAACTAGTTGTATGCCAGAGTACTGTCCCTGATAAACCATCTGATGAATCCGAAATGATTACACCCGGGGAGGAGGGATCCGAGATTGATCCCCTCGCCCCTCCTATGGCCGGGGACTCCAACAAAAGTAAGGACACTAAGTTAGTAATAAAAGAAAGTACACGCGTTGGAGAAGAGGAAGGGTGGATAGAGGTATTCACACGTGTATGTGCAGCACACCTTCCCCCGAACCATCCATGTCTGGAGCATCTGAAAGACCATGGGTTGGATCTCGGCATTTCGGAAGATTTCGATAGGTTTACCGGAAACCCTTCCCCCCTGGGAGGTAGGAGATGGTATGTGTCTGTTACGACCCAGGGTAGGACTGGGGAATTTTTGGTCGATACGGGGGCTAGCCACTCGATGATCTGCAATAAGTTCTACAGCCTCTTGCCGGACAAGAGTGAAAACCTCATAAAGGGGGTAAACGCTTGTACGGCCGATGGGACCCGTATGCAGGTTCTTGGTAGAACATTTATGAAGGCATCTATTGGTGGGAAGGAGTATGTGCTCTCTCCTACTATAGCCAATATGAACGATGACGGGATACTTGGATTGGACTTCGCGAGCCTTTTTGAGGCCGA
The DNA here is from genome assembly GCA_949317995.1 of Acholoe squamosa. Lineage (NCBI taxonomy): Eukaryota > Metazoa > Annelida > Polychaeta > Phyllodocida > Polynoidae > Acholoe > Acholoe squamosa. Next base: position 71,798,046 of record OX439041.1, read on the forward strand.
ACTGAACCCATGTAGTGGAAAGTTGAGAATCCGGAAGCCCTACGACATCCAAGTGAAGTGTGTACTAAGACAGATAAGTGCCATAGCGAGCGTAGTGGATACAGTAAAGATACCCCCGGGTGTCTCCTGCGATGTACTCTGTACTTCAGATAGGAACTTGAAAGACCAAGAAGGAGTATTTGAGCCAGATGTGGTTCAATTAGCCAGCATTGGCCTTGAATCAGTAGACACTTTGGTAGGGAATCCATTCTGGAATGTACTGCCAGTGATGAACCGAAGCGATAGGACCATCTACCTGCAGAAGGGATCCAGACTTGGGTCCTTGACGCTGATAAATGGAGTACGAGAGGATATTCGGGAACCCGAACGTAAATTGTTCGGGAAGGAGAAAATGAATATGGAATTGGATAATTTAGTAGAGGAATCCTCTCTGGAGAACAGCTATCAGAAGATGGAAGTTTGGAATCTGATGTGGAAATATGAGGGCGCCTTTGGCTACTCTGGTGGTCCTTTGGGCCGGAATGATAAGGTACTACACCATATCGACACCGGAGAGGCGGAGCCTTTCAAGATTCCGTATCGCCGATTACCACTTAAAAAGAAAATCATCTGTGAAAATGAGATAATAGATCAATTGGAAAAAGGAGTGATTGTGCCTAGTACCAGTCCTTGGTCAAGTCCAGTCGTCATGACCACTAAGAAGGATGGAAGCATTCGCTTCTGTGTGGATTATAGGAAATTAAACGGATTAACTAAGAAAAACTCATACCCTCTGCCCAGGGTTGACAAAACCTTAGATGCCCTGGGAGGGAATAATTGGTTCTGCACCCTGGATCTTCAATCCGGGTATCGGCAGATCGGAATGGAGCCCAAGGACATAGAGAAAACAGCGTTTTCCAGTCACCTAGGCCTGTTCGAATATAGGGTTATGCCCTTTGGATTATGTAACGCACCTGCTACCTTCGAAGCCATGATGGAAACTCTCCTGAGTGATCTGTTATGGAAGAAATGTCTAGTATATCTAGACGACGTAATTGTCTTCGGAAAGACATTCCGAGAATGTTTAAATAATCTGGAGGAAGTGATCAATAGGATAGTGTCCAATGGATTGCGTCTGAAACCTAAGAAATGTAAATTATTTCAGAAGGCCATTACGTACCTCGGTAGGATTATATCCACAGAGGGGATTAAGGCTGATCCGGAAAAAGTAGAGAGCGTCCAGGACTGGGAAAGACCAACAACTGCCAAGCAGGTGCGATCTTTTCTGGGGTTCTGTAGTTACTACAGAGACTTCATTCCGGGATACTCTCGAGTGAGTTTTCCGATGCAGAGCATTGCCCATTGGACGCCTGGGAGAACTCGGGAACCATTCCCATGGGGTAATGATCAGGAGGAATCTTTTAGGAAACTAAAATCCCTATTTACGGATACCCCGGTATTAAAATACCCAACCCCATCAGATCACTTCATATTGGATACGGATGCTAGTAATGACAGCATTGGAGCCGCACTATCCCAGGTCCAGGATGGTGTGGAAGTCCCGATCGCATTTGCTAGCAACACTCTGAATAAGGCCCAACGGAATTATTGCACCACCAAGAGGGAACTTCTGGCCGTGGTGGTGTATACTAAGAAATTTAAACATTTTTTATGGGGATCTGATTTTACGCTAAGAACTGACCATTCGTCTCTCCGATGGCTCCTTAATTTCAAGGATGCCGAGGGGATGATAGGCAGATGGTTGGCGCACCTTTCGGAATTCGGGTTGGAGCATAGCCAGATCCAACATAGGTCGGGGAAGAAGCACACTAATGCGGACGCCCTATCTAGGAAGCCAATTCGGAAATGTGGTCGAGAGAGTTGTGACGATTGGGGACAGCATAACGCCGTGATCGCTGCCGCGCATATGCCACTCCGGGACTATCTGGGAACTTTAATAGAGTGGTCACCAGAGATCATTCGCAAGTTCCAGGGAAAAGATCCCATTACCAAGAAACTCCTGGAAACAGTTCCGTTAGGGATCAAACCTGTCCGTCCTGCTATCAGTATGGAGAACAGGGAAATGAGAAGACTACTAGCCCAATGGACCGAGCTAGAGGTCAAAAATGGAATCTTATGTAGGTGGAAAATTAGTCCGACTAAAAAGATTCTTCAGATTGTTATTCCGAGCGCTATGCGTCGGGATATTATGTATTACTGCCATGGCCACGTGACAAGTGGTCATTTCGGAAAGAGTAGATCTCTGGAAAGACTTTCCCGGAGATACTACTGGCCGGGAATGAGTGGAGATCTACTAAGGTGGATCGCCACTTGTCCCGAATGTTGTAAGAATAAACCCAGGGAAGGGTTAGGGAAAAACCCATTGGTTCAGGAATTATTCGGCGTACGCTTCGCCAGGATTGCAATCGACATCATTAGCGGGTTTAATACAACCCCTAGAGGTAACACTTGCATGATGGTTGTTTGCGACTACTATACGAAGTATACAAAAGTATTCCCTCTGAAAGATCACAAAGCCATCACTTGTGCAGAAGCCTTCGTGAGAGGTTGGGTGTTGCAATACGGGGTCCCCCTAATGCTCCACAGTGATCAGGGAAGGGAATTTGAATCAGAATTGTTTCAGGAAATGTGCAAGTACTTAGCTATCTGCAAGACGCGCACTAATCCGTACCGACCCCAGTCGGACGGCTTAGTAGAACGGTTCAATAGAACCCTACTACAAGTTCTGAAACCATTAGTGAATAAATATCAGGATGATTGGGATATCCAATGTGATTTCGTAGTGCATGCATATAATAGCACGGTGCATGCTTCTACTAATTGCACTCCGAACATGTTGGTTTATGGTGAAGACATCATAATGCCGGCAGATCTAGTATATGGGGTAATCGGAATAAGTCCTGAAACCCCGTGTTCGATTATGTTTGTAGAATCCTTACGGGATAACTTTAAGAAAGCTTATGAACTAGTTCGGAATCAGTTAGAGAAATCAGCAAAATGGCGAGATTGAGTTAAGCGAATCTCCGGGCGTAGAGGATCGGAATGGAGATATAGAAAAACCTGTAAAAGAAGTAAAAAGGAATAAGAAGAAACCAAAGAGGATGCCGATGGTTGGCACTCGAAGGCGAAGAAAACATAAGAAGAATGTAACTGAATCGAATGAGAATGATGCTAAGAATAAAAAAGTCTCGGCAGGAGTAGGGAGGACAAAGCGGACCGGGAACCCAAAGGCTAGATTGGATCTCGGGAATGGAGCGGAGTCCCCCAACGCTAAAAATAGAACTATTAAGGAGGGCGTTCGCCGTAGTGCTAGGATTGCTCAGAGAAGCGGTGTTACCTAAACGAGCCTGATAATAGGTTCTAATAAGTATTGAATCCTGAAACACAACGATGTATAGTCCTGTTTTTATGTATGTCTCACTTTTAAATGTTTGTGTTGTTACTTGTTATGACAGAGAGGGGTGTCAACTATGTTGACAGCACCTTTGGGATGCTCGTCAGATTGCAATGAAACCGCTCTAACCTGCTCTGTTGTCGGCTCCTCGAGGTTCCAGTGGGTAATGGACGGATTAATCCGACGTACCGGCATAAAGCTATACGTATTCTCCATGTGTACTCCAGATGATATCGAGCCGGGAAGACAATACGAGCTCTGACAGACCGTTTTGTTTACGAGTGCGTGGAAAGCACGTGGCACCGCGTGACCCAATTAACCGGAACGAGGGTATAACCCTTGACCTCGGGTTTGGGGGTTTCTCGCGTGATGTGACGCCATCTTGTTTAATCAAGCGCCTACGCCGAGGAAACTCGACGTGCTTGATTTTGCTCGGTAGCTTTTCCCTGCTGTAAGCGTTATATTCTGATAAATACGAACACTAACTAAGATTATAAGGTCAAAGAGTACCTCGTAGTACGACTGAGACCAGTCTACAAGTCCGAATTTCCGTCTAAATGGCGGAAAAGATGTTGTCTGAACCCAGTATGTAGGTGGATATGGAGGACCGTTCGGGAATAAGCCCAATCCATCCCGAGGAAGAAGCAATTCTGGAGGATAGGGAAGCAGCAAACACGCTGGTAAGTCTGGATCTGAACACTAGTGGAGTGGGAACGTCGGAGATGCCTCCACCCCCCTCCCCAGCAAAATCCGTACTTTCAGAATCAACTGAATCCATGATGGACCCCCCGGAAAATCATGGTAAGATTGACTATACGTTGGGAAGCATCGTGTGGCCGAACGGTGATACGATCTTCATTGAGAAAGAATACATCTGGAATCCGAAAACATCAAAACCGGAAAAGATTCCTGAGATGTGGAGGAACTTAATTAAGAAAGCAATCCCTGAGGATTTATCCATTCCGGACATATGGTTACTAAACTATATGGATTTCGCTACAGGTATGAGTGTGAACAATGAGTTCTTCCGTACGGTGTCTTACGTTAAGGACAAGTGGGACCGGGAACACCCGGAAGCCACCGTTGAGGAGCATGCGTCCCTGTTCTGGTACGGGATGCAGCCATCGGGAACCCACCGAGCCCTGTTGAGATTGATTCAGGATCAGATCATATGGATATCGATGATGGATGTGAAACTGGGGGAGGGGCTACGGCTAAGCCTACCCGCAGGAGATCTTCCGCCTCTTCCGAAAATCTTTCCGAGACCGAGCTGCGCGCTGAAGACAGCCGGATCGAAAGAGAAAACGTAAGAATGCAATCAGAATCTGAAGAGAAGTTGGAACAACAAGAGGAAGTATTAAGAAAACAAAGGGAAAAATTAGCTGAAATAAGTACCGGGCAGAGTGCGTTGGTAGAAGACACCAAAGCCCGGATGCAGGCCTGGGTAACCACGAAGGGCACTGTTAAGGAAAAGGAAGGTTGGAAGCAAAGTATGACTAAGAAGGCGAAAGCGCTGGTTAAGAGAAAATAGAAGGAGGAGAGACAGAAGCTTAATAAGCAGGAAAAGATGGGTAAGAAGAAAAAGAAGCCGAGAACGAGGCAAGTCATGTAGCGGCATCTACGAGTCCGAAGCCAACTGGAGCCATTCCGAAGACCCCGGTGGTTCCGAAACCTGTGGCTTCCGGCTCACAGGATACCACAGAGTCGGATATGTGGGATTGGTCTACCGACATAGACCATCCCGAGTTATATGATGACGAGGGAGCACCCACCCTCGATGAGAAGAAAATATGGAATAATGTTAGGAGTGGGTTCAAGCAATTGATTCCCAAATCTCTGGAAGAGTGTAAACGAAACACTCGGTACTACAGTTGTCCTCCGTTCATTAATATGGATGGGGAGCAAGATGATGAAGAGTGGATGAGGTACACTCGTCAGGACCGGAATCCGAATTACTTCTACGTTAACTGGGTCGAACAGACCATCGATAACCGGAATAAGGAGTATTACGATTTCGATGCCTACTGTAAGATCAAGTGGGCCATCGACAGTTGGGATAAGGAAACCAACACCACCTGTCTGTTTATCATCTGTGCTAGGGGAAGTGATGAACCTGAAAAGTTCAGCTCCCATATGAGATTCATCCGTCACATAGTTGAGGAACATATGCACCATCACCCGGTGTATATGTGTTATATGAACAAAGGTAGGAACAGCGCCATCTGTTCCGGAATAACCACGGTCCGGAAGAGTGAGCTGGTTCGACATCTGAAAGATGAACACCAGATCGGTGTGAAAGCAGCCCTGAAGGCAGCCTTGGATTTGCACAAGCTTCTGATCGATAAGTGGGACTCCTGGAAGAAAACCAACTTCCGGAGTCTGAACTCTAAAGTCAGTAAATTGTGTGAAGTCGAAACGCACGCCAATTCAAAACTGGAGGCAGCGTTTCATCTGAACTACACCGCGGGTAGATTAAGAATTACTAACGAACAGTTCGGAGAGATGAGGGAGTACCGGGGCGACAGCGCCTATCGGGACTCTAATAAGGCCACATCCGCAAAACGTATGAAGCCACAACCGGGTAAGATTTCATTCCGTGGAATCCAACGCCCGGCACCTGAGCGTAGGGATCGCAATCGGGAATCACAGTCTCCCCTGTCTGCATTGAGAGGCGCTGCCCCACCTGTGTTCGATGTGAATAAGAATAAAGATAAGGACTTCCTGGCAATGGGACCATCCGGGCCTGAGACCCAGACCCTTAGCCAACGGGGTAGGGAACGGCCCACTGGTATCGGAAGGGGAACACCCAAACCTGCATCTTCGGAAAACCGAACTGTCGGAAACTGGGCTAAGCCAGCCCCACCACCTGTCAGGAATGGCAGGGGTGTCACGATCTCCACTTTTCAGGGGGACGTGGAATCCTCTTCCGTAGCATCTGGAAGTCTGTCTGAAAACCCCAGACGTCGGAAACACTCTGGATCATCTGACTATTCTGAACGGGAACCACTGCCAACCCGGAGTTCGTATATTCAGGACCCAGTCAATTATGACATTGCGGACATTTCTGCGGAAAGTTTTCAGATACAAAAGAGCTGCATGATCGACTGGCAAAAACGTCATCACGCACTATCGGTAGAATACCTGCAAAATGTTGTAGGTTCGGTAATGCATATGACTGAGGCAATCCAATCTCTGGAAATAAGTCGGATTGAATCAGAACGAGATATCGAACATAAGGAAAAGATGAAGCAATTAGAAACCCAAGAGGCACGTCAGAAGAAAGCTGCGGAATTCTGGACTGTTGAGGTTGCTAAGGCCAGGAGCGAGGTAGATTTCCTGAATCAGAAGTTTTTTGAAGCTTTCGGAAAGAGACTGTCTGATTGGGATGGCACTCGCCGTGAAGCTAAGGATATGATCGATGAACAGATCGCTCTGTATGGGTTAGAACCTGAGAAACCCAAGGATTCCGAAAGTAAATAAGTACGATAGGATTAATCTGTATATTTCTGATTTCTTTAATAAATACGTTCTAACATGAACCTGAACGGTATGATGAGTGCTGACCTGGATTGGATACAATGGCTGGTAGCAGATGATTACGATACGCGGACTCCACTATGAAAAGGCCCAACACGACCGGAATGGACATTCCAGACCCTAGGAAATGGACGATCCCGTACTTAGACTCTGAAAGGTCCCGAGAGGCCCTGAGCTAGTACCACCACACCACGATATCAAGACGATGGGACGGCCATACGTTCGGAAAACTTCATAGGTGATATGAAAACTACGTTATCACTTAATTTTATATTTGTACAGTTTCCTGCTACACTGGTAGGTTACTATTTAATTAAACTACATATATCTGGCAATTGTTAAGACCAGATCATTAACACCACTATGTGTTCAAAATTATATATGTTTTTCCGGTGCTACAGATGTGTAAAAATTATTTACAAATGTTATTAATAGTATTCACATATCATACTTACCAAGGTATCCTAGGTTAATCATTAAATACACGTACTCTAACTTAAATCTGTATTGTAACCATAACTATCGAGTACATAGAAAATTTTTTTTTTGTTATTTCCTAACCTAAAGGTTAAATATGTTATTTTTACCAACCCGTATGGGTTCAACCCTAAATATGGTATTTACTTATTAATCTAGTTCGGATAGTCAAAACAACACTCCAGGTTAACATGGTATATATGGAAGCAGTTGTATTAAGTCTTTCATCTCATATTGTATAAACTATAAACTATATATTTAGCTCCCTGTAACTTAGGATACTGAATAAATACTTGTTGCCTTTTGAAACCGGATATACTCGTATTCGTGATCCTTTCCGAACCATCGACGGTCATACATTACAGTTGAATACCCCCAGCCCCTCATGGTACGTAAAACCCTACATGAATTAAACGAGCCTCTAGTATGACCCTCCTTGTGTCCCAAGTTGAGTTTTATATCAATAGACTGTTAAATGTATGCTAGGGCCGTCCAGTGCCAAAGAGGCAATAGCATTCACTTTTGTAACAACTGTGTGGCCATGTCTATGACGTGTGGTCATGTCTACGACTGCTTTTTACCCTGTTACCCAAAATTATATGGTCTCCCTATCTTATGTTGCAGTCAGTGGGACTTATATGTAGTGTACCAACCAAACTGGGCCCTATATACAATCACCCTATGCGCGAATCCTGTATCATGGATTGAGGACTCGGGAACTGGGCCGATATGATACAGATGACGCTTTGACCAATCCAGTACTTGTGCCAATACATCCACTGGGAAGTCAGGAGTGCCACAACACTGCTTGATAAAGCCTCAACTCCCAGGTAACTGGATTGAGGGGGAATGCTGGGTGCTAGTGGATGGTGGTTGAAACTGATGGAGAGGAGTGTAGGGGCAGTAATTCCCCATACTTGGTGGAGATACCGACTGGTCCCGCCTCGTGAGGGTGATCTCTAGAGAGCTCGGTACCAGGTAATCACTGCCCCCTAGTGTGTGTATCATACCGATCCAGGTGTAGTTAGAAGGTAGAGAATGTCAGGCCAGGGGAAGTAGCTCAGGGGTAGAGCTTCCGCTTCGAAGTTGGAGGGTGCCGGGTTCGAGTCCCGGTTTCTCCATGACATTTTCCGCTGACCACTACAATAATATATCTTGGCCCACAGAATTATCTGCTGGCCCGTAGAAGTCTAGAGCTACAGGCCCGGGTGGACCTTGGTTAAAAAAGTTAGTATCTGCCCCTGTGGTATGTTGAAAATCTTCTTGTGAACCAAAAATCTCAGAATAGTCCAAATTCCAATCAACAAGGTAACTCAAGAAAGGGTCATAGACAGGGTGGCGGCTATCAGTCCAACCATAACCGCGATCCAAAATAGGATGATATTTGCAGGAAATAAAATTTCACCTTGTGTGACTACATTCATTATCACTGTCAGAGACCCCATAAGGGGAAAGCGTGTAAACTTGATCGTAATCAGACAGGTAGTCAAAGTCCAAACCATAATACTCAAGCATGACTGGGGAAATTTTCTAACACTGCAGAATTTCTGTCTTTCAACGAAAATACATATGGGTGATTCCTGTGAACTGCCCCACCTTTGGGTTTTTGGGGTCTTTTTGGATACATGTGACTCCAGAATAAAAATTGTTCCATCAATCTTCCTGTTTATGGTCTCATTTATGAGAAAACATGTTGGGCTTCAAAAAGAGGGCAAATTTGCGTATGTCGGACCAATATTTTTTGAGCTATGGTGGCCCAAAGTTGGAAAATTGCCAAAAATTGTTTTTTTTTCAATTTCCACCTTATTCCAGACCAAATATCATCAAGGAAAGCAGTAGTAGTCCACCATATTATTATTTATTTCATAGCTGGGGGTCCTATCTAACATTTCCATGTGTATTGGAGGTGACATGTCCAGTAATTCTTTTTTAACATCAGGTCTTCTAAGTTGAAATAGTACGTGTAACGCGCTTGATCAAAATTGAAAATCAATATAATAGATACTAGAACAGTTGTTTGTGGTTTCTCATCTATCACCATAGAGGGGGAGCATATGGGGTATTTTTGAGGAAAAAAATTTTTTTTGTATCTCCCGGCCCGTGCGCGCAATACACATTCAAGTAATTTTCAAGTCAGTCATCCCCACTCCCCCTGAAGCAACACTTTCCTCTGTGCAGCCTATATAAATCATCTAGGGGTTATCTCACCTATTATATAGTGTGTATCTATTGTTGAGGTGTCGTTTTAAAAAAAAAATCGGGTCTCTACATGCTTCGGTTGCCCCAAACCATGGTCGTTTATCATATGTAACGCGCTTGATCGGTATTCGGCAAAATTATGGCGGGAGAAGAAAATCACCTCCTGTTACCCGGGCGGAAGTGGCCTCCACCGGGGACTTCCCAAAAGTTGTCATCCGGTTCTGAACTTGTTTAGGATCGTTTACCCCGGTGTTTATGGCCAACAGTTTTCTAGAAAACAACCAAAAGGTGAGTGATATTGATCGAAACTTGATGAAATTTTGATGTTTGATGCCGATGGATGTTGTTGATGTTGTTTTTGTGTACCAAAAGTATGTAAATCGTGTAGAATACGTGTTAGACGATCGGCGTGGGCGAAAATCCAAGCCCTGACGCCATTTTGGTAGCTTCTGTGACCCAAAATAGCCTGTAACGCGCTTGACCAAAATTTCTAGTCGGCGGTAACGCGCTTGATGAAAATGATATTCTGGGGTGTAGTAGCCTTACTATGGCCAAATTGATGAATAACTGTGTTTAATATCATAGAATAAGGCCTTTGCTGTGCTTTAGTGCAGGTTTGGTACCTTCTCCGCCATTTTGGACCCCCCCACCCATGCCAAATCATTTTCTCTTCCCTGCTGGCACTGTTTTAGGTACCATTTCGATCGATTTTCACCATATTCCCAATATTTACACACATTCCTGTGGTTATGATACCTCCTCTATGTGTATTTTATTGTCTAAATGTGTTACATCGCTGCTGGGTTTGATTATATTGGCACAGTGACCACCAGAAGACGTTAGATGTTATTTTCATCAAGCGCGTTACCGGCGAGTCAAAAATCCCTCCTTTGTACACAATAATAGCAAACTCGTGTATTTTTGGTGTTAATATATTATTTGGGACTACTATCCAATGTCCAGACCTAATATGATGTGTGTTAGACTTTAATTACTCTGATTTATAGAAGAATTTATTTTCATCAAGCGCGTTACATAACCACTATTATGCATAAAAAAGGCACCTATCCTGTAGTCAGCCCCCCCAAAAATTAACACAATGTGCGCCTATGGTACCTCTATCATGTGGAATGGTCATCCTTTCATTTCTGAAAAAAAAAAATTCAACATGTATCTGGGGTAGGACAATTTTTGATAAATTCTCAGTTACAATACACATGTCGCTTCCCGGAGGTCTCCCAATGTGTCAGTAATCTTGCACAGTATCCTGGCATGGTCAATACATCCATTCTTTAGAATATAGACATATTTCCATCTATTTGTTGTACATGTTACAGTGTTGATATTTGCTCTTTTCTCAGTGCTTTTTATCTCCTTTTCAGAATGGGTCGCAAGAAATTGCCTGAGGGTGAGGCGGTGAGTCACACCGACTCACAGAAGGCCTACATGGCGAGGAGGGCAGAGGAGGAGGGAGAGGAGGTGGTGCGGCGGGCTGAGAACCTCCGCAAGGCCCTGAGTGCACGGCGGTGCGACGCCCAGCGCTCAGAGAAGGGCAAGGAGAGGAAGAGGAGGATGGGGGCCTTCCGGGCCGCCAAGAAGAGGGCCCTGGATGATGCCCGGCGCCGGGGCGTCGCACCGCCGGCATGGACAGATGCCAATGCGGCTGAGGTATGAAATGATGAAATTAAACTTGTACATGTATAATGCAAACCATAGCAGACATTCAACCAATGTAAATTATAAATGTAATGTACATGTATGTATGTAAAGTAACTATGAATTCTTAATTCTTAATTCTAGTATAGCATAAACATGCCTGTATTGTATTGCTGACAAATGCAAGTTGTGACCCTTTTCTTATTCAGTGGGTAGATGTGGAAATGGCCCGTGAGGAGGCGGAGGCCGTGGCGGAGAGGGAGGCAGCCGGGGAAGGGTGTTCCGGGGAGGCCGCCCCAGCACCTCCTGCCGCCCCTGCACCTCCTGCTGCTGGTCCCCCAGCGAAGGCCGCCAAGACCGCCGCCAAGACCGCCGCCAAGACCGCCGCCAAGACCGCCACCCCGACTGCTGCCACTCCAAAGCCACCGGCCCAGGGCAAGGGTAAGGGGCGCGGGAAGACCTCCAAGAAGCAGACACCGGCAGGTCGCCCAGCGCGTGGACGTGGGCGCGGCCTGCCGGTCGCGCTGTTCACTTCCCGCTCCCCTACCACTTCCTTTGGGTCGGTGGCCTACGAGGAGTATGGAGTAAGTATGAATTAAAAGTGTCATTTGGTAATTGGTTATCAAAGTAGAATTATACATGTACTTAAAGAGTAACTCATCAGCACTGTTATTTTGGTAATTGGTTATCAAAGTAGAATTATGTACTTAAAGAGTAACTCATCAGCACTGCATTGGTGCATCGTGTAAATGTTATTCATGAATATTTTCCTTGTTCTATACATCAGGAGACGCCGGAAGACCCGGAGGTCATCTCCAGCGAGGAGAAGGAGGAACGGACGCTGGCAGGCGATGTCCCCGAGAACCCCCTCCTGCTGTCCGAGGAGGAGGAGGCCCCCGTAGTGCCCGCACCACCACAGCCGCCTACGGAGGCCCCAACACAGGAGGGGGCCCCGGTTGCGGAGGCCCGGCCCGTTCGCCAGGCTGCTCGGCGCGTCTCCCCAGAGAGGCGCCGAAGTGGCCGGGTCCAGGAGGCCTCCCCACCGGGGTTCAATGTGGGACTACTCGAGGACATCGCGTAAGTATTTGAATCATAGTCCCTTCTTTTGTGTTCTTAACTGTGAAGAATCATAAATTTATAAATAATAATTCTAAAACTAAAATTGGCCCTAAAATTCTTGATCAGTAAAGTGCTACTTAGTATGATTTATTCCACACTTCTATTTAACTTAACTTAATCAATGATAACATTTAACTAATTGTTATCAATTTACAGTGCCACCGTCCGTAAAGACAGTGTTCCTCAGTGAATGTAATTATCATAATAAATCTGAGATAAGAATAGTTTGTTCCATGTTGAATGTTTCCTTGCTTGTTGAATTTTTAGAATTAAGATTATTGTACATGTACTGCCATTTCAATGTGTAACGCGCTTGATTAAAATGATATATCCTGGGGTGTAGTAGCCTTACTAGGGCAAAAATGATGAATAACTGTGTATAATATCATAGAATAAGGCCATTTCAATGTGTAACGCGCTTGATCAAAATGATATATCCTGGGGTGTAGTAGCCTTACTAGGGCAAAAATGATGAATAACTGTGTATAATATCATAGAATAAGGCCATTTCAATGTGTAATGCGCTTGATCAAAATTTCTAGTCAGCGGTAACGCGCTTGATCAAAATGATAGCATGGGGGCCCCAGTGGTGTAGTAGCCTTACATGTATCTTATAAATAAATGAGGCATGATGAAACTGAAAATTAATGATTGTTCATTTGTTTGCAGCCCGCGTGCACAGACCGAAATGATGACGACACCAGGACCGACCCTCAAACCGACACCGACCACTCCTAAAAACCTGAAGAAACAGCAACGGAAGACCAACTCCCCCAGAACCAACCGCTACTACTATAAACAAGGGCTACTGAACAGAGACCTGACTGAGGCACATCTACAGATCAAGGAGTTGCAGGCTCAGCTTGCCCATGCCCAGTCGAACCATCCAACTGTCGCTGAACCTGCTGTAGCGCACATGGAGGAGCGCGTTGCAGCAGCTGCACCAGATGGGGAACCTGCTGTAGCGCACTTGGAGGAACGCGTTGCAGCAGCTGCACCGGATGGGGAACCTGCTGTAGCGCACGTGGAGGAGCGCGTTGCAGCAGCTGCACAGGAAGAGCTTACAGCGCATGACAGGAGTGTGAAGGCTGTGCTTGAAGGGCTTGAGCTTGGCAAAGACCCTTGGCATGGATAGGCGGTCACTACTCAAAACCCCTTCAGACCAGCCATCTCCACGTGTGGTGAATCAGGAGGCCAAGATAGAGAGTGTCAAGGAGTTCTGGTCTGACCCAGAGAACTCCGAAATGAGACCTGGTAAGAAAGACACTAAGACCTTGAAGAAGGTGAAGCACCAGCAAATGTACCTCAGGGAGTTTATCCATGTGCTCCACAAGAGGTACGAGGCGACACAACCTCCTCACTTGCAGGTCTCACGGTCACTCTTCTACAGCATCAGGAAAGAACACCTTCCCTGGTTCATCCCCGTGGATCTCCAAAGCACTGATCTGTGCCTTTGCCAGAAGCACCAGAACTTTGCACTCCGGCTTGCTGCTGTCAGTATCCCTTTCAAAGACGAGATGTTCATGACATCCTGGGCAGAGTTCGAACAGACTCTCCAGGACAAAGCCCCCGAGAATGTCAAGTATGAAGTGTGGAAGAATGTGGACTATGAGTATGTGTCGACAGGCAAGGATGGAACTCAGAAGAAGACTACCATCAAGAAGCTCCGCCCTTGTACAGAGATTGCATCCAAGGCGGACTTCATCAAGAAAACCAGACTGGAGTTCATCACCATGGCTGCCCATGTCGACCGTGCTCACAACCAACACTGCATCGTACGTGAGCTACGAGCGAGTATGTCGTCGATGGAAGTTACCATCCAGATGGACTTTGCGGAAAACTGGATGGTATCATACCCCGATGCTCCACAGAGTACATATTACGCGAAGGAGCCAGTGACCCTGCACCCTGCAGTCATCCACTACCGTGATGAGGACACTGGCACCACAAACCACCACTCTGTCGCTCTTTGCACTGACGACCGGAAGCACGACACTGGCGCCATCTTGGCGTTTCTCAGCTGCCTGGCAGCATTCATCAGGGAGAACCTGCCACACGTCAAGGTGGTCCATTATGCTTCTGACTCACCCTCCAGCCAGTATCAAAACATCTCGGTGTTCTCGATACTCGTACGCCACACCGAACTACTTGACGGACTACGGGCAACATGGACCTACTTCGAGGCGGGTCATGGAAAGGGCCCCTGCGATGGCGTCGGCGCTGCTGCAAAGCGCAACGCTGACAACATCGTCAAGCGCAACAAGGAAGGACATCCCGTCATCAACAATGCAGAGGAGTTCGCGGCCGAAGGTAACAAACTTGAAGGCCGCGTTCACTACATCCATGTCCCTCTGCAGGATGTCACCTCCGCCCGCCTCACTCTCGGCTCAGTGGTAGCAGACAAATCAGTAGAGGGTACCATGAGTGTCCATGCTGCCATGGTCAAACAGGAAGGAAGGTCACTCGCTGTCCGTGACAAATCCTGTTTTGACCCCTGCTGCTGGGTCGACCTTAGGTCCGTTACTGGCTGCTCCGGATGGATTGAGCATGAGCTGGTTTTCAACAAGAACAAGAAGCCTCCCCCACCAAAGCAAACACGGCAGAAGAAAACGCGGCCTGCCAGTGTCCCTGCAGAGGTGGACGACGCGGATGCCCGCACCGGCGACCCTGATTTTGATCCTGTTGTGCGCACCACTGTCTGCAAGCGCACCAGGGACGGCTCACCAGTCGTGGCATGTAAGCACACTCGAAGTGACCGGGTGCCAACTCCTGCCACGGCTGACAAGGAGAACATTGCCCCGTGTGCCGCACGAAAGCGTGCCGCGGAGCGTGCCGTCGCCGTCCCTACAACCAAGCGAGCACGACAGGATCCACCGACCTCGACCCTCCCTCAGGAGGATGTACAACCAACGGACAGTGTAGGGAAGTTGGTACTGGTGCAGGATGAGTACCATGTAGGTGACATTCTTATCACTGCCAGCCTGGCCAGTACCAGCTCAAAGGACAAGTGGTTTATGGGTAAGGTGATAGCCAAGGACAATGACTTCTACCAAGTGCACTACATGCTGCGCTACATGGCGTCGGACAAGAGAAGCTTCAAGTGGGGGAAGGAGATCATCCCAGCTAGGGTCCACCCCCTCAACGTTCTTGGCAGAGTCACTCTGCCCAATCCAAGTCGTTATGGCAACACTGAGAACGCTGTCTACAAACTTGATCCCCTCACCATCCAACTGGCTGATCGGAAGCTTCTCAAGTACCGCAGCGAGTGCACTGGTTAGATGTCATTGATCCCGGTTATCACCTGTTTTACTTTGGCCACTATAACTAAGACCCAAACTGTATTGTACCTATGTTTAACTGCATGACATTGCGTGTAACGCGCTTGACCGATATCTGTAATGATACTGCTTCATTGGCTGTGGGCAACCTGAGAGTTATCTGAGCTGTACTACTGCTATTTAATATGTTACTAGACATGTGTGGCTGGTATTTTAGGCCTGTTTGGATACTCCTAGTTAATTTTTGGACCTTCTGGCTTGATTGATTTAAAAAAATTAGTCGCAAAAAAGTGCAATTTTATTTTCCGAGGCATACGGGAGACCCCAAATAGGTATTAATTGTAAATTTCTTGGTTTTAAACAGTAGTCCCATTGCTTAAGTAGTTGTGTATGAAGCAGCATTATGATATGAAAGGTTTCAGACCATCTAGGAATTGTTTAACTGCATGACATTGCGTGTAACGCGCTTGACCGATATCTGTAATGGTATTGCTTCATTGGCTGTGGGCAATCTGAGAGTTATCTGAGCTGTACTACTGCTATTTAATATGTTACTAGACATGTGTGGCTGGTATTTTAGGCCTGTTTGGATACTCCTAGTTAATTTTTGGACCTTCTGGCTTGATTGATGTAAAAAAATTAGTCGCAATAAAGTGCAATTTTATTTTCCGAGGCATACGGGAGACCCCAAATAGGTATTAATTGTACATTTCTTGGTTTTAAACAGTAGTCCCATTGCTTAAGTAGTTGTGTATGAAGCAGCATTATGATATGAAAGGTCTAAGTACCTCTATGGAGCCTCTATCTATGAGTGACTGTATGTAACGCGCTTGATCGGTATCCGCCTGCGCGGAGGGCATTTGACATGGTATTGCTTCATTGGCTGTGGGCAACCTGAGAGTTATCTGAGCTGTACTACTGCTATTTAATATGTTACTAGAATGTGTGGCTGGTATTTTAGGCCTGTTTGAATACTCCTAGTTAGTTTTTGGACCTTCTGGCTTGATTGATGTAAAAAAATTAGTCGCAAAAAAGTGCAATTTTATTTTCCGAGGCATACGGGAGACCCCAAATAGGTATTAATTGTACATTTCTTGGTTTTAAACAGTAGTCCCATTGCTTAAGTAGTTGTGTATGAAGCAGCATTATGATATGAAAGGTCTAAGTACCTCTATGGAGCCTCTATCTATGAGTGACTGTATGTAACGCGCTTGATCGCTATTTTGCCAATTTTGGACAGCTGCTCACATAAAAAAAAAATGTAGGAATGGAAGAATGATGATTGTTTAAGAAAATATAGACAATGAAGACATAATAACTTGAATTACATGCATACCCAATGCATATTAAGCTTGTGAGAGTAAAGTTAAGGTTTTGTGTTAGAAATTTTTGAAAAATCTCAATTTTCTTAAAAAGTTATGTCTCATATTTTCAAAAGTTTTCAAGACTCAGTCCTAATTTTTGGCACACTTATTCATAACTACTATACAAGTTTGGACATGCAATATGGTAATCACAGAGACATTATTGATGAAGTTCTATGCATAAGAAGTTATATCGATCAAGCGCGTTACACAAATTATACCTTTTTACTGCAACTGTGATAAAAACTGACATCCTGGGAGTTAATGACTTGAATGGACCTTTTCATACAGCCAAGATATAGGGTTATCAATAAAATAAAGTCTTAAAATGTAATGCTGAGTTTGTCATGTTTGGCCCCGACCCCCAAAGGTGGGGCAGTTCACAGGAATCACCCATATAGTAGTAATCTCGAAGACATTTGGCCTAACTCGTACCAAGATATTACTTGTTTTCCAAGTTTGGGCAGTTTGTTAGATGTTCTCTCACAGATTAAGCCCCTCTTTGGTCAAGTGGTGGCATCTCCCATTGGGTGTGCAGTGTCAGGGCCCAACTTTCCCCTAAAGGTTGGCGAGAAATGCTTAGTGGTGGTACGGATATGGTGTTAGACCAGGGGAGTTGGGACCTGATGCCCATTTCATACTCGATGGAATATGTCATGGCTTCAAACTAGTTGACCCAGAGGCTCAAATTCGTACATCCTTTGTTTCCAACTACAAATCTGCTACTATCAGTGCTAAGACCAAAATCAATAACCTGATCAGTAAGGAATTATGTAATGGTAAATTGTCAGCAGTCAATCAGGTTCCAAAATGTGTCCATTCACTGGGTGCAGTACCAAAGGCCACAGGTGGTTTCAGACCTATCACAGATGCTAGCAGACCTGAAGGCCTGTCAATTAACAATTATATGCAAAAAACTTTCTCATCATTTAGTTGAAAATCTATTGACGTTGTATCCAAGTCATTGAACTACAACGACTTTATGGCAGTGACTGATTTAATGAGTGCATATCATTCAGTCTTGATCAGGCCCTGTGACAGAACTCTCCAGGGCTAAGCTTGGTTGGTCAATGATGAGAGTATTTTTATACATGACAATTCCTGTCATTTGGCACTTGAGTTGCTCCCTTTCATCTTCAACAGACTGATGCCATATCGAGATTTATGACAGCAAAAGGATAGTTCTGTTGTAATTACCTTGATGACATGCTCGTTAAAGCCTCTTTCTATGAAGAGTGTCTGGAGGCCAAGGTTTCCACATAGCATACGACAAAGTTTGTTCTCCATCTCAAATTCAAACCTACCTGGGTATAGAGATCGACTCCATACAAATGAAATTGAGTCTACCGAGAAGATAATCAGAAAGTTGCAGAAAGAGTTAGTTTTCTTTCACTGGGTGGCGACAGTCAACAAAAAAACAGTTACATTACTTGTATGGCATACTGTGTCACTGTGCGACACTAGTCCGCAGCGGATGGACATTCTCCCATAGGGTAATCGCCTTGCTCAAGCAGTTTAAACCAGGTAGAAGATATGTGACTCTATCAGCAGCATTCAGAGAGGATCTGAAATGGTGGTTCCGTTTGGCCAGGTGGTTTAACAGGGAAGCTCGCATTATCAAACCACTACAAGAGCAAAAAACTCTGTACACGGATGCCTCAAATACGGGCTTTGGGGCTTTCACCAACAATGAGTGGTTTGGTGGCAGATGAAATTCTGACATGTTTATGGACGTCAACATGCATAGTCATTGTATTCCGGCCCCATCCCGTTACATCCCAGACAACATTAATGTGAGAGAGTTATTCCCTATACTGGAAGTTGTGAAAAGATGGGTCCCAGTATGGCGGGACCACAAAATGGAATGTATTTCTGATAATACAGAAGTGGTCGCTGCAATCAATCCTGGAAAATCGAACACTAAGACTTCTATGTCTATGCTCAGAGAGATTTTTTGGCACACAGTAGAATTCAACTGCCATTTAGTGTCAGTTTATATACCAGGCAATTTGAACATAGTCACAGACACCTTGTCTAGACTGAATTGTGATTGTGATTCTCAGGTTCCCTTATTCTTATATAAATGTTGTAGCCGTGGCACACGAGAGAAGACTTGAAAGCGGCAGAGCTGAGGGCACAAGCCTGATCCCTGGCACTTGGAAGACCAAGACATCTCTGTGGAGACAATATATTAAATTCTGTGCTAGAATTAAATGCGCTACACTTCATTCGGACACCAAACTAATGTGAAGATATATAGTACACTTATCTGAATCACTATGTTACACAACTATCCAAAATTACATAAGTGGTGTACTGTCCTTGAACAAGTACTTTGTGGTTCAATAAGTCTCCCTTTTCCCTGTATTTTCATATTATTATTTACCAGGTGTGTCCATGTTTAACTTTCATCATTATCAGAGTAAAAAAAAAAACAAAAAAAAAAACACTGGTTGAATGGTATATTGGTGAGTGCGGGGGAATATGGGCTCGGCACTGTCACTACACCTGGTGGTACCCCTTGGCACCTCAGCTCACATGTTTGTGATGTCACACTGATTCAAGTATGCTGTGAGCGGTTGAGGCTGTTATACTGTTGGCTGGACATTAACTTTTTCTTTTCTATGTTTCTTTATTTAATAAATAGGCCGCATCTTAGGACAGCGTGCCCGAGTCCATATACTCGTTTGTCACACTCTGTCCCTCCTCAGACCAATAGCATCATAACCCTCCTCAGGCATATCTGGGTTAGACAAAGCACATCCAACATGTCAGGAGATGGTACGACTAAATTTAGAAATAATAGTTTCCCTGTAGTAACTGATTAGGAAGTTCCCTGTTGCACTTCATTGAAAACAACACGAAAATTAATTTTGGCACTCTACTTAAAAGAGAGATAAATATTTATGTAAGAACTTTCTTTCCCAATTATTGTTACCCAGTTAGTATCTGGTACCAATGCTATAGAAATCCAGAACCTGACTATTAGAGAGAGCACATTGAGTATCTTAAGATGAGCTATAATAGTTATATCCTTTATCATAAGAAATTATCTTTCATCCCCTACTCAGTTAGTATATTTTGATATCAACTAATATAATATGAAGACGCTGGATCAAATATAGTGAATTATCTACAGCCCATTTGGCATATGCAGGAATACCCAGACCCTACCCTAGAAGACACTTAGGCATGGCTAAGCAATAAAAGTGTCTACTTCCTGCCAATGCAACTGTAAAGGATATTTGATGGGTTGAGTAGAAATAGGATACTGCATTGTGCAATCTCGAAGTGGCGATGGATGATAATTCTCATAAAGACCGCATATATTCATTTCAAAATGAGCTAGACATTTGATACTGAAGAGACAAGCTATCAAGAATTTACTCAGAACGTGCTGGGAAAAAGTCTGATATTTGGTGTAATACTGACCCCTCTTTCAATCTACAAGGGACCCCTCTTTCAATCTACAAGGGACATGGCGGTTCCTTTCGCAGGTATTGTTGTCAGGTATTGTGATTTATATTAACATTTTGTGTCAGGAAAATTCCAGTAATCTGTATCCAGGCAAGGAAAAAGATTCGATGGAAGAAAGAAGTCAAATTTTTGTAAAAAGATCTTCAGGTTTTGATAAATATGTTACATAAGGGAAAATTGTTTTTTTTTTTGTTATGGCTTTATGAATCTTGGTGATAACTGTCCTATTCAAAAACCTAAGTAACATTAGGCAGAGTAACATTCTTTTAGCACAGAATTTTGTCTAAAAAAGGCTGTTTTCTAGTTTTCCTATTAACAAATGCACACATTTCTGCCCTGAAATGCTGAAAACAATTACTTTTACATTCCAAATTTGTGAGGTCTACATTTTGAAAAGAAATCTTTTCTTTGAGATTATTGCAATCCTCATGAAAAGGTAGTATAACAGAATTTCGTCTTTTTGGATGTCTACTCCTTTAAACTCCCATCATGTTTGCCAGGAACGGAATGAAGTACAATAACACTTGGTGACTATGAACCCCTTGTATTCCTATGCTTAAAAGGTTTATTATAACCAAATTTTGCTATTTATAGCCAAGTTCAGCATCATGGGGGATCGCATGGGGGTGTGTTAGGGCATATCCACCTGCCTCTACCGAACCATTAGACCTAAAAATGGTTGTTTCCAGTCACCCTACCGACCATAGCAAAGCAGGGTCAACCCTGCACCTTTTTTTAAATTGCCCAGAATTCTAGGAATTTGTTCCCCTTTTTCACTGAAGCAGCAGCAAAGGAATAGTCAGTTCAAAGTCATCTGACTCTATGAATGGGCTTTTACATCTGGAGAATCAAGATGCAAATAAACAAGTGTATAGATACATTAGTTTAACTTGGGGAAGGATAATCATTAATGTATTACCCCAATTCTCCTGCTTGGTTGCTAATGTTTTAAAGTAGTCTAAGTTGAGTCATGATATGGCATGACAAGAAGCTGGAAATATTTCGAAAATGCACACTCAGTTTATTTTACCCAACTTTCCCGCCAGATTGTTAATGTATGAGATAGCCCTAATTAATTTTAGTTTCAATTGATTCATTGTATGACATAACAAATATTTTGAAAATGCAAGTATTCTTAAAAGCAATCTCGATCCATATATAACTTCATTAAGGTATCTTAATCAGCAGTACTGAGCCCGGTGGTTTGCGTCAAATATGTACCGTATGCTTGCCTTCCTCTATCAATCTGAATGTTCTGCTAAACTCACATGACTTCCAATGTCACTGAAAGGTGATATCATTAGGTAAACTGTTTCTTGAATATGTTTGTTTGAAAGATTCAGCACCAAGTCTTCCAGGCCTATTGAAGAAATTTTAGTGCAACAGAAAATTAGAGTTTGAGGCTGAAGTTAGCTGACAAACATGGAATCTAGAGTATATCTGCCTTCAAACCCCCTAACATCAGTTGGTTTTTCTTAGTAGTACTTCCCATGGAAATTGGATTGTACTCTTTTCCATAACTCAGCCCAGGCATAAGCACAGGTTTCAATGGGAATATTCCATAATAGAAATTAACTTTTAAGATATTCTTCCAATGCCAATACATGAGGTAAGTTTTTGGGTCGTATTTGATTGCAATAAACACACACTGTAATACTCTTGATAAAGACTCTATAACATGTGAAACACAGGAGGGAGAGGCTTTTAAAAAATTAAGGGTTTTGAATAAGAAAAATCCTGTCTGGAGCTAAGTAAATAAGTATAACATCACATTAATGTGCTACTAGTCTGAAATGATGGTCCAGGCTTCAATGCTTCTTAATGCCTATGCCATCCCAGTAACACTTCTACAAAATTAGGCTATAAACACCTGGAGGCCCCTTGATAAATGAATAGAGAGATCCTGTATCAATCAGTGAATCAAAAGCTCTAAAGCTTCTCCTCTGCCATGTAGTAAAAGGTTTAGCAAACCAATGTGTACAAATGAGTTGGGATGTACAAAGCTGTTTAATGGTATCATCGCTCACGTCTGATGGATGCCTATTGATATTGATGGCTAGGATATTAGCCACAAGGTGCATGAGGCTTGATATAAAACAAATACCATTTGATATACTTTAAGGCATAATTTCAGTCAGGGAGGTGGAGGTTTCTATCAATCTTGGCATGTCCGTTGAAGGATTATTGACAAAGTCAGTGTAGCCTACAAGTCAACAATGACTGCCATTTTGCGTTAACCTTACCTGTTATTGACCAATGACCAAGCGAACTACTGGTTCATCACCATGCAGCTGACAGGTAGGGAAAGGTGCCTTTTGACATGGCAGGTAAGGTTTCTATCATTGATGGAGGAGAGCTAGCAGGTATTCTGAAGATTCCACAAACTAATTTGGAAAGTCTTTAATACAGACCAAACAATGTTCATTTTCTTTGATATGAGTAATCAGTTTTTAAGGATGTTGTCTATTTGCACAAGAACATTTGGATTTTTTCACTGAAGTAGTTTTTAGAAGGACAAAATGATTCAAATACTGGTTTTCTCTTCTATTTTATAACAAATGTGGTGTTTCTATCCACAATGCCCCACTATTGTATAGTTTTGCTGATAATCATCTAGACTTGGCAGTATCTGATTTCTGGTATAACTGCTATTATAACTCTCCTCAAAGCAAGCACTAAGGGAATAAAGTTTGGAAACTGACCTATCATCTCTTTAGGTTCAATATAATACTCTGCGTTCAAAGACTATCTTTGTCTTATTCCTGTATAATAAATCCTTTTCTAATCATCGTTAATGCAAATGATATCAACAGCCAGGTTTTGGAGGAAAGGATGTTATAAATACTTAATACCCTTATTCCCAAATAAATCATTGTCAAGATGTCATGATGAATTTGACAAGGTATGTTGTAAAAGGCATGGAAACTGTCAGTGGACTATTACATGTACTATAATTATCAACGACATATTTAAACCAAGCTGACCAAGCTTCCCCAAGGTTCACCTTTTTTCAACCTGACAGGGTGAGTGACTCATTCCCCCCAGTCTGACTCACTTACCCCCATCTTCCCCCAGTGAGCACCCCCAGGTCCCACCTGCGGATCCCCCACTGGAGGACATGATATCATATGCTATTATTAGCCTCACCTGCCCAGATGACTCACTCCTGAGAGCAGCTCCCTCCCTCCTAATCCGGATTGGACTGGATCCAACCAGATAGGGGCAGAGCTGCTCATTCCCCAAGCTGAGTCACTGAGCACTTCCAGAAATAGCATATGACGTACACTGATTGGGACTCCCTTTATAAGCAGGCAGATCCCCACTCAGGACATCTTATTCTTTTCCAACCTAGACCCTACAACACTCAGGTGCCTTGGCCCCAGGATATAGCTTGGTCAGACTGGCGAGTACTATACTGTATACCGTATTGATCACTCTCATGCCAATCTCACAATAAAGCTGGATCATCAACTGAATTGTCTGGACTCCTATTGCCTCACTTCATGACATGTAACGACCTGTTGGCAAAACTCATAAGGTATGTTGTGAAAAGCATGGAAACTCATTCTTTAAACTTGGTGGTGCCACCCAGGCTTAAGAACTCTGATTGCAGCTGACCTCACTCTTATCAAAGTTGTCTGTTGAAAGCCAGGGCTGAAATTCCTTCTACGACTTTGTCTTTCCAGGATTGTGTGACCAAGTCCCAGATATGGCTACCAATTAGGTAAGTCATATACCAGTACATTTATATATTTTGAAAATGTGGTAAGGAGGGTGTTACTTAACATTTTTAGACTAGATTGGGTCAGTATGACTCGGAAGAACTGCAGTGGCTTATTTCAATATCACTGACAACACCATAGTTTCGATATTAGGACTATGAGTAGGGTGGCCGGAGTATTTCTTTTAAACAATACAGTTATTATGCACCTACCTATAGGCATAATATTGACATTTGATAAACATGTTGTTTTAAGTTGGTACACTCAGTACAATCCAAGCTATACCTAATTGAAAATGTGTCACCACTGAACTCCTTCTGACAGATCTGAGTCTCCTTACTGGAAACACACATGCTCCACATACCCCAATATAAACTATTGCAGGTACCATTTACTCAGACCCTTACACAGTTATAAATCTGAGATACCACTCACTGGTCCCTGAAATTTCAGATATCACCCTGATTTTCTCAATTTCCAATAATTAATGCTCTTAGGAAGTTAAGTCACAACATGCAAAACACCTTAAAAGTTATGAAAAGTGGCATCTTTTACATGTATGTGTTTGCCCAGCTGGTGGAGCCCTCTGTTGATATTATATTGAAAACTAGGCAAATAGACCCTAAAACAAGCCCCAGAAAATTACCTGGCAATCTCTGGGGGTTGGCACTATCATTCTCATTCCAAAAACATCCTGTTCTCCTAGTTTAGAGCTATTTTTAGCAGTTTCCTGCTTTTTCCCCCATAATTATTTTTCTGATGATCCTTGACCTAAAAAGGAATTTTTTAAGTGCTTATTTTAAATAGAAATTAATTGTAAAGGTGGATGTAAAATATTGGGAGGATAGCCTGAAGAGAGTTGATCTATTTAAAAAAAAAGAATCTTGTTAAAATGTTGATTTGAACTGATGTGAAGGTAAAACAGGCAGGTGCCTTGAAGTTTTTCAATAGATTTTCTCCATTAAAGAGTATGAATTTAGCCTAATGCTTTATATAGGGGGTGCTCCCATCCAAGATCATCTTTGAGCAAGTTATTAGACATCTCCACATTGTCCCTATCTAGAATGGGGGGCTTCTAGAAAAGTGACATTTACTATAGCATCAGACAGGGGAAGCAAAATCAGCCTGACCCTCCAGGCACCCTACTATGAGGCCTATGGTGTTGTCATAGATATTGAAACAAGCCCTAGTCCTACGAAGCAGTAACACTACATGCATGGCATACATCTTGCAGCATCCCAAATGCTCAGTGGTAAAGCATCCATTTCAGAATTGGAAGACCCGGGTCCGAGTCCCAGTCGGGATTGGGCTTTTCTATGCAGCCCACTATAGAAGCATGCCTCTCCAGTAAGATATGAGAACTGTGAAAATTAAGATGGTCAGTTTTAATGCCATGAAATAAAGCCCTAAGCCTTTCGAGCTGTCTGCATGGACCTTGATTCTTACACCAACACAGGTAAATGAGAAGATGACAGCTCTATCTCCAGCCTAACAGGAAGACCTATTGTTAATAAGTCATTCTAAAAAAATAATGGAGTCTCTACATGCCTTGGTTATGCCAAAAAGAGGAGTCAACTGACAGATGTAATGGGCGTGAGTGTAATGGGGGAAAGCATAATGGGAGTGAGCAAAATGCAGTGCAAGAATGTTGGCAGGCTGGATGCATTCCAAATGCATCCTATATGTATTCTTAAATTAGTTCTATTACCTAGATCAATGCTGGTGGAGGTTACATTACTGAGTGGCCTTGAAAAGTTGTTTCGCTCACGCCCATTACGCTCACGCCCATTACATTCATATTATTTCCTTAGGTATTGTCAATATAGATATAAAGTCTCATGATCTAATTCTGAGTTTCCAAAAATGACCCTCTACCATGGACAAGTGCCCACTTTTAGTGGATTGACCCATATACGTGTATATATTTATAATGTATATAAATCTAATAAAACCTGGGATATACAATCTGGCCGTTACTGTTTCTACTCCACAGATAATGAAATGCAGTGTAAAGGCAATAACTAAAGACAATCAATCACAAAGTGGAATAACTTATAAGATTTACATAATATTTTATTGGGTATAGAAACAGATACAGTAAAAGTATGTGCCTCCTCCTAGCTGTCTTGGCATTGAAGGTTTCTGAGTTAGTAGCCACATTGCTAAACACTACTTTATCCTCCTTCATCACACAACAAGTAAAACCATATAGCATCAATTACAGATAATGTCCCAAAGGTAGATTGTTGCTTGCGAAAGTCGAGTATCCATCTTCATGGAAGGAAGAGCTCATTAATTAAGTCTGCCTGTGTATGAGAGAACCCGAAGCCACAGAAATGCATTGAACACCGTAAAACTTAAAAGAATACATCCTACACTGTTGCTCTGTATGATACAATAGAAACAAATTGCTAAGCTAGTTGCAGATTGAGAGCATTTTTTGTTTTTGTTTCTATAATACGAACACTTTAAATTACTTGCTCCTTTATGTCCATGTTTTGTTATCAGTCTGGACTTGTATTCATCAATACCTTTCAGTACCCACATAGGTAACTAGTCCCCAATGAATTCCAAACACCCTAACCTATACACATAAGGTGCAGCAAGACAATGTGTGCAAATCAATGTGATTATACAGAGTTCCAGTGGTATCTTGAAATTAATCATTTAGAGGAAATCCACTGTTACATTTAGACTTGTATAGCTATGGCCTTCTGATCCCTTGGGAGATATCATTTATGCATCTTCACCCATTCAAGACATCAACAGTTATGTTAAGTCAAAGAACTCTGAAAAAATATATAAGTCATTACCCAGCAAATTGTTGTGACTCCTCGTCAACCTGTGTGAAGTGGCTCACACATGTCGCTAGATGGAACACAACATCGCTATAGCACAATATCACCAGGAATAGCAATGGTGGTGATCACATGGCCTCACCTCAGATGGCGGGATGGTGATCACTCATCCTCACCAGGGACGGCGATATGAGTGATCACTCATCCTCACCAGGGATGGCGACATGAGTGATCACTCATTTCGCTAGATGAGACGGACACTACGTCTAAATGCATGTTCACCACGGATGGCAAGGATCGTGATCACTCACACTCACGGGGGATAGTCACTCGAGTGATCACTCACCTCGCTGGATGAAACGCATACCTCGTGACAGCACAGGTTCACCACAGATGGTGAGGAACTTTATCACCCACACTCACCAGGGATGGCGACACGAGTGATCACTCATCTCGCTAGATGAAATGCACACCATGCCATAGAGCACATTCACCACGGTTGGCAAGGATTGTGATGACTCACACTCACCAGGGATGGCAAGGCGGTTGATCACTCACCTCGCTAGATGAAATGCGCACCACGTCATAGCGCACGCTTTACCATGGATGGCAAGAGTGGTGATCACTCAGACTCACCAGTGATGGCAACGCTGGTGATCACTCTCCTTGTTAGATGAAAAGCTCATGATCATCGACATTGGTAATCATGCATCCTCACTTCTGCCAGATCAAAGTATGTTTTGCCAGATAAGGTATTGCCATATGTATCTTCCCTCTAACCAGGTGTTCATGTAGATATTTCCCTATGTATTTTTCCTGTAACCAGAGAAAAGGTGTTTATGGATAGTTGCTTTCATTTTAGAGATACCTCTATCTGAATTCAATTGATATTTTCTCTATATAATCTCTGAGGTATTACATGGAAATCAATGTTAAACAAAGCACATTTGATATGTATGTGACTTATACTTCATGCCCACACTTCCTAGATAGGCAATATGTTGAAAACTAGTGCTGTCTCAACAACTTTGGCAATGGTGGTGATAAGTTGCCATTCTGAGTGAGAGTGAGTGACAGATGATGCAATCCTCAGAGAGGATTGACTTGGTGTGACACAAATTCACGCATTGAGTGAGACCAATGTTGGCAATGGTGGTGATAAGTTGCCATTTTGTGTGAGAGTTGACAGACAGTAGCACATATTGACGGAGTGAGTTAGATCCATGTTGGTGATGGTGGTAATGAGCTGCCATTCTGAGTGAGAGTTGACTGGGAGTGGCACAAACTCACCCAGGGAGTGAGATCCATATTAGCGATGTTGGTGAAAAGTCGCCATTCTGAGTGAGAACTGACTGGGAGTGGCACATAATCACACAGTGAGTCATATCCATGTTGACGATGGTTGTGATAAGCCGCCATTCTGAGTGAGAGTTGACACGCAGTGGCACATACTCACGCAGTGAGTTAGATCCATGTTGGCAATGGTGGTGATAAGTCATCATGCTTTGTGAGGGATGACAAGAGGTGGCACATACTCACACAGTGAGTGAGATCATGTTGGCAACTGTTCTGATAAATGTCCATACCATGTGAGACTGACACACAGTGGCGAAAAATGACGCAGTGAGTTATCACTCAAAAAGGAGTCACCATTGATGACCAATCATGGCGACAGATAACGACAATTTGCTGGGTATAGTTATACATGAATGCACCACTGGCAAAAATTGCCTTTAGACCACAAAATAGTATCATTTTGTGAGGTAAAGGCTCACACAGGGCCTTAAGCCACAAAAGTGGCATTAGGCCACAAAAGCTTTTACACCACAAATGCATTTAGCCAACAAATTCCTTTAGGCCACAAATACCTTTAGCAGTTTAGGCCACAAAATCTTATTGCCTTCAGGCCAGAAAACCTTTACAATGTTATCACATATACCAAACATGAGCAAGACCACCCTGCCTTTACCTCATAAACCAATATAGTGGTCTTATATACCAAACAGACTTCAGAAATTGCCCTGCCTTTACCTCACAAAACCTTTATATGCTGGTCTTATGGACTGAATGTATCTCTAGTCTCACCCTGCCTTTACCTCAAAAAAACCTATATAAAGGTCTTATGTACTCAATATACCTCCAATACCACCCTGCCTTTACCTCACAAAACGTAAATAGCGGCCATATTTACCAAAAATACTTTGGAAATGGCACTGCCTCTACCTGACAAAAGCTGTATAAAAAGTGATCTTATGTACTGAATATACTTAAAGTATTACCCTGTCTTTACCTCAAAAACTCTTATAATGATCTTATAATACCCACCAGACTTGAGAAAATGCCCTGCCTTACAGCACAAAACCTATATATATATATATATATATATATATATATATATATATATATATATGGTCAATTCTCGTGAAAATAGAGCACACGGCTGAGGAGGAGAAAATATCTGAACTGCTCAGATGTTTTGTATTTCTTGTGGGCTAAAAGGCAGCATATAATGTTAATTACTGGCAAAATTGAGAACACTAACTATGAAAATTAAAGATTTTATGACAGTTTTAGGAAGAAAACTGGTGGACGTATGTATGGTATATGAACAAATTACATGGGTTGCTATAAAACAGGATTATTTGCAAGAACACTGATATATTTTGTTCATACAATCATAACAACATGTTGGCTAGGGTCTTTATTATTTATATCTATGATAAGAATAGATTATGCTGCAATTAATTATACCCACTTATGGAGCTGGACCTATGTATGGTGATGTACCTATGTATGGTGATGTCTATGCATTGCAGTCATTGTCTTCACAAATTTATTGATTTCTGGTATTGTAACAGGTCCATAGTATTTATCCTTAGTCAATTGAAGTATATCAATAGGTTTAAAGATAGCATTAGCTATTTCTATCAATCTATGGCATAGGTTTCAATCATGGACCTATGCATGGTGATGTACCTATGTACGGTGATATTTCCATGATTTTTCCGAATAGGTTGTAATGTATTCATCCAGTTATGACAATATTTTGCATGGATATTCCCTGGACCACATGTATAAGCATGTTATGAAATAATTTACTAAATATTAATTACTCTCCTTTAATCTAATGAGTCAATGTACCTACGTATGGTGATGCTAAGGGGTACACCACATGCTTGTCAGTCCTATAGGTCATTGACATATGCATGTTAGAAATATTTTATATTAATATTATATTGCCCCCCACTGAGCCATAAAAACTGAGACATCTATATATCCCAAGAGGATTTTCTCCTTGACATTATACTCATTCTAGTGTACCTACGTACGGTGATGCAAATGTTACACAACTACATTTTTAGTTGTGTGAGGTAAAGGCAGGGCAAATTTTCAAGTCATATCGATAATATAAGGCCCCTATATAGGTTTGTGAGGTAAAGGTAGGGTGATACTGGAGGTATATTCAGTAAATAAAGGCACTATATAGCTATATATATATAGGTTTTGTGAGGTGAAGGCAGGACAATTTGTCCAGTCTGTTTGATATTTAAGACCATTATATAGGTTTGTGAGGTAAAGGCAGGGTAGTCTTGGCCATCTGTTTGGCATAATTATGTTATAGCAGTGTAAAGGTTTAGTGGCCTAAAGGCAATGTGTTCAGACTGCACATGGGTTTTGTGGCCTAAAGGATTTTGTGGGCTAAAGGCATTTGTGGTGTAAAAGCTTTGATGGCCTAACGTCACTTTTGTGGCCTAAAGGCCCCTTCTCAGACTTCTCCTCACAAAATGATACTATTTTGTGGTCTAAAGGCAATTTTGTGGCCTAAAGGCCCTACATCCCCTATAATTTAAAGACCCCTAAATAATAGCAGGTCATCATAGAGCATCATTCTTTATTTCATAAATACTGATAGAATAACCATTCACAATAAGAAGCAGACAGGTGGATCACCTGCATTTTATTAAGATATTAATCAATGCTGTAACCCAAGAAACCAACGAGTTTTTGATTATCATTGATTACTGCGTTTATCACACTGATTCCTCCATTTTGTATAAATTTCTTACCTGATAACGCCAGAATAAATGCATCACAAGACATTTTCTGAAGCCAAGGTATCCTCCCCCGTTGAAGCTTCACTGTGGCCATGTTGTAACTCCACCCGTCATACATCCGCCATACATCCGCCTGATTGGATATATAATATAGCTAATGTTTGTAAATACTGGAGTACCACAGTTTACAAATATGACATCTGTTAAAATGATGTGGCGAGTTGTCTCTATGAGATGAACTAAATGAGTGCAAGTCTGACACACCCTTATATATACTGACTGACTTCTCCCAACTAGGTATCTACTCAAATCCCCTTTTTTAGCATCATACTTGAATGACCACTTGTGAGCAACACAAAAGAAAGGTTAAAACTACATGAAAAGAAAGTACTAGAAACGAGGCCTTTTTAGGCCAGTTTTACCTTTTAAAATAGGAGCAACACTCCCCTACATTTAGTGGCATCTAAAGGGTTCATTAATTCCACTTTCTGATCTGTGACAAAGACATAAATACCTGTTAGCACTAAAGTCTGTGACGCACTTGTCACGATTCCTATCAGCAGCAATTTCCTCAGTACGTATGTGATAATGTGTTTGTCATGTACCAAAGAATGTGTCCACCTGTTTTTGTGCATCAATACATAAATAGCATTCAATAATATTTTTATCATTTCTCAGAATACATCTTCTTTCACAGGTGTAGTATATGACATGAATTGTGCTGCTTTCTCAAAAAAAGACATTTTCAAGATGCATTCACTCCTCCCACATACCGTCCTTTAATTGATTTATATCCATATGGTCAAATATCGTTTATACCCTTATCATTACCAAAACATCACTTTGATCACCCAATGAAGATCAGCATGATATCTTGATCATCTTTACTTCTATAAGATAATGTCTTTGTGGCACTTCATTTTCACTCAGTTGTTTGATCTATGAAGGCTATTAATGACAAGTGTTCATCAACCTTCTCTAAAGTTCCATAAGTCACATGACCACAGGATGTATTCATCAGCCTTTGGACTGACCCTGGCAGTTCCTATCCTACTTGCAGTAGGACATTTTAGGCACCTTATAAATTTCGACTCTGCACTCACATTGCAAGTTGAGTCCACCACCAAGGCATATGATGTAACCTCCTGTACCATGGCTTTATAAGAGCTTGTAACAAGTATTAATGCATTATTAATACATCATAACACCAAAACTCCATAGATGAACAAATACATTCCATGGATCTTGGAAAAGGATCACAACACCTACTGCCTCTGCAGCAGGTCACCTGACCACTGGGTAATGGCCAGCTAATAATGTTAACAGGAAATGACAGTGTGCATGCTTCATCCTATATGACATAAGTTATATCTGACAGTCTTTTGAGAGCCGGGTTATACCGGTGATCTGTTGCAGACCTTGACAGCTCTTTTCCGGCCTGCCCTGCAAGAAATTATAGGCATCCTGATACCATACAGGATAGGCTATTACAGTGTAGGTGATTATATTGATGTCCAGTGACCTGGCATAGGGCCCTTTGTATGATGATAATGATGTAAATCCAGTGGTGAGTTAAAGTGATAGACTGCAATGATATTATAAATGCATACCATAACAATTGAACATGGGCGTATAGGTTATGCTCTCTGCTAGAGGCTTGGACACCAACTTCTATGAAGAAAATTTCCAGTCGGTAGATTACGCAGAGATAGATCAATATTATAGCCCTAAGTGATATAATTGCTCTGTGGATGCATGAAGGCCCAACATGCTTTCATAGGAAGGAACCTTGTATCTCATTTGATGTATGTAATGCATTGCATAATCAAAGGCCTCGTGTTTAATTCAAGGATGCTCTCCTTAGCAATTATTACACTGAAAACCCTGGAGATCTTTAAACTCATCAGATTGAGGACCTATAGTCATCAGAAGAGGTACAGACAGGGGGCAGCACCTTACAGTGCGTGAAATCCCTCAGTCTACCTCTCCACAGTATGAGTCTATGGGATCCTGTTGACAATATGTAACAAACTCTCAAGGTGGCAGGTATGTGCCATTCATGTTTAATTATCAAGGCTTCAGTTTTCAACTGAAGGTCTTCACTGCTGAGGACTTTATCTGCTCAAGTCTACATCTTTGGGGAGTCATATTGAAGACCCAAGGTAGTCAGCACCAAGGTTGCCTCTCTAACGACATTATGTAATCAGTTTGACTACCATGGGTGAGTGTGTTGACCTAAACCCATCAGGTTGACTACCCTTGGTGCTCAATTTGATGAGCTAAGGTTGTAGATGACCTTGGGGCTTTCAGTGTAGCCCTATTATTTTATAAATAGTAATAGACAAATGAGCTAAAAGGTACTTTCAATTATTCATTGAATGTTATGAAATAAAACTGTTTAAGTATTTTGGTAATGGACAACAAATAGGTTAATGACTTTGTCTGACCTAAGTAATGCAGAACTGAGGACGAAATATGACACAGGGCTGATGTTTTGTTCTTGGAAGTAGGACAAAGCTATTTTGCTTGTGCATACTTTCCATATATCGGGTATTTCCTGCATGTTTTTTGTTTGTTAAATACAGTTGTGAGTTTGCTGTAATGACCAATGAAAGGGTAGGGTTATCACAGGGTGACTCACTAATGGCCGAATTAAAAGTATAGGTAGTTGAGCATTGAATCTCAAAGATGGGAAAGAGTGAGCCAGTTGTCTCATTGTGTCATCTATTCACCTAGCATGTCCGCTATTCGCCTCGAGTGTCAGTTGTCCCAATAAAAATAGGTTAGGTGAAAAAAAATAGGGGAAGGGTACCCCAATTATTTAAAGATATGTGCTAGAGCTAAATATTATCACACCTTCATTTAAAAAAGAAACATCCATTCATGTCAGTTATTCTCCTCCATGTCAGCTATTCACCTAAAACAATAATGATTTAGATTGTGAAGTAAAAAAGCAATTTAACTAAGTATAGGGCCTTATACCTTTATCATACAAGGCGGCAAATTTGCCTTACATAATGTACCAACTTTGATAAAATCTAAAGATATTTTTTTAATGAGGGATAAACTCAATACCCTGTCATCTATTCCTCCTATGACCGTGTCATTTACTTTTGCATTACTTTGGTGAGACAAGGTCACTGTTAAGCCAAATACCTAACACATTTCTCCTCCTTTTAATATCAATTGTAGCGCAAAATCTCACAGACACACAAGACAAGAAGCAAATTCAGTTCAAATTGTATTGGTGATTGATTGTACATGGATTATTGGATTTGTAATCGAGAGAAGGAGGAGGAGAGAAGAAATGATGCCCTCTATTTTACAGAGAAATATGCATTTTCTTTGCTCATCTCATGTGTGAAGAATTAAATAATTACATTAGGTAAATAAGGGTTAATCAAGGATGTGAATTTTGCAGTCTGTTGCATTTAGCTCATATATATAGAGAAGCAAGATCTGGTTGGTTCATTTGTTTTTAGATGGTATACTAATATAGGATTAACAGTAGTCGCTATGATGAAAGAAATGTAAACTACGGTATTCAAACGGAGAAAAATATGAGTGAGTCCATCATTGGTGATGTTAGGGCCAGACAACCGGCTCACCTACTCCCATCCTCTAAGTGCTCACAACCTGCTCTTGGGTGACGTTATCCCTTCATTATCCTCTTACCCACCTAATTGTGTACCCTTTAGGGGTTCCTGGTCATTTACTTACCAAGGCTGCATTCATGCATTTATCAGGCATCATGCTCTCAAACAGAGACCCCTTTAATGACTGCTTATGCATTATTGTATCATTCCTTTGGTGTCATGATGCATGAATACAGCCCTGGTGAGTAGCTCTCCAGGGCTACAATCATGCATCATATGTAACTCGCCAGCACTACATTCATACATTATGCCGACGCTATGGGCTTGATACACACCCAGAATGTCAGCACGATGCTACAATGAAGTCCTGGTGAGCAGACTCAAAAGCGCATCAGTGATGCATCATGCCAACCAATAGGCAGGATACACTCCTGCATCAGTGACCCTTAAAGTATTAAGCAGTTAATAGCAGGTGGCAGTGCACGTTCACTTTACACCATTGCACCTGGATGCCTTTGCTGATTGGCCAATGTCCAGTCATATGGTGGTGTTGCTATCTGAGTGAGCGTACAGTAGGTATGTCAGCGCCTCACTGCTACACCTGTTACCGCTCAGTATGGATAGTTGTGTTCTACCTGCTGCATGCATGTATACATATATGGGGACATCAGGAAAACCAGCAGGTATGAGTGCCTGCCCAGTTAGTCTTCTGCTCTTAGGAGTCTCGTCACACACCAACTAAGCTGTGAAGGGAAATTACTAAAGAGGTCCGTGAGACTGGAGGTAGGTGTAGTAGGTTTGACTGATCCCTACCGTGTGTCCAGGGTTAGAGCAGTGGTTTCACAGCTCATCCCTGACACACATGTAGTGAACAGTAAATTAAAATACTTTCCAAAGCCCTATTCAGTTATATAATGGAAAATTTAGACTATTTCAATTACAGTATTGAATTCAGTATTCTACATTGAAAGCATTTCCGGCACTTGCCAGGTGATCTGGCAGATCACCTGCCCAGTGCCTCATTCTGGTTAACATGGGGTTCAATGGGATCAACCTGCCCAGCTCCACACTGCTATGGCGAACCTCCCATTTATTTTTTTAGGGTTTGTTCATGACATATATTAAGTGTAGTTTTTATACAGATATTTTAGTGTTGTGTCCCAGCATAATATCATGACGTTTCCCCTTTTTTAAGTCTAGATTGAAATGGTGTATTTCAATATTTTCTAGAAATGGCAGCGTAACATTTGTCATTTTGCATTCTTAGTGCAACTACTCTTGCTTATGGGTTGATGTGGATGAGGATAGGTCCCTTGTTATGGCAAATGCCTTGTGAAATTACCCTGAATTCAGAACTATTTTAAGTTCATCTGTATTCATTTCATGTTTTTTTTTCAGACCAGAGTGTCTGGCTGCAAAAGCATTTCCATTAACGTCTTAGAGAGCATTGTCATAATGGTACTTGATATTATCAAATAAGTATATATTTGGTACTGGTTTCCCCTCAATGTCCAGTTAACTTATACAGAGATCCAAGTTTAAACCCTTGATAACAGATCGATGAAGTAAATCATCATCCCATGACTTTTCGAGATAATGCTTGTATCTTTTAGAATATACACATCTAGCCTTGGGAGTGAGATCCTATGTTGAGATAATGAAGCACAAAGCTATATAATATATATGATGTATAATTTAATCACTTTTGCAATATTGCAAGGTGGGTGATTTCTTGATTAACGGATATTAATTAATGAAATCTGGCTGTAAAAAACATGTATCTCATTTCTGCAGCTTAGTATGCATAGAAATTGACCCTTGTCACACAAAATGTGATTATATCCGATCATTTTGAAAACAAGTATAGCTATACTACAAACTAATTTTCAACACAACTATTATCACATTAGGAATAGCATTACCGTAGGAATCAATGCTGCTTTTATGGTCACTATTCTTGACCTCTCCTATTATTTCAAACCCTAATCTGGTCATGTCTGACTTCTCCTATCATGACTTGGTGTGGTTATTTGAAATATATTATTGATTTCACAACCTCCTTAATTGATCGCTTCTCAGTATTTCTCATCCTCAGGTCAGTGAAACCATATTAGTTATATCATTCATATAAGGTATTGTGTAACATTATTCCCACAAAAGACTTTGTGAAAACTGTACTTAGGACAATGACAGGGATAAAGACCTATTATTATTTGTGTAATGCCCCCCATCTGGTGGCTTAGTTCAGCACCATTACAGAGATATGTACCTGTGGACCCGGGGCTAGCTTCGTCTCATGCATGAATATCAATCCATTAGTCCTAATTATTACACGATTTGTGTGACCCATGGTGCTTTGCCTGGATATTCCCATGCTGATATTTGTCAATATTGTATGCACCATGTGAGCAAATCTTAGGTGGATATAAGGCACTGCTTGAGGTGGATATCAGTTCGATTTGGGACACTTCATATATAAATTCATTTCAGTGAGGGTCAAACCTTGTATTGAACGTGACGACTAAGAGTCCCTCACTCTAACCCCTTTCCCATCTGCTGATCCAATAGACGACCGCATAAAAACCCTTACCAGTATAGCAGTCTGCTTAGTCACCTAACCGTGACAGCCTGGGGAGGTCCCTCACATATAACTACCATACATTCAATGTGTGAAAATATCCTGCATTCTGGGTTGTGACCCTCTCCCTCCCTGCCTCTCTGTCCTCTATCGTAGGTCTGATAGCTTGCAGTACTGTGCATGAACCACGTTGTTATAGGTAAAGGTAAGAATGGATTGGATTACTACCATAGATCTAGTAGCAGCCCCTGTGGCCGCATGGATACGATGTCACACTTACATTTGGTACAGGCGTTCACGTCCAGGCCTGTTCATTTGTGACATTATCTTTTCAATGAATGCATTCTGATGCATTAAGCGTGTAATAAAGTTGGTAAGTAATGGATATCAACAGGGTTGCCAACTCTCACGCATTGGCACACACTCCATTACAGGGCGGCGCTGTAAACAGTACGACCAATTGCGTCAAAGTTGGCAACCCTGTATCAATCGAATCATGCCTGTATATGATTTCCTTAAACATCTTGATAAAATCCAGATGTTTTGGGGATTACAAAAATAATAATAATGGAAGTAATAATGTATGAGTAATCAAATCAGCTAAATTATTTTCCAATATCATGGCGTTGAGAACAATGAACACGAAAGAAGTCAGGTTCTACATGTGACAAACACAAATTTAATAATTACTTACACGTTACAACAGCTTTATTGTTTATAAAGCTGTGTGGGCACTGTGGCTGGAGGGGGGTTAGTATTATTCTATAGTATGGAAAACATTCATTACTCAGCAGCATCAAGGATGGTGAGAAGCGCAGTGGCGGATGTAGGATTTAGAAAAGGAGGGGGCACACCCCAATAAAATGAGGTACATCCCCTATTTTTGAGCCAAAACCGATAAGCAAGTAAACTTTAGGAATACTAGGAAAAGAGGGGGGCAAGGTTGCAAGTCTGGGTGGATATTCTCAATGATCATTACCGTACGTGGAGGGTGCATCGCAACCTTGACACATATTGAGCGATTGGTGTTCTACCATAGCTTCCTAGGACCCATCCAGTTGTACAATGGGAAATTAAATAGCTTTTTGGTTTGAGGGTATTTCTACCACTGGCAGATCAACTGCCCAGTGCCTTGTTTTCGTAAACATGGGGTTCAATGGGACCACCCAGCTCCATATGACTATTACCTGTGGGGACATGTGTCTCAGCTTGGTGGTAGGCATCTGCAGCCCAAGATTTGGCAGCCTTGCCTGATAGGTGTACAACAGGGAGTTTGTTGTATTCTGGTACTGCCTCACTGTGAAGTCCATCTGTTGGCCTATGCACACCAGATCGATGGCTCTTACAGGGTGTGTTGGCCTGCGATTTGTTGAGTCTGGGACTAATTTAGACCTGTCAGGCTATGGGTTGAAAGTCAGATGTGTGCAGAATGCAGCTTGGATTCTTCCTGATATTGCTATAAGTGGCTACAAGTGAAGATGGAGTAGGTAGAGGTTCCTGCAGCACCAAGGAGGTAGTTCAGGTGGATAGCTACCATGTCAAGCACATCCTCTGCTAAGGGAGCGTTCATCATTTATGGGGGGGGGCGACAATCTGGCAGAAGGAATACCTAAAAAAATGAACCCCACTTGGGAATAGGTTGAAAAAAGTGACCCTGCTCTTAGAATTGGTTGAAAGCAATGATTCTCATCACATAAGCTTATAAATATGTTTAACCATGTTCAACAAAGTCTATGTACATCAGGCCTCTTCATTTGTGTCATATTAGGAGAATTTGAGGAACTAATACACTTTAGTGGGCGCTGAAGTGAACCCTTTAGCTACCCTAATGTTAACCCTACACTGACCCTAATATGAGGCAAGATGTGCACCTGCTAAATTGCATTCTATCCCAATTTAAACCATTCCAATTATGTGTTAAAATGGGGTGGCCGTTGACCAGCTTTCATTTCATGTAAATGCAAAGCCTGCTTCAAAATGGTTCCAATCTTAGCATGGGCCACTACTGATGCAGTTCAAGTTGGTCCCCTATTTTCCCATGTATGGGCCGGACTCTGCACTTAATGCTAAAGCAATTTGGACCATTACCATAGTTCTACATATGGCATTTACATATTTTTTTCAGCTATATCAATTTCCCCTGCCCATATAATTGCAAAGAAAGATAAAGCATTATTTGACACAGAAGTTATAGAAAATATTATCTATATGATGGCATACAAACCATAGATAAATGTTGAGCAAATTTTAGCCACTCCCTCACTATTTCATGTAGAGATATATAAGCCTGCCTCCCCTGTTGATAAGCCTGTCTTGTTTATAAGCCTTAGTGTGTTTACAAGCCTGGGCTTATACACAGGGAAATATGGTATATCTTAGCCAGCTATACCATGTAACATATCCTGACTAACTGTAGTGATTGCAGCTGTCTTTTTCAAAATTTGCGCATACAAAGACAAACTTTTCAAGCTATTCTAAGTGTTTGAATTACATTCTGATCTAATTTTGTACATTACATTAGTAGGTATGATCGATATCAATTGCAACAGCATTGATTTCAAAAGGATATGAAGCTAAGGGATAGAAACTGGAGGTTCTGATCAGAAGTTGCTGTGGTTTCAGTAGGTGACCTTTTTACCAGTGAGAACCTTGCTGGCACCTCTTAGCTCAAATGACATGCATTGGTCCTGTTTGTCTCATACCCGCACCAGCCCCTTTTCTATGTATAGTTATAGTAAGCCACTGATGTAGTCTATTCTGATGGTCCACAACAGATTGGAGAATGTTTATGATTATCTATTTCTTGACGGAAGACCCTTGTCCCAGATTCAAGGTGATTTGATAATGTTTCACTGCTCCTGACACCCTGAACTACTTACAATTAAGACAATTGGAATTGGAATTACAGAAAACAATGCTTTGTGATTTCTTTTGGCCACCAAGATAATTGAAAATGATACACATGTTAAACATTCATTCAATGTTGGTTACAGTCCACGAAATGGAGTTAAGCTGAACCATCTGTAAACGTTTTTTTCAACTTGGAAATGACGTTAATTTGACGTTGAAATAACCTCATTTTGTTACCTGGGTAAACACCATTTTCACAGTGTATCAGCTTGTTGTTTTCAAGAGTTAAAGAACCTTCAAGAGTTGAAGGGGTTTTCCTACAAAGAAAGCTGAAAACCATAGGGGTTTAGAATCCCAATCATATAAAGCACTCATTTCATGTTTGGTAAGGAGATTCACTCCTTAGTTTGAAATCTAAATATCCCCTAAATAACGATACCTAATTAGTCAGGACTGAAACGTACCCAAATACAAGCTACATGCAAGAGAATACAATAGTACAATAGTTTTAGAGTAGTACAGCATGGCAGCAATAATAATGGAGCATGAGAGTATTCCCCAAAAATGTTTTTTTTTTATTTATGGAGCCTTGTGGCTGCAATAATCAACAACTACTGTTACTGGGTACAGTATTGTGAACTTCGCGATGTGTTGCAAAAAAAAATCGCGTTGTGTTGTGAAATTTTGCATTGTGTTGGCCAATACCCCTAAAAAGGTATTACCCCTCCCCTCAGGAATAGGTTGAAAAAAAAACCTCAGAATTGGTTTAAAAAAATGACCCCCCCCCCTTCTGAATACCTCTAAACTTTTTGACCCCCCTGATTTGGTCACCCCTCCTGTTATGAATAATGAAAGCTCCCTTAGTTACTCTAATCCATCCACTTTAAGTCATTCGTACATAGGGGTCATGAAAATAAGCTTTTTTTTTGCATTTCAGGTAAAATATCCTGATAAAATCAACATTTACCAGTAGCTTGGTATCCATTCTCCTACCACATACACAATCATGTTTAATTCAAGAAATTTCCAACCATGCATGTGACATATAATACAGGAGCAAATAACACCATATGAGTAATCAATTCAGCTTAATTAATTGTTTTCTAATTAATGACATCGTGAACAAAATGTGGGTTAGTCACGACCTACATGTGACAAACATATTTTTTCTTGATATCCTAACATTTCAACAACAGTATTGTTTATATATTGCTGTCTGGGTGGATACCACGGACAGTTGAGGTGCAACCATGGAAGATGTATAGAGGATACACCCCCTACACTTTTCAGGATAGATCTATAGATTATCTAGAAAATACTCAGAACACCCCCTACTTTTGGGCTTCTCCATCCCCGCTGGGTTCTCATAGGTAGTCTTTGTGTGAGTGTATGTGAGGGGGGGGGGGGTCCACGTTGGTCTTCAGGGAATACTCATTGGAAGAGGAGGGTCTCCTGATGGTTTGCTTCCGGGTTTATTCTAGTTGGCTTGGGGGGTCGGAATTTTGAAGAAGTCAGGTGGACATCTGCAGCCAAGGAATATAGCTATCATTGCTGCCTTACTACTGGGATGTGGGTTGTATTACGGCACTACCCATTGTGAAGCCCATTTGGTGGCCTATACCCAGTGGGTCATTGGGTCTGCTTGGGATTTGCTGAACACAAAGGTGAGGGTAGCCTACTTTCATAGTGGGGAAGGGGGGGGGTGGCCTGTTAGATTTCAGCCATAGTCTATGCTCTCGGTTGGACCTCCTATCCAAGCTTCAAAACCTAATTCTTTTGACCTCCCACAAACCAAATTATGGGAACCTGGCTCAGGCCTAAAATAAAGATGAGTGCAGAAAGTTGTTTGAATATTTTGATATTGCAGTTGTTATATGAGTGTACGAAATTGACCACCTCCATTCTTACTGCAGTCTGTAAATAAGCGACAAAAACCCTGACTTTAATCTGGAAGCCATTTCTTAACACACTACGACTGCTCACCCTCAAGTCGTAGTGGGGTCCCTTAATTTAGTGACATTACAGCCCAACAGTATTGGTCATGTAACACCTGCAGCACTACGACTGCCCTAACAAAGGCTATGTACAATCTACATAACTGCTGATCATACAGAGCAGTCGTAGGGCACTACCTACGATTGTTTACACTAAGTATTGGGGTCTCAAATCGTAGTGACTGTGTGCAGTCGTAGTGCCTTAAGAAATGGCCTCCTGATCTAAGATTGTAACAGAAAGCAGAGCAAAGTTCAGCCAGTGCTCAGGGAAAGGCAAGATGGTTCACTGCATGGCAAAAGTCAGCACCATGAGCACCTAAATGAGGCGAGGTGCCAAAGTCATTTTCCAATTATGCTTTGGCTGGCAGAAGTCTTTCAGCCCTCGCAATTTTTTTTTTCTATTCTTATTCTATAGTGAAACTCCAAACTGGAAATTGTGACTGGATTGGCGCATTTACATGCTAATGACCAGTCTTACACCATAAGCTGATCTGTAGCAAGATGTTTCCCATAATCCCCTTGGGGCAGTACTTCCTAACTGACACTGACACTTTCCCACCAGAGTTTTCTACATTGGCCAAAGTTAACTAATCACCCTCCAACCTCACTTTTGCACTTTAGCTGTCAGCTGTTGATAGGTGGCACCAAAACACAATAATCATTCAGTTTAGTGTAGGCGACTTGCATTGAGAGTTTAAGCACCAATAAGCCAGTTATTGTGTACAACTTAGATTTCCGAGTGGTCCCCCATGTGGGTGCTGTTGGATAGGAATGTAATGTATAAGGATTAGACTTAAACTCGTTGGCTTCAAGGGGTGATAAAAGCATGAGCCGGAGGTGAATGCTTTTATTAAACCCATTAAGCCAATGAGTTCAAGTATGATCATTACATATTGCATATATAACATGGTTCCACCATTAATTCTAAGTTTTTACCTTCAAAATTGATAGAATCCATTGTTTTCTTTTGCAAGTCGACAAGCAGCTCTCTACCATCTTGGTTTCATGTTAACATATGGTTAAGCTGGCAACCTCCTGCAACTCCCATTCTTGTAGGCCTACTGCCGCGAATATGTTGAGACAGAGCTGCGCCAGTCTATAGCCTAATCCATTCTGTACACACCAGGCAGTGGCACCTGTAGTGTTGACAGAATGGCGAACACACACAGCCAGTCGCCCGCTTCAAATCTTTATGATTTTTTTTTATGTTAAATTCAGCCATAATATCAAGCAATCTACCTGACAGGGAGTTAGAATAAGGTTTCAACTATGTTATGTCCAAAGCATTTCATCAGATTTGGTACATGAGCTTCAAAAATGGAGGATTTACTTTTGTGTCAACTCGTTGTAAAGGTATGTCCAGTCCGCCGTCAATTTTGGATTCTTATATCGCTAGATATCAGAACTCATATTATCCACTTTAGGAACTCGAATCAGTGCCTAAACGCGATAACAAACGTGTTATATCTGTTGATATCATCTGGCCACATACGCATCAGCCAATATTCTGTTTTATATTGTGCCGCATGGAACCGACTTCAAATTCCAATTCAATCATATTCACTGGGTGGCTCACTTATACAAATAAATGCTTTATTCTTTCATGGGTAAGTGTGTTATCCGCACTTAAGCAGGGCTTATACCTTGGCTCAGTGCCACTGAGAGGGGGTGGAGAGAAATGTTAATGCACCATCCAATGGATTTCTAAATTAAAGACCGCACTTGACTTATATGTCATTCGGGTATCCCCAGATTGGTACTTGTCCCATCTATAGATTCATGTATTCAAGGGATTAAAAAAAGTGCTTGAGAAACGTTTTTCTCTCCTTCACTTTGCCACTGCATGATGATTTCCAAATAACTCATTGCACTTGATTAGAATGTCACTTGATGAAAATGTCACTCAACATAGGGGGTTGTCAGAAGTATAGGAATGTAATGTATCCTGA
The DNA here is from genome assembly GCA_949317995.1 of Acholoe squamosa. Taxonomy (NCBI): domain Eukaryota; kingdom Metazoa; phylum Annelida; class Polychaeta; order Phyllodocida; family Polynoidae; genus Acholoe; species Acholoe squamosa. Next base: position 71,842,089 of record OX439041.1, read on the forward strand.
CATGTGATTTGGAATGAGATATGATGAAGGGAAACCTTGTAAATGTTGGATTCGAAATAATTGGTTGAGAATATAGTTGGACATTGCTTTTTCTTGTTCACATTGTGGTTGCAACTTTAAACGTACACTGCCTGCTTTATTTTAGTGTTAGCAAAGGTTCATGGGTCCTTTGGGGACATAAAACCCCAAGACAGTTTCAAAATAAATAATATTATTATCTTATCTTTGATCATTCAACCAGTCCTTCCTTTTTTAATTGTGTTGGCAGGCAAAAATTTAAATGTTGCTTGTGTACCACACTCCCTTGTATGACGTTCCACTCTTTTAAAGAAAATTATTAGAGCAATCATCTGATCATGTTTCCATTTGATTTTTTCATTCATTCATTTTCGAATTCCTTTTTATTTGCCAGATATCAGGGGATGTGCAATGCATTGAGGTGGCTACTTTTAGTGGGAACATGTTGGTTTTCTGTAAACCTACCAAACAGCATGTCGTTTGATTCAAATAAAATATCTGCACAAAATTTAATTTCGTCCATGTAAAACAGAGAGGAAATTTTGGTTCCAGAGGTAGGCTTCAGGATCACCTCCACGCTAACCCTTTGAGTTTATTTATTAGCCCCCCAACATGCCCAGAATGTTAGCAATGAACAATAGTGCCCATTTCTATCTTTACATTTCCACTGACCACTTCAAATAGGTTCTGTCAGCCTCAACATGTCAGAATACCTTAGCAAAACAATATAGTTTTATATGCATGCAGCATAATTTCTGTTGAATCTATTGCTTGGACGAGGTACCATCATCGGACATTGACCAACTGTTGCAGTTCAGACAAGGATTTCCATGCCAATGAGGCTTACTTGCCTTATATAACCCAAGACCCAATAAGTGAGTGAGCAGGAAATCAAGATGGCACTTTTAGAGAGTCTGATATACTGATTAGTAGGGGGAGGGCACTCTGTCTATTATTTTATGTGAATAACTTCTTCCCATAGAGATAGCATTGCAGGGCCGATCCGCACACCCACAGTGGCGTAACGTGTGCCGATCCACCACAGCGGCCGATCCGGTACCGTAGCCTCATTCTGGGTGCATGTAAACATTCAAAATGGCGGACCGCCGCTCGTACGGGGCAATACGGTAACGGATTTTGTTAATTTTCAGTTAATTAAAGACTCTAAAAACATAAAATAAATATAGAACTAAACACCCCTGGTGTCCTCGGTGGCCGATCTACCCCTCGGGAGTTGTCCCTCGTGGTGGATCGGCCACCTCGTACACCACGGTCGTTTAGTTCTATCTATGTATTGGCACTGACTGATGTATCGAGGTGTTGTGGCTGTTGACCTGTTTCAAGAGGAAGGGAAGAATGTTTTGATGACACTTAAGGTTGAAACGAGGGGGGAGGGAATTGATGCTTAGAAAGAGGAATCTATAAACTTTGTCCATTTATCAGAGTGTCCATCGGAGTCAACTTTCTTTTAAACATTATCTTAGAGCACCACATTTTAGATAAAAGGGGTTCCTAGATGGGGATTATGTCTTAGTTAAATATACGGGAAGCCCATACAATAACGGACCTATATAGGGGCTGTAGTTTTGCAGTTCGAACCCACCATCATTGAGTGTGCACCCCCCCCCCCCCAGGACATCCTCGCACAATTGACAGTGATTTCCCTGAATTCTTGACCCGCTCTGTGGTTTCATAGAACAAGATGCCTGCTGATTTGTATACTGATGGGACCTATTGATGATAACAGTCATAGGGCGGTAGAGATCAAGCACCTGTTAGGTATGTGCTATAATATAACCATAGACAGAAACTAGCCAGTGATAACTAACCATCCATTCAGTCCAATGGTGTTTGCTCAATTACAAAGTGTGTTCATGAATTACGATCGCAGTGCTTAAAATGGGGGACAGGGGCATGTTTACCTGCAAATAATACTGTGCTACGGGTGCTACTGTCCTTGGGCAGCCCACTGATGCTGCCCTGAGGCAGCAGCTGCGGCAGTTCAGGGGCATTTTAGATGCTGCCTCAGGGCAGCAGCACCCCTTAAAGTGTTAGATAAAATTCATATGAATTTGAAGGTTCCCAGTATTAGCAAAGTGAAAACAGATGAAGGTTAACAGATTTCAATTAAAATTGCTAATTCAATTTTGCTTTCTCTTTTCAGGTAAATGTGGAACAATTACTAGGGCTTGACATCACCACTGATCATTGCAAAGATGAAACACTGGAATATTTGTCCATTTTTAACTGCGGGACAAGTGCAAATCTGCTTGTTTTTTCCATATACTTTGAGGTATCTCAAGAAAATCTGAGTAGATGCTGTAATGCGATACCCCATTCAAAGATTCCTGGATGGGATTCCCTCAACATCTATTTTATTAAATCCCATGTTCACAGCTTGAGTATTGCAAGATGGATAGTTACCTGAATGACCCAAATTTCAATCTGAGTACATTAAGTACCTGGGAGTTGAGTCAGAAACTCATGCTGCTCACCCTAAATGGGACTATGTTTGGCAATGATACAATGGAGCCTTATCGCCACAGACAGGATCCGCTGGAAATGGTTAAATGGATTACGCCTCCTCTGCTCCTTGTGCTTGGTACAGTGGGAAACATTCTAGCTGCTGCAGTGTTACTACGAAGGCGTTTCCGCACAATCAGTACAAGTGTGTACCTTCTGGCACTTGCTGCCTCAGATACAGTGTACCTCTACTTCAGTAACTTCTCTCTGATATGGCTGTCACAGTATGGGAACCTTAGCCCTCGACTGTACTCAGACTGGAGCTGTACAATCATCGCCTATGTGTTCCGGTCTGCTGCTGATTTCAGTTCGTGGCTGGTTGTCGCTGTTACCATTGAGCGTCTTCTTGCAGTGTGTTTGCCTTTTCGTGCCAAGGGCCTTTGTTCACGACCCCGGTCTATAGTTGTCGTTGGTCTGATCCTGTTAATGATCCTTTTGGCCAACTCCTTTACGTTCTTTACATATAAAGTGCACACTATGTATAACAACCGGCCACACCGCATATGTTATGTCGATGAGGCACTGGGACCTATTATAACACTAGTCATTGTCCTTTATGATGACATGTGTTATAGCTTTCTCCCAGCATGCATTATATGTGTTTCCAACACAGCTATCTTGGTGCGAATGGTCAAGCAAGCAAGACGCACCCACAAAGGTCGCTCCGAGAACAGCTTCAGCACAGAGGCCCGTCGGCTTACTGCTATGCTTGTAACTGTAAGCTGTGTGTTCCTTATATCGACCCTCCCCATATGCACAGTGTCATCATACTATGCCATAATGAAATACCTTGAGCGTCCGCTGGGGGGCTTTAACCGGCCTTTATCTACGCTCCTCCTGCGAATCTTAATGAATTCAAACCATGCATTCAACTTCCTGCTTTACTGTCTGAGTGGGCCGCCTTTCCGACATGAGCTCTGCCGGATGACACACGACACAATGTGTGCAATCCGGAAGGTCGTGCACCCAGGTCAGACAGAGAATACTGTGTTACGGATGCATGAGGGTTTAGAGCGCAATGGCGATGGTATACCCATGATAGAAAAGGTAGAAAAGACAAATGAAGTAACTCTCTGATTAATGCATAAGGATCAATGGAAACAGTTTCATTATTGTTATGCTAGGGGCGTTAGGTATATAACAATTGTATCATGTATATCTAATTGCACGCGATCTAAACACTGCTTAGGTATTCATGATCCAGTAGGGAATATGATATAGAATAGAATTGAACATAGGAGAACAATTTCCAACTTGAATATTGTGAATATCGGCTGACTTATATGTGACCCATCCTGACAAAATGGTACTGAAGTCGCACATTTAGAAGCCTCTATATGGCCTTTTGAAGTTGCATAGTGTGAAAAAAAATATTCAAAATTGATATTTCAACATTTTTCAAACATATGGGTAGATATATTTTAGGATCCTTGCCTCCTGAAAAAAAATTAAGCCCGAAATGCCTAATAGACATAGCTAAAGCTTTTGTGTTTATATGGGATTACTTAGGAACTATATAGAATTTATGATTTGTTATATGTTCAATATGTTGATTATCTCTCTTTGATTTGTTATTAATTGGTCCGACTACATGTACTGCTAGACGATCCACAGAGGGCAACCTGGTTCAAATATGCAAGTGTTATATACCTAATGAAAGCTCTTGATGAGCTGTAAATGAATATGATAATATCTGAACATTTTCTATGTGCAACTCCCGAACCATTTTGTGAGGATGGGGAAATAGGTGGTTATAAATAGTGATCACTGTAAAGCTTAAGGATCAAGGAAGCTACTGGTACCTTAGATCTTAGGGGTGAAAGTGGATACTTTTTGGAGAATGATACCTTCTTGTGTTATAAAGGGTTTATATGAGTAACTAAAATGTTCTGATGAAAGGAGAATTCGACAGAAGTAGTCCTTTCCTATTTGTAGAAGAAGAAAGAGACAAGATACATCTCAGGCTGCTGTTATTTACCAGACTAAAATATATCATTCTCTAATATCACAATATTACATCAATGGACTTCCTTCTCAGGCCCAAAGTACTGATATTGATTAATAGCTGATCAGGAGACCATTTGTGACATGTACTGGGAATAGGGACCTTAATGCACCCTGTGAAGGGCCTTTTTCACAGATCCTGTCACATTTCTCAACATACTTCCACTGGATCATTCAAGTCGTACCAAAAATCCCATAGGAATAGCACTAGAATTTGCAGTGGTAGCACTGGGTGTGGTCGTAGCATCTTAAGAATTGGCCTCCAGAGGTATTCACTTTAGATGAGAGTGCTATGCCTTATGGGTGATTTAAACAAAGCTCATGAAATTGCCTCAATATGTGCTTACTAATTGGATCGGGAATAACAAGCAACCCTTTATGCCAATATTTATTAATGTGAGCAAAATGGATTGCACTGCCAATGCCAAGGACAATTGCCATGTTGACACTGAAAAGGTACTTATTGTCATGTATCTAAAATAGCTCATTGGTTTGGGTAGGGGGAGAGGCAAAGCCAAATAGATACGCACAATGGGAAGTAACAACTAAAAACAGCAGTTAAAGTATTAACTTTGTGTCAGTGCACACATGCATCACACATGTGGAGGCCCTTTTGCAAAATCAGTAGTGGGGAGGGGGGGGGGTCAGAAAAGATTGGTCGGTCTACAATAACCCAACAGTGTAGGGCCAAGTGTTGATAATTCTGCTGAAGTTATAAAACACCAGATACAGTTTTTGTTATTAAGCTACCTGAATATAAAAAGGAATATAAATATCAAGGAATTTTTATTAGATATCCATTATTATTTTTACATGTTTAGTAAGATTCTGGACTCCCATAGACTAACGCACGGTAAAGCATATTGTGATTATTTACGATATATGGGTTCGTATTTGCCAAAAAGTTATTTGACATTTCGACTGTATTACCCCTCCTTCCGGCCTCATCACTCGGCGCAGGAATCTATATCCAGCATTTGAATTTTTTTTTCCCACATACCTGATGTTTGCAGACCTCGTTAGCATAGATTTCAATGGAGCCTGGTGGAGTTATTCACAGGAAAACATTGTTAGATATCCTATATGAACATGCCATGCCAAATTCCTCCATTTTCTTCGAAATAAATAAGAATCCATTGATTTTCCACATCGATACGATTCGGGACCCGCCCAGTCCGGCCATTCCTTGCTCGACGCGTGGCTGACCTAGTCTCATCGCGCAGGAAACAAACCCATTTCCCATACCCTCACATCATATTATACTGGTGTGGCCAGGTAAAAATATGATGAATTGATGCTCTAAGACCCCCCCTACGATATTTCTCAAGCCCAAATAAAAATATGAAGCCTAACTATGTCAAATCTTACATTTTCTGATCGTCCCCAAAATGCTGCCAATACAAACTCTATGGCGCTACTCAGTCCTTCTACCGGTACAGTCCCCATAGACTTATCATTACGTGAACAAAGCTAAAACTAAATAATTTCTCCTGGGCTTAATATTTCGAATTTCTGGGTGGGGATGGCGCCAAATATTAGTTTAACTATTCTAGTTTTTAGCCTCTTAAGGATTTTTAGGGGGTTGAAGCCTAAGATGTCAAAAAAAAAATAAAGCATTTTGATGTCTGGCCGTGACATTGCTCCCATAGAGATTGCACTGAGGCTCAGATCAGCGGTACATTATTTGCAGTTTAAATTTTTATTTGAACCTTTTATGGGAAATTACACCACTCTCATGGTAGATTTCATCATTTTACAGTGCTTGGGGGGGTTATTTTTTTGTTTTTGTCAAAATTAAGCCGGAAAATAATTAAATTCGTTGCCTTGACCCAGATTTTCACCGATCAGCTGATCGCCTACACTTGCCATACATATAACTTAATCTCCGAGCAGATGTTTTATCTTAAGCATTGAAAGTATATGGAAATGACTGATACGGCCAGACATCAAAATGCTTTTTTTTTTTTTTTGACATCTTAGGCTTCAACCCCCTAAAAATCCTTAAGAGGCTAAAAACTAGAGGAATTAAACTAATATTTGGCGCAATCCCCACCCAGAAATTCGAAATATTAAGCCCAGGAGAATTATTTTAGTTTTGACTTTGTTCACGTAATGATAAGTCTATGGGGACAGCTATAAGGCGCACCTACAGAATAATTTTTTTATTGGGGGGTTAGGCCTAATTTTCAGCACTGAGACTAATACATAGTAAACTTTAGTTATTTTACTTATTTACCATCGTACTCCCATTAAAAAGTATTCAGGATTTATTTAATGACGGCTCATTTACTTGTGGTCGACATGGGCCTATTTTAGCATTGAAAGTATATGGAAATGACTGATACGGCCAGACATCAAAATGCTTTATTTTTTTTTTGACATCTTAGGCTTCAACCCCCTAAAAATTCTTAAGAGGCTAAAAACTAGAATAGTTAAACTAATATTTGGCGCAATCCCCACCCAGAAATTCGAAATATTAAGCCCAGGAGAAATTATTTAGTTTTAGCTTTGTTCACGTAATGATAAGTCTATGGGGACAGCTATAAGGCGCACCTACAGAATAATTTTTGTATTGGGGGGTTAGGCCTAATTTTCAGCACTGAGGTTAATACACATTAAACTTGGGATATTTTACTTCGTTCCCATCATATTCCCATTAAAAAGTATTCAGGATTTATTTAATGACAGCTCATTTACTTGTGGTCGACATGGGCCTATTTTAGCATTGAAAGTATATGGAAATGACTGATACGGCCAGACATCAAAATGCTTTATTTTTTTTTTGACATCTTAGGCTTCAACCCCCTAAAAATCCTTAAGAGGCTAAAAACTAGAATAGTTAAACTAATATTTGGCGCAATCCCCACCCAGAAATTCGAAATATTAAGCCCAGGAGAAATTATTTAGTTTTAGCTTTGTTCACGTAATGATAAGTCTATGGGGACAGCTATAAGGCGCACCTACAGAATAATTTTTGTATTGGGGGGTTAGGCCTAATTTTCAGCACTGAGGTTAATACACATTAAACTTGGGATATTTTACTTCGTTCCCATCATATTCCCATTAAAAAGTATTCAGGATTTATTTAATGACAGCTCATTTACTTGTGGTCGACATGGGCCTATTTTAGCATTGAAAGTATATGGAAATGACTGATACGGCCAGACATCAAAATGCTTTATTTTTTTTTTGACATCTTAGGCTTCAACCCCCTAAAAATCCTTAAGAGGCTAAAAACAAGAATAGTTAAACTAATATTTGGCGCAATCCCCACCCAGAAATTCGAAATATTAAGGTCAGGAGAAATTATTTACTTTTAGGTTTGTTCACGTAATGATAAGTCTATGGGGACTGTACCGGTAGAAGGACTGAATGGAAGACTTGATATACGAATTTTTTTAAGCTAGTTTAATAGGAGTCTAATCTATTGAAACATCAGTTTGGCAAGTGTAGAAGCCACCGAGGTCAAGGGTCAACCTGAGCATCTACTCTCCCAGCAGATCATTAGGACGCTATATTAGAACAAAGAGAAAATGTGATACGCACAAATATTAAAACAAAAATTCTGTTCTGTAAGTTCTTAAGCAGCTTTTTTTCAAACTAAATAAGAATAACTAGTATAAAATAGTAATAAAAATGCGAGATAAAAGCTACTTTTGTGATTTTTGTGTCAGGGACTACTTTTTCTGCGGAGTAGTCCTAACCAGAAGTAAATAACCAAGATGGCGGGACCTGCCCCAAAAGTTCAATTAAACAGTGAGTTTTTGTTTGATTTCATCGCTTCCCTGTGCCTAAACATGTAAAAATAAATATAGGAATGACAAATTTTGTGTATTGAATGTTTGTATTGACATCTCGAGCCGGTCACATTTCCCTCTCGTTCGTATAACTCACTCGAGGGAAATATGACCGGCTCTCGATGTCAATACAAACATTCGATACACAAAATTCGTCATTCCTATATACATATTTCACAAAAGTAACAGATGTAGGCTTATAATAGACCTATGGCTTACTTCTAGCTGGAAGCCAGGAGGAGATCTGTTTCAATAATGTCGCAGTTAAACAGCAAAAATTGATATCTGTGACTCTAGCGATCAAACAAAACAGGGTATTCTGTATCATTGATAACATCAACACATGTATAAAGCAATGACTTTATCAACATCTGTCCTACAAGCTAATCAATGGCGTATTGTTATGTGTATATTGGTATAGAGATAGGTGAGAAGAGGTGTGTGGATAACAGAAACAAGCATTAACAGTAGACCATTATCATTTGGCCTGTGTAACATTATGATTATCATAAAAAGTCTCTAAACAACATTTTGAGCACAAAGCGTCAATTTATGTGTTTTTCCATATCGAGTGTTGTAAAAAGATGTAATAATATTGCAAAGACAGATGATGGTCATAATTTGGAGAATGGACCATGTAAATATACAATAATGACAGCAATGTCTAATTTGAGTAGTGTGTTGGGTAAATGACTCTGGACTGCAGACTACATATAAGCCTGAAGTTGATTCAAACGTTGGTACGAAGGTGCATTCACATCTTGTGTAAATCATATTGTATTCAGTTCATAAAAGTGATTTTGTTCCCCAATATTTTGGAATCTAAAAGGAAAGCCTTTGTTATGGACATAAATTCTGAAAACATACCTTGTTGCAACACAAATCGGGTAAACTATACGGCTCTTCACTGTGTTAGTGCCTGAGACTAAAAAACTCATTGAACATACTGCAACCTATTGATAAATGAACCCTTTCTAGGGAGAATTAGAAGTAGACCCTTTCCTCAGCCCTGTGAAATATCTGGATGTTTGTTAGGAATGTAATCCCTTTATTTTTTTTTTAGTAAATCAGACTTCGTTTTCAGTAGACTGCTTTGATATGTAGTAGATTGCTACCACACTATAAATTACTTGTTTCCCTGCTTAATCCATCACACCTATTTGACCTCATGATATAATTGATCAGTAGCTAGAAAGGTGTAATATGCTAACCTAACTGATACAAACATTGGCTGTGCCTAATAATTGTTGTGCAATGTCTATACTTATCAAATCAATTCACAGGAAATACACGTTAAACAGTTTTGAAAATGACCCTTGTCGATTACAAGTAGTCAGGGCTTCAACTACATTTATAAATGTAATTTTAGAATAATCTGATTATTGATTTCAGGTTTAATGGCAGAGGCTAGTGTCTTATGGAGATTTATTGCTATAAATGAATTATCATAGCAAAGAAATAATATATAGACCATCTGTTCTGCCAATTTATTGTGCCTACCTCAGTTTCTATAGAGCTAACTTGGACTGTAGGCCATACCTACAGTCCGAGTCTCTCTGGACTATTAAAAATAAGCCCATCACTAGCACATTGTCAAAAATAAATATGAGCATCATGCTTTCCCTAGAGGGCTTATCATGGCACAATCCTAGCTGCTGGCGGCTAACTGTACCTTCAAAATGGAGGGGCCCACTGACCAGGCAACTGATGACATTTGGGATTTAAGTATTTTGGTTTGCTGTTAGGGCATCTGGCAATAATTCAAGTAGTGGACACCGTGGCAAGCTCTTCTGGGAACTCATGGTGCTTTCCTACACAATACCCTTTTACTGTACAGTGTTTGAATGCATTGGCAGAATAAATCATGAGTAGACCGAAGTGTAAAGAGTGTGTTGTTGTTTACCATTATGTCTTTTACTAGATTCTTTCGCACTATTTACGATGTAAAGACATATTATATAGTATGTACATAATGATTAGACTCTCCCACACCATAAAATAATAACTGGTGAATATGAAAGGATGACTGTATTTTTCCTTGTAATGTATATAACATACCAGTATGTGTATCTACCTCCACTTAAAATTTACCCAGTTCAGTTGCCTTCAATTACAGTTTTTTTTTCTCAAGTGCGTAGGAAGAGTTTACACCTTATGTACACCTAGCGATGACATTGGAATTCTACTTCCCCAAAGGCCAACTCATATTAATACTAATTGAGTAGTATATACTGTGTTGTTTTAGGGAAAATGCACAACAGGAGCTGACCGACAAAGGGTGAACATAATTTGCTATGTTTGTTTGATATCAACTGTATTGTTATGCCAAATTTTCGTCTAGGATCATAATACCACTATAATAAATATGTATCATTGCCCCCTACAGCGTCCAAATGAAATTGACAACAATGCTAATCCAACTGCGACGCCTTGAAACTGGACGCTATTAGCGCCTATGGGTATTATGTAATCTTGACCCACTGACACGGTGCCTCGGCCCAGCTGTTTAATTGTATACACAAAATGCTATGGTACTTATACAGTGTTATAAATACAGACTAAAGACAAACATAGTTAACTGAATGAACATATATATTTTATAATTGCCTAGCATAGACATCTCACGATTAGTATTTAGAATTTATATCCAGATGATAAAACTTGTTCTCTAACTATATACTAGGTCACCTACATACTATGTTATTTACTTTAGTGATTTTAATGTAAATCTTTTTGATAAAAAAAGATGTTGAGGCCTCTGGAGTAGATGAATTTTGTGTAGATTGTAAGGTATTCCAGCTTATTGATATGATAACATGTCCAGTTTCTGGCACCCTATTGGATCATATATATACACTAATGTACATAACTTTTTTTTTTGGACTTGCTCATTGCATTAATGAAGTGCTATGTTCATTTAAATAATGCTATAGCGCAGACCAAGTTTTATTGATTTTTCAAAGGAAAGTCACAAATGAAACAGTACAATAACTTCATGGATCTTGACAAATGTCAATATGAACACAATGTGGCCTCATCAGGGCTGATTGATTTTTACCTGGCTGATAACACACCCATATATTTGATACTAAAATGTGAACAAAGCAAAATTAAGAAGAAATGTGTAAAAGCTCGAATATATAGGAATTATGATTTTTTAACTTTGAAAAACCATCTTGTTCGCTTTAATTGGGAAGAGGTTCTGCTGTGTGATAATCCTAATATTGTTTGGGATAAAATAATAGAAGTTGTAACTGTCATTGGATGAAATGTGCCCGATAAGAAAGATCACCATACCAGAATACACCCCCTCCCCATGGCTAACTGCCACTGTCTTACACCTGATGAGGCTGAGAGATAAATGGTACAGGACTGCTAGAAATACATCCTCTGTAGATGACTGGCGCATTGCAAATTTTTATAAACACAGAGTCTCAAACCAATTTTTCATGAATAGAAAGAAAGAAATAGGGGATTTACTAATCTTCAGAAAAGATAACCCTGCAAAGTTTTGGAGTGCCTTAACAAAATTGTCCCCAACTTAAACTGGCTTATCACTCATCAAGTTTAGAAATAATACGACAAATTTAATCATTCCCCCAGAACTGTGCTCTCAGTATATCAACAGTTATTTGTCAATATTGGTAAAAAACTAGCAAGGGCCTTGCCACCTGGTGATATACATATGAATCATAATGCTGTGTATGGTATGCCCAAAGCAAATACAGACCTGTTTTATGATGTTTCATATATAAACTTTATTAAACTGGTCAAAGCTATTAATATTAAAAAGCCCTCAGCAATAGTCAACTGCAAATTGTTTGTGATAAAAGATGCAATGTTTTCAATTCCAGATGTATTCCTATTTCTGTATAACTTATGTTTGAGAAATTAAATTTCCCTGATGAATGGAAGATAGCCACTGTTGTACCACTACTAAAAAATAAGCTAATTCTTTGGAAGCCAGTGATCTTACACCAATAAGTCTGTTGCCAATTACAGGTAAGATTTTAGAGAAAATTTGGAGAATTTTTGGACTTATTAGAAATACATGTAAATTTTTTGAAAAGTATTTGACAAATAGATTTCCAAAGACTTTGGTTTATGATTAATCAGTTTTGGGTCCTGTGCTTTTTTCTATTTATATAAATTCCCTGTCAAAAGTTGATGACTTTGATATTGTACTTTATGCGGATGATGCTGTCATAGCTACATCGCAAGAAGCCAATATGCAGAGATACTTAAAAAGATCTCCCAATGGTGTATCAATAAGTCCCTTACTATAAATGAATCTAAAACTAAATGGATGGTGTTTAATAATCAAGCTAACGATATAATCAATTTTTAATTCAATGGTGTGGAGTTGGACAGAGTTTTTACTTTCGCTTATCTTGGTATCATTTTGGATCCTGACCTAAAGTTTATTGAACATAAAGCGCAATGTATTAGGAATATTAAAAAAAATTTATTTCAATTTGGTAGAACAAGAAAAGACATTGATGTCATCTCAGCTGTCGCTATCTTTAAAACCATGATAAGACCCAGTTTTGAATATTGTGACTTTATATGGGACAGAGACAAAAGGGGTGAGAACAAAGAATTACAAGTTTTGCGAAATAGAGCTTTAAGAATAGTATATTTAGTTAAGTCAGAGGAAAATTCCTTAATGTCGACTAAGGAAATTCAAAACGCTAGTAATTGCTGTGACCTGGCTGTTAGAAGGGATATTAATCTACTTTTATATACATATAAAATCTCTTGTGACACTGAGAATGTGGATGACAGAGAAATACCAACCAGATTCCACCAAAGAAAAAGATGAAAAGTAATCAGGTCGTTAAACCCTATTGTAATTTGTAGTGCCAAATATAGAGCCATTGAAAGATGGAACCAGCTCAAGCCTACATATAAGCTTTTAAATGATTTGTATACTTTTAAAGCTGGCATTAAGAAGGATTACCCAGCATGTTTCATTTAAATGTGTAATAAGTTATAAGTGATATTTATACAACATTCATACTTCATTTCATCTCATCAACCACCCCACTCCCTTTCCCTAAGTTCTTCCATCATTGAATTGCATACTTTAGGTAACTGTATGGCCTAAACTTAAAATGGCACAACAGGAGGTCGTCATTCATATTTAATTCTTTTACTATGTGTTATTAGCATCTATGTAATATGTATGGGACCTAGCTTAAAAACCTTAACACAAGGTAGCTAGGTGAGGTACAGTTCCTACATTTGTAATTGTTCTTCAGGACCCAGTAAAACACTTTAAAAAAAAGAGTGGAGAAGTCATAGTAAAAAATAGTCATTACCCTATTTCCTCATTGGTGCACACAGAAGAATAAATATGGATCTTTTTCATGGTTAAAAGCAGATATCACTTTTTTTTGGTGAATAGGGCAGTCCATCAACACCAATTGCACTATGAATATTTTGCAAATTAAGGATATTGCATCTTTTCCACTATTAGAAAGGGGAAGTGGATGATAAATGCTGTATTTCCAACAACAAAACTGACAAATATCAATTTTAATCATCTATTTTTACTCAGGGTCTCTGTGACATATATTGGTGTTTTTGTTAATAGTCCTTCAGGCGCAACACCATTAATTTTGTATTTCTGTTGTGATCAAAACTGCCATGTTCTACACTGTTTACATGTATTATAAATCCCTAAGATGTACTTTGGGGGATCTACCTGCCCTGTTGTTGAATGTTACAAATTTATATATAGTTCAGTATTGTGAAAACTGATATTCCTGTAAAATGGCCATCAGAATATTACTGTAAATAATTATTGTCACAGTGATGACCTATTGAGATGGCCGTGTGAATGAGTTGTGAAAAAAAAACAGCTACTGTAACATGGTAATAAGGTGACCATATGCATTTAACATGTGTGTATGAATTCTACCTGTGAATGGGTGAACAGTGTGAATTTGGTATGTTAATTAGGTCACCATGTGAATTCAGTACTCTTATATGCTAATTGTGTTAAATCAATATTATGAGGTGAGGGTATAAGGTGTATGTGTGAGGTAATATAGTAATAAACACATGATTCTGATACAGTATTACGATGGATGAGTCCAGGTAACATTCTCTATTCGTTTGAGAGATCGGTGTGTACTTTTTTTAATTGATGGCAGTGTTATTATTATATACTGATAAGGTAGCCATGTGCCTGCCATGGCCCTAACACAAGTCATGAACGGGTATGAGCCAAGACAAATGTTGTAGATGCCAATACATATGGCATTCGTTGTATTAGTAATTGATGTGTCCGTTTAATCTATATAAATGTAATTAGATCAGGATAGATGCCCAAACAAGGCATATCTACACAAATCACACCATTGTCTTTGACTGTTGTATATAAATGAATAAGAAATCTAAATATTATGAAATGTTATTCAGTGTAAGTACATGTAAGGTGAAATGTTAATGTATAAAATAAATATATAATGTTGATATTGTCAACAGATCATTACTATTCTTCAGATAATTGGCAAATGATATTGATATTGTATTTTTTCCATTCTCAGAATGGTTATGAAAACAACTCATATTGATTTCTCTTTAGTATTGTAAAAACGTGTGTATCTATATGAAAGCAAAATAACAGAATTTACTCTTTGAGAAACTGAAGGGATATGATAATATATTGTATCAAGAAAAAGATTAAAAATATCAACCAAGTCTTTGTTGTTTTTGTTTTCTTTCCTGAAACTAAAAAAGACAAAAAGGTCTCAAATCGACCATAACCAAATAAAACCAATAGATTAAGGCATAACAAACAATTTGTATATGAACTATGGGCCATTATTAATCATCTAACGGAGTTCGGGGTGAGATAGGAGTAGATGAATTCAGGGAGCTCCCTCATATATAGTGACAGCCAGGGTCATTCAAGATGACAAATTAATCATCCAGTAAGGGAATAGGATATATATATATATATATATATATATATATATATATATATATATCCCACTATATATATATATATATATATATATATATATATATATATATATATATATATATGAATCTATCATTACAGCAATATGGATCTAGTATGACATTGATCTTTATGGAAAGATCGTAATACCAAAACTCTGGCAATGAAAGGACAGTCTCAACTGATAAAGATTGCTGTATCCATAGTAGAATAAAATGAAGATTAACCACATGAGTTATCTGTTACGGTGTTAGAGTGTTAGATCCAACCACTGCACATATTAATTATATATATATACACGAGTGTATATAGTCCCATAAGTTAATATGTTCGTTGGGTATACAGTAATGATAACAAATATTATAATAAATATTATAATAATATCACAAGTGGAATAAGGAAGGAGACAATGGGTTTAGTGAGAATTGATCTGGTCAATACCAATTCTATACATGCCAACAACCGCCAAACACAATGGATACACCATTCCACACTATAACATCACATCCAGAGCTAAAAGGTCCCGCTTAGAATCATGTAAATAATTATATACCGCATTAGATTTCCAATTTGCTCTCTTTTTAATATCATCGACCCTTAAACCAGAGTTCTTTAGGAGTGTTGCTCCACCATGTCGGAGTGAATGAGTTGAGACTCTGTGGGGAATATCACATTTCATAGAAATAGCCTTCAACCTGGTATTAATATAATTATAAGTTAACGGTTTGTTACATATATTGAACAATAATTTACCTTTAGACTTCTTACAAATTTTCAAGTACCTAGCTGGACAAAGACCAGAATCATCATTCCTCTTCAAATACACCACGTAAGGTTTCCTACCATACTGGTCAGTTTTAGAAGATTTAACATCAATGCGAATGCAGTCACCAGATATAGAAATATTTTTTGATTCAAAGTTATGAGGGGAATCGACTACATGACCCACCCTGAACACACCTCGGTAACACAATAAGATAGCAGACCAGAAAACTACATCATCATACACAGACAAATCCAGATTAGACTTGATATTTAACATATCACTGGGAGTAAACGGATATGTTTTACTAGAAGAACATTTATAATTTCGTTCAATACCATCCAAAGTTTTCTTTACAATAAAGTTACTACTATAATCAGAATGACCTTCCAATTTCTGATAATACCACACTGCAGACAAATAATTCCTAACAGAAATAGGTTTCATTTTATCTGATAAATATACACTATACAACGAGGCCTGAGAAGGAGAACAGGGTAGGGGATCGAGACTAAACTTCTTACAAAATTTTTTGTACCTGCCAAATTGCTGTCTGCGAACCTTACGTGTGGACTCTGCCACGCCCCTGTACAAAAACCTTCTCCTTCTCCGCTCTAGCTCCCTCAGGCCTGGAATCATAACAGCACATGTTATATTCAGTTAAAACATTTTTACATTTCTGTGGGACACCTCTATAATTTAGCCTAGACAAATGGTCAGCTAAAACATTCTCTTCTGACTTTATATACGTTGCATATATTTCAATATTATGTATAAAACATAGCCAAAAAATTTCTCTCAACCAGGACATACACAACTTATTCCTGGACCTACCGGTATTCAACATGACCAATACTTGCATGTTGTCCATAATGCAATGAACTCTGGTATTAGAAAACTTTTCAATCCAGCGTTTAAGGCCTACCACCACTGGATAAAGCTCGTAAACATTTATATTTCTATGGTGAAGTTTGAGATTATCAAGCTTAGGAGCCTGAACAAAATGACCTGTACAATCTACCATAGGATTAGAATCATTCCAAGTACCATAAAAATAATCTTTATCAAACCAGGCCCCAAAACCCTGTACAGAGGAATCGGAATACATAGGGGTACATTCATTATCATTTAGAATGATATTTTTACAATTGAAAATTCTACAGAAATCCCTCCACCACAGAAGGTCATTTTGGGTTTCCTCATTAAGTCTAATAACACCCCTATTCCTGGCTCTTGCACAAAGATCAAACAATCTCCTGCTGAAAGTTCTACCACCACGTACTACTTGGGCACAGAAAGACATTAACCCCTTCAACACGATAAAGCAGGATTTGCACGCAAATCCCATAGAGTAACGGAAATCCAGGGGTGAAAGGGTTAAACCACCAATCCTCTGCAACGTCTTCTTAGATACAAATTTTTTACCCAAGCACTCGTCTATTGCTAGGCTCATTTTATCTAGCTTACTCTGTGGTAGGGACAGCTCCATACACCTGGAGTCAATGGTTATACCCAGAAAAACACACTCCTGGCTGGGCTCAGTCACCTTCTCTTTCGACACAACGAACCCTAAATACTCCATACGCTCAATGAGGATATTCCTTTTACGTAAACATTCATCGCTAGACCGAGCTATGATAATAAAATCATCTAAGTAGTTTACTATCCTATCTACACCATAGAACTTAGCTACAGCAGTCAAAAAATCAGATATTCTACTAAATATATACGGAGCACATTTTAGACCGAATGTCAAACAGTTACTCTCGAAAAATTCATCTCCATTACCAAAATTCCACCTGAAGCCTTGATAGCCTACATGAGGGCCATAAACGTTAATACTTCTATATGCAGACTTTAAATCCACTACACACATAAAGTCATTTCTATCAAGCTGGCAGGTAACAGTGTTAATAGAGTTATACGAGAAACTTTTGGACGTTGTACTCATAAAATTATTATTAGAGATACCTGCTGGCATACTGCAATCAGTGATGGGACGAAGCTTACCATTAGATTTTTCCACGCCCCCTAGGGAGTGAATACATTTGGGTTTTGATTCAGTTTTTGTTACCAGGCCTTGGTTCAACTCCTCCATAATAATACCACACATCTCGTTATAAAATCTACCTTCTAAAATAGACTTATAATTTTTACAATCATACGCTGTATCACACCCTGGGTCAACAATTTTGAACCCCTCGGTAAAACCACACCATAGAAAATCAGACTCAATCTGATTGATATTAATAAGGTCTGACTGCCTGAGAAAACTAGCCAGCCGACACGGGAGTATCTGAGCCTTCCTACCATAAATGAAGTGCTCACACATACATACCCCATTTACACAACTGTCATAGACCCTGATGCTGGGTCTATTCAAACATTCCACCGTAAAAAGTGGTTCAACCTTGCCCTGTACTGGGCAGCTATGAGAAATAAATAAATTCTTTGACAAATCACAAGAATTATAAATATTTACACTATCATTATTACCATTATCCCCCGGAATGATAGAAACGGGAGGCTTAGGAGGGTCTACCGTACATACTAAATTAAAATCAGGCATCAAGTTTTCAGATTTTAAAATAGGACCCTGCCTAAGGGCTACACATTAATCCTTTTTATTTTTCTGGCATTTTTCCTTGCCATGGTTAGGAGAATTACATACATCACAAACGTGACGGTACTTACAGGGATCTTCCCTACAGCCTTCAGCTCTATTGAAAGCAAAACATGTACGAGCTGACCTAGATTTGAAGGATTTGGATTTTACCACCTGCCCCTTCTGGGCTTGGACGGTCCCGTCGTAAGACAAATATCTAAGGATATCAGAATTATCTACCCTCTCGAATGCCTTCAATCCATTCTTGTTCGCCTTATCCTTTACCGATTTGTCATATTTAGATAAGGCTGACACCGTATAGATCTTTGTGCTGGATTTTTCGATTAACATTTCAAGGTGGCTAAGCAAATGGAAAATATCTTCGCCTGCCTCATACCTGTCTTTCGCAAGACGTACATTTACCAGCATTAACCGTTCGATACAATCAATTTTAGAGTCTTTCTCTAGAAAATTCTTCTGATCGAACTCACCCCGGTGTCTTTTCCGTGTAGAACGTGTAGTATCAGTAGAAGAACCCCTTGAACAAGACGAATCTTTATCCCAATCCGACGAAGTAGAACGGTCCCGTCGCCATCTTGGATTCCTGTTGTCATAGCTTCCCCGGTCACTAGGTGAGCGCTGCCTATGTCTCCCCCGTTGCTTGGTTACAGCGCCTTTCGAATCCAGCATCAAAACATCACCACGTGAGTCCGCCCGACACGCCCCTTCTACCGGATTGCTTTGTCTAGCCGCCACGGTCTCTAGAAGATCCTTGATATCTGCAAGCTGGTCTTCAATTACCGTAGTCCTCTCCTCCAGATTGACGAACGTCTGGTCAGCAGCTAGATCCAAATTTTTTCCTGAAGCTTTTGGAACAGGTGACACCGGGTCAACCATACTTGGATCGGAGCTGCTCGAAATCCTAGAGTTGGTCTTATTCCTCGTATTCTTTGGTATCTTCTTAGTACCAGGCTTGGTAGATGCCTTACTAGCTGATTTCCTACCCATATTACAGGGTATTATACCATAATTATTCGAAAAAACCAAGATTAAAAGTTCAAATTTCCGGCACCACCCAGCGTGGTGTGTGCCGCTCTGAGGAAACACGCCAACTGACGGTTAATTTGGATCCCGCAGCTTATATAGGTGCTGGATGTTTACGGTGACGTCACACATACCAATGCGTGCCCTGGAGGAAAAAATAGATCCAACCACTGCACATATTAATTATATATATATATACACGAGTGTATATAGTCCCATATATATATGAATCTATCATTACAGCAATATGGATCTAGTATGACATTGATCTTTATAGAAAGATCGTAATACCAAAACTCTGGCAATGAAAGGACAGTCTCAACTGATAAAGATCGCTGTATCCATAGTAGAATAAAATGAAGATTAACCACATGAGTTATCTGTTACGGTGTTAGAGGGTGATATAAGAGCAGATAAAACCTGACACGGACCTCACACAAAGTGACAGGCAGGGTTGTCCGTCATATGAAGGTATGATGGTTGCTGACAACACCTGAAGGCATTTGTCAAGATGGTACGACTAGAGCCCCTTCAAAATGGTATTGGGATCCCTCAATGTCTGCCCTACAAACCTTATGTAATTCCTACATTAAGTGCTAATCGTACAGGGCAGTCATAGTGCATTACCTACGATCACCTATAATATTGAGGGTTTTAAATCGTAGTGAATGTTCGCAGTCGTACCATTTTGAGAAATGCCCTTCTGAAGGATACGGGGTCAATGCTGGAACAGGACAAAACAGTGAGTGATGTTACCCTTTTCTTTCTTTTAAATTCATCGTTATAGGTGTAGATAGGCATACTTTACATTCATTTTTCATAATTACTTTAAAAATAATGACTGAAATAAGATTACCTGCTCATAGAATCACGTGCTCATATATATGGACTTGGATCATCATTTATAGGACAGTTCTCAAACTATTTTTACCCTTCAGGGTTTTAGGCCCTTGGGGATTTGTAATTTCTGATGCATGCTATTCATTTTAAGCATAATAGGTCCTGGTTTGTTCGTGGTTAGGTTGTACTCATCAATGCGGTAGCTGACAAAATGTCATAAGCTTGGAGGCCACACTTCAAGTCATTAAAAGGGTCTTTTACATGTGCGACAGTGTCTCCATCCGCAGGTTCTTCCATATTGGTAATGACAATGTTGTGCTTACGTTTTTCACTGTCAATATTCTCCAACTAGTTCTCAAGTTCAGTGATGTGTGATTGTTGTTTGGCATTGAAATTCAAAGACCCTTTGGGACATTAACCCTTTCACCCATGAACTTCTGTTACTCTATGGGATTTGCGTAGTCCTGCTTTATGGGGTGGAAGGGGTTAATCATGAATGCATAAATAATGCTTAACACCCATTGGTCTGCGTGATGCATGGGTTTAGCTCTGATGGTTCCTCTTCATCCACCTGCATTGAAAAATCCAAACCTTTAACATGTACATGTGTTTTTTTTTTTTAAATTTGGAATATTTGTAAAGCTGAAACTCATTGGGCACAAAACAGTTACACATGGTTGATCAATAAGGATAAAGAAGTAATCTCAATATTGTCAAATGATTGCTCTAAAGCACTGGTTCTACAGGCGTACAATTGGTCAGAATAACCCTCATCTGACGATTTTTTAAATATTTTAAAAGTATAGAAAATATCAGTCGAAATAGTGCTATTTAAACCAATTTATGCCTGCGGAATCAGTGCTTAACGGAAGCTCATTGTATCAGCATTCATCTAACATTTGACAGGAAGTGTTTAATATTGATTTTGAGAACACAACACTAGTCTCAACTCTATTGTACAAGTGTTCCACATTAACCATACAACCTTATTTTGCGGTTCTATTCTGCTCTTCAATTTCAAATTCTGAACACAACCACTTGGAACTTTATTAATATAGTAGACATCAAAAACATCTCATGGTTTTAGTACGATAATGCTGAGCTGATGAATTTGATTCCACATACATGTATTAATTAGGTGGCAAATAGGGAAGCAAAAGTCATCTTCAGACTTAGTCCATCATCCTTCTGTAACTTAATCTTGTGTTTATCAGTGATGGAAGTTCTTCTGTCTTTTCCGGCAAGTCAAATGGGAACAAACCTGCCATCTGAATTTTCAGTTTCCTATAGGGGTGATTCCATGTCAGGCAAAGTTTCAGTCAGGCAAGCCCATCAGGCACCTAACTTTTGCCTGAAAAAGTCAAACCTGATTCCACCAGGGAAAGTTAACTTTTTCAGGCAAAAGTAAACTTTTTCAGTCAAAAATCCTGACTTTTTCTGTCAAAGTCAACTTTCTCAGTCACATGTCTTGATCTTTGCCTTCACTTTTCAAGAGTAGGTGTCCTTGCCTAAAAAGTAAAGTGTCTCCGCCTTACAGAAGTCAGTAACATCTTATTATGACCTACTCTTTCATTCATACTTATAGACTATATTTTTGAGAAGAGGACTAGTCTTCAGGTTTTGGATTTTGTTATCTAGCTTTTCACCATTAAAGTCATGATTATGCACTAATCTGTGCATTTATCAGCTCAAATAATTACCAAACAAGGGCACTTAGGAATTGGCAAATTTAAAGATGTAACCAGATACATTTCCCTAGAAACCTAGCTAGCAAAGATATGTTGGCCCAACATCGGCAATGGTTGGCACCACCATGGGAAATGTTCTGACATCATACCAATGTTGGCAAATCAATGTTGTGCCAACGTAAATGATATGCCCTGTGATCTGCTGACGTCAGGGCAATGTCAAATAATTGATGTTGTACCAATGTTGGCAGCGCTCTTGTGTGCTATTTACAATCAAAATGCCAGAATAATTATATTTACAGAGTATATCATGCTTAAGTAAAAGATATTTTGTAAATGATGAAAATAGAATTGATACATGTACAAGAGGACACAATTTTCCAGGTAATTAAAGATAGATAAGGTCTTTGTAATGGAAGGACAATATATTGGACACAAGACCAGACACAGAGATATAACGTAAGGGAAACTGTCACCCGTACATTATAATTTCTTTCAAGTACAGTAAATAGTCTTATGGCAGCATAAGGGAATATAACATCAAATGCCCACATCGTTCCTAGAGCTGACTCTGCTAGGGAGGCTGGTCTTGTCTGCACCAAACTGAGTCTGAGTGTTGACTGAGGGGGCAGCAGTCTCGCAGCACATTATATACTGTAAATTCTCTCATAAAAGCCGCGCCTTATACCAGAACCCAAATCAAAATAAGGCTTATAGGATCAGCCCAAAGTGGGGGTGCGGCTTATAGGGGGCTATTTAATCTTATAGAACAGTATAAAACCTTCACTTTCCAAGCCTTGGATGAGAGTTATACCTTCTCCCAAAGTCGGGGATTATATGAGGGATCTGACTTATACAAGAGACCTTACGGTACTAGCCGCAGGCCTTCATGGTCTTGGACTGAACCAGCCTGCCCTGCCGAGTCCCATGGCAAACCTAGCGCTTGCCACTACAATATCACTCCTTCACAAATTAAGCAGAGGTAAAGTGGAAATGAAGACATGGCTGTGTCTATAAAAATGATTCTTGCCAGCCATATTTCTGAATAGATGTGATCACCTTTAAGGTGGAAAAAATAAGTTTTTAAACCACCATTGGACCAATTGAGCTATTATGATGTTGTACCAATGTCATCAAATTCTGGCACTTAAGTGGTTGGCTAGATGTTAGACCAACGTCATAAAAAGGACATTGGTCCAATATCAGGCCAACGTTGACCAGACGTTGCCAATATGTGATGTCAGGGTGGGGGCAAGGATGGGAGGTACTGTAGCTCTCCACTGATATTTGAAAAAGACATCTTTAACACTGTAGACTTGATAGAGTCTTGCTTCCAGTGGCACAGATTTGTACAATGATTGATATTGTTATAGAGTCTAGATGCGAAATGTTACATGACAACCAGGAGATTTGTTCACAACAGATGAACTCTTTCCAAGCAGTAATCAGTGGTGATAGCTATTTTCAATATTTTTTTCTGAAACAGGACTGTCCAACTGTACAATTCTCGAAAATTTATCAGACCTAAAACTGAACTGTCCAACTACACATTTTTGGTAATTCTTTCAGTTTCAAAGATCTCAAATGGGACTATCCAACTACATGCCTAAAAATCAAAATGTTTTGATCAACCCAAATTTGATGTGCAGACACCTACCATGGTGATTAGTGTGCATGCGAAATTTTGCTATGTTAGCTGTACCGGTTTTTGAGATACAGCATTTCAAAGTTTTGAAGTGCAGAGATTTTCTAAGTCCTGGTGGTATTTCCCCATAGTCCTTGACTGAAAAAGTAAACTTTTCAAAATATCAAAAAATTTTGATATTTCTTGTCAGGCAGATATTTAAAAGAAAAGTAAGAAAGTTGCCTGAAAAAGTTAGAAATACCTGATTCCACTATCAGTCAGGCACCCAAAGTCAACTTTTTCAGCCAGATTCTGCTGACTTGCCTGTAGTGGAATTGGGTTTGTCCTTCAGTCAAAAGTAAGCTGCTCAGGCTGACTGAAAAAGCCAACTTTTGACTGAAAAAGTTAACTTTCCATGGAAAAAGTTAACTTTTTCAGTCAAAAGTCAAAGATAGAGGACAGTTATTTGACTTTTTTATTGACTTTTGGTGCCTGACTGAAACTTTGCCTGACGTGGAATAGGCCCTTATTCTGTGAATCATGCATGCTTAACTGTATAATTTCATTCCGACTATAATTGCCTGTTGTTTTTTTCCGTGTAACACATCTTTCGAGATGGGAAAATAAAACTAATATTGGGTTTGTCTGAAGGCAATGCTGGTACAAAGAAGACTAGCATGATCATGAGCATATTGATATTGCACAAACCTCAATACTTTACATATGTTGCAAACCTCACATATATGGCAAGTTGATGCTAGACCTAAATCTTGGGTCGAATTCTGGCAATTTCATCAAAAGCCGGTGGTATGAAATCCTGTCCAAGATGGACTCTGATTCTATAAGAGGCAGTAAGTGGCTATCCTTACTTATTACATGGTTTCTGTGATTCTGAGTACTTTTCCTTGATATTCCCGTTCTGATACCTGTTGATATTGCATGCATCATGGCTTTGTAAGGTGTGCCTGATATCCATGGATAACAGGCACTTGGTGCCTGATATCCATGGATATCAGCACACCTTACATGTCATATGTCACATGTAAAAACCTACAAGAATTTCATTGCCAGAGGTAGGGGTCGAACCCATACAGTACTGATCCCAAATCCAACTCCCTATGCAGTGCACCAGAGGGACTGAAGAGAAACAGAGTGTGTTTGCCTGTATATGTAGAATGTCATAAGTTTAACCTGGTTAGTAGAGACCCCAGCATTTCATGTGTGCAAGGTAAGAATGGCATTATGATTATAGAGGCAATGACACCAGTAAGACAGTGCGACAAGCCGTCAACGTGTGTACCAATGGTGTAGTGGTCAGCAAGTATGGGCGTTTATGTCCTTCAAATTGAATTTATTGATATTTTATTAATTATATATATATTGATTGGTTTTAGCGTGTAATAAAGTTAGTAAGTATAGATATTGGGCACATCGTCAACTGGTTGTATGCTAGGATATCACACTTTTGTGATATCCTAGTATACACTGGCTCCCTGTTTTCTAATTACAGTGGTTCACTGTTCAGTTTAAAAAGAACCCCTGTTCGATTCAACACTTATTTTTCACAGAATACTTTGTCACTGGCTTATTGGCCTCGGTGGCTGTGTCCTTCTGACAGTTCAAGGTGTTGTCTCTTCATCCAACATTAAACTCTGTAAACTGCCACTGTCACCATTCTACTTCTTACCAATACAGAAGTTATGGTTCTGTCTCCCGACCTGGGGATTTATGTTTAAAGATGTACTGCTGTCATTTCTCAACATGGCAAGACTGAGCAGAGCCACTATGATTTGAAGCCCTCATAATTAGTATGGCTTATCATAGAAACTTCAGCACTTAATATAGTTAATACATAGCATTTGGTAGGGTAATCGTACCAGTAGAGTCGTTAGTGACAAATAGATGCAGGCCTGTAGAGGCATTAGATTTGAAGGGAGTCTAGCCATACCATCTTGAGAAATACCTTCTAGTGCTCTTAAGGATTCAATAGCGACCTGAGGTGTCCCTAGGGCTAGCACAGGATTTTGAAGCTGAAACTTCTCAAACTATACAGGACGAATAGACTATTGATTCTAAACTGTAAGAAGTAATCTACCAGGGTAGGGTATTACATCAAAAGTTGAGCAATAATCTCAAATATTATTCAAATAGTGGATGTGATACAAAACACATGTACTAATGCAATGTAAGAACATAATGGTGATATCTTCAATAGGGAATGCTTGAGGGCTATTTAAAGTTGAAAAAGTGTCTAATATTTTGTCCCAACTGCTCTATATATAGAGTATGGGGCCAGTGGCACCTGTCTGGGTGGAGAGTGGACCCATGCAGTACAGGCTAATCACACTGTCAGTAGCCACGAGGCAAGATAAAAGAGACTGCCTCATTTAAAGTTTGTGGGGATTATTGACTATCAAAAAATGCTTGAGAGGGAAAGTGGCGAATTAAACACTGACTTCCGTATGAAGCTACATCCTGTCTAAAGTGTCTGTATCAGGCAAAAACTTTTCCCGTATCAGGGCATTTCCTATTAATGTAGGAATACAATAGCTGGAGCTGAAAAAGTAGTCCAGGCAATAGTGCAACTTGCACTACGCTGGTTGCAGCAGACTCAGTCTGTAACAGGAGAACCAGCGTAACCAAAACAAAAACGGACAAGACGATGTTGGGAGCTAATCGGCGATGTTGGGAGTGAAGTAGGGGTGGTCATTGTGTTCCACTTTACTCAAAATAGTGGATTTATAAATTACAATCGAACAGTAAAGCAATCTTTTTTCAATATCACATTTTTTAGTCGATAGAAACAGAGGGACTATTTTGTTGGTGCTGTCTTAAGCGTTGATTCCACCAAAGCTGATTGTTGTTCGATTTTTGTCATCGGCTTACGTCGGGGACACTTCAAAACTGTCAGGAACTATCGGCCAGCTATTGGGCACTATCAGACAACTGTCGGGCAACAATCGGGCTCAAATTGGGTTCTGTGGAACAGCTCTATTTTAAGCATCGGAAACCATCGGGAACCATCTGAAAGACGTCAGGGATGGTCCCGACAGTCGCCCGATTTTTTCTAATCGGTTAGAAAAAATCGGCCACTACATAGTGAATGGTGCCCGACAGTAGCCGACAAGTCTGCCTGTTTGGTGGAAGAGCTCTGTTTGGGCAGGACTTCCATGGTTTTTTACCTAAACGGGCCCTGATCGGGCCGACAAAATTGTCAGCCCGATGGTCCAAAATACCACTCTTGGGCCCATATCGGGCAGACAAAAATACTGAAAATTATCGGTTTAGGTGGAATCAACGCTTTACATTAGGCTATGATTGTGATGAAGCTTTGAAAGATGGCAGCCTCCAAATAAATAGTTGTTTTAGCCTTCATTTCTTAATGTAGAAGCATTTCTTGATAAATATAATAACAATAAAATGTCAACACATGACGTAATATCAGGTTTCAGTAGTCAGTATCAGTAGTCAATCACAACCACTTCCCAACTGATACTGATTAGTTTCAACCAGATATTACGTTATGTGTTGACATTTCATCGTTCCAATAATTATACATATTGGAAAAGTGTTTGTATCAATACTATGATATATAATATGTCTGTTAGTATAATACGCCTTATGTTCCTGCTGATTTATCCATGTTTATTATTGCCTGTTTGCCACGGTATAGAGAAGAAAGGTTATCATAGGCCTATTTCTGCCTCATGTATGCAAGAGTTGTGCAGAGCTATAATGATGGGTATAGGTGTATTCTTTTGCTAATTGTGTGTAGTTCAAGAGCACAAGTGAACACTCTCTTAATTTTTCATTGGTCTTTTTAGCATAAAACCATATTTTTTCACCTAAGAAATGACACAGACTATTGGTCATAAAAAAGGTGTTCAACTAAATCTGTGTAGAATAACCCTGCATCACTCATTTCACTTAGTTTCCAATAGCTTCCCCCATACCTGACATTAGTTGAGGACATGTATATTTGTCCCTACTGCGAATATATATAGGTGCCACAAGTGATAGTTCCCTGTGTATTTCCACAACCATAAGACCCAGAGATATCATTATGAATGACCAAATGATATGTGCATGATTAATAGCTTAAAATCAATAGCTTAACCATTACTGGGGTATCCATATTTAATATTTTAGAACCAGATAAGTGAGAGCATTACTAAAATTATGAAGAATTGGCCTGCGGGACACCCTTCTATGCGAGCAGTGTAACACCCTAACCAGGGATCCTTGTTAACCTGAACAGTGAACCATGTTTATTATAAAGTAGGGCACCAATGTAAAGTTTTTACAAGAGTCCCCATTTTCAGAATAATCATACTCTATGAAACTCTTTCCTGTCAAACTCCAGCTCATGCTAGAACCAGCAACATCCATCTAAAAGTGTTGAAGAATAGATTAACCCAAATTAGGTTAGTATTCCATTTTATCGGTGGTTGCAGTACGACCCATCAAGGCAATACTTGTATTTTAACAAAGATTGTTGACCTGACATTGGTCATTTAGATTTCATGCAAGTGGAATATCCGTTAAAGGTACACTACTAGTGAGAATCATACCAGTGCAGCATTGTCTTGTTTTGTTTTGGTCTGCTTTTCAAAAGAAAAAGACAATAAATATTGCGATATATTTGTTCTTTTTTGGAGTTCTCCCTTTTTAATAACCATGACACCTGATGTTGCTCTTTGGAATTGAGCGAGCCTGTGTGTAGTTTTTTATTACAGCTGCAAATTCTTTCATTATTGCAGTGCATTTTATTTTCTTGTACTATTGTTGTCTCCTTTTCAAGATATTTTCATTGACATGATCTGAAAAACACTTCATAGTCTTGTGGTTCCTACACGCCTATTCCTCCCTGCTTTCACCGCTGCACTGCAGGATTTCTATGTCATCATCTTTTTTTATAGAGTTTTTTTTTTTGTGAAACCCTAAAAAATAATCTAATGAAATATCTAAGGAACTCACTCTACAAGTACCAGATTATGTTGGAGGTATAAAGTCTGTACATTGTAAATAACCAATGAATCTTCCTGAGAACACAATTGCCGTTAATTCAATTCAGGGAAATCGGTTTCACTTATTCACTATAGTGTCTTATAGCAGTTGAGGCTTGTGTCTGTGCTCATTACCCAAAGGACTCTCTAGTTGTTTTAAGAGTTTGATAAATATTTGACATGGGATATCCTTGCAGTTTGAGACTTCTCCCAGAGGTACACAAACATAAATGTAGGGTATTTGTTATAAGTATTTTGGTATCCTCTTTTTTTAAAACTGGCATAAGCAAAGCACACACAAAAAAAAAACAACCTTGGTCTGTCATTACTCCACTACCCATTGCCAGCAAGCATTAAGTTTTTTTTCTGGGATTTACCAGATAAGCTTTTTGTTCTGCAGGACATACCCAGTTTTTTTTTTCCAAGAAAACACAAGAGAACTAAATAACTTTTTTTTTACACACTACACAGTCTTGAGACTCATCAAATATGTGGTACTAAACAACAGATGAAGCCAGACACCTGGCCTTATACAAAGTGACAGGCAGTGCCATCCTTCATATGAAGGTGTGATGGTTGGTGATAACATCTGGGGCTACAGGGTTAATGTTGCATGAGGATGCAACAGTGGGTTACACTGAAAACCTATGGGATCCAAAACTCGTCAATAGTGACGACTTTAGGTGTGATGGTTGACAATACCCAAAACTACAGCTTTAGGTTGTCAGGGGTTCGTCATAGGTGACGACCTTAGGTCATCGGTGACTACCAAACTCATCACTTATGCTGCCTTTAAAAGCCATATCGTCATGTGTAGTACGGACATCTGGGGATTGTCTTCAAAGTATTATTGATTTCTTTTTTAGATTATATCTCATCCCCTCATCCATTGATCAGCCCGATCAGTCTTTATTGTGGATGTTACCACCCTATTGTCATAGTTTAAGTGGACAGTGGGTTACATGGGTACACTCACCTACATAAATTTTGTCTTAGAGAAACTCAATGGACAAAGAGTCATAATGACGCACTATCCATAAAAGAGGTGTAGACCAGAAAACCTATCTTCGTTTCTACATTTCTACTCAAATATCTGTATTGTAATGTATATTTGCATCAAATGGTGATTAATCTTTTTTTTATATTACACTATACAACACATATAATTTGTTAATACTAGCCTATACACACCTGTGGCCTCCCTAGCCCACTTAAAAGGGTCTATTTCTCCTCTTTCCTATCCCCTCAGGATGTGTGTGGTGCACATAGGCGCGGGCACTGACACATTCCTCTGTGAAATTGTGTAATGAGGTTCTTGCCATGAATATGACCTTAGCTGTAGAAATGGCGTTAAACATCTATTACTCACTCACTCTCCTATACACACCCAGGGCATGATATTAAGATTACAGAAAATGAAGAGTGGGGACCTCTTATGGCACACATACATACTAGAGGTAAATCTGTCATGATAGAGATTGTGCATGATCAAGTTGTCATATGAGAAATATCATATGACTAGTGGTATAAAGTGTAAGTACATCAAGCTCTTATAATGTGTTATTTCCAGCTATCACTGGTTTATTCAGCTTTAGGCAGACATGTAAGAATATCAGTTACACACATGTTAATATGCAGGTAATTTCCACATACAGTAAATATACAATTGTTCATAAAGTATAGTGTTCTGTTCCACTCCACCTGTGAGGTAATAATAGTAATAATACAATGTCCAGTATAGTTCTAGGTGGGTTCCCACACCTAGCTCCTGACCTGCTGCTTAGAGGAATAATATAATAATGTTCAACTTTACCCTCTGGTAGGTGTCTTGTAGCAGGTATACTCTGGCCACTAGTGGTTCAGACCTATGCCTGTTCTGGCATAGTCTAGCCCAGCATAGTGTAGAGCTATAGCAGGTAGCAGGAGTGATGACTGGAGATGTTACCTCTAGGGTGGTGCTGGAGATTCTGCCTTCTAGGAGGAGCAGCCAGTGGTATTTGTACCATTTCCTGGCTTGGCCCCTCAGACTGACTGGAGCCAGTGGCATCTGCCTAACTCTGCAATTGTTTGAGGGGAGTCTTTCATGTGTCACTGGGTGCACAAAGGACCCCCATGGACGCCTCCATGTCCCCCATTGTCTTGGTCGGTTTTGCAACTTCAGACCCTCATATCTCAGTCGTTTAAGCCGCTATAACCGCCATTTTGTGCATGCGCGGACTTGAATATGTGAAGTTTTCAACGCCTGCTTTCTGGGCGCTTAACTCGCGCTGGTTCGTCTGTAGCGCATTCGGAGTTCGAATTAGTCTACATGGCGTAACTTCCTTAATAATAGTTCTTGGGCTCATTTTGACCGTCTAATTATGGGCTTTCCATAAATGCTTTGATATTTGACCTAGGTCGCTCAGGAGCGATGCTAGAGCGACCGGAAGGTTATGGCGTTGTGACTTATGTAATCTATTGTTCAGTGTTTGGGTGCTCAGACACCCATGACGACGGAATAATAAAGTGGTATATGATAAATCCAAGGTGGTCACTATAACGACTTACGGTATTCATAAAGGCCTGAGCACCCTCTGACGACCCTAAACTGGTCATATATGATGACTCTCCTATGACGGTGGGTTTTCAGTGTATGTTACCCTTTAAAGACCCTTGGGGACGTTAATGCTTAATACCCATTGGTCTGCGTGATGCCTGAATTCAGCTCTGATGAATCCTTTTTGTCCATTTGCATTCATTAAGGGTGAATATTTGACTACTTTGTGTGCAAGCTTTAATGGCTAGCCTTTGAATTAACCTCCAGGAATCTCCTCCTAAGCAGGAGCCAGCTACAGTCAAGCACCAAGATGGCGGCTACAAGTACAATTGTGCTTGAGGTGATCGATCTGTCCTAAAGGAGTCGGAGTTTAAAGCAGTAAATCTCCTTGAAATGATATTGGTGAACTTGATGAAGGTTCCTTCCTCTAGGAATTATGTGTACGTGCTGGAGCAAAGAAGAAGAATAAGTTTGATATTCTACACTTGCTTCCTGAGAGTGAAAGCGCCCCATTGATACATCAGAGAAGTTAATCTCCTTAATCACACAGTTAATCGATGAACTACATGACAGTGGGGAAAATACTAAGGGATTTAGGAAGCACAAGGTCTATGTTGCCAATATGGCAGCTACTGGTACTGGTATATACAAAGATCCATAGCACAAAGAGTTGCATACTTAAAGCAATCCAAATGTTATAAAACCACTCTTCTGAAACACTTGTTCCACAGGCATACACTTGGTCAGAATAGCCCTAATCTGACAATTTATAATATATCAAAGCTATAGAAAAAGTTGGCTTGATTATTGCTAATCAGACAGATCTATGGTTGTGGAATCAGTGCCTAACTGGGACTTATTGTAATAGCATTCATCTAACAAAACATTCATTTTACAGTCAGCATTTAATATTGATTTAGAGAACAGAACATTCATCTTAAAACAATAATACCGGTGTTTTTCAACAACCATCCAACCTTATTTTCGTTGCTCTATTCTGCTCTCAAATTTCAAATTCTGAATACAATCACTTAAAACTTTAATAATATGGCTCTCGGCATGACAGCAGCTGTAATGAAATGCCCTAGGGAGGAAAAAGGTGGTTCCTTCCCCATTCAAATCTGGGATACTTCATTATGCAAGGGATGAGGGCATATTGAATAGAGACCACTTAATCTCAACACAGTCAGTGCAGTAGTTTGGATTTAGTCAGAGTGTAATTGTGTGTTTAGCCTTTATGTTCATTCCTCCTATGGTAGTGTCATAAAGATTCTGATAAATGATGCAAAGTCGTTCAATAGTTACCTTGCAAATGTGTACAGTGTACCGGGGACTCACTTAACCCTACGTAGTGTACCTATCACTGGTATCACAGGTACAATACAGCTTAATCTAAATCAGCATGCCTTTCTTCTAGTCCTTATGTTAATTATCCTTGCAATATTGCAAGAGTTGGTCATTAACTGAGGGTTCAAAATGTGCTTGAAATAGATTTTTCTTCCAGTTGCATAGCTAAGAAGTCTCGGGTTGGTAGGTCGGATTTTTTTGGATTTTTTAAAGAAAGGTATGGGCAGACATGTTAGATTCTACAATTTTACAGTAGAAATATGAAAAACATAATGTGAAGCATTTGTAAACTGTATACCAATAGATGAGGGCCTAGATGAGCTCCACGAAAGAGTGACGAAAAATTGTGAAAATTACTGGAAACTTGTAATAGTCCTCCTGCGGGACTTTTAATTCCCCATTTGGCCACCAGAGTGCATTGGAGGGGCAAATTACTCTATTTAATCATTATAAAATAAATTAAGTTAATTTTTGATGCAGAATTCAATGGTCTCATTTAAAATGCACCTTTTTTTGGTAGAAATGGCCAATATTCGGATGGTTAAATGAACATTTTTCATGAGAAATCATCCTACATGCCTGTTCCTGGTTGCCATGGCAACCATTCCAATAATCAAGATTTGCTGATTTGTATGCTAATTATCAGGGATATTCACCAAAAACCCAAAACTGAGAACAGAAATAGAAAATTCCTTCTAGATTAAAATCTATGGTAAAAATCATCATATTGTTATGTATTTGTTATGAAAAAGGCTGATTTATTGTATTTTCAGATATCATTATGGTTTATAATGTATTTAGAGCTTAATCATCAATTTCAGATATGAATAATGACCTTTGTTCAAGGAGGGGTTCTGACATAACTACTTTGACTATTTAAGCCAATGATGTCTCATTTTCAAGATCATGAGATGAACTTTGATAATGAATTTCCGTCCTGAGGGTTGTTTTTGCTTGCCTGGTCACATATCTAGGAGTAGATGAATGAAGGCAGTTTTATAGTTAGGTTCCCAGGATTGATGATGAATAAGTTTTTTACCTTTCCATTCACCTCTCCCCCTAAAGGGCCTCCGCATCCCCAACTAGTTAGCTTTTGAGCCATATTACACACCTGAAAGTTCCTCTTTCTGTATCGGTGTAATTGACTAATGCAATCCTGTAAAGGTCAGACACTGGATCAATGCAACATTTCTACACCTCGGATTGAATGCAACTCCTTGGATCAAAAGGGAGATTAAGGGAGATGATATGTGCAGTTAAGTCTGCATGTAAAAAAAACAACAACTCCAGAATATGCTACAAGTTGTGACTCTTCAACACACACTTTTATATCAGGCAATATGTGCCCCACCAATGGTCAAAAAGAGGCTATTCTTTGCAACACATACCATTCATTTGGTGATTTCTTTTCAGTGTGGCCCTTGGCAGAGCTATATTTTTCTTCATGCACTGATCAGTGTGGGAGGAAAAATCATAACTGACTACAGTGGCAAGTTGACCCCTATGAACACACTGTACAAAGAACAAGAACAAAGGATTTCTCATCCCAAAATTGCCATATATCCATATTCTCGAGCCCTACAATACTGAATATAATCAGGCAAGTAGGTAACATTTGCACTAACCTCCAGGCATAGCTGCACATGTCCTAGAGAGGCCAGAGCCCAAACAACAAAAATTTGCCCGCTACACAAACGCAGACAGTTTATCTGCCACAAATACATCTTTTTGTAACCTGGTTTAGTATGTGTCTGATAGGTACAAAAGCACAGCCCAACTGCGCCAGTCTCCATAATTTTTATGACATTAAGAGGTAAGAAAGTGGACAGGTATAATGCTGGGCCACGGCGGACACTATAGGTAGAATAGTGCCCTTCCAAACCAATGTCTTTGCATGCTCTCCGCAGTCTGGCGTTGTATTTAGCATAGGTAAAAGAGAACAAGGGAGCATTCCCATGTCCTTTTGTGATGGATAGGTAGTCTCTGATAGCTCCAACTGAGCATAGGGTACTGATGACTGATCAGACCACTGGTATCCTATTCAAACTTTCTCTAAACTGGACGGTCTTGGAGGATCATATCCATCCCATTCGACATGAACTGTATGTCTCTAGCATGTAATGGATGTGGGGACTTCACAACATGACTAACTCTTAGTAAACATCTGAAGGAGAGGACAAGAGCTGTCCAGAGGTCCGCTGGATCCTTATAATTAAGTCTCTTATAAATAGCCAAGAGGCTTTGAGGCGTCAGAGGAAGGGCAGGCTTGGAAGACGCTCCCAGGAGTCTTTTAGCATCTCTTAGGGTGCTTTGGTTGAGCCAGGCTAATGGGTCAGGATGGTCGTAACCAAGGTGTTTCTGGAGGGACCACACACCCGAGACATATTGGGTAAGAGTCAGATAAGAAACCGAGGGTGTGAGGTGAGTAATAAATAAACACACCCCTTCTACTGACACTGGTAAGGGGCAGACGTCATAAAGTGAACAGAATGATAAGAATTGTATCCACTGTGATTTTTTGGTCAACAGCGTCCTGTCTGACCAGCACAGAGCTCTCACGCGGTGCTACTCCACACGTAAGGACGTGAGGCCTGCAACACATATTAAAGTCAGGGGTTAGGTCAGAACATATTATCACACAATAAGGATTCCTCAAGCATGACAGCGAATCAGCTAATATATTGTCTTCGGATTTAATCCAGGATGACGTGAGATGGATGTTATAAAATGTTGTGATCCAGCAGAATTCTCTCAGCCAACCCATGGTAGTGGGATTGGATTGATTCCCAGTTCTGATAGCGTGCTACACTTGTGTATTGTCAGTTGTAACTTTTACGACACAATCTCGCCATGATGTACAATTTCATTGTACTGTTACAACCACAGGCCATAATTCACCAGCATTTATATTGTCATTGTAGATGGGCTCTGCAGGGGCACAAGCATGGTGAGGGCAGGTGGATTGACATACATTCCAGAAGCCCCAGTGGTTGTCAGACTCACTGTACCCGCCAAAACCTGTAGATGAAGCATCGGTTATGACATCACAGAGCAAAGAAGACTGATCACTTTGATGTGTACTGCATATGTCAGGATTTGTCTGCTACAGGACATGTATGAAGGCACGTCAAATCAGATTGAGGCTCGCACACTTTGTATGTCAACTCCATTTGACATACGTAGCAAACACCTGTCACATATTCCTGGTTCATGCACCTCAGTGCCAGGTAATACTGCGTGAAAATTATGCAAGGGTCAACAGCAGTCAACAGCTGTGTACCAGTTAGGGAATATCATGGTGCCACATGCCTGCAACAATAAGGCTTATATCCCCATCTACATAACCTTTACTTGTCAGGGGAACTGCTATGCAGTCCATAAGACAAGGACCATAGCTAATCAAAGTAATAAAATAATGTAAGGACATCGAGGTAAAAGTGAGTCCACCTCTCACTTCTCTAGCACAATGAGCTAAAAAATCCCGCTGTCTGGTCTAGTAGTTTCCTGGAGCACCATTTCTTGTTCTTAATCAGAGAGATACACTGGAGCACTCTGTCCAACTTGTCCTCACCAATAGAAAGGGTCATGTTAACCGTATCAAAAATTAAACCCAGGTATTTGACTTACCGGCTAGGGGTAACTACCTTTTCGACAACTACATTGAAGCCTAATGACCGTTATACATTGTGTAAAGTGTCCTGATCAGACTGGCACTGATGTTCAGAACCGAAAATGACAATGAAATTTTCTAGATAATTTATACATGTGCTTACACCGTCTGTATTAGGACATTTCACCACAAAGTCACTGATCTGAGTGAAGATCTAAAACAGATACATAAGTCTGTGTTCCAGCTGGCTCCATCACCAAGATCCCATTGGAATCCTTGGAACGGTCTATTTGAGTGTAACAGATTATATGGACTGGAGATATTGGACACTGCACAAAACTCCTTGCCTTCTAATAGGTTTACAACATCATCTACAGTTTTGTAGTGGAACTTTTCTCAAGAGTCACTCATATACTTGTTAATATTGATATCATCAAGCGCTGAGCAATCCGTAATAGGTCTGATTTGATTACCCCCCCCCCCCCCCCAATGTGTGTACACATCTGGGTTTATTGACTTCTTGTCTGCTTTTTCCTGACAACAATTCTTTACTTATTTTTCCACCCATTTTTCTTCCAGAAATACTACTGGGTGGATAGAATTGTCATCGTTGAAAGGTGCACAATCAATCTCATTGCTAGCTAACATGTCATTTTCTACCACTAGTCAGACTGTCTTAGATGCGTCGTGTTTTTTACATGCAAACATGCCGTGTGCCAAAGAGGAACAGTATACACATTGGTGTTTATGTGCACAGCCGTCACATTTCTGACCTGAACTGAAGGTAAAACAACACCCATTCTCAGCACATATCTTTTTCCAACCGGTGAAGGGCCTGTCTTTTCATAAATACCAGTAGCTGCCATATTGGCAACATAGACCTTGTGCTTCCTAAGTCCCTTAGTATTTTCTCCACTGTCATGTACTTCATCGATTAACTGTGTGATTAAGGAGATTAACTTCTCCGATGTATCAATGGGGCGTGTTCACTCTCAGGAAGCAAGTGTAGAATATCAAACTTATTCTTCTTCTTTGCTCTAGCGCATACAAATAATTCCTAGAGGAAGGAACCTTCATCAAGTTCACCAATATCATTTCAAGGAGATTTACTGCTTTAAACTCCGACTCCTTTAGGACAGATCGATCACCTCAAGCACAATTGTACTTGTAGCTGCCATCTTGGTGCTGGACTGTAGCTGGCTCCTGCTTAGGAGGAGATTCCTGGAGGTTAATTCAAAACGTCCTGGGATCACAACCTCAGTGATCTTAGGAATTATTCTACCTTGTTCTATTAAGCGATCTTAAGATTAGACTGCATTCACATTTCCTAGCCAGCACTAGGATCGCATCGATCTTAGCCTCAGCCCTCCTACACTATTCCAAGAAGTACTGACTGGGCACAGGGGTAAGAGTCCTAAAATAAAGGAATAGCTGTGGAGCCACTCTTCTTTACAACAGTGTTTATACCATCGTTCCCCGTCCCAATATGGGCTAATAAAAGGGCACAGGGTGCAGTTGACCTCCGTATAGTATTTAGGAGTTGTTCCCATGAATGTATGATTTATGCTTGCCTATTAGAAGCATTGTGCCCTCCCCCCAGGACAAAGAGAGAGAAGGAAGAATTACCTTACAGTGCACTTAACGCATGAGTAGCCCTAAGAGCCCTCAAGGACACTCAGCAAACGTCCTCCCTCTCCTCTGTATGTATGCAGCAGGCTATTCACTCTTCGATCAGGAGTGTTCCCTGTAAGTGCTCTTGTACTCAGGTGAAACCACTATGCAATTCTTTCACTAAGATCGCAGTGATCTTAGTGCTGGAAAAGGAATAGTGAAGTGATCCCAGGACTTGCTATTCTTGACAGGCCTGCAACCACTGCATTAGATAGGGTAGACTTGCCAGGTCTTATGATATGTGCCTACACTAAGATCACTGGGGTTGTGATCCCAGGATGTTTTGAATTAAGCTCCTGTGATCTCTTGTCCAACACTATGTTCTTTATGAATTCCTGCAAATCACTCACAGTCTGTTTCAATGCCTTAGTGAAGTAAACTCCTGTTGAGAGAGTCTATCTCCTAGTCCGTCTTCTTCAACTTTTGTTCCAAGTCCTTAGCTTTGTTTGCATTGCAAATCGGGCATTCCTTGCAATTCCCATTATAGACTTGATTACACACTTTGCACACAGTCATTTTGACTGAAATATCATGGATTTACCTGTACCGTAAATCCCTGGTCACAAGCCGGCCCCGGTCATAAGCCGGGGGGTAAGTTCAGGAAAAAAAAAAGCTGGTTTTTGGGTCAAATGTTTACCATTTTCTCTTTATTCTATAGTAAAAAAAACCTGGCCATAAGTCGGGGGGACTTTGGAAAAAATTTAGAAACGGTTTGGGCCCAAAATAGAAAAAAAAATCCGGCTTATGACCGGGGATTTACGGTAGATCGGGAGGAATTACCAACAAGATCCCAAAAAAACAAATATGTGACCCATCCTAACAAGGTGGTACTGAAGTCGCATTTTTAGAGGCCTAGATATGGCCTTTTCAAGTGGTATAGTGTAATAAATACTAGATTTTTCAAAATTGATATTTTAGCATTTTTCTAACATATGGGTAGATATCTTTCAGAATCCCTGATTACTAAACCAAATTTAAGCTATAAATGTCCAAAAGACATAGCTTTAGCTTTCATGAATATATAGAATTACATAGGGATTATATAGCACTCATAAATCATTTTATGTTTAATATGTCCCTTATCCCAGTTTAATGAGTTTTTAATTGATCCGACTAAATTTACACGCAAAAGATCTGTAGAGGACCACCTCGTTAGATATGCAAGTGTTATATACCAAATGAAGGCTCTTGATGAGCTGTAAATGAATGTGCCAATGACTAAACATTTTGTATGTGTGAGTTCCGAACCATTTTGTTAGGATGGGTCACATATGGTGAAGTGGACTACACAAGGAACAATGGAAGTGTGGAATGAGTGGGAACCCACCGATAGTATACATGGAATGGTGGTGGATCCCGCTATGGTGTAGTAGTAGAACTAATGGTTGATGCTCATGAATATATATCCCGGCAATTTTTCTTTTAAGGGTCTCACCTTTCAAGCAAGGTAGATGCATTAAAAGTGTGTTAAAACAACCTCTCTTTGAGCTCAGCCTTTGCCTAAAGTATGCTAGATTAAACGTTTTTTGTATAATGACAGTTTATGACCTGAATATAAGGTGAACTATCTATTTTAATAAGTAGGTGATGCCTTTATTTTTCTATGAGACATTAAATGAAGGTCTTTTAGGTGTAAGATCCGGCAAGTACATTGTCCACACCATTTTTTGGGCCATATATTGCAATACAGACAAGAAAGTAAAAGGGATATCTCTTAAATAATTGGTATAGCTAATATGTTCATAGAGAAGGAATAACTGGTAATTTTGCAAGGATTTTCCACTTAAATTAAACAAAGTATGGTCATGTTGCCGGATCTTACATTGCCCTAAATTTATAGATACTTGTAATAATCCTAAAAAAAATCTAAATAAATGCTTTCAGCCATGTCCAATATTTTTTTGTCCCTGTCATCTAACAACCTAACATAGCTAAGTAAAACAGATACTGATCCCTTAACTTGAGTGTAAGTTGACCTAGAACTGGATGAAACATGAAAAATTGGTATGTGACATCGTGAAAAGTCCAGATTTTTGTGATTTTTACTGATAAAATCACTATATTATATACCCTCTAAATCTGGAAATTAAAAAAGCACTTTTAGATCTCCCTGTCTGTTATACACCTGTAACTTCTAAATTAGTCCATTTGACCTGAGGAATTTTCTAGAGAAGTGTGACAAAAGCAGCGAAAGTTGAGACCCCCCCAAAAAAAATTACCCATCCATATTGCCCCCTGGTGGTGACAACATAGAACACAATGTTCTTTTCACAGATATGTGTGGCCAGGTGAGGGAAAACATGCCTCCCGCGGGGAAATGGTGCAAAAAATACAGTTTTGTGAAAAAATAACCAAAGAAATGTAATGTTTTTGTCATAAAATTGGTTTTAGAGGGAATTTTTGAGCTCTGTTTTCGGTTCTGGGTTCCTGAGGGAATTTCCAAAAAGGTTTGTGGTAAATATTCACAAATAAATTGCATTATCTACCAATTTTCTATGTTTTCATAGCAACCAAAATTCCAAAAAATGGAACATTTTCAGTGCAGATGGAATGATTTTAAGCATACCACTGGATTCCTTATAAAAAAATTGGTCCAAAGCTTTCTTTAGCATAGTTGTCAGTGATTTACCCATGAACTGCCCCAAAACCAGTACTAAAAATCCCCACCCCCCAGGAGGCACGTTCTCCCCCATTGGGCCACATGTCACTATTTTCACCAAGATTCCTTGCATCACTGCACTGCCACCTGGGTTCTGGGTTCCTGAGGGAACTTCCAAAAAGGTTTGTGTTAAATATTCACAAATAAATTGCCTTATCTACCAATTTTCTATGTTTCCATGGCAACCAAAATTCCAAAAATGGGAAATTTTCAGTGCAGATAAAATGATTTTAAGCATACCACTGGATTCCTTATCAAAGATTGGTCCAAAGCTTTCTTTAGCATATTTGTCAGTGATTTACCCATGAACTGCCCCAAAACCAGTACTAAAAATCTCCCCCCCCCCCACGGAGGCGTGTTCTCCCCCCTTGGGCCACATGTCATTATTGTCACCAAGATTCCTTGCATCACTGCACTGCCACCTGAAGCTTCTTGTAAAAGCTACACCGGCTCCCTGTTTTATAATAAGTGGTAGATAAACAACGAGTTTGGTCACTGCATTCACGATATAGACAACAGGCTGTCATACAGCCTGTTTTCTATATACTGTCTACACTGCCCAACGAGGTGTTTATCGCACTTATGCCACACTTGTCATCCACTAAAACCATTCACAAACTGGGTAATGAGGGAAGGTGTATGTGCTTAGTGGACCACATCAACTTACAGCAGATATATACGCAATATATTACCTGTGCTTTTCCATTGTCTTCCTACCAAAGTGTGGTATAACAATCGGAATATTTTCCCAGAAATGGCCATATTAACAATCTTCCCCCCATTCTTGCTATTGTCAATGGACCATTCTGGGTATTATAATTATTTTTCATATTTACTAAATTCTTCGCCATATAAAACCTGAGCTCTGCCCATGATCCACACTCAATAATCTCCTGTATTCCTCAATAGGAACCAGGATCCATTACTCATCACAAACACACTTCCTCGATGACACTCTGTGACATAAGGTACAAGGATGTAATAACATTCCAACCTTATCTACGCATACACAGTGTAACTGGAGGAAGTGCGATCCACCTGTGGTGCCATATTTGGAATGAGAGAACATTTCACAATCTCCTCTCAATCCTCATCAACATGACTAACACACAGGTGGCAATCTCTCCCTATGACGTGTGTCCCTATTTCATTGAGCCACGTGTATAGAATATCTCACAACACTGTGAGCTGCTCAAGTCTTTCATATAAAAGGCAGCTTGAGCAGCTCCCAGTCATCTCTCCCAACTTACACCTTACACCTATACCTAGAACCTACGACAGGTTGAGCTATAGGATCAGAGGCAGAGCTTAGATCTTGGCGAGTGTTATCATTGTTACCACCTTTATGAAACACTCATGTCAGCTATGCAATAAAAGGATCAACTGAACTTCCCTGGATTCCGTGTACATTCACTTCACCACATGTAACCGTCCGTTGCCACTATACTAAAATTGATTTGCTTTTTTTTTTGGTTTAATTTGCTGATAAACATGAACCCACAAGATTAAAGAATAGACAAATGCCTACAAACTGACGTTTTCATTTGAGCTAAGTGCTGTATAATAAGGGAGTAAATGTACCATTTAATGTAAATACAAGTAAAAAAATGGTGCAGTGGTTTCAGCATCCCACCTTTGACCCCAATACTGTATGTACAGGTAGGTGTCATGGTCCACTGACCAGGGCTCTGATTGGCCCATACACCTGTGGAGGTGAATGTCATGGTCCAGTGCACACACAAGGGTACTAAGATCCAAGTACATCCTAAGACTGTTCAGGGTATCAGAATCCTAGTACAGACTAAAATCAGACTGTTGTACTATGATCCCAACAAGATATACCCATCCCCAACCTGGTGACTACTAGATGCAGGTTTGTGGAGTTACTAGATTTGAAGGGGGTCTAGCTGTACATTCTTGGGAAATACCATCTAGGGCTCAGATTTAATAGTGACCCAAGTAGTCCCTAGGACTAGCACAGGACTTTGAAGCTGAAACTTCTCAAACTACAGGGTGCCAATGTAGTTTTTACAAGAGTCCCCAATTGCCAGTGTGGTGGCAAAAGGAATCTCAGTCAAAATAACATCTCTGTGAAAATAACAACAGATATCTGGCAACTTTGGGATGAGGAATCCTTAGTTACAGTGTAAAATCTTACAGCATTATCAGAACAGTTATACTTTATGAAACTGTTTCCTGTCATATCCAAGTGCACGCTAGAAGCAGCAACATCCACCACCAAAGAGTGTTGAAACAAATCCATGACAAATAAATGAAGTGATGTAAAGAACTCAAGATCTGGAAAGGACTCAGGGATTCATGACTTTGAAATGAAAGTCTTGATAGTTGACGATGCACTGTGATAGATGTACTATCTATTAACCATGTTCCCAGAATAATTTCTTTATCAATATAGCTTCATCCTCTACCTATGTCTATATTCCATTATTTGTGTCTAATAGTCAACCACTCCATGTGTTATTGGGCTAAAAGCCATGTCCATTACTCTATCATTGACTTTCATTGATAATCACCTCATAATGATTTGTTATTGGTTTTCAGGATGGCTTAATAATGACAAATAGTTACAATTCAAGATGCAAAATGAAGTATTTGAATGTCCACTAACCCCTTGCCCTTTT
Source organism: Acholoe squamosa (assembly GCA_949317995.1). Lineage (NCBI taxonomy): Eukaryota > Metazoa > Annelida > Polychaeta > Phyllodocida > Polynoidae > Acholoe > Acholoe squamosa. Next base: position 71,885,436 of record OX439041.1, read on the forward strand.
AGGGGATGTATGTAGGGCATATTTAGACTCGTGCAGAATAGATTAACCTACATTTGGTTGGTATTCCATATTGTCGGTGATTGAACTACAACCCATCAAGACAAGACTTGTATTTTACCAAAAGTTGTTGGCCCGACATTGGTCATTTAGACTTCATGCCAGTAAAATAGCCGTTTAAGATACGCTACTAATGAGAACCATACCATTGCACTATTGTCTTTGCTTTGGTCTCCTTTTCAAAAAAAAAGAAATAGATATTGCAATATTGATTTAGAGAACATGACATTCATCTGAATTTATATTATTTTGTCGCTCTATTCTGCTCTCCAGTTTCAAATTCTGAACACAACCACTTGAAACTTTTAGGACTGTTGGAATGACTGGAACAGCTGTAATGAAGAGCCCTAGGGAGTAAACAGGTGCTTCCTATCCCATTCAAAAGGTGGGGTACTTCATTAGGCAAGGGATGAGGGCATATTAAAAAGAGACCAATTAATCTTAACACAGTCAGTGCAGTAGTATGGATTTAGTTGGATTCTAATGGTGCGCCTAGCCATTATGTTCATTCATTCTATGATAGTGTTATAACGATTCTTATAAATGATGCAAAGTTGCTCAATAGTTACCTTGCAGTGTTGTGCCAACAAATGTTTACAGTGCACTTGTCCCTAAGTGGTGTATCTATCTGTATTATAATGCTATATGCCTGTATGTAGTATATGAGATGTCTCACAGGTACAATACAGCTTAATCTAAATCAGCGTGCCTTTCTTCTAGTCCTTACATCAATTAACTTTGCAATATTACACGAGATAGGGCTCAAAATGTGCTTGTAATAGATATTTCTGGCCTGTGTTGTCCATATTGGACTTTTTGAAAAAGAGTCAAAATTTAGTTGTTTCAGTCAAGGGATATGTACATAATAAGCCAAGGGTTCCCAATAATTGGATCAATCGCAATGTTTCAGGAGTGTGTGAGTAAAAATTGTTTCACTCCACCTGTACAGGTTAGGTCACATTCTTAGTATGAAAATCCCATTACACATCACTTTGGTAGATAAATGCTTTTATCCGTGCCTACACTTGCGGGTAGAGGATAGGAGATGGGTTAGGCATCCCAATGGATGTCTGTAAAGGCCAGTGCCTTTAAACTCCATCAATATCGAGATTGTTTAGGTGCCAATACAGTACCATCTGCATGATATAGTAAACATGGAAAACAGTAGGATAATGCTGAGGTGTTTAATTTAATTCCACATACATACTTTATTTAAATGGCAATTATAGGGAAGCTAAAGCCATCTTCAGAGTGAGTGCATCATCCTTCTATAACTAAAATCTTGTATTGATCAGTGATGGAAGTTCTGCTATGTTTTACTTCAAGTCAAATGGGAACAAACCTGCCATCTGAATTTTCAATATCCTATTCTGTGAATTATGAATGCTCAACTGTACAATTTTATTCCCAGTTTAATTGCCTGTGTTTTTTTGGTTTCATTTTGTTTTGTGTAGAAGGAAGCTAAACCTAAAAATCCGTATGTCTGAAGGCAACATTGGTAAATAGAAGACCGGCATGAACCTGTGAATCTGTAAATTATGAACGCTCAACTCTACGGTTTTATTCTTGGTCTAATTGCATTTTTTTTGTGTTACACATTCTCCGAGATGGAAACTAAACCTGAGGATGTCTAAAGGCAACGTTGGTAACCAGAAGACATGATCATGAGCATTTTGATATTGCACAAGCCTTAATACTTCACTTATATAGCATATCTTACACACTGAAAACCATTCAGATCTTTAAACTCGTCAGATTGAGGACCTATAGTCATCAGAAGAGGTACAGACAGGGGGCAGCACCTTACAGTGACTGAAATCCCTCAGTCTACCTCTCGCCAGTATGAGTCTATAGAATCCTGTTGACAATATGTAACAAACTCACAAGGTGGCAGGTATGTGCCACTCATGTTTAATTATCAGGCCTTCAGTTTTCACCTAAAGGTCTTCACCGCTGAGGACTTTAGGTGCTTAAGTTGAGGATACCCAAATCTACAGCTTTGGGTAGTCAGATTGATGACCCAAGGTAGTCAGTACCAAGGTTCTCACTCTAACATCATTATGTAATCAGTTTGACTACCATGGCCAAGTGTATTAACCTAAACTCATCAGGTTGACTACCCTGGGTGCTCAATCTGATGAGCTAAGGTTGTAGATTTGGGTATCGTCAGTCTGACGACCTTGGGGCTTTCAGTGCATGTATGGCACACTCTGAGTTGATGCCAAACCTAAATTCTCATGAGGCGAAGCCGAGTTAGGTAACTCTCAGTCAGATCCCCTAGGAGTGAACCTTTGTATTTATTCAATGTTATTTTGATAGATATTTGCATATTTTGATAAATATTTTCATAACATTTGTACACCCAGAAAAGTATATTTCAACATAATTATGACCAGTTTGGGCACTATTAGAGGCAGTCAGTACAAGGGCAAGAGAATTCCAAGGGGGGTGGAATATGAAGCTCTAAAGTTAAGCCTATATGGGGCTGCAATATTCCACCGTATTTACCATGAAATAAACGTCCTTACTTATAATTTGTTATTACCTCTACACAAGATATCAATAGTAGCAGCAGGAAGAAAGAAGCGCATTCTGGTAAGCTCTCCAGGGACAAAACAGTGATATAAATACTGGTAGATTCTAAATTGCATTTCCGTTCATCTCTTTTACCCAAAATCAAAGAAAGGTGCATTAGCAAATTTTAACCCTCCTGCAGGGCTGCCTAAAATATTCCAATATCACTTAACAGGAGTCCTTTTATGTTTTTTGTGAAATGGGGTAGTGAGAATCTATAGATGCAGTTGACTTATCAAGGACAATAGTTAGTAGACACTGTCAAGAGGACTTAAATAATCATTTATATAATGTTGCTTGATATTCTGTAAATCCAATCTAGAATCCCAAATTCAAAAGGGCTGACTCAGTTTGCTGATCCAATTTCCAATCTGAAAGCGAAATACTTGGTTTTATAATGAGAGCAAAGTTGTTATGGATTGTTTTGGAAACCTACTCTGTTAACTGCTGCTTCCGATAACACTCAATATCTGAGCGTGCTTAATAGCATCCCTATGAGGAGATTGCTGTGGAGTGAGGATGATTCATTTTGAAAACAAGACACCAGGCATTTATGGTTGCCCTAGTCGATGAAGATTTCTAATCTTAATGAAGGTTTCTACTGTTACATCGGTTCACTCTCTCCATTTTCAGAAGTTTATCTGGAGAATTGTGGATTGTATAAATGTCTCATTAGTGATTTGCTTGCTGTTGCTGTCCTTAGGCATTATGGTGAAAATATGGGCACATGCTATTCAATCACAGAACAACAACTTAGGGTGACCTTTCAGAGAAGTTGATGATAACTATTTTGAGGTCAAGTTAATGAGAATGCAGCGATTTATTGGCAAGCCTGTTATGTAATACACATCATTTTAAAGATAAAGTTCTGTCGTGCAAATCTCTTCATATACACTGTTTTCATATCTGAACACTACAAATCTAGTTATGAATATTAAAATAGAATTAACCTAAATGCAGATTTACCCCTGAAAAGTTATGCTTTTTTCCTGCATTGGTCAATAGGCACATTGAATATTCAATGTGGTCTATTGTCCTTGCCATAACAATGGCTGGTTCAGTGTCATTGGGCTGCCCATCTTACTTGATGAACAAGTTTTCTTTTCACCTATCCGTTCACCTATCCCCTTGAAGGACCTCCATATCCCCAACTAGTTAACTTCTGGGCTACATTACACACCCGAAGGTTCCTGTTTCTGTGTCGGTGTAATTGACTAATCCTGAAAGGTTACTGTCAGACACTGGATCAATGGATGCCTTCATTTCAAATCTAATCAACCTCTTTGGATCAAAAGTGAGTTTAAGATGGTTAAATATACAGCTAGATGTGCATGTAAAACAACACTCAAGAATATGCTAGAAGTGGTGACTTTCTAACATACCTCTTCATATGGCAATATGTGCACGTGGAGCAATGCTTATAAAAAGGTTATTCCTTACACCACATACTTCAATTCTCACTGGTGATTTTTTTCAGTGTGCCCCCTGGCAGAGCTATATTTCTCCTCATGCACTGATCAGTGTGGAAGGAAAAATGATAGGTGGTAACAATGATGACATATTCCCTATGAACACTAAGTCACTGGCACCATGCCTGACAAACTGCCTTTGGTTAAAGCAATGGGATTTTTCATCAGTGGTTATATTTATTGTCATAACAATTCCTTCTTGGCTGCGTCATTCTGACGATTCCAGGTTTTGTCTCTTCATTCAATATTTACCCTGTAATATGTCACTGTCACAATTCTACTTCATAGTGACACAGAAGAGATGAGAAAGTCTGTCATTAAAGATGTATTGATGCCTAAGATCTCTTGTTAGCTTTTCCGGTTTCTATCGGTACACACCAAGTTTTTCTAAGGAGCCAACAGCAGGAAGAGGACATAATCACTTATTTTAGTTGTACTAAGACACTAGAAAGTCACTATACAGGAGGTGCATTAATTATGGATTTAATTTAACCCCTTAGGGTATGAAAACTTTATTCATCAAGATATCATGCCTGTCGTGTTAGCAATTTTGCTGTTGTACAGCATGATTTTATTTTTACTGTATAATGAAAGTGGGCTAACCCTGAGGAAATATTTCATCCTTGAGGCATTGTGCGAACAATTATCAACAATGTGTAACTAAGAAGCAGATGAAGCCATACACCTGGCCTCTTATAAAGTGAGAGGCAAGGCCGTCCTTCATATGAAGGTGTGATGGTTGGTGATAACATGTGAAGGCTATGGGGTTAATGTTACATGAGGACACAACAGAGGGTAATGTTACCCTTTAAAGGCTACTAAGTTATTTCATATCTCATCCGAATTGGTTGTCATGTTTAATAAATGCAGACTTGATGAGTTCCCATTCATGCATGATAAATATTTGAATAGATCCTGAGATGTTCTATGCTTCCAAACAAATTCAGGACAGAGTATTATAATCTTCCTTGTCATTGAACTTGAATGTCAGGTTTCAGCCAACAATGTTAATTGAATACCTGAAAACATGATGTTGGTGCAAAAGGAATAGCATGGGTAGTGTTCATTGCCAATCCGTCCTCATGAATGCTATGGTTCTATTCTGCTATCAGGTTCTTAATTATTACAAAAAACAAATTGACACTTAGTCAATAATTTTCATTTTTTTCATTTGTGTAAAGAAAAATCCCTGTATTCGGTATAGAGTATGTAATTTGTGGTATGGCCACAACTAAGGCGTTCAATAAACCTAGCTTTGATTAACTAGCAACTTATTACTGTAAACATACATATTTCGCATGTATTAATTTTCAAGGATTTGCATTAAAATGCATTTTCGCGTGTATCTAAATTCACGAATTTCCAATTTTCTTAACCCCCCAGCCTGTCTGAACAAGATACAACCCCCCTCAACCCTGTACCCACCAGTAACCTATATGCTCAGAGTTTGCTGGTGAAAAAGTATCTATTTTCATGTGTAATATTACTGTATACATATTTTATCAACACATGTATTTTCTTTTGTGGGTTGGAACTTAGGTTATCCCCTTGGTACCATACCAGGGCAGGGACAGGGATATGTCAACATTTCCCCCCCCCCTAAAAATATTGGACTACCTGTATTGGAGGGGATAAATATTTACTATGTACTTCACTTCATGTAACTTCATGTTCATGTAGTTAGCCAAAGTATAATTTTGCATATTCTAATGTATATTTAATCTGTACAAAAGGTATGTGGTGTCTGCTGGAGGCCTATACTTTGAATGACCCATGTGCTCAGTTATTTAGGACAATTGAAATTATTTGGACGAATTTCACTATTTACAACTTTGTTTATCTAATTCCATGAACCCTTTTCAGGGAAATTAAATGAGAACAACCTGCCCATCTGAATTCTCAATTTTCCATTTCATGAATGGTGAATAAGCACTGATACCAGCACAAATGAAAAGGCAATTGTCTGATATTTCAGGATTTCAGGTAACGGTAGCAGGAAGTGTCTACCCTGATGGATCTCTCATTCACATTGCTCTTACACAAATTTATGGTGGTACATTATTAAAATTACAACAAAATGCCTCAGAAAAGTTTAATCTTGGGTTCCTCAGGTTTGATCGTGCCATCATAGATTCATTTGGCTTTCAACATTCCTCATCTAGAGTTTCAAATCAGAAAGTCATGGCTAGGATTACATAACGAATTTCCAATCAGATTTCTAAATCTATATGCGATTTTAGAATGAGAGCTGAGGTGTTGTGGATTATGATGGAGAAATTATCTCTAGCTTCCTGGAGCGTATTGCACTCAATAATTATCTGCACTGTAAAAATAAAATAAACGTATCTTAGAAATAACAATGGAATCCTCGTCCCAATGTTGCCAGAGATCTACTGAATTAAACACAATGACCACTTATTCGAAGTTCATCAGCAGAATGTATAAATGCCACACTATCAGGGCTGCTTTCATCATATGTGGAAAGGGTGCATGCCATCACATTGAATGCATTGTATTATCCATAAGGTAATGATCAAACCTCATTGCTACGGAGCATCTCATAATATACAGGAGGATGTACGATGAATGAGTTATGTTTAATGGTCAAGTGTTTTTACTGATAAACATGTTTATTTCTCTCCCTTTCACCAGGCTTCTCCTGTGCACTGGGTTCTGTGTCCCCCTTCTAAACTTTTAAAAGACATGTAACACACCTGCAGCTTCCTATTTAGGTGCTTTCTTAAATTCGACATGGGACATGATAGGCTCTTAGAGGTGACATGGGCCATGACCATTTTTTTAAATCAACATTTGACATGTGGGACCCCCCATCCAAACCCCCTTGTTTCATAAGGCTACATATATAATATAAGTAACACAGCTGGGGGAATGTTTGTAATTTCTATCGTCTCCCCCAATTGTTTACAATTGGACAGACCCCTAATGTCTTACTTGTTTATGAAAAGATGGGCCTTCAGAGCGGTACTGAGTAGATTTAACTGCACTACTTGTTTCTCATGAGAACCTGTCCAGTGCTGTAGTGTGTTTATATATATGTCTGGTGTGCTTCACAAAACTACCTCATACACTGTAAAAAAAAATAATGCGGTCAAAATAATAACATCCATATATCCATATATCATGCCTGTTGCATCTGTCAATCTAGATGAAAACTTCCCCCCCAGCATGATATTCAGTCCCACAGTTCAGTTTATCATCTTGACAGGACCAAACACCTCAAGATTTTCAGGAAAGATAACAAGAATTTGTTTTAATCATCCAACGCTTCGAACCTCAACAAAGAGTGATGCTTTATTTCAGGCTATTAATAATTATCCGTTTTGCAAGCTGTAAAAGCCAACATATATATAGCCCGGCCACTATTACAGCAAGACATTCTATCCTGTAGTATTGCAAGAGGTGGTAGAATTATTTGCGCGCTTGAAATTTGTATAAATTTTTGCTCCTTGTGACCATAATGGATTACTTGGAAAGAAAATCATGTTTCTTTCATAGGGAGGATGTGCAGATAATAAGGGAAGGGTTCAGAATAAATATCTAATCAATTGCAATGTTTCAGGAGAATGATAGTAATGGTTGCTTCATCATATTTCCTTAGGTCACATTCTTCATATCAAAAATTACATTATGCATTACTTTGGTAGATGAACACTTTTATCCATGCTGACACATGTGGGTAGAGTATATGAGATGGGCTAGGATTCACAATGTTTATAGATGCCTGCAAAGGCCAGTGCTTTTAAACTGCATCAATATCGAGATTGTTTAGATGACAAGATTACATTACTATCTGCCAGATATAGTAGACATTGAAAACATCTCAGGTTTTCATTATGATGATGCTGGGGGATGAATTTAATTCCACATACATGTATTATTTACATGGCAATGATAGGGAAGAAAAAGTTCATCATCATTATATAGCTAACATCTTGTATTGATCATTGATGGAAGTTCTGCTGTGCTTTCCCTCAAGTCAATAGGGAACAAACCTGCCATCTGAATTTTCAATATCATATTCTGTGAATTATGAATGCTCAACTGTACAATTTTATTCCCAGTTTAATTGCCTGTGTTTTTTTTTTTTTTGGTTTCATTTCGTTTTGTGTAACACATCTTCTCAGAAGGAAGCTAAACCTAAAAATCCGTATGTCTGAAGGCAACATTAGTAAATAGAAGACCGGCATGACCCCAGGAAGTTCCCATATATGGCATATCTCACATGAATTGCACACTCTAATGCCAAGAGAGCATTTCTCAAGATTGCACACAACCGGGGCCCTTGATGGGGGGTCCCCAATGTCCTATGTCGATTTTAAGAAATGATCATATTATGATATACCATTTTATTATTCCATAAATTCTAACATATTATTGTATTAATCAAGGAATATCTATGAAATTAATACATAGGTTGGTTCTAAGAGCTATAAGAGCGCTCAAACTTTGTATAAGAGCGTTCATGCCCCACTGGACACCAGCCACAGTCAGTTAGACAGAGTTTATGACATCAAAGGCTCCGACCTAATGGTTCACTGCACAATATAATAAGAATAAGGGTCTCAGTGTGCGACCTCAGGGTTCAATGCACAAATTAATAACTTGTAAGTGAATGCAACCGGCCGTCACGGGTGCCTGAGCACCGCTGACGCCGTCATGAGTGTCTGAGCACTCTAATAACTGAACAATGGGTTACATAAGCACGACGCCATAACCGTCCGGTCGCTCTAGCGTCGCTCCTGAGCAAGCTAGGTCAAAAATCAAAGCATTTATGGAAAGCCCATAATTAGACGGTCAAAATGAGCCCAAGATCAAGGCGGAACTCCCATTATTAAGGAAGTTATGCTATGGAGACTGAAAGGAGCTCCGAGTGCACTACAGACAAACCGGCGTGAGTTACGCACCTATCCAGTGGGCATTATAAATTTGGCATATTCAACTCCGCGCATGCCCAAAATGGCGGTTATACACGCATAAACGATTGAGTTATGAGGGTTTGAAGATGCAGAACTGACCAAGAAAATGGGGGGCATAGCGGCGTCCATGGGGGTCCTTTGTCCCCCTGTGACACATGAAAGACACCCCTCAAACAATTGTAGAGTTAGGCAGATGCTGCTGGCTCCAGTCAGTCTGGAGGTGCTTTTCCAAGATTTGCTACAAATAGCCTGTCTGCACCTTCAGGAGGACAGATCACCAAGAACCGCTCTAGAGGTAACATCTCCAGTCATCTCCTGCTACCTGCTATACCACTGCACTATGGTGAAACTATGCTAGACAGGCATTGGTTTCCTACCATTAGTGGCCAGGGGCTATCTTCTTCAAGACTTCCACCAGAGGGTAAAGTTATTCATTATTACATTATTCCTCTAAACAGCAGGTCAGGAGCTAGGTGTGGGAACCCACCTAGAAATATGCTGGACACTGTATTATTAATACCTCACAGGTGGAGTGGAACTGAACATTGTACTTTATAAATTACTGTATGTTTACTGTATGTACAAATTACCTACATACTAACTACTGTATGATTGATATTTCTTACATGTTGCCTAAAGCTGAATAAACCAGTGACAACTGGAAATAACACTATTTATAAGAGCCTTGAGATAATTACACTATATACCACTAGTCTTATGATATTTCTCATATGACAACTTGATCATGCCAATCACTAGTATGACAAAGTGGTGGAGAACATCCTACTAAGATCCCATCTCTCACAGGCTCATAAAAATTAAAGCTGGTACCGCAACTAAGAACAATCATGCACACAGTAAATTAAAGCTGGTACCGCATACACACAGTAAGACCCACTCCACCCACCCAGTGACCTTGACCTTGACACCATGCCCACCAAGGTCACCAGTGAGATCTCCCACATACCAGTGAGATCTCCCACACATCAGTAAGATCTCCCACACATCAATGAGATCTCCCACACATCAGTGAGATCCCACACACATCAATGAGATCTCCCACACATCAATGAGATCTCTCACACAACAGTAAGATCTCCCATATATCAGTGAGGTCTCCCAAAACGTCAGTAAGGTCTCCCTACACGTCAGTGAGGTCTCCCAAACATCAGTGAGGTCTCCCAAACGTCAGTGAGGTCTCCCACACGTCAGTGAGGTCTCCCACACATCAGTGAGGTCTCCCAAACGTCAGTGAGGTCTCCCACACGTCAGTGAGGTCTCCCACACGTCAGAGAGGTCTCCCACACGTCAGAGAGGTCTCCCACACATCAGTGAGGTCTCCCACACGTCAGTGAGGTCTCCCACACGTCAGTGAGGTCTCCCACACGCCAGTGAGGTCCACCACACACATCAAGGCCTTATCAGTCAAGCTGGCAGAACAACACACAAAGACCTTACGTAGTCAGGGGCCTGTTGAAGAGGTCTCCCTCCCACCAAGATCTAGGAGGCCCACAGGAGGCAAACCAGCCTCCAATACAACAGACCCACACTCAGTAGACCCCACACCTCCCACCCTGTCTACTCAGGGAACAACCAGTTCTCAGGGATCCAACATTTCCCAGGGATCTCTACAGGACGCTCAACTCACGCTATCTACCTCAGGGGAAGAAGGATCTGCCTCAGGGGGTGGATCCACACCCTCATCTAGATCCTCCACCCCAGCTCCAGCCTTTGACAGCCACTCCTCCAGAGACACCTCCCCCACACCCTCCATCATGGACACCGATGAAGGCCCCCAACCTAATCAGACAGCTGAGAAGATAAGGGTCTATGAGAAGGCCATCCAAGATGCAGTTACTGCCCTAGAGACCAACAAGTCCCAGCAGGAGGAAAGGGAGAGGATCCTCAACCAACAACTGGCAGAGAGGAATGCAGCAATAGATGCTCAACAGAAGGCCATAGAAGATCAGCGGAAGTCCCTAGAGAGACAACAACAACAGATAGCAGATCTCATGAAGATGGTATCATCCCAGACCCTACAACCTCCCACACCTGCCATCACACCTGTTGTCACACCATCTGCCTCTGGATCCAAAGATGACATCATAATCTCCATGGTGTCCAACATGACCAAACTCATAGACAGAAAACAACAGGATGACAGAAAGATCAGGCTACATGAGGTAACAAAACCCAAAACCTTTTCACACCCATCACCACTCATGTCAACAGCATTATTTATTGATCACAAATTCCCAGAATACCTGAAGGATAAGTACAAAGTGACAGACAGTGACACCATGGTAACATATTTACCCAAGTACCTCGAAGGACAAGCACTAGCTTGGTTTGAATCCTTCAGGGAGAGTGCCACACCTGATATGTTGACATGGACCAATGTAGTGAATAAATTAAAAGAGTATTTTGCTACTCGAGACAATATAATCTCAAGGACTGCACTCCGTGCACAAAAAGTAGATGAACCTGTCCTAGACTATGCATGCCATCTCAGGAAAGTGTGTAATGCCCAACGCCAGAGTGATGAAATCCTAAGCAAGGCATTTACCCAAGGCATGAGGCCCTGGATCTCTGTAGCTCTTGAGAACAAGAAAATAGACTCTTTTGACCAAGCCCTAGACCTAGCCCTAGAGGTTGAGACCCAAGAGAGATCTAGGAAGGTAAGGGATGCAGAGTCAAACCCACAGCCTACTAACAAAAAGGTCCAGGACATCAGCACTAGTGCAGATGAAGATGTTAACCTAATGTCTAGTGCCCATGTAAGGCAACAGGAGGCTAAGGTTGCATCAAGAGACCCTACCGGTAGATACAGAGGAAATAACTATGACCCCAACTACCAATCCAATAGAGGTAGAGGTAGAGGGGGCAACAACAACAACAACCGGGGGGGTCACAACAGTAGGAAAGACAACAGCTCCTCCAACTCCAACAATGGTAACTCTTCATACAGTGATAGGAGAGACAGAACCCCAAGTAATGGCAGATCCTATAATAATCAAGGATCCAACAGTAGGAGCCAGAGTCCACATAGGAACTACAACTCTGGATCCTACAACAACTCTGGATCCTACAACAACAGCCAGGGTTCAAACAACTCTGGATCCTATAATCAAGGATCCAACAGTAGGAGCCAGAGTCCACATAGGAACTACAACAGTGGATCCTACAACAACAATGGCGCCTACAACAACCAGAGAGCCAATAACTCCGGTCAATACAGCAACTCTGGTCAATATAACCAGGGTTCCAACTCACGCTGGGAGGATTACAAACCTGACACAAGAGGTTACCAGGGGAACCAACAAAGTAACCCCCAAATACCACCTCATGTGATGGATCAAATCTCCAAACTCCTGGTGACAAGCATCTCAACCACCCCACAGAACCAGGAAAACTAGGATGTCACAGTGCCGATGGGCCAGTGCACTGTGACACCCCAAATACAAACAATCAATCAGGATTAACAAAGATCCAACCAGAGACAATTGCTAGTGCCAATCTACCGTCTAACAGACAGAGACGTCCATCAGTGATACACATCACCCCACCAGATTCATCATCAAAGGATACAGGTGAGAGTACCAAGCTTTCTATTGTACTTCTTCAAAATGGCTGTATCAATGCAAATCTATATGATGTTTCAGATGTACAATGTTTGGTTGATACAGGTGCTACTATCACCTGTGTCAGACAATCATTCCTCATGGATCTCCAAAAGAGATTCCATATCCAACTGAGGAAATCTAAAATCAACATCCACTTGGCAGATGGATCGGTGTGTCATGTTAGACATTCAGCTATGCTGAACTTTAGAATCCAAGGTGTCAGATTCCAATACCAATTTGCTGTAATACCCAACCTCACACAGCCCGTTGTACTCGGCACAGATTTCTTAAGCACTACAAAATCTCAAATCGAATTTAATGTTGATCCTGAACAAATTCTCAAACCCATTAGGGCAGTGAGGGATTTTACCATCCCTCCATTCTCTGAACTTGCAGTATTGGGTAAAGTCACATCTACTCAATCACTGCAAGGCAAAACTGGAGTAGTAGATAACCTCCAAAGAAATAACAATGCCCCATATCTAGTTCAAAGGGCAGCAGTAACCCCCAGGGAAAATAACAAACATCCCCTAGTGTTACTCAACACCAGCAGGCGCCCACATAAAATCAAAAAGGGTGCCATCATAGCTCTATTTCAGGAAGTCAAGGAATCTGATCTAGAAAAACCCCAACAGGTGTCAGACACTACCCCACACACTGATCAATCCATCTCAGCCATACGGCCTGAGGATGTAACTCAATTCAGTGACACAGACTCAGACTGTGAGTCCACATATGCTGACCCTGAACCCAACTCAATCAGACTCTCTGAAATAGCTGCTATACATAGTGAGGCACATGACCTCGAGCCAGAATTGGAAGAGAATGTTCCACCAAAATCTGTGCTCACATCCAAAGATCAGCATGATAGATTAGGATCACTGCTGACCAAGTATGATGATGTATTTGTAGGAAAAGATGGAGACATTGGTGCCACACACCTGTATACACACTCTATACATGTAAAACCTGAGGCAGTACCATGTCATTTCCTACCATATAGACAAACACCAGAAAAACAGGCCGCAATAGGGGAAGAGTGTGAAAGGCTAGTACAACAGGGCATTCTGAGAGAATGTGCCGAGGGCCCCTGGGCTTCCAGATCCTTTTTAGTACAAAAATCATCGGGAGGCCATAGGCTCGTCACAGATTTTCGTTATTTGAACCAGAACACGATAAATCAAGCCTTATCTACACCCCGGGCCGATGACACTCTAGACATGATAGGGTCACTCAGACCAAGAGTATTCAGTAAGCTAGATGCCCAGCAGGGATTTTTTCAAATTCCTATAAGACAGGAGGATCAGCATAAAACCGCATTCATAGCAAATGACAAAAAATATGTCTATGAAAGGATGCCGATGGGTTTAGCGACGGCACCGGCGGGATTCTGCCATCTAGTCACATTAATTCTGAACAAACTCAAGTACAAATGTGCCCTACCATACCTAGATGACATATTGGTATTATCACCATCAATCGAACAACACTTCCATGACCTGGAAGATGTGTTCAACAGCCTAAGAGTTGGTAAACTCAAACTGAAGAAATCAAAATGTGAATACTTCATAGACAGAATAGACTTCTTGGGAATGAGAGTCACACCCATGGGACTACAACCATCTCCCACAAAGGTGGAGTCAATCAAAACCTTCCCAACACCAAAATCAGTCAAAAATGTCCGATCCTTCACAGGCCTATGCCAATACTTCAAAAAGTTTATCAAAGGTTATGCCCAAATTGCTAGGCCATTATATGATCTACAGACACATCTCAAAGCATTTGTCTGGACAGAAGAGGCAGATAATGCTTTCAAAACATTAAAGCATGCCCTCTGTACCAATGCTCTTCTCAGATATCCAAACTATGAGAAAGAGTTCAGTTTGGCAACTGATGCTTCCAATGTGAGTTTAGGAGCTGTACTCTCACAGAGAGATAATGAAGGAGTGCTCAGACCAGTAGCCTTTGCAGGTAGAACCCTCTCAAAACATGAGAGAAATTACAATACCACAGAGAGAGAACTACTGGGAGTAGTGTATGGAGTATTACACTTCAGACACTATCTAGAGACCAGACACTTCCAATTATACACAGACCATGCAGCCCTAATCCCACTATTAACCAATACAGGACTCACACATAGATGGGCCAGATGGGCTCTAGACATACAACAATTTTCATTCACCATCCAACATGTGAAAGGTGATGATAACACACCACCAGATGCTATGTCTAGAAGAGAATACCCAGACTCTGGATCCATGACTAACCCTCCACCCCCACCAAGGAGAGTTAGAGCAGCCAGTAGAACCAAGTTTGCAAAAGTAACAAAGAAAGTACCATTCAAAAGGGATGATCCACCCAACACCATTGAAAGGCCAGAGACACCCATTAGGGGTATCTTGAAGCAATCTACACACTATGTGTTTTGCCACTGTGAGAGAGAATACTCACAACTCTTTCCAGATAATGACTTCGAGCCTATTGAATTCTCATCACTCAATCAAATGCTGAAGGCAACTCCTAAGGAGCCACCCTTCACCCCACCTGACTCAGATGATGAAGATCCAGAAGACACAATATATGCTATTACTCAAGCAACTTCTAAATCAGTCAGATTCTTTGAACCAATGCAGGGAGAGGAAACATCAAACCATTTGTGTCCTATGACCACACGCTCAAAGACTAGAGAAATGATTCAGGAGGGCACACCAAAACCCCCCACACAATCACAAACTATTCTAAATGAGAAAAAGGTCACAGGAAACAAACCTACCAAAACCCCACCTGCCAGGAAAAATGTCACAAAAGACACTGCTTCTACTAAGTCAAAGAACTCTGAGACAAAGAAGAATGACAAAAAGCAAATTGTGCCTTTAAAGAAAAAGGTTGCCACTCCCACCAAGGCGAGAATAGGCCCTCCAAAGGAGCCTACACACCAAAGCAAGAGTGACACACCCCAACAAAAGGCACAAGATAGGCCAATAGTCGATGAAAAAGAAAAAGAAAGAGACAGAATAAAACAACATGTGCTAGATATAAATCAACTACTGGATCAGATTCCCAACACATCCATCTCAGGTACAAACCTTGGCTTGGAACAAAGGAAAGACAAGGACCTATTGCCCCTCATACAATATCTTGAGGATGGGACCTAGCCTGCACCAAAAGCACAAGGAAATAGAATCATCAACCAAGGCCAGACATACACCTTGGTAAATGGTACATTAGTCCATATATGCCCCATAAACTGGAGAAAAACCAATACTGTACCACTTCAAATTGTTATACCACAGCAATGGGTAACAAGTACACTACAGTATTTCCATGACTCACCTACCGGCGGCCATCTTGGTTCCAGTAGGATGCTGTCAGCACTCCGACCTAAGGTATATTGGAAGTCTATGCTAGCAGACACAACAAAATATGTTTCCACCTGCCACACATGCCTCACAGCAAAAAGGCAAGTACACTCACACAAAACACCAATGACAGTGAGAGAGTACATGACTTCACCAATGAAGTTCCTAAACCTAGACGCGGTGGGACCACTTCCCACAACTGCCAGGGGAAACAAACATATACAGGTCTGCATAGATTATGCTACCAGATATGCAACAGCTTGGGCTACTACTGACTTAAAAGCTGAGACAACAGCAGCAGAGTTCTACAAGAATATAATTTGTCATCATGGAACACCAGCCACTCTTCAAACAGACAATGGGACATGTTATACAGGTGCAAAGTTCACAAAGTTAACTAAACACCTCAAGATCAAACATAAATTCTCCTCACCATACAGGCCACAATCAAATGGGCTTGTAGAGAGATTCAATGCTAGCATAGGCACAGCGCTCAGAGCATTCTGCTCAAAGCACCAAAACAATTGGGATTCATTTATTGAACCCATAACCTTTGCATTAAACAACACTGAATCCCAAACCACAGGATTCACCCCTTTCTTCCTACTCCATGGAAGAAACCCAGCCACCCCAATGGACTTAGGGCTGGGAATACAGGAAGACATATCCACAGTAGCAGACCATGTAGCTAACATGATAACAAATCATGATACCTCTAGGAGGAAAGCTATAGAAAGGGTCGCCAAGCTACAAAAGGAAAGAAAGGATAGATATGATAAGAAACTTACACCACAGGAAATCAAGGTCACCGACATGGTGTACCTAAACATACCAAGAATCCTGACCAACACAGAGTGTAAGAAACTTCAACCCCTTTTTATGGGACCATATGTTGTAGTAGATAGACCTAGTTTGACAAGTGCCAAACTCAAAAACTTGGACACCAATCTATTGGTGGCCAGACCAGTGCACATAGACAGACTGAAAAAGGTTGTGGCTGTCAGAAACAATGAATTTGCACACAGGCTTATTCCACATGAGGCCAAATACTACAGCAAAATTGTAAGGAACAAAAATGATATCACCCTTACAAGAGAAACCACAGGCATAGGCCCTATCAAGCCTAGGCCTGCACACCACATACTAAGAAAGACATCTAGGTGTGGTGCAGTTTCAAGAAATTAGAAACAAGATTGAGATACCAAAAGAACATAAGATTTTCAAAATATATTACAAATTCTCTTCATCCACACATAAGACATGTGTGACTGATAATGAATTACTATGTATATAAAGCCAATCAAATTTGTAAATATATCAGTAGGTTATTGCCTCTGAAAGGGTCAAAGACTGGGACCCCCCAAGTAAAGCAGACATGAAGTCTAAGAAGAGTAAGGGTAACACAATGGAGTGTCTAAAGCCTAATCCCCACATGAAAGAGCGCGCTATGCCAACACAGCAGTCTATAGAGATCAATTGACCTTATAAGCTACCCTCAGACAACTGTCTAGACGGTCATGAATGGCTGTCCTGGATGACAGGAGGAGCTAATTACCAGTACACAGACTACACAATAGACCCCACAGTTAGCAGACACTGGAGATTAATGCATTGTCTCCAGAGAAACAATACCAGGCCCACAATGGATGTGGGTAGGGTAGGCTACATAAGAAGCACTGTGGACCATAGCCCACCATCAGTCTTCATCCAGCTGCAGTCTGGAATACAAGTCTACAGGACTCCACTTGGGAATTAGCCAGCCCACTTCTCCATTAGGAGAGACTGCACTAGGATAAAGAACACACCTACTTCACCTTCAACCTGACCTTACCATTTACTGGTCAATCTCTATAGACTCACCGGACATATTGCCAAGACAGCTCAATCTTGCAAAGGTACAGTTTGAACCACTTCATTTAAAGTGTTACACCATACACTTAGACTTTACCAGCACCAAATCACTACAAATTTGACAAGACTTTAAACAGCAAACTTGCTTTACACAAGCACCCTGGGGAGACTGAGAGTTTCACCCATACTGCTAACTATGCTGTTATTATATACTATAAAACCACTTACTGCAGGTTATACACCTGTGGTGAGACAAAACATAGGAGTAGTATTCAAACCTAGCCCTCAACCATTGGTCAATGGACATACAACCACAACACTGTTGTTAGCTATCCCCTACAAGATACCTCGGGCACCCGTTACCCAAGGATCCATAAGGGATAGAATACTCCAGTTGACCACTCCTACTCTACAAGATCATACCTCTGGCCAAATTATCCAACAAGCTAAGGAGCTAGACACCTTGCTGGAAATTGCAGACAAGGAGATAAATGAAACACTAGCCTCCATCAAATTGTTCTTATCCAACCCCATAAACACATTGGACAAGGCCAAAAGAGAGGCCATACTGGGTTTTCTAGCACCCCTGTTTCGCGGTGTGCTAGGTCTAGCCACAGTAGAAGATGTAAACCAAGTAATGGGACAGCTCAAGAACATAGATGAAATACTAAGAAAATTTGCTAAACAGGACCAGGAAGCAGCTAATCTCATTGAAAAGATCACAGACAGACAAGATAAGTTTGTTAAAGCATACATCCAAGATAAGAAGGTACTGGACAGCACAATCAACACCATAGGTGACACCGTCAACCTGTGGGCCTCTAACATGTCCAGGTCACTTGACTCATATTCAAGGCACGAGAAAACTCAAAGGGAAAAAATGCAAGTATTAAATGATGCACTAATTATCATAGCAGCAAGAATGAATACAGTTCAATCACTGCAAAGGACAAATGCAGCCCTGAGGATGCTATCATCAGGGATCCTAACCCCTGATATAGTGCCACCCTCAGACCTTGCTAGATACCTAATTGACATTAATAACAAACTTAGGCTCACACACCCTGGAGCACAAGTCGCAATTAATGACTTAGATTTCTATTATTCACAGAAGCTGACCTCATACACTTACTCAGCTCACCATATATATATTCATCTGGACATTATAATACAATCTACCACCTCAACCTTCAAACTGTACCAAATGATTACATCACCCATGCCTATAGACACACAAGAGACCCCCACCAGAGGAGTCACCAAGTTGCAAACCACAACTGAGTTTCTAGCAGTATCTTACGACGAATCATTATTCATCGAATTGGACTCAGCAGATATGCAGGCATGTGAAGGTACTACAGTAAAGGTATGCAGAGATGTAAATGGTAGAATCTATAAACACAGGCCTACATGCCCTGTAGCCATTTTTACTAACCAGGCTCAACAGATTAAGGAACATTGCAAGTTTACAGTTTCACCACTGCAAGCACCTACCACCCATGCTATTTCCATTTCTGAAGATGAGTATCTGGTCACTACTAATGAACCCCATTACTTTATCAACTGCCATGGTAAAACGTCTGAAACTCGAAAAGCCCAGTCCTACTCAATCATAGGTGTACCCTGTGGGTGCACAATCAGTGTAGGAGAATTTTCTCTTCCAAACACAAGGTTGCCCTGTAACTCAACCTTATCATTTCATTACATTCTCAAGACAATTAATTTACCATTCATGGCAGCACTTAACAAAATTTCTGAAACCAAACCAGACGAAAGAGAGAATCTTCCAAATTTCCCAGTAGTAAACCTTTCTAGAACCTTAGAAAAACTACAGGAAAATCCAATCATGGATGATATTACTCAACTAAATTTAGAGCCCTTTGCCAAAACAGTATTAAAAGATGCCTCCAACCTTAATAAGGAAATGGAAACGCGCTACGAGGAATCATACCTACGTCGAGTTACAGAGCATCCAATCTTCCAAAGCTTAGCACTCATCCTAGGGATATCAGCTCACATTTTTTTAGTATACATACTACTCAAATTATACAGACTAGGAGGGACTGTAGCCTACCTGCCTACAGCCAAAGCATTCAGACTAGTCACCGAGCTGCCCCTACACAAATTGCTCCCAGATAAGAATCCTACCAAATTAACCCCTACAGAGGAAACCCACACCCCTTTCCTCACAATTCAGGAAACCCACACCCTGATAATTGCTATATTATTCACCCTGACCATCTACTCAGCCTACAGAATAATGAAGTACCTTAAGAAATTTGCACAGACACACTGTGGCAAGAAAAATGTGGCCAAGCGCACAAACCCCACAATATATTTTAAAATATATTGTGGAGACTCAAACTTCGCGCTACCCTTGAGGCCAATACCACATGAATTTGATGAGATTAAATCAGCAGCTGCCCCTACCTATAAGGATATAGTGGTTAAAACCTTCCCACTACCTAAGGCTATATTTACCTGGAATGGACCAGCAGTTATAACAACACAGAGAGGAGAATTTGCTTATCACCTCCCTCAGGTGATACACCTACCTTGGCGCACTAGGTTCAGTACTATACCAGCCCTTAAAAACAAAGGACTGTACTACTCCATGCTTCTCCGGAATGATTGTGGCACCAGCCCGGTGACCATGACAGCACTGGAAAATACAACAGATATAATTATTGACGAACAACAGGAGGAGACCGCAAGGTCAAACATGCAGACTATTGCTAATTTTCTAAACCACCAGCCCTCCCCGGTGACTGTGGAAACAGCCTAGACTGCCCACAGCCTAGGCTGCCCCCAGTCCACCACCAGGAGACAACACATCAGAGACAGTATTCAGAACTTTTCGGACAATTTGCCGGCCCTGAAAAGGGCCTTTGGGATGGCGGGTTTTTACACCCTAGGTTTCAGTCAGTCGGGATCCTACCACAGATCCTCTGGTTCAACGTCAATGGGAGAGTCCGAGTCCGAGTCCGAGCCATACATATGGCCGTGATCCTGCTCCCACTCAACGAGCCGGGCCTCCAGCATCCCCAGTCCATACTCGGCAGCCGTGGATGGATCCCCGGATGCCGCAAGATCGAGGAGGGACGCCGCCAACAGATAATCCCATAGCACTCGCTCCCGCGGCCCTAGGTTATAGTCCATGGGCCAGAAACCCATATTACCCAAGGCCCTAGTCAGAAGGGCCACAGTGGCCCCCCGACGCAAGGCTGAGCCTAAGAAATAGTGGCAGGAGTAATTACAGACCATCACATCACCATGCTCAATGATCTCCTTGAAATTCCTCACTATGTACCCATAATGGATGGTCTGGTTAGACTCAACCAGGGCCCTAACTGGACTCCCCACCTCCATCACCTGGGGGACAGGCAAAGCAAAGAGAGCTTGTAGATGGGCCATGGTACTACAGCAGTGACTTCCAGAGAGGAACTGATACTCCAATACCAGCCACACACTCCTTAAATGGACACACACACACCCCCCCCCCCCACCCTGAACTGTCCACTGACACCAAGCTAGGCACTGCCACAGACACATGCCAGAATCTGGCACCTAACACCTCAAGTGCCACCACTGCATGAGCACACCAGGGAGGAGACTCACATCTCACTCCTGACACACCTCCACTGTCAATGAAATCATCAAAGTATTAGAAAAAAAAAAAATTATATACACAGCCACTTGTTGATGTATAATATGAAAATCCATGGTATTCTCACAAAATCGATGATTAATGCGCGCATATATACGCGCAAAATTGCGAAATTGCAAACTACAAATTGTAAAATTGTACAAATCTAACATTAATATACATGAATGCAGGTAGATAACTAAGACAGTTTTGTACCCACTAGCACTTGTATACTATGCCAAGGTTTACTTAAAGTAACACACTTTAGGTATCCAAGAAAATTGTTGGAAAAATGAATGAAAAAAAAAAAAAAAAAAAAAAAAAAATTTGTTGAGAAAATGGTTGACATAAAACATGTTTACTTAAGATACTCACCAAATAAATCTCTTTCAGGGACACATACTCAAAAGACTAGGGAAAAAGTCAATTAAGCAGCGGCCCACTGCCGAAATTGCCAATTAATACACCCATATATAGCAAAATCAATGAGTAACTCAGAGACAAACAAGCCTATTGTACATGAAGTACTTTGTTTTTCCGGCCCTCGGAAAAATTTGTCTCAAATCCCATAAATTGAATAGTGTAATCTAGATTGTACGTTTGTACCCAATTTGCACACAAAATTGTATGTTTGCACACCAGATTGTACGCTCGTACCCAATTTGCACACTAAAATTGTATGTTTGCACACCAGATTGTACGCTTGTACCCAATTTGCACACTAAAATTGTATGTTTGCACACCAGATTGTACACTTGTACCCAATTTGCACACAAAAATTGCATGTTTGCACACTAGATTGTAAGTTTGTATCCAATTTACATTTGAATTGTATGTTGCACATTATACTGTATGTCTGTACCCAATTCATACACTGAAGTCAGATTTTTAGAAAATCAACATTTCTAGGTGTATCCAAGCTGTACGCAAAAATTATATATGTACATACAGAAACTATCAATTGAACGCAAAATTATATATTGGCATACTAAAACTGTCAAATGTACGCAAAAATTATATATTTGTACACCAAAAATTGTCAAATGTACGCAAAAATTATATATTTGTACACCAAAAATTGCCAAATACACGCGAAATTATATATTTGCATACTAAAATTGCCAAATGCACGCGAAATTATATATTTGCACACTAAAATTGCCAAATGCACGCGAAATTATATATTTGCACACTAAAATTGCCAAATATACACGAAAATTATATATTTGCACACTTAAATTGCCAAATGTATGCAAAATTATATATTTGCATACTGAAATTGTCAATTGAACGCAATTACACGCGAAATTGTAAATTTACACACAAAAATTGTCATCTATGTTCAATTTGCACGCTAAATTGAACATTGAATGCCAAAATTGCACACTATTTGCCAAATTGTATGTTG
The DNA here is from genome assembly GCA_949317995.1 of Acholoe squamosa. Lineage (NCBI taxonomy): Eukaryota > Metazoa > Annelida > Polychaeta > Phyllodocida > Polynoidae > Acholoe > Acholoe squamosa. Next base: position 71,908,363 of record OX439041.1, read on the forward strand.
TACATAAAAATGGGAAATTGTACCCAAAATTGATGTCACATGAGCAAATAAGCTCAGGTATGGTAAGATATAGAAACTCGGAAATGTACTTATACCCAGGAGAAAATTGTTTATACTGACAAAGCTCTACCACAAAAATTGCATTTGAAGCACTCCCCATTACTTCAAATCCTCTTACAAACAGTATATAACTCCAAATTAAGGTAAAAATTGTATAAATTGTACATTCCCTCGGCGAAATGACGGAGTTTCGCATTCTCTCGGGGGAGAGGGAGTATTCTATGATATACCATTTTATTATTCCATAAATTCTAACATATTATTGTATTAATCAAGGAATATCTATGAAATTAATACATAGGTTGGTTCTAAGAGCTATAAGAGCGCTCAAACTTTGTATAAGAGCGTTCATGCCCCACTGCACACCAGCCACAGTCAGTTAGACAGAGTTTATGACATCAAAGGCTCCGACCTAATGGTTCACTGCACAATATAATAAGAATAAGGGTCTCAGTGTGCGACCTCAGGGTTCAATGCACAAATTAATAACTTGTAAGTGAATGCAACCGGCCGTCACGGGTGCCTGAGCACCGCTGACGCCGTCATGAGTGTCTGAGCACTCTAATAACTGAACAATGGGTTACATAAGCACGATGCCATAACCGTCCGGTCGCTCTAGCGTCGCTCCTGAGCAAGCTAGGTCAAAAATCAAAGCATTTATGGAAAGCCCATAATTAGACGGTCAAAATGAGCCCAAGATCAAGGCGGAACTCCCATTATTAAGGAAGTTATGCCATGGAGACTGAAAGGAGCTCCGAGTGCACTACAGACAAACCGGCGCAAGTTACGCGCCTATCCAGCGGGCATTATAAACTTGGCATATTCAACTCCGCGCATGCCCAAAATGGCGGTTATACACGCATAAACAACCGAGTTATGAGGGTTTGAAGATGCAGAACCGACCAAGACAATGGGGGGCATAGCGGCGTCCATGGGGGTCCTTTGTCCCCCTGTGACACATGAAAGACACCCCTCAAACAATTGTAGAGTTAGGCAGATGCTGCTGGCTCCAGTCAGTCTGGAGGTGCTTTTCCAAGATTTGCTACAAATAGCCTGTCTGCACCTCCAGGAGGACAGATCACCAAGAACCGCTCTAGAGGTAACATCTCCAGTCATCTCCTGCTACCTGCTATACCACTGCACTATGGTGAAACTATGCTAGACAGGCATTGGTTTCCTACCATTAGTGGCCAGGGGCTATCTTCTTCAAGACTTCCACCAGAGGGTAAAGTTATTCATTATTACATTATTCCTCTAAACAGCAGGTCAGGAGCTAGGTGTGGGAACCCACCTAGAAATATGCTGGACACTGTATTATTAATACCTCACAGGTGGAGTGGAACTGAACATTGTACTTTATAAATTACTGTATGTTTACTGTATGTACAAATTACCTACATACTAACTACTGTATGATTGATATTTCTTACATGTTGCCTAAAGCTGAATAAACCAGTGACAACTGGAAATAACACTATTTATAAGAGCCTTGAGATAATTACACTATATACCACTAGTCTTATGATATTTCTCATATGACAACTTGATCATGCCAATCACTAGTATGACAATATCACTGTGTCGATTTTAAGAAGTGTCCATGTCAGTGTGTCGATTTTAAGAAAAGCTTATGTCCCCATGTCTATTATAAGAAAGTGCCAATGTCCCATGTCACTAGGCTAAAAAATGCTCATGTCGCCATGTCGATTTTAGGGGTCTAGAGCCCTACAACCACTATGACTTGAAACCTTGAAAATTAGAAAAGGTGATCATAGACAGCGCCCTCTACAACTGCCCTGTACGATCAGCACTTAATTCAGTAAATACACAAGGTTTGGTAGGGCATGTCATACCAGTGCAATCTTCAGTGACCACCATATATGTATTACTGTAATGGCATACGAGTGATAGATGCCACTAAAATTTGAAGGAGTCTAGTCGTACCATCTTGAGAAATGCCTTCCAGGCCTAAATTTTGGGTTAAATTCTGGAAATTTCATTAATGTTCTAAGGTATAAAATCCTATCCAAGATGCACAGACAAAAAAAGATTCACAAGTGGGAGGGGGATCTTAGAGAGTGTTATTTTATGAGGTGAAGCTGAGTGAGACCCCGTATGAGTGAACCTTTGTATGCATTACATGGTGTTTTTGATATTTGAAAAACAATATTTATTTCCCAGTAAGGTAGATTTTAACATTATTATATTTTGCACACTATTAGGGGCCGTGGAATATGGGGCAGTATTATTCTATGGGGGGGGGCGTGAATATGAACCTCCTAGGGTTAGCCTATGGAGCTGCCATATTCGACTGCATTTACCATGAAATAAATTTTGATCCTATACAAGGCAGTAAGTGGCTATCTTTACTCATTATCAGTTGTTAGTACCTCTACCCAAAGTATTAACGGTAGTAATATGAATAACGAAGGACAACAAAAAGTAAAAAAAAAAAAACATTGGTAGAGTCTAGATTTCATATTGACTCATCTCTTTTACCCTAAATCAAAGAAACGTGCATCAGTAAATTTTAACCCTTCCTACAATTCTACTTCAACTTAGGAGAGAGGTAAGTCTCGTATAATTATAAAATTAATAGCCACTGTCAAGAGGACTAAAATCCTCATTACCATAATGTTGCTTGATATTCAATAATACCCATCTAAATTGCAATTAGAAACCACTGACTCAGTTCGTTGGTTACCTTGTCTGCTGAAAGTGATGCAAAACTCAGGGAGAAATCTGACACAGGACTAATTTTTTTTTTTCTTGGTAGTAGAACACGGATATTTTGCAAGTCCATACCTTCTATATATGGGGTAGACCTTGTATAGTTCCCTGCTTTTGGTCCAGCATGTCAGTTTTTTGCCCTAAAACACTTGTAATGGAATTAGAGATAGTAAAAGTAATGTTAGGCCTGTAGGAATTCACCATAGGGTAATGCACTAGTGGGCAAAGTAAATGTATAGCTAGCTTAGAATTAAATTTCAGGGGTAGAAAGTAGATGGGCAATTTTGTCATTGTGTCAGTTTTTCACCTAGTACGTCAGTTTTTGCCCAGAGTGTCAGCTTTTCGCTCCCAGAGTTTCCCAATAACATTTAGAGTGAAAAAAATATGCATCAAACAAATATTTAAGAAAATATATTGGTAAGGGGTAAAGGGGTATCATAGCCTGTCAATATTAACATATAGGCTAGAGTTAAATATGTGATAACTTAAAAAAAAAAACGAAACAGCTTTTCATGTCAGTTTTTCGCCCATCATGTCAGTTTTTTGCCCTGGATACTTTTTATGGAAGTATGGGTAGTAAAAAAAATGTCGGGATGGTAGAAATTCACAACAGGGTAATGCGCAAGTGGGGACAAGTGGGCAAAGTACATATGTAAGTAGTCTAGAATAGAATCTCAGAAGTAGAGAAGAGAGAAACATTTTTCATATTGTGTCAGTATTATGCCTAGCATATCAGATTTTCGCCTACTATGTCAGATCTTTGCTTACTGTGTCCGATTTTTACCTACTTTGTCAGATTTTCACCATGAACACTTCTAATGGAATTACAGCTAGTAAAAATAATGTTAGGATGGTAGAAATTTACCATAGGGTAATGCACACGTGGGCAAAGTAAATATGTAAGTAGTCGAGAATAAAATCTCAAAAGTAGAGAAACGAGAACCATTTTTCTTATTGTGTCAGATTTCACCTAGCATGTCAGATTTCGCCTAGCATGTCAGATTTCGCCTACTAGATAAAATACAAAGTGAAAAAATAATATCAGACAAATCAGACATATAATTAAGAGGAGACATGGGGAAGGGAAAAAGTGGAGGGGTAGACTATTCATCGGAACATAATGAGTTACAGTTAAATGCACTTTCAGATAAAAGAGAATCAACCGTTATGTCAGCTTTTAATCTCTAAACACTGTTTTTACAGTGTATACTTTTATTTTGCTGATGTCCATTAGATTGACTGCATTAAGTTATATGCCACATCAAACCACATGGAGATGTTAGATAGGACCCCTCACTAATGAATAGATAAAATTATATTGGTCTGTTGCTGCTAGACTTGAAAAAGGCATCTTAAGAAAAATAACGGACCAACATATGCAAATTTTCACGTTTTTTTGAAGCCCAAGGTGTTTTCTTTGAAATGAAACTAGAAATAAGAAGAATGGGTAATTACTTTTTATTCTACAGGTCCCTGTATCCAAAAAAGTACAAAAATGACTTAGGTGGCCTCTTTGGGTGGAATGGCCCAGATAAAACATGTAGAAGATGAATAAAGGAAGTTTTGTAATTATTTTTTTTAGGATTGTTGACACCTCAGGATTCCTGTTTCTGTGCTGGTGTAATTGACTAATCCTGGAAGGTGACTGTCAGACACTGGATCAATGCATCATTCCTACACCTCAGATTGAATCAAACTCCTTGTATCAAAAATGAGTTCAAGATGATGATATATATAGAGCTAAATCTGCATGTGAAAAACCCTGCAAGAATCTGCTAGAAGTGGCAAATCTTCAACACACATATTCATATCAGGCAATATGTGCCCCTTTACCAATGCTCAACAAGAGGCTGTTCCTTGCAGCACAGTCATACTGCAATTCTTATTGGTGAATCTTTTCAGTGCGCCCCTTTGCAGAGCGATATTTTTCTTCATGCACTGATCAGTGTAGGAGAAAAACTCATAACTGACTACAGTGGTGAGTTTTCCCCTCTGTAAACAAGAAATGCGGTTGTGACCACATAAAAAAACGCCTCCCGCCGTCACTGTTGGTATACCAGTGTTTTATGACATGTCTCATAAAAGCAGACATAAATAAGATTTCACAATTATCGATTTCTCTATTCAGAAATTTTGTATTGTGAGACCTGATAACATGGGGCAAATGCAATCATCATAGCGCACTCCCGTAGCGCTTCGCGGTACCGCTGCTACGCAGCGTGGGAGGCGCTAAAAAAAGTCAAAATAATGAAGGATTCCTCATCAGAAAGTTGCAATATATCCAATGTGTTTTTCAAAGATATGTCATTATTTTCACTTAGATTCCTTGTATCACCCCACTGCCACCTAGAGATTCCTGTAAAAACTACACTGGCTCCCTTTTGTATAATTAGTTCAACAGTTATTTTTTATGGTGCACTTTGTCACTGGTTTACATTCCACCATGCCTGACAAACTGCCTTGGTGAAGGCTAAGAGATTTTTCATCAGGGCTTGCATTCATCATCATAGCATTCCCTTGTTGGCTGCGTCCTTCTGACAGTTCCAGGTGTTGCAATCTTCATCCAACATTTACCCTGTAATCTGCCACTGTCACCATTCTACTTCTTACCAGTACAGAAGTTACTGTTCTGTCCCTCCACCTGGAGAATCGTGATGAGAAAGTCTTTTGTTAGCTTTTCTGTGTTTATCAGTACACAGCGAGTTTTCCTATGGAGACAACAGTGGAAGGAAACATAATCACTTAAATAAACTGTACTTAGACACTACTAAGTCTTTAGACTGGAGGTGCATTCAAAATGGATTTAATTTAATCCCTTAGGATAAGAGACCTTTATTTATCTTATGTCTGTGCATGTAAGCAAGATGCAGTCATACAACAGAATTTTGCCTATGATGCATAGTGTAAGTAGGCTAACCCTGAGAGAATATTTCAACTTGAGGTCATGTGTAACTAAGCAGCAAATGAAGCCACACACCTGAGTGACAGGTAGGGCCACCCTTCACATGAGGGTGTGATGGTTGGTGACAACACCTGCAGGCTATGAGGTTAATGTTACATGAGGACACATCAGTGGGTGATGTTTCAATTCAAGGACCACTAGGTAATTTTATAGCTCATTCCCATTGGTCTCCAGGATTAATAAATGAACCCTTTGTGAGTCTTCTCGCATTTCCCCATATATGCATAATCAGTATTTGAATAAATTCCATGATGTTAAATGCTTCCAAATCAATTCATGACAGGGTCTTATGAGCTTCCTTGTCATTGCACCTGCATGTCAGCTTTCAGCCAACAATGTTCATTGAATTCATTGAACAACATGGTGTTGTTGTCAAAGCAATAGTATCAGTATTCAATGCCAATTCGACCACATTTCTGTCATGCCTCTATTCTGCAATCAGGTTTTAAATTATGAACACAACAACTTTAGACTTTGTCAATGATTTTTTTTTTCTGAGAAGGACAGCAGGTTTAAGGAATGGCTAGGGGGGAGTGAGCATGTGCTTCCTATGATATTGATGCTTCATTAGTCAAGAGACCAGGAAATGTGAATAGGAGCCACCTAATGTAAAATGTCATTTGCATAGTAGTTTAGATTCAATAAGACTGTGATAACAGATCGGCTTGTCAAACCATCATGTTCGTTATTCCTCCTGAAAGTGTCATGAATGGCAGAACAAAAGTTAGTCACCTCTCTACATGATAGACACAATAGACCAAATACAGCCTAATCCTGACAGTACTATCTATGTACAATAAATGTTAATAATATATGTTTCATTGACAGTCACTGCATAGTTCTCCTAATAATTAGCACTAGATGGCACTGTTGAGTTATCATTTATGTGCTGAGACTCATTTGGCACAGACCATAACCTCAAACTTCACTTATGGTTGAAAGACATTGTGACAAAGACCCGCTTGAAGCAATCTAAATGCTGTCAGACCATTCCTCTAAAGCACTGGTTCCATGGGCATACAATCGGTCAGAAAAGCCCTAATCCAACATCATATAATGATATCAAAAGTATAGAAAAAGTTGGTCGGATTACTACTAATCCAACCAAGTATGCCTGAGGAACCAGTGCTTAACTGAAGCTCATTCTATCAGCTTTCAACTAACAAAACTTTCATTTAACATGTAGCATTTATTATTAATTTTCAGAACATGACATTAGTCTCAACTGAATAGTACCAGTGTTTTGCAAAAAACCATCCAACCTTATTTTGTAGCTCTATTCTGCTCTAAAGTTTCCATTTCTGAACACAATCAATTGAAACTTTGATAACATGGCTTTGGGAATAACAGCAGCTGTAATGAAGAGCCCTCTGGAGTAAACAGATGCTTCCTATCCCATTCAAATGCTAGTATTCTTTATCAAGCAAGGGATAAGGGCATATTGAATAGAGACCGCTTAATCTTAACACAGTCAGTGCGGTGGCATGAATTCAGTAGGATTCTAATGGTGTGCCTAGCCTTTATGTTCATTACAGTGAATATGATGTATTGCAATATAATCTCTTTTTTATATCTCACAACATAGACATGGGAATAGATCCTTGCTGTGCCTTACAGAATCTACCCAAAGTCAGGCTGCACCTTATAGAAGAAAATATCAAACCAAAGAACAGTATTGAATAACCAAATTCTAGCTCCAGGTCTAGTATAAACTGAAGATGCATCTCATATGCGAGGTGCATTGTGTCCATTAAGTGTCATGGTAATTCCTTAAGGGAGTAATTATCATCTTTCATTAACATGCATGGTGGTGGGTTTGAGATGGTGGCATACAATGTCTAAAATACTTCGCCAATTTTTAGCGAAAATGCCACCAACCTCACCAACCTCCAATCCCCTGTTGATGAATAATGACCACTCCCTAAAACCCGACATCCACAGAAAATACTACCTGTGATGCCCCCTGGTGATAGCAGACAGCTTTAAGTGACAGCGGTATGTGCAGCACGTACCATGAGACAGAAAAACAATCATGGCCGCCATCTGTTGTTGGTTCCCTAGGGACAGTTTTTTTAACCCTGCAATAGCAACACAAGCACTAGTTGAACCTCACTGATGTTCAGACTTAGTTCTGATTTATAACACTAGGTGGGAAGTCTGGAAGGCATTTCACAAGAAGGTATGACTAGACCCCTTGGTATCACACTAGGATCACTTAATCTAATGCATTGGCATTGATCACCTGCTCAAATTGTAGTGGTTGTTTTCAGTCATACTATCTTGAGAAAGGCCTTCATGAGCTGTAAACATAGTTAAGGACGGTCATAGGGGCTGTCCAGCCAAAACCGTACAGTGATAGGGCCAAAGCAAAAAAAAGGTGTGTTTCCAGTAACATGACTTAGTGAGGTAGGGTCAGTAGGTTGGATAGTTTTTTGGATTTTTTTTCACATTTATATAGGAAATGTTAGGGCACATATCAAATTCTTTGATTTCATTGTAAAATAATGATGGGAAAATGACAACTGTGAGAGTGCAGAACAACACGAAAAAGGATACAGGAAAAATCCTCAAAAATGACAAACCTCTTTAAAATGAGACAAAATTCTTCAAAATCACAAAAAAAAAGTTTTTTTTGCCCCTGTTTTGCAAGGGTCGGTCAGGTTACTGGAAACAGTGTGGCCTAGCCATCATTCTTTTCATAAGAACAATACCTAATGCTGAGCACAACATCAGGAGGGCATTTCTAAAGATGGTACAACTGCACACATCCACTATGATATGAAACTGTCGAAACTAAAGTATGTGATCATAGGTAATGCACTATGACTGCTCTGCACTTAATGTAGTGACTACATAGGGTTTGGTAGGGCAGTCATACCAGTTGAAGTATACCATCTTGAGAAATGCCTTCCTGTCTTTATTTAAGGACTCTTTATTGAACAACTTATGGTGTTAGCACTAGTAGATACAAAGCGTCTGAATTAACCATGTTACTACACATCGAGACTTAGTGCAACCTGGTTGTAAGTGACATTATGGTGAAATTAAGTGTTGTTCTGTTTAAACATCTAGAGGCCATTGCCTTTCTCATATGTGAGTATTGAAACTCTGCCTATGATATGTGTGCCTACAGGCCCCAGGGAAATACCGTTGTGTCAACTGTGTGCTTTAGTAACTGTAGGCCTGACACTTCTTTTGCCTCTCCTGCAAAACTTGAAAAAATGCAGGTACAACTATTTTGCACTGGGGCGAATAATATGCCAATAATATGCTTAGTAGTTTGATGGTTTATTAGTAGTTCTGTTAGTACTGTTAGCAGTTTTATTAGCCACACATCTCCTGCTATTTCCATCCATCTTGGTTACATCTTTTCTTTCTCCCCTGCTCCTCAAAGACCTTCCCTCGACTCCCCTTTTTTCATCCTAGCCTCTATAAGTGGCTGTCTGGGGACAGTAGTATATAGTGTATCGGAACGGGACTATAGCTAACTACAGGATATTACTCACCGAGATGCAGCCAATCAGAGGCCTCCATTTGGTCATGTGACTCATTGCCATGGCAATGTGACCTAATTAGGGGATAAGTGACCACCTCTCAGCCAATCAGAGGCAAGCATTCTGGTAACCATGGTAACATGACCTAATTAGGGGATTAGCGACCACCTCTGAACCAATCAGAGGAGGGCATTCTGGTTACAATGGTAACATGCCCTAATCAGGGGATTAGCGCGGTGATGTGACATCTTGTTTGTAAACAACACATGGTGTCAACATGTGGTGTAGCCACATGACCCCTTGTTTGTAAACAAAGGGGGGGTTAATTATGCGAAAGAGATATAATTTTTTTTTGTATACTTTTTGGTGGTACCACCCTAAATCAGGTCACTTCCGGGTAGAATGGTAAAAGTCCTGCACTAAATACTTCTAGGGCTATAAAATGGGTTCTAAACAGGTTGTCTGTGTATATATTGGCATTAAAATTATCCTGGAGGCTTGGAGAATATTTTTAAAAAAAGATTGGAAAAGAATGAAAATAATTTAGATCATTTACTGCGGACCAAACGGACCTATGATAGATGTGTAGTGACTCAGGTGGCAGACCACCAAATTACATCGGTGGTTTCCATGGCGATTTGCGAAAAAATCTGATTGCACTTTGTTATGACAGACCTAGTGTATGATTTTTGCCATTTCAAAAGCTACAATCTGGTATATTTGGCTTAGTTCTGAGGAAATTTTAAGTATTTGAAATATTTTGTCAAGTGTCAGCGATAGTGGATTTTTTCGGGTCACAGCGCATATTTAGGGTGGTACCACCTGAATTCTTTGAATTCTTTGTGCGCGATGATGATGAGTTGATTAGTTTGAATAAGATATGTATGAAATAAAACACAACAAAATAAGTCATATTCATTTTTTTTTTTCATGAATTATCATTGTAATCAAGTATTTTTCACAAGGTTACGATTTTTCTTTTTCGATTAACGTCCGAACAGCCCCCAAAGTCGCACTTTGTCAGTGTCACATTCATTGACTCTCTCCAACATACATTGCACTTGTTTGGATAAATCCAACACCATTTCGGTCAGACATAGGACCTTTGTCTGCATGAAATGTAGACGCTTGCCACACCCTGTTTCCTCTGTTTTTGAATTCTTCACATCATCATCATCACGAGCCTCTGACTCATCGACCGGTCGCTCAGTTTCGGGTTTTTGCTCATTCTCATGATGCATTTCTTGGGGTGTCTTGTTCGACATGCTTCAATCAGGAAATGTACGCAATGAGGTCCACAGGTGTCAGCAATAGTGTCTTGGAGTTGAATACGGTTTCTTTGCCACTTAAATGGAGCAGAACGTTTCAGGAAAGATAAGAACTTTGCGCTCAGTGGAGGTAAACCGAATGGATCAAAGTAGTACACCTCTCCTGTCATCAACACGTAAAAGGCCACCCAATGTTGACCTGGTAAATGTTGAGGATCTGTGTTACTCACGAAACAAGTGTCCTTGATAGGGTGTTTGTAAAGTGTCACAAGAGAAAACACCTAGGGTATGGTGTTTTGTGTGAGTGTTTTCCTTCAACACTTTGTCTATTTCAAGTGTATTCATGCACTTTCTTGTTCATGTGGTAGTCTGTGATGGGATGTCGATCTCTGGTCAGCTCTATTATACATGCCGGATTTTTACTCTACAAGCAATTATCATGTTACAATGCCATTGAAATGCGATTGGTGAATACCTTCGAAGTCGTCACCTGTTATCCGGCGTATTACAATATGAGCGAATTGAAGAAGAAGGGGACGTACTACTTTAAAGATTACATTCCAATTTGTATTTGTTACCACTGTGCTGTTACCCCTGATACCCTTTTGGATACAGTTGTGTTAAAGAAAAGGAGGGGGAAAAGGCAAAGGACAAGCTTTGCCCAAATAGTTAAAGAGGAAAAAAAGATTACAAATCTTTTTTGGATGAAATATATTGCAAAGAAAAAAAAATATGAGAGATGGTGATGTTATTGGGTGTCGTGAAATGTAACAAAGAGAGCGTTTGACTGAGAAACATGTCACCTTAACCATGACCATTACCACTTCTATGACCCCATAACGAGCGCTGAAAATCACACCCTTCACCAAAATAGATTTCGATTATCGATCTGTCCGGTTGTGGAAAAAATCATGCTTAGTGAATAGATTTCTGAGCGACCTTAACAATTTGGTCACACCGCCGGTGGAAAAGATCTTTTACCATTACGATGAGTGGCAGCCCCTCTTTGAAAAAATGCAAAAAGACTACAGAGTTGAATTCAGAGAAGGACTTCCCAGCAAAGAAGACATAGTGCGAGATGAAGATTCATCGGCTACCCTTCGATCGTACACTCTACTGATATTGGACGATCTGATGAGAAGTTCCAATCACCAAGTGGTAGCCGACATCTTCACCAAATACTCCCATCACTGGAACATGAGAGTCATATATATATCACTCAGAACCTGTTCCAGAAATCACCCGAATTTCGAACTATGAGTCTGAACGCTCACTACATGGTCATTTTTAAAAACCCTTGCGACATGGGACAAATAGGTGCTGTGTCTCGTCAGGTGTTCCCCTCCAAGCCGACGGCTCACTCCAGTATATTTACCCATGAACTCAAGCTACCTCACTCATACCTACTTCTGGACTTCAAGCAGACAACACCAGATGACCTGAGAATACGTTCCTCCCTGATGTCCATAGACGATCAGATCGTGTTCGTTCTGCTAGACAAAAAGAGAAAGAGAAATAATGGCTACTCATCGACTGAAAAGACATTATCGCACCCTTAAACTCTTGGCATAGTGCTCGCCGAAGGATTGTGAGCATTTATCAGGCTCACGACGTTGTGCAAAATCTGTCAGAGTTTACTAGAGGGAAACATTCCGCTCACCGAGAACCAACTGGAAAGTCTTCTGGAATCTGCTGACGTGTTGAGGGCAATGAGCAAAAAACCGACTACCATAACAAAAAGAAACGTCTTGGTTCAAAGGGGGGGTTTTCTCATTCTGGCTCTGATAGGCATGGCCGTACCCCTTATAAAAAGATTCCCCGTATATAGAGCTTGTCATTCGATACCTCAACGCTACCGCCGCCTCGATGATGATGATGGAGCCGGAGGAGCAACACTACAATTACTACGTTTAGCTCTCGTGGATCCTAAGTTGCTATCGAAATCACAAGGAGCACCTGATGGCCCCACACCTGCTACTGCTGCTGCTGCTCCTGCTGGGACTCCTTCTTTCACTACTTCTGGTCCTCCTCCTCATGCTGCTAATGAGCGTGAAAACAAACCCCCCTCCTCCTCTGCCGCCACCGTCGTATCCCACGCACCCTCCAATATGCCTTATTACTACTGACAGGCAAAAAAACGCCGCATTACACCAGGTGCTACAGTTTGACTTGGACCCACTTTGAAATCCCCTGAAAAAAATGCTGAAATACAAGAGGTTGTTGAATAGGTTACAATCTTTCCTCACAAATCCCAACAACCACACGATTCCTACATCCACTCCTCCTGTACTACCGTCCGCCCAACTTTTAGATGCTCCCCCTCTCCTTGAGGTGTTCCTCGACCAAGTTCCACAGAGGAAACTCAATGCCACCACTAAGCTTTTTAAGAGACTTCAAAAATCCGTCTTGGTCAAGTGGAACGACAATGGTTCAGTGAGCGAGATGGTGGGTCAAAAAACGGATCCTGCCAGTCGAATTAGCATAGTGGACTTCCTGAATGATGCCAGCAGGTTCAGAAAGACAGTGTCAAGACCAGAGGGGTACATGCCGTTCAAGCACGTGCCGAGCATGGAAAATCCCACTGGTTCCTTGATCGGAAACCAAGTCTATTTTCTTTGTTCTAGCTTCACCACATCATTTTCATGATTTTATGTGGCTGCTAAACCTTTATTTCCTAGATTAAATCTTGGCACAGTATATTCCTTGAGTTTACATACAATATATAATGTTGTCATGCAGATAGAGTTCAAATAATATAGAATAGTAGGAGAAGGAGGTTGGTAGGATAAAGATAAAAGTGTGCACTGCTGATCCCATCCAGACAGTGAGATAGAAGATATTTGGATGAGTTATGGTGAAATGGAGGTGTGATGTTAATGGTAATTATTTTCCCAGGGGTGTGAGCATTTTCTACATCTTTGGGGAGTTTGTACCTCTCTTTAGAAAGATCAGGTCAGCTCAAAGCAGAGTGAAATATGAAATATGTTTGCGTTACTTCAATGTAGTTGTATCCTTACTGGTGCATAGTGTATCACCAGAGTTGATGGGCAGCTTTAAGTCAATGATTACCCAGCAAAACAAACACAGGAGCCCATTGACTCATGGATTAATTCTTAGCTGTTAGCCAATTAAGCATGGGGCAAGGTTATCAGGTTATAAATTCTGCGATAGTCTTTCCTTTCTGGGCTCTGGAATCAATTCTGTTTCCCAGTTGGACCTTACATAGCTGCAACAAAAGCTGAGAGGAATCAGTTTGTGTTATAACTGGTGATGATCCCCTATTTTTTCTTAAATACCAAATGAAACAAATGCTAACTTGAGCAACAATCAATGGTTCCACAAGGCTTCCAAATTGCACAAAAACATGATAATCTAAATGTCAGAAGCCTCTTTTTTGCTTTCTTTTTCTTGTAAGTCCTTTAAGTCGCTAATTACAAATATGTGTAATGTAAATATCCATCAAAACTTCTGGCATTACAGAAATCGGAATGTTAATATCCATATACACTTCCATCTCTTCGTAAATCAGCTACAGCATGAACACAGGTTTCCATACATGTCTCGTCCTGCAGGTTACAGCCGTAAGCGCACAGGTTACGGATAGCTCCAACATTACCCATATTGGGCATCTCCATTAACTTATGATTCAGACCTTTAAGGCCCTCAAGTATGTCCTGTAAAATGAAGGGAAATATTTACATGCAAATATTTACATGGATAAATTGGGCAAGGTATATACATGCACTGGTGACTACCATGACATAAGATGTTTATTGGACAAAAACAAATTTATACAAAATATTGATATAGTGTAAATATTTGTTTATCTATCTCCAATGCACTTTTATGAAAGTTAATCTATCAAGGCAGTATAATTGGTAGTCTAATTACACAAAAAATTGATTGCTACATGTTTTCTCATCGCTGTTTCTTATCTCTGTAAATCTTTATTGGTTGCACTAAAGGAGCTATCATTTCAAAGGTAAAAATTGAGCTTCAAAGCTATGTTCATGATACCCCATAGTACACTGAAGACCTGCATGATACACTCATGCAGCACACGGTGAATTACTCAAAGGAACCTGCATTAGCACCTTATGATAGAAATTACAGTGAATTCTCATGGATAAGCTGCACCTTTTTATAAGCCGCACCTTGTGTTGGTGGAAAGAAAATGTCAAATGAAAATTAAGATGGGTATAGAATTTTCTTTATTATGAATGGATGTTCAAATTTCAAAGAGCACCGGGGAGTGGGCTGGGGCCCCCTCCCTCAGGTGCTGGAACAATTGGGAAAATATTGGGTGTCTGCAGACTGAACCCGTATCCCTCTAACCTCCTTCCACCCACATGGGTATGGCTCTAGTGCCTGCTGTGGCTTATATACACAGGAATCATGTAGGATTGACAGTGTGACTGACCAACTCATGTGAATGTATACATCTTATATGACCTTACATGACAGAAACCAATCCATGCAATTATTTCTGATAATACTGTAAAATCATGTGCACATGTATAAGTCATGGCTTGTGGACCATTTCGGTCCAGGTGCGACTTATACACAGGGTTTTAGATATGGTGATAGGATAGACAAGATGGGGGATTGAGACTAAAATTGGACCTGGAATTCACCAAATATTACTTTGGATACAAATTCTATATACATATGTATGGGTGTCATGGCGCTTGAGCCAACAATTCAGGGTGGTGGCGATGGGGTCCTCACTGCTCAAGATTTTGTCCCTATGCCTCTGACACTGATCAATCAGTATATGTGATTGGCAGATAGAATACAATGATTATGCAATTAAGCAAAGAAAAGAACCTTACCTGATCAAATCCATCTTCATACAAAATGTGATTAGGTAAGAGTTGGTGATGGAGTCTCCGTCTGTCTACGGCTGACTCCAGGTCCATGCCAAAGTACAGGTTGTGAAGTATCACCTACAGCATTTATTTCACATTTGAACAAATTTTGAAAAAAAGAAATCTCGAATATTTTATTCCATGAATGCAATTTTGAAAATTTACCCCATGACACATTGCTCTCCTCATGAATCACTGAGTGGTTGAGGCCTTCGCTACCGTGGAGGAATTGGGTACACATTTGATTTACTGCATGCATTGAGAGGCCAAAAGCTTACACCAACCCTTATCCACACCCTCATTCTTTGTGCAGAGTACTTGCATATTGGACTGAAAATCCTTGAGTGAAAAGGGACTTCTTGGTTAAACCTAAGCAGCCAATGAATAGCAAATGTATTGAAAATAAAATTATTGTAGTCCATATAAACTTTAGCCACAAATAACCTCGCTTTGAAAATATAAGAAAACACCTGCAATTTTTCAGTACAGTATTTTGAAAATGTGTAAGTCTATGACATGCATTGGAAAGGGGGGACCATGTTGCACCCTGCGCTAAGACCACTCTTCACAGACTGGGCCATTATTCTTGAGAAAAATTTAATTTCCACGTCTTTCCTAAAGTCAAAGTCTACTTACATATGCTATTGAGCTTATTATTCTAGGCCCACCAGTTGATCCTGATATGTATGCCACCTCGCCACTGTCTGTCAGAAATATGATAGGACTCATTGACGACATGGGCATCTTTCCAGGCTCAGGGAAGTTAGATGGGGATGCAGATATGTTGTAGATATTGGCTTTCTTCGGAATCGAAAAGTCATCCATTTCATTATTGAACAATATCCCAGTTCTAGAACCATAAACGTCTGATCCAAAGCTATGATAAGTAAGGTGAAAAAACTCACTATGAATTTTTAACCTAAAGGAATTAATCTATAACACATCTGTACAGCATATCTTGACTATGGTTTATTAGGAAATTCATTGGGTTGAACAGTGTCAGTGTAGTGTCTATAAAGAAGTGTTTAAGTATATAGGCAAGTACACAAATACCTAATTTGGATGGGAATACTATGGTACGCTTGCCTTTGACTTGACATACACTAATACCAAAGGCATGTGATTTACTCATAATTTATAATATGCGAAGCTGGCTGTCAGAATCAGCCATGTGATGAATCTAAACACTTACTAATAATTGACACTCGCTGTCAGTGACACAGCTCCCCCATCTGGTGCAAGTACAGAAATCTGTGATGTTCCCGAGTCATCCGCGATTTGAAACAAGTGTTCGTAGTAGTCCAAGTCATGAGTGTGCCCTGTGTCTATCTTACTCCTAATACGGTCAATTTCTGTATCATTGGTGATTCTGCTCATAACCTGTTTAATGTCCATAATGAAGATAGAAGTTGAAAATTCATTGGTTAAGATAACTTTTGTCTAGTACCATAATGGTCTCACTTATTCTGTCAGATTTGGCTGTGTTGTCAACGAACCGTTACAAGTCGATGTTGAAATGAACACTGAAACCAGGGAAGTTCTTTGATCCTTGTATATTGCATGATGACAGATTGTACATATAGGTGATAACAATGATACACTTGCCAGCGTGCAGGCTCTGCCCCTAAGCTCTTAGCTCAACCTGTCGTAGGTCCTAGATACTAGGGAGGTTGTACATGGTATAATGTAAGTAGAAAAGATGAGCTTAGAATAGATTAGATGATGACTGGGGGCTGCTCACCGGTCTTATATACTTAGGTGAGCAGCTCACAGGGTGATGAAATATACCAGTAGGAGCAGGTCAGACCTGGTCAGATCTGGTTGGGTGAAGCAAATGTGCTGGTTGGGTCTGGTCCGATCTGAGGCGTCGCCATACCTGGTAATGATTCTATTTATATGTGGACCAATCAGGATGAAGGGAGATCATGGAATTTCCCTGCATCCTAGAAATGCATCCACAGGAATGTCTGTATGTTGTGATACTCCCAGTGGTTCAGTGCCCAGAAATAGCATGGGTCCGGCTCTCACCACATCCTGGTATGGATGATGCAAGAGCAGCTCACTGTACACACTGGGGGGGGTGAGCTGTGAGCTTGTGAGCAGGTCCTGAGCGTGTGTGGTGAAGTATTTGATAAATGTGTAAAATAATGAACTATACCCAGAATGGTCCATTGACAATGTCTCACCACTGTGGTGTAATTCTGACCGGAAGGTTTCTGATTGGTTTTTGACCAGACATAAAGTTGCAGGAAATGACTGAATTTCTTTAAGGAAGTGACAGAACATGTAACCCTCCATGTAATTCAGGTAAAAATAAATCTTAAATATCCTCTATGAGGTTGCAATTGGCTATTATCTGAGCAGATATGAAGGCTTCTGACCAGTCAGAAACCTTCACACTCAGAAATGCACCACAGTGGTAGGACCTACCTGTTAAAAGGTTTAAGGAAAATACAAGATATTAACTGCCTAAATAAGTGTACATATACCTGAGAGATATTCCAATAAAATGGATCGCCTAATGCTGACCTCTGGCCAAAGGCAAATTTGTAAGCCTCAACAATCTTCTGATATGTCTTCAATATTAATGTTGGGTCCTTCAAACTTTCATTGCTAAAACCAAATCCTGAAAGCAATTTGAGTGCAAGCGTTTCAGCACAATGTGTTTGGGGCAACATGGCCATGTGAAGTATAATATATGTACAGCTGTCCCTGGAAAATAATAAGCGCTCATTCCCCAGTTGCTGAATCTAAAATGGCCAGATAACCATCACTGAATCGCTTTTGTATGCCAAATTAGTTAAACTTAAAATATATCACTAAAATGATATGAGATAAATGTAAAGTTTCACTGGACTTGGTCTGAGCCAGGGTTATCTCACAAGGTAGACCAGTTCTCGCGAAATTCTTCATTGTTTGCAATATCATTCCTTAAGACAAATACATTTGTAATAAGGTGGGCAGAGCAGGAAGGCATTTCTCAAGATGGTACGACTAGACCCCTGTTATATTGTAGTGGTATTAGTCACTATGATGCAATTATAGCTCTGCATCTTAATGGTCACTATTGACTGCACTGGTACAACTGCCCTACCACACCCTATGTAATCACTATATTAAGTGCTGATCTTACAGAGCAGTGGTAGTGCATCACCTATGATCACCCATTTTAATTTTAAGGAGTTCAAAATTGTAGTGGCTTTTTCAGTTGTGCCATCTTGGGAAACGCCTTCTGTATGTGTGTGACAGCTGTGGATAGTGTGAGATGAGCTATGTGGGTGTGGTTGCTAATGTATTAATGCCTCATGTCTATTGGTCGTAATGATTTATGAATGCACCCATGGAGACTAAATTGCCCTTCATGCCCATCCTACGGGGTCAATACCCTCAATTTTTGGGGGTCGGCATGCATGATGCAATGAAGTGCTGCCAAGCAGACTCACCAGCACTTCATTAGTGTGCACCATGTCAATCAATGGGCATGAAGCACTCCTTCTTCAGCGGCCCTTAGAAGAGTTAAAGGTTTTCAGAAATTCTTCATTGTCAACTTACCATCACATAGCCTCAGTATGTATTCCAGTACTACACCACTAGATGGGGGCTCTGGTGCATACATTGTCAAACCCAGGCTCTTCAGTCTGCCTGACACGGGCTTCCTTACCCTCGTCTGGTACCGTGACAAATCCTCCCTAACTATCTCCCCACCTGCATTTCAAAATGTTTTCTTCATGAGAGAAAAAAAACCATATAGTGTAGATTAACAGTTCAATTACTCCCTAGAACAGCAGGAAACTTCTTTACATGCTATGACTATCACACTCCAAATTGTAGTCCAAGGGGAGCTCTACTTTTAGCGCAATGACACTTGACAGCCCAACTTTAGTTGACCCTGATGCTTTAATTGGAATGACAGCTATAGTATAAATCATATGTGACACGATCTGCGAAAAGGGGTCTTAGTGCAGGGGGCAATAAGACCCCCTTTCCCAGTACATGTCACATATGTAATTACAGAATAATTGCCAATCATACAGAACAGTTATAGTAGATTACTTTCATTTCACCGTGTGTAATTTGAAAGGTCCTTGTCCTGGGCATCTGTCAATAGTATCATCTAGCATTGCATTAGCGGCTCTCTTAGGGTAAATATTCTGACTTGTATTCACATACCAGCTTCTTGGATGTCAGCCACAATGTCATCAGCGAGGGATCCATTATAGAAGGACATGGGGTCATTAGCAATGATTTTGAGTGTTCTTGCATACAGTGGTCTCTTGATGATGTCACCCACTTCATAGAAAGTCCCATCAGCCTTCGTTATCACATTTCTGAGATGTGAAGCATTTTCCAATCAAAAGGATGCTGCCAATGGTACCATATCATAAAAAAAACCTACCTCAGCGCCTATAGATTTGGGAGTCATTACCCTCAGTCCTTCTACATGGCAGGCATTTTTTCAAGCTTATCTCCAGTTATTATTTGATACCGACATTAATTCAAAACACGGTGCTTAATCAAGGTGAAACAGTAAACATACTTTATATATATACGAATGTTCATCATGGTGCATTAAAGGTATATTCCTCCATCTATTCTATCGCCACCTGGCGGCCAAAAATTGAAACTACATAATTTTGCCTAAACTCATGATATGTACCAATTTCCCTTTGTTTTGGTTTTTATTGTTTCTTATAATACTTAAAACTATTATAGTCACATGATTTGGAGAAACTGATTGGAATTTAGGATTTATAAATTGAATAGTGGTAAATACCTTCACTAACACTGCAATGGTGCATCATGGTGATCATTGGGTAAAATATCCCACCTGGAGATTCCATCTATCCACTGAACACTTCTCTTTTAAAGCATTTGTGTTAAAAATTGTCTTTCCTTTAAATCTTTACAATAATCTTACCTTAAGTTAACATTTTTTGTCTCAAGGATGTATTTCTTCTTAACATCAATAGCTGTTCGTAGAGATTTGTGCACCTTAAAACCAGCCTCACAAAGTTTGATCGAAGGGGTGACCAGATGGCGCCACGCTATGCGGCCATACATCCTCCAGGCTGTGTATAGACCATGAATTGTGCCTGGTACTCCCACTGCACTACCACCTAAGGAGGAAAAAGTATATATGTGTATTTCAATAAGGGAATCAAACATGGATTAACCAAAATTCTGTCAAGTTATCGAATATGCCCCTAAAAGTCACAAGGACTGCATGAAACCCTATAAAGGCCGCTTGTATACCCATTGGTCGTGATGATGCGTCGTGATGACCCTATGAGACCTAGAAGGTTGGTATAATGCTTCAATGATGTGCTGGTTAGCAGACGTACCAGCACTCTATTGGTGTATTAGGATGACCAATGAGCCAGTGAATTCACATTATTCACTGCGACCCTCTTGGGGACAGTAGGTATCCGTGTGGAAACTGCTATCAGTGACAACCGCTGGTAATCAGATTGAGCAAGGTCATGTCCAGTGGACAATATGCTACCTCAGTATGCTATTTCTTCATTAGCAACTCTTAAAGGGTTAGATAAGTGTCAGAATGTTGTAGTGGGTATTGGTAGCAAATAAGTCTCACCATGGACAGAAGAATGGTTCAGGTAATACTCCTTGTAACCAGCCAGTGGTAAAACCTCTCTGGATAAAAATGTGTTTATAGAGTTGTTGTCACTCCCTCTCTCCCTGAAACATTATCATGAAATCCAAATTCAAAAAGACAAGCTCAATATTGATTCAATATTAAAAAGTTGATAGCAAATGTTATCCAACCAGCTGTCAGCACTGACATATAGCATGTAAAATATGTTTAAATGAGAGAGGTGAAAGTATATGTTTAGTATGTTCTGACATTTCAGCTGTTCCAAAATATCATACATGCACTTAAAAGTTAGACTTTAAAAATCAAGAACATTTTTGACTTGGCATAACCTACTGTGAACTGAGGTTCAAAGATGTAAACCTTTAAGTCATAATAAAGAAATATCCATAATAAAGGGGTCATCTAGCCTAGGCAAGCATGGCTGAGTTTCCCTCAATTTTGAAAAGGGAATTGCTTTTAGTAGTCCTCAGCAATTTCCCGAGGTTTGGAAATAATCTTTGCATCATTGGAAATGTTTAATAAGCAAGATATCTTTTTCAACCAAGATATTTTCTTTTTCACCTTATTTTGCGTTTTGATTTCTTAAAAAGTTTCCCACCTGTCATAGACAATCATGAAATGGCCACCTCCAATACCTGAGGAGTGAAATTGTGTAGTTCCGATACAGAACATTGTAGCCACAGCTGAGTCTACTGCTGACCCTCCTCTCACCATGACATCCCTACAGAAAGGTAAAGAAATTATGACAGTTCATTGATATTTTAGCGGAAAAGATTGTACCCAGAGCTGGGAAATAAAACCTATAGAACAAGCACTGGGAGTTTTACCCTGTGTATTAACATATATCTCTTCAAACATCAAAGTCACTTAATGGGCACAAATATATCTATTCAAGCTATAATTGCTTGTCAAATAAGCTCTAAATACATATAATGCAAAAAAATACAATTTTGTGGAAAAATAACCAAAGAAATGTGATGTTTTTATCATGAAATCGGTTCTATAGGGAATTATTGAGCTCTCTCTTTAGTTCTGAGTTTCAGAAGTAATTCCCAAAAAGAATTGTGGCAAAAATTCCCATTTGGATTAATGGGATGGTCCATAGCAACCAGAAATTGCCATATATGTCAATTTCCTATGTTGCCATGGCAATGAACATTCCTTTTGCATTCCAAAAATAGAACATTTCTGTGGAGATGGAATAATTCTAAGTATTTCACTGGATTCTCCATCAAAAATTGGTATAAAGCATTTTTTTGCATATTTTCCAGTGATTATCCCATCTACTGCCCCCTGGCGGCCAAAGCCAGTATTAAAATCCCCTGGAGGCGCATTTTTGCCCGTTGGCCCACTAATCTATGTGCTGACCCTTCAGGCCTGTGCTAATTTCAGTGAATTTGCATGGTGAATGCATTTAGTCCTGGTGAGTATAGTTGATAAATTCATGAAGAATAAAAACTATAGGCCGTACAGGGTCTTTTTTCAAGCAGCATGCCGATCCTACGGGATCAGTACACTCCCGAAGGGTCGGCATGATGCTCTATTGGAATGCTGGCAAGTAGTCTTGTCAGCACTTCATTGGTACATCATGACAACAAATGGGCACGATGCACTCCTGCATCAGTGGCCCTTAAAGTGTTAGGGAATGATCTCCAGGATTAAAATCATGACTATGGGTAATCAACTCATTCAGGGCCACTAATGCGTGAATGCATCCTCCCCATTGGTTATCATTATCCACCAATGAAATGATGCCGAGTGTGCTCCCCTGCACCCCATTGGAGCATCATGCCAACCTTCGGTGACTGTGGCAACCCTGTTGTGCTTCACTTTAGCCATGGGACACATATTGTCCACAAAGGCCCATTGCAAGGTGTCCATGAAAAATGTACTGTCCACAGACTGTTTGTGTCCATAAAATTAATTTTGTCCACAATCAACAACATCATGATCACCACAAAATACACTCTGTCCACAATCTATCATCACAAAGTATCCACAAAACATGGGTTGTCCACATACCGTTATCAAAAATGTCCAAAATCACTATAAGCTCACAAGATTTTACGGCAGAGCATCTATAAAAACCACACTGTCCACATTCTACTTTAGCAAGCTGTCCACAAATTACAAATTGTCCACAATCTATCAACCCAAATTAATCACATTTTGACTACAAAGTTTGATCACACAGTATCCACAAAACACATTTTGTCCACAGTGCATGGTAACAAAGTGTCCACAAATTACATTTTGTCCACCAGATATATTAATAAAGTGGCCACATATTACATTTGTTTCACAAGGTACAATTTATCTATGTATGGACACATTGTGTGTGTGGAGAATATGTGCTCTGTGGATATCTGGTAACACATTCTATAGACATATTGTGACAGAAAATCTCATTATGACTTCAACACTTTGTAGGGGTAGACAGGAAGTTGTTTTTATGGTTGTGTGTGGCAAAGGGGGTATTTTTAACATTACACTCTAGATCTCAATGTGGTATGCAGACAATCTGTTCTTGCCATGAAGGAAACGCTGTGTGTTAACTGAAGAATTTGATAAAAAATCCTAATAACAAATGCAAATGATGCCGGCATCTGTGGGAATTTTATGTAAAATGTGATTTTTGAAAATGGCTACAAGAAAAATCAAATGATGGATCTGAATGGCCGAAGCTCTAGGTAAGGTCAAAATGAACTAGTCAAATGTCTTGCACAAAGAGATCAGGAGGTTAATTTTAAAACATTCTGGGATCACAACCCCAGCGATCTTAGGAATTATTCTATTAGGCGATCTTAAGGTCAGACTGCGTTCACATCTCCTAGCCAGCACTAAGATCGCATCAATCTTAGCCTCAGCCCTCCTACAATATTCCAAGAAGTTCTGACTGGGCACAGGGGTAACAGTCCCAAAATAAAGGAATAGCTGTGGAGTCACTCTTCTTCACAACAGTGTTCATACTATCGTTCCCCGTCCCCATATGGGCTTACAAAAGAGACCAGGGTGCAGTTGACCCAGTACCGTATTCAAGAGTTGTTTCCATGAATGTATGATTTATGTTTGCCTATTAGAAGCATTGTGCTCCCCCCAGGACAAAGAGAGAGAAGGGAAGAATTACCTTACAGTGCACTTAACACTTAATATATATATATATATATATATATATATATATATATATATATATATATATATATATATATAGTAGCAAAATCCGAATCTACCTCTGAAAGCAAACACCACAAGACTCAAACTATGGTTTAACACTGTTTATTAACCTGGCATCGGGCCACACCATCTACTCGGAGCTCTCTGGTCCTGGAAATAACACCCTCAAAGCTATTACTTGTGACTTCAATAAACTCTGGTGCCAAAACTGACTTGTCGTTGACTCCCAGCTTCCTTATATAGTAACTGGGGTCACTCCAGCATCAGAAACTCACTTATATCTACTCCGCTCTGGCTCAGGCTCCAAGAGAATGAGACTTAGCCGCCCCCATCAAGGATGGTTTCGGCCTTGTATCGCCTCCCTCGGCCTTACCGCCACACTCTTCCTAATTTTAAACTATAAGAGAGAGCCGTTCCTCCTAACGGGAACCTAACTTAACAATGCTAATGTCCTGCCATGGGTCCCCTACTGTGCCCTCAACCATTAACATATGCATGTACAGTATCTCAATAAACTTATATCACACCCGTCTTGGTTCTTCTTTACTTCCATAGCCAGGTCTACCCCACTCTGATGTGCTTCACCTCTTCATGAGGCTCCCAAACTTGTTTAACTTAGGGCTACCACCAGCTTTTATACAAACAGCTCCAGTCTGCTGCTACGAGCGCTCTGACTGCTCCGATGGGCTGCACCTCCTCGTGAAGCTCCTGTACTTGATTTACTCCGGCCTTACTGCCAATGTTTATACAAGCAGCTCCCATCTGCTGCTCCGAGCGCCTTGACCGCTCCGATGGGCTGCACCTCCTCATGAGGCTCCCATACTTGATTAACTCTGGCCTTGCTGCCAACGTTTATACAAGCAGCTCCGGCCGGCTGCTCCGATGCTCCAACATCATTCAGGACCTTCGTGTCTCCCTGGCACCAACTTCTCCTGCATATCTGCACCCCCTCAACGCTCCTCGTCTGCAATTACCACAGAAGGACCCCTGTTGAGTACCCTGTTTTTGATGACCTTGTCCTAGGCAACAATCTACCCCGTACTTGACTCTGGGCCGTATACTCCAGACCCTGATGCCTTCTCTTTCTCCAAACGATCTCTCTCTACCCTCTCCTTCTCCCTGTCTCTCTTTCTCCACCTCCTCCTTCTTCAGGCGCTCTTTCTCTGGACGCACTTTCTCCACCTCTTTCTCCAAACGCTCCTTTTCCTCTCGCTCTCTCCCTTCCACCTCTGCCTTCTTTAGGTCTGCCTTCCTTTTCAGCTCCATGAACTCGGCCATAATGATTGGGTCGTCCCCAAAGAGGGCCGATACATCTGCTGCCTTTGGAAGCTGGTCTGGCCCACTGCCTGAAGTTATAGCCACGTCGGAGATACCCTGCAGTGCTCCTGGTATTACCAAGCTGGCGCCTCCACTTTCCCCTTCTGCTGCTTTCATTTCTCCTTCCGGCTTCCCAGCTGCCTTGAGGGAGGTGCTAATCCTGGGACGGCTGCTGGTGCCCGGGTGGTCCAGACCTACCCCGAAGAGCTCCCCCTTCTCCTCACCATTAGCACTCCACTTGGAGTACACCTCCTGCTTGTCCATATCCTGGACCAGCAAGTGTAGTGGTTTGGCCCTAACTCTGGGTGGTGGTGGAATGTTGCCTCAAATTCCCTCCCCAGCTCCAAAATACTCTGCTTCTCCAGAACCGCCCCCTGCAGCCAGACCAGTGTCTCCTCCAGCGTCTCCATTGTTAGGCCGTACCACCTGTGGATTTCCTTCAATTCCAGTCTAATTTCTCATCCTGGTGGGGAGTCAGCGGGAATCGCAGTTTGGACGTCCCGGTGACTACAGCCTCCCTACTAGCTCCCTCCTTCATAGACGTATTGGCCTTGATTCTCTTGCTAGCCCGCACAGGAGAGGTTGGAGGTGCCCCCCTTCTAGTGTTGTGTCGGCTCACAGCTGCTTGCTCCGGGGTGCGATACCCCAGTATCATTTCTAATTTAATAGCCGCCAGTTCCATTTCATCTCTGGAGATTATGCCTAGGCTCCCCAAGCTGATGGCGGGTGAGGCCCACCTGCTGCTGCTGGTCACTCTGGAGCCTCCTCTACCTTTAGGGGGAGCAAGTCTGGCAGCCGGTGTGTGGGTCGCTTCAGGCTGCTCCTCCTTCTCCTCCTCTCTGGTCCCCTTCTCCGGAGCTGTTGTCTCACAGGTGCTCATGTCAGTGGGTTTAGGGGCAAAGGACGCCCCCCTCATCTTTGACTTTTTAGGTTTCGGCTGCTTTGTGGTAGGTGGCCGGGGGAGCACCACCTTCTCCGGCTCCCATCCCTGCCGGTCAGGGTGCCTCCTTTCAACATGACTTTTGAGGTCGGGTAGGTACGCCTCTCTCACTTGGTGCCCACAATTGGGCTCCGGGCAGATGTATCCCTTCACCTAGTTATCGTGCTTCTTCATGTGTCTTTCCTGGTTACCCTTCTTAGATAAGCACCATTGGCCCTCTACGTGCTCCTGGCACTCTGGCCCTGCTTCCAAAGCGCTTCCATGAGGCATGGAAGCACTCGGATTCGGAGCGGGAGACTGTCATGCCCCCACGTATTCCTTTCCCATGCTCCGGGCCACTCTCCTGGCGGTGTTTATCTAGGCGTGACTCCCTGAACGAGTGGTTCCCATGCTCTGTCACCCTCTCCGAAATCATTCTTCCCCCTACCCTCAGTTTCTTATTCATGGAGTAGTCCCGTTCCCAGCTCCGGGAGCGTGCTGTTCTCCGTCTCCTCTCTGCAGATAAGTGACTCAGTTTTGGGCCTCCCCCTTTGCTGGTAGAGTCTGGCTAAGCTTTCCTTAAAGACTCCAGGCTTTCTCCTCCTGTCTCCCTCTGGCCAGCTTCCTCCGCTCAACACACCACCACTCGCCTGCACCCATGGTTCTCAGCACCTCCCACAGGACGGCTTCTTTTATGCCTTCAGAGACGGGTGTCCCTCCTCCTGATTGGTCCCCGCTGTCTCCTTGGCTCCCTTCCTGCTTGGGTACCAGTGGCCCAGCCGGCTGGGCCATTGCTAGGGCCATCCCCTGGCACCTCCCGCCTTGCTGCTATCTTGGTCCCTGGCTGCCTGACGTATGAGTTCAGCTTCCCTAGCCTCTTTTATCTCATTATCCTCGTATGCTTGCATTACCATGTCTCCTATCCTCCAGAAAGCTGCCCACTCCCCCCTCTACCTCTTGAGAATCTCATGTCTCTCAGGGTCTTGGTGACTCGTTTGCCTCCTCTCCTCCCGGCGTGCGTTTCTCCCCAGCCATGCCGACTCCCTTTCCACTATCTCATTCTCCGTCCTAAGTCGCCACCAATTCCCCTCCGCCTCAGCTGTGGGAGCAGGTTCCCCCTGCAGTCGCGGTTGAAGACCCTGCAGGTAGCCCCCCACCTGCACTGTCTGCAGGGGTCCTGAGACAGGCCATCAGCATTTCCATGTTGTCTCCCCGGCCTATGCTCAACCCTAATGTCATAGGTATCAATTATATTTATCCAACAGGCTAGCTGCCCCTCAAGCTCCTTTAACCCAAGCAACCATTTCAGTGTCAGAACTTCCTCTTCCCTTCTTGGCCAGTGCACTCTATGGCTTAGCTACTGTGGCAAAGTCCTGGATGAACCCTCGGTAATAACCAGCCAGGCCTCGGAAGCTCCTCACATCGGTCACAAATCATAGAAAGTGTGCATATGGGGGCTCACATGTCATTTGCCCAGACATGTGCCCAGAATCATGAAAAATAATTCTTATAAGTATGCTTCTTTTAGGATAACAAGGACACATCTGACATAAATGATAATGTGATTCTCTTAATCTACAGGTCAAAATAGTCTGGACCTGAGATTTTCATGGAGGTATGATGATTGTTTCTGTAGGAAATGAAGCCCCCAACATGGCTTGTAACTTAGGCCACTAAATGTCATTTGCCCAGACACAATTTCGCCCAGACAATTTTGGGCCCATTTTAGCCCCCTGGAGCCCAAAAAATTATTCATTTGGGACCATCAAAACCCACATGTAACACAAAGATCTCATCCAGCCTGACACTTTGAGCCAAAAAAATAGAGGGGGAAACTAAAATTCGAAGAGTAGGGGCTGGAATACCTCCAAATTCGTCATATGCAAACCTTCTATGATTTTCGACCAACTGTCTCCGGCGTACCCCAGTCTCTTACAGCTGCCACCTTTCCCAGATCCGTCGACACTCCATCCTTGCTTATGATGTGACCTAAGAACTCGACCTCTTTCCGAGCTAGCTCACACTTGCTGGGTTTTATCCAAAGCCCCACCCCAATCATTCGCTGTAGGACCTCCTCCAGTCTCTAGAGATGCTCCTGGAAGGTTGAAGCGAAGACCACCATATTATCTAGGTACGCAAGACAGGTCCGCTACTGTAGCCCATGCATCACCACCTCCATAACCCTCTCGAAAGTGCCGGGGGCATTGCACAGCCCGAGCGGCATTCTTTTGAATTGGTACAGGCCCCTGTGTATGCTAAAGGCTGTCTTCTCCCGATCCTCTGGCCTGATGTCTAAATGCCAATACCCACTCTCCAGGTTGACTGAGGAGAACCAGGCGGCTCCGGCCATTGTGTCTATATAGGCAGTCCTCCATCCTAGGCAATTTCCTATAATCCACGCAGAATCTAGTGAAGCCATTTTTCTTTTTTTTTACAAGGACCACTGGCGAGGCCCAGGGACTCTGGGATTCCTTGATGACCTCTGCTTCTGCTATCCACTCCTCCCGTGCCGATCTGATGCTGAGCCACTTGGGTATGCCGTCTGTCTCTGGGATTTAACTGAAATGCTTCCCAGCACTTCCTCAAGAGAACTGCTAGCTCCTCTCTCCTCCCTGGCTCTGCCCTGCCATCAATTCCTTGATACACTCTTCCCAATCCTCCTCCTTCATCATTTGGCACCTGTCCTCCATTTCACCGGGTGCCTCCTCCACCATTTATCCTTTGAGGGGTTGGATTTCCCCAAATGTCATGTCCCTAAAGATGGTCACTACTTCCTGCCCTGGATTAAGGACCCGCACCCAGGCTCCAAGCTACCCAGAACCGAGGTTCTCCCCTATATCATGTGAGGCCTTCCACCAATCCATCCTCTCCTTCCTTCCAGGAACCCTGGAGTTGCCCCTCCTGGATGACCTCCTCTCCTGCCGCCAGCATGGCAAATCTGGTACTTACCACCTGGCAGATGCTCTCCCCCTCCAACCATACCAGGCGTCAACCACAATGGCATGTCGTCTCAGGAAGGTGCCGCCCAATATCGCCTCATTAGCAACTTCTCCGACTCCGAGCTTTAAGGCCACTTCTCTCTTGCCCAACTTAAGCCGGGCGGTGCCTTCACCCTGCATTCTCACGGCCCTCCCGTCAACTGTGTATACTGTTTTCCCCGTATTTTCCACCTCATGCTCTCCTCCGTTCTCCTTCCACCAGTTTGTGGAAACCACATTCATAGAGGCTCCTGTGTCCACCAAGAGCTGGATAGGGCACGACCCTATGCAGGCCTTCACCAGCAGACCTCTGCCCCTCTTTCTCTTCTCCATGCTATCTCATTCTCTGGCCTCCACACGGCCATGGGCAAAGGCCGGCTCTAGTTTTTCCGCCTCCCTCGTTGGTCCTGCGTCGGACCTCTCGGTACCTTCTCGCCGGTTCTTCCAGTCAGGGCAATTTCTCTTAAAGTGTCCCTTCTTCCTACAACCGTAGCACACAGTGTTAGGGGCTTTCTTCTTACTTTCTCCTTTTTCCTCCTCCCCGGATGCCAACTTCAATATTATCTAGGTCAACTTAGCCAATTTCTCATCAGTGGATAGCAGTCTCTCGGAGATTGTGGCATCCGCTACCCGTGCCCTTCCCCTAGACTCCTGTTCATTCTTGAAGTAGGTCTCTCCGCTTATGTATGGCCGTCATTACTGCCGCCTGGAGGTCCTTGGGGCGTGACTGATAAACCCACTGCCGCAGCTGGATGGGTATGCACAAGAGGAAATGGTC
This sequence comes from Acholoe squamosa, assembly GCA_949317995.1. Lineage (NCBI taxonomy): Eukaryota > Metazoa > Annelida > Polychaeta > Phyllodocida > Polynoidae > Acholoe > Acholoe squamosa. The sequence goes on from OX439041.1 coordinate 71,938,525, forward strand.
TAGCACTAGGGTATCCCTGGTTTTCGCATCGGCATCAGGATAAGCCAACCTCATGTACTAGGCCAGATCCTCTTGTAGCTCCTGTAAACCTTCTCCGGGTTTCCTCTCTCTGGTTCAGAGGAACACCTCATACATCTCCTTCTGATTTGCTGGTTTGAACCTCGCCACCAGTGCCCTCCACAGATTCTCATACCCATCTTTTGTCCCTGGATCCCTCCTAGCCAGAAGCCGTCTCGCTGGTACTGCTAGGCTTTATCCCAGGAAGGTACCCGCCTCCTCTGGTGTCCATTTATTAGCACTGACACAGAGGTTTAAGGTTGATTCAGGTGGTCTGTCAGATCTTCCATCCTGTCAAACTTAGTCGGCTTCACCACTGGCTTTCCATGCCTACCGTCCCCGCTCTCGGATGGCTTGTGTCTCCGTCTACCTCTTGAAGCCTCCCTGGCCAGTTGGGTTATTGCATTCACCAGGCGATCCCCCTCTCTGGACCAGTCGTCCCCTTCCTTGCCCCCTTGCTTGTCTCCGTTCTCCACCTCCTCCTCTGAGGAGTCACCATCTGTATCAGAGCTGTCTAACCCCCTCTTGCCCCATACACGCTGGTTTCCGGCCAGAGGTTGCCTTTTTCCGAGCCCTGGCATAAGTGGTTGTCAATCCTTCCCTCCTAACTTCTGCTCCTCCCAGGCCTACCCATCCTGGGGCTCCCTCCCTTTCGTCCAATCCTCTCTCGTTCTTCCACACTGTCCCTCCTGAGGGCATCTACCCTTGTTTCAACTCTTTTTCCTTCTCCTACGGCCATTTTTAGCTGTCCGACTCATCGGCTCGGTCCCTGGACTCCTCCTGCCTCTCCGAACCTGTCTCACACCGGCCGGTCCCTTCTTCCTGAAAGAAACATCTTCATCTACTAATTCAAGCAGAGCACCCTTCTCTGCCCCCCTACCCTTAAGTCTGGCATACCAATGTTCTTATCCATGTTTGCTCTGGGGTGGCAGATCCTACCGCTGTCACCAATGTAGCGAAATCCGCATCTACCTCTGATAGCAAACACCACAAAACTCGAACTATGGTTTAACACTGTTTATTAACCTGGCATTGGGCTACACTATCTACTGGGAGCTCTCTGGTCCTTGGGGATAACTTCCCTAAAGCTATTACTTGTGACTTCAATAAACTCTGTTCCCAAAACTGACTTGTCATTGACTCCCAGCTTCCTTATATAGGAACCATTGTCTCTGACGCTGGGGTCACTCCAGTGTCCGAAACTCACTTATATCTACTCCGCTCTGGCTCATGCTCCGAGAGAACGAGACTTTGCCGCCCCCATCCAGGATGGTTTCAGCCTCGTCTTGCCTCCCTCGGCCTTACCGCCACAATATATATATATCGAGTTATGAAACGTTCCCTCATCTTCAACTTAAGTTTTCAATAGATCTTTCCTCAACATTTAAGACATTCCACAATTAAGACATAAATTTCAGTATAAATATTTTAGAATTGGTCCATCGCATTTTGTTGAAAATCTTGGTATTTTGGATAATTCTGCCATGATGCCATGATAGTGTCTTCTCTCAACTAACAAAGGTAACATGATGCATAGAATCTGTAAAGTTTGCACATTATTTAGGTTAGAAAAATACTTTAAGTACCATGTTGAACATTGAACCAAGAGGAGCACATACATAATAATTTGGTTGATTTTGTTGTAGGATATCAGGTCGGCATCTGTGACTTTGTTAGAAAATGCCAGTAATTTTGGAGTGAAGATTAGGGGACAGGGTCTGGGGTGGTCACACTGACTGAGGGTACAGGGGGGATGGTTATCACCATATGCTGTAATCTCTTCCCCTGGAGTAGCCATGGAGGAGAAGGGTTATTTTTTTTAGTCAATTTGCCTACAACCTTCCTATGCTAAAGCTCCATAGACATCCAGTAACATTATGACACATTTCTATTATACTCAAATGCATCAAGAAATCTAATAATTCAATAATTATTCTGAATTTTTGGAAGACATTTATCAAGTGTAGCTCTACAATTTAGACTGAGGTCAAAGGATGAAGTAAACATATTTAAATTCCTGTTCTCATTGCTAAAAGTTATAAGCTGTTCAGGTTGATGGGCTCTATGGTAGGAATGACACACCATGTATCAACTTTGTAGAATTTCTTAATGGTTCAACACAAAGAAAGTATTTCCACCATGACTATGATTGGAATTAATGTTTGGACCCCTTTCAAATCAATAAATTTCTCATCATAGCTAATCCTCATGTTTCAAATTAATTTACATTACTCTAATTCCTGTATGGTTTGCATAATCATGAAAATCATATAGATATAGGGGTTGTCTATCATTTAATACCTTCTGTTAAATATGTACACTGATGCCCTCAAAATGATAGACTGAGAGTTTATGATAATCATGGAGAGAAGCATGGGGCATATAACTTTTGATATCTGTGAGTTTGTCAGCATTCAAAAGGCTTGCTCTGCTTAAAAGATAAAACTTAAGTCTAAAATGGAATATATCAAAACCCTTACATCACCCTTGATATCAATTTTAATAGGAAATACTTATAGGAGTTAATATTGAAAATCAGAATTCTGGAATTGTTAGGAAAAATTGCATCCCCGTAGCACGAAATGGATATTTGGTATTTTGTATATGATTAAGAAAGAACCGAAGATTGGTTGTCCCTCATGAATATAAATTCAGCTGCCACCAGGTTCCTTTCATAAGTAATATAAATCAAATGCAAACTGGTTTTACAATATCTGATTTTAAAAACTATGTCTTTTGATTAATACACTGTTTGGAGGAGAGTATACATATTTTTTATGGGCTCATTACTGCAGTTGTCTGTATAAGCATCAGGGCCTAAAATAAGCACAGGAGAACAGCATGCTGAGATAAGTACAAAGCACGAAAAATGATTTGTAACCAGTTTTCTCATGTCAGTGCCTGGGATAAAGTGGATTTGAAATCTTTATGTGCCCACACAAAATCAGTGCCATAGTGGTACTGTCTTTGTCTGACAACAGTATCAAGAACTTTGGTTTAATCATCTACAAACATCACTTCTGGAATCTATAACAATCTTGTGACCATTGTGTATTTATAAATTCCATTCCCTGATTTAGAATTAGTTTATTCCTTGTTGTTGATAGACATAAATAATTCATGAATGCAAATCTGCATTTCATATGTCAATGATTCTCTTTGTTGTATATATCTACAACACACACCTTGATATGATTCTTGGAAATGATTTGATATTAATGTAAGGGGGTTATCTTACTTCTACCACCGTTTGTGTTGATTTCCCCTTTCAAACAAATGAATTCAACCATATCATTCTCTATATTTGACCAATCCCTACTTTCTGCAAAGCATTTTTTCATTTTATGCCTGACTGAATCTTATGGATCTTTGGTAAATATGTTTTTGATAAACTTTCCTTATGCAGTTGAAACCTTTTTACCTAAAGAAGAAAAACATACAAAAATGATATTCTTCATTCTAATTGATAGGCAAGCTGAATCATCATAGTATGGCATAAATCCAAAGAAACATCCCATTAAGTGTGCAAATGATAGTTTAAGTAAGGATAGGCTGTGAACGTTGCACTTTAGACTATCAAAACAGCCCACAATGACAAACAAATTATCATTTTGCCTACTAGACTCAGCCTCTGCATACTGTTCCATGGTTTATGGCCCTTAAGAAAAACAGCCCCCAGACGTTTAGCCCCACGTCAACATAGCCGTAACGACACTTGGCCGAAATGTGATATGGCCGAAAGGACACATGGCCAAAAAGACACATGGCCGAAAAGACACATGGCCGAAATAGTGTTGTACCCTCCATACGACACCATACCACACTCATACCACACTCATACCACACCATACCACACAATACCACACCATACCACACAATACCACACCATACCACACCATACCACACAATACCACACCATACCACACAATACCATACCATTCCACTCCATACCACACCATATCACACCTTACCACACAATAAAACACCATACTACACCATACCACATAATACGACACCATACCACACAATACCACACCATACCACACAATACCATACCATTCCACACCATAACACACCATATCACACCTTACCACACAATAAATAGATAGAACTAAACGACTGTGGTGTACGAGGTGGTCGATCCACCACGAGGGAGACAACTCCCGAGGGGTGGATCGTCCACCGAGGGCACCAGGGGAGGTTAGTTCTATATTTATTTTATGTTTTTAGAGGGTTTAAATAAGGAAAAATTATCAAAATCCAGTACCGTAGCTCACCGCACGAGCGCCCATGGCCATTTTGAATGTTTACATGCACCCGGAACAAGGCTGCAGTGGTGGATCAGCCGCTGTGGTGGATCGACACACGTTACGCCACTGGGGGTGTGGCGATTGGCCGCGCAATGCTATCTCTACGGGAAGAAGTTATATACCACACCATACCACACAATACGACACCATACCACACAACACCACACCATACCACACAAATACCACACCATACGACACCATACCACACAATACGACACCATACCACACTATACCACACAATACCACACCATACCACACAATACCACACCATACCACACAATACCACACAATACCACACCATTCCACACCATACCACACCATACCACACCATTCCACACCATACCACACCATACCACACAATACCACACCATACCACACCATACCACACAATACCAGGGAGATGCATAATCATCTGCATGTAGGTCATTTGTTAGGTATAGATGTGATGGTAATAGAAAACTAATTTCCAATCAGTGACATTCACCTTAATGTTGCAAAATAATGTTACATATACTAAACAGGGTGGTCACTAGTTGAAATATCTCGTTATAGAAGGGTTGGCCATGATAAAAAGTCAATATTAGGTCTCAAAGGTAGCCCAATATGTGATTTTAAACCAACATTATGGCCAAATAAGCCATTTGTGTAGGGATTTTATGGAACTAACGAACTTATGCTAATTAGGCATACTGCCACCCGGTTAATTTTCCTTAACTTTTGATATGTTATTCTACACATATTTCTGAGTCCAGTGCCACTAAGATAAATTCTCTTGCAATTTGTGGTGGGTATTTTCACAATTTGACTTGACTACTGTCCCAATGTAACACCCTTGGCAAGGGTCGGCATAATGCATTGAATGCAGCCCTTGGTAGTAACTTGCCCGGGCTGCATTCATGGATCATGACCACCAATGGACATGATGCATTGATGCATAAGTGCTCCTTAAAGCTTCAGGCACTGTGAAGCTCATACAGATTATTAACTCACATTCCGATCTCTGCGCATACTTCATCGCGGGCTTGTACTGCAGCCATTCGGTATTTTCCTGAACGTTTGTTCGGTGGACGATACTCTGTCATCCGAGGATTTCCATTCTCCGGTTGAGGAGAGGGACTTTGAGGGTGTCCATTATCTGGTTGAGGAGAGGGACCTTGTGGATTATTGATGATGGATGATTCTGGCTTCTTGACGGTACTGCGTAGTCCTAATGCCACACCAACACTGACTGCAATCAGTACACCCATACCCAGTATGGCTAGGGCAATAACGATGACCTGCCTGAAATTAGACACATGCTGATTAAGTACACCTACCATATTTGCTTAAATAACACACTGGATGAATAGCTAAATTATTTGCCCAGTAGTTTAATTGCTCCAAAATCGGAATTGGTCATTTCTAGCCTAAAACATGATCAAGAGGATGGTGCATGCACTTATTGAGGGAATGTGTGTTTAATGTGTTGAATATGATGTATATACACAAGTATGGCAAGGGCAATGACAATAATCTGCCTGAAATCAAACAGACTTTTATTGCAATAAGTACACCAATATCCAGTACCGGTGCCCACAATCAATCTTCAAGAAAACATCATCCTTGTTATGGCTTTTAAAAAGACCCCCTTTTCCAAAGATTTGGGCTAAAATATACCTGCCTTTTCATCATAATCATGAACAATTTGGCTGCCTTGCTTTCAATACCCTGTCTTTCTTTCTGGAAAAGCACTCTGATATGAATGGAATGTTTCCTAACTGTTTTTAGATTACTGGTACACCCCTATTTTATAATTTCAATAGACTCTTGTTAATAAAATATACTATTTCTATCAAAACGTGGATTTTTCTTGAAAACATGAATTAGAGTGAGGGATCCCACTATGATTTGTATGGGTCAAGTCATGCCATCTTGAGAAATGTATTCCTGGGTATGGTACATATTCCTGCCATCCCTGGGTAACTTGCACCATTTCACCCTGTATACCATGTATTACCAAACTGTCGAACACTCTGAGAGCTCATTTACATGCACTTCTTCACTTGGATGCACTCTTTATAAGTCCTCATATGCATTGTTAGTAGTGCACAAAATATGACCCTGATAATAATACTGTAGCTGGTCGTTCGTTATGTTGATATGGATGGCTCTTAGGCTTGCTTAGTGGCTTTGAGAACTAACACAACACAAAGGGTTAGGGTTGGGTAAAGCACTCCGTCTTCCACCCATTCGGATGGCCTTTTATTATGTAGCACACTCAGAAGGCAAGTTAATGCGTGTGGACTGGACAAGGTCCAGTCTGCTTATGCCGATCGTCCGGCTTCTTAGTAGGAGCTGGATGCGAGACGTGGTGCTATCCCCTCTTGTACCAAATGGGTATCGTGGAGCGACACCTGGTTGGCATAGAAGGAACAAGTAACACACGAGCACATCTCTCAGGTGATCTGCACTATTATATACACAGCGATGCCGGCCCCTACACCAACCCCCTAGACTTTACCTAGGGTAAGTGTTACAATAGTTGACTATTAAACCTTTGTATAACATATGTGACATGTACTGAGAAAGGGGCCCTTAATCCCCCTGCACTAAGGGCCCTTTTCACAGATCGTGTCAAATATATTGACTAGTATTTACACAGGTAAGTCTACGATATAGTAGTAAAATAACTAATATAACAATAGAAGGGGCATTATAAACATTATGTACATTAATAAGCATCGTTACATATAACCCGAAGTACATAAGTATGCAAGTACAACCAGATAGGAAGTGATATCTTATGTACCATTGACCTATTATTATAGAGTTATACTGTTATTGATATTTACCATTTACCTTGTACAATAACTATACACATATCTGAAAGTACTAATTTACAGGATTAAAACTGTTGTAATAGCGTATTGACCTGAAAAATAAAATATTTTTACAAAGTTTTACAATTTTTTTTGTTTTGTTTTGTATTTTATATTAATATATATACTCGAGCTTGAACTCATACAATAGAGTCGCCCATTAATATTTATGAACACATATATATCATGGTTTACATCATATAGTTATTATCCCTATGAACAAGAATAGTGGTCAGTTCCTATATCATAAAGAATAGATACCTAGTATGAATATCACATGTATTTATATAAACAATAATTAAGAAGTTAATAAGTGTCCTACCAGGATAGTAAGATCACCCGTACAATGATAATAGACTTCTGACAAACCTGGAATGACTGGTTTCTTCAGCTCCATCTTGCGACATAAATGTGGTGGCAAGCCATGTTGCTGTTGTGTTGTGCCCTGATGAAGAAGTGTAGATGGAGCCCCCTTTCAAGTGGTGGTCCACAAGCGGTTTGGGTGGCGTCCACCTAGCTGCAGGTCATCATTCTAGTCCGTAGGTTCCGGGTGGTCATCCGAGAGCGATCTCTGGCATATAACAGATCCCTTTACCCTCGGGTACATAAATAAACCACAGATGGACACTTACAAGTCGGTAGACTCCCTGTCAGTGTCCATCTTCTCAGCCGGCTCCTGGTTTGGAGCCGAGCTGCTATCTTTCTCATCCTCGAGAAGCTACCCCCTACTGCTCCAGTTTCAGCATCCAAGGGGATAACCAGAGACGACAGTTTGCCGTTGGCTTTGTATGCCTCTTCAACTAATTTAAACTCATTGGGTTGGCTGGTCTAGATTGCTCCTTAGCGGGGCTTTCGGAACAACCCAAGCGGGTTCGTTTTTGGGGCGCGGCTGGGGTTTGAGCCCCGGCAGCTTCCTTCAAACGGGCCTGTTTCTTTTCTCCCTCCTGTCTTCGCCTCTCCACTTCTTCAACTTTGTGTGCTTTTCGGTAGGAAGTTGAAACTTTGAACCCGAGGGGTTCACGGCGAAGGTGGTTATGGTATCACTCTTCCAGGCGCAGAACTCGGGTTCAAACACAAGCTTCCTCACCTAGTTCACCTGAACAGAGGCCCAGATCACAAGTAACTCGTTAAAGCACTTGATTGCATGCTTCCTGGTCTTTTCCAGGCCAGTTCAATGGGTTTTTTGCAAGTGCAAAACCATGTCCCTGTGCCTTCTTCTTCTTCTTCTTCTTCTTCTTCTTCTTCTTCTTCTTCTTCTTCACACCGGTACTCGTTGTGTACTGGGTTAGGTCACAGCAGCCCTTAGCCTAGGACTATATCTGATGCCCTCGGTCAGTATTTTATTCTTCCTGGTATTACCCACAGCCTTTTCCGGGTCTGGCTTAGCCACAGCAGGACCTTTCCCATGTGTAACACCTTCACCCAGCAAGACATTTTTCCATTTCTTACAATTTGGCTGTTTTCGACCTGTCTTCTTCTATTCAGAAACAACGTTGGTCCTCGGATGCTTCCTCGGCCGTCCTCTGGGGAGTTTCTCAGTTACTATCACCTCAGGCCTCTTCTGGGTCAGCTCTGGGGGTTGGTATTCATATTCCCTCTCTGCTGGCTCCATCCCTTCCATGGTCTGAGCTTCCCTACATTGGTTTTCCATTCTCTACCAGTGTAGCAATCTTTGATTATCACCGTGGACTCGCAGACAATGTTCATAATCTTAAAGAACCCTTCTAAGGTTTAATCTCTCGAGTGGCTTGTAATACCTCAGCACTTTGTCTCCTAGATTAAAACGTATTCTCTTGGCATTAGTGTCATAGCCCACTTCCTGCCATTTAGCGTTCTTAAGTAATTCATTTCGAACTACTTTGCATGCTTGTTTAAACCTGTCAAGAAGTGATTCGACAAAGAGCACACTACAAAGAGCTTCCAGATTAATTCCAACTACTCCATATAACTAATCGGCGGGCATTATTATGTCCTCACTAAACACCAAAATGTTAGGGGTACAATTGGGGGTTGTATGAACAGTGTTATTGTAAGCATGTACTACAAACTCACACTGTTCATCCCAATCATCCTGATGGCTATTCACCAAAGGCTTCAGAACTTGTATCAAATTCCTGTTAAACCTTTCGACATGGCCATCAGATTGTGACCTGTATGGGTAAGTAATGGCACATTTCTTGCCATAACTCCGACTCAAACTTCCTACCTTGGCATCATAAGGGGCACACCCAAATGTAACACCCAGCCTTTTACAAATGCTTTTACAAATGCTTCGGCACATGTAGCGGCTTTATGATTTGGCAGGGGAAACACTCGAGTATACTTTGTGTAATAAGCTGTTAAGACCATCATACATGTATTCTCCTTTGGTGTCGTTTTAAATCCGCTAATGATGTGAACTGCTACCCAAGCAAATCTGACACCAAACAGTTCCTGGGACAAAGGTAATTTGCTCAGGCCGGGTCCTGGCTTGTTTTTACAACAATTGGGACAAGTTACAATCCACCGAAGTAGGTCGCTCCTCATCCCTGGACAGTAGTAATGTCTTTGTAGACTTTCTATAGATCTTTTCTTTCCGGAATGACAACTCGTTTAATGGCCATGGCAATAATACATGATGTCCCTCCTCCAGACATAACATTGGCCTTACCAGCTTAATACCTTTCGGTAAGTATTCCAAAATGCGTGCAGCGGTGGGATCCGACTGTTGGAACTTCTTGATGGTCTCTTGAGACCAATCGAGATAGCTACATACAGCTTCTTCGTAAGGGATCCGGGGTGTGGCATAGTTATATACCAACCCGGCAACCACAGCATTGTGGGCCCCACAGTCCTCACAAGTGGCATTTTGGCACTTCCAGATTGGCCGTCTTGATAAGGCATCCACATTGATATGCTTTTCACCAGGGCGGTGTTCAATTTGTTTATGCTCCAATCCGAATTTGGATAGGTGAGCTAACCATCGGCCAATCATCCCCTCAGTGTCTTTAAAGTTAAGAAGCCATCTTAGGGACGAATGGTCTGTTCTTAAAGTAAAGTCAGTCCCCCAAAGGAAATGCTTATACTTCTTCATATACACCACTACCGCCAATAGTTCCCTTTTAGTGGTACAAAAATTATGCTGTGTCTTGCTTTACATGTTACTAGCGAATGCTAATAGGACTTCAACTCCATTCTGGACCTAAGAGAGAGCTGCCCCTATGGCATTATTGCTAGCATCGGTGTCTAATATGAAATGTCCCTCGGGTGTGGGATATTTCTATACTGGTGTGTTTCTAAACAAATCTTTTATTCTATTAAAAGATTCTTCCTGCTCATTGGTCCATGGGAAGGGTTCCCGAGCCCTAACGGGTGTCCAATGAGCTAGGCATTGCATCAGAAAACTCCTACGCAAGTAATTTGGTATAAAATCATGATAATAGGAACAAAATCCTAAAATCCTAACCGCCTTAGCACAGATAGGCCTCTCCCAATTCACCACAGCTTCCAGCTTCTCCGGGTCCTCACTTACCCCATCCAGGGTAATTATATTCTTCCTAAGTATCTTATTGTCTTCTTAAACAAATTACATTTCTTAGGCTTAAGCTTGAGGCCATTTGCTAGAATCCTATCCAGGACCAATTATTGATTAGCTTGGCATTCTTTGAATGACTTGCCGAATATGACAACATCATCCAAATAAACCAAACATCGTTTCCACAACAAGTCGCTGAGCAGTGATTCCATCATAGCCTCGAACGTAGCTGGTGCATTACACAACCTGAAGGGCAAGACATTATACTCGAACAATCCCAAGTGACTTTCTTTGTGGTCATACATATAGGGCTAGACCAAGGGCTTGTGCTTGGCATGATTACCCATAGTTCAAGCTGTTTTTGTATTTCCTGTTTGCATATTAACTTCTTCTTCAGAGGAAGTCTATGATACAGGATTTTAAAAGGTCTCTTGTCACCCACATCAATAGGTTCTACCTATGAGTCTTCCATCTTTACCAAAGGCATTCTCATACCTTTGGAGGAGTTCCCCCAGTTGCCTTTTATCCTCTGTATCCTTTAAATCTGATTTATTTATCAGTTTCTCAAATTGTTCATCCAAAGGATGCTTACTAACAGGTTTTAATGATTTCTTAAACTCAGCTTCAGTCACATGTTCTACCGAACTCATCACCCCTATGCTGTCATCTCGCTTTAAGTAAACCACCAAACCAGTTTGGTTAGTCATGGTTAATACAGCCCATGCTGCATTCTCCACTAACCTATCTACTGAGTCCAGCCCGACGCTTGATAAATATATCCTGTCGGGTTCAGAAACTCCCTTTCACCCTTTTGGCCTGCTGATCGGCCACATAGGATATCACAAGTGGCATCCGGAGGGATTTTCACCGTATGTATAACCAAGGCTACTGATGACACTTGTTTCAATACATATTGTATGTGCAAGCCATAGGGGTTTTGTATGCTCATCATTCCATCTCTTGGGGTGACTAATGATTTCACTGGTATGACTGCCCAACCAAACCCAATATAATTACTACATTAAGTACTGATCACACAGATCAGTCATAGTGCATATTCATCTACCATCACCGGCTTTAATTTTGAGGGTTTCAAATTATAGCGGCTGTGTTCATTCATACCATCTTGAGACATCCCTTCCCGCAGTAAGCAGGGGGAGAGTCAACCGCTTTTCCATGCCACCAGGTGTCAAATTAAAGAACTACCCTATCTATCCAGAGTTAGCCAGTGTGTTACTGGTGGAAATACAGCACAATAGAGACATGGTGTGAGTAATGTGGGAACTAGTTTTCATTGTCCACCATTCAGCTCTATACCAGATTGACCTCACAGACTCCAAAATAGTGGTTCTTTTAGGAATATTTTTCACCCACTAGAAGTGGGTCTCTATTGTTCTCTACTGTACTCTCTTGTACTTCTAATACTGTTATAGATCTGACCACTGGTCTTTATGTTGGAACTAAACTCAATGATATATGAAGAATTTACAAATTTGGTCAAATCTAGGTTTTCAGAAGAACTCAAAGTAAGCCAGATAGGATAAATGTCTTCCGTCTTACACAATGGCAAGCCCATTAAATGCAGCCAACTCAAAGCCCAAAGTGTTTTTAAGGAGATGTATCATTGAATGATTGTCATATTTGGTAGTATTTTTGCATTATGGGATTTCCCTCGCCATGCAGCTGGACCCAGACATGCTGGTATTAGTTCTTGAATTTGCCACCGGATGTCCTCTATATTGCGCAGTTGGATCCCCCCTGCGCAGTAAGAGTGCCCTTAATCTTACTGTACATGTCCTATTACCATAAATAGGTCACGGGGAACTAAATCCATTTCCTCTATGTTTTTATATAAGGTAACACACAAAAACAGCCGCCTAAAATGTTTGTTGGTAATAATTTCAACCGTAGCACAATTAAATTATCCCTCATACACAATCTGACAGAATGTTGGACAGGCTTAACCCTGGAAATCTTAAAAAAAGGAATGATCAGTGCAGGCCTGAGTACTGTATGACTCACAAGAGGGCAGCATTTACTTCCACATGACCTAAAACCCTGGTCAAATGCCAATAGCTTTTCTACCATTCTTGTTCCAAATCAGAATCTAGGTTTTTTGTGAATGTCTTGTTATCTATGACACTGTAAGATTGTGAGGTCCAGAACAATTGGGATTCAAGTCACTAATACAGAGAGAAAAATATTATGCATGACTTTTTGTATATATGTTAATCAATAGTGGGGACTCCATAATTATAATGGAGAGGCTTTTCTCACAAATAGCTAGTCTCATAAGAGACTATAGACTGCAATTTGATTGTTATCTATTACTGATGTAAGGTAGAAATTGTAAGCTATGAAAGTTATTTGTATATCTGGAGACAACAATAAAAGCTTTAGAGTGTCATTTTATTGTTATTTGTTTTTGGTGTAAGGCACAAATTGGATTATTTTCTTTATCTTGGGATATAGATACCTGTGGAGCAACAAGGGAAAAGCTTACCCCTGCACCCCATCGTAGGTGTACCCTTTACCCTTTCATTTAATCTTAGATTTGATACGTCAAAAGAGATTTTTTCACATGTTTACTGCTATTTTAGGGTAATGTTTTAGGCAGTGAGATATGGAGTATTGGATATATCTCATGGGGTGGTGAGATATGGAATTGCTAGGTCAAGCCTATGGGACATTCATGTTTCACTGTTTCATTCATGAAAGAGTTATTCCACAACAGAGAATGCCTAAATTTACCATCAGCTTATGACCAGCAGGGATTTATTACAATCAATTCGGGGAAACTTAAGTTGTTTTATTCCGGGAAAGGAATACACATAGAAAAAGTGATATATGTAAACATATAATTCACCATTGTTTCATCATATAGGTTGCTGTGAAAAATACCCAATCATAAACTGTTCCATTTCTAAAGGAAATAATATCAACAGGGGCATTGTTTCATTGAAAGCTGTACACTGGTTCCTGGAGGTAAACATATCAGTTGGTTCTGTCCAATGTTATGGCTTCATTTAAGTTTAAACTATTTAAAAAAAAATGAAATGGAAAAGGGTTTTTTCCTGGTCAATTCATAGGAGATCAATAAAAATTCGTAAGAATTTTTAGGCCCCTTGCCTTCTATAACTAGCGGCTAAAATCATAAAAGAAATAGACATATCCATACAATTCTTGATCTTATTCACTGGCCATGAACAATTCCATGCTTTATGTGTGAGATTTCTTTTTGATTCTCTCTTGAATAGCGATCATAATTCATCAAATGTTTCCCACATTATAAGGAATGGGGAAGTATAGGTATAGGTATATAAATTTAGCATTTTGATTTCATTTTCCTGATGAAGTAAAGAAATAGAAGTAATACTAAGACATGTTTTGATTATAAGGAGCAGGTGTAGAACGATATTGGTCATTTGGGATGACAAATGGTGAGTATTTTCTGCAATTCAATTAAGAATAGTATTTTTCGAGAACCCTTGGCCATCACCACAGGAGGCCATTTCTCAATGTACTATGACTACACACAGTCACTACAATTTATAAATGCCAAGAATAAGCCAGGCTATCGTAGGAACTGCCCTATGACTGCTCACTACGATTAGCAGCTATGCAGTAATTGCATAAGGTTTAGTAGGGCAGTCGTACTGGTGCAGACATTAGGGACTACTAGTGCATGGTACTGTTATGGCCAAATTATTAGGTTCTCACTACGATTTAAAGGTCAGCAGTCGTAGTGTGTTAAGAAATGGCCTCCAGTAGCCAGAGTATAACTTTTCTATTCAGAGAACAGTTGCTTTGACCTAAGTATTATGTAATATGTTCTTACTGTTTTTACATATCAATCACATTTATATCATCACTATTTTTTTCACCTGATCTGTGATAATCATTTGTGCATTTTTTTCCAATTCATTATCTGCTTTTATTTTTGTACAATACCTCTTACGTATGTTTCTTTATAACTGTTGTATCTGTTGTTACAAATAAAAACGTTAAAATATGTAGGAAAAAGGGGACCAGGGGGACCTGGGCCCCCCCAATCATAAAGAAGGTGGGGTCTGGTTAAGTCTTCCCCCCCAAATTTGCCAAAAATTCATAATAAAGAAGCTAAAACTTTGCATTTCAAATTCGATTGATATAGTAACTGGATATGGAAAATCAGGGCCTGGGCCTCAAATCAGATCTCTAAAATCCATCAAAAATTACTTTTTGATACAAATTCTATAGAGCTATGTATAAGCGCTAGTGCACTTGAGGCGACAAATCAAAGTGGTCATGGTGGAGATGAAGATTTGCTTCCTACGCCTCTGAGAAAACATCAGAAAGAATATGACATTACCTCTGCATCCTTAGATTATAGATACCGTCCTGGTACACCTGTTCCTTCTGAAAATGTGTAATAAATCCCTCTCCTACTGCCCTAGAGTTCTGTGTTTAAGGTGCCCTGACCTTAACTGTCCTATTTCTAATGTAAATCTAGGTATGTAGTAGTATATAGTGTATCGGAACGGGAATATAGCTAATCTAAGGAAATTGCTCACCCCAGATGCAGCCAATCAGAGACCTCCATTTGGTCATGTGACCATTTGCCATGGCAACATGACCTAATTAGGGGATGAGTAACCACCTCTCAGCCAATCGGAGGCCAGCATTCTGGTAACCAAGGTAACGTGACCTATCTAGGATATTAGCGACCACATTTCAGCCAATGAGAGGACAGCCTTCTGGTCGCCATGGTAACGTGACATAATAAGGGAGTTAGTGTTGTCACGTGATCATGTGGGCGGGGTTAATTTTGTAAATGAGATATATCAAATACATTTCACTTTTTTATATTTTTATTTGATCAAGTATATTTACAAGTATATACATTCATTTTTAATCATAATCCAGACTGTACATAGTGTAATCTTTGTATATGGTTTTCATGCAGTGTTTTTTGAAATGCAGGAATGGTGTAAGTCATACTTCCTGTCCACAATCCATCTAAATTACAATAGAAATCCCCTGAAGTATGCCATTCAGTTTGTGTGTTCATGACGCTTCTCAGTAGAGCATTCTCAAAATGAAACTCTCTACAGAGCACACGGTCTAAACACTCTTGACAGAAGGTGTTGAATATTCTCTCAGAGTCATGACAACACATGTACCATAAAACGTCTGAGTTTTTCTTGAGAAGAAATATTTACATATACCGTCTTTTGATAAGAGGACAGGTTTTCTAATTGTGAAATTGATATACTCCTGCGAAGACATCGGTCCCTCTCCAGAAAACATTATTGAAACACTCTTTCAATGAATCGAATGAATGATTAGAAATAAGTCCTTTATGAACATTTTGTTTTAACAATGGTGCTTTAAAGAACAGCACATCTGTTGCGTTGATTATTTCCAATGTGTAAAATGGTTCGCACGTACACATATTCTCCTTTAACAATATATGAGTAGGTAAGACAGTACCTTAACGTTAGAGGCTCCAGTCAGAGGAGTTATATCCATGGGCGATAGGGGTGGTGGTGGTGGTCGTGGTCGTGGTAGGAAGCGGGGCAGGCGGGCAGATTTTGGGGGTAGG
Organism: Acholoe squamosa; assembly: GCA_949317995.1. Taxonomy (NCBI): domain Eukaryota; kingdom Metazoa; phylum Annelida; class Polychaeta; order Phyllodocida; family Polynoidae; genus Acholoe; species Acholoe squamosa. The sequence goes on from OX439041.1 coordinate 71,954,848, forward strand.
CGGGCATTACAAAACGCCTGCCTAACCCGGACCCGACCCGGGATGGGCCGGGCGGGCATCTTCATGGGGTGGGCGGGCGGGCATTTCTCAGGGTGGATGGGAAACAAGTCCTTGGATACAAGTAAGTCAAGTGGATATAATAGAGGTCTATGGGGATATATCTGGGTCAAGTTAATTCATGACCCGACCAGGATCCAAGTGTCTGCCCCACTCGCGAACTGACAAACACAAACCGTGCCCCTACACTACCCCCACCAAGACTATGACAAGGTGCTACACAATAGGGTAGTAACTAAGTTATAGTATTAACACAATAAAAATACAATCTAGGGCACACGGCTAGCAACATCCACCCAAACTGATATCAATTGATAGGAGAGGCTTTTTTTTTCTAAGGCTTCATAAAGGCCAAAACCATGGTTTTTCTGGCATTTGTACACTTTTTTCCTGACACTAACCCATATACAATCTATAAGATGTTCCCATGGTCAGATGAAAGATCATTGCACATCACCCCTAAAATATTGTCTATAGAGCTTTGTGTAGAATTATGTACAGAAATATGTGTCTCACTGAGATGAAGTGTTTTTCCTTATGAGGTAGAGTGAAGGCTTCCCCCTCAGAGAACATCTGGCAATCAATAGTCAGATAAACATCACACTACAGCAGAGATGACCTAGTTACCATAGTAACCAGGGTTTCTGTATACAAGGATACAACTTAAGTAAGATCAACCTTATAACTGACATTTGGGGAGACCTCACAAAGGTGACCTTGTGTGTCTGAACCCAACATTGACAGAACTCCCTCTGTGTCTATTAGTGACAAACCATCAAACACCAAAATGATCATACCTGAGATGCACTTTATGTCCTTCTTTAACTAAAAATCAAATTGACTACAAAAAACATTTCATGTTTTCTAGGAATGTACAAAGCTGTGAATGGATAAATGAATGTGTGTAGAGCCATTACGATTAGAAAACTTAAAACTCTTTGCTCTAATGATCCTGTCAGCAAGCCTGTTAGTCTTACAATATCTATGATATGGCCCTTTTCACCATCTCAGTGCTAGTGTAGGGTTCAAGGTTAGTGGTTGGCCAGAAGCCATAAGGCATTGAGTTTACGGTAAAGCTAAATAGAAGAACAAACAAGGTTCATTCCCCCATGTTGGATTAGGGCCAAGGCAAAGTAACTTGAAACATCTACTAACTTCTGGAACCTTAGAGAACATTTTAAAAATGACTGAAAATAGAAGCTGATCTCATGTTTTGGATCATTCTGGAATAGATCAATCTAACATCAAAATTAACTATAAAAAGGGGAGGTGTGGAGTAGCTGGCAGAACACTTCCAGACTGACAGACCTGTGAGAAAGATCAAGAAAACATACTCCACACCAGCACCCTACCTGAACCACACCTTATTGGTAAGAACCTTGATTGGCCTTGAACTCATATCACCCCAACCACCAACCAACCTCTTACATAATTCATATATATATCGAGTGTGAATGAATATTGTAATAAAGAGAATTATGATTGTATTTTACTTGTAGGAGTGTGAATGAATATTGTAACAAAGAGAATTATGATTGTATTTCACTTGTAGGCTCATTATTGATATAGACATTGATTTACGACCTATCCAGGCATCCCTATTACATCCGATCCTAATGATAAAGACACTAATATCAGTAATTCAACTACAGTGAGATAGCTACCCCGGTCGAATATAAGATCCATATAATAACCCCCCCCCCACAACCATACCCCCCCAACCCTACATTGGTGGAGAACTTTTGGTTGGTGGTTGACATATGAGTACAAGTCAATCGGTCGACAGATTAAGGAGAAGACTACATAGAGAGATAAGATCGACGGTACAGCTAGCGCCGTCGATTGCACCAAGAGAGGGCACAGAAAACATTTCTGACACTAGTACATCAGGGTCAGGTGAGTCTGGTCTTTCTGATAGTGGGAGTGATCATAACTCAGTAGTGGGGGACATTGAGAGCGATCAACTAGACATAGAGGATAATCAGATTGAGGAAGACGAAGAGGGGAATATGGAGGCAGAGTTGAATAATGCTAGATTGATCGAGAACAGGAGAAGGAACTTTTCCAACATCAGAGCTAGAAGTACATGGGTGGCTGGATAATTTTGAAAATTACTGCGAAAAGGTGTATGGTACAGGGGATGAGAAAAAGATGGCGAATCTTGCCACATATCTCCCGCCAAATATATACACCTTCGTAAAAGACAAGAATGAGTGAAAGGACGCCAGGAAACAGATATTAGAGCAAACGGGTCCTAGTGCGGAGCGAGTGCATGATTTAGTGAAGAGTCTTACTCAGGAGAAGGATGAGTCATGCACGGCATTTTTGAGACGAGTATTAAAGGTATGTGCTCAAGTAGGGCGGAATGATTCTGACTCCATATTAAGATTGTTCAAATATGGGCTTTTATCTGGTATAAGAAGCAGACTCGTTTTGGCAGGTTATGACGTTCTTGCAGATCTCGCAAGAGATGCGCAGGCTCAATATGACACCTTCAAAACATCAGCAGAAAATGAGAAGCGGTTAGATACACTAGAAAGTAAGATTCTGTCGGTTGGAGATAAAGTGCAAGAGGGAAATTCCAAAATAATGAAAAAGCTGGTTGCAGTTTTGGATGTTGAGACAGACAGGACAATGGCTTCTTCGATACATCATACAGTTATACCTGAGGTGGGTTTATGTCGAGTACAAACCCAGCCTGGCTTGGCTTCACAATCAGCAACACAGCAAATACCTTTGGCAAACACACAGGGGTATGGACATTCAGGGGTTACACAACCTCCCACTCAAAGTGTAGCAGGACCACCTTTGTCAGAGGTACAGTGTTATAATTGTCAACAGTACGGGCATTTTGCAAGGGAATGTAGGCAGAGAGGCCAAATGAACTATAGGGACAGAAATAGGGGAAATTTTTCTAGGAATGGATATATGGGAATCAGAATGGGGGTCGATATGACAATAATTATCGCAGAAATAACAACAATAGACCACAGTGGAATGGTTACAACAGGGAAAGATCATCTGGACAACCAGGATACTCTGTTCAGGATCAGAGAGGCAGTGGCCAGTCTCATTTTGGGCAGGGTCAAAACACTCATTTGGGCCACTTAGACAAAGATCAGTGTTTTCAGTTGGCACAGATGCTCATGACTATGGGAAATAACCCACAGGGAAACTAGGGAGGGCCGTTCCAGAAGCCCTGACTGATGATAGGCCCGGAGAAAGTGTTATGAATCAGCCAATTGAGTCTGGACAGGGTATAGTTCAAGATCATTGTTACATGCCTTACACGGAAAGAGGTTTCTTCAATGAACAAACACCCATTAGTGCGCATAAGTCACCAGAACCAGTGATCAAACAACTGGGATTAGGTAAGGTATTTGGGTATTTGCCAGAACAGGAGCAGGGAACACAGATTGAAACTATGAGTAAGAAATTGGACTTAGAGAAAATAGTAGGATGTAATTTCACCCATACTATTCCGGATGATAAGTTATATGGAATGGGGGATGAGTTCCCCTTTGCCTTAAGTGATGCCTTTCTTTTTCAAATGATGGAAGATGATTCACAGGAGTCCACAGGGGCAGTTGAGCCAATAAAAGAATCATTTGATGGAGTAAAAACAGAAAAGGTAGTGGAAAAGGATTCAGAGGGGTATGATGAAGAAAAGTTGGGATGGTTTAGAAAGTTGAGAATCGACTTGCTGAAAGGTCACCCTTTTGGTTCGGGGAAACCCTTACATAACAAAGTTATGAGGAGGCATGGGGAGAAGGAAATTGCTGAAGGTGCCCAGTTAAAGTTCTCCTGCAATCATTGTCCAAATAACTGTTTGTGCATAGGAAAGCTGGAGGAGGGGCAGGTGATTCCATTGTGTGATTGTCAAATAATGCCATCCTCAGAGGCATGTAAGAACTCTCTAGAACACAACATATTTCTCTGTGCACGGCAAGCTCTTGAGAGACACAAAAATGAATGTCCCAGAAAATGCACTGATGTTGAAGCCTGCGTTCATGACTATAGTGCACTTTTAGCAAGTAGTTTGAATTATTACCAGGTGAAACCTGCATGTACTAGACAGCCTGAGTGTTTAAAAGATGGGACTTATATTTTGATTCCAGATGAGCTTCCAGGGTTATTAATGAGCAATAACTTGGAATGGTTTCCAAATACTAGAGGAATCTTTGAAATTAGTTTTGACCAACACTGCAAGTTTGTGGGAAATAAAGGAATTGGGTTAAATTACATAACAATGTCTAGGTCAATGGAAAAGGATAGGGTGGTCAAAAAGGACAGTTATAGGCTGAATGATAATGGCACTATCGAAATTGTTTGTGCAGGGGCAAGATATCCAGCATTAGTAGACACAGGAGCATGTGACAATGTTGTGAATTTGCAATTCTTTAAAGGGCTTGATATACCGGAGACAGACGTTATTTTCGAAGACAGTAGGGTGAACTGCGTTTTGGCAAATGGGTCCCGAGTTCAGCCGTACTGTGATGTGACCTTTCCCTTCTCAATTGATGGGCAAGTCTACACTGACAAATTCCACATTTTGGATGGATTAGCCACAAATATAATTCTGGGGCGTTCCTTTTTGAAGAAGTTCTCAATGACACTGGATTTTTCAAATCCGCTTCCGAGACACAGGGTGGTTTCAGCCCGGTTAGAGGAAAAGATCACAATTCCTCCGCAATCCGATCTACTCGTTATGGCGAGAGTTCCGGATTCTGAAGGAATATGGAACGGGCAAGACAGTACCTTCAAGCAAATAAACAACATGTCCCACCTGAAATGCAGAGCAAATGATGCATCGTGGGTAAGGGTACAGGGAAACAAAATTCCAGTAGTACTCACAAATCAGTCATCTGAAAACAAAACGCTTCGGCGTGGTTTTGCTGTGGGGTCTTACACAAATCATTTGGTAGGGCTTAATTATACAGAGGTTCAGAAAGAGGTAAAACTGGGAAGTTTGGAGGAGGCGGTGCACAATCCGGAGCAGAATGTGTCTAATGAGGTGGATGGTCTATTGGGATTGGAGGAGCCTGAACAGAGTCTGAACTTTGATTTGTCTAACTCAATGTTTACCGAGGAGCAGAAGAAGATCTGTCTGAAGCTACTGGAAGAAAAGAAGGCTGCATTTATGGTGACGGAGCCTTTCGGACATACAAATCTCATGGAGCATCACATAGAATTGGTTCCCGGAGCTGTACCTTTTAGGCATCGACCTTACCACCTGTCGCCCCCTATGCGTCGCGAGATGGAGAAGGTTTTGCAAGATCAGCTGGACAAAGGAATCATAGAGAAGGCGGAGGATCCGATTTTCACGTCACCGGCGTTCCTGGTGCCGAAGCCATCGAAGGAAGGGGAGAAGCAGTATAGGCTCATCATCGATTTTAGGAAACTGAACTCGTTGATGGTCCCTACTCCCATTTGCATTCCACGGATAGAACAGATAATAGACACAATAGGAGAAAACAAACCTCTGTTATTTACATCATTGGACCTCCAAATGGGATTTCACCAAATTCCGCTAGATTATCAGAGTCGCAGGTACACTGGGTTCCACACGGATGCTGGGATTTTTCAATATACAAGGACACCAATGGGGTTATCGCCGAGCCCTGGGGTAATGCAATCTCTGATGGACCTTATCTTCAAGGAGATGCGGTACAAATTCACCATATGCTACCTGCATGATATTTTGATATACTCTCAGAGTTTCGAAGACCATATGCAACACCTCTCGGAAGCACTTGACAGACTAATAGCTGCGGGACTCACATTGAAAGCATCCAAGTGCCAGTTTGGTGAGAGCAAGACGAATTTCCTTGGACATGTGGTAACAAGTGAAGGAATCTACCCGACAAGGAAGAACATCCAGAAGTTACAAGACCTACCAAGACCCACAACCGTTCGACAAGTCAGACGATTCCTGGGACTGTCTGGGTTTTATCGCCGCTTCATTAAAGGTTATAGCCTTATAGCAAAACCCCTGTACTACGTCACGAAGAAGGAGTTCTCCGACAAGTTGGTCTTGGGAGATGAACAAGAAGAGGCGTTCCGTAAGCTACGTGACCTTCTACCGTCTGAGTCGCTTTTGTTATACCCTAGCTTTAATTCCCTTTTTATAGTGGGGTGCGACTCTAGCGACCATGGCCTGGGTGCTATGCTTTCCCAGTACGATAGTAACGGAGAGCTGCGTCCCGTCGCCTACTGGTCAGAGAAACTGAATACAGCTCAACAGGCATACTCAGCAGGAGATATAGAGTTGCTCGCGATAGTATCCGCCATTAAGCATTAGAGGATATATTTGCAGCGACCTTTTGAAGTATGGACGGACCACAAACCACTCATTGGGAAGATAACTCGGAAGGCTATGGACCATTCAACGCCTGTAATGAGGTGGCTTGAGTTCTTACAACCTTACCAGTTCACCATAAAGTATGTACCAGGAAAAACCCATGTGGCGGCTGATTTTCTCAGTAGGATCGATGTTCCCATAGACAAAGACAGAATACCATTATCTGGGAAGTTATGGGGCCAAGATGAGGTTGAAAAGCAGGACAGAAGAAAGAAGGTGGAAAAGGCAAAAGGGATTGAAGAGGATAAGGATGTTCCCAGACTGGAGATGATAGGCATTGCAGTGTTAGACCCGGAAGATATTAATTACGAGATTGCGGAAGCAGCTGAGGCGAGCGACTCGCTCGGCACAGCTAAGGTTCCACGAAAGAAGAAACCAGACAACAGGCGCAGGAACAGGTACAGTGAAAGAACGAAGCAGCAGGCTCCAGAGATACTGAAAGGTACTGTTTTCGACCCACAGCAGATCAGAGAAAAACAAAGGCAGGACAAGAACTGTTTGGATATAATACTCTTCATACAACATTCAATCATTCCGGACGACGACAGAGAAGCTCGAAAATTGCTATTGCATGAGGAGGACTTTGTCATCTTTGAAGACATATTGTTCAGGCTATCTTCAACTATCGCAAGTGAAACTACCTTGGACATACGTTTGGTCGTGCCCGACTCCCTCAAATTGAAAGTACTCCGTCTGAACCATGACACCTTACACGGGGGACATCTGGGTGTGAACAAAATGACAGCAAGACTGCAGTCGCAGTATTGGTGGCATAGAATGAATCAAGACATAATTGATTTCTGTGCAACTTGTGACATTTGTCTTAGGACCAAGAGGGCCACTCATCCCATTAGGCCACCTCTCACTCTTAGGGACCCTGCAGGCAGGCCTTTTGAGTACGTGAGCATAGACTTCTTGGAAAGATTGCCGGTTACAAAGAAAGGGAATCGTCATATTTTTGTTATGATTGATTTCTACAGCCGGTATCTGATAACATGGTCTCAAAAGGACCTCACGGCCGACACCCTGGTGAGAAAGTTCTTGAAGCATGTGATATACAAAGTTGGATCGATTGGCACAATGTTAAGTGACAATGGTTCATCAATCATATCTACGCTAATGGACCACCTATGTACAGAATATGGGATAAAATCACGGAGAATTACAGCTTTAAACACTAAAGCCAATGGTGGCGTGGAGAGGGCAAACAGGAGCATCTTAGGGATGCTGAGAACATTCATCAATGCATCACAAGACAATTGGGATGAGCTCCTCCCATGTATTACATGGGCAGCCAACACATCAAAAAGCGCAATATCGTGTTTGAGTCCCTATGTCCTATGTCATGGGTTCGAGCCAATCTTTCCTGAGTTACAGAGGCTTCCTGTTTTCGAGACAAGGGGGAATTCTGTGCAGGAGAGATTCGCTTCACATCTCCAAAGGCAGAGATGCCCACATTTTTGCTAAGAAAATGATGGAAATAAATGCAAAACAATTGGTGGAATACTTTAACAAAGTTCACACACTCCATGAAAAGCCGTTGAAATGTGGGGATCGCGTCTATGTCTACACCCCAAGGGTGACGGATGCAGGCTTAAAGGTAAAATTAGTGGGGGTATTTTCGGGACCGTTTATTATAGTATCATTCCACACCAACTCCACAGTGTTGGTGTGGAGTTCAAAGATCTGAGAACAGGAATGTTCCTGCTGAAAGCAGTCACCGTTTCTAGAATCAAGTTGGCTAGCAGTAGGGACATAAGGAAAGGAGAAATGAGCAGGGCGGATGAGGGTGACAAAAGGATGGAAGACTCCTCTCAGGGTAAAAAGGTAGAGGCAGAAGGTTCGGAGTTGCAAACCTCGGAGAAAGAAAAGCCTCAAGAAAAAGAGCGAGCTGAGAAGCCCCAAAAGGATATACAAAAGGAAAAACAGAAAGGCAAACGAATCTGTGTAAAGGGAAATAGTAGTAGAGGGCAAAAAGATGGTTTATGAGAAGAGAAGTCAGTGGGTTTGCACTCAAAGAAGGGGTTACAGTACAGAAACAGGCAAGCAGTACAAGGAAAATGCCCATGGCATATACAGTAGTTGATGGAATTAAATCAGAAACTCTTTCTCCAGTCAAAGGTATATCAGCAATTGCAAGGATAAAGGACGTACAAAGTGTCTATGTTCAAATTGCAGATCGAACTGAATGCTGGGTTCCTATATCTTATTTGAATCAGGCAGCAGTAACCATGTTCCTTAATGAGGGAGCAGTATAGAAGGGAGGGTGATGTTGGAAGGCAGGTCAGGGACTTGCTATGTGATTGTATAGGTAAAAAGAGTGGGGATATAAGTTTTTTTTTATGGACTAAAGGGTGTAAAGGCTTCCTTCTGGAGCTTTTAGTTCTTGTTAAGAACATAGTAATTGTACATGTACTTCTATACTGAAGGAAAGTGAGTGGATTTGCATGCAGCATGTTCATGTTTGGCTACACCGTGTGAGCAAATGCTTCTGATGAGGATGTGACATGGGTAAAGCAAACAGGGAACCTACTTAAGGTAATTGAGTGGTTCAATGTTTTCTCGGAGCATGTAAGTGACCACATCTTACGAAAGACTGGGTGAGAGTTGGTAAGAAGGACAGTAAATGTATTTCCTTGAATAAGATCCTTGTCATAAAAAAGGGATGGAGAGATTATTTGTCAAATATTTTCGACATGTGACGTACCAACATTATGGTAGACTTATTGAGCAAAAGTTATATTAATTATGAGATCATTGTGGGGAGTGAATAATGGTTTCAAAAAATGTAAAGGGGGGTGCTTATTTGGAGCAATGCAGCAGGATAAGGTACGGGGATTTCACACTCCAAGGAGGAACCTGGATGGGGACTAATTTGGGTATGATGTAGTGGAGAGGGTTTTGTAACATGCATTGTCCCAATACTGTATCCAAGATGGGGTAGAATACATACCAATGGGGTAGAGTAATTGGGCAATGTTGCCAGTAACATTGTGAAATAATCAACAAAGTTGTCAGGGGGGCTAGCATATAAAAAGGGCTTGGAGTCCTAGGGTAGGCCAGATGTTTCAGAACTTCTGACCGATCTACAGATCAACTACACCAACTTTTTCAACACACCAGACCAGATTCCTCACCAAATCCAGATAAACTTCCACCATGGCTGAGGCAGGGAAGGTTGAGATCACCAAGAAGGGTAAGATTGAAATTCAAATTTTTCTCACTAAGAGTATAGACAGAGCAGAGAGTATTTGAGAATGTCAAGGGCAGGAGGACACATATGCCCAGCACTCACAAGGTAAGGCACCTGTTTCTTTTAAGGCTAGATGAGGAGCATTGGTTCATGGTAAAGGTTAAACCTGTGATGATATTAAGTTGTAACCTGACAGATAATACCCCCGGAAGAATTGGATCCAGGTAGTGCATTGGTATATGTGACACGATCTGCGAAAATGGGGCTTAGTGCAGGGGTTCCTAAGACCCCTTTTCCCAGTACATGTCACATATGGCAAATGCTGATTAGACCCATGGTGCTAGAAGTATCTGATCAATATTTCATTATGTGGGACTTGACAGCTGGGGTCATCTAGTCATCGATGCTAAAATAAGCTAATCATGGGGATGTTGAGTGTGTGTGGGACTTCTGTTTTGCGGTCAGGTTACGGTAACAGGTTTTGAGAACACAGGTTTAAGAATAAGGTGTTGTGTATACACCCTGGCTAAGTGAATGGGCCTTAGTACACAGAGTGTTGACCTTGGGTCTAGGTAGAGTGTTCACTCTTATGTTCGGATTTCCTCTATGTTCTCTTTATAGGTACGTCAATTATGGCCTGCAAGTTGCTTGGTTTGTGTCTGTTAATTCAGATGGTTGGTGGATTACAATCAAATATAAGTCAAATAAATCTTCCTTATGAGAGTGAAGGGATAGTTGAGGAGAGTGAGGTTATAGTTAAGCAGAATTATGGGGTGATATTTGAGAAATTACATCAACCCTTATTAGTACATGAACAAGTCTTAGATGCGATTGTTGTGATACCGAGACCCACAATTTTGGCATTGCCTAGAGTAAAAGGAATTCAGCGGGAGGAGTGTGACCAGTTTGGACCTTGCAGGGTGGCAAAACCCACCCTGGAGATGTTGGCTAAAGAATATGAGCGATTAAGGGAAGAGTTGGACACAGTTAGCTATTCAATAAAATTACTTTTTCCACTGCCTGTTTCAAAAAAGCAAGCACGTCAGAAAAGAGGTCTCTTTGATTTTGTGGGAATAGTGGCCGGGTTTCGCGCTGATGTGGCGTCTCCACTGCCGCACTCTGCTCAGCTGCTGGGGCACCTTGCTGGGTGGCTGGAACCTCAGGCTGTGGCTCTTCATCAGACAGGAGTAGAGGGTTGTCGATAGTGTCCTGAAGTATAGAGCAGGAAGAAAATACATAAATGATTGGAAATAGTCAATGCAGGGACAGCATATTAAAAAATCAGGATGCATGGTCAAAGCTCGAATGATAAATTAATTCTGTAAACATACACCTTATAAAGAATTCTAATTAATGCCTGTGATACTTAATTAATACTCACTCCAGGGTCGTCGAAGCAGTCAACTAACTGATAGCGCGAGCGATGGAAGTTGAGTGCAACCTTCAGTGTCGCACGACCCGGGCGGCCTGCTGGCATGTCGCTCTTGCTCCTAGTACGGCCTTTGCCTGTAACAGTGGCAGGCGTCTTGCTGGTGCCGGGACGGGGCTCATCCTTCTTATGTGCAGCAGCACGCGGCACGGCTTGGGCAGCAGCACCTGTGGTGCTGCTGCTGCGGCCTCACCTGACCCCTCCTCACCGGCTGCAAGGGCAGCCGTAGCCTCCTCCGCCTCGAGGTTCCTAACATACTGAATGAGAAGAACATATGTCAATTCAGGTAATATTGAGACTTTAATCCATACACTCACTAGAAAAGAAAGTGAGCATTATTAAATACACGCTTGAGAATAATTTTATAACTAGAGTCTAGGTTCAATATCATCACTATGCATACCTCTTCTGCTGATGTTTTGGTCCATTCCGGCGGAGGGACACCCTTCCTTCGGGCCGTAGCTACAGCACGGCAGCGACGTACGCGGTACGCATTTAGCCTCGATTCGTGCAGTACCTTCGCATCACTAGCCTCCGCCTTGCACTTGGCTTTGCTTATGCTTCTACGGACCTTCTCTTTCTCCTTGAAAACCTCCTTGCCTAGAGTTTCGCAGAGCGTGTCGCGATAACATGACTGGGACACCTTCCCCGACACGTTTTCCTCTGGTGGCAGCTTGTGTCGCGGCATCTGTAGAGATAAAGAAAAAATTATATTGAGAGGTGGTAAATTACTTAAATCAATGGTACGTATTTGCAGTTTAAAAGCATGGAATTACAAGTGAAATGTGCATAAACCTTGCCAGTATAGTGGACATTAATTTTAGAAAACCAGGGGAGATTGTACCAGAGTTAAGTGGATATATGTGAGAATATATGAAAAAATGGCCTAGGTCAGATACTTGGTCAAAAAAAAATTCCTAGAAATGGCTCAGTGACCATTTCATATTATGGGGGGACCATGTGCGCACATTCTGGTATTTTTTGGGGTGGCTGGCCTCAGTGGAAGTGATGTTTTTATCCATTTATGTAAAAATGTAATGGGCGTGAGCGAAACAAAAACGTCATTAAATCAAAGAAATATTTGGCAAACCAACATGGTTTTGGGTCAGGATAGTGGACAATAGGCCCAAATATAACACTGAGCAAAAAAATTGGAATAGAAATGTGTATTGGCCATGTAAAAGTAAATATTCAAAATTGTGTAATGGGCGTGAGCGAAACATCACCAAAAGGCCTTAGACAGTCACTGTGGCAATATAATCAAACCCAGCAGCAATGTAACACAACAAAACAATGATAAATACATGGAGGATGTATAATTTCCACACAATAGTATGTAAATAGTGAGTAATTGGTGAAAATTCAATGGCTAAAGGTGAGAAATTTGGTATGATAGGGTAAAAAAAATAGTTTCAAAAGACCCGTGGGCTTCTAATATGGCAGAAAGTGGACTGAACTAGCTCAAAAGGAAAGATTATACCCTATTCTAAGGTAAAAACCACACTTAGTACACTAAAACAACACAATACAGTGAATGAGAGACCAGATACACCTAACCGGCACTCGAAGTTTATTTCGCTCACGCCCATTACATATTATTTCTTGGGGAACCAGAACCTTTAAAAATGGCGTCTCAGCACGGATTTTCAGCCGGCTCAATCGTTTTTCACATATTCTTCAATATTTACACACTTTCGGTACACAAAAAGCAAATCAAAACATGCCATCAGCATTCAACATCAATATTTCATCGAGTTTGGGTCAATACTACTCACCTTTTCGTCGATGTTTGCAAAATATTTGGAAGATTCTCAGTGTCGATCGCTTCCAAACAAACAACAAGGTTTCTTTTTCCGGTCTAGCCAAAGTCCTGGATGCAGCGACTTCCTGTCGGGTAACACGACACAGTTTTCTTTTCCCGCCAAAAATTGGCGCTATTTCACTCACGCCCATTACATCGATTGAATGCTCTCAGTTTGGCATAACCAAGGCACATAGAGACACCATTTTCTTTTTAAATCGTCTCAAAAACAGTAGTTCTTTAAGTTAGGATGGATGGCAGAATCTAAACTTCAACAGTTTTCGACATACATGCAGAAAAGTGAATGTAATGGGCGTGAGCGAAATGTACTTGAAAATCACTCCGATGTGTATTGTGTGGTCATGTCTGCATACAGACCCTAGACTTCTGTACCAGAAAATCCCCTATGGGGACCCTAATTATTGTGGCATATAAGATTAATGAGGATGGGTTTCTTAGTAGGCCTACCAGTACATTTTTATTTCGATCACGCCCATTACATAGTCGGTATTTGGTTATAAAAACCATCAGGGGAAACAATTTGCCATCCAGACAACCTCCAAACCACATGGAAATATTAGATAGGATCCCCCACTAAGGTATAGATAAAATTGTACATGTCTATTGATGCTTGGTTTGATGTTATAGAGCCTGTATTGAGGTGGAGATTAAAAAAAAGTTAATTTTTGGCCATTTTTCTACTTTGGACTTCCATATCTAAAAAAAAAACGGGCCGACATCCACAAATCTCCCCTTATTTTAAAGCCCAGGGTGTTTTCTTTCTAATTAAACCAAAAATAAGAAGAGTTGATCATAAGTTTTTATTCTACAGCCTCCTGTATCCAAAAAAAGGCCCATATATAAATTGCTAAAGATTTTGTATGTAGATGTTATTATTATGATAATATGATTAAAAGCCTAATATAGTTAAGAGGGCCAGGAAAAAGAATGCAGCATGACACAGTTATAGGCATAAGCATACAATTAAGGAAGGATATAGGTATATATATATATATATATATATATATATATATATATATATACATGTTACATATAGCACAATTCCTAGCATAATACTTAAAAGGGATTGGTAGCAGGGACAGGGCCTAAAATGAAGAACACCACACTAAAGCTGGGTTGCCCTGACTTGACATACATATTGTATTACCCATAAAACGAAATTAGAAAAGTTTGAGGGAAGTTAGTGAATTAATCAAGTAGTATACCCATTGATGAATAAGTAAGCTTACGAGGTATTAATAATTATGTGTATTAATGTATTAGTTATATTAGGAAAAGAATGACTCACCAGGTCTGCATGATATAGTTTTAAGGGTAGTAGTCCTGTGTTTAGTTCAGACATGCCCTGACAACTAGGTGCACATGCACAGTTAGGCCTGGGGTGAATATTTGTTATGTACCCTAAAACCTTTAAAGGAAATTCGTTAAGAATGTTTATATACAATCATTAGTATGGCGTTCATTGATAGATTATATTGTAAGGCCTGCCACAATTGTAACAATAAAGGCATTATGGGTCATGTATATGAAATTATGAGAAAGAGCAGTGGGAGCTCTTAACTAATTGTGTGGGGGGCGGAGTAATGTAGGGTTCAAGGTTAGTGGTTGGCCAGAAGCCATAAGGCATTGAGTTTATGGTAAAGCTAAATAGAAGAACAAACAAGGTTCATTCCCCCATGTTGGATTAGGGCCAAGGCAAAGTAACTTGAAACATCTACTAACTTCTGGAACCTTAGAGAACATTCTAAAAATGACTGAAAATAGAAGCTGATCTCATGTTTTGGATCATTCTGGAATAGATCAATCTAGAATCAAAATTAACTATAAAAAGGGGAGGTGTGGAGTAGCTGGCAGAACACTTCCAGACTGACAGACCTGTGAGAAAGATCAAGAAAACATACTCCACACCAGCACCCTACCTGAACCACTCCTTATTGGTAAGAACCTTGATTGGCCTTGAACTCATATCACCCCAACCACCAACCAACCTCTTACATAATTCATATATATATCAAGTGTGAATGAATATTGTAATAAAGAGAATTATGATTGTATTTCACTTGTAGGCTCATTATTGATATAGACATTGATTTACGACCTATCCAGGCATCCCTATTACATCCGATCCTAATGATAAAGACACTATCAGTAATTCAACTACAGTGAGATAGCTACCCCGGTCGAATATAAGATCCATATAATAAACCCCCCAACCCTACACTAGTTTACAAATGCATTGTGTGTGTGTGTGTCTTTTCGATGTAACACCCTTATGAGAATATTGATTGATTGAGAGCAGACGTTGGGTCTATGAGTAACATGAAAAGTGATGTATGTATGTTTCTATCCCTGTCGTATAGAGCCAATACCTAAATTAATGTGACTAGAACTTTAGGTTAATTGGGTCACAGAAACAAGCAAGTTGTATACTAATCCCTGCAGTTCTGAAGCTTTGAAGTGGGGGAGGACCCCACAGTACATGGTTAGGACTGACTAAAGACCCCATAAGCCAGGGGAAGGACTGACATGAATATGGCTTTGTCCTTCCTACATTAGAGCTGTCAGAGAGTAGAGAAGAGACCACATACCACAGCTGTTCATACATATCTTCTCAAAAGTTGCATGATTATTTTTCTGTGTTTTTGACCTTATATTACCTTAATGTTCTATCCCAATACAGACACCTTCCTGGCTCATACACCTTCTGCTCCTGGGATGTGGGATCCTTGTTCAGTCACCACCCTGGAGTGTGGGGTCCTGCCATTTTAGTGCACATGTTGTTTATGTGAAGGTCATATTTTAGTTCCCCATCCAAAATCATTCCTAGATATTTAAATGAATTTGCAATTTCAAGAGGTTGATTTTCCAAAACTGGGTGTTTGGGTCTGTTTTCTTAAGTGAATAGTTGGTGCCAAAATACATAATTTTAGTCCTTTTGATATTTATGGTCAGATGGTTTAATTTTGTCCAGTCTACTAGCTTATGTAGGTCTCTTTGTTAGAGCTAGGTTGCAGTAACTGGCAGAATCAAAACAATCTCCATATCACCGTGCCCATATCCATAGGACTCGGGGAAAACACCTACTCTATTTATAGAACAGAGGCATTCCCTGTCCCCTTCAACACAACAAACACAGAGTCCACTGGGTATACACTTATACAGAGGCTACCTACATACATAGCCATGTCCAAAACCCACTCACATTACATTGAGATGGACCACACAGACATGGATATGTGTGATAAGGGTGCTTTTATTAGCTGCAACCTACCCCTTGCCTTTGCTATCACCCCGCCACCCCACGTGTACTTTATCCCTATTTTTAGACATACCCGACACTGTCCACCACACTTGCAATTTTCAGGTACACATGACAGCCAAAATTCCCCATATCATAAAACCCATATCACACAGTTCTTATGTGTTAATCACAGATAAATCACCATTAGTCCTACAATGCTCTAACTCAGGCTAATGAGAAATTAAAAATGCTGCATACTCTATAGTATCAGTACCATGCCTGCGCTCACTAAAGAATCACATAGAAACCAACCCGCCCGCCTTAAGGCTACCCAACTTCCGCCGCCTTAAGACGCTCCACAATCAAAAATTGTCTCCCCTATTCAATGATGTAATTAATTGAAAGGGAGTGCAGGATCAATCCATGATAAATCCATAATACTGTCCATGAGCACAATAACACACCTTGAGTATTCATCATGGTTACACCTGTTATCACCAATCATAGCCCTGCTCTGCCTCATCCTTACGTGCCGTGTGCACATGAGAGTGACACACCTTGCACATTTCATCAGTATTCACAGCACCCCAGCAATGGCAGACGTCACTTCTTGGACCAAACTCAAGGAATTAATCAAAAAGTCCAACTCAGAGTGGCCATCGCCCACCACACCTGCAGAGGAGACAGACACGAACATATGGGTACAGCTACCTGGTAGATATGATGCCATGATAGCACTGTTCCTACTCAGGGCTGTCTGCAGGAGGTGCCTCCAGCACTGGCCATACTGGAGAGAGGAGCCATCAGTTAACACTGCTAAGTTCGTACTCAGGATCCACTCGGAAGGGAGAACCTTAATTTTTCCCCTTGCAAACATGGTCTATGGCAGAAATCTGTGGCCTGCATCCATCATTGCACCTAAACTGACCCCACCCCGGCAAGGCAAGCCCCTGGGACGCTACCTGGATGCAGAATGGAGGAACGAGGTCACCATGATCATTGCCGGCCGCCTGAGGACCATCCGCCTAGAACGGTCTGGAATGCATCAAAATGCTAGCAGAATATATTGGGGGAGTAACCAGGGTCAGGTTGGGCTATTACAGGCAGAGGGGAAAGAGGGGTTTTATGTATTAAAGTATATTCCACTTACAGAATAAATCATAGTCATTACTCAGATTTCCATCAATATCTGTACTACTCTTTCTCCAGTCTCCACTCAAGTTCAAATCAATAATGTCGGGGAATCTTTTGGCTAGCTTCGAGTGGTAGAGCTATGTCTAAATCCCACTGCCCATTTGGGAAAGATGACACAGACGGGTAATTCATCTCCAAGGGTTTTTATTAAAGTTGTCCAAATTCACTAACAACATCCAGTCACATCTTCAATGACGCCTAAGTTGTAAACTTCCATCTCTGTGTTTGGCACATAACCCAAAATTCAATCAAAATTTGATACAATCGAACAATGTCTATGGTCCTACCGTTTTTGCATAACACATTCTGAATTCTTTAAATGCAATTAATACCAATAAAATTTAATCCATCAAAAGATCACAATACTTCAGCAGAATAATTTTCGTTATCACCTTCAGATCCAAAATACTCAATACCTTTATTCGCAATTCCACCAAATTTCCTGTAAAATGTCATGGCTCCAGTTAAATGACTGGGTGAATTCCATTATCACCAAGAATTACATCCCATGCATGCATTGCAACATGGCCAGTTTGAGATAAGCATCTAAAATCCATACAGATGAGCAATTCCTTCGAATGCAACACCTAGTAAATATCCCATATGAATCGGGTAGGGAGAGCCCTATGATAGAGAGAGAGCGCTAGCAATGTCCTTTGTCAGCTTCCGATTCCTCCCTAAATTCTGGTCGGATCCTTAATAACCCCTCAGGGTTTTAATAGTTTAAGTTGGAACGCCAGAGGGTCACCCAGTGGGAGTCCATCTGAGAAAATAGGTACTTTTCAAAATATAGCTGCCGAATATACATATCTTCCCCTTTGATTCCAGGTCGAACTGTGGATTTCTGAAGGTTCAAGCACAATTCACGCTCTCCTCCTCAAGCACAGCATTTATATATACCTCCTGACTACCGGTGGTTTTGACACCATTCGGACTTTCACCTTAACGTGACTCTAAAGGATCTGCATGAGAGGAATACAGCCACCAGTCTATAGGGGTTTAACCCCTAGGCCATGGTATTCATCCCCATGACCCCCAGACCGACGTGGACAAAGTCTACCAGGGCCACTCACCAGCCAGCACGACCCGAGGCCATTTAATACCCTATAGGGACATATCATTCGCCACTCAGCCTGGACTTTCAATAAACGCTCAAGCTATAACTACGCTACCACACCCTTCAAAAAATTATACTCATGCCATTATCAATTACTGACTTCATACAGATGTAACATCTATCGGTTGGTGTGTGGCTTCAGTAGCCGCTTACTCACCCTACAAGAGTGTATTCCGACTCTGATTAGTTACCGTGGAGGACCCACACAATCCATTCGCAAACCAGCTATTTAGATTTGTCAATGGTTCACCTTTTATATCACTCCTACATTCATCTCCCTGAAATCCCTCTAACTCACAAGGCACCCTGTAATTACAGCCAAGATCCTCATTCGGACCTGGTTGCAGCGTCCACCAGTTCCGACTATGCACACTCCAATCCCCTGCACACACACACATACACGCATACACACACCCAGACCTCCCCACAATTGGTCCTTTTGAGGTAAATTTCTTGTGAGGTACCCTTATGAGGTACCTCCATTCACGGGGAGAGAAACACCTTATGAGGTTGGCCTCATGAGGTACTTTTCAGGTACCTCATAAGGTACTTTCAAATTACCTCATAACAGGTTTGGGACGGGGATATCTTGTTAGGACACACCAGGATAATAGTACAATAGTCTGATTTTAGTCTGTACTAAGATTCTGATACCATGCACAGTCTTAGGATGTACTGGGATCTTAGTACACTTGTGTGTGCACTGGACCATGACACTCACCTCTGCAGGTGTACGGGCCAATCAGAGCCTTGGTCACTGGACCATGAAACCTATGTGTGCATACATTATTGGGGTCAAACGTGGGATGGTGAAACCACTCCACTTTTTTGTACTTGCATTTATATTAAATGATACATTTACTCCCTTATTAAACAACACTTGGCTAAAATGAAAACGTCATTTTGTAGGCATTTATCTATTCTTTAATCTTGTGAGTTCATATTTATTAGCAAATCTAACAAAAAGTTAGCAAATAGATTTTACTATACCAGGACTAAGGGGAACTTTATACATATAGCTATTTCTCAGAGAATATTCTGTTTTAGTTCTGTAAAAAAAAAGTGCATATATAAAATATAGACCCCATGTACTTTAGGGGACTTTAGAATTATGTATTTTGATGAAGAAGTTAGAGAAATTTATGATAAATCAGTGTACTAAGTTCTTAGTACACCCCATGATCAGGGACTAATCATTCAATCTGAGGGCGTACTAAGAAACAGGTTAGTCCTGAACCTGCGTAAGGACACACTGTGAGTGTGTGTGTATCTCATAAGGACTCTGTGTGTAACTGTGTGTACCTCATAAGGCTAACATTTGGGGGACACTGCACAACATTAAACTATTACCCTATGACTAGAATAATCGTCAGGAGCAACCCACTACTGGTCAGTATAATCAGCCCCTAATATGTAAAAATAAAAAGTAGCCACTAATATTGGCTGCTATTTAACTACATGTACCCCACAGGTTCTCCAGTTAAAAAAGGCACACTATGTTGTAGTCTTGAATAGACAACTCTGAAATAAAAGTATGTCCAGCTCTAGGGCACAGGTACAGTACTTAAACAGGCTTATTCCACGATTTCTGGGATTCTCAGTGCTTTTCCTGGATATTCCCATGCACATACCTGTCGATATTGCACACCCTGAAGGCTGTAACATCACTTTTGCAAGGTGTGTGGTTATCCATGGATAACCTGCATGCCGTGCAGTTATCCATGGATAACCTGCATGCCTTACATGTCCTAACATGTCATATGTTACATGTTAAAACCTACGATAAATTTCATTGCCAGGGTAGGGGTTGAACCAGCAGTCTAACATCCCAAATCCAACTTCCTATGCATTGCGCCTACAGGGACTGACAAGAAACGCTTGGTTAGAACTATGTCTTCCTATGATACAAAGCCTGGGGAGGCGACGACTGCGGGCTGTCCGCTACCATAACCGCAGGACGCATTCAAACATAGCCAAGCCGAGACGGCCGCTGAAGGAGGAGACGTGGTGGTCTAGTGGGTAGCACATTGCGCTCAGCCGTCGGAGGTATGCGGGTCGAGTTCCGGTCCGGGTGTGTCTTTTTTTCGCCGTGTGCTCACTGCCAGCTGGGCGCCGAGGTGTGTGTACCGGTCGTGTACAAACACTATTTTTCTCCGTGTGCCATTGCCATAACCGCGGGACGCATTCAAACATAGCCAAGCCGAGACGGCCCCTGAAGGAGGAGACGCGGTGGTCTAGTGGGTAGCGCATTGCGCTCAGCCGTCGGAGGTATGCGGGTCGAGTCCCGGTCCGGGCACGTCTTTTTTTCGCTGTGTGCTCACTGCCAGCCAGGCGCCGAGGTGTGTGTACCGGTCGTGTACAAACACTATTTTTCTCTGTGTGCCGCTGCCATAACCGCGAGACGCATTCAGACAAAGGGAAAGCCAAGCCTAGCCAGGCACCGAGGTGTACAAACATTATTTTTTGCCGTGTGCCACTGCCATTCAATGCCAAGCCAAGATGGGCGCTGTCGCTGTCCGCTGCCGGGAGACGAGGTGTACACAATGGCTGCCTTCTAGTCCCGGGGAAGGGGAAAATTTTTTGTTTTCAACTTGAATTTATTGGTATTCTATTGATTATTTATTGGTTTTGTGGAACAAAATTACACTCAGGCTACGCCCTAGTGTAATTATCCTTCACTAATACACATGCGTCATGAATTATCCATTGATTACTTGTTCAATAACCCTTCTTTGAAAAGACTCAGCATGTTAATCACTCTGAATTTAGTATGTGATGCCACTAAAGTGAAAGGCTTAATTGTGTCCTTTTCGTCCCTTTTCTAAGTAAAGGCTAGATAATCATTACATAAATGTTGACATACTGAAATTGACAGATGAATAGCCAGGTCAATATAGAGGTGCAGTAAACATACTCACGTCATGTACTTAACTACAACCTAGTACAGAATGTAACTGATAATAACATGCTCTGATTAACAAAACGTAACTGTGTGTGTAGCTCATAAGAACACTCTGTGTAACTGTGTATCCTATGACTAGGATAATCATCAGGAGTGACCCACTACTATCGGCTGCTATTTAGCTACATGTACCCCACAGGGTTCTCCAGTTAAAAAGGTCACACTATGTTTTGAATAGACAACTCTGGAGTGAGTGAGTAATAGGTGTTTAACGCCATTTCGACAGCTAAGGTCATATTCATGGCGAGAACTGCATTACTATTTCACAGAGAAATGTCTGCGCATATGTGCACCACACACATCCGAGGGGATAGAAAAGAGATGAAATAGACCCCTTTAAGTGGGCTAGGGAAGCCAGAGACAACTCTGGAATAATAGTTTACATGTAACAGATAATAACTCGCTCTGATTAACACAGAGTCAAATTTTTTTTTCTGTAGATGAAGCTGTATACATAGTTTCCCCTTCTGTTATACACAGTATAGTCTCATTCTATACAGGTTAACCCTTAGGTGCCCAAGCCTGCATTTAAGCGCGGTTTCGTGCTTAAATGCATGTATATATTGAAAGAAATTTTCATCCAGACACATCTACTGGTCCAACCTGCAAAGTTAGACCCTCTATGGAATACTTATGACCTCCCGATTATGATACAACCATTCATTTGGCTTTATCTGCTTTATATCAGGCACAGTGAGTCAAAACTTGAAAATGAGTTGTCATTTTATGTGATTCATTAACAGGAAACCCTCCAAACAGCTAAAATGTAATATTCCAATTATATTGATGGCCAGGGGGACCTGGGCCCCCCAATCATAAAGGAGGTGGGGCCTGGTTATGTTTGGGCCCCTGCCAAATTTGCCAAGAATTCATAATAAAATGAACAAGAAGCTAAAACTTTGCATTTCAAATTCGATTGATTTATAGTAATGGGATATGCAAAATGAGGGCCTGGGCCTCAAATCAGATCTCTAAAATCCATCAAAAATTACTTTTTGATACAGATTTTATGAGGTATGTATAGGTGCTAGTGCCCTTGAGGTGACAATTCAAAGTGGTCGAGGTGGGGCTCCCGCTGGGCCCACCCAATGAAGATTTGCTTCCTACGCCTCTGAGAAAACATTTGAAAGAATATGACATTACCTCTGCATCCTTAGATCATAGATACCGTCCTGGTACTCCTGTTCCTTCTGACAATGTGTTTAAGGCGCCCTGACCTTAACTGTCCTATTTCTAATGTAAATCCAGGTATATAGTAGTATATAGTGTATCGGAACAAATATATTTACAAGTATATATCGAATGGCATGCTTGGTATTATACTTCAGGGAATTTCTATTGTAATTAAGATGAATTGTGGACAGGAAGTATGACTTACACCATTCCTGCATTTCGAAAGAACACTTGCATGAAAACCATATACAAAGATTACACTGTACAGTTTGGATTATAATCAAAAATGAATGTATATACTTGTAAATATATTTGATCAAATAAAAATTTAAAAAATTAAAATATATTTTGATATATCTCATTTACATAATTAACCCCGCCCACATGATCATGTGACCACACTAATCCCGTAATTAGGTCATGTTACCATGGTTATCAGAATGCTGGTCTCTGATTGGCTGAGAGGTAGTTGCTAATCCCCTAATTAGGTCATGTTACCATGGCAACCGGTCACATGACCAAATTGAGGCCTCTGATTGGCTGCATCTCAGGTGAGTAGTATCATGTAGTTAGCTATAGTCCCATTCCGATACATTATATACTACTCCAGCCAATTACCTTCACTGTTCAAAGGAGGCATCCCTTAACAATCATGTAACTCCATTATAGTGGAGACATAACAGTTGGATGCTGGACCTAACTAGGTCTCGGGCAATTAGCCCCAGAGCTGGCATATAAGGACCCCAGTAGGAGGTCCATCATCTCAGTAACCAGCAAGACAGCAAGAGGTACACACCTCCTCCAGTAGCAGAGCTCCAGACCAGGACCACCTCTCCAGGACAGACTATGCCCCACCAGGCATAGTTCTGCCCCCCCTCCAGGTGGTACCACCCTAAATACCCAGTGCGGACCAGAAAATACCAGTGTTGGCGACCTTTGATGTAACATTTGAAATACTTAAAATTCCCTGACAGCTTAGCACAATACACCAAAATTTAGCTTTTGAAATGGAGAAAATTATGCAGTACATCCAGAATATAAAAGTCAGGCTCGATTTGTTTTTAAATCGCCATGGCAACCACCACACTGATTTTGAGCAGTGAGACCTGACTAGGAATACACTATATGGTCATTTCACCCCCATAACCCTTCACTCAAATGACCATGGGTTTAAGCCTTTCTCTCCTCACAAATTGTGCGAATTCCTTAAAATAACAAAATTTCTGAGGAAGTATTTGGCCATTCTACCCGGAAGTGGCTGAATTAGGGTGGTACCACCTCCAGAGGGTAATATACTTAATACATATTTTACCTCTATATTAGAAACTTGAGTCCCGGTGTAGGAACCCACCTAACAACTTTTGTATTAACACTACTAATACTTGCTATGCACTGGGGCTGGAGTGTGGGAACTAACACCTTCCTTATATGGACATAATAATTACCATTGCTATGTGTGGAACACTTGTGTATTGACATTTTAATATTAATGCATAACTACTGCCTAAGCTTGAATAAACCAGTGATAAATGGAACCTCTTTAGAGTTGATCCTTTATAACCACTAGTCATATGAGATCTCTCATATGACAACTTGATCATACTAGTCATTTGAGAGATCTCATATGACAACTTGATCATACTAGTCATATGAGATCTCTCATATGACAACTTGATCATACACACACATTCCTTGTATGGCAATATCCTAATTTAACCCTTTAGAGTATCAACCCTTTATTTTGCATCAATACTATGTGTATACTCATTAGCAAAGAAATAGTCATATAGCATAATTGAATAACATGAAGACTCCTTGAAATTTGGGATTTCACAAAATGTTGCCAGTTTTTCTAAAGCCTTTCAGTGGCAGTATCCTTTTCATTTGATTTTAGAAAGGTACCCACAACTAAATTACATCAGTCTTGACAATGAGTGTCAGTCAGCATTAGACCATAAATACTTGTTGAAAGGTAGTCCAGGGTTGAGTTTCAGTTTAGTAATAGTTTTTTTCTTCTATTAGTGCACACCCAGCTTTACCAATATTATAAAGCATATATGTATACTTGAGAGAACATAACAGTGCAGGGTTTAGACAGGGGGGCGGTGGGCCTTCCTTCACCTTTTTGAACCTGTAGTTCATTTGCCTCTTCTGCGACCAAATTTAGATAAGATCACCTGTTCGAATTCCAGGATCTGCCACTGCTGACTCTGCCTCCCTTTCATTGATTCGCCTCTGCATAATTGGGACTAAAGCTGCATTAATGGTATATTTCAATTTAATGTACCCCTTAGAATATGAAGCCTTTATTATCACGATGTTCCCTGAGCATTTGAAAAATAAAAATCTTTCTTGTTGTGTTGAAATCCTTGCCTTTTTTTCCTTAATGAGAGAGCTGATGTATTGAAATAAATTATTCTTACATTAATGTTTATAGAATTGGTAATATAAAAGCAAAAAAAATAATTTAAAACATACTTCTGAGTGTCGCTGAAGCGAGCTCGGGCATAAAAAAAATAGTTCCTTATAAAGTGGATGGAGTAGGGCGTTAGTATGCATGTAAAGAATTGAATTTTAGAAAAAAGAATAACATTAAGACAGTTAAGGAGCAGTAATATAACTGAAAAATTTATTGTCTATCAAAAAAGCACAAAGCATCTCAACGGCATAGGAATATCTAAGCGCGCAAGGCAGTCTGGGATCCAAGATGGCAGACAACAACATGAACAAGACGATTCAACATGTTGAAAATGAGTAAATATCGTTGTGTTTCATTATTTAAAAGCAAATTCATCATTAGGCCCAAATAATAAATGCAAATGTCAACTCCCCAAGGTGTAGCTGTCCTGTATTCAATGAGGCCTTATAGCTTATGTACCCAGCAAATTGCCGTCATCTGTCGCCATGATTGGTCATCAATGGTGACTCCTTTTTGAGTGATAACTCATTCCGTCATTTTTCGCCACTGTGTGTTAGACCCACATGGCATAGCAATTGATATTACTGGTGATCTTGTGCTATAACGACGTCGTGTTCCATCTATTGACATGTGTGAGCCACTTCACACAGGTTGACGAGGACTCACGACAATTTGCTGGGTATTGACATATCGCCCGGGCGAATGTCATTTGATTCCTCCTTCAATTGACATTAAAAACTCAGTGCAGTTCGGAAATTTCCAACTATCTTTTCTTGGGAAGTTAATAAGAATGAATCCACCTCTCTGGATTCTCCATTTCCCATTCCATGAATAATGAGTGTTGCAAAATGTTATTGGCTTGTTTTATTTTCCAATGCTGTGCTTAAAAGATTGAGGGCTCCTGCATTATAAATTTTTGAGACAGAAACTAAACCTGGTTACAAGCAAGCCTTCATGTGCTATTGGTATTTAAGGTTTACATAATGGAATAGATGCCGCTCTCAGTAAATACTCATCATCTGATATTACAAAAGGCAATGATTAGAGGGTGCTAGTAGCAGGAGGGGGAAAATCCATTGTAGAGGGTCACACATTACCAAAACAGTAATGTTTTCATCAGCAGAATCTAAGCAACATTGCATGTTCACTGGTTTTCACTCAAAATGTCTTTATGTTACTACAGTTATAGGAGAGGGCATCAAAAAAAAATTCAATGCTTGTGATAATGGGATGCCTAAAATGTGTCTATGCCCTAAGACACAAATATATCCTGACATTACTGACTAATGGGAAACTAATTAAGAAACGCAATTGGGATATTGGTGAAAATAGCATGAAAGATCAATGCCAAGAGAATAACCATCCTTAACATTAATCTTGTTTTCCTTGTGTTTGGAAACTTAATCTTTTAAATGCTTGTTTTTTTATGGTAATCAATACCTGGGCGTGATCAGTAGCACCCCTGTGGGAAGGCCACGCTGTGCTGACCCTGAAAATTGTTGAAAACTGGATCATTAGTCTCTTTATCAGGCATGATGCACAAAGACCGATGTTAACTGACTGAAACAAAAGAAGATGATCCAGTCTTAAAAAAGATTTATTTTGTCCTGTAGGGGCCCCTGGTAGTCAAAACTAGTACTAAAATCCCACAGGGAGACCAGACAAACATGTTTTTATTCTAAAATTGGTTCTAGAGAGAATTCTAAAGCTCTTTCTTCATTCCTGAGGTCCTAAAGGAATTTCCAAAAAGGTTTGTGGCAAAACTTCCCATTTGCAATAATAGGGTGGTTTCCATGGCAACCAGAATTTGCAATACATATGCCAATTTTCTATGTTGCCATGTATTTTGGGCTTTACACATTTTCCATGTCCTTCACCTCAAAGAGGGAGGGGCTACAATTAGGTTGTGTTACTTATTTAATCTCCATCAACAAGATGATGACCCTTTATTTACTGCTTTCTTCTTATACTTACCCTACCCTACTTTAGCCTAGTTTACCTTTTACATTTTAGTTAAGTCCTTTTCCCCAGTTTGTATTACTACACCTAAAGGAGGCTGGAGCAGCTCCATAGAATGACCAATGACAGTAGTCCCATTTTCTGAGTGTTTTATTCATCAAAATGTATTTTATTTAAACCTTATCTATTGATTAGGTATTCCAAAATATGCTATGTATCTTAGAAGAATTAACAGGCACTGTAGATATTGATATTTTAAAATAACTTGACATATTTAATCAGAGCTCTTAACCCACCATAATATGAGACCCCCCTGTGTGTTCAGAGGCTGTTCCATCCTATTCATACCCCTTTTCACCCTTTAAACTGACCACCAAATTGCCACTGTGAGTATTGAGGGTGCGAGGTTTACCCACTGCTTTACTGTGGGCACGCCAGACCTTTTGTCCCCGTGGCCAAGTGGTCTAAAGCTTTGGAATAGTTTCTCCACTTACCGTGCTCCTGGCGCCTTGAACGCAAAAAGCGAGAGGATGTAGGTTCCAATCCCGCTGACGACGTTGAAAGATGCAGGGTATCACCTCGAGCAGCACTGGAGGAGACAGGGCTGAATTTGGCACTGAATTTGGCTTGTGATTTTTAGTCGCTAGCTATGTGAAATAAAAAGGAAAGTTCCTAAGCATATATTGAACAGTTCATTGGGGTTACAGTTCATTTTCCATTTTGTTGGTTGGTCCATTTCACTGGAGGACCGGGTAATGCTCAGCTTAGGAGCTTCCCAATAACTTATTGAGAACAGTTGGTTTATATACTCCATCGTCTGGATGCTACTACCGATAAGGTGTGCAGACAATGTCTTCGCTTGCCTGATGTCTATTTTGAATAATATATGCTTATTTAAACTCTATAACTACTTGGGTTAACATGTTTCAGGTGGTGCCACTGAGTTGCTGCTCCACTACTGATGACGAGAAAGATGATTAAGTTATGGACGCTATGTCCCTGGAATGAGCCTGTGCTAAAGGACATCATTGCACAATCATGGATCATTTATGGGATTAGTGGGTGGTAAACTCAAGGACCTACTTGATTTTCTCATTAAGTTTTGGGTGCACCATGGTTGAAACACTGTGAAAAGTGATTAGCTGCGCTAGCGTGTTACATGTGACTATGCAACAGAAAAAAATGGCGACCATGGTGACAACAGATGTAACCAGGGTGAAAATTTATGCTGCTACCCTAGATGTTATTGGATTGGTGAACAATAATTATGGATGATTTTTCATGGACACCCACTGCAGCGTCCCTAAGGATGAGTACTGGTTTGGATAGCCCTTTTTAAAGCTGCAATAAATGTTGGAATACCCTTCTCTAACGCTTATCTAAGATAATTCTAAGACTACTTTCCTCAAATACAGTGCCATTCATTCTGGTGAGAGCTAAGCTATAAAGTATAAAGCTAAGGACTTGGGTGTCAGCTGCTCTCTCCTTTTGGTGGGTAGAGACAACACTCAGCTAAATAGGTTTGACTAATCTTTTCAGGTGGCAGGGCTGAGTAATTAGGTCTTCATAGCCATAGAATACCAGCCTGATTTCTTATATGCATATGGAGCAGCTGAGCTAGTCTAATTAGTTGTGTGTCAACATGGATAAAATGCTAGAAGCCTTGGAATTAGCAGGATTAAAGCACACAAAACCAAGCATAAAAAATTACTTGCCTACATACACCTACACGGTCTTAAAATTTTCCCTTTGCTATGGGGGAAATACCAAAACACAATAGGGAACCTATTGACCTTTTATTTGCATTTTTTGCAAGTCGCAGTACAGATTTTTTTTTCTTGAAAAACCCTCATTTTGGGCAGTTTTAGGCCCCCAGCTCCCTAAATATGCCTCTTAGATAGGCAAAACCCATATACCACTTGTAGCTCTATCCCATCCAGACCAGAATAAATGATAAAGACACATATATAACTTTATTTGAAGTTTTTATTAATGGGAGAACAAGAACAGGGCAGATCTAGACGATCCATGATAATTGGTCGTATGATACTAAGCTAAGACACAGAAGGGTCTTGGGGCAGATGCTTTATTCATTATGTATATTAATTCAACCCTTCAGAGTATGAGCATTTTGCATCAAAACCATGTGTCTACTAATAGCAAAAAAAGTCATGTAGCATAAGTAAAAAACATGAAGACTCCTTGAAATTTGAGATATCTCAAAATGTTTTGAAATTCAAAAATGTGTAAAGCCTTCAGTGTCAGTATCCTTTTCATTTGATTTAGAAAAATACCGATAACAAAATTACATTTGTCTCATGTCGTCCAACAATGTCAGTCGGCATTAGGCCATTCACTTGTGGGAAGATAGTCCATGGTTGAGTTTCAGGTTAGAAATATTTTGTTGTTGTCTATCAGTGCACTCCCAGCTTTACCAGTAAGCTGACACACACTGGTCTGTTTCCCTGACGGAGCAAAAAATTAATATCCAAATGTATTGACACCCTCTCTGGGCGAATGCCATTCAATTCCTCCTTCATCTTATATTTTAACCCCTGTTCAGTTCAGGAATTTCCAACTGTTTCTTTGTGGGAAGTTAAATGAACAAATTCCCCTCTCTGGATTCTCTATTTCCCCTTCCATGAAAAACAAGTGTTGCAATCCTCATTTCCTTTTTGCCTGCTCAATTTCTGGTGCTGTGCTTAGAAGATTGAAGACCTTTGCAGTACAAATCTTTGAGATGGAAACTAAACCTGGTTACAATCAAGCCTTAATGTGCTATTCGTATTTAAGGTTTACATAAATGAATAGATGCTTTGTTCAGTTACTAGTCATCAGCTGATATTACCAAAGGCAATGATTGAAGGTTACTAGTAGCAGGAAGGGGGGAATCCATTGTAGAGGGTCATACCAGATCAGTAAAGTTATGATCAGCAGAGTCGAAGGAACATTACATTGAAATTTAAATACTTTATTTTAGAATGACAGCTAAGCCATTATATAAAGGCATCAGACATCAAGTTTCATTGTTAATAAGATTCTCATAATACTTATAATGGACTAGATGAAGATGTTTTCCTTCCCTCCCAGGTTCGGGGTTCCTGTTTCTTTATAAATGTAATTGAAGAACGCAGATCTTGGTAAGAGACTCTTTGATGCTGAATTGATACTTTATGCCCACATATCTGACTGAATAAGGACCTGGGGTCAATATGAAGTTTAAAATGATGATTTATATATATTCATAGCTAAACTCTAATTCTATTACAAAGCTGAGGGAGAGGTTGCAAATGGAAACACTTACTGTATTGTTGAGAATAACTGCCAATGGTGCTTATAGTGGCTCAATCAAAATTGGACTGGTTCCCTCCCAGTGTGGTGTTTCAGAAGGAAATAATGTCTACAACCAGTTGTAGAGAAAATGTTATTGCAGTTTTAATAGTGATCGTAGGCTTAAAACTGCAGTGGGGTGTTTCAACCATTATCATCTCTCACCAGTCATATAGTTATAGACTCAGTAAGGTAATGGTAATGCTTTAGAAACACATGCAGGTATAAGTCTACAATCACTATCAAAACTGTTATCATATCTCCTTATGACCGGTTGTAAACATTACCTGCTTCTGAAACACTCCACAGGTGTTTCCAAATGAAAATTATTATGTTATCTAGTTTATAACTTAAAATTAGTGATATAGCTAATGTTATCGTGAAACAGACAGTGGTTCTAAGTCCCCACTTATGACTTAACCAGTTGTAGACTATAACCCCTAATATACCTCTGGGTGTAAGTAATAGTTTCAATTTTAAAAGGCAGGAAACCAGTGTAAGTTCTGGGAAACCCCTCCTACATGTCATATTCCATGGGGAATTATGTCTCTGTCAGACCTACATGTACATGACATGAATGGAGGAGTTTGGAATCAAAGGACAATAGGAGTGTATTATGTACAACTACTACTGAATTGATAT
Organism: Acholoe squamosa; assembly: GCA_949317995.1. Taxonomy (NCBI): domain Eukaryota; kingdom Metazoa; phylum Annelida; class Polychaeta; order Phyllodocida; family Polynoidae; genus Acholoe; species Acholoe squamosa. The sequence goes on from OX439041.1 coordinate 71,985,747, forward strand.
GTATAACTCATATACCATTGGCAAGAGAATTTACCGGACAATATGTTTCAAGTCAAAACCATCATCGTTTCGTACACGATTCTCAAATGGTTTATGAACAAAAGAAATACGAGTTACAATGATAAACTGCATCATTTCAATTAACATTGCCATTCTAAATTTAGTGTACTAATTTGGATTATTCGTGCACAGCTTCTTTGTAAAGTAATGCCACATGGAACAGTAGAATACTGAATCATATCCCAGCATATATATTCACTCAAATATATAAGCGCCTGTCTCAAATAACCACCTGTCTTGAATCAACGCCTGGGTTGATGACCTCTCCAAATCTATAAGCCCAGGGGCACTTAAACACGACAGTACAGTATACATGTACGCAAAGGGTGGGGGAGTAGTCAAAATGTGTATATGGTGCAACAGGGTGCCTGAGGGGGGGAAGTCAAACCCTCCAGTCACCCTAACAATAGCTGCAACATTAGCTACTGATTGCCCCCAATAACCTACTATAATGAACAACTATAGTGACTGCATTATAGCAGTTGTAATCTGTAAAAGTTATGACTGATTTAAGAGTGACCTCAACCGAACCATAACACAAATGAATTAATTTCCTTGATTTGACGGTCTCAAAGAAAATATTAACTAGTAAAAAAAGAGGTATGATGTATAATCAACATGAAGCAGACTTAGGAGTTTTTCTCTCCCCTGAAAACAGAATATTTCTTGTTTGATTTGGACAAAATAGGTCCACACAGATAGGCCTCTAGAAACACCAGCCACTGGTCACAGACCAGTCATAAGTATTTATAAATGTAGTTATAACTTTAGTTGTATCTTGTTCTGAAACACCTAAAGTTATAGTTTACAACTGAGATATGACTGGTCAGAGATAATAATGGTTGCAGTTGTAAGTTTAGAGGCCAACAGTTTATTTAATGTTCATTATTAAGTCCGGCTTCTGAAACACCTCACAGGAGCGACATGTGATATCAGCAACTTCTCAGGTGTGGTCTAACACTCATGCTCGATCTTGGCATGTCATCCATGTGGAGTTCAGAGATGGGAACTGTCATGGCCGCGCACACACAGAGACATGGTTATAGTTTTGGAGGGGGGATTGCAACATGGATATATTTCAGCATCCTAATAACCCAACCCCTTATTTGAGACAGGTGCTTAAAGTCAGATCCTGGTACTCGAACACAACAATAGGGTAAGTCTAGAATAATGTTGAAGAATAAGCTAGTCCTTGCAGGAAGGCAGACCAGTTTGCCCCTTAGTGTCACTGCTCTGTACTTTATAGAAAAGAGAGGAAGGAAATTAGGCATCGGGGATAAAAAGCTGTTTGGCCCTCAAATAACTGAGGATGGGACACAGAACCACTCCCAATTGCCCCATCCATCTCAGTCATCATAGGTTCTGTTGTGACTGTGTTGTTTTGGCAGTTGCAGGTGTTTCTCGTGCCTTTAGTTTCATATTAAGTATTACACACTGGAACTTTTCCTTTTTTAAATATGTGACACAACTTGGGAAAATGTAGCATTACCGGGATTGCTGACATTTTTGGCCACTAGGTGGCCAATAAGTGCATAACATGCTGCATCCTCATACATATCAAAGTGATCGTAGCATATCAAAATGATCCCCAAGACCTTCTCATTCCAATTCAAATGGTTATGGTTTGATGGGTCCAACTATATCATCTTGAACAACTGCTTGCTTGGGTCAGTTAGATATGCCTAAATTAGCAAAGGCCACAGTTCCTGTAAGTTGACCTACAAAGGTACTGTCAGGACGGTATGATGATATGTTTGAGTTGTAAAAGGGCCTATGCCAATCATTTTGGGTCTTTGGTTGCTAAGATATGTCCCAAAGACCTGCTCAAAGTTTCTGAGTAATAACAAGAAACATGCAAACATATTTCACTTGGTTTTGCCTCCTTGATTCTGCAAATAGCACAAAATCCCCATAATGTTACCTTATCCCATGTTGTGTCACACATTATGTTTTAACCATATAGGCTCTGTATAAATTTCAAAATGGCGCCATTGAATACGAGTACATTGTATTTCATCCCCCCCAATTTAATACGACGTGAGTAGGTCTATTCTATAGTAATGATCGTATAAGCCATGACATAAAGGTGAATATTCCTTTCCCAATGGACCAAACATCCAGTCAATTGTTAGACTTCCATCACGATTTATTAGCCTATTGTCTTTTGTTTACATTAACTTATGTTGTGCCATATCACAATCACACTGTTCAATGTGCAGAACTAATTCCCTCAAAGTCCACGATCCGCCTATTTTCTTTGTAAATCGATAGGGCCTCCAGACTAGGCACTAAGTAGATTTACCTTCATCAATTATGTTTCTCACGGGAACCATACAAGTGCTGCACCGTATTTATGCCTCTGTCTGTTGTCTGTTCTGCAATTATCTCTAAGATAGATATTGGTTTTTTTGTGTGGCCCCCTAGAGCTGTAATAACCCTGTAAGATGTTGAGGCTCATGGGAACCGAATCTGCTTGTTTCTGTTCCAGTATTAGATACTTCTCATTGAGAGCACATATTGGTGCACATTGCGTACTATTGTTTTCTCCAATTATGCAATAAAGATGGCTACTTTTCAGTTTACAGAAAACCTCTCTTTAGACAGTGTTTTTTTGTGCAGCAAACTAGATGATCTTCATGTCAACAATAATGTTGGAAATTGTTGTGAGTCCTCGTCAACCTGTGTGAAGTGGCTCACACATGTCGCTAGATGGACACGACATTGTTATAGCACAAGATCATCAGGAATAGCAATTGCTATGCCATGTGAGTCTGACACACAGTAAGGAGGTTGTTTAGGGCTAAGTGTGAATTTTACAACAGGGCAATACTCTGCAGCAAACACTTCTTTTAATTGAGCAGCACCGACGATTATTGGGACTGACCATGTATTCATTATGAATTTCTATGTACAATTTAACCCTTCAGGGTAAAAACCCTCAAGATTGCATCAGTAAGATATTGGAGAAGAAATCAACCCTTAAGTTCATCAATTCACTAATCTTGAGAGAATTGTTTTGTTTCTCTGAAGCATGGCATGGAGGTGCAGAGTGTTATGAAAAAAATGCCAACGGATGACACCTATTCATTTATAATAATTGTTGTATATGGAAGTTAATTTAACTGTGAAACAGGAGATGAGTCAATGTTCTGTGAGACACCAACAGCAGAAATACAGCATAATTTGTGCATTTCGCCGAGGGCATGTATTATTAGGAACTCACCTATATACTTTATGCTAACCCCAGTAAACACATAATATTCCTATATGAATGTTAAAGACAGGTATAAATACATGTATCTAAGTTCTATGTATATAGAACTTAGATGGCAGCTATGTAGAATTGTTTGGTGTCTGGACATTTAAGCAGTTGGTTATTACTAGCAAAAATCTATTTATAGGAAGTACACAATGAAAAATGATGATAAAAATGTGTTATGCGGAAGCCTTGAACCCCAGGCCTTCCTCGTACTATACTAACTTGCTACCACTGTACTATAGTTTCCGATGTAGATTGCCTTGTTAAGGACAAGGGCTCGAGGTGGCCCAAAAATAAATCGACAAAGGATTGTCTTGTAACTCGAAATATTTGTTCTTTACACGATGTCTCATCGAAATATGAAATAAAAGGTTGGGGTAGCAACGCTACTTTCTTTGGTACTGGCCATCATTTGTAGCACCCTTATACACTACCCTAAGGGAGAGGAGCAGCACTTTCTGGTGCATTGTATGATGTCACAATTGACCAAATGCAGCACGCTATTGATTGCACAACACTGTTAGTCAGCAAAGAAATGCAAATATCAATTTTTGTGGTAAACTGATTGTTTTTTTTTCTTCTCTCAATAAGTACAAAATAACCCCCTTTTGTAATATCATGATGTCGAGAGGGCACTCTTACATTGAATAAGATGGTTTCCAGAAGTGCCCATACTTAATCGATGCAGCACCTGCTGGATTTTCATCAATTGTGACGTCATACAATGCAGCAGCCTTCTTCTCTCCCTTAGGGTACTGCTTATTTAATATGTTTAATACAAATCCCATTGAAATAATGTGACATGGAAAAAGGTTGGTTCAGTTAATGGTGGTTATTATCTATCAGTATCAATAAGAGAGACTAATGGTTTTAAGGGGGCTTAAAACTTGAAAAAAATTGCACTCCCCTCCCTTGATGATGATGACCAACCCCTAAATCCTCACCGGCACAGGAAATACATAAGCAAAGGTTCACGAATGGGAGTCTGTGGGAGATTTTTTTAGGGCACAGTGCGATGCGTCAGTCCGACTGCAAGTGTAATTACTCCCAGGAGTGCTCCTTTGCTTTTATGTCATGGTGAAAGGAGCTTACAATGTATACTTACAATATCTATGCACGATTAAAACATCTAACACATTGTGAACAGCCTGATTACATCGCCATTTTAAAACCTTTGACGTCATCAAAAGATCACGTGACCAGGCTGTGTAATAAACACCCTACATATTACACAGTTGCAGTGTAATACGGCATTGTAATGCAAAGGCTATGGAAACCTGTATTCTAACGTATTTACCGAGGGATAAAGACCAGTCTGGAGGCCATTTCTTAACAGGCTACGACTGCCCACTTTTAAGTCATAGTGGGTAGCCTTAACTTAGTGACATCACAGCCCAATAGTAATGGTCATGTAGTACCTGCAGCACTACGACAGCCCTACCAAAAGCTATATGTGATTGCTACATAACTGCTGATCGTACAGAGCAGTCGTAGGGGCTTACCTACGATCACTGGCACTAACCTTTAGGTTGCGAAGTCGTAGTGGCTGTAAGCAGTCGTAGTGCCTTAAGAAATGGCCTCAAGTACCTAGAGTCACTTCTCTGTATAACCACTCCCAATTGTCCTATCCATCACAGTCATTTGGGAGCTTTAGGGGACAGTGGTACGTGTGGCACGTACCATGAAATGGCAAAGAAACTCCTTAATGCCAGCTCCTGTAACGATTCAATAGCTGCAGGCACCAGTTAGACATTGCTGATTTTAAGACCAATTTCTTATATTTATACCACTAGGTAAAAAATAAAGTCTTAGCTGTAAACATAGTTATGGGTTGTCCTTGAAGCTTTCCATCCAAAGCCCTGCAGTGCTAGCCACCCCATTCTGTAATTAATATACTTAATGCTAAGTGAGGTGATACCATCTTGACATGTCATTATTGAATCAATGTTGACAAAATCAAAATTTATTGGCAAAATCAATATTGAACCAATGTTGAATTGAGAACAAAGTTCCAATGTTGATATGTTAACTGTTGATCTGCTTTTGGAATCATGACGGATGAATCATTAAAAATAGTGTTGAAAACATATCAACACATATCAACCAGTTGTCAACGTTGATGCAATGTTCTGTGCCCACTGGGGAAGTATGTTTTATGGTCAAGTAATTATTGTTTTCAATATAAATAATGCATGTATGTTTTCCTTTTCTCCCTTTCAGCTGTCTTCTTATGTGTTCCTCTTAGCGTCCTCCCCTAACGTTTTGAGGACGATATCAAATACCTCCAGGTGCCCGTTACAGTGTTGGCTTAATTGACCATTGCAATCTTTAAACATGACTCTCAAGCACTATATTGATATCTCAATTGAAGCCCTAAAGGCATAGCAATATCCATTTGAGGATGGTAAAGAGTACAGCTTTCTACACATGTTGAAGGATTGGCTACTCCATGCAACTCTTAGACTTACAATGTCTGGCAATGTGTGCAGCAACAGTGCTGCTGAAATCAAACTCGTCCATATGATACATACTAAACTAGGTAAGTCTTAAACTTGTTCACTAACATAAATGCCCACATGCATTGACAAAATACCCCCCCCCTCCCCTCAGAACCACATCCAGGAGCTTTGTTCACACAGAGATGAAAATGTGTGAACAGTAGATACCAGGGGCACTGGGCGTCATTAAACATATCTTAACAAGAAATGCGGTTGTGACCGCGTAAAAAAAGCCTCCCACCGTTAATGTCGGTATTCAGTAATTTTGTATTGTGAGACCTCATCACACGGGGCAAATGCAATCATCATAGCGCACTCCCGTACCGCTTCGCGGTACCGCCGCTACGCGGCGTGGTAGGCGCTAAAAAATCAGATCTGGAATAAGCTCCTGCCTTGTATAAAGGCTGGGAGCAATGTCTCCTCAAAGTCCTGGGATGGTTACTCATGAGGATACAGTATTTCATATTGCCCTGGCTATTCCTTCACTGCTTTATTTGACTAATGTTTTTGGTGATATTCATATTGTAATGAGTTGCAGTTAAAATGGGGGATAGCCTAACAATAACAAAAAAGATAATGTGGAGGCTAGCTGAAAGACACCTATAACTATTCCAGGCCTTTCAAGTAAGAAAATCTGCAATCTCCAAAGCATCCTTTTTTTGTGAGTGCTCTGCCTCCTTTTGTACATGTTGCCATGTATGGCTGAACTGTATTTCCTATCCATATCTCATGCCTGTTGCTGTCACTGCTTTGCATTTCCCTGTTTGTTTGTGAAGCCTTTTAGTCCTTCGGCCAAATGAGTTTCTAGAATCTTTGAGTACCAATCAAGCAGAGTAAAGATTTTCCCAGAAATGTAGCAAGCTAAAAGGGATGTACCATTGGTACTGAAATAGGTCTGGGTCCAAAGACTATCTAAGGAGTCATCTAATGGAATCACTGCCAAAGATAACTTGTGCAGTGTGGGATAGATAGCTTGAGTAAACTTTATAAACAAATAATAAGGACAATATATCTGTAAATTTACTGGAGGGAAATTCATTTCACTTATCCTATGGCAATATCATGGAAGAGGTATAAATTCTAGCTCACAAGCTGGACAGCATTGCCCTGATTTTGACAGGTTTTCAAGTAAACAACAATGAAAGCTGAACACACAAGAAGCCCCCCTCAGACTTTCATTATCACATAACCCATGTCAGCAGGCATTAGGGACTTCGGCCATTCATTTCCTAGGTGCTGTTGTAGGGATGTGTAGGAATTCATCAGATAATTTTTTTTTCAATCGGTGCACAACCAGTTTTCTAACAAGAAGCTGACATGCTGAGGAGAACATAATTACTTATTGACATTATGCTATGACACTGATGGGTCTTGGGGCTGGTGCTTCATTCATTATGTATCCCAATTTAACCCTTCAGGGTATCAACCCTTTATTTTCCATCAACACCATGAGTATACACTCATTAGCAAAAAAAATAGTCAAGTAAGAAAGTAAATAACATGAAGTCTTCTTGAAATTTGAGAATTCTTAAAATGTTGCCAATTTCAGAGTTTTTCGAAAACCCTTCAGTGTCAATTTTCTTTTTCATTTACTTTAAGCTAGGTACCCACAACTAAATTACATTAGTCTTGACAATGAGTGTCAGTCGGCATTAGACCATAAATACTTGTTGAGGGGTAGTCCAGGGTTGACTTTCAGGTTAGGAATAGTTTTTTTCTTCTATCAGTGCACACCCAGCTTTAACAACATTATCATCTTTAGTTACATTGAATGGTAATGTTAGGCAACCCAGGGAGAATGATTTAATCTTGAAGCCTTAGCATGATACAAATGTGTACTATTGAAGTGTAACTAATCCTGTCTGTAATAGGAGCAGTAAAAGCACAGAGCCTGACCGTAATGTGTAATGCTAAGTATGTCACTAGATATTAACCCATTTGTGTAAAGTAGGGAAAATGGTAAAGGTGAACGATGAGCAGTTTGAGCTGACCCTTTCTTCATGAGCGGGTCCGGGCCATTCCACACGAGGCCGATAGGCCGTGTGTGGAGCGGCCCGGACCTGTGAGTGAAGAAACAGGAAGCTCAAACTTATCAGAGTTCATCTTTACATTTATGTCAAGGTGTTTGAGTGGATAGTTATTCGTTATTCGATCAATATCCTTCAAAATTAACCCTTATTCACCTACCACCAATGCACAATGCTGACCACCGCCATCTTGGATGTTTACAATTCAAAAAGGCTGCGCATGCGCGGTGGGTATATGACGTCATCGTGCGGATTTGGCGCTGGTTATTTAACGCAGGGATGCAATACGGGGGTTTAGTGCATTGTCAATGGGGCATCGATATTCACCTTGACATAAAGGAGGTTTCACCATTATGTAGACTGTTGTAAAGGTAGGAAAAGAAGGAAGGTGAATAAATAGTGTGGTAATGTAGCAAGATGTGTGATTCACCGAGTTCTAGGGTCATGTACCGGTTAAGCATATTGTCTGCCTGGTGCCTTTCCCTGTGAGAGCACAAATATTCAAATGTAATGACACATCCCCTGGACGAATGTCATTTAATTCCTCCTTCATCTACTGAACGTACAACCCCTGTTCAGCACGACAATTTCCAACTGTCTTTTCATGAGAAGTTAAATGAGAACAAATCCTCCTCTCTGGATTCTCCCTTTCCCATTCCATGAATAATAAGTGTTGCAATCCTCACTACTCTTCCTTTACCAGGCTATTTCAGAGCAAATTTCGGGTTCAAGTAGGTGTCATAAGCTTTCAAAAGCTGTTGGAATTGTGTGAATATTCCAAATAGAATGGAAATGGTGATGGATTAGGCTGGGCTAGTCAATCAGAAAGAGCAACACCAAGGTGTCTCTATCTCATTTATTTTTTGAGATATAGCATAAGAATCATGGTGTTCTAATGGGAAAAGTTGATCATTCAACCAAACTTCAAATTGCGATATCTCAACACTCCATGTACCGATCATGATGAAATAAGGTGCATATTATAGGAAATCTGACATTTTCTTGAAAAATTGGTAAATGGTGAAATTTAGAAAATGTTCTTTTTGGTTACCATAGCAACCAAAACTATGGGAAATCAGCATTGATAGCATATATGTTGCCATGGTAACTAGTGCAAATGACCCAAAATGCATCATAATACACTGAAAATTTCAATGCTATCTGGTTGAGCATGAAAAATGTACAAAGTCAATTTTCACAAAAAAAAAATGAAATTATTTGATGTTTTTCAAATTGATTACATCTATGGAAAACTATTACGGTGATTTAGAATTCTATCTCAATTTTGCAAGCCTACCATACGAAAAGTATTAAAGGCAGAGACTAATACCTTGGACTCCATGGAGAACCCAACACAAGGTGCAGCACTGAAAAACGTCTAAGACTTTCAGTGGATTTTGACGAAGTTATAGACTACTCAAAATCAGTCAAAAATTGGCCAAATCGGCCAAAACTACACATAAATGCTTATTCGGTAAAGGAAGAGTTAATGCCTGCTCAATTTCCAATAGTGTACTTAGAAGATTGAAGGCTTCTGCCTCACAACTTTTTAGATTGAAACTAAACCTGGTTACAAGCAAGCCTTAATGTGCTCTTGGTTTTTAAGGTTTACATTATGAAATAGATGTTTCACACAGTTAATAGGCATCAGTTTATACTACAAAAGAAAATGATTTGATTTTGTTAGTAGTAGGAAAAGGGGAAAATAGATTGTAGAGGGTCATACATTGCCAGAACAGTAACGTTTTGATCAGCAGAGACTAAGCAACATTACATGTTCACATGTTTCACTCAAAATGGCTTTATGTTACCACAGTACTGGGAGAGTGCATCAGAATATTCAACACTTTGGTTATAAGTGGAGTCTAAAAGGTGTTCATGCCCTTTGGTAAAAATATCCTGACATCAAAGACAAATGGGAAAATAAGTGCATGCAGCTGGCTCATCGTTCACAATAGCATGAAAGACTGAGGCCAAGAGGATAGCAATCCGTGTCATCAATCTAGTTTTCCTTGAGTTTGGGTATTGCTTATCTAGAATAGTAAATTAGAAAGCACTGACCTTTACGTCTATGATCAGCAGGGCATTTCAAAATGATTTATCTATAGCTATGGTTTTGAAATGCTTTCCTAAAAGTTAAATACTTGATTTTAGAATAAGAGCTGTGCCGTTATGAATTGTTGTGGACACCTTATCTACCAATTGTAATCAATGCCTGTGCATGATCGATAACACCCCTGTGGGAAAGCAAAGCAGTGCTGAGTATCACACTTGTTGAGTACTGTATCTTTGCTCTCTTAAGCTGACATAAAGTTTGAAGACTGACATTGAATTACTGACTTAAAAAAGATGATCCAGTCTTAAAAAGATTTGGCTATATACTGGCACCAACTTCCCATAAGAAACCCAACAGTTAAGAGTGTAACACTGGCATGTATAGACCCGACAATACTTCCATGAAATGATGACATTAGAAATATAATGCGGTGTTTTAAATATAATATAAATATCAAAGTACATTGTTGGTAAGATTCTCATAATACATAGATTATACTGATGTATGTGTACGTTTTATAGATATATTCTCCGGGTCTGGATGTCCCACTCAATTCTCCCCCCTCATACCCTGTGCATCAAACCCTATTCATTGAATGGCTACATGTCTTTATCAGTATAATTGAACAAGGCAATCTTGGTAAGTGATGTTTTGCAGCTGAAATGATACGTCATGCCCACACCTTTGTCTGAATTAGGACTCCGTGGTCAGTAGTATGGAACCCCTAATAGGACATACCAAAAATAATTTTTTCACCAGAAAAAATATTCTTGCGAGTACTAAACAATTCTTGCGGGTACAGAAACAATTCTTGCGGGTACTGAACAATTCTTGTGGGTAAAGAAACAATTCTTGCAGGTACTGAACAATTCTTGCGGGTACAGAAACAATTCTTGCGGGTACTGAACAATTCTTGCAGATACTGAACAGCTCTTGCGGATACTGAAAAATTCCTGCAGATACTGAATAATTCCTGCGTATACTGAAGGTAGGGCCTGATCTCAGCTTTCCGATGATGAAAGAATTTTGCAAATTGGCCAATTAGAAGCAAAGATAGGGCCATATTTCTAAAATTGTTTTATATCAACTAATTGTCCCAGTATCCACAGGAATGTCCCAGTACTTATCTGCAGGAATGTCCCAGTATCCGCAGGAATGTCCCAGTATCCGCAGGAATGTCCCAGTATCTGCAGGAATGTCCCTGTATCCACAGGAATGTCCCAGTATCTGCAGGAATGTCCCTGTATCCACAGGAATGTCCATGTATCCGCAGGAATGTTCCAGTACCCGCAGGAATACTAGTCTTTTTGCATAAAAAAAACTTTTTGGTATGTCCCATTAGGGGCTCCGTACAATAGACAGATAAAATGATGATGTGTATATCACTGTATGTACAGCTAAGGCGGGCTATATATACAGCTTAAGGGGCTGCATATGGGAACACTTACCGTATCGTTGAGAATGATTGCCCCAGTGTTTATAGTACTTAAGTGGCATTTGATGGATTTCTAGGAGTGCCATGTGCATGCTGATACTTTTGTACCTCTTACCAACAAAAGAATCTTGATTCTGTCAGTCTCTCAGAATTATAATTTGACAAATGTAAAAAAAGACAATCGCTCTTATAAAAGAGCAAAGGAGCAAATCCTTTAATACCGGAGAATTTTACTCGTTGGGTTTTCAGTGCATAGCTATTTCTATTGGACCAAATATCCAGTCTGTTGTAAGCCCTCTTTGGTCCCTCCAGGATATGCACTAAGTAGATTTACTGGCATCAATTATGCTACTCATGGGAACCATACTATTGCTGTGTTGCATTTATGTGGCTGTCTGGTGTTCCTAGTGTAATTTTCTCTCAGACAGATATCCTTTTGTGGTTTGTTCCCTCTTTAATATCCCAGCCAGATGTTGAGGCTCATGAGAATTGAATCTGCTCATTGCTGTTCCAGGATAATGGCTCTTATCTCAGTGCACTGTAAAATATAACTGTTGAATCTACCAGGGATAATTATAAAACTGAACTGTCAAACACCCTAATTGTATGACAGGGAACTAGTGTAGTTTTTACAAGAATCCCCATGTGGCAGTAAACAGCGGTACACTAATGTATATAGAATCTCTGTAAAATAAAAACAGATCTCTATGGGGAAAAGGATTCCATGGTTATTTCGGCAACATTTAATTTTACAGTGCGTGCATTGTGTACTATTGATTTCTCCACTTGTGCAATAAAGATGGTCGTGTTTCAGTTTGAAGAAGACTTGGTGATACATCCTCATCTTACTCTATACCAAGCATGTATATTGCCATAGGAGATTTACATTATTTCTACGATATCATTATCATTATGATTTACATTAGACAGATACCTGTTCCATCATCTAGCAAAGTATTATCATGACATTTCCTACCATCTAGTGAGTCATTCTGAAACCACAGAATAACGTTCAATCAATGTTGTTTGAATCAGTTAAATCAACGTTGTTTTGAGTCAATGTTGGTCAACATTCATCAAAGGTTATTTGGAAAAACGTTATTTGCTGAACATTGTTTGAATGTTAAACCAACATGTATGAAAAAACGTTTTCTCAAGAACCCCACATCAATGTTGATGCAACGTTTTTCAACAAATATCACACCAACTGACCATCAGTAAACGTTGATTAACGTTTCTTGTTACCTGGGATGACTTCTCGGTCACTTGTCAGCCTATCTGATGCTATTGCACCACACATAACCTTGAACACCCTGTCTGTGATTGTTACTCTGAGTGTAGTATATAAAGCTTGGAGTTGAATTTCTCCTATATAAGCTTCTGTCCTCAGGGCTGCTAATAAGGAATAGAATAGAAGGTTGCCCCACAGGGCTACTAATAAGGAATTGGATAGAATTTTACCCCACAAGACTATTAATTCAAAATAGATACTTATAGGGAAAAGAATAGAATTTTGCCCTGCAGGGCTATCAATTTCAAACCTTCTGTTATAATCCTTAAAAGCATCAATTTTAGATTGATAGCCCTGGGCACAAAATTCTATTCTATTCCTTAAATGTATCAATTTTGACTCAATAGCCCTGCAGGGAAACCTTCTATTCTATTCCATATAAGCATCAATTTTAATATAAAAGCCCTGCAGGTCAACTTTCTTTCCTACTCCTTATAAGGAAGAATGTCAAATCAATAGCCCTGCGGGGCAAAATTCTACCAGAACTATTCAAATTTGATTAAAAAGAAACTGTATACAACCAATAGGGACAGTATCATTAGGGTTTAGGGCTGTTCCTCTAGTTCTATTAGAAGAGAGGGATGTTATCATGCTTTGAATAAATCACAATTTCTATAAAAAAGTAAACCATGATATCATCCCTCTCTTCTAATAGAACTAGAGGAACAGTCCTAAACCCTAATGATACTGTAGCTATTGGTTGTATACAGGATGCAGACGGGAGGGGTGACATTTTCCCCTGGACTTGCTGTGAAAATACATTGTTGCAGATAGGATGAGTCAAGTTCTGCAGGAAGGAGATTGACTTATGTATCTGTGTTCTTTTAACATACTTCAGCAAATTGGTCTTTTTTGGCAAAAAGAGGATATGTGCATTTCCATAGATAATGACCACGCCCTAGAAACCCCACAGGAAAAACTATTTGTGATGCACCTGGGGCTAGCTGACAGCTTTAGGTGACAGCGCTACATGTGACACGAAGCGTGAGACTAAAAAACAATCATGGCCGCCCTTCGTTGCTGGTTCCCTAAAGACAACTTCTTTAACCCCTCAATAGCAGGGCAGGTACCAGTTGGGCCTCGCTCATTTTTAGACTTCTGATCAATAACACTGTGTGAATATTGAGACTCAGCTGTTTCCTTAGATAAGTATTGTCCTTAGAGCTTTCCTGCCGAAATCCTGCCCTGATAAGGATATTGTAAGTAAATCTTTAATGCTGACAACGAATTCTGTCTTTCTTTGAGACCCCATAAAGACCTACTTCGAAACCAGAGGAACCAACAACTAAGCGGTAAAGTGTCAAAAAGATTCATATAGGTAATTACACATGGCATCTGGATATTTGGAATACTTACGGATTTTTAATAAAATCAGGAGTTCCTTGGTTCAATGAAAAAGATTTGGATCCTCAAATCGAGCAGCAGCATAAAAAAAGAGCCAAACCAGTCAGACTTGTCAGATCTGGCAATAACAAAGTGTTCATATTGAGCACCTACGTGCCTATTTTGACGTCCAATGTCAGGGTCGTTTACCCAAGCGCTGCTACAAGCCTGTGTCATATTACATTGTCCAGGAAGCCATTTCTCAGACACAAAGTCAAGGGAGGTCCCGAATCGTAACGACCTGGACTGGATTGGAAGTGAATTCTTGATTGTACAGGGTCAATCATTACGACTGGTGCAGATAGACAGGTAAAGGGCATGTATCTGTATAGGCAATCATAGGTAGGAACAGGAGAGGAATTTTAGAATCAATCTAATAATTCTGGTGTTAGAATATCTGTTTGTCCATGCAAGCCATGGTCCAAATCAGTTTTTCTTTTGGCCTCAAGTTACCTAGAAGCTGAGAAAATCAAATTGGAAATATTGGATATGGGTCTTTTGGATACTAGTTTGTAGAGTGAATGGTGTCTGAAACTGTGATCTGTGAGTTGGTGTCTGCAGGCAGTCTGATAAGGCCAGTTCAGGCTGAGTAACAACTGGGCCAGCTAAGCGTAGGCATGGTTGTTAGCACACTAGGGTCTGTAAATAGATCATGTCCTGAAAGAGCAGTCCATACAGGTGTAGAGGGTTGTCTGGTCATACTGTAAATAGCACCAATTAAGACACATGTTTGAGTTTGCCTGTACCAAAATAAACCATAGAAGGGGACCCCTGGGAGGCCCCTCATAGAGGTCCCTTTTCCTGTGTTGATCCACATATGCCAATTAAATCCTCATTAGCTTGTAGGGGCTTGCATCAAATAACTTCTCCATAAGGTATGTCTTGTAGGTCATACTTAGGTACACCCCCGTTATGTAAATAATATTGGATGGGGAATATTGGGTTCAGTATGCACCATGAAAGGTATACCAATTGATAAATCACATACAATAGACTAGATAGCTCAGCTTGATCTTTTTACAGATGGTTTGTTTTTGGCATACAGTTCATTGTCCTTCAAATATGCCAGATAACACTCTGTAATCTAGTAAGTTAAGGTCACTGTTAGACCAAAATCAGGGGTGTTAGGGAACTCCTCTGTGCACAAAATATAGAGGCCTTACCTGTTAGCCTGCCACCTAGTGCCCTCTCCTGTACTTATCATAGGTAATACAGGGTCACTGACTCCACCTCCCTACGAATGGACTGGATCGTAGGGGGCAGGCAAAACGTATCGGGGAGATTCAGAGTGTACAATTTGAGAAATGCCTAGCTGATGAAGACTATGCACAGGACTGACAATTTTGATTTAACTTGCAGTTCAATTAGAATATCTTGGCGATTCTGCATTTGCTGTACATGAGTTGGTTGCTATAGGTTTAGATAGCACTGGTACTGGTAGTAGTCATATGTTTCATCTGCTTTGGTTGCATCTGTCTCCCCCCCCCCTTGCTCTTCACGGTCATTTCCTCCTCTTCAGCAGTCATTGATAGATATGGAGCAAGTGTTAGCTCCTTTCAATCAGTAACCAGAATGTATATTTAATACCCATATGTGAAGCTAAGAGAGACATTCACTGACTCAAATGAGGAAAGTGTCACCATTTAGAAAACAGAACAACTCTCCGGACGTGAAAGGAAATGCATCTTTTGAAATCAGTTGGGGATGAAAGTGAAGGAATATGAGGGTGATTCCAGCAACACCTGATGCCTTTACAAAAGAAGTGACTTCCTGTGAAGGCGGTGATTGTTACGTCGCCTGGGGACAAAGCTTTGGAGAGGTATGTCAAGGCTCCCTCACTCCATTATACAGAACATGGGACAGAAGGGTCCTCGGGGAAATGAAAAGTGTAACCTGCTTTGGACCCTCACTATGTGAATCGATAAGGACAAAGTCCCAGTGGACCGCAGAAGTGTAGTTGTTAGGATGGATAGCATGGTACCTGTACAAATTAGATTCATCTAAAGTGTGGCAGAACCCTTAGTCTGAGGTGTTACACCTATCACCCAGTAGCTGGTGCATGAGGCCATTGATAAATAAATTCACACTTTCTTGACCATTTTCGACACTCCCTCCTTCTCCATATTTCTTTTCTAGAAATATGTAGGTACCATGGACACCCAACCCTCATTCTCCATCTGCCTCCTCCCCTCTTCCTGCCCCTATCCTTTCAAGGTATGGGTGGCCCCTAAGAAGTAAGTGCCCTAGAACAGCCTACAGTTGCAGCAATTCTAGTTTACCTTGCGCATCTAAGGAGGTTCATTTCGTCCATAGTGTGATGATCTAACTTCCTATACCACATTAAAGCTGCATAAAGTGTCACTAAATATGCATCAAGTAGGAAACACAGACTCATCCTTAGCGCGATATCGCGGTACTAGTAACCACCAGAATGACCTTGAATTTGCCACTCTTCAAGTGTACCTTTATATATCTCTTTAAATATCTCTGGTTTCAGACTAGGAATTTGCAACATATGTTTGAAGACTGAGTAGTATTTCCAGACCCTGCCTACTAGACATAGTGGGAGTTAAAAAGCAAAGGTTCACGAGTGGGAGTCTGTTTAAGTGTTATTTCATGCCCAGCTTGAGTGCAATGTGGCATTCAAGCTGCAAGTGGAATAACACTCAAACAGACTCCCACGAGTACTCCTTTGTGTTTATGGCATGGTCTAAATGATTTATATTGTCTTCTTACAATATCTATGAATGATTACAACTTCTAAAACATTGCAGAAGGTTTGTTTACAGTGCCATTCTGAATCTATGACGTCATCAAAAGGTCACGTGATCAGGCTGTGTAATATGCACCCTACGTATTACACAGTTCCTGTGTAATACGGTGCTGTAGTGCAAATACTATGGCACCCCAATATTCTAACATACTTACCATGAGATAAAGTGCAATCCCACGATGCTTTGCTGCTTCCTGTACGATGGTTACCTGAGGGTTTATACCTTAGGGCACCAGAGTAGTAGGAAACAATGCTCAGCCAGATGATACTCAGGCCAAGGAGTTGTGGGAAAGAAAAACTATGCTGCCTCCTATTGCTTTCATCATGAACTAGATCTAGTTTCTTTTTCGGTCACAACGCCTTAGCACTTTGCAGCGCTGACTTCTTCTGAGGACTACTGATGGGTGTCATGTGATGGAAGCCTCCCTCATGTTGATTTTCATCTCAATCATGATCCTTTATAGCCTTTCAATAAATCACAGATCAATCTTAAAGGCTGCCCAGAGTTGTCCACAATTTTCAATACAAGGAGTGGGGGAGACCTTGCATTGATAGGAGTTGTCCGATATATTTTTCACCTCCCTACTTTTGAAAATCTATGTCAAACTACATATGGGACTATATACACCCGTGTATATATATATAATTAATATGTGCAGTGGCTGGATCTACTTTTCCTCCAGGGGCGCGCATTGGTATGTATGACGTCATAGTAAACAGTTAGCGCCTATAAAAGCTGCGGGATCCAAATTAACCGTCAGTTGGCGTATATCCTCCGAGCGGCACACACCACGCTGGGTAGTGCCGGGAATTTTAACTTTATTCTTGTGTTTTTTCATATAACTACGGTACTGTACCCTGCAATATGGGTAGGAAATTGACGGGTGGTGTTAAAACCAAGCCTGGTACTAAGAAAACTACAAAGAATACGAGGGATAAGGCCAACTCTAGGACTTCGAGCAGCTCTGATCCAAATATGGTTGACCCCGTGTCACCTGTTCCAAAAGCTTCAGGAGTTAATTTGGGTTTAGCTGCTGACCAGACGTTCATCAATCTGGAGGAGAGGACTACGGTAATGGAAGACCAGCTTGCTGATATCAAAGATCTTCTTGAGACCATAGCGGCTAAACAGAACAATCCGGTAGAAGGGGCGTGTCGAGCGGACTCACGTGGGGATGTTTTGACGCAGGATTCCAAAGGCGCGGTAACCAAGCAATGGGGGAGACGTAGGCAGCGCTCGCCAAGTGACCGGGGAAGCCATGACAACAGGAATCCAAGATGGCGACGGGACCGTTCTTCTTCGTCGGACTCGGATAAGGATTCAGCGTTTTCAAGAAGTTCCTCTACTGATACTACCCGTTCTACACGTAAAAGACATCGGGGTGAGTTCGATCAGAAGAATTACCTAGAGAAAAATTCAAAAATGGATTGTATTGAACGGTTAATCCTGGTAAATGTACGTCTTGCGAAAGACAAGTATGAGGAAGGCGAGGATATTTTCCATTTGCTTAGCCACCTTGAAATGCTAGTCGAAAAATCGAGTACAAGAATCTATACGGTGTCAGCTTTATCTAAATATGATAAGTCTGTGAAGGATAGAGCGAACAAGAATGGGTTGAAGGCATTTGAGAAGGTAGACAACTCTGATATCCTTAGATATTTGTCTTACGACGGGACCATTCAGGCCCAGAAAGGACAGGTGGCAAAACCCAAGTCTTTCAAATCTAGGTCAGCTCGTACTTGCTTTGCTTTTAATAGAGCTGAAGGCTGTAGGGAAGATCCCTGTAAATACCGTCATGTTTGTGATGTATGTGGATCCCCAACCCATGGCAAGGATAAATGCCAGAAAAACAAGAAGGACTAGTGTGTCGCCCTTAGGCAGGGTCCTACTTTAAAATCTAAAAAAATTTGATGCCTGGTTTTAATTTAGTATGTACGGTTGACCCGCCTAAGCCCCCCGTTTCTATCATTCCGGGTGATAAAGTTAATAATGATAATGTAAATATGTATAATTCTTGTGAATTGTCGAAGAATTTATTTAATTCTTATAGTTACCCAGTACAGGGTGAGGCTGAACCACTTTTTACGGTGGAATGTTTAAATAGACCCAGCATCAGGGTTTATGACAGTTGTGTAAATGGGGTATGTATGTGTGAGCATTTCATTTATGGTAGAAAGGCCCAAATACTCCCGTGTCGACTTGCTAGTTTTCTTAGGCAGTCAGACCTTATTAATATCAATCAGATTGAATCTGATTTTCTATGGTGTGGTTTTACCGAGGGTTTCAAAATAATTGACCCAGGGTGTGATACAACATATGATTGTAAAAATTATAAGTCTATTTTAGAAGATAGATTTTATAGCGAGATGTGTAGTATTGTTGAGGAGGAGTTGACCCAAGGCCTGGTTACTAAAACTGAGTTTAAACCCAAATGTATTCACTCCCTAGGGGGTGTGGAAAAATCTAATGGTAAACTTCGTCCCATCACTGATTGCAGTATGCCAGCGGATATCTCTATTAATAACTTTATGAGTACAACGTCCAAAAGCTTCTCGTATAACTCTATTAACACTGTTACCTGCCAACTTGATAGAGATGACTTTATGTGTGTAGTAGATTTAAAATCTGCTTATAGAAGTATTAACGTTTATGGCCCACATGTGGGCTATCAAGGCTTCAGGTGGAATCTTGGTAATGGAGACGAGTTTTTTGAAAATAGCCGTTTGACATTTGGTCTAAAGTGTGCTCCATATATATTTAGTAGAATATCTGATTTTTTGACTATTATTGCAAAATTTTATGGTGTAGATAGGATAGTAAAATACCTGGATGATTTTATTATCATAGCCCAGACTGAAGAGGATTGTTTACGTAAAAGGAACACCCTGATTGAGTGTATGGAATATTTAGGGTTTGTGGTATCTAAAGAGAAGGTGACTGAGCCCAGCCGGGTGTGTACTTTTCTAGGTATAACCATTGATTCTACGGCTATGGAGTTGTCGCTCCCGCAGAATAAGTTAGATAAAATGACTTTAGCTATAGACGAGTGTTTGGGTAAAAAATTCGTATCTAAGAAGAAATTGCAGAAGATTGGTGGTTTGATGTCTTTTTGTTCCCAAGTAGTATGTGGTGGTAGAACCTTCAGTAGGAGATTGTTTGACCTTTGTGCAAAAGCCAGGAATAGGGGTGTTATTAAACTTAATGAGGAAACCCAAAATGACCTGCTATGGTGGAGGGATTTCTGTAGTATTTTCAATTGTAAAAATATCATTTTGAATGATAATGAATGTACTCCTATGTATTCCGATTCATCTATACGGGGCTTTGGAGCCTGGTTTGATAAGGATTATTTGTATGGTACTTGGGACGATTCTAATCCTATGTTGGACTGTGTGGGTCATTTTGTTCATGCCCCTAAACTTGATAATCTTAAAATTCACCACAGAAATATTAATGTGTACGAGCTCTATCCGGTAATGGTAGGTCTTAAGCGCTGGGTGAAGAAGTTTTCCAACACTAGGGTTCATTGTATTACGGACAACATGCAGGTCTTGGCCATGTTGAACACCGGTAGATCCAGGAATAAATTGTGTATGTCCTGGTTGAGAGAAATTTTTTGGCTATGTTTTATACATAATATTGAAATATATTCAACATATATTAAATCTGAGGAAAATGTTTTAGCAGACCATTTGTCTAGACTAAATTACAAAGGTGTTCCTCTGAAATGTAAAAATGTTTTAACTAGTTATAACATGTGTTGCTATGCTTCCAGATCTGAGGGAGCTAGAGCGGAGAAGGAGAAGGTATTTGTACAGGGGCGTGGCTGAGTCCACACGTAAGGTTCGCAAACAGCAGTTTGGCAGGTACAAAAAAATTTGTAAAAAATTTAATTTCAACCCCCTACCATGTTCTCCTTCTCAAGCCTCGTTGTATAGTGTATATTTATCAGATAAAATGAAACCTGTATCTGTTAGGAATTACTTATCCGCAGTATGGTACTATCAAAAATTAAGAGGTTATTCTGATTATAGTAGTAGTTTCATTGTAAAAAAGACACTGGATGGTATTGAACGTAATTATAAATGTTCTTCTGTTAAAACAAATCCTTTAACTCCCAGTGATATGTTGAAAATCAAATCTAATTTGAATTTGTCTGTATATGAGGATGTAGTCTTCTGGTCAGCTATCTTACTGTGTTATCGGGGTGTGTTCAGGGTGGGTCATGTAGTCGATTCCCCTCATAACTTTGAATCAAAAAATGTTTCTATTTATGTTGACTGCATTCGCATTGATGTCAAATCTTCTAAAACTGACCAGTATGGTAGGAAACCTTACGTTGTGTATTTGAAGAGAAATGATTATTCTGGTCTTTGTCCAGCTAGATACTTGGAAATTTGTAAGAATTCTAAAGGTAGATTATTGTTCAATATATGTAACAAACCGTTAACTTATAATTATATTAATACCAGGTTGAAGGCTATGTCTATAAAATGTGATATTCCCCACAGAGTTTCAACTCATTCACTCCGACATGGTGGAGCAACACTTCTAAAGAACTCTGGTTTAAAGGTCGATGATATTAAAAAGAGAGCAAATTGGAAATCTAATGTGGTATATAATTATTTACATGATTCTAAGCAAGACCTACTAGCTCTGGATGTGATGTTATAGTGTGGAATGGTGTGTCCATTGTGTTTGGCGGTTTTTGGCATGTACAGAATTGATATTGACTAAGTCAATTCTCACCAAACCCACTGTCTCCTTCTTTATTCCACTTGTGATATTAATATAATATTTATTATAATATTTATTATTATTATTATTATTATTATTATTATTATTATTATTATTATTATTATTATTATTATTATATTCCCAACGAACATAATAAACTTATATATTGTGTTCTGGAATGAACTTTTCAGGAGACAGATTAGCAAATCATATCTATAACTGTGGTGCATATTAAAATACTTAAATTGCGTCTTTATTCGGTGTCCTTCAACAATTGTCATCCTTTAACTTATCCTTGTAAACTTTATCACATTACAATCATACTGGTACGATAATTAGTCATTAGGTTTAACAGAGGAAATTTATATCTTCAGTACTTTAATCAGGTAAAATAATGAATTCTAACCTTAAACTTACAGGTCTGTCAAGCCACATCGTTTACTCTTTATTGCTATCTTGTGAAACAAAAAATGTATGTGTACTAAACCAAGCCTTTATTGATAACCTCATTGCATTTTGTCGATAAACCTTCAAATTCATACATCACATATTTAAATGCACAAAAGCTGTCCTTTTGCCTTACTTTATGAATGTATCATACGCGATATGCTGCCAGTGCCTGCAAAGTCAGAGTTTGCACTACAATGGCAAATTAACATCACTCCTTGATAAACAGTGCCTTTTTTTTAGAAAACTTATTGTGTTCATCTAACATGCCTACTAGCATGTTTCCTTCTGAGTGAGTAATAGATGTTTAACGCCATTTCGACAGCTAAGGTCATATTCATGGCGAGAACGACATTACACAATTTCACAGAGGAATGTGTCAGTGCCTGCGCATATGGGCACCACACACATCCGAAGGGATAGGAAAGAGGAGATATAGACCCTTTTAAGTGGGCTAGGGAAGCTCTGTTTCCTTCTGATGTATCTGATAACACTCATTCTCCACTCATGCTCCTCTCTCTGGATGATCAAATATGGACGTCCTCGTCAGGTGCTTTTTTATAAAGGTGCTCACCAATGACCTCCTCCGCCATACAGTCCTCTACATAGGCAGAGTCATTACTAGACTGAAGTGCTTTTATGGATGCATCAAGACATTTGGTCTGCCAATCACCTGGTGGAGGTGTGCTGGATGTTTTATTTTGTTTAGAATTTTCATTTGAGCGATCAATGTTCATTTTGTAGTAGGAGTAGAGTAGGTTGAAATTGTTTGCGATGAGGGGGATTGGGAGTCCTGTTGCGAGCATTCCACTCACTGCACATACTGCCCCAACAACATAACCTGGTATGGTTGTCGGGTAAAAGTCGCCATAGCCAACTGTTGTCATGGTTACTACAGCCCACCAGAAGCCAATCGGAACATTTGTGAATTCATCATCAGAGAAGAACTGGGCTGAGTAAATTAGGACAGCAAATACGAGAACTCCTGTGAATACAAATGCTGATAAGGCAACGATCTCAGAGGTACTGTGTTTTAATGACAGCACAAGGATGCGCCAGGCAGGTAAGTGCTTTGCCATACGGAATAACCTGAGAACTCTCAAGTTCCGAAGACAAACTGCTGCAATGAAGATTTTCAGCTGTATATCCGTCTCCAAGATAGGAAGCATGTAATGAAATGCCACGTACCAAACCATGATCTGGGAGAGAATTTCAATCCAGTTTAGCGATGACTTGAAAAAGTCCAGTTTGCTTGGGCAGAAGATAAGTCTGAATACTAAATCAATGGTGAGTAGAATACTTGAGATGACTTCAAGTTGAACCATGACTGGATGGAGCTCGGTAGAGAGGGTGAGCTGCTCTTTTGGGTTGGTTGTTTTATTCAAAAACTGGGTCATGGCAGTAGATTCTGCATGTACGCGGAATTCTGGCAGGCCTTCAAACACAGTTACAAATATGGAGACTAACATGACAATGCTGAAACCAATAGCCCACATCTGAAACAAAAAAGGAAATATAGAATAGTTCAATGTAGCTTAATTCAAAAATTTAAGATATACTATATGAGGGAATACGATGTAAAAATCCCATGGAAGTGGACATTTGCATTTATGTCATGGCCTAGGGGGTTGTTTTGCTTTTAAACAAAGAAGAAAATCCAAGATGGCGGACACTCATTGAATACGGCCACATTGTATTCCATCCCCTACCATTGAATACAGGATGCCCAGCACTGTTCTATAGTAATGCTCGTATCTGCCATGACACAAAATTGCATTCTTGATATTAAAAATATATCAACATGTTTCCCTCATGTATTGAAACTGGATCACTCTAACTTTTCCAACAACCACCCCACCACTATGACTAAACTAAAAAGAATGATTGCGAGCCCCCCCCCCACACACACACACTAAGAACTGATTTTGAATGACCCCCACAAAATCAGACACGCGCGTGGAATGACATGTCACTATGAGTATTTGAATACACTATATTTACCTCTGACCCCCCCCCCCAGGGTGAAGGTTGATTGGGTTTTGCCCCCCTACCAAGCGAATCTTTTTCAAAATGAACCCCCTATATCTAACAAGCCCCCCCCCCCCCCCCACTGGCAATAAATGACTCATTCCTAACCGAGAAACCTCACTATACAAACCAATGCAATTCGCGATGACTTTGGATACTCTAACACATTCCACATGATGTGTCTGCAGTGCTGCCACCTAGTGGGTTTATCCGGTGGTGGTATTCCTGTCTCATGAGAGAAAGTATTCATAACATGGTGGAGACATTCCTCTGTGTTACGGTACTCCTGGTACTTTTGCCAACAACACTCGGATAGTTCCTGTAAACAGAGAAAATAGCCAATGATGATTATGTAGAAGAATGTCAAATTGAGAAGAGGAATCATGAACTCCCTATTCGTTTGGCTACCCTGGGTTAAAGTGGGCATGTCCGCTAATGTCTGAACAATTTTCTATTTTGCTAATGGATGTGATGTATCTAGTGCCCAGAACAAGCTGTTAAGATATCAAGACTTGATTTGAGCTTTTTCTATGGAAAACTAGGTGAAAACTTATAGGTTTATTTATTCCTATCCTTGTTTTTATTCCGGATAACATCAGGCCTTGTGAAGACTGTAAACAGCTTATATAACACTAGTGCACAGGGCTGTTACTCATATACACACACATAAAGCTATAATCAATGGGTCACAAGAACCTGCAAACTGTGCACACCACTCTGTACAGGCATTGGAGTTATGGTGTGCTGAATGTAAAAGTACAGAGGACATTTGTATGAAATTAGGTTTACTTTTTGGACTGTAAGGTAACAGACCCAGGGAGGTTCTGTAGACTCTTGACAGGTAACTTCATATATTTAGCTTCAGGGAAACATTCCTCTAGAATTCAAGCATTACATAGGTAGGTAAGATGAGGTTGGTGCCCGTATGTCAAATCAATTCACTTCATTTATCTCCAGCATACCGGGCTCGAGCTTAAAGTTTCATCATGTACTACCCATATTTTTTGTGATTACATATGTTTTTTTTTCTTCCAGATGCATAGTTTTAGCTGGTTTCTGAACAACAGTAGATGTATCCCCCCCTTATAATCAGAAAGGGAAATATGCTGTTTGGGGACACATATGATATGCACTATTGAGAGGATATGATAAAATCCACAGTGTCAAAGGAAGATCTCCTGTATGAGATTTTCATGGTAACAAATCAGACAGATTGGATATAGTCCAGTTGAAACATTTGGCACAGCAAAGTCTTCAGATTTAGATCAGATCTGGTATTTTTCCTCTCCCCTACTTTGTATCAAGATTGTCACTTCTATCCCCTCTAACCAAGGGTAATGGCTTATCGCCTGGCCCTTACTAGTATATATGTGTCTTTCTATCTGTTTATCTTAAGTTGTTTGGGATTGGCATGATGAGTGTGAATTTCTATAATCAATCCATCCTCTTGCTATTATATATGATACTTTCTGACTAGCCACAATGCATCAGGGTGTCACAGCCTGAAAATTAAGACCTCAGCACTGCTTTGCTAGCAAGTATTCATGAATATCACCTTATCTCTGTCAACTCATTGATTACAATAGCACTGCTAGTAAGGGGTATTTTTAACCTTTGATCCTAGATGTACCCTCCCATGATAGATTTTTAAAACAGAAGGCAGTAACATCATGTTGCTAAGTGTTAATCTCTTGACCTCCCCCCTACCCATTCCTCACGACCTTCCCCATAAATGTACACCTATAGGTTATGGGTGATTGGTTTGACTACCATAAGGTGAGTAGGAGGTATTCTGGTGCCCTGAGGTAAAAACACTCGATCAGGCAACCACCATAGAGAAAGCAACAAGGCATAGTGGGAGTAGACTATATATAACTACCAGCATGCCTTGCCTCCAGCCACAGGACCTTTGAATGGAACTGGATATATTGCTCACTTTTCAAGCATAGGTTGTATTTTCAAAGTTTGAAATAACTGCTTGCAGAGTGTCAAGTTTAGGATTATGCTGGTGTTAACCAGTGTCATTTTATATGATGCTAAGTACTAGTGTAATTAGGATTGAAGTTAGTTTGACTAGCACAGGGTGGGAAGGAAGTTGCAAATGCCCCTATACTCTGGTGCCCTGAGGTATAAACCCTCAGCGTACCACTGTGCAGGAAGCAGCAAGTCAGAGTGGTCCTAGACTATAGTTAACTCCCACCATGCCCCTAGCTCCGTCACAAGAACAGGAAATGGAACTGCAAATGCTGCTCACTCTTCAAACAAAGGTTGCAGCTATGCAGGCTGAAACATATGCTTGCAGAGTGACAAGCTCCAAGTCATGTTGGTGTACACTAGTTCTATAATATGGCACTTGGTACAAGTGTAATGCCACTGACCAGAGACCTTTCCTGGTCTCCCTCCAGAGCAGTGCTGCCATCTGGTGGAAATAACATGCAAACTCTAACTTTGGTCAAGCAATGTCCCTTTTCCCACCATAAACCCTCTTTTGTGGTATTTGGAGCTATCAAGTTGAATACTATAGACCAGCCGTTGATAGATGTAGTGCACACAATGGACAATAGATTCATGTATAGAAGTGTTTTAGCCATGTTTCCATTGAATTTCAAATGCAAATGTTTTGTAGCCCATCTAAACATCTAAATGCGATGTGGAATGTGACCATTATGATGGAATCAGGAAGTAGAGAATTTTGGTTAAGGAAGGTGGAAGTACTAAGATAAACCATAAACAGGTGTGGGGTGATTCAGATTGGTTGAAGGGTTGAATATCCAAGAGCATTGTCAGGGACCCATCAGCAAGCAGAGAAGCAGGACTCCAGAATATAATGGAGACACTCCTCTAGGCACGTTGTGTCCCCTTATCATTTCATGGAAAGATACTATGCAATCAAATGTACACTACTTATGTTTTAATGTGTCAGTTTTATTTATTTATTTATTTATTTATTTATTTATTTATTTATTTATTTTCTTTTGTAGATGCATTGAAAGATCTTACAGGTCAATATGACTGGTTTATTATACAAATTCAAAAAAATGCTGCATGTGATTTTCCAGCCTGTGCAGAGTATGCTTGAGATGATATATCTCCATTTCAGTTAAAAGCATGTTTCCTGACTGGCACAATGCTGCCCCCGTGTGTATGATCAGTGTACTTTGATTTATACCATAATACACTGCATATACACTGTAGCCTGAGTCAAAGGATAGGCCCTTGTACCTGTATGGTGGCAATCCGAGGTACAAGTACACTGAGACTGGTGTCCTGTACAAATATAATGTAACATGGACTGATAAATAAGTGTCCAGGGGACACTAATTTTATATATAGATCTGATACATATGAGTCTGTTTTCACTGATTTTCAGGTATCAGGATATTCTGCTTCAAAATATTCAACATAATGCATTTATATACACAGACATCAAGAGAACAGAAAATCACTTAGATGGGCTGAAACCACAGCTTTAGGAAATAAGTGTGTCATATGTAGTGCGTCAATCTATCATGCCACACCAATGTGGTTCTGATGTTTTTCTCCTGCCCAATTCCACCTACCTTGTCTTGAAATCCCCAGAATGTTAGCTCGTTATGAACCACACGAGCGCAGATATTCTGCGGCATGTGCAACTCTCCTGTCCTGTAATAATCCAAGACGCCATGGAATACCAATGGATTTCTATCGAAGAAATACTCCTTTTCCTCCGGGTCATAGCTATCATCGTCTTTACTGAGCCTTGCTAGGCGTGTCAGTGGAAACTGGTGTAAAGTCTGGGAGTTAGTCTTGAAGAGAATACCACCAATATTGAGTCGTATTTTACATCGTCTTTTGCTGCAGCTTGATCCAGTAGACCTAAGATCACTGTGGCCTCGTGGTAAGGCTGGGGTCGGCGTCGATGTTATATTTGGTGTCATTCTCTCCTGATTATCATATAGCCTTTTTGTATCCTCAGTCTCAATGCTTCCCGGAAGTATCCCGATGCTGGCTGCCATTTTTTGTTAGGACCTGGGCCTGTGTCATATGTGTTGCAAATGTTCAAGGGCCTTTATCTCGATATATAAGCCAGAGCTATTTGTAATAATGATTATTATCCGTTTAGACAGCGTGATTCAGCATTGCCTTACAGAATCCTGCTAGGAATACTGTAATACTCCCAATTTCAGCTTGGATGAGCCTTTACATGTGGTCGATCTGTAGATAAAAGAAAACAATGGGTTAAGTCACAAGTGACATCTTAGTAGCTATCAATCTATAATGGAAAGCATAGTTACTGGTCAGTGTTCCTGTTATACATATAATCTTTCTAATCATAGAGTGTCGCCTCACTACCGATGGTTCAGCATTTTGTGATCAATGTGATGCTGCTGAGTGGTCTCAGTGCAAAGTTGTTGGGGGATCACAAAAGTTGGAACATGCCAGTTGTTAATTATTGTCAGGAGGCCATTTCTCAATGTGCTACGACTGCACACAGCCACTACGATTTAAAAAATGCCAAGAATAAGCCAGGCTCTCGTAGGAACTGCCCTACGACTGCTCACTACGATTAGCAGCTATACAGTAATTACATAAGGTTTAGTAGGGCAGTCGTACCGGTGCAAACTTTAGGGACTACTAGTTCATGGTACTGTTATGGCCAGATTATTAAGTTCTCACTACGATTTAAAGGACATCAGTCGTAGTGTGTTAAGAAATGGCCTCCTGAAAAACATGCCTACCCAGACCTTTGCTTATATTATCTGGCCGACAACCTCTGAACACCCTAGACTTGTCAAAACATCATGGGTACCCAGGTCTAGCTAGAATGTCGATCACTTTGAAATCAGATGTGTGTGATCCTCTGTAGCAATTACCACCCACCAACGCCTTTAGCTAATCTACTCATATAAATTACACCATACACACACCCTACAAAGCCTAGTACTACCTGCATTCAACATGTTACCTCATCCACCACACCCTACTGAGATAGGCCTAGGTGTTGGGAAGGTGTTATAATATGTTAGGTGTTACATGTAACACTTGTAATTACCTTAAAACCTAGCATATAAAGAACGGTTTATATAAAATTACGATGGATCCCTTGTGTGCGGCACGAAATAGGCTAAAGCTGATGGTGGGCCATAGACACCAGGAATTAGAACATAACTAGAACAAAACTAAACGGCAAAAAGATTGGGTAAAAGCAGCACTTTCTTGTAAGAATTTTTGCCTAATGAAAAAAAAAAACACACCATAAAACCCTGCATATAGGGTCTCGAATAAGCACTGAGGGTAGGGTGACTTCAAAATTGAAATTTACACTATAATCTATGTCTTGGACAAGCGCTGGTCTTATATGAGCGCTGGGGATAAAGGGTTACTGAAATCAATAAGCACCAGGGCACTTAAACAGGCCACTACGGTAAGCCACACCTGTGTATAAGCCGCACGCTGAGTTTGTGAATGGCTCTGAAAATTTGAAAAAACCCTTTTTCTAACCAATAGATTTTCAAAGTTCAAAAGCTATGGGCCCCTACACTGCAAAAATGGTGTTTAGATTTTAAACATGTTTAGGTCTAAACACGTTTAAAACCTAAACATATAGGTCAGTTAGGTGTCTCATCGACTACACATTTAGGAAATGAACACTTTTATTCTAACTACATAAACGTTTACGCTAAACATGTTTAGATGTTTAGAGTTGAAACAGTTGAATAATAGGTGTTTAGATTTAAACATCAATATGTTTAGATACTTGGATGTTAAATCCACACCAGGTAGCAGCACTACCTTTGAATGGACTATCTGCACATAGTTATAATCAATTGTTGTGACAAATATCCCCAAATCCCATGTTTATCATGGTTTCATTTCGTAGAATGTGAGGTGAATAGAAAGGGCAATAGAAAATTGACTAGATTCACCTTATGCCACCATTATTCGCATAAAATAATCAATAAGCTCCATGCCTGACACCTATTTGATGTTATTCTGGAATAGATAAGGCAATGCCCTTCCTGCCAAGCTGTTGTACTTTCTCAAGTCTCTCATTCTGATGCAGTGTGTAATACATGTACACACACACATGTACACACACTTTGACAAGTAAATACCAGCTGATGTCCCCCTCCCCCAGTAAATGAGAAAACAAACAAAATATATCTCTTTTTTTAATGCATACATGTCTGCGAACCTTAACTCTCCATCAAATCATTTAAACATCTAAACACAAAAATTCATAAACACCTAAACACAAAAATTCATAGATATCTAAACACAAAGTTTTAACCTAAACACCTACATTTCTAAACACTTGAGCTAAGCATATTGTTTGGCTAAACATGTTTAGGAAAATAATGTGATTACAAAAACATTGCAAGAATATGTTTAGAATTGTGTTTAGGATCTAAACACCATTTTTGCAGTGTAAGGTATACTCCTACCCTCCTATGCCAATATAAAAAGTTAAGGTATGGGATGGTGCTACAGCTACCCATCCAGCACCCTCCCTCCCCTCCCCCTGTACCTGAAATAGCCTATAAACCATTATATGCGGGCTATACAGCCTTTGTTTGCCTTGCCTCCATGGGGCGTTAAGTTTGAGAAGGTGTCGTAAGAATGCTGAGGTGGAAGTTAATCTCTGAGATTATGCACTTGGCTAACCGATTAATGATTTAATCTGTTACTTCAATCTTACACCTACAATATGAACCCAGTATCAGCACATAAATAGGAAGCAAGAATAACATGTGGTTTTGTAAAGTAAGGGGCTGTGTACAAATGACGTCATGCAGGAGGGGGGGGGGGAGGGGGGGTCCCACTTGCCATGGGAAGGTGGGGAAGTTTAATGCATTCATCTGACATAAATTTATTACCTATAGGCCCTACATGCATACATTCCTCAGACATCTCACTCAATGAGTGTCACTGCCATCAATGTCAGTGTAAAATCAAGGTGATGTGCAGGCCACTATAAGGGAGCACTTCTACTCTATCCTACCTATACCAATTTAACCCTTTTTGAAAAGGGCCACTGCTGCCCTCAGGATCTAAATGATGCATCTAAAATACCCCTCAACTGCCCCTGTTGCCTCAGGTCAGCATCCATAGTCATCCACAGGCTTCTTTTTGAAAAGGTGTGATATCCCCCCCCCTCCTTGAGGTGTCAAAATTATTTTGCTCCTCCCCCAATCCACCCCCTCCCGGAGTCCCACTGTTGATAAATAACAAACACTCCCCTGGAGCTCTCCACCACCCTGTTGCTATTTTCACTGAGGGGATGCTTGGTGAGATGTAAAGGGGACCTCCCCCGAACTTACTCTCCACATCTTTGTCTGAATGGAACTCTATCGGACTCAACTTGTTTGCAGATTCTAGAGTAAAATGCTGAGGTGACTCGATTGCTTTGTAAGATCACAAATTGGAACTATGATTGCAATCAATGGTCTCCTTAGAATTTGTGATGCTTTCTGAGTTTTTTTTCTATTAGGCCACTCACTAAGTTCAGAGTGTTCTCCCTGAAACCTATTTCTAATACACTTGTATATGGTTCAAGTTACAGATTAAATCAATGCATTCAATATATCAATACATTCAAGCTCTTGAACTCTATGATCCTTAATAATAACTGTTCTTGATTTTCTCTTCGCTGACAAGTGTACAACTTTCACTGTAAAGAAGGCAGACTATTAACTGTATTGGACTATTGATCTAGACAGTTTTTAAGCCCTTTTGTGACAGGAAATACTTGTGTATGATCACTACCATAGTACTCTGAGTATAACTATGTAATGGTTTGAGTTCTTATATAACTTCGGTTTAATTCGAGATATGTCAATATCAAGTAAAACCAGACAAGTTAGCTTGGGTTAGTGCAACCGGCACATAGCGGCCAGAGATCGAAGCGACCTCTGGTCCTACTGGTGGTAACCGCACCGGAGCTATTATATAATGCTCCACGAGCCCCTACAACTACAAGGCACGGAAATGGTACATCCTGCATATAGGGGCACATACATTATATAAGCTGACAGTGTTTGGCATGTTTCTCTGTTCATTCGTTCATCAGTGCTCTAGTTCTTTCTTCACTTTGCATGCATGTTATCCTTATTGCCAATTCACACCCACTATATGTCCCTTTGAACCATTTTAATTTGTTTATAGCCTATAGGCCTTCATTATTTATGCACATTGGGGGGGGGGGTATCTCTCTGCATGACGTCATGCTGAGGGGGGGTCAAGTGTTGTATGACGAAACATGACAAGGGGGAGGGGGGGTCAAAAATGGTCCAAAAATGCATGACGTCATTTGTACACAGCCCCTAAGCAGGTATATGTTTCCTTTATTTATACAGAGATCACAGAGATCACACAGAGGCCTCCTGACCAAAATATGGTCAGCTCAGGGTATGTCTGATAGATTGTGAGTGAAATAAGAGTGTGTCTCCTGTAAGGTTTCACCCTAAAGGGGAAGTGCTAAATAAAGGTTTAATCTATTTGATTTCTCACTTGAAAGGGGCTACTATCTTTTTACTATTTTTTTAGGGGGGGCTTGCACTGTCACACCCTGCGTGTTACTATAATTCTGAGGATTGCAGAAATTTCTAATTCATGAAGTGCAGGCCCAGGCTTGCTCTCAGAGAAGCTTCTGGCTGTTATTGGATGGGGTCAGGGGAGGGGGCTTAAAATATTTGGGTATCTGCCCTGGAGGGCATTTTTAAAGATGGTACAACTTCAAACCGTAGTTTGACCATTTCCTCCAATGTCATTACAGTCCTGCATCTAGCGGTCACTAATGATTATACTGGTAAAGCTGCCTAACAAACCCTATGTAATTACTACACTGTTAGCCCGCGACAATGGTTTTACAGTAGAGTGCTTCTATTTCTGGAATACAGTGGTAGTTGATGTAGGTATGTATAACCAATGACCTGACTTGGGTCCTTCTGTATGCACTACAGCCGTCTTTATAGCCCATTTACAATTGCGGCTGAGAGTGTACATTAAGTGATAATCGTACAGAGCAGCCGTATTGCATTACCTACGATCACCTGCTCTAATTTTGAGGGTTCCAAATTGCAGTAGATTTGTGTAGTCGTACCATCTTGTGAAATGCCATCCTGAGGGATAGATCAGCACAAAATCCCTTCCACCCCACATTGCTGGTGATTGATGTCCACTACACACTATGTTGAATTTCTGCACGATATGAATGGGCCAAACTAGCACTATATTATAATATAACATGGTTATCGAGTTTAGGCACTGATTTCAGTTCCTAAAATGGATAATATGAATTCTGATATTTCGGGATAAGGAACCCAAAATTGACAGTGGACCAGACATACCTTGACAACGAGTTGACACGAAAGTAAATCCTCCATTTTTGAAGCTTATAGACCAAATCTGACGAAATGTCAGCAGTATATCCTTTACATGTTATTCTAACTTCCTGTCGGGTAGATTACTTGATATTATGGCTGAATTAACATAAAAAAATCATAAAGATTCGAACCGGGCGACTGACCATGCGTGTTCGCAATTCTGTCAACACTACAGGTGCCACCGCCTGATGTGTACAGAATGGATTAGGCTATAGACTGGCACAGCTCTGTCTCGACGTATTCGCAGTAGTAGACCTACGAGAACGGGAGTTGCAGGAGGTCACCAGTTTAACCATACGTTAACATGAAACCAAGATGGCGGAGGGCTGTCTTGTCGACTCGCAAAAGAAAACAATGGATTCTATCCATTTTAAGGGTAAATACTTAGAATTAATGGTGGAAACCATGTTATATATGCAATAAGTAATGAATAGACTTGCACTCGTTGGCTTCATGGGTTTGATAGAAGCATTCGCCTCCGGCTCATGCTTCTATCACCCCCTGAAGCCAACGAGTGCAAGTCTATTCATTATATATTACATTCGAATAGCTGCATATATGACAACCAGCATCACTTGGAAACATGTGAGGGGGGGCTGCTATATGGTGGTTGGTGACAGGTGTTGTTGTATATAATGTATGTCTATACTAGGTGTGTTGTTAGGGTATTGTGTAACACATTTAGTACATCTGTATTCTGTTCTATGGTGACCAGACTGGTTTCTGGTAGCACAATGTTAATGCTGCATCAAATTAGCAGCATCAACACTGTTATGGCCCTAGACCCCTAAATTCAACATGGTGACATCGCCATTTCTTAAAATCGACATGGTGCCATGACCATTTCTTGACATGGAATATGGCTATGTTAGTGATATGTGACAGGGCAATTCCTTAAAGTCGACATGTTACATGAGACTTAGTGACATGAAATTTAGGGCCTGGAAAATATCTCTTCTATCCTCACAAAGCTTCCGAATGTACATTGTGTTGTTCAAAATTTACTTTTGGAGGCCCCATGCAGATTTTGCACTGTAGAACAGAAGTAAAATGTCCAAAATTTGACCCTAGGTGCATCCTTTAAAATTTACCCTAAGTCTGGTTGCATTCTATATGCAAGGTGCGACCTATACATGAGGACTTATAGTAGCTATGTTAGTGACACTAGTGACATGGGTTTTTTAAGGTTTGAAATGCTTAGTGACATGGGACATGGGCAATTCTTAAAATTGACAATGTGACATTGGGGCCCCCATCAAGGGCCCCCACTCTTCCACAGCAGACTCTTCCTCGTACCTGGACTGTGCCTGCACCCAAGCTGGCCCCACCTTGATGACTAGCGTGAGTCCGCACTGACTTACAGGGATGCTGGGTAAAAGTTTTTTTTTCCCGTTGGATGCTCTGGTGCTTATTTCTAAATAGGTACCTTTCAAAGTAATCCTCCCCAGAAAATGGGGACCTTCATGCCTATAAATGTGAGAGAGTTATTCCCTAGAATGCAGAACAGGCGCGATTGGCCTGCACCTTGTACTCTCTTCGTCTATCTCTTGTCACCTTGGACTACCGCTCTCCCTACACCAGGGGCCAAACATGTAGCTCAGCAATCAATAGAGCCATTCCTCCATCAAGTATCAAAATGGCGGCACCAACATGGTGGCAAGGTGGGGAGCACCCACAACAGCCAAGTCCTCACCCAGCCCTGTATGGTGGCTCCCTCTATGAATACTACAATACCGTAATGGCCCATTTGAGTGCTAGCGTCTCAGATAAGCACCAGTCCCATACAAACACCATGGTACTGGAATATAGAATACAATGTTAAGTACTAAGTCACGTTTAAATTAGAGCCTGCCTTAAATAAGGGCCAGTGGTATTGGAATTGATGAGCGCCTGGGCACTTTGATAGAGCAGTACGGTAGTGAGTCCCTTGAGCAAAATATCTGATGACCTGAGATAACCTCCCAAGCCTATTTGATAACTTGTTCCTTGCATGCTATGTGTGAGAAAGGTTTCTGTGGAACTTAAATATTTGATGGAAGTGGTCAACGTAGCTGCCCGTTCTAATTAGCGCAATCCCTGACTCTTCTTATCTAAAGCCCACGATGTACAAGGTCACCTCAGACGAACTAGTGCATGGATATTGTTAAAAGTTGAGTACTACATCTCCAAAATATCAATCATGAGACATTACTAGTAATGGAACCACCTTTATGAAAGTAATACAAAATGGTGAACATTTCTATACAAATCAAACACTATGTGAGATATAACTGGCCTGCATCAACACGGTAAAAGGTACCCCCAGTAGGGGGTGCGCGGGTGTACCTTTTACCGTGTTGATCAACATATATCCAAAATGCAACCGCTTATCAAATATGGTTGGTGCCAAGTATTTACACTAAATTTCGCTGACTATTCACGTGGCAGACTTATTTACACATGCCACAAGAGGGGTATACTGTATGCTAATCCTAAATCATAAACAACTATTATGCACATCCTAATCCTAGATCATAAACAGCTATTATGCACATCCTAATCCTAGATCATAAACAACTATTATGCACATCCTAATCCTAGATCATAACCAGGGGTAGACACTAACACTGGCCCGGAAGCCAATGGCCCACAGGATTATTGACAATGTCATTATGTTCTTATGTTGTATATGCCTATCATTCAAAAGAGAAAATCAATAGGAAATTGCACACTCGATAAGCAGTTTAATGCAATTTGATCAAATTTAAATCATTTGTTCGTGGTCATTCTGTAATGATTAACTGTTGAATCTACTAGGAATCCTCATAGAACCGAAGGGTGAACCAATGTAATTGTATTGCAGTGAACCAGTGAAGTTCTTTTACAAGAAACCCAAGGTGGCAGAGCAGTTGTATAGGGATTCTTTGAGAAAAAAGTGATGGATCTCTGGCAAATTAGGGAGAGGGATTCTTCGTTATTTTGACGATATTTTTTTACTGTACAACATATGTTGGTGCGGCCTCATATGTTTCTAAAGCTATTGCCCCAAATGACCCATGACTGAAAATAAATAATGTTTACCTCTAATTAATTATCAGAATATGACACACTTAGAGCCATATTCAACTTCAGATATACTCCATCGGTCAACCAATTGAGACCATGCATTTCCTGCCACATCTTAGTGTTGGTTTGTAGTTTAAAGCCACGAATCTGTATAGATTAAGACTTAAGACTAACTGAATTGATTCATAGAAGTAAAATCACCCAATCATTGTAGTAAGGCCAAGATCTTTAGGATCAGTGCATATCCCATGTAGCAAGCCCGCTCGGGGCCAAATTGGTTTTACCTGGGATAAGGTGGTTCAAAGCGGGCAGTATTCAGTACATGGGTTTTAGGTTCGGCAGATGCTGGGTTTCCAGTCAGGGCCACACAGGGCAGCCCAAATCGGGCAAACCCACTTGAGCCCGTTGGGCTCCCAACGGGTTTTGTCCTCAGCATACAGTCTGGGCCACATTGGGCCGCCCGATTTGGGCACTGGTCAGCTTTAAAATGGGCAACCACATTGGGCCCAGGATGGTTTCAAAATGGGCATCCCAAGATGGGTACTTAGCTGCATAAAGTCTTCCCAGTCTGGGGTGAGAGTGGGTTTGGACAGGGGAGCCTCATCTTCTGAACTGTTCTAAACTCTGTGATGAGTGTTCCCCCTCCCTCTCTCTTTTTTGTTCATCCCTCATCGATCCATCCCCTACCCCTTCCATCTCCTCCTCATTCCACTCAACCTGCCCTGCCCTTTCCCCCTCTCACCCCGCTCTGCCCTGCCCTTCTGTCACCCTGCCCTCCCTGGGCCTCCCTAGGCCACTTAAAAGGGTCTATTTCTCCTCTTTCCTATCCCCTCAGGATGTGTGTGGTGCACATATGCACAGGCACTGACACATTCCTCTGTGAATTTGTGTAATGAGGTTCCCACCATGAATATGACCTTAGCTTTCAAAATGGCGTTAAACATCTATTACTCACTCACTCTCACTCCCAGCCCTCACCCTGCCTTGCCCTGCCCTGCTCTCACCCTGCCCTGCCCTGCTCTTACCCTGCCCTGCCCTGCCCTCTTCTCACCCTGCCCTGCCCTGCTCTTACCCTGCCCTGCCCTGCCCTCTTCTCACCCTGCCCTGCCCTCCTCTCACCCTGCCCTGCCCTTTCCCCCTCTCACCCCGCTCTGCCCTGCCCTTCTGTCACCCTGCCCTCCCTGGGCCTCCCTAGGCCACTTAAAAGGGTCTATTTCTCCTCTTTCCTATCCCCTTAGGATGTGTGTGGTGCACATATGCACAGGCACTGACACATTCCTCTGTGAATTTGTGTAATGAGGATCTCACCATGAATATGACCTTAGCTTTCAAAATGGCGTTAAACATCTATTACTCACTCACTCTCACTCCCAGCCCTCACCCTGCCTTGCCCTGCCCTGCTCTCGCCCTGCCCTGCCCTGCTCTTGCCCTGCCCTGCCCTACTCTCATATTGCCCTGCCCTCCTCTCACCCTGCCCTGCCCTGCTCTCACCCTGCCCTGACCTGCTCTCTCCCTGCCATGCCCAGCTCTCACCCTGCCATGCCCTACTCTCACCCTGCACTGCCCTGGCATCTCCTTCGCTCACATGCCCTGCCCTGCCCTGCTCTCACCCTGCCCTGCCCTGCTCTTACCCTGCCCTGCCCTGCCCTTTTCTCACCCTGCCCTGCCCTCCTCTCACCCTGCCCTGCCCTCCCCCCTCCCTTCCCTCCACCACTGCTGTAGGACACTTTCCCTATACCATTAATACACAGGTAGGTTCATAGTAGGGATCCAGATATTTCATGTAAAAGGCAACACTGACTAGTCCTGGAAAGAACAGCTTCATATCTTTCTTTGTACTAGTAGGCTTGCAAGGTGTATTTGTGGTGTGGGGGCAAACAGGTCCCACACCTGGCTGGGTATAAGAGGACTATATATAGAGGCAATTGAGAAACCAAAAATATCCCCTGCCCCTGTAGGCCAGTCCATGGCAGACTCACTACAAAGTGGTTTCACAGCACTCCAGGCAGAATTCTACTACCCATACCAAACTTATTTCTTTTAGACATAGGACAACTGGAATAGACTACTAAATCAGATATGAAGTAATAATGTGCAGACTTTCGCATAGTCTGGAAATACTTAGATGTTTCTAGTCAAAAGTGCAAATCAAGGTCATCTGAGTAGTAGTGGAATGGCAACACCATTTCTATTGCATGGAACTTGGAACAAGAGCAGATATGCAGAGGTACAGTCATTATGAACTTGAAGGCTCTCTTCTCTACTCCTACATAGGGAATTAGTGGGGGAAGATTGAGGCCAGAATGTCACTTTAATGAATCAAAGTGCCTTGTGTTGGCTGAATGAGTTTGATTCAAATGAATGGTACTGCTCTGCCTTTCCACTTGGGTAGATATTGCATTTACTGCTTTGGTGTTGGGGGGGGGGGGTAGATTAGCTCAAGGATTTGTTGCTTATTGACTTTTTAAAAAAAAAGAAAAGATTTTGGATAAATTTCTCAAAAAGAATTTTTAACATGTCACCACTATTTTTTCATCAAATCGGGCAGCCCACTTTAGGCCACACCAAAAACCCATGTTAAACGCACTTTGAGCCCAAATCGGTGAGCCCAATTTCAAACAGATCTGTGCCCGAATCGGTTAGCCCAGTGTGGCCCAGACCCTTTGCTGAGGACAAAATCCATCGGGCGCCCACTGTGTTAACCCAGTGTGGCCCACATCAGGAGCCCGCTCTGGCCCAGACTCGGGCCACACTATGTTTGCTACCTGGGATGTTATATTTCGCCGGTTGAGTAAACTCATCGTTGATGTGTTGATCCAGCATGGATTACTGTAGACCTGTAAGGTAACGTTATAGTATAAATGATTTAGACTTAATTGGTTAACCCACTCAAATTAGCATCCATGCAAAGCTTCTGCACAAATTCTGTTTTGCTCAACTAAGATTCTGTAACTGCTGAGTCAGTCTATCTAACGTGCAATATATATTGTAGATTGCAAACATATTGCGAGTGTGTGCAAATTGGTGTTCGAAGGTGAATTTGTATCAAAGCAGACCCCTATCCTCAAAGGACTATTAAAAAATCACATATACACACTTCAAAGACTGGCCAAATTGAAATATCCCAAAGGCAAATGTTGACATGCAGCAGCTCTAGTACGAAACTTTCACCCTTTGATCACAGCATGATGCGTACTTTTTCGAATCACCCTGTGCGCATGATGCACAGATGCATTGAGGGCATGTTTTCTTGCCAGCTTCTTGTGGAAATACCATCACACCAACCCTTTGACAGTGACTATTGCATATGGTTTGCCTGCTGATCTCTGTATTAATATAGGCAAAGTTTCACAAGTTTGTCTCAGGGTTATCTTGCATGTCCTTTATAGGTGTAGGAGGTGTAGCAATGCAACACCTAACAATGCAGCACCTAATCTACAAGTGAGATCATAAGTTAACCCTGAGATAGACCCATACGACTGCTCCTTTGTATTCATCTCATGGTTTTTCAACTAAATCCAGTAGAATTTGCGAAAAAAAGGACATGCGTAAATCACCATTAGACTTATTAACATCACCATTTAAAGTCATATAAGCAGCCTATGGATTACACACCCCTTGTAATACAAACCTGCAATGCTACCTCTATGGCACCCAATTATGTCAATGTATGTACTGTCCATGAGATAGAAACATGGACATGGCCTCCAAAGGGTAGCCTGGCACCCACAAGTGAAGAAATAACCTGAAATGGTAAAACTGAGCTTACCTCTGTATTTATTTCATGGTTTCACCCTGTTAATGACATAAAGAAATCAGTTTATCTAGTCTTTTTAGGGACTAAATTTCCAAGGGTATGGAGAATGGGCCACAGTGAGGAATGGGAGGGTGTTTCTCCATGCCCACATCGGGAATGAGATTCCTCGACTAATCTGTAGTAGACCACGTTCCTACCATGAAATAAAATCATGCATGTAGCCCCCACAGAGTTATGCCACTACTAATGTTAGTATAAGACACATCAATAGCCACAAGGGCAACACTTGTGGAATAACAACACTACATGAAAGGGTGCCAATGTTGGGGGTCTAGATGGGGGGGCTCCCCATGTCACATGTCGATTTTAAGAAAAGGCCATGTCACATGTCACTAAATTTCTATTTCCCCATGTCTCTGTCACTAAGCTCCATGTCACATGTCGATTTTAAGGAAAGGTCATGTCTCATGTCACTAACTTTTTCATTCTCCATGTCCTTGTCACTAAGCTCCATGTCACATGTCGATTTTAAGAAATGGCCATGTCACCCTGTCGAATTTAGGGGTCTAGACCCATAATGTTCTGCTTTTTGAATTGAGCCCTGACACACAAGGTTAAACAAATATCGTAATCCCCCACCTGGCTTTTACAGCAAGACAAGAAGTGGGGAAGGTCTTGTTCAAGTCTGATAAGAATACCCGGTTATACTGTGTAAATGTTGGAGTAAGTGAGTACTATATGTTTAACGCCATTTTGACAGCTAAGGTCATCTTCATGGCTAGAATACCACTACACAATATCACACATGAATGTGTTGGTGCCAGCGCATATATGCACCACCCATAAAAGCTAGGGATCCACTGGCGCGAGTTTCTTGCGACTTGCACTCGTGCGTGTCTTCTCGCAGAAGACGTTCCAGCAGTGGATCTGCTGCTGCGAGAAACCTCATGCGACGTCGGAGCGCCGTGCGACAACATTCGCAAAAATCAAAATAATTTGATTTTTGCGAATGCTCTGCGAGGAGACATGCACGAGTACAATTCACAACAAACTCGCGGCAGTGGATCCCTAGCTAAAGAGGGGACAGAAAGGATGAGATTTAGGCCCTGTAAATATATCAGCTAAAGAGTTAAATGCATAATACTATAATGCAAGGATTTAACCCTTTAAGGGCCGCTAATTAATGCAGGAGTGCATCATGTCCATTGGCAATCATGACGCACCAATAAAGTGCTGGCAAGACTGCATGCCAGGACTTCATTGGAGCATCATGCTGACCCTTGTGTACCAGCCCGATAGGGTCAGCATGACGCATCAATGTAACCGTAGCGACCAATGGGCATAATGCAATAATGCATAAGCAGCCTTTAAAGGGTTAACGAGGTTGGAGAGTCAGTATGTTAACGGCTCATGCTACTCATGTATGAAAGTATACGGTGTGGAAAGCTGACTATATCTGATAATGATTACTTATATCCCCAAACAGTGCTATTGAACTGTGTGACCATTTAGGTGCTGTGCGATGCCTCACAGTTCAGGGGTAAAAAATTGTGAATTATGTTTGACTGCAGTGTCAACGCGATCAAAGCTAATGATGGCATATGGCATGCCAAGATTGCAACAGTGCATCACACAAAACATTACACACTGCATCAAGCATATTATTGCGTTAATACATAATAGCCAGTATTGGAGGAGCATGACTCGTATTTGCCATATGGCTCCCGAGGCATGTGGCCTTTAAAAGGCCATGGGGCACCCTCGACACATGACATATTACACAATCAGAAGACATAATTCTACTGATTTCACCACATTTTGGTGTTGTTTTGGCTCTTTTGATGTTGAATCGGCACTATTTTGATGTTAGATCGGCGAAATTGTTGTTGTTTACGCCTCCATTGCCCTGTGACGTCATATGGAGATTGCTGAGTGCTGATTGGTCAATATACAAAAGGTGGCGTGGCTGACCTAGAAAAGTGGCTTCTCTTTGGTTCAGAGCCCCCCAAAGCATACCACATGATCAAGTGGTATGCCAGAGCATACCACAGGCTCATACAAATAACTTAGCTTCTCTTTGTTCTTATATAAATCTTAGGAAAGTCGGATTTTCATTGTTTGTGGGTGTAATAACATGTGGGATTGCACCGGTGGTGAATTACAGTATTTTCAGAGGATAAGTAAATGCATTATGCGACCCAATGGCTTTTGGCGTAATGTGTAATAAGTCAGTAATTGGCTATTATGTGATAAAGCATATAATACTTGTTTCAAGTGCTCCTACTCCTGCCATTGTGACCATTACGCATTGAATACTTCAGCTATATCGGGATATATATTTAACAATGTAAAAGTCAATATTAACCTGGAAACATTGACAAAGAATGTATAGCCATGGGGCAGCCTCGACACAAACATATATTATATAGAGCTACCCTTGCCATTTTATAGACAGGTTTTAATACTTTGAAAGCGAATTTCTCAACCATGACCCAATTTTGTGACTGTTGGCTTTCTCATTTAGTATTTAAAGCCATCTAATTTCTGAAGATTATAAACTATATTTCGAGAAGCTTCCCCTATGAAGAAGAACTTTGCCCTTGTCTTGATAGTCTGTTGTATTACTGAAGGAGGGTATTCGACAAGGGATTAGGAAAGCAACCTGGCATTTGGGGCGCCAACGTATTGTATGTTAAAATTTTTAAATTGTGTTAAAGGGTTTTGGGGGCGTTACTCCAAAGATTTTGAGCAACCTAATAAACCTTCCGTTCATCCTGAAAAAAAAAGGAAACCAAACTTGCCTTAAGGTAAGGCATCCCACTGACATGTCTCGACATGAACTACATGTAAAATGTCGATGAAATTCAATTAAATTCAACATTTCACAAAACTCTTTAATATGGGGGGGCACATAGTTCAGGTGGAATAAATGAAAATGGAAAATAGGAATTAATGGAAATAGGAATAGTGGAACCGGTATTAGTGGGAAAGAGCCTACAGATCCCTCCCAGAACTTAACTGGGCCACCGTGTCTATGATCTAATAGTGAATCTTCTTTCTCTTTCCTACTGTAATATATTAAAGGCTGAACTCTGTTCCTATATAAGTACGCTATACGCATGTCATCTACTGACCCTGAACGTGTAGCTACTTGATATAAGTAATCCCTATTTCTCATTTCATCAATGATATTATCAGTCATCCGATCCAATCTGGCGTATGTAACATTTAGTACAATTGACCTTAAATGGCACATAGAATCTAAAGCTGCCTTAATAACATTAAGAATAGCAACATATTTTTGTAGGTGATAAAATCATAATTCTTATAAGACCTTGCTTTAACAAACTTCTTAGGTATTTTAGTGCGCCTACATTTGATTGATATAATTATAGAAAAGCACATGATCCAAAATGCTTTGGTCTATACAGCGTGAACGTTTAACAGTGTGTATGTTGGTGTTAAACTGATCCAAGAGAGTACCTGACTTTGGACGTGGTATTTCTTCTATATATTGCCACATAATATCATTGTTAATACAGAAACCATTAACAACAGATGTATTAATTATATACCAGAACGTGTAAATAAGTCGACATTAAAAAAATTCCCGTGATAACAATCTTCCTATTTTTGGTCACATGTAAACAATGAGACATCTGAAACAGATGCTGTTGTTTCTTTTCTTTTTCTTTAGATTAACAGAGTGGCCTGTCATCATCCTGATACCTTGTGTGATTCCTCTGCAGGGTTATTTTGTATTCCTTGTCAAAAAAATGTAACCAATTGGTTCAACAAGGAAGCTGACAAAAGCACACTCACTGCACTATACAATCAATTTTAGGCTGTACTTGTAGATCAACACAGGAAAAGGGACCTCCGTGAGGGGCCACCCGGGTGTTCCCCTTTCCAGTGTTGAATCGCATTTAGTCAAGAGTGACGTGTTTACAATGCCTCTGAAAGGCCTGCTCATTTTGTCAGAAGCTTTCTAACCATCACACAGGCTATTGAAATAAGGCCTAAAAAAAGGGTTTGTGTTTGGGTAACCCTTCTTACCCTTATTTCTTGCCCTACCCTAAATTTTAGGGGCTTTTTAGCGTGAAAAATCTGATTCTTGGCACTTATCAAGATGCCAACTCTCGACCCTGTTACCTAAACACGACATTTTCTTTTTCAAGCCTAAGGTGACATAATAACAGGATGATCTTTTCTCAAAAGGGCCAATTGGGACCACCCTTCAGGCGAGTCCTCTCAAAGTATCCCCCTAGTAGTACACTTATGCAATATAGGGAATCCATAGTACTCAGAATATCACATTATCTATTTATACAATAATGTCCCTGCCATATTAATAGTAGATTTCAATGGTTGTAGTGTAATTCCAGCCTCGACCTGATATATAGATCTAAATATCATATAATGTCATTGGAGGACACTCGCATTAGATATTTACAGATTTATTTGATATGTTGTAACGTTGATGCCCTATCTTTCTGCTTTTGAATACAATCAGCTATATCAGCAATATAGTTTATGTCCCCTATACTATATTTCACTAATACAGCTTTTACCCTGTGAGGCTAGTGTTGAATTCTCCGTTGGTGCAGTTGAGTGTCATTTTGATATACACTTTACTTCCTGATATTTTCCTCAAATCCAGAGTGTCAAGTATACATCTCTGTAGGCATACTCTCCAATGCTAAATGTATGTGTTTGATATTCACACAGTATAGGTGTTCATACCATACACACTGCATATGCTTGTATTCAT
Organism: Acholoe squamosa; assembly: GCA_949317995.1. Lineage (NCBI taxonomy): Eukaryota > Metazoa > Annelida > Polychaeta > Phyllodocida > Polynoidae > Acholoe > Acholoe squamosa. The sequence goes on from OX439041.1 coordinate 72,030,680, forward strand.
GTTTTACTCTGTGGAGCTTTCACCACTCCCTACATTCACGTGAAGTACATTCCATGCTAAATTGTCCACGTTTCCTTTATTTCTTTAAGTGGCTGCTTAGCACAAGTATACCAAGTGCTCTAAAACAAGCTCGATCACCATGTCTCCTGTTTCAATTTACTTTCAGATATCGACAGGTTAGTCCAATTTGTACAAATCCATGATTTAATTCGTGTGAATGTTCATCTAAAATCTATCCTCCATCACCTCTATATCAAGCTTTTGGTTACCAGTACTACCGGTCACTGTTAAGCTGCAAATGTTCACTGAATATTCCACCATATCCGTACTGTACTGGATTTTCATAGGTCCTAATTATATCATAATATAGCTGTATTGATATATAGACTTCCAGGAGACCCTTATGTGTGAGGGGTCAAGCAGCCTGTGGGCACCCTTACATGGTCTACCACCTCAACCTCCACTGCCGAACTGCAAGTAACCATACTGCATACTGGCCCATGCTGTGTGGTATTAAATGTGCTCAAACCTGGTACCCACCATCGCATTCGACGCGAGTCAACTGTGAGACTTAACCTTGTTGCAAGTAGAAATTACACTGGCTCTGCAGTTGCCTCATGGGCCAACTCATGTATGATAAAGACGGTACATGAACTGGGAAAGGGGGCCCTATTGTATATGGCACTAAGACCCTTTTTCACAGATCGCATCAAATTTTTCTTTTCAAGCGATTGCTCGAATGACATTTTCAATAGTAGGGTACACTATTTAATAGAACTCCCTCCCTGTGTATCTGTTTTAATGCAGCTAATTAAAAACCGCACCCTATGTTGCATCGTGGACCAAATTGAGGGAGCACAAGCCTTTTTAATCAAAATTTAGGGTGCACAAGGATTAACAACCCGAAAAAAATGATCAATCAAACAGGTATGAGGAGAGGCGTATGCCCCTGCGACCCTTTTAAATTTGCTACCGTCATTGTCCAGTAGTATCAAATATTCAGGGTAGACCAATCAAAACACACATACAGTTATAGGAGCTACAGAATGCCAAATACATTTCTCTTTTTTAAGCAATGCTGCTGATCGATAAAAAAAAAATGATGAACATCTACATTGGTTGTATCCAAGTTAATTTAGGTATGAATTACTTTTTGAACTCAGATAATAGATGGCGACCATTGCAGCTTTACTGATGATTTTGATGCTATAACAAAAAAAAAAGAAATAAAAGAAAATATCTATGATGAAATTTATCGGTTCCTATCAGGTTGGTGAACATTGCTAATTTTGAAAACATTTTTGTTGAAATATCTATACATGAGGATAGGTTTACTGGCTGTTTCCCAACTTCTTCACAGCCTGAAAAATCTAGCTTCGTCTGGTAGCCCACGGGTACTGTAGGTTGAAGCTGTCATTGATTTAACATATTTTAGGTAACATTTTTATATAAAGGGTAATGAATTATATATTTAGAGTAGAAGACAACCATGCAGTTACATTGCAAGCCTTTATAAATAATGGATTGTTATATATGCATGTCCATAACTATTGGATATGCACCACATTTGCACAGTTTTTACTTCATCGAACCTTTAGACTTCAGGCTACTATAGTGGAGACCAGGCTGAACTACACGTAGCTAATTATATTAACACATACTAGTACATCGCAATGAGGACATTGTCCATGGATTATATCCCTTTAAAGGCCGCTGATGCAGGAGTGCATCATGCCCGTTAGTCGTCATGAAGCACCAATTAAGTGCTGGCGAGCAGTTGCCAGCACTTCATTGGAACATCATGCCAACCCTACAGGGTTGACGCATATACTCCCAGAGGTCGTTATGGTGCTCAAATGAAGTGCTGTCAAGCAGTCTTACTAGCACTTTATCGGTGCATCATGACGACCAATGGGCATGATACATAAATGCATTAGCAATCCCTATTGGGTTAAACCAGTCTAAGGGCAGGCTGGAGTATAAAAGACAGATACAATCACTGAGATCAGGAATTCACAACTTATTGCTTCTGTCAGGCTTTGTCGGAATGGCAAATCAGTTGATGGGCTGACAATATCCTGAGCAGGCTGGTTATGCAATGTTTTCATAATACGTTCAGACAGTAGTATCTATGATAAGCCCCATTTATGATTCTGGTTTGATTTGGAAGCTTCACAAAGCTACAGTCATTTCAGTCGAAATGCGATTATCTTAGACCAAGACTTGCACTATATGCTAGACATGCAAGCCCAAATGCATTTTTTCGTGGATCTTCGATGATCATATTTCTAAAGCATCTATTGAAACAGTTTGCTCCGCGCCCCCCTCTAAATCCGCCACTGTATTCTATTTTCATTCTGTATAGCTTGCGCACCTTATTAGAGCATTATTTCACATACTAAAATTATGGGGTGCAATGGTCAGTACAAGAATCATCCTCCCCCATGTCTAATGAGCTACCAGACTAATTGAAGTAGCTCCCTGGTACCCTGGTGCATGATGGTGCCACTCGATGTATTGATTATAGGGTTGCGAAACCCTCATCACCTTGCTAAGAGGCCTGCTAGGTACCATTAGCGTGGATGTACAGTAGTCATTACTTGATGATGGTTACATATGTATGGCAGCTATGGCCAGCTGTCTGGGAAAGGTGTAAAAACCCGGGCCAAATACCCGACATTTCGACCTTAAACTATGCCAATCAACTGAAGTTTTTTGCCCTGAATTTTTGGTATAATACCCTACCTTTCAGTCATAAAACCCTACATCTCTGTCACAAAATCCTATATTATGTACTGAAACCCTACATTTTGGCCAATCTTCCGGCTTTTGGGCAAGAAACCCCTACATTCAAGCCAAAACCCAACACTTTGCAGGGGAAACCCTACTTTTTATTTCTGAAAACCCTACATTTTGCCAAAATGTAGGGTTTGAGAAGAAACCCTACATTCTGTTTGAAAGGTAAAATATAAGTATGAGCTTTTTGGTCGAAATAATAAACCTTTTTATTTTTACGCGTTCAGCTTGCCAAAAGGCGAGGCATACAATGTGACATAATGCCTCAAGGATACGGATGTTGTTGGGTTCCATTATGTCCACGATGTTTATAGGGTGTGGTGATGCACCAATGCAAAGGTGGTGAGTGATTATTAGCATTATGTTTAGACTCACCCCTGCTGCATTTTAGGTATCACAGGGTCGACAAGAAGTTGGTACATTCCTGATGGGGCACTATGATGCACTGCTGTGATGCTGGGAGTAGGCATCATGAATTAAGTATCATGACGACCAAGAGGGTGGAGGCAGTATGCATCCATTAACCCTTTTCAGGCCGCTGATGCAGGAATGCATCATGTTCATTGGTGGTCATGATGCACCGATGAAGTCGTGGCGAGTCGGCTCACCAGCACTTCATTTGAGCATCACGCTGACCCTCAAGGAGCAGTATAACTCCTGTTGGACTATCACAATGCTTGAATGTAGCCCTCGCAAGGGCTGCCTTCATGCAATGGGCATGAAGCAATAATGCATCAGCTGCCTTTAAAGGGTTAAAAGGGTGGACGTACAGCAGGTAGTTAGGTTAAACGTGTAGGTGCAGAGTAGATGAAAGTGGCACTTAGTGGAAGTCCTCCACCACATCACACTGAAAACATGGAAGATCTGAAACTAGTCAGCGGTGATCATTTTAGGTCCTCAAGCTTTAGGTAGTCAAAATGACAACTTAAGGTTGTCATCGTGACGACCTGAGTCATCAACATGATGACTCTGTACTGTCAGTATTGTCATCCTGATGACTTGGGTCCTCAGGATGACGACATAAAGTCATCATTTTGACTACCTAAAGTTGTAGTTTTAGATATCATCAACTTGAGGACCTAAAGTGGTCACCGCTGACTAGTTTTGGATCTTCCATATTTTCAGTGCAGGAGGCTCATTAATAACGGCCTTAACCCCCCCCCCTCACCAAATGCAATGATAGCGAAACCACTGTCTATTACTTAATGCATAATTGAATAGTGGAAAATCAATAGCAGTTGCTATTTCTGAGTTAGAAAAACCGGCTAACTGGATAGTGGACTATGACAAGGTCTCTAAAGAATCCCCAAGATTGGCCAGCACTACCAGCGCTTAGGGTGATGCTAGGCTGTTTTAGATTAATCTCCTGAACTTTAAGTATTAAATGTGTTTATATGTATCTAACGTTTCAACTCTATGAAATCATCCAAAAGAACTTGTCGTTATATGGAAAAAACTTATTTAAATCTGCCCTAACCAGTGGTGTTTTAAAAGGGGGCGTGGGGGCACAGGTAATTTGGACTAAATATTCCCACCACAGTTATCTACCTAAAGTTACAATGGTAAGACTGCATGCCACGAGAACGTGGTGTGGTATTAATTTCTGGTATCCTGCAGGTAATGAGGGCATACCCTTAGGCCTTGTCTGATCTGCTTTTCGCAGCCTGACCGTTGTTCGACTGAAACGTTACCCCAGGTAAACAAGCAAATACTTATTAGTAGTCTACCTGAGATAGACAAGAAAACTGACCAATCATGGACCAGGGACAGCAGCAGCAGGTGGAGGAGGCCAGCAGCTGCTATAGACAATATGGCAGAGTTCTAACTCATACTTTTAGGCTGCAAACATGATGTGAACACACTGATATCTTAGATTGTGGGTAGAATTTCGCTCTCTAGTATATTTTTACTGACTAAATTGTAAATATATGGAGATAGAGAGTAAAGACAACCACTTTCATTGCATAATTTCTTATAATGGGCATATCTACAATAACATATCCCAGGTACACATCCCACCCCTACCTTACCCCAGGTACACATCTCACCCCTACCTTACCCGGTACACATCCCACCCATACCTTACCCCAAGTACACATCCCATCCCTACCTTACCCCAGGTACACATCCCATCCCTACCTTACCCCAGGTACACATCCCATCCCTACCTTACCCCAGGTACACATCCCATCCCTACCTTACCGCAGGTACACATCCCATCCCTACCTTACCCCTGGTACACATCCCACCCCTACCTTACCCCAGGTACACATCTCACCCCTACCTTACCCCAGGTACACATCCCACCCCTACCTTACCCCAGGTACACATCCCATCCCTACCTTACCGCAGGTACACATCCCATCCCTACCTTACCCTAGGTACACATCTCACCCCTACCTTACCCTAGGTACACATCTCACCCCTATGTTACCACAGATACACAACCAAACCGAACCTGAGATACACTATAGACCCTTTGACTACCTGAGGTACACTATGGACACCTTGCTTACTCGAGATACTGGGTATGGGTGAGTAAACTACCTGTATACCTTGGGTAATGTATGTATGGGGTAGACTACCTGGGGTAAGGTATTGGTGGGTAGGTTACCTGGGATAATGTATGGGTGGGTAGGTTACCTGGGGTAATGTATGGATGCATAGGTTACCTGGGGTAATGCATGGGTGGGTAGGTTACCTGGGGTAATGTATGGATGCATAGGTTACCTGGGGTAATGTATGGATGCATAGGTTACCTGGGATAATGTATGGGTGGGTAGGTTACCTGGGGTAATGTATGGATGGGTAGACTACCTGGGGTAATGTATGGGTGGGTAGGTTACCTGGGGTAATGTATGGATGGGTAGACTACCTGGGGTAATGTATGGATGGGTAGACTACCTGGGGTAATGTATGGGTGGGTAGGTTACCTGGGGTAATGTATGGATGGATAGGTTACCTGGGATAATGTATGGGTGGGTAGGTTACCTGGGGTAATGTGTGGGTGGGTAGGTTACCTGGGGTAATGTATGGGTGGGTAGGTTACCTGGGGTAATGTATGGGTGGGTAGGTTACCTGGGGTAATGTATGGGTGGGTAGGTTACCTGGGGTAATGTATGGGTGGGTAGGTTACCTGGGGTAATGTATGGGTGGGTAGGTTACCTGGGGTAATGTATGGGTGGGTAGGTTACCTGGGGTAATGTATGGGTGGGTAGGTTACCTGGGGTAATGTATGGGCGGGTAGGTTACCTGGGGTAATGTATGGGCGGGTAGGTTACCTGGGGTAATGTATGGGTGGGTAGGTTACCTTGGGTAATGTATGGGTGGGTAGGTTACCTGGGGTAATGTATGGGTGGGTAGGTTACCTGGGGTAATGTATGGGTGGGTAGGTTACCTGGGGTAAAGTAGACTTTGACAATTGTTGTCAGCATACTGTATACTGGGATAGCTAGACATGTCCGAAATAGAAAACTATGCCATGGTAGCGGTATTCTGTGCTCTAATTCTCAATATATTTGTTATTCAGTCAGTAAAATTAATTTACAGAGCATAATTCTACATAGAAATGCATATATCAGTGTTTTTACATCACACATACAGTCCCAAACTACGATCTACAGCCACTGCCATGTTGTTTATAGCAGCTGCTGGCCCCCTCCACCTGCTGCTGTGCACTCTGGCCTCTGATTGGTCACTTTCCTTGTCTCTCTGGGGTAGACTACTAATGAGCTAGACCTAGTTTACCTGGGGTAACGTCTCAGTCGAACAACGGTCAGGCTGCAACATTTTCCCCAGATTCCCTTGGCTGGCGACCTGCCTGTATGTCTGCAAACATCATACTGCCAGGCCATGTCTAAGAAGTTGTCAGTCAATCATCCCCTGTTTCGACCTTTACTTACAAGAGGGCACCCTAGCATCCAAATTGTCAACCTGTCTCTCCTGAGACCTGTTTCATAAGCATCCCTTATTTAAGATCGATCTTTCCACTCTACTAGTGACAACTTAACATCAGTCATTTGGGAATGACTACTAGTGTTTCGGAACAAGCTGTCACTAGTATTGGAACTAAAGACTGGTCCTTTAGAAACAGCTGTCAATTGGACATAGGGGCAGTAATCAAGATCAGTCCTTAGGTCACTTGTAGACCAATCATTCAGCTAGTAAGATCAATCACCCAGGTGCAGAACGTGCCTCTACTTTGTTATTTCACAATATAAAAAGGTATTATAAAAGGGTATTTCATTTTGATATATTCCTGACATCATGGATTAAAAAGATATGTGGGATTCCACTAATTGATATGATTTTTCTCATTTATGTGTACCCTTAACCTTCCACATAAATCAGCTACTTTCTGTTGGTCATATGTCACTCTTACATTGACTCTTTAATAGTAAGCTTCAATCCCAATTTCCTTTTGAAACACCTCCTACTAAGAGTGAGCTATAGAGACATGACCAATGAATCCAATGATTGATCTTAACACAACCTTACGAGTATCTTGCTCTTAAGTCTATATCACTAGTATATGGCCCTTGTGAAACAGGTCTCAGAACACAGGTGGTTTTTCAGTCTAGGGGTGGAGGAGGCCGGGAATGGCATTAGGAGGCGGATGGAGGGAGGGGGTGTGTAGTACTAGTCTGCAGGTCTTGAAATGTGAACCATAGCTGTAACATTAGCTACAGATGACACTCACTAATCTACTATAATTTTTTACTATAGTAACTGTACTATAGCTGTGAACTGTTGTAGACTGTAAAGTTACTACGGTTTTAAGAGTCACCTCTTACTAGGATGATTATGTCCTTTTTCTTCATTTGAAGGCATCAAACTACATATAAACGAATAAAAAATGGAGTATAACATACACTCATCAAGCAGAATAGATAGTAGTTTTTCTCCTCCCTGAAGACCTGATATTTCTTGTTTCATGTGAACCAAATAGGTCAATGCAGAACAACCTCTAGAAACAGCCGCGACCAGTCGCAGACAAGTGATAAGTATTTATAACTGTAGTTATAACTTCAGTTGTACCTTGTTCTGAAACACCTAAAGTAAAAGTTTACAACTGAGATATGACTGTTGGGTGTTTCACAAGGCGTCCATTCTTGTTATTAGTCATTGGAAAATACTATTGTAATTTTAAGAGTGGTCATAGGCTTATGACTGATGGTGTTTCTAGAAGGGCTTTATTATCTTTAGTCATATTTTTCTTATGACTAGTCATATTTTGCTGCCTGTTTAGAAACACTTACCAGTCATAACTACATACTTATGACTGGTTCAGTTGTAAGTTTCAGCTGTAAGTTTATCATCAGTAATAAGTTATAGTTTCAGTCATAGGAGGTGGGAAACCAGTGTAAAACTGGGAAAATACCACTCTGTCATCATTCTGAACAGGAGAAATTATCCCTGTCACATCATTTGGAGGTGTGTTCATCCGCAAAAGGTAGGCACATTACTATAGGGTAAAAGGACATGTTCCCGTGTGATTTTTTGCCCTCCGGGGGAATGAAATTTTTCACTCTCAAGGTGAATAGCAACTTTTTTTGTGCATCCACAATTTAGGAGTGCCATTGACATCCAATTTGTATTGATGATGAATATCATCATTTTTTTGTCTTGATATTTCAATTATATTGATTATTGCTAAATAAACCATAATAACTAAGATGTAAGTTTCTAGCAGTGAAAGAATTTTTCAAATAATCCAATTACAGAAAAATATTTGATTTAAGGCTGAAATGCAATGACATAATGGTAAAATTCAATAACATTACAATGTATTATAAATAAATTTCATCACTAGAAAAAATTGCTGGACAAGGCTAGTTGAAAGTATATTTGAATCTGGATACACTTTTGACCATAACCTCAGTTCTAAAAGGAATCTTTGCAAAAGTCTTTCAAATTTGGACAGCCCAGATCCTTTGCATTTAGGGGATAAATGACTGTATCAATATAATGGTTTCATCAATGGGATAATTGCGATTTGGTAGGTATCGATGACACACCTGGTCCACATGAAAATCTCCCCCCTATGTTCTTAAAAAAAATGATCACTCCTATACTACCTTTAGCTAAGATTACGATTACTTAAACTGGTCAGTGCCCTGATCCCTGCACTCTACTCAAAGTACACTATTTGACAACAGTTTATGACCTGTCTTCAACTCTCAGTTGTACAACTCAATTATAGGAAAACTTATGATCAATTTAAGAGTGGTCATAATTTTAACAGGTATCCATGTGCAATCAAATGATGTTTCAACATTGCAAAAATATGTCAAATTTAACCAGAAATCGCCCATGACATGTAGGAACCATGTATGCCATGATGGCATTTTGAAAAATTACATTTGCACACATTTTTGATAATCATGACCACCTAATACCTCCACATGTTTTGACCCCTAGAAACACCAAAAAGTAGTCATAAGACCGGTTGTAATTAGTTATGACTTTATTCACACACCAGTTATATCTCCTTGTGAAAAAGATAGTTATTACCAGGCATATCCTACTTATGACTGATAATAACAGTCATAACTTTACTACCAGCCCTCTCCAGTCATAGAAACGGAAAGGTTATGAATACTATAATCTTTGCCTTGTGAAACACCCAACTGGTGAGAGATAAGAATGATTGACAAGTTTAGCAGCCTGCAGTTTTAGAAACAGATATATAATGTTCATTATCATGTCCGGCTTCTGAAACACCCCACAAGGAATGGTATTAGTGGTGTAGCACAGAGTGGCTGTTTTAGCCCTGACATTGTGTATCACAATGGTGTGTGTTCTACACCATGATCCCAGCAAATTGTCGTGAGTCCTCGTCAACCTGTGTGAAGTGGCTAACACATGTCGCTAGATGGAACACGATGTCGTTATAGCACAAGATCACCAGGAAAAGCAATTGCTATGCCACCTGAGTCTAACACACAGTGGCGAAAGATGACGGAATGAGTTATCACTCAAAAAGGAGTCACCATTGATGACCAATCATGGCAACAGTTGACGACAATTTGCTGGGATGATGGTGGCTACATCAATATTTGACCTTGCTATATGTATTACTTACCTTCCAATATATCATACTCCCGTGTGTGTTTCCTGCTCTAGTTAGCACTAATGGAGGCCATTATATATCATGACTGAGTGGTAAAACAATGTAGACCTGGAGGACATTTCTTAACACACTATGACTGCTCACTTTTAATCACATTCAAGTCGTAGTGAGGACCATTAGACTAGTGGCATTATGGGCCAATAGTATTGATCACGTAGTGTCTGCAGCAGTACGACTGCCCTACAAACCTCTATGTAACATCTATATAAGGGCTGATCATACAGAGCAGTCTTAGGGCAGTCCTTATGATTATTGGCACTAAGTTTTGGAGTTTCAAATCATAGTGACTGTGTGTGGTGCCTTAAGAAATGGCCTCCTGAAAATATGTTAGACATGTACACACCATTATCCCAATAGGGAGTCTAAGTCTCGCGATAAACAATATCGTAAACAGTTTTCTACTTTTTGGTGAGCTTTACCCATATATGCCGCATTATGACATCGGAATACATCAAGTTGTTCTTAATTGGTATTTCTGAAAACTAGCATCGAGTTCCACTTAGCTCGTAATAAAGGTTATATAGCATTGGCTGGAAGTCGTTCCCTCTCCTAATCAAATCTTAATGGATGATCTACCCTGTCTGTCCACACTGTAAACATAATGTCATTGAGATGATGGCACATTCCTCATCCCAAAGTTGCCTAAGAACCTCTAAATATTTCCAGAGAGATTCTTTGTACATTTGTGCACCACTGTAATGCCACCCTAGGCTTCTTGTAAAAGCTACACTGGCTCAGTGCTTTGCAATTTCAGTGATCCAATATTCAGTTCTATGAGGATCCCTCGTAGATTCAACAGTTATTTTCTATAGTGTAGTTTATCTATTAATGTGTTCAGATTTTCTGCCGACATAATGATGCTGGGTAGGCTGTTCCATCCTTGCACCACATGCTCGGAGACACCTTTCTTTACTTTCTCCAGATGACCTCCTATCCTAAAGACTTATCCTTGGTTCCCATGGTCCATCCTATGTTTTGGTTGAGAACTAGAATGTCTTCTTTAGTAGAGTTGTATTCGCTGAATATTTGAAGGCCTTAATTATATCTCCCCTCTGGCAGTGGATCTCCAGTGTGAGACGCTATACTCTATTTGAAGAGTTAATGTGTTGATGTAGAGTGACTGCCATTACTTAGCTTTTATAACGCTTCAATTGATCAAACACTATAAGTAGTCTGGCCATATAGACCACAGATATCCTTTAAAGTGGTCATTACCCGGGGAATGGTGTGCTTGTGTAGTGTTGCATATTTAATAGCTAAAAGCTTAATACAAATATATCATATGCACCTGTAATAATAATGTTACAGCTGTGCTGTAGTTGAGTGAGAAACACTCTGCCTCTAATGCATGGTGCCTGTAGCGGACATAGGGGTTAGGCTGTGTGTCTGTTCGTCCCCAGCCCCCCCCCCCCAATGCTTCTATCACAAACCAGCAGGTAGACACTAATATAGAAATGCTACTGTCAGGACCCCTCACGACTCTCCCTCTTTTGGGTTTTGCTGAACTGAAGTTCCCTCAACTGATAACCTAGTCAACATTGGGGGAGCTGCGATAAGGGCAAAGCTATATGCAGTTTGATTTGCCATAGTGTCAAGGCTGATAGTGCTCATTCATTCAACAAAAAGGCATGGTTGGGGAGGGGGGTCATAACCTGTCTGACCCATATACACCGCACACAAGACGTACAATCAGAGAGGGATTTGTTTATACATTGTTTTTCTTTTCTTTTCCACCCCCCTCTAAGATGGGTCTGAATTATTTTGGAAATTTATCACCCCTGTAACTGCATTAAAAGTGGCCAAGAATTCCAGACCCTGATAAACCCTTAACCACCTCCTAAAAAGTTCCCTAAAGGAAGTTTTACCAGCGAATTAAGAAAAAGATGATACAATCCTACGATCTGATTCAGATAGTGCATTAAACATCTACAAAATATGTGACAATCAGCTTGTTGAACGATGGGCATGTTATCTTCTTCAATAAGCCTCTCTTGGGGAAGGGGTCTGCTGCAGGCCTATTTGGCACAATACACAAAAATAGGTGAAGAGGAAGTAGTTTTATCGGCAATGAAAAATCGAGTACGATGCAGAGAAAAATTGCTCTTTTACTGACATACATATGACTGGATCCGCTGAACCATGTCACTTTTTTGGGGGGTCTTTATCAATACAGGGGGCTGTCGAATAAAAAGTAAATAACTATTCTTCCTATTTTGGGTCTCATTTGAAAGAAAACATGTGGGGCTTCAAAAGAAAGGAATATATTTATGCATGTCAGTCCAAAGTTGAAAAATGGCCCAAAATAGGTTTTTTTTTTATTTTCATGTCATTCCATACCCTGTAGCATCAAGCCAAGCAGTAAAACATCACCATAATTTGATTCATTCCTTGGTGAGGGGTCCTATCTAAGATTTTCATGTGGTTTGCAGGTGATATATTTCAAATTTTGTTTACCCTAGCCGTTCTAATATGTTCAAATGGCTTTGTTTGCACGACTGATCAAAATTTAAACCTCTTTAAAAAAGAATTCCTAGCCATTTTTATAATTTCCCATAGAGGGGGTCTATATGGGCCATTCCACCCAAAGTGGGCACTTGGGGTATTTTCGGCCTTTTTTGGATACAGGAGGCTGTAGAATAAAAACTTATGATCAACTCTTCTCATTTTTGGTTTTACAATGAATTTCAAGCTAGTGAGATCAAAGTTGAGATTGTGTGTTAGAAATTTCAGAAAAATGCTAATCTCTGCAAAATGTGACATGTCATAATTTCAAAACTTTATGTGTCTTAGTTCTAGTTTTTGGTACACTTATATTACACTATTGTACTAGTTTGGACATGCAATATGATAATGATAGGGCATTTATTAAAGGAGTTACACATATCAAAGGTTATTTTAATCAGTCACATAACAGAAAATTATGTTTTTACAGTGAGTGTGACAAAGAATGACCCCACCCTCCCCCCGGGAGTAAATGACTTGAATGAACCTTTTCATAAAGCCAAGTTATAGGGCTATCAATAAAGAAAATGTTTATGTTTTGTTGTCATAGATGTATATATATATATATATATATATATATATATATATATATATATATATATATATATAAATATTTGGGAGGAGAGATTCTTCGTTATTTCCACGACATCCTTTTTACAGTGTGGGCTATGTATCCCAGACAGGTGGTTGGTTTAATAAGAGAAAAAAAATAATATAATGTGCTTGAAGATTTGCTAAAGGGCCGAACCCAGTGCTGGAAGGTACTGGGGGTCAATTCGAAAGTTTGAAAGATTGTTGGGTTTTTTTTGTTATTTGTTTTTTATTGAAATGATCAAATTGACATGGTTGTTTCACGCTCAAAGTAATACTTTTACCGAAATGAAAATCTTTCATGGTAGCTGTTTGTCACTATTTCAAAACAGAATTATACCTGATATTCCTTTTACTAATAAATCACCTTTCTGCATATGTTACATAATTGGATTAAGGAATAATGATATATGAATTGTTGTGCAATGAAAATCTTTCATGGTAGCTGTTTGTCACTATTTCCAAACAGAATTATACCTGATATTCCTTTTACTAATAAATCACCTTCCTGCATATGTTACATAATTGGATTAGGGAATAATGATATATGAATTGTTGTGCAAGTATTTCTCTACTTTCGCTTGGTGGTGATTTTCTGCCATTTTCATCCCAATTAGCTAGGAGGATATCACTGTCCAGCTTAGTGAATATATCCATAGCGATTATACAATAGACCAGACTGCCTATCTTCAGTTGCCTTCACTGTTTGAATGTGAAACAGAAACATAACATGCATATTAAATGTTTGGATTGGCAATATATTTGAAATGATGAAAACGGTTATTTCAATGAAAATAATATTTGCCTTATATCTATGTTTTATGTTTTCTGGTGTATATCTACATTTTTGTATCTGATTAAACGTACGTCAAAAGTATGTTTAAGCAGATATACTTTGGTTGTCATGATGCACCAATGAAGTGCCGAAGAGCAGTGTTGCCAGCTCTTCATTGGTGCATCATGACGACCAATGGGCATGATGCATCAATGCATCAGCGGCCCTTAAAGGATTAAAGTATTACTCACGAGGAGGAAAGAGGCAGGCAAAAACTACAAAGGCTATCCCAAACAAAACCACTACCACAATCAGTGTTGCCACCGCCATCTTTGTGAAAACTGAAATTGACAAAATAAGCATTTATATATAAACTATATTATGGGTTTTCGGGTGCAGAGGAGGGCATTTCAAAATATTAGCTATAGATATTATTTTGAAATCCCCTGCTGATCTAGAGGAGAGTGCATAATATATTGGTTAGGGTGGTGTTGGGGAATGGTGATACATCACATTGTATGGCTTTTTAGATCAATGTTAGTTATGAGCGAATATTTGGCTGTTCTATACTTGTGATCAGGCAAGCAAAAACACCCCTCAGCAGGGGAATTCATTATCAAAGTTCCTGAAAATGAGACATCATTGGCTTAAATATTCCTAGTAGTTATGTCTAAACCCCTCCTTGAACATAGGTCGTTATTCACATCTGATCATAAAATTGATGATTAAGCTGTAAATACATTATAAACCATAATAATCTCTAAACTCACAATAAATCAGCCTTTTATATAAAAATACAAAACATCATGGCGATTTTTATAAAAGATTTTGATCCAGAAGGAATTTTCCATTTCAGTTTGGGTTTTTTTGTGAGTATCCCTGAGAATTGGCATAAAAATCTGCAAATTTTGATTGTTGGAATGGTTGCCATGGCAACCAGGAACAGTCATATAGGTTGATTTCTTATGAAAAATGTCCATTTTACCATCCAAAAATGTCTACTGAAAATGGTGTATTTTAAATGAGACCATTGAATTCTGCATCAACAATTACCTTAATGTATTCTTATAATGATTTTATAGTGATTATTATCAGGTGGTAATTTTGCCCCTCCAATGCCCCCTGGGGGCTAAATGGGGAATTTAAAAAAAAAACACGAAGGGGTGGTCTCCCTTGATAGGTCAAATCTATTTACACTCGGTAGAGCAGTGTGACATACCATTGCCATCATTTGGGAACACTGAACACTACCCGAGCCTGGTTGTAGTTTTAAAACCAGGTGGTGTAATTATGTGGATTGTTTTTGGGTAACCTTCTCGAAATTGAGGAGTTGAATTGCATTGCTGCCTTGGTGTATTATATATATACATTTTGGCGGATTTCAATAGATTTTATGTGCAATTGAATTCCTACTACCGATACATTTACTGAATGTTGGAACTTCATCCCAAACACGTATGCATACATATGTATGTATGGCAAGTAAGAAATGATCTGTTCATATTGGTGCAGCAACTATATCAGGGAAAATAATCTTTTTTTTTTTTTTTAATATGGATGGTCGCTAGCTTTGATTAGAGGAGCAAAGTTTGAGTGATATTTAGTTTCATGGTTGTCTCTTACAGGAATATACATAGATATTGGTATACTGTCAAATATCAGAATGTGTGTCAACTGGCCTCATTTCAGGGGCTTGTTGTTCTGGCAAAGGCAAATAGGGCAGAACAGTTTCTACCATGTACACCTGGATGGGTCTGGACGGCTAAAATCGACATGCCAACATCAACTCATTTCTTGAAATTTACATGTGACATGGCCATTAGTGGCTTGAGGAAAAAAAAAAGAAGGTTCTTTTTTTCCTGGAAAATCAAGATCGGATATGGTAGAAAATTTAAGTCACATGTCACAAGTCACAAGCATTTCTTAAAATCGACATGTGATATGGGGACCCCCACCAAGAGCCCCACCTGGAAGGGTAACATCATGTAGGGATTGTAATAGGACTCTCTGGAGAAGGATTTGTATATAACAGCCAGATGTTCACCTAATCCCCAAATCTCTCTTCAGATTTATGAATAAGTACTACATAATTCCTGACCTAGGTGTCAGGACAACAGATAACTATGATGGATAAATGCAGTTTGTAGCCCTCAAATGTTGTTAACACTATCAACAATAAACTTTCAAAAACTGAAACGATAGTTAGCCACTAGAGTACTTGCACTCAGGCTGACAAGTTATTATGAAAAGATATATCAGGAAACAGTTAATGGAAGGAGATTCATTAATTGGTCATTCATAAGAACAATGTGTGGCGTACCTGTTTGAGGAGTTGTATGTAGGCGATGTGTCAAGTTGTGTATGCGGAAACGTCAAGCAGAAAAGTATGCCAACAGCTGTGTGAAGGGGTGCTATAATACTGACAGGTCCCCAGCTCATGAGCTCTCTCACATGTATGGCATTCAAGTGTAATCATAGCCACTATTTATTGTGCAACAATTGGAGCATGTCTTGATATCAGCTGCATTTCGAGAGGTAGGTTCAACTAAAGAGTATGCCTTTGAACCATTTTACTGATTTAATGAAAGCCCTCAGACTATCACCATGCCTGTGGTGGAGGGGAGGGGGGTTATTTTATCAATTTTTAATCTTGACATGTCAAGATTACTCCTCTATGGATCATTCTTAATTTTATTATACCATGTCATATCTAGGCCAGTTCCTCCATGGATACCTTGTATTTGCTTGTGCCAAATCCTATAGAGTATTGGAGATTATCTGAGGCAACCTGGTCCTCCATATCTGTATTAAAGTACTCCATCACAACCTTTACTAAATTTGACAGCTACATTAAAACCAGTTTTGAAATGCCATCATTACCATTGTAATGGTTCGTATTGACTTATATGTTGGGTGGCTCTTTGGCTCGCTTACCACTAGATGTACCAACACAACACGAGTAGTTCGGGTTGGGCAAAGCCCCAGAAACCCCTACCTCTCGGGTAGGACTTTATTTAATCTCTCTGATGACAAAGTATTAGCGTCTGGACTGGACCATGTCCAGTCCCCTTCTGCCGCTCGTCCGGCTCCTTAGTAGGAGCTGGACGCGAGGCATGGTGCTGCCCCCTCTTGTACCAACGAGGTATCGCAAAGCGACACCTAGCTAGCATAGAAGGAACAAGCACCACACGAACACGTCTCTCGGATGAACGGCACTAATATATATACAATGATGCCGGCCCCTACACCACCCCCACTAGACTTTACCTAGGGTTGGGTGTAATTAACAAGTAACTATTGTTGACTTTATACAGTGGTGTTATAAATAAATAGGTAAGTCTATATATACACAGTTCGTATTAAATATAGAACATTTAAGGGGCATTATAAGTTATATGTACACAATAAGGCATCATCGTATATAACCCGAAGTGTTTATAAATAATAACAAAAATAGGAAGTGGCCCCTTATGGACCATCGACCTATGGTGATAATGTTACACGTGTGTTATTATTAAACATGAGACGCGACGAAGAATATTCAATGTGTAGTAAGGTGATATTGATAAATTTTTTTACAATGTTTTTTACCGACCCGAGGTGGGGTAAATAACCCGAAAAAATTTTGACTTTTACTTACAAGAATATAATATACGATATAAAAATAGATTTATACAAAATATGAAATATAGGTGTCCTACCAGGGTAGCAGGATCACCCTTACAATATACCGGACTTCCGGCGAACCTGGAACGACTGGTTTCTGCAGCTCCACCCGGCGACATATGTGTGGTGGCAAACCACGTTGCTGTTATGATGTGCCCTGATGAAGATGGGAAGATGGAGACCCGGTTAGATGTTGTAGTCCTTTGGGTGTTCGGGTTAGCGTCCATCCTCGCTGCAGGTTACGATCCAGGTATCAGGAGTCCAGCGTAAGGAACAGTGCCTCTGGCATACTAAATGCATTTACCCTCGGGTACAAGGAGACACCAACAGATGGACACTCAAAGATCTTCAGGATCTGTGTCCATCTTCTCAGCCGGCTCCACTGAGGCAGATGGAGCCGAGCTGCTACAGCTGCTCGTAGAGAGCGCCGCTGAAGCCTCGCTGGGAGTCTCGCTCCCCAAGCTCAAGGCCCTCATCACTGCGGACGGACTGTCCATTGCCTCGGATGCTGGTGCAGCAACCGTGGCAGTTGGGACAGCCCGGTTCCAAGTGGGGGGCGGGAGCAAGAGAGCTGCCGGAATCGGCGGAGCAGCCGGGACCGGTGGAGTGGCCAGAACCGGTGGAGTAGCCGGGGCTGGCGGGGCATCCGGGGGTATCTCTGGTACGAAGATGAGAGACGACGGTAAGCCGTCCCACTCCTCCAGATGTTTCCCGAATGCCAGGAAAAACTTGAGGTCAGCCTCCTTAAATTGATGGATATATCTGGAGTTTTCAGCTTCGTGAAACTCTTTAAGCTTTTCGGCTTCCTTCTGTTTCCGCCGGCAGGACTCGAGGGCTTCCTCGACCTTCTTCCTTTCCAGCTCCCTGATTTTCTCTTCCTCCCGCCTCTGGATCTCGTAGACCAGATTGACGGTGGCTTCAGTCATCACACGCCAGTAGTCAACAGACTTCTGGCGGTGCAATGCCTGCCATTCTGCCATCAGGTCATTCTGGATCTGAACCGTTCGGACATCGCGGTGGTCGACGAACGTATTCGGATCCTGAAGACCTGACAGGGTACCGGAGATTAGTTCCATTAGGGGTACCCGAGGACCCGTCGGTGGAACTATCACTGGTGGTGGCGCTGGGGCCTCCACTGAGACAGGCGGGGTGCCTGTTGGAGGAGCAGACGGGCCCTCCACGGTGATGCCTCCTCGGCCTCGGCCACCACCCGGGGAGCCTCGGGTGGACTCCAGCCCACCGCGGCCCCTACCACGAGCTTTGGCCCGGCCCAAGGAGGTAAGGACCTGCGACTCGGGTCCAGCCGGTCCCATTGAAGGGAACTTCGCCGCGTACTCACTGTACGTGGGGCGCTTGCCGGAGGATCCCTCTCCAGCCCACCAAGTAGAATACCCGGATGGGGGAGCGAACAGTTCGCCCCCATCATCCAGGCCGCCAGAGGCTTCGCCCGGGCGTTGTTCCGCGGGTGCAGGTGTGGAGGTGGCTGGAGTCGCCGATGCGGTCGCCTGGCTACCCGACCTGCGGGCCTGGTTGCCAGGCATCTCTAGAGCCGAGACCTGTTGTCCCGACTCGCGACGATCAGCTGGGTTGGCTGGTCTTGGCTGGTCCTTGCCACCCGAAGGGCTCACGGACCGGTCTGCTCGGGTCCTCTTGGAAGCAGTAGTCGTGACTGTGCCTCCGTTTGGACCTTTAGAGCGGGCTTTGGCCTTCTCTCGCTTGTCGTCTCCTCGCCACTTTTTCACCTTCAGGTGCACCTCGCTGGGCATCCCGAATTTTGTGGACGAGGAGTTCGTCTGGAAGTAAGTCAGCAAGTTGCCGCTCTTCCACGAGCAGAATCCGGTCTCGAATGCCTGCTCTTTCACTTCCTTGATGCTCAGCGCGGACCAATTAGCAAGGAGCTCGCTGAAGCACTTGATGGCTCGTTTCCTGGTCTTCTCCAGGCCGATGCCATGGGCCTTCTGCAAATGCAGAGCCATGTCTCGGCGCCGGTGAGTGCTGAACGAGCCATCACAATGTTTACTCGGGCGGTCCCCGAGCACACACATCATCACAGGCTTGTGATGCATATGATACTCGACGATGTGTCGAGCGAAGCGGGGCTTCGTCTCGAACATCTTCTCACCCGTGAGAGCCAGCTGGCAAGACTCAAACGGGCACCTTCGGCGGTTGCCGGTTGGTCCCCATTGGGTCATTGCCCACTGGACTTTCGTCCGGGCCTCGTAGCTGTAGATCGAGCCTAATTTGGACTTGAGCTGGCTCCTGTCCCCTGTCCGAGGGCTCCTCCTTCCGCTGACCGGGGAGTCAGAGTCGGAAGAGATCTCAGCTTTTCGTTGGGCCTGCTGCTTGCGATGGGCCCGGCGAGCTGCGGTGAGCTCCTTCTGCTGCTTGGCAAGCTCGGTTCGCTTTGCCTCTACAGCAGCCTGCTGGCGCGAGATGTCCTCTTCCGAGATCTCGCCAGGTGCCTCCGGGATGTCGGCAGCTGGGTCGGTCTCGGTCGTGGACCTCTCGACGGCGATGCGGGCATCCTCAGCCTCCAGATCGCTCTCAGTGAGAGGACCCTTGGGCGCAGGTTTACGGGTCAATCGCTTGACCCGGTCGGTTTCCACCGACGACAAGGTTACTGTGGAGTCTGTATCCATGTCGGATTCGGACTCCCTTAACTCCGTGGCCTTCTGGATGATGCCCGCAGAGATCAAGACGGCTCGAGCTAAATTCTCGTTAGTCGCCATATTCTCCGCCAACTTTAGGTAGTTGCGGAGCCAAGAAACTGGCATGTTGTCAGCCAGCTCGTCACTACACGAGTCCATTACCATAGTTTTAAGTTCATCTGGTATGGGCTCTGGCACGCCCTGTTCCACCGCCATGGGCCCGCATCCGAACATGGAGGCGTGCATAGGGATGTACGTACCCCAGGAGGTATACACGATACCTTCCTGGCGATCAACGTGTGCTAGACGTCTGATCTGAGTCCTGAATCCCGGAGGATACATTGGAATGTCCAGGACATCCACTTTGCTACCCGAAGCGGCTGTTGTAGACGGGCGCTCCGGGCGTGGCGGGGGTGGAGGTGGCATCCTCTCCCGGTCGGTTGCCTCGGCCATAGCCGAGAGCGTCCGGGCGGCCTCCTCTGTCGAAGAATCCATAGATTCCTCGACCCGAGACGGGACCTTCGGGTCCTCGTCTTGTTCCAACGGAATGTTGGCTGTTAGACGCGCAGCGTCAATCGTTCCCTGTGCCATGGCACCGGGTTCGACTTCCAAAATTAATTGGCAAGTTTTGTTGGACTCCTCCCGAAGGATTCGTCCAACAGAGAGGCTTTTGGGGTTAGCTAGGCTAACACGACAGCTACAGGCTGTATAACCGCCGACAAATAACTAGAGCAAAAACGGGTGGCGTCTAACCACCACGAGTCCGCTCTAGTTATGACCAGTATGACGTCAGACCTCTCGTCTCGCGAGATCCCGCCATGGCTATCCGGTGACCTAGTTCCGCGCTTTCCCGCCACACCAGCAGCGCCACCTAGGGAACTAGATCCGAACCAACATTCGACTCGACATGTGAGACGCGGCCTACTACCCGAGTGCTATCGTCTGGAGCTTAGCGGTGTATACAACGCTTCAAAGCGAATGTACCGGTTAATCCGACCGCCACTCACGGGATACAGCCACCCGGGGAGGGCGCGTTCGACATCTCTGGCCGTGGAACGTATGTTGCCTGCCTATGGCGGACAACACGCAGCAGCTCGTTGTGTACTGAGTTAGGTTACAGCAGACCTCAACCGGGGGCTGCGTCTAACGCCTTCGGTTAGCATTTTATTTTTCCCGGCTTTACGTACGGCCTTTTCTGGATCTCGCTTAGTCAGAGCGGGACCCTTCCCATACGTAATGCCTTCACTCAGCGAGACTTTCTTCCATTTCTTACGATTAGGTCGTTTCCTGGCCTTCGTCTTCTTTTTTACTATAACCTCGTCTCCCGGCGTCTTTCTCGGCCGGCCTCTAGGGCGCTTCCTCGGTACTACCACGCTCGGTCCGCTAGGGACAGATACAGGTGGTTTGTAGCCGAACTCCCTCTCCGCCTCTTCGCGCCCCTTCCAGGGCCGAAGTTTTCCGACATTTGTCTTCCATTTCCTACCCGTCAGGCAGTCCTCTATCATCACCGTGGACTCGGAGATGACACGAACGATTTTAAATGGACCTTCCCAAGGCGTTATGAGCTTCAGCTTATCCAGCGGCTCGTAGTACCTTAGTACTTTGTCCCCAACATTAAAACGAATTCGTTTAGCATTGGTGTCATAACCCACCTTCTGCCACTTCGCACTCTTCAGCAGTTCTTTCCGAACGGCCTCGTATGCCTGTTTGAACCGGTCCCTTAATGACTCTACAAACAGCACCGTGCAGGGCGCCTCCGGGTCTATTCCAACCACTCCATACACTAAGTCGGCGGGCATTATGATGTCCTCGCCGGACACTAGCATGTTTGGGGTGCAGTTAGTTGATGAATGGACAGTGTTGTTGTAGGCATGTACTACAAACTCGCACTGTTCATCCCAGTCATCCTGGTGGGTATTAACCAGGGGCTTTAGTACTTGTATGAGGGTTCTATTGAAGCGCTCTACCTGCCCATCCGACTGTGGTCGGTACGGGTTTGTTCGGGTCTTACAAATGGCTAGGTAATGGCACATTTCCTGCCAAAGTTCTGACTCGAACTCCCTTCCCTGGTCACTGTGCATCATAAGGGGAACACCCAAATGCAGCACCCAGCCTTTCACAAATGCCTCCGCGCATGTGGCGGCTTTGTGGTTGGGAAGGGGGAACACCCGAGTGTACTTAGTATAATAGTCGGTTACGACCATCATACAAGTATTGTCTCGCGGCGTCGTCTTAATCCCACTGATGACGTCTATCGCTACTCGAGCAAATCTGACACCAAACAATTCCTGTGATAAGGGTTGCTTACCCAGGCCGGGTCCCGGTTTGTTTTTACAACAATCCGGGCAAGTGGCGATCCACCGGAGCAGGTCGCCTCTCATACCGGGCCAGTAGTAGCGCCTTTGTAGACGCTCTATCGACCTTCTCTTACCGAAATGGCCACTCGTTTGGTGGCCATGGCAATAATACATGATATCCCTCCTCATCGGGGCGGGTATCACTATTTGCAACAGCCTACCGTTGGTGGGAGTTGTCTTCCACCTACATAGTATGCTGTCTCGGATCTCTAGCTCGGCCCATTGAGCCAGCAACCGCCTCGCTTCCCTATCCTCCAGGGAAACTAGAGGCCTTGCCGGTTTAATGCCTGACCGTAGGTATTCCATTATGCGCGCAGTGGTGGGGTCTGACTGTTGAAACTTCTTGATGGTCTCCGGGGACCAATCGAGATAGCTGCATACAGCCTCCTCCCAGGGGATACGGGGGGTGGTATAATTAAATACCAGCCCGGCTACCACAGCATTGTGGGCCCCGCAGTCTTCACATGTGGCATTTTGGCACCTTCGGATAGGCCGTCTTGACAAGGCATCCGCATTGATGTGTTTAGCACCGGGTCGGTGCTCTATTTGTTTATGCTCTAATCCGAATTCGGATAGGTGAGCTAACCAACGTCCAATCATCCCCTCGGCGTCCTTAAAGTTAAGGAGCCACCTAAGAGACGAATGGTCTGTTCTTAAAGTAAAGTCACTTCCCCAAAGGAAATGCTTAAACTTCTTCGTATACACCACCACAGCGAGGAGTTCTCGCTTGGTGGTACAATAATTTCGCTGTGTCTTGCTTAACGTGTTGCTAGCAAATGCTATTGGCACTTCGACTCCCTCTTGGACCTGAGAGAGAGCTGCCCCAACCGCATCATTGCTCGCATCGGTGTCTAAGATGAAATGTCCCTCGGGAGTGGGATATTTCAACACGGGTGTATTCCTAAATAAATCTTTTATTTTATTAAAAGACTCTTCTTGCTCGCTGGTCCATGGGAATGGGTCCCGTGCCCTCCCCGGGGTCCAGTGAGCTAAGCACTGCATGGGGAAGCTGACACAAGAGTAATTCGGTATGAAATCACGATAATAGGAACAAAATCCTAAAAATGATCTCACCTCCTTAGCACTCGTGGGTCTTTCCCAATTTTCTACAGCTTCTAATTTTTCCGGATCCGCACTTACCCCGTTAGGAGTAATGATCCTTCCCAAGTATGTAATGGTTTTCTTAAACAAATTACATTTCTTGGGTTTAAGTTTAAGACCGTTTGATAGTATCCGGTCGAGGACTAATTGCAGATTCGCCAGGCATTCCTTGAATGACTTGCCGAACATGACCACATCATCCAAGTAAACCAGGCATTTCTTCCACAAAAGGTCACTCAGTAAGGATTCCATCATAGCCTCGAATGTAGCGGGGGCGTTACACAATCCGAAGGGTAGGACATTATACTCAAACAGCCCCATATGACTGGAGAATGCTGTCTTCTCCTTGTCTTTGGGGTGCATTGGTATTTGCCAATATCCGGACTGTAAATCCAAGGTACAGAACCATTGGTTTCCGCCCAAGCTATCTAAAGTCTCGTCTATCCTTGGTAAAGGATACGAGTTCTTCTTTGTTATACCGTTCAATTTCCGGTAGTCGACACAAAAGCGGATTGTACCGTCTTTCTTAGTAGTCATACAAACAGGGCTGGACCAGGGACTCGAGCTAGGCACGATTACCCCTAGGTCCAACTGTTTTTGTATTTGCTCTTCACAGATTAACTTCTTCTTAAGGGGAAGTCTACGATACGGGATTTTAAAAGGTTTCTCGCTGCCCACATCTATGGTGTGCAACACCTTATCGGATCTACCCACCGGGCCTCCTTCCCTACCAAAAGCACCTTCGTACTTTTGTAGAAGTCTCGCTAGCAATCCTTATCGTCCGTATTCTTTAAATCTGACTGATCAATCAGCTTTTGGAATTCTTCATCCATAGGATGCTGACTAACTGGGTTTAGTGGTTTGTTAAATTTAGCCTCGGCGACATGTTCTACCGAACTCATCCTTCCAACACTGTCGCCTCGCCTCAAATAAACCACTGAACCACTTCGGTTAGTTATGGGTAATACAGACCAAGCTGCATTAGCCACTAATGTATCCACTGAGTCTAACCCGATGCTTGACAAATACACCGTGTCGGGTTCGTAGACTCCAGTTTCATTCCTCTGAGCCATGGATCCGCCACAAAGGACATCGCAAGTGGTACCCGGTGGGATCTTCACCGTATGTACCACTGCTGCGACCGAAGACACCTGTCTCAATACGCATTGGACATGCAAGCCATACGGGCTCCGTATACCCATCGTACCGTCCCTCGGGTCCAAGACGGCCCCGTATAAGCTTGCAAAATCCAATCCGAGGATTCCGTCATCACTAACCTCTGCTATAGTTGGCGAAAGAACAAACTCTTTGCCTCCTATATGGATAGGCATAAACGTCCTACCAAATGTACGCATACTGCTTCCGTCGGCCGTACAAGCATTTACCCCCGTTTTGAGGTTCTCATGGCTGCCGGCCACCGAATCGAAGAATCTTTTGGACACACATGAATGACTAGCTCCAGTATCCACCAAGAATTCCCCCACCCGGCCTTCCACAGATATGGGTACATACCACCGTCTCCCCCCTAAAGGCGAGGGGTTACTGGTAAACTGGTGAAAGTCTCCCGAATCACCAAGATTCAATCCGAGTCCTCTCAGGAATTCCAGACACGGATGACTTGGGGGAAGGCGTGTCCCACACACTCGAATCAACTCTTTGATCCATCCTTCCTCTCCTCTAGTGCGGCCACTCGCCTCCATATGATCGCTCCTGCACATATCAACACTAGGGTCCCTGGCCCCGGCCGAGGTGCAGGGGTGCGCACCCTCAGCCACTTGGCCTCCAGGTGTAATTGACTCGAAATCTTCCACCGGGATACCCCCGGTAGCATTTTGGCATTCGTTCCCACTCGGGGCCATGTCAGATGCCGTTGACACAACCCCCACTAGTTTTCCACATCTGTGGAATCCGTAGCATTCTCCCTTTCTACGCCGTCGTCTTCGGCTTCATAGAAGGCAGCCATTACCGGCTTAGTAGCGGTACATTCAGATGAGTAGTGTCCCATGCGCTGGCACCTGAAACACTTAACTGTTCGGCGATCCACCCGGGGTCTTTGCCGATTGGCTTGGATGGCATCTGTAATTTTCTTACACATGTCTTCCAGAAGTTTGGTCATGTCCGGGGACTGAGTCTTCACTTTGTCAGTGCTTACAGTGGACTTGACCGCCTTCTCGACAGCCTTCGGGTCACTCTTGACCTCGGATGAAGGTCTAGAGTCCCTTTGTTTATTGAAAGATTTCCTGGGAATATACTTCCTACCTGAAGTATTCTTCCTTAATTGCATCGAACAGAAGGTGCCGTCTTCCTGTTCGATATCAATCAATTCGAAGTCGTCTGAGGGAGTATTGACCTCCGACTGCTGGGTCACCGATGCCAGGGGTACCAAGCCGCTGGCATTAGGTATGTCCCCAGCTAACATAGCTCGCTTCTTCACGGCCATATCTATACCATTAAATATGCCGTGCAGTGTTATGCCCTCCTTCCAGGCATCCCTCGCTGCTAATTGTTCATCTCGGTCTCTTAGACCCTTGACGAATTGTGTGATCAAATCGTCCATATACCAGTCCTGGTTTTCAGTACCGGGTCTGGCCTTACTTAGCAGGGCATGGAGTTCCATACCGTATGCTCTGAAAGCTTCATTCGGCTTCTGTGTGCGTTTCTTAAAACGGACCATCGGGTCTTCCTTGACCATGTTGCATAACAGTCCACTAGCAGTTTCTACTAACTGCTCAAAACTCCCAACGAGGCCGTACCAGGTTCGCCATTGCTCTACAGCCATGCGACCCGGCCCGCCTTTCAGACATCTCACCAGATGTGGCTTGGCCTCGTATGGGGTCCATCCATTACAATTCATCACATCGATGAAATCTTCAAACCACTCTTTCCATGGTCGAGTACCGTCATATTCTCTAGGAATAACGGCTACCCTTCGGGCAGAATTGTGAGCATACATCAATCTAGTGCATTGCTGTTTGCTCCATTCAATCGCCTTGGTTTCATTCAAGGTCCGATTGCCCCCTATACCACCGAAGCTCGAATTGCCCGGTGGAGGCGGTGGTGGAGGTTGTGTATACGTCCACTGTGTACCACTGTGGTTCGTATAGCTCGCACCACCCTGGTTGGGGCCGGTACCCGAGGTACCACTATAGCCTGTGGCACCCGAAGCACCGCCCCCCCCTTGCGCGCCTTGGTAACCGCCGTCGGATGGCTGGTTTCCCGTTGACTGGCCGCCATCGTTTGATGGATTCGGTTGGGTGTTGTCATTACCAGCACCCAGCCCCGGGTCGTTACTAGGATCCACATGAATGTGGAACCCACTGGTCTCCGCACTACTATCGGAAGCCTCTCTAGGGGTATAGTCCGGGTCCAGGTTGTGGACTATGGGCACCTCACTTATCCGGACTCTACTAGTTCGGCCATGCTTATCCTGGGTTCTGATGTAAACGCCCCCTTGATCTACGTTCCGCGAAGCATTATCATTTACAAAAGGATTATACTGCGGATTCTTCGGTGTAGAACAGGAGACCGGGTCGCCCTGTTTCACGAACGTCGAGTTCGGGTTTGTATCCCTACTCGCCGGAGGGGCATGTGTTTGCTCTTGCTCCTGTAAATAACTCTCCATAGCCGACTTATTTATTGTGAGGGTAGCTACGTCTGTAGTCAGGTTTCGCTGTTCCTCCCTAAGCTGTGCGTTTTCTGCCAAGATTTCGGATCGAATCTTTTCATTTTCAGCCACAGCTCGGTTTCTTTCTTCTTGGGCGATAATTGCCTCTCGCTTAAAAGTATCCTTAAGTAGGCGGTACTTTTCACCTTTCTCTTTCTGAGACCTGTTATATTCACTGGTCTCCTTCCTGATCTCGGCTTGTTCCGAGACCATCTTGGCTTCTGTCTCAGCCTTCCGGAGTTGAAGTTTCTTAAGCTTCTCCTCCATTGCGTGCAACTCAGTTTGTAATTTATTTACATCCCGAGCCTTAGCAACCTCCTCGGCTCTAGCCTTGTCGATTGCTCTAAGTTTATTGGCTTCCTCGATTTCCAACTCAGCCAGCCTCTTTTCTTTTTCCTGTGCGTCTCTTTCCTTCCGCTCCAACCGATGGGATACGGAGGATAGACGATATTTGAGGTCGGATTCTTTTAGAATCGCCTCCTGCTCAACGGATCGTAATTTTCCGATCCGAGACTTAGCTTCCTCCTCTATTTTGGATTGGGCTAACATGAATTGTTCATGTTGCCTCTTTGCCTGTAACTCTACCTGTTCCTTGGCTTTCAAATAGGCCTGAGTATTTTTATACCCGGGACCCATCCGACGTCCGTAGATAGACTTGCGACTGCCTCCAGGGTAAAACATGGAGTCAGACAAGCCTTCGTCTAGAGATCGGCCTAGGTGATGCCTTTCCGAGCTTTTCGGTCCGGTACCACTAGGCTTATCTTTTGATTTCGCGTCTGGGACTATTGCGTCCCTTTTGGTTTTACCATCGTCGCTGTCATGATCCGACGATGTCATTAGTGGGGCTACTTCGGTTCCACCACCTGGTGCTGAACCCTGGGGGGTTGCAGTACGCTGCATAGGGCTTTGTGCAATTGGTGTACCCAAGCCGCTAGCCGAGCCTGTTGGTACCATAGGACCTAGCTGGCGTCTGCTAGTTATAACTTGGGACCAATCGCTCAAGTCTAAAGTTGGGGGTCTTAACACACCCCTAAACAATCCGGTATCCGGTACTCCTGTCTGGGGTGTAGCCGGATACAATTTTACGATGCCATCTCTGGTGGCATTGTCCCTAAGGTCGGGTGTAGAAAAAATATTTCGTACACCCTCCTGATTAAACATTTGTTGTTGACCGGGTTTCCAGTCTAACAACAGATGCTGGGATGTGTAATCATCCTCTTCGAATCCCTCTAGCCCAGGGCTGGGGGGATCCGCTTCGGGTTTCCCGAGGCTTTCGGCCAATGTGGCCGCGCACCACCCCCGAACCAACTGGTCACGGCACCAGTGTAATGGTTCGTATTGACTTATATGTTGGGTGGCTCTTTGGCTCGCTTACCACTAGATGTACCAACACAACACGAGTAGTTCGGGTTGGGCAAAGCCCCAGAAACCCCTACCTCTCGGGTAGGACTTTATTTAATCTCTCTGATGACAAAGTATTAGCGTCTGGACTGGACCATGTCCAGTCCCCTTCTGCCGCTCGTCTGGCTCCTTAGTAGGAGCTGGACGCGAGGCATGGTGCTGCCCCCTCTTGTACCAACGAGGTATCGCAAAGCGACACCTAGCTAGCATAGAAGGAACAAGCACCACACGAACACGTCTCTCGGATGAACGGCACTAATATATATACAATGATGCCGGCCCCTACACCATTATATTGGCGGATACACCAATATCTGACCAATGGGTACACAGCTTATACTTGTTGACTGAAAGGACTTCCCTGTGTGTTACCATTAGTTAGCACTATTGAATGCCATGATGTGACTGAGAAGTCTAATAATATAAATCATAAGTGCCTTACCCCGGACAAGCCAGTAGGGCCATTGTGGCTACAGCCCCATACCCATTTAGCAATTATGGACCAATATGTCACTGGCCATGCAAAATCTTATTGAACATGTCAAGCTTCTACGATTGGCAGTCTGAGGGACAGGAGTGAGAAGACGAAGATTCTACTTAGATTAGTCATGTATCCTCTTTATATAAAAACTTTAAAACATTTTACAGAGGTCAAAGGCTACCGCCCAGGTAGCGAAAAACGTTAACATGTTATGAACAAGATTGTTTGGTCTACCTGGGAGATGGGCTATTGATCACTTTAGCCAGACTTCAAAAGGGTTTGAAGAAACTCAATAGGAATTCTCTTGGAGGAGAAAAACTAAAATTGGTTATAGTTACAAGTATTTAAGTATTATGATACTATGATTCCCATAACAGAAGGTGTTGTTGTCAGATTACAATCCCAAAATGGTTATTGAACATAGAACCAAGTATGTAGTGAAGAGAATCTTTTTATTGATACAATTCATATACGTAATAGTAGAACCGGTTCATGTTAATGCCTGGAAATGTGGCCATTTCCCCCCCCCCCCGTTGCTCTTACTACACCTCCCCATTCCGGTAGACAAGTTTGAACCCCTGTCTCCCTAGGCATATATACAGATCCCTCCTTGCCTTGATAGTTGAGATAGATGTGTCTACAAAGTCTATTAAACAATACCCTGGTTAGAATATATAGGTCTTACTTAGGTATTGCTGGGCTATACTTACACCAGAGCCTAGCAAGTAGTAACTTGAACTCCTTTAGATGGAGACTAACAATCCGACACTAGTCGACTAGCTCAGTCAACTAGTGCCTGGTAAAAGCAATCAACATATACCTCCCCTGTGCAGAAGCACAGAAAAGTATCTAACACATGGTAGTCGGGCAGCCGATCACCATCTTGTAAGATGGTCTGTCCCGACCGGACTGACCTTGAGGAAGGCCATACAACGGCCTTATATACGCTAGAGTCGAGGTCCACGTGACCCTAAGGTGACGTGGCACTGGACTCCAGCACCCCCAGGCATCGGGTAAGAGAGGTGTTCTCGACCAGCAGCACCACAGCCTGCTGCCACCGATGCTCCGCAGCTGGCTGGACCAGCTGCACCACAGCCTGCTGCTCCTGCTTTCCCAACAACAGAAACCATCCATGTGTTGGCAGCAATGGATGTTACCCATAACGCTGAAGGCTTGAAAGCTCTTATGAGCTACATTATGGTCAGCCAGCAGGTGCGTTAGACATCCACAAAAATCAAACAAAAGCTGATCAATGCACTCACCTGCCACCAAAAAGGTCTATGGGCAGCAAGGCAGGCTGTCAAAAAATGTGAGCCTCTCCCCCGACTATATCTTGCGGGAAAAGGAGAGTTCAAGGAAGAGGCTGGAGGATACAGAAAACACCAGGAGAGATCATGGAGAAGATCAACAACCTGCTAGGGACACATGTGTCATACAGCACATGGGATAAGGTCACCAAAAATACAATGACAAAGATGTGACCTACACCAAGCTGATCAAGGTACTAGACACAAAGGCAGACTTCATGACGAAGTTCACAAGTGCACTGCCCAAATTCTGGGCCCACTGCTCAAGAGCTGCTGCCCAGTTCAATCAGTGCCAGGCACACTGCGACAATCTCCCGGATGGTCACTGCATAATCCAGATGGATTATCAGAAAACTGGAACTGCTTGTACCTCCAGGAGATTGCCGCAGCTTATTATTCAAAAGACCAAGTTACCCTCCACCCTATGGTGGTGAAGGTAAAGGCGGCCAATGGAGACCTGGAAACCATCACGTTTGTCGGTGTGACTTCTGTCACAAACCACATGTTTCTGACCACCTGGGTCTTCATTGGCCAGCTGGTGGAAATCCTCAAGAGATCACACGGTATTACTTTTGTCCATTTCGTCACTGACTCGCCCAGCGGTCAGTACCGTAACTGGTACACCATTCAAATGGTGGCCTCAGAACTGCCTGGAACTGGCTCAAGTTGGGCCATGGGAAAGGTGCATGCGACAGGGTCGGAGGTACCCTGAAGAGGTTGGCTGATCGGCTTGTGAAGTCCAGCTCCATTATCCAGAACGCTGAGGACTTCACTGAGGTAGTGGGTCCAGCCACCAAAGTGAAGATCCTGTACCCTTCGGCAGATGACATCAAGGCAGCCGAGCAGGAGGTGGCTGATTGAAAGAGCCCTGTCCTTCATGGCATTCTCTCCGTCCACCAGGCAGCATGCCACAACAGCAAGATAATGGTGAGGGAGATGAGCTGCTACCAAATGCTGCTTGTCTGAGGACGGCTTCCACCACTCATGTGCCAAATGGAGGCAGACGCGAGTAGCACAGGTTGGTTAGGTGGTTGAGGAGGTCCAGGATGAGTGGGAGGAGTGGGACTCTGGTTACGACACCACCACAGAGGATGACCGCCCTCTCATCATCTTGCAGCCGGAGCTGCGTGATGAGGGTGATAACACCCCCCTCGCTAAACTGCTCCATGATGACGAGGACAACGAGGATAATAACATCCCACTAGCCCAGCTGCCTGACAGTGAGGACAAGGATGACATCCCTCTCGCCCAGCTGCCGGACACAGAAGATGAGGATGACGTGCCCATCACCCAGCTGCGGCCCACCCGGAGTTTGACCTGGCTTCAGACTCGTCGCACTTGTCGTCATTAAGCTTTGACATTCATGAATATTGTACATTAGTTAACTTTTCTCACAAGTGTTACATCTCAGTTGCTGGAGTTTGAGTGAGTGGGAGTAGCTGGCAGCTTGTTCTAAAGAAAGCCTGGGTTTTCCCGCTTGGGGCTGCACCCTCTGGCCCAAACTACAGCACTGAGTGCCTTGCTTTTATATTAGGATGATACTGTGGGCATTGTCCTCTATTGGGTCATTTAGGTGGGCATAACCCTCCATGATAATGTTAGTGTATGGGTGGGGTAGGGTCATTCCCATGATTATAAATGTACTATGGGTGGGCTGAGAGGGGGGATAAGGAGTGTCATGCAGAATTTTCAAGAAAATGAATTAAGTAATTGGCATGATTATAATGAAACATAAATGAATGAAGTAATTGCAATGATTATATAAATAATGTACCATGGGTGGACTGGGAGATAGGGGGGTTTAGCTGGATTAAGTCATGATTTAGATGGAGTAAGTCATTATATACATAGACTAAGTTGTTATGTAGATGTATTAAGTCATGTATAGCTGGATTAAATCATGATGGATGGGCAAGGGGGGAGGGAATGTTATTTAGACTCTTCAAGAAAATGAATAATTGTCAATGATTATTATAAATGATTATATAAATAATTCAGTCATTGCCATGATTATAAATATTGTACTATGGAAATAGGGAGTGTTAGCTGGATTAAGTCATTATATGTAGACTAAGTCGTTATGTAGATGGGTTAAGTCATCATTTACACAGGGAATAAGAAATTGGGTCTAAATGAATTAAATATGTAATTGTATACATGTGGGTATGTTTGGGGGAAAGGGTAGTCAATAAACATGTTCTTTCCAGTTCTGTTAAAAAGTGTTTCTATTATATTTACCAGACTAGACCCGAGAGAGACCTTACATCCAGAAGGTTGATAGCCATAGTAAAGGACTAGACTTTCTCATGCCCAGAGCAATAATTATATGCTGCAGACACCAGTGTTCTGTTTTACTGTGAAGATAATAAATGTACCAAGCACCAAAAGTCAAAAATAACCACAAAGGTATTGTAAAATTTTTTTTGCTAGTTTATGTGCCTGCATGCTATATTTTTAGCAAAACTTATACACTCATTTCCCTCTGTTCTTATAGTTCCCCTAGGTGGATTTCTTCTCTATTCGCACATTGTATAACCCCAGTGATGATGAGATCTTTCAGTACAACAAGAGCAATAGCAGAAACAATGACAAGATGATGATAGTTGTAAAATTTAGAGCATTGCCAGTCTCACCATGCTACGATGGACCTCAGCAGTAGGTACTCCCTCTCCTCAGCTAGGTCTGCCATTGTGATGTAGGTATCAAACTATAGTACACCAAATACTAAATGTACATGAACACATACCCTCAAGGTACTTCCAGGACATAGTTTGATATCTCTATTAGTCAGCATCCTCCCATATAACCTCCACATGGAGAGCCATATCTGGTAGCTATCACATGATGTCCACGCTGGGGGATATTTCACCACATGCTAATCTCTTGCAGGTAGAACTTGAGCCTGCACACTAGAGGGGGCACTCCCTATACTTTCCATATTATGCAAACATGCCACCTGATTTGCTAATCTAATCACGGGTGAGAAAACAGGACCTTTTCCACCAGGGAGTAAACAGGCTTCGGAAATGCTGGTAATAAGACAGCACAGGGGATTATGCAACCACCGGCATTTAAATGTGCACATATATGTATATCAATGCACAAATTACACACAAGATTTTTATGTATCATTACTATTCTGTTATCATCAGGATATTTACCAGTGCAGTCCTACTCCCCAGGCAATCACCAGCTTAACAAGACTTTTAAATCTACTGAGGATTATCATATAACTAAACAGTGAACCATCATATTTGTATGGCAAGGAAACAGTGCAGTTTTTACAAGATGTCCCAAGTGGCAGTGCAGTGGTAAACAAATGTACAAGAATCTCTGTGAAAACAACAAGGAACAACTTTGGGAAGAGTTGTTATTTCAACGAAAATATTTTTTTTTACAGTGTAGGTTTCTGTCAAGTGCTGTAACCCACAGAACACTCGTCAGTGGCTGACTCGCTGCATAGTCAGGCACAGCCTCTGATGACATGCTCTAGCCCACTGACGAGTGTGGGGAGGTCACATGACTCTCCATCTCTCTCCATATATGGGCAAATGAGGTCATGAGATCATGATGTCAAACCCAGTGATGTCGGCCGCCAGTATGTGGTGATAGTAGTATTTAATAGATTTGGGGTAAAGTTGGAACCAAGATAACTCCAAGCTCTTATAGAACTCATAAAAAAAACCACTCTAAGTATAATGGACTATGCCATCTGTCAGTGCCTGACTGTGATTCAGCTTTCAGTCTTTTTTTATTATTATGAACAGAGGCAACAGAAGGAATGGTCATGTGACTCTCCAAAACTCTAATTACTCTTGTACCTCTCAGACATTGTCAATGGAACAGCACAGTAAAGTGTTTTGCAGATCCTATGAGCGATGATTGTTTAAATCTCTACTACGGGCCAAACTGTTCACTGCTTGTTTAATTGACCCCTGGATGGTCTTTTCTATGTTGGCCCCTTCCTTCACACAGTTCAAAGGGCACTCACCAGTCCAGGCTGAAAAGATGGTCACTCTAAAGTATTAGACTGTGTGGCCAAAAGTGATTTTTTTTCTTCCTTGTTCATTAAAAAGTGAATGCCTTTTAGTGTATTAGGTGAAGTAACTTTGTCAGTAATCAACCGGCATTTTTGATAGACATTTGTAGGGATCACCTTTTGGAAATATGAGAAAAGATACTGTCAAAAGGTAGTCACTTTCTTTAGTGGAAGATTTAGAGCTAGGGCATGGTGTCGCACACCCTCCTTTTTGTCTATACTTTAGAGTTTATTTAGTTTTTTTGGACCCCAAATCATCCCAAAAAATGGGAGGTCCACCTCCTCGTTCTGTGGGCGCCCCCCCCTCATTTTCGAAATCCTGGATCTGCCACTGTCTTTATCATGAGGTGCTCCTGTGACTAAATAGACATCCTTTGTTTTGGAAACATCCTCCAGAGTATTCTGTTAATTATTACTTGTCTGTCCTCGGTGGTGCAGGTTTGAAGGAAATCAGTAGGGGTATACAGACCAGCACAGATGCCACCAGCAGCCAATTCATCCAACTAGTACCTGTAATGTCAAACAGAAGTCATTTTTGTTAACATTGTTTAAATTCATTGTGCATTAGGCTTCCAGTTCCCCGACCGACCCTAGGAAAACAGGGATGATCCTGAAATTATTTTTTTTTGTGAACTTCTTTACATTTTTTGGCAATATTTAGGTATTTTTCCCGTGATTTTCATATTTTTTCATCAGTTTTTCATGGAGCTTATCTAGGTCTTTATCTATTGGTATACAGTTCATAACATTCATTCATATTTTTCAATTAGCTTCACATTCCATGTGTTTTTCATAACTCTACTGTAAGATCATAGAATCCAACATGTCTGTCCATACATTTCTATACAAAATCAAAAAAAAAAATAAAATCAAACAAATATAATAAAAAATCCGACCTACCGACCCTAGATATTTGAGGCATGTAACTGGAAACACAACTTTATTTTTTTTTGGCCTTATGCTGACGATAACCCGATGTATCAACTTAACCCTATAATGGCCACTAATGCATTACTGCATCATGCCCATTGGTCGTCATGATGCATGAACCATGCGCCGTGCATTGTGGCGCGAGAGAAGCGACCTTGCATGTGTTATACAGTTACAGTAAACGTGTGTACCAAGGTCACGGTACTGGGAGCAGTTGATATACCAACATGCGTATGAACACATGGAGCACTGGTACTACTTTACATGTATGTAAACTTATCGAGAGCAGTGGATTTAAAGTAGTATCTGACCTTTTATAAAGACAGGGTGGAGACCAAATGTAGATAAAAAATTAAAAGGGGGTTTCTGGTGCAGAGCCCCTACTTTAATGAAGATCATACTATCCCCCTTTCTCAAAAATTAAAGTGAGAAGTGTACCTACAGAGACTATCTTACTAAATATCGCCATCGTTTTACTCGTGACAGATTATCAAATCTCGCTGTTCTAGATTTTAGCAGCTCCGTTAGGAACCAGCAGAACGTTCGCAAAATTGCAGCGAAAGTAGACGACAAGTATGAGGCCAATGATCTGGTTTACATGGACATCCATGGTAATAAGTTTTTGGAAGTTTTGCTTCATATAAACAAAAGTTTAGGATACAACAGATACACTGTTCAGAGTACCGAAGATGGTGAAATTCACATTGTTCACAGCTATCAGCTTGAAAAGACTGACACAAGTGTGATGTTTGTTGATGATATTGAAGAGACCCAGCTTCTCCTGCAAAATGATGAGCCTCAGGTCATCCCAGCTGAAATTAAGCCAAAGAGATTCGCGTCTCAGACGGAAGATGAAATATCTTCCGTCTGAGATCTAGCGCATGCCTCAAAAAGCGAGAAGACCATCTTTCAGACAAAGTGGGGTGTGTCTGTTTTCAGAGGTGAGTAGAACTTTTTTATTCATTTAATTTTTTTTGGGGGGGGGCTGCATGTACTATAATAGTAGGCCTAGAAATTTATCAGAGGAAAAAAATATTTACCATTTAGGGGGTGATCATTTTTTAATAATAGGGGGCTGGTGGGTTTATATTCAAATTGTGCTCAAATTGTAAAAAAAAAAATTCTCTTTTATTCACTCAGCTTGGTTAAAGAAAATGGACTGCCAGTCAACTTTGAAATACAACAGTCTGATGTGCTGGAGCAATGGTTATGCAGATTCTATGTTGAAGTTCAGTCCAAGGATGGTAAACCATATTTAAAATCAAGTCTGTAGTCCATTCAGTCAGCACTCCATCACCATCTGACCATGCCACCACATAGCCTGACCATCAACATTCTGAAGGATATTCTATTTCTCGAGGCAAACAATTTTCTCACGGGACAGGTAAAAGTTCTAAAGAAAAAAGCCATGGACAAATCGAAGCAATAGCCACCCATTGCAAAAGAACACATGATGCAAATATATTCATCTGGAGCAGTATCTATCGACGAACCACAGACACTTCAGAATAAAGTGTTCATCAAAGTCGTTCTCCACATTGGCCAGAGGAGATGTGAAGGATTACGTCAACTGCAAAAGGACCAAATTGTATTTAAGGAGGAGAATGGAGTGGAATACGCTACTTTGGATCATAATCCCCTTGAGAAAAATCATCAGTCCACTTCTGTAAATGCCACTGAGCATGAACAGATATTGTTTGTGACAGGCACCGACTTATACCCCATAAACAGTCTAAAACTCTATCTGACGAAATTAAAGGACCAGTCACCTGATTTATTTCAAAGGCCGAAGGATGTAAATTGGCATGGCAGTGATGAGTGGTTCTGCAATGCTCCCTTGGATATAAATAATATTGGTAAAATGATGCCCAAAATTAGCGCTGCTGCCAAGCTGGATGTGATATACACCAACCACAGCCTGCGTGTGACTTGTGTCACCATTCTGAGAAATGCTGGAATGACAGCAAATGACATTAAAGTGGTCACTGGCCACCAAAATACTAAGAGCATTGAGCGCTTTTCCAATGGACCCACCAAAGAAAAAAGGAGACAAATGTCAAATGTACTTGCAATGACAGCAGGTGCATTGATGTGATGGTGCCAAGTCTTGCAGAAGAGGCTCCTCCTTCACAAATCAGGATTAATGCTGCATTAAGCAGCAGTATGGACATGACAAGGACCCTGTTCAGCAATGCGATCTTCAACAATTCCAAAGTTAACATCACCTTTACCAAGTAGATCGTTTGATAATTGTTGACGGCCGCATTACTGGACAGGGACCAATATCGTTGGTTCATTTATTATATGTGAAACATACTATAGAATTAGTATATTTAACCTACTACAGGTTTTCATTACAGGCTACGTATAACATTGACTACATTGGCTTTCCTAACTTATTTAAATAACCTATGTTGATGATATTGTTGATTAATTTATTGTATGTAAAACATACCGTCGAAATAATTTATATGGCCTACTGTTGGTCTTATAACAGACTAGGTAGAGTGTTGACTACTATTTATATTTAAGTTATTAAAAAAGGCTCAAACTGTTGTCATAATATTTACCAATTTGTACCAAGGTACCATTTTCCTATAGTTGGGAATTTGTTATAGAGGTAGGACTAGTGTTTGAGTCCTTGTAGAATTATAAGTTTTTATTTATGAACCCTTCATTGAAACTACAGTCTGTGCCTTAATAAAGGGAATTTTTAAAGATTCGATCATTTGGTTGGATATTACACTTTTTACAATGGCAATCCAGTTTGTGTGCCTAAAACTCATAAATGCCTCCTGGCCTTTATAATTCGAATTTTGTGATGGAACCAACGCCATAAATCAATTTAATGTCTGTACTTTTTAGCCTCTTATTTAGAGTTCCGTTCAATTCTATAGTATGGTTAGGTCTAATTTTCAGCACTGAGCCTAATACACAGTAAACACAGTTATTTTACTTATTTACCATCGTATTAACATAAAAAAAAAATATGCAGTGGGTAATATCTTATAGATATTTTAGTTTTGGTCAACATAGGCCAATTTTAGCATTAAAAGTATAGGGAAATCACTGATACGGCCAGACACCAAGATGCTTTATTTTGGTTTACCCATTTAGGCTCCACCCCCCTAAATATCTTTATAGGGAAAAATCAATAAATCCAACATTTTTCATAATTTTTTACAAACTTGACAATAGAAATGGGTCCTTCCATTTATGACCACTGAAATCTGAAGGAAAACCGAAATTTTGAACCTAAGATTGCCTTCCTAGGTTGGTCTATATTTTTTGAGAAATTAACTTTTTGTAAAGTAGTTTGTCTGGGTGAACATTTTAGGGCATATGACCCCCTCCTAAAATCACGGCTTCCAAGGACGGAGGCAGACTGCGGACGACACGACGGAGTGAGAAAGGTCGGAGGGCGAAGTGCCGGTCGGAGTACAAGAGGCAGAACCTTGACACCTAATTACTGTATAAATGTTACTGATCATTGTTATATACCGCATAGGGGACCGCGGTTTATTACTGTTGTAGTATAGGCACTGCTGCAAGGGACAGGGAAATAGGATACTGTGTAAACTATGTTTTTTTACTATATTACGAAGAGACACCGAGGGGCCATGGTGTAGTAACGATATTCTAAATTGGATACCCATCTGCAAGAGGGTAATGTAACACTTCTTCCCCAGCAGGTTATTGATTAGTTGGGGAGAGTGTGGCATAGAGCGGGACAGCGCAGTTGAAACCACCCTGGCGTGGGGGCGGCGAGACTTTTCAGTTCAGAGTCACGCCAGCGGCCAACGTGTTTACAAGTTGGCGGAGTAGGTCCCCCGACGCTGGCTTGGTGTCTCCCAGGCCAGCGTTGGAGGATCCGCAAGCGTATATAAGTTGGAAAGCGATCCTCCATCGGGCAGTTCGAGTTACGAGCTGGTTGGGGATGTTATCCAGGCTTGCCTCCAGTATTTACCTGAAACCAAGGAACTTAGATGGTGTGGCGAAGACTGCCAGGTAATAAAGTACAAACAGTTGAACTCAAGTTGACGGAGTGGTGTCATCCTTTATTCACGGGCGGAGTAGGCAAACGCTACAGAACAAATAACCATAATTATAGCATTCATTATGTTCTATACCTCCATGCTATTCACTAGCATATAAAGGAACTGATCCATATATAGCCTAGGGTCATGTCTAATAACATTTATTTTTAATGCCCCATCCACAAAGCAAAGACAGCATCAAACTATAGAGATATCCTAGTCTGTTAATGCTGACATCCTGGTGATGAATCGTCATGATGAGTTGAAACTGACAGGGGCTGGCGAAAGATCACTCAGGTTCAACTAACTACTTATGTGATATTGGTGATGATTCGCCATAATGAGTGAACCCTAATGGGGGCTGGTGAAAGGTCACGCAGATTCAACTCACGACTTTTGTAAAATCAGTGATGAACCGCCATGATGAATGAACCCTCATGGGGGCTGGAGAAAGATCACGCATGTTCAACTTACAACATTTCTAAGGCAGGTGATGAATGGTGATGATGAGTGAATACTGACAGGGGGTGGCACAAGGTCATGCACTGCGTTAACACTAGAAAAGTGATTCACCACCCATCACCAACTATGACAGGAGATGACGACAATTTGCTGGGGTAGGTCTATGAAGCCATTTTACTCTGTGATCCCGGAGTGCCATCGCCCTACAATTATATATAGTTCTATATTGACCATTCTTTGTTAACCTTCGAGGGCTTAAATTTTTTCTTGCCTTGGTATATTAGATAAAATATCAAACTTTTGGCAATTTTCAATAAGCTTTGTGCATAATTAAAATCATACAGCCAATACCTTTAGTGGAACTATTTTTTTCAATTTCTAATTAACGGAGCAAAACTTGAGTGAGGTAAGCGTAGGGTAACATCTTCAAGTAATACACGTAAACATTGCCATAGTGTCAAACAGTAAAATATGTAAGTCAACTGGCCTCATTTCAGACCCATCTTGTTATGGTAAAGCTAAATAGGGCATTGCAGTTTCTTCAATGTATATATATGGAATGGGGAATGTGTTATGGTGGTCTCTTGATAAGGACTGCAAATATCAACAAATATACACCAAATCCCTCTGCAAATTGATGAATAGATGCTGCAAAATCCCTGACATAAGGGCAGAATGAATAAATGCAATCTAATCCGTCAAAAAGGTTCGAATGACAAGATAAACTTTCAAAACATCTGCAACATTTTTAGCTAGTGGAGTACTTGTATATAGGCCGACAAAGTCATAAGAATAAACTTTAAGAAGTAGTTATGAAAATAGACTTATTCATTGCTGATCTATAAGAAGGATGTACTACATACCTGTTTAAGGAGTTGTATGCAGGCTATACGTCAAGTTGTGAATGTGAAATGTAGAGCATTAAAGTATGCCAACATCTGTGTATAGGGGTGCTGTGACACTGAGAGGTGCACAGCTTATAAATGAACTGTCTGACAAGCATGGCATTCAAGTGTAATAATGGTAGTTGCTGTTTATAATGGAGCAATTGAAGCCTTTGAAGGTAATCATTTTACTGACACAATAGCCCTCGGACTTTTATGATTGCCTGTGTGGTGGAAGTGGGGGTAGTCTTACACTTTCATTTTGGGGCTACATCAAGGCATGTGAATCAATGAAAGTCATCATTAAAGGTGTTGGAATTTATCAATATTTACATGTAATCATCACTCCCTTATTTATGATACATATCTAGGCCAATTCTCAAGGGCACGTGTCATGTCCTATAGGGTATTGTGGATTAATTCAGGCAAATAACGTCTTCCCATAGACTTAACTTTGAAGGGCCGTACGCCACACCCCAAGTGGCATAATATGTCTTGATCCACACTGTCAAGTGACTATTTTAGATGCTTAATTCAATTAATTTAAGCACTTTAATAGCAAATTAACACAAAATAAATAGAGAACTAAACCCCAGGTTGTACAAGATGGCTGATCCACACCTCAGCGCACAGGGGGGGGGGGTGTCTCCCTCTTTGGCTACGCCTTCGGAGGAGACACTTCCTTTGGGGTGGAGCGGCCACCTTGTACACCACGGTCGTTTAGTTCTCACTATTTATCCAAGGCACACTGGTCCCTTGCAGAAGTATTGCGGGCATGTACCAACAGGTCCCATGCATTCTCGTTTAAAATACACTTAAACTCCAATAGTTTGGGATGTTAGGACTTCAAACACAGTTTAGCCAGCAATCAAACCAATAATAAGAAGT
This sequence comes from Acholoe squamosa, assembly GCA_949317995.1. Taxonomy (NCBI): domain Eukaryota; kingdom Metazoa; phylum Annelida; class Polychaeta; order Phyllodocida; family Polynoidae; genus Acholoe; species Acholoe squamosa. Next base: position 72,072,341 of record OX439041.1, read on the forward strand.
GATGGGCGAGACATTGTTGTACACATTGAAAACTGAAGTTATTCATCATACTAATCCTTCGGGATTAATACAGCCTCTGCGGCTTATTTCAATACCTCTGATGATTAGTGACTAGTATGGGACTGTAGGCAGCTGGCCTATGCATCCTGGCTGTTTAAAATGTCCTGGAGGATCGACATGATGCCCAATGAAGTGCTGGTGAGCAGACTAACCAGCACTTCATTGGTTCATCATGGGAGGCAATGGTCATGATGCACTCCTGCATCAGCGATTTCTAAAGCATATCCCTGTTTATATCATGGTTGTGGTGAATAAGCATATTTTTGAGTTCAAGATTAATGATACGAGGAGTTCATGTAACCGCGACTTTAAAGAACAATGTTGACACTGGTATGTGACAGACATTGACAGTGAGTTGACTCGTATTCTTTACCATGATATAAAGACCATATGTAAGCTTTTTTGATGAACTCGATGATGTATCCGGGGGTAACATTAACGAGTTCATCAAAAAAGCTTATAGATATATCCTCTAAGTATTTCAAGCTTATTGTTGTAGTACAATGACAGAGCGTTATACCACGATTCTGGCACTTCCGGTGGTTTTATATGCGATATATATACATGGTATATATTATGCATATACCACTCATGTGCATTTTTGAAATTTTTGGTATATACTTTTTCGGGGTCAACATGGACTTAGAATATTTTGGGAAACGCTGGCGGACATACAAATTCAGTCTCGCCATTGTTTCAATGTGAAAAATCATCCCAACTCGTAGGAGAATTGAACCCCGGCCGCAGTGGAGATAGGCGAAGGCCTTAGCCATAGCGCCACACTGAACGGTGATGAAATCCAATGCGAAAGTAAATAAGTTCTAACCTGCTATGTTTCTAGTCAGTTTTTGTCTTGATTCCAACCTTGACATGCTATAATATCGAAATCCCAAGAAGTTTTCAATCCATAGACGAGGAATGCATGCTAATTTTCTCAATTTTCTTCGATATAAATAATAATCCATTGATTTTGCCATCGTATGCGAGTCGCGGCCCGGTTCGCTCTGTGCGAAGCCATTGTTTTTGTTCCTTGCCGGGAGAGGTACCGCTGTGTATACAGTCACTTTTCGTATGGAATCCAACCATGATAAGTCTTCAGATTAAAACATACATATCCTTAGACATTCTAGATGAGTACTCCATGCTTGATATGTCCGAAATATTCAAAATAAATAAGAATCCATTGATTTTTCCATCGTAAGCGAGTCGCGGTCTGGCCATTCTCACCCGCCTCCTTGTCCGGCGAAAGTGTGTCAGTGGCCCGGATGTAGATATTAGTCAACTGCTCCTCGTACGAGGAAGACGCTGAAAATTTCAGACCGGTTCACTTTCCAGCCACTAATCTCTCTGAACAGATTTGTATTGTAACCATTGAAATCTATTGTAATTCTGATTCAAAGAACCAGTCGATTCAGGAACCAGTCAATTTTTATCTGAAACGGAGATGACCGAAAAGGTGAGACACGACTGTACAGTACTCATTCAAATAACACATATGTTTGACTGTGGAAATATTATCTTTATTGATTTGAATGAAGTATTTTGTGTACAAACATCACCTCTCTATTGTAACCACACTGCAAATTGAAAAAAAAAGAAATAAAAACAATGGTGAAATCCTTGTCCCTTAGTTGATATCGTCCGTTACTTTCACAGAGATTCCTTTTACCAGTAGGCCTACTGCCATCTGGGGCGTAACTGTCGAAACTAAATTGTTTCACTGTAATACTATTGGGGTTGTTCACTGTTCAGTTTTATAAGAATCCCTGGTAGATTTAACAGTTATTTTTAGAGTTCAGTATCTCTACTCACAACAATCAATCCACAATTTAAAATTGCAGACCACAGAAAAACTCACCACAAAACCAAAGGTTTCGCATTTTGTATGAGCTACTGGCCTCTATTTCAAAACAACCTACAATCATCAAAATATCTCTACGATCACCAAAATACCACTACGATCACAGAATCTGACTAAAATGTATATCCCCAATACATATATAGCATTATACATGGCTGGTGTAGATATGAATATATTGGTTCTATTCATACTATAGTTTTGAAAAGCTCAAGGCTATTTTCCATGATTTCTAACGATCAATTATTGTGCAATTGGGAACACAATGCTCATGATCAAATAGTACAATAGATGATGGGGGGGGGGCAAATCGCTGTCTGTTCTGAAACATACCCCTGGCTCAAGTGTCGCCTTAGAGGACCTCAGGGAAATATAGAAATGGTGTCCTGTACTGAGGTTACAAAGTTCCTCAGCCATAGCAGCAGTTACTCCATATGGCAGTATACACTCTACAGAGCCAGAAGTAGGTGAGAGCAACCTTATTATGCTCTCTTATTGAAAGTTGAATGACACATTTATGGTTAATCTACGCCTTGGAAAGTAGAATGTACTGAGAGTCAATGGTCCCAGTTAAGAGTCATGGATAGAGCTTTCCTCCATCATACTGCTACAGCAGGAAGGCCCAAAGTGGACCAAAACCCATCACCAAAATACCGAAATACACCATATAGCACTGGAAAGCTCTGAAACTGTAGATTTCTGATCTGATCAATGTAAAAAAAAGTTTAAAAAAAAAAATGTATTTTTGATGAAGTGAGCCTAAAAGTTTTTATCAATTATTTCCAAGATATCATTACTACACAAGTTTGCATAACCATCCAATTTTTGGTATTCCTTTTGAGGTCTAGATATCTATTACCGATTAAGTAGGATTTACAAACGAAAAACAGGAAAAAGAGATAGAGAAACTAGTTTATTCTATGATGACATTTGAATAGATCTGCGAGACTGTAATATAAGTACTACTGGTCCGTTAAGGGGTGGATCCGTCGAAATAAAGATGCTGCACAGGCACCTTTTGGCCTCTGGGGTTCCCCTTTTTGGCCACGAAAGTTTCTACATTTCATGTCATAATTATGTATGCAAAGTCAAAGCATCTGTGTACTGTAAAGGTCAGTTGAAGTGTCCTGAGTGATTTGACTAAAGATTTAGAAACTTTAGTCCTATTGTGCATTTATAAAGGGTGCTTATTTTAGGTAGAAGTGCAGCCACTACATTTCAAAACCCCCACAATTGGAGTGGGATTTGGTAGGGCATTTGCACGAGTGAAATCAGCAGTGATCACTAGCTGCAGGGCAGTAAGTCCATAAGAGTCAGGGATCCCACTATAATTTGAAGGGGTGTAGTTGTACCATCTTGAGAAATGCCTTCCAGAACCCTGCACTTAGACAGACAGATCAATGCTTTTGGACTTTTTCCAAACACGCCATAAAGCCAACCGTAGGTGGACAAACCTGATTGGTAGCCGGTGGGCATCTGAACCGATTCGTTGTGAAGAATCAAACATGTTTGATATTTCTGATCAAATTTGACGTACACAGCAGATGCACCCATCGCATCCTGATACTTTGAGTCCACCAACCCTATCGGTCCATTCTAGGTCCCCTTTGTAAACTGAATAATTATTTAGCCTATGCCAGCAGTGAAGAATGTATGGCCCCTCCCTATTTTCATCACTACAATTAGAAAACTACCCAATAATCATGTTATTGTTGTCTATATAGTCCTCATAGTTAGCATTTATACATAATGGATTTGCATAGTCATCCAGTCCATATCATCCTGTCAATTATTATTCTTTGTTCCGTTGCATGTATCTATAACGACTGATCAAACCAGGAAATGAACCATTCTCTCCTGCTGTCAACCCTGTCAAATATAAATCAGAAATATTTGTAAACAGAACGATCAATAATAAAGTTTGTAGAAAAGTCATCTATAGCTAGAACTGGAACTAGTCAGGCAATTCTTTGCTAATCCAACCAACTTTGCTATATTTTGCAATTTTATAACCACCATATATTAGCAAAAAGTCATAAAGTTAATTTCATCTAATTTCATCTATACTTTTTCAATATCATTCATCGTCTGGTTATAGCTATTCTGATTGATAGTATGCCTTTTGCACCAGCAAAGCTAGAAGTGCAACCAGCTTGAATGCGCTAGTTGAAGATACTTCAACCAATATTTTATGGTGTTCTTCACTGAGCCCTAAGACAGGTGTGTTTCCAGTAACCAGACTGACCCTAGCAAAACAGGGCCGACCTTAGACTCTTTTTTTTTTGAGAATTTTTATGAAATCTTTCATATTTTTATATGAATTTTTAACTATTTTTCGTGATTTTTTTCATTTTTTGCTCATATTTCCATCCATTTTCTCTCGGTCTCGAGTCAGTAGTTTATATATACATATTTTAACACATTTTTCATGTTTCTCATATATGCTTTTCATATTCTCTTCTGTAAAAGCAAAGAATCTGACATATCTACCCATACATTTCTATACAAAATCAAAAGAATTAAAGAAAAGAAAATTAGACATACCGACTCTAGATCTTTGGGCCATGTTATTGGAAACACACTAAATTCTTTTTTTTTTTTGGCCTGGTTATATATTATGAAACATAATGATCTCCTCACCACTTGCTTCGATGCAGAAAAACACCGTAAATACAGTCCCAAACAGGACGACAAGAGCAACCAGCGAACCAATCATATTGGCAGAGTTAACCTGGAATTAGGGAATTTCAGAGGTGTATAATCTTTGGGCATCTGTCCCCTTTGTACGAATCAAAATCTCTACTGGTAGCAAATCTCGTACGTAGTAGGTGTTTTGTGTGTGATGTCATAGACGTACCTAAGAAGGTATCTATGGAGGGTCTTTGGAAACCTTGGACCTAGAACTATAGGATGCACCATTTGACTTCCATATCTGTTAATCTTATTTGTAGGTATATATAGAGACCTCTTGTCATATTGTCAGTCAGGTGTCCTACATGTAGGACAGTAGGGTATCTGAGTTAACCTTGCACAGTCTCCTAATGCACCAATGTATCATTGATTATTAGTTTGTGTGAATGCAGCCCTGGTATGTAACAGTACTGAGAAAATATTGTTACTCACTTGAGTCTAGATCTAGACTCAGGCAATGTCGCCAAAATGAGTATGATTTGAGACTCAGCCTGATCCTTGGATGATACTCAGGCAAAGCCAGAGTATCATCCAAGGATCAGTCTCAGGATCTGCCTGAGTATCATCCAAGGGTCAGGCTGAGTCTCAAACCCTACTCATTTTGGCGACATTGCCTGAGTCTGGATCTAGACTCAAGTGAGTAACAATATTTTCTCAGTGAAATTACCTAATGCTTTACATTCATGCAACATGCCGATGTTATGGGGTCGGCATGATGCACCAATGAAGTGCTGTATACTTCATTGGTGCATCATGACGAGTAATGGGCATGATGCACTCCTGCATCCATCAGCGGCCCCTTTAATCAGAAAATATTTCAAAGATGTAATTCCAATTCTTTTTTTTTCGTTTCTGTACCTTTATAGAGCAGTCTTTTTAAGCACTGCATTGAAACAGAACTGTTCGTTAAAGGGGCAAAGGATAGTCTTTTGGAACAATAACAAATATCCCTCCATCAGCTGATGAATCACCTAATGGCACATCCAATAATTGTACCTATATGAAGACCATTTACAAAAGGACAAATTGGAACAAAATGGTCACAAACCTTATTCAACTGTGTCTGTCACTCGGAAATTTCCTCCCTATAAGTACCTTTTCTAACCTTAGAGTGCAAGACCCTGATGTGAGGGGAACACAACATATATCCACGTGTATATAAGCAGGGAAGCGGAAAGGAAGACGGTAGTTGTCTGTTAAAGCACCCTGGTCCTTATAGATTTCATTGCCACTGGCCCTTATTTGAGACATTCTCTCATTTGGTTATTGTTTTAAGTGGTTAGATTTTATTATCCCATTATCCGCAGTGCTAATTTAAGACCTGCGTTTATTTGAGACCCCAAAACTTTGAATGGTGAATACGGTATGCCATGAGAGGGTGCTCAGGCTATCCTTTATACTTGCCAGGACGCTGTCATACATAAGCTAAAGAAAGCAATAATTAGGTACTGTCTAATATTAAAAAGCCATGCTCTACTTCAGCTTTCAACTTATACTCAGTATATTAAAATGGAAAGCCACCTGCCTTGTTTAAAAAATAGTGTGCCTTGCACGAGCAGGTACCATAACGAGTAACTATCTTTTAGTAATCTTGTTTTGAGTATCATCTTCATTGAAAGGTACCTGTACCTTACTGACTTTTTTGAGCACTTCTGTTCAACACAAATAAAAGCCAGGACTGAAGGTGACTGCTGTATTTAAGCACTTCTCAGGCAAAAGCCACATTTTCCATACTTTATGAAATCTAAGGGAAGAATGTTGGTCAGATGGGAAATGTATTAGGGGAGATATCTTGGGGGGGGGGGGTTTAAGGGGGAAATGTCCTACGGGGGAGATGACCATGGGGGACTGGCAGGGTGGAGATGTCCAGGGGGGGGACAATACCAGGGGAAAGTCATGACACCCTTTTGCCCTATGTGCAATACCCTCCTGCTTACACTGAGGATTCTCAGGTCACCAGGACACCACTGTATGTACAAACTACACTATATTCAGACAACGAAATGTGTAATTCTACCACCAGCATATAAAAGATGTTAGTTGGCAATAGTTTAAGTTTATAAAAGATGAGGGAGCAAGGTCACTGGCCCCAATACTTGTAATGTCCTCCACAGAAGGCTCTGCAGAATAGAGCCCCAACAACCTAGACCACCCGTTTGTCCAAATAGCAATTTGCTGGGAATTGATTAGTCTGAAATGAATCATGTGGGTCAGGCATACATGTAGATATCATCCCCATACACGAGAGAGGTATTCCCTAGAATCCCGACCGGGCGAGACTGAATAACTTTTATGAGAGATAAGGTATCATGGCTATGAGGCCCATGGAGACCTTGCAAGCACTAAAACCAAATCAACCTTTGCACATGGCCATCTAAAAAATGAGGGGACTAAAATGGATACTCAACATGGGTAGCATGGGCAATTGTTTCTGATTGGTCTGTGCATTGTAAAACACTGAAGTTGAAATAACCGCGCAATTCCCATTCCAAAGTGGCAGCAATCTGTTGATATTTTCACAGAGACTCCTTGTACATTTGCGTACCACCATACTGCCACCTGGAGCTCATTGTAACAACTACACTAGTTCTGTGCTATACAATCATGGTGGTCCACTGTACAGTTTTACAAGGATCTCTGTTAGATTTAACAGTTATGTTTTACAGTGTGGTAAGCATCCCAGCAAATTGTTGTGAGTCCTCGTCAACCTGTGTGAAGTGGCTCACACATGTCGCTAGATGGAACACGACGTCGTTAAAGCACAAGATCACCAGGAATAGCAATTGTTATGCCACGTGAGTCTAACACACAGTGGCGAAAGATGACGGAATGAGTTATCACTCAAAAAGGAGTCACTGTTGATGACCAACCATGGCGACAGATGACGACAATTTGCTGGGATTGGTTTATACACAGCATACGCAGAGAACACTTGGCCAGCACCTAAACACTTTAATATAGCACAATCATATACTTCACAAACTACTCATTAACAGAAAACTATCTCTCTTACACATAGAGATTGGTGAAACATACGTCAGGGGAAAAATTTGTTTGAGACATTTTAAATAATACTGGAATACGTTCTCACTCAAAAATTGTCTGATCAATGAAAGTTCCTGTAGCTATTTCGGCCATAGTTATTTCTACAATGATAACCTTGCTGTACCAGAAAACTTACAATAAAAGGCACCCACAATACGGGGGGATGATCATTCATTTTTTAGGTTTCTGGCCTGAAAATCTCCATTGTCCAGAAAAACCTTTGCCTTATAGAATCAACAACAATTGGTATGAAGTAAATACTTTTTTTTTAATTTTCATTTGTGAACTAGTAAGGAAAACCAGTAAACCTTTTCATAATTCTACCAATAATATGTGTTCATTTGAATTCTAAGCCAATCAGCAGCCAGCACAGTCTTCTGTGCATGCCTACATAACACATAACACGAGAGGGCAGCATTTACTTCCGCCTGACCACAAGCTCCTAAAGACAAGTTCAAGGTCTCGTAGAAGGAATTGTTCCCGCACTATAATTCAATATAGCGTAAAACATGATGGCACCTATTGGAATATGTTCATTTTCTAAAAACCACCCTAGATCTAATAGATACATCCTTCCTTGGTAATATAGGCTGACTTAAAATATGAATTGACCACGAAAGTTTTGAGCACCGGACAATCGCGTAAAAACACCCTAATTCTGCCTAAATTTGCACTGAATAAAATGTAAATTCACTATTTCCAACCTAGCCCTTGAAAAAATGGGTAAGCACTTTGAGAAATGCCCTCCTGGTATTTTATCAGAAGCAGCAAACATTCAACAACTGGTTTTATATTTATTGGCATTATTTTCAACATGGTTATTGACCATTCAGTGTGCCTGCAGTATTCACTTCTGATCACAACCGTATATGACTTGTTTTGACATTTCGCCCTTTGTGTTTTGTGTAAACTTGCATGTTTTGTGTTTGCTCTTTTGCTCGCGTTTCAGTGTTTGTTTCGCAAAAAGATGAAACATGCAAACATGAAACATGCAAACTCGCAAAGTGCAAAATGTCAAAACAGACAAACATGAAAAGACAAAACATCCAAACATGAAACAAGAAAACACTGAAAAGAGAAACACAAAAATGTGAAAAGACCAAATATGAAACATGCAAACACATAACACAATGTATGAAACGTCAAAACAGACAAACATGAAAAGACAAAACATGCAAACATGAAACAAGGCTACACTGAAATGTAGAACACAACAAGGTGAAAAGACCAAACACAAAACATGCAAATACACAAACATGCATTCACACAAATGTGAAACGCAAAGTGTGAAATGTCAAAACAGACAAACATGAAAAGACGAAACATGAAACAAGGAAACACTGAAATGTGAAATAGAACAAAGCGAAAAGATGAAACATGCAAACTTGCAAAGGCAAAAAGCAAAGTGCAAAATGTCAAAACAGACAAACATGAAAAGATGAAACATCCAAACATGAAACAAGGAAACACTGAAACAAGGAAACACTGAAACGTGAAAAGCCCAAACTGGCAAACCTGAAACAAGGAAACACTATAACGCGAAACACAACAACGCGAAAAGACCAAACATGAAACATGCAAACATACAAACACACAATTGCAAAACAAAACGTCACTCTTGGGCCACCGTAAATTAGGTCTTCAAACTTTTATTGTTCTCTTTAGGATGGGTGTATGCCTATAAATACATAGATGCTATTTATGCAGGCATTAAGTTGTATAGTTAAACGGTAAGTTATAAATATTTAAGCATTGACTTTTATGGGAAAAACATTGTGTGCTATGTAGGGTAATTCGACTACTACATGTTTCTAAGTAATAAAGACATGCTTCATGTGTCACCCAGATCAGCTCTGTAGATTATACAGAGTGTCTCTTATATAAACCAAATACCGTAATACCTTGCGTACATGGTATGGCATATCTCTGAAATTGATGCGCCGCAGAGTAGCTACAGCTAGGGGCTGCGTTATATGTGGGGCTTTTAACCCTTTAAGGACTGAGCAAAAAATGTCTTTCCTGGCCATGGGGACAGCCTCTGAAAAAAGTATAGTTCCTAGAGGACGAGCCTATTTTCAATTCCTATACTAATCCTATATAGTGGGTGTCAACTATAGTCAATGCTAGGCCTACCATGATGTTGCCTATAGTCGACGTTAGCCCTCAATTGGTTTACCCACTGACGCAGGAGTGCATCATACCTATTGCATGACAGAGTTGGTGGGATCTGCCCCTCCTTTGTATAGCCCCATATAGATATTTTACTAAACTTTAATCTCTAAACCTTACATCATATTACAAGTCTAATTTTCTCTCTGCGCACAGCACAGTTACTTTGGCAAAGTCACCACTCACCTCCGTAATCAAGGTCTGTGCATAGTAAATAAATGCACCAGAGGGCAGCACTGTCCCCTTTAGTTTCTCACCCTTCTGTAGCATATATGGATAACACCTACACAGACTAAACCTGGTAACCAGTCCACGCCCGTGGCACACATAGAGGTTTATATAGAGCACCCCATTATCACGTAGTACCCATCTCTGTTCTGCTTGTGTGTCTCTTATCTACTGATGGAGGCTCTCTGCCACAACCTGTTTAGTACAATGGGAAAAAGTCAGCTTTACCCTAATTAGTAAGCATTGATGCAGTATTTATAGTTATTCACATAATTCACAACACACTTTCAAATGCACTGTATTTATTCTCAATAATATAAAGAGAGTAAATTAGTTGAAGAGTGAGTGATTTAGTGGGAGAGTGATAATGTGATGGTTATTTGATGCACTTTAGCAGATAGGTATACACATTAGAGAAATGTGTTTAGTTTTTAAACACTTTCTTGTAGTAATTTATGAAACACTTTATTACCAAAAATCTTTTAGAAACCAAGATTCTTTAGATCAGAATATAATAATGATTTGCATGAAAATTATTTCAAAAGCCTTTTGTCCAACCTAAAAGGGATATTCTGAGAAGCATGTAAACATCTTTTAACTAATTGTAGTTCAACCTAAACACTTTAATGTGAAATACCTATGATGGGAAAAAAATAACATGTACCTGTATATAAATGTTCGCATTGGTACAAGTGTGCACAAGTCACACAGAGCAGAGAAAAAATGCTATTTTGACATGGAGTAAATGTGTCCATCAATGACTCGAAACATCTGTTGTAATTATGTTGATATAAATTGTCCCATTTTACCCCATTATTATGTACCTACAGTGCACAGCATTCCTGTGACAGAGATTAGAACGTTTTAGATTACTTCTACAGAGAGTGTGGTTTTACCCAGCTGTATCAGTCACCTGGCAACTGTTGTTAACTTAACCAAATATACATGTCCCACTGACAGAAAAGCTGGAGCTTTCTGTGTTACAGTTATAGATACATATACAACAAAGAACATTCCCTCTTGAAGGCATCTTTGAAGGAGAGTGAAGCAAGGTGCGTGCACATTTCATGTTATAAACCTAAACAACACCCAGCTATAGATGTGTAATTAGGATAAATGTTGTCAAAGTAAGGATGGCTTATAAGGTCTTATAGATGTATTGCACAGTACTTTAATTAACTATGCCACTTATCAAGTGACTAGAGATAGGTTGATAGGAAATTCAAATATCATGCATCCCATGACAATGTAAATAACATGTAGGTCAGCAGGTGTTTGCCTGCCTGTACCTCCCAGCTGGACACAGGTGAGTGGACAAGGGGCAAACTGATCACAGAGTTATGTACCTGCATCCTAGACTCTGGTCATTTGCCCTATTAGACATCAGGTGGAGGTGCTGCTCGATAGGTACTGCTGTATGCTGCCAAAGTATTACCTTCTGGAGGCTGTTGCTCCTATAGTAAAAGGAAGAGCTGGCTAAAAATGCCCTTGTTTTCAGTCCTTTCTTTTCATGTAGCTATAACTTGTCCCTTTTGTTGCTCACAAGTGGTCATTCAAGTACAATGCTAAAAAAGTCGGATTTGAGTAGGTACCTAGTTGGGAGAAGTTAGTCAGTATAATAAATAGATAGAACTAAACGACCGTGGTGTACGAGGTGGTCGATCCACCACGAGGGAGTTGTCTCCCCCGAGGGCGTTAGCCAGAGGGGGAGACAGCTCCCGAGGGGTGGATCGTCCACCAAGGACACCAGGGGAGGTTAGTTTTATATTTATTTTATGTTTTTAGAGGGTTTAAATAAGGAAAAATTATCAAAATCCGGTACTGTAGTTCCCCGTACAAGCGCTGGTCTGCCATTTTGAATGTTTACATGCGCCCAGATCGAGGCTGCAGTACTGGATCGGCGGCTGTGGTGGATCGAGACACGTTACGCCACTGGGGGTGTGGCGATCGGCCCTGCAATGCTATCTCTATGGGAAGAAGTTATTCACATAAAATAAACTATAGAGTGTGTGACATGAGTAGGTACCTGATAGTGCAGCTCTCTCTGATTTAAACAAGGCAGGTGACTTTTCAGACTATTGTGGTGAGTGCAAGTTGGATGGTGAAACAGAGCCTGACTTCTTTTGAAAAGAGGGTACCTACTGACAGCTCTTTTTACCATAGGAGCAACATGCTCCTGGTATTGTATTTTCCCATGTATAAGAAAGCCATGGGTATAGTAAGTTGGTTGATATAGTGGTTATCATCTGGGACTCTTATTCAGGGGTCCGAGGGGTTCTATTCACCTCAATGATGAAAACGTTTTCTGATATGCATTTGTTGTTGTTCTTTAGATTTTGATTGTGTTAATAGATTGCTATCAATATCTATAAAATAATTGTAATGAACAACTACTCAAAGAAACTAAGATGTTCAAAGCAGAGGTGATGTTTTTGGTAATATTTCTTACAAAATAGTATTGACTGGTGGGCCTATGGTGACTTGAACCCACTTCCCTGACAATGTAAGCTCACCTCTCTACTGCCTGAGCTAGTGGGGCTGCTGTTGATTTTTGGTAGACAAACACCTAATATTCCTACATAGGTCTTCAGCCCAAGTTATGTTGAGCTGAATGCATAGTCAAAGGGTGGCTGTACTTGGGATATATGTTGTTGTCAGGTTAGTGAACTAGATGACACCTCTATACTCCTTGTACAATGCACAGCTGTACCACTGCACCTACAATATACAGGTATGACACAATACTTGTATGTAGGACTGAACTAAAAATAAGGTCTACTGCTTGTGTTGCCCAATAATATGCGCATCTAATTAACCACCACAGGCTATATCCCAGAAGACCAGGGGTTACTATGAGTGAGTTAGTGACCTCTGGTATCAGGTTGGGGCAAGAAGGTGTAGTTCAGTGGCTCCTTCTGGTGAAAAAAAAACAAAAACATGAATTAATCGTTTCAGTAACTCTGGCCCTAGCATTCAATTCTTATCTTGTGGGTAAAACAAATTGAATCTGGTATTTCAATCTATGATGAAAGTAATCTGCCTTAACCCTCAAAAGCTGTTCTAATTTGGGATATATGTGATTTTTATTTGCTGCTGTATGAGGTGATAAAATAGCATAGGCACATTATCATCGCTTACTAAAAGGTCAGAAAAGGTGTTGCAGATGTGTATGTGCATTGTGTTCTGCTAAAAGGTTGGGAAAAAAAAGGTTGACAAAAGGGCATGTGCAACTGCCCTGATGCATTTCCAACTCACCCCCCCCCCTTACAGTTTTCTGCTCATGATCAACTGCAGACATGAACTATCTGAAAGTACATTGCTCTGTGGGGTTCTGGAGCAATTTTAACTGCGTTGATTAGATCACAACATTTTGATGTATAGGTTAGGTACACTTCTTCTCCCCACCAACTTCAATGGCATTTTCTGGGGTGCTTTCCTTATAAATGCACATAAGGGCCGTTTGCCACCATCCGACAGGGTACCTCTTTCGCCGACAGCTGCCCCACACAACCACCTCGGCCGACGGGGCTGCCATAGGGTTCAATGGTGGGGCATGGTCTCTGTCGGCCTAAAATAGCATCTACTATGGGTCTAGCGGCCAATAGAGGGGACATATCGGGTGGTGGAAAATGGCCCTTAACAAGTGTTTCTTTGGCGGAGTCACACACATTGTTATTGATTTAACCCGTACATCAATCAATGGGGTCGCCAATACCTAACCCATAAGTGCAGTATCAAGGTTTGGTGCATAATGACCAAAGATTTCACATTGTCCTGTAAGTAAATAGCTATATGCCAGCGTCCATGCACCAAATAAAACCAACACGTCAATGGCCTTTTAACCACTCCCACCCCATAAGGAAAGATTTGCAGGGAAATCACATAGAGTAACGGAAATCCAGGGGTGAAAGGGTTAAGGGCCCCTGTTGCAGGAGTGCATCATGCCCATTGGTCGTCATGATGCACCAATGAAGTGCTGGCACTTCCTTCGTGCATCGATCCGATTTCTTGGAGTATGGCTGTCATGACCACCCAATGTATTAGTGACCTTTAATGCGTAAATGATTGAACACCACCAAAAATATTTTGGTACATTCACTTTATCTAAATACATGTCCCTGCTCCCAAAATGGCACATGCGTACTTGGAAGATGATGTCAACAGTTGCTCATATCTATGTCGTAGTCTACTCGGTAAATCTCTGTGCTCATTCTATTTTAAATTACAAACTAGGGAAGGGGGGTACTGTCACTTATGTGTAACTTCAGTTTGTATGCCTTTTCTCTATAATTTTGTGACATGTACTGGGAAAAAGGACCTAAATGCACCCTGCACTAAGGGCCTTTTTCGCAGATCCTGTCACATATCATTCTTTACTACACTGTGGAAAAATAACTGTTAAATCTGCCAGGGATCCTCCTAAAACTGGACAGTGAACCACCCCATGTAGCAAGCCTGCTGGGGGCCAAATTGGTTTTACCCGGGATAAGGTGGTTCAAAGCGGGCAGTATTCAGTACATGGGTTTTAGGTTCGGCAGATGCTGGGTTTCCAGTCAGGGCCACACAGGGCAGCCCAAATCGGGCAAACCCACTTGAGCCCGTTGGGCTCCCAACGGGTTTTGTCCTCAGCATACGGTCTGGGCCACATTGGGCCACCCGATTTGGGCACTGGTCAGCTTTAAAATGGGCAACCACATTGGGACCAGGATGGTTTCAAAATGGGCATCCCAAGATGGATACTTAGCTGCATAAAGTCTTCCCAGTCTGGGGTGAGAGTGGGTTTGGACAGGGCAGCCTCATCTTCTGAACTGTTCTAAACTCTGTGATGAGTGTTCCACCTCCCTCTCTCTTTTTTGTTCGTCCCTCCCCTATCCATCCCCTACCCCTTCCATCTCCTCCTCATTCCACTCAACCTGCCTTGCCCTTTCCCCCTCTCACCCCGCTCTGCCCTGCCCTTCTGTCACCCTGCCCTCCCTGGGCCTCCCTAGCCCACTTAAAAGGGTCTATTTCTCCTCTTTCCTATCCCCTCAGGATGTGTGTGGTGCACATATGTGCAGGCACTAACACATTCCTCTGTGAATTTGTGTAATGAGGATCTCGCCATGAATATGACCTTAGCTGTTGAAATGGCGTTAAACATCTATCACTCACTCACTCTCACTCCCAGCCCTCACCCTGCCTTGCCCTGCCCTGCTCTCACCCTGCCCTGCCCTGCTCTCACCCTGCCCTGCCCTGCTCTCGCCCTGCCCTGCCCTACTCTCATCCTGCTCTGCCCTCCTCTCACCCTGCCCTGACCTGCTCTCGCCCTGCCATGCCCAGCTCTCACCCTGCCATGCCCTACTCTCACCCTGCACTGCCCTGGCATCTCCTTCGCTCACATGCCCTGCCCTGCCCTGCTCTCACACTGCCCTGCCCTGCTCTTACCCTGCCCTGCTCTCACCCTGCCCTGCCCTCTCACCCTGCCCTGTCCTACTCTCACCCTGCACTGCCCTGGCATCTCCTTTGCTCACATGCCCTGCCCTGCTCTCACCCTGCCCTGCCCTGCCCTCATCTCACCCTGCCTTGCCCTCTTCTCACCCTGCCCTGCCCTCCTCTCACCCTGCCCTGCCCTCCCCCCTCCCTTCCCTCCACCACTGCTGTAGGACACTTTCCCTATACCATTAATACACAGGTAGGTTCATAGTAGGGATCCAGATATTTCATGTAAAAGGCAACACTGACTAGTCCTGGAAAGAACAGTTTCATGTCTTTCTTTGTACTAGTAGGCTTGCAAGGTGTATTTGTGGTGTGGGGGCAAACAGGTCCCACACTTGGCCAGGTATAAGAGGACTATATATAGAGGCAATTGAGAAACTAAAAATATCCCCTGCCCCTGTAGGCCAGTCCATGGCAGACTCACTACAAAGTGGTTTCACAGCACTCCAGGCAGAATTCTACTACCCATACCAAACTTATTTCTTTTAGACATAGGACAACTGGAATAGACTACTAACTTAGATATGAAGTAATTATGTGCAGACTTTCTCATAGTCTGGAAATACTTAGATGTTTCTAGTCAAAAGTACAAACCAAGGTCATCTGAGTAGTAGTGGAATGGCAACACCATTTCTATTGCACTGAACTTGGAACAAGAGCAGATATGCAGAGGTACAGTCATTATGAACTTGAAGGCTCTCTTCTACTCCTGCATAGGGAATTAGTGGGGGAAGATTGAGGCCAGAATGTCACTTTAATGAATCAAAGTGCCTTGTGTTGGCTGAATGAGTTTGATTCAAATGAATGGTACTGCTCTGCCTTTCCACTTGGGTAGATATTGCATTTACTGCTTTGGTGATGGGGGGGGGTTAGATTAGCTCAAGGATTTGTTGCTTATTGACTTTAAAAAAAAAGAAAAGATTTTGGATAAATTTCTCAAAAAGAATTTTTAACATGTCACCACTAATTTTTCATCTAATCGGGCAACCCACTTTAGGCCACACCAAAAACCCATGTTAAACTCACTTTGAGCCCAAATCGGTGAGGCCAATTTCAAACAGATCTGTGCCCGAATCGGTTAGCCCAGTGTGGCCCAGACCCTTTGCTGAGGACAAAACCCGTCGGGCGTCCACTGTGTTAACCCAGTGTGGCCCACATCAGGAGCCCGCTCTGGCCCAGACTCGGGCCACACCATTTTTGCTACCTGGGACCATAAAACAGAAAACTAACATAGTATGTTTCCTGACACGTTGGTGCGTGCATCAACGCGTGAGATAACCCCCCAGTAGGGCATTTCTGATGCCCTCCGGTGACCACGTATGTTGCGCGTGAGATAACCCCTAGTAGGGCATTTCTGATGCCCTCACGCGTATGTTGGCATGGTAACTGCCCTCAGCATGCACGCAACGATGTCTGTTTTCCACTTTAATGAATAGCACTGAACCAGTATAGTTTTTACAAGAAGCCCCAAGTGGTCCCAATCCAGTCTTTAAAAACATTATGTTAAAATATCGACAGATCTCTGGCAATTTTGGAACAAAATTCCTTTTTTATTTCGATGACATTTTTTTTCATGTTCTATTTATTCATTCGCTTTCTGTTGTTTTTTATTTGTGTTCCTCCTCTTTTCATTTGCAACGTTTAATTAAGTTGAATGGGATTACTCATAGTTTATCAGATTAAATAGTACACCTCAAACAAGACTAGTAACAGCTATCTTTATTTGGTCCTATTTAAGAAAAAAACGATTTATGTATGTGGCATCCACCTTAAATTGTAAGTCAATCTTCAATTCTGACATGGTTACTACTAATACCAGTCTCTATCATTTCCATAATCAACTCGAGTGATTTCTAGGCCTCTTTTAAAGTTCTGCCTCCCTACTTAGATACTTCAATAAAAGTATCAGACCCAAAACTATTACAAGAGAAGTCTGGTAATGATTTTGACAATAGATAAATTCTCTTCCTTACAGAATAACTTTTCAAATATGATTGCTTCAATTGTCGCACTGGTTGCCATCGCAGCTGCAGTATTTACGATGATAACCTGCGTCTTGCCAAAACGTGAGTAGAGCTTTGGCTCATATTGGCATGTACATCAAAGTTATTCAATAATGTCACACTTTTTATGAATAGTGAATTTAACAATGAAGACCTTTACTGATACAATGTATAAGATAGAACCCGGATGCAGGATAATGTTACTACACACCAATATGTTCTCCTATTTCAATGCGTTGATTTTTAAATATGTAACTCTGTTTCATTTCCCAACAGAGGTTGGGGAGAAGACCCTTGTGTCGCAGCCAAACGTCACTCCCTATGCGTATTTAGGTCAAAGTCCCATCTGAAGCAACGATGCACACATGAAGAAAAGGACCCACCAAAATGAAATTGGACTCAGCATGGCTGGATTGCTGCACCATATCAACCATTTGTGTAAGGAAAAGTTGGGCATGATTTAATACTAGCGACCAGTTTTAGCAACCAGAATTATGGCTTATTCCATATCAGAAAATCGCGACCACTTTTTAGCGACCACTACGTAGATATGGCATTTAGCGACCTAAACGTAGATATGGCCAAAAGTTGAACCCTGTAAGGTCCCCTAAAGGAGTGCATCATGCCCATTGGTGGACCAACCAATGGGCATGATGCACTCCTACACTAGCGGCTTATGGTGATGGGTTGATGGTGCATAATGTGTTATACAATATGCTGAGTCTCTGGGACTAATGTACGCCTGCTGAAGTTAAAGAATTCATGGTTTTAGGTGTGGTGAACAGCTCTGGAGGCCATTTCTCAATGTACTACGACTAAACGCAGCCACTACGATTTAAAAATGCCAATAAGCCAGGTTATCATAGGAACTGCCCTATGACTGCTCGACTACAATTAGCCGCTGTGCAGTAATTACATAAGGTTTATTAGGGCAGTTGTACTAGTGCAGACATTAGGGACTACTAGTTCCTGGTGCTGTTATGGCCAAATTGTTAGGTTCTCACTACGATTTAAAGGACAGCAGTCATAGTGTGTTAAGAAATTGCCTCCTGGATGGGCTCATATTTCATCATTATGTCTGGTCTAGGGGAGAATAATAGATGTTACTAATTACTGCTGTACATTGGGAGATTATTATTTGGACGGTATCAAGGATGTAGGTCACAATGTAACATGACAGAGAATGTGATGTCTTATCGAGATGTTCTTATACTCTACCATAAGGGCAACCTTGAGGGTGTCAGGACAAATCCCCCTGGACCTTAAACCCCCCGGACATTACCCCCCCCCCTGGCATTAACCCGCTGGACATTACAACCTCTTAAGAAAACCTCCTAGCAATAGGGTTAGGGTTAAGGTTTGGGTATAGAGCCAGTTTAAACGTAGGGTTAGGGGTAAGGTTACGGACAGACTTACAGGTGGTAAGGGTGGGGTTAGAGATAGGGTAGGTTAGTGATAGCGTCAGAGTAGGAGTAAAGATAGGGTTAGGGTAAGGGTAGTAATCTTGTAATAGGGTGAGAGTAGGGGTAAGGATAGGGTTACGATTAGGTTAGGGATGTGGTTAGAGTTAGAGTAGGCTTAGGGTAAGGGTAATGTTTAGGGTAGGTATAGGGTTAGGGTGAGGGATAAGGTTGATGTATCCGATACTTCTTTACAAAATCTCAATAGGGATGGGGACATGCAGAGGAAGAATCAAGGGATATGTTATTCATAGCATCCTTCCCTGCGAATGAGGGGGTAATGTCCTAGGGGGAGGGGGGTAATGTCCTGGGGGGTAATGCCCAGAGTTGGTTTAATGACTGATTAATCTCAGAAGTGTCTATAATGTTTTATAAACTTTCATTATGTTTGTATGCTTTGTTATAATTGGCCACTTTACTACTGAATAAAGGGTTTATTACAGTCTCTTGATGTTTGTGATGGCATTGGTTAAGTTATAATAATGACATACTTTTTTCAACCTATAAAAAGGGGCCAACCCTAGCATTTTCCCTTTAATTTATGCATCATACCCCAGCAACAAGAATGATAAAATACAAGCATCATACACAAACAGATTCTCGACTGTGATTGAGGGTAAATGGTGTGAGAAAAATATATCCTTTGGAATGTTTCAGGAATGGTAAATATTAGGTGAGAAAATTGAAAAAGATGCAACCTTTATGTTATTAGATCATGTAGGGAATTAGCCCGCCTGCCTATGGACCTACAGCACTGGGGCCAGAAGCTCACATGGACCTGAGTAGACCTACTGAGTCAAAATGCTTATATCTATTTCACTTCTGATAGTCAAAAAATTCCAGTTCTCACATCAATGTATAGCCGCATTTGTCCTCAATCAATGGCACTAAAGCTGATCCAGATAGCTCTGACCACAGCATCAGGATCCTAAACGTCACTAAACATATGGGGAGTCAGTTGGCTCTGGTCAATGCTATGGATAAGTAGTCTGTCTTGGCTGCTCAAAACAGCAAAGCCTTTAAACCTTCTAAAAATACACTTAAACTCAAGACAGATACCAATGTTGCATTGTGAAGATAGGGGTATCTTAACCCTTTGGTGCCCAGAATTATATTGAGAAAACTGATTTTTTCAAAATTTGTTTACAGACTACAGGCCATTTCCTGATGACATTGAAAACAAATCATTAACTCTAAAGGAAATGAAAGAAGCGTTCAATTAGCTCTCAGAAAATGTAATATGAAGCAGATGTCAGAGCAATTCATGAATTGACAAGGATGGATAATGGTCTAAACAGTGAAATCAATTTGATTTTGATAAAATGGCTCAGGATATATACCATTTATAGCATATAAAATTCTTTTTCTGACTGCCAGAATCACAATATTGTTATGGAAATAAAGTCATTAATACTTTTAAGATTATCATCGGGATCACCACGGCTGCAATCTGTTATGGGTCTTAAGCTGCCGTCTGGTTTTAAAATAGCCCCCAGTGAATGTACACACTGGGGTCTACTAAGAACCCTTTTGACTTTACCATCAATTAACTCCTTCCTTACCAGATCGTCCATTTGGCATTTTACACCTTCTTTGATTATGGAATGGTAATTTTTTTGAAAATAAGAACCATCATAATCCACATCAACGATTTTGAATCCGTTACGAACACCGTCTAGGATATAAGCATAGTTACCATCAACTTCCTCAAACCCCATGCATTCATCAAAGAAGGCGTGTGGGTTGAGTTGGAGGCACATGCCATCTAAGACATGAACGGAATCACAATCCAAAGGACAAGGTCTAAACCATTCAACACCATCGACAATTCTGGAAGTGTAGATAGTAGGAGTTAATATAATGTCTTCCGTCTTTGGTAATGAATCTGAAGAATTGACATGATTTGAACCACAAGGAATTACGAATTTGTTGACATCCCATAATAAACTATATTCAAGTTCACTGGTATTATCAGAATCACTGGTATTGTCAGAATAGGAAGATTTTATAATTCCACCATCTATGCCAAACTCCTCGGAGACACTGACCCCTGAATCAGAATCCACTAAGGCCTGATATCAATCATTTGATTTTTTCACAGTGCACTTTAGTTTTGTGTGATTACCCCCACAAGAGCGACATACATGTGGGTGAGGGCAATCTTTGGCGTTACAACCATTATCACCGTTAAATGCATAGCAACAGTGAATTTCATCTGACTTTTTCTTTTTGTTCTTTTTCCTCTTACTACTCGATCCCGCAACAGTACCAGCACCACTTTGAGATGATGGAGGCTGGATACCAAGAACATTACATAAGTGCTCGGCACTAAGATTCTCAAGACCAACACTGTTTGAGAAGATGTCGTGATCGAAATAGCAGAATGTGTGTTCACCAAACGATTCTCCCCTTTCACGCATCGCAAGATCATACTGAATGAGAGCATCCTCATTGTAGAATGCTTTCTTGTCAGTTAGGAACTTAACATGTTTACCATAGTTTTTACATGGGAAGTTTCTAGCCAACATGCTATTCAAGAGACCCATGCTAGCAGAAATAACATCATTCAAGGCGGGTTTTTTTACTTTATCATGCGGCATGTGCTGTTCAATGTCATAGGTCACAAACTTACTGCCACTGGCATTGTTTGGTGAAAATATCACCATTGGGGCGCCTTGAGCTTGGTGTTGTAGTTGCTGGTTAGGATACCATGCTGTTAGGTTATGTGGAATTTGAGGTTGCACAGACTGAACACCAGGAGCCTGGAACAGGCTTTGTTGATTAGGTATGATTCCTGCAGCCTGGTACTGTTGTTGTGGGTTAGGAATAACGCCAAACTGATATGAAGCCTGCTGCTGATGGGATGTTGGGACTGGAATCCCATACATATGAGAAGTAGTCGGGTTACCATATACCATAGGTGTAGGTGGGAACTTTAGCCTGCCATCCGGTGCCCTAAACTGACCCACACCAGGCCAACTGACAGTCTGACTAACAGGTGTGACAGGTGGGGAATAAGGTGTGCCATCTCTGTAGAACAGCTGAGGAACAGTGTTAGCAGCTACACCACCACTTCTCCACTGTTTCCACAGTAGGAACTCCTGATAATCATTGTCTAATTCACCATGGGAATGACTTTGACCCACTGGATAGTCAGGTTGATTGTCTCTGGGGACCGGGTGATTGTACCGGGAAGGTGGCTTGTTATCGCGGGTGAGCGACTTGTTTACTTGGGTATTTCCCTCTACTGGAGGCAATTTTTTACTCAAGTTGGGTAATTCAAACATACCTGAAGTGGTTTCAAGGCCGGATTGGCCTGCGGAGGATCCCATAAGTCTAGAATTAGGCCCTAAAACAGTGTTTGCGGCCGAAAACCGGCTTTCCGGAAGTACAGGGCGGCCATTTTGGGCTCCACAGTTAAAGTTAGAGCTGGCTTGTGATTGGCCAGTTTGGAAGCCTGGTGTGTTCGAGTCCCCACCTTTATTCCTTACTGTATCCAACTCTGATGGGTTCAAGCACGTAGCACTAGCAGCAAGAAAAGAAGTTTGGGCCTCGAACGCACCTAGGGCGTTCGACCCACCACTTTCGTTCCTTACCGCATCCAACTCTGAAGGATTCCAACATGGGGCACTAGCAGTAAGAGAAGAATTTTCAGCCTCGAACGCACCCATGGCACCTCGCCAAGCCCGTACGCCTTCGTTTAATTGGCGAAGAGATCTGTTATTTTCAGCCCTTAGGCTGGCCAACTCTAGTTCCAACTCCTTGCGTTTACACATTTCATCAATTTTTGATTTCCTGGCCCTTTCAAGTTCAATCTGATGCAATAAATCATTTTGTGTAGATTTCTCCCCAAGGCTGCTAAGCTCACCATGTTGACCGTCCTTCCCGTGGGGCGGCCGGTCGCTCTGCCTGGCTTCCGTGGCCTCCTGCTCGTCACGCTCGGCTGAATCCGCTGAACCAGGTAATTCTTCCGAATCCTCCGGAGAATGACGTTTCCCCGGATTGGCCACCCCACAATTCGGGCACTTGGCCGCGTTACCATGGTAGGAAGTATCACAGGCCACGCATTTAGTCATGATGACTGGGAAAATAAATCTCCAATGTGAGACCGGTGGTCCTTCCTGGGGCTAGGCAATATGGCCGAATACAAGGCCACCAGTGAAGGAACCTGTTACATAACAGGTGAATGGAAGTGGTGACATCTGGTAATACATTTGGGAACTGCTACTGCCCATTTATCACCACTTATATGCGCGCATATAAGTAGCTTGAAAATCAATGCCATTATCGAAATCCATGATAAAAATGAAGAAATATAATATTTATCATAATTTTTTTCATTTTTATCAACATTTATATGAGTTTTTGTGGATTTTCTTTGATTTATTTATTTTCCCACATGTCCAGAGAGTGCACCTTTGGATGGGTTTAAAACCATTTAAATCATATATAAAAGACAACCATTATCAACCAACATCTATTACTCTATTGTTTTTGGTACCGCTGGAAAGCCCTTCTCATACCGATTTTACTGGTCTTTTAATCAATACAGTCTGATGAGCACAAAAGCCAGGGTAGCCCCTAGAAGATATATACGTGCTTGGAGCACATTTTTTTTCAATTCTGGGCACCTAAGGGATTGATGAATTATCGTGGGAGACTTTTACCGAAGCATGATGGCTGCGCTACAACTGACCACTACTACAGCCTAAATATTACCCCTGAGTTGCCGACCAACCTCGCCTTGCTACAAACCCACTGATCATGCTAATGTTTATATGTAGTACTTAGCTTGCCCGAACTACATTCCTGCATATAGGGGTAAATTCAGCACATTGCTCCAGCTACTGAAATCCGTTTGACCTACTTAAAAACCGGAAGTGACCTAGTTTTGAAGGCAGGAAATTTGAATTCTAGAGCTTTGATTGACGGAGAGACCAGAAGTGATGGCATGACCTAATTTCTTGAGCTCTGATTGGCTGAGAGATGATCTAGTTTAAAAGGCGGGAAATTTGAATTTTTTGGAATTGACCTTGTTTTATAGGCATGTTAGATGGTTGCCATGACAACGACAAAGCATAAACAAATGTTTTGATGTTATGGCATCGTTGCAACAACCTTGACAGCGCCCTGACACCTAGTGGATATTATTGGAACTACTTTTAGCTGGGTTTAGTAGAGGTTGAAAAAAAATAGCAGATAGTAGCTGGGTTGTTGCTAGTATTTTCTTCACACCTGACACCTATAGCCGATATTATTGCAACTGTTTATAGCTGGACTAGTAGCGACGACCTTACCACCTTTTCTCAAATTTGTGCAGTGCTGTTTGTGAAATGCGCTTTAACCTTGTGTAATAGGTAGCAGAATAATGAATTTTACCCGTTTTGCAATGCAGCACAAGGATTTTTTTCTGCACTGGAACAATGATGTAGCAACTCAACGAGCGGTGGACTGTTGCCACCATCACCGCCGCCTGTGTGTAAACAATGTGAGTGTGCCTGCCTTTCAGCAGGTGGCCACGTTAGAGACGCCGACCACCTAAACACATAGCGTCGTTACTTTTTTTTTAAAGAAAAAACTGAAAAAGTGCTTCAAAGACACTATTTTTGCTTTCAAAATAAAAATCGCCTTCTTTAAAATTTGTAGCAATAGAATAAATTTGACAAAACACAACAGACGGTTTCGATTATTTGCTTTTTATTTTCACATTTCGTCATGGCACACCTTAGTTGTGTGTTCTACATAGACAAAGGGTATAAAAGTATGCTTCACCCCAACATATATTGGATATTGTCTACAGGAATTGCTTCCCAGAAAAAAAGTTTTCTTCACATTCGCGTAACACACTAGATACAATATTGCCTGGAGTAATTAAAGAAGGTTTACCGTATGTTGCGCTCTACTGTAAATGGGGCGCACATAAAACTCACAATCACTTTTTTCTTTTTTTGTTTCTTGCGGCTAGTTTTTTTTCAAGGTCAGGAGAGCTCTTCAAAGTTGCTTAGTTACTAAAAGGTGTGATTTTGAGCATTTTCGTCGAGAATTTACCATTTTTTAGTAACCAAGCAACTCTGGAGAGCTCTCATGACCTTAATAATTGGAATATCAGTGTGACTTTGGCAGAGATATCTATCAGTTTCAATAACATCGACAATGAGAGTGGTATACCACTCTGTCCCAGCAACATAACAGCAGTTGGAGAATGCACCAAGCTGTATATGTATATACATTGTGTCCCACTGACAGTTCTAAGGTTGACAGTTGGTGTGCTAGAGCTAGTGACGACACATGAACAAAGGACATTTCCTGTGGAGGTTTCTGAGATAAAGAGTTGACCAAGGTTGGTGATCCTACCATCTTTAATATGTGAATATTCAGATAAAGACGTGTCATTCTGTTTAAGGGTGGCACAGTCGCCTTAGTGCAAGAAGGTTGTAACTCATTAGGTTTAAGGGTGAGATGTGGAGACAGTTGTGGCATGAACTTCAAGATTCGGTCTTAGCACCCTCTGAACTATGACCCTTTTTCAGATCATGTCACACTGTTAGAGAATTGTAAAAGTTCGCCTTAGTGCGAGATGGTTGTAACTGACATTTTGACAAAAATGAGTTTTCTTCAATGTTAACATCCATTTACCATTATCTAGCTACTGTAAAAGTATTGGAGCTCTGTCTGTGGCATGTGTGCCTACAGGCCCCAATGCAATATTATTACTGTATCCAACTGATGCTGTAGCAAGTGGAATACATCTTTTGCCTCTTTAAAAGTCTAGGTTACAACCTTCTTGCACTAAAGCGTCGAGATAATGTAATAGGCATCCTATAGATGTGGGGCACACCATGCTTTGATGGATTGTTACATTATGTTGTCATGACGCATGAATGACACAACAGTCCTGGAAGGCATTTCTTAACAATAGCGATTATCATTGTTAAGAAATGCCCTCCTACTAGCCTGCATCGCGCTAACCTAAACCTCATCAAAAGGTTTGATATGATGCCTCAGATCTGTTAATGTAGTATTGCTAAACTTGTAGACTTGGAGGGTCTTGGCAAAAACAAAATGAGAAAAACAGGCAAGGCGGTCCCAACTCAAGTTTCAAGTTTCATCTGAAATTAATCTATTTGAATATGTTCTACTGAGAGATTATTTGGCAATAGAGTGAGGACAAGTTAGCCCATGCGCATTTCCGACAGTTCTCTCTAGGTTCTTCCTAGGCAGGACCTTCCAGTCGGCACTGTATTGGTGCATCAAGCCTATAACCACTCCATATTGGTAGAAGTTTTCCTTAAAACACAAGTGTTGTCCAGTGGGTTAATTCATGACTTTGAAAGAATATTCCTCCATTGAAATGATCAGATTGACATGGTTGTTTCATGCTGAGAATAATACTTTCATTGAAACGAAAATCTTTCATAAAAATGAATACAGCGTGTTACGAATTGCAACAAAACGATCAAGAGTTTTTTTTTCTCTCAAAAACCTGATCATTTTCAAACAAAATCTACGTCTTGTAATTCTTTCACTTATGAATCGCCATCCAGGTAGATGAATAGTCAAGAACTACTAGCTTATGCCCTACTAAAGGTCTGGCTTTTAACATTTGAAATCATAGACATGGTTCCTGTTGTTCATTCGTCTGTGGGTGCTTCTAATGTCACAAATATGAATCCACATTCCAATTCAAATGACTGATATGTCTGCTTTCATTTTCCCCGACCTACTTCTAGCTGTTAGGGATATATATATATATATATATATATATATATATATATATATATATATATATATATATATACATCGGAGTCTACAGGTGGAGGTGGGGTGGTGGAAAATTCCACTGTCCCCGAAGTCTATATACATCAGGGATATCCCAGGTGCTTTAAACCCCTAA
Source organism: Acholoe squamosa (assembly GCA_949317995.1). Lineage (NCBI taxonomy): Eukaryota > Metazoa > Annelida > Polychaeta > Phyllodocida > Polynoidae > Acholoe > Acholoe squamosa. The sequence goes on from OX439041.1 coordinate 72,099,224, forward strand.
AGGGTAGCATAAATAGACAAAGGTGCATGAGAATTGGTCAGCACTGAGGGTTATCACACGAGGCATAGCCGAGTCTGATAACCCTCAGTGATAACCTTTAGGTGTCCTTTGTATTTATCTCAAATTAATTTAGACGGATATGTTCAAAATTCCATTGATTTGGCATTAGAAATTTATCATCAGTTATTTGACCATTTTGGATGTTTCCCCTGGCAGTGTGGTACGGAGGAGGGTTATCACATTGGGGGACGTGATATGGAGGTTCTTGGTTAAACCTATGGGGCTCTCGTTTTCAACCTGAGATAAAAGGTTAATGTAGAGCTTGGTGAGTTAAACGCCAGCTTGATGGGTGAATCACTATAAGTCTGCAGCCATGCATCAAATGAACCTAAGGGGATAAAGTGAACCATGGGCCTGAAAGCGTCATGTAACGTTTAAACCACTGAACACAAGCAAAGATATTTTGGTACGTCTCTGGTTAATACTTGTCTAGGCTCCCAAAATAACACCTTAATACTTAGAAGGCAATGTCAACACTGACCTTGCCCATACATACTTATAGAAGGCGATGTCAACACTGACCTTGCCAATAGTAAACATACATATTCTTTCTGTTTTATATGATAACATTGAGATTCCTTGGGGTCTTTGCCATTTATTTGAATTTGTTTGATGTCTGTATCTTTGTGATTCCATTTCAGGTGTCTATTTGTTTATTACTTTATTTATTTACCTTATCTTTGATTTATAATCTCCAATAAAACAATGTGTAATGAATCCTAATTTATCTAGGAGGCATTTCTCAAGATGATACGACTGAACACTGCCACTATGATTTGAAACCCTCAAAATTAGAGTGAGTGATCAGAGGTAATGTGCTACGACTGCTCTGTAGGCTCAACACTTAATGTAGTAATTACATAGGGTTTGGTAGGGCAGTCGTACAACTGCAATCATTAGTAACCAGCACTGTAATGCCATTAGAATGAGGGATGCCATTAGAGTGAGGGATCCCACTACAATTTGAAGTGGTCTGGTCGTACCATCTTGAGAAATGCCTTCTAGATCGAATAGCTCCAGTGATGTGCTACTTCGGATACAGTGGTCAGACATACTGGAACACCTTATATATAAGCCACTCCGTATAAATAAGACTCGACCCATAGTGCACCTTTTATACATCTATAGTCAGGAAAGGTTAGGAGTGCATAATATAGAACCTGTTGCGTCATATTACGTCATAGTTATTAGTTATCATATGATATTCATATTGTTATCTTTGATATACATCTATAATATTATTTTATTTCCATAATTATATAAATGCTCATATAGCCAAGCGAACCCCATATGTGATACAATATCAGGGTTAGTACAGTATAGGATAGGTTACTCCATACAGTCCTATAGTGAAGGCTTACCCCCCTCTACCCCCCCCCCCATGAAACTAGGTGACTTCATGTGTTCAGTATATGGCCCTTTGTAGGATAAGGGGGTTTATGGAGACATCATGTATCTTCATGAAAGGAATACCAAATGAAATGAAGGGGCCATCTAAACCAAAGAATCCTGCTTAATCCACAAATGATGGTCTTTATTCGCAGAATTTTACCGAAAGTACCCAAAAGTAATGTTTGATGAGGGAAATCTTTTGGAAATGTGCAAAAATGGTATTGAAAATAATTAGACATTTTTAAATATAGAACATGTAAATCAGAGTTAATACCTCAATCCACATACCCAAATGTCTGCATATCTCTCAGTCAGACTAGTTCTGGGCCTGTGCATTGCTCTGCCTATCCCACATACAGCATATCAATTGTGTACCTCACTCATCACTCATCCTACCTATCTCTTCAATCCAAAACATCTACAGTTAAATCTCTTAAAAGGCTTGACTTATAATGCTTACCCCTCACCTTACCTTATCTTATTTGTTCCTTCTTTCCTTTAGTCTACCTATCCTCAATCTGCCTATCATTCGTTTTACCTATCCCTCATGGTGACTATCCCTCAGACCCTCATGTTTAATTTGCACTGCTTGTCTGCTATATGAGCTTTATTGGTTAACAGTACATTCCTTACCATGTATACTATTTCAATTTTACCTATCCCTGATAATGCCTTTCATGAATCCCACCTATCCCTCATTGTGCCTATCACCCAAATCTGCACATCCCTCATATTTGACTTGCATATATATCTGTCCCTAGTATGTATGTTTTCTTTTTTCTTATGTTTGCTCCTCTTTCAAGGTACTCTGTGCCTATTCCTCAAATTGATAATTGCTCATACTACCCATCCTTACCTGTCCCCCATGCTCTCTATAGCTCTCTTACCAATTTCAACTCTCTTAACCAATTGGCCTGTCACACTCTACCCATAGACTATGCTCACAGTGACCCCTCCTATAGTATCTAAACCTCTTGACAATATTGTAGAACACCAAGCGATTATAGCGACTAATCAAGAGCAGACTGGTTCCCGGGAGCGCCATATGCATGCGGACATCATCAACTTCAAGCTCTGATCTCATACCCTCGCCTGTTCCTGGCTTGCCAGTCTGTCTAGCAGAGGCTTAGGAAGCAAATTGGGGGGCCCAGGGGGCCCCACCCCAGTGACCATGAATTGTCGGTTTGAGTGTGCTGGTGTTGATGCATCGCTGTATGCGATTTATATAAAAGGTTATTACTCGATGGCTTATCTTTAAACAATGCTGCCATTTTCTCTATCTTAATGACATATTTGTCCAATTTGAGTGGTGAGCTAGGGGAATCTTGTACATTTTATAGTGGGGTTTGACACATTTTTTTTGGGGGGGCAGACATATTCAGGCCCCACCTCCTCTGTGATTGGGGGGGGGGGCCCAGGCCCCCCTGGTCCCCCCTTTTCCTACGCCCCTGGTCCATGAGAATAAAGTTTACAAGAACTTTAGAAATTTGAAATGGCATGGCTGTGCAGACAGATAAACAAGAAACCTAGCTATAGATAGGGATCCTTTACTATAGAATAGTCTGAAAATCTAGAAATAACCACTTTACAGTCGCAGGCAAAGAGAAAATCCCTAAGACGGCAGGGGGGGCATAATTCTTTTCCCACCTTGTGCCCTTAAACCACTAACAGCTTTTAACCCTTAAACACGGTATCTGTCTGAGGCCTAAGAACAGCCATGCATGGGCCCTTAAGCTTTTACGTGGCACCTAAGCACAACTACATGCATGTTGCAAATACCAAACATTATTAGACTGAATGAATAAATAAATAAATAAATAAATAAATCAATAAAATCATGCCTGGAACCTATGCATTATATCACACTGTAAATAAAAGGCTGTTGAATCTTCCAGGGATCCTTATAAAACTAAACAGTGAACCACCCTAATTATATGGCAGGGAGACAGTGTAGAATTTACAAGAAGCCCCAGATGGCAGTACAGTGGTACAATGAATCTCTGTGAAAATAATGACATCTCTGTGAAAATAACGAGGGATCTCTGGCAACTTTGGGACGAGGATTCTGTCCTTATTTTGAAAATGACAGGCTCAGACATAAAACTTATAAGGTTGTAACAGTACATAAATTTTCTTCCTTTCAGAATATCTCATCAAAAATGATTGCTTCAATCGTTGCACTGGTTGCTATGGCAGCTGCGGCATTTACGATGATGGCTTGTGTGGTGCCAACACGTGAGTAGGGAATTAATCATGTTCATGTTAGGAGGTTATAATTGACTCTTTAAATCCCTATACTGCACATATACAGGACTATAGCATTATATTTAGGAAACACTTGGATGGAAAGTGTTAATGAAGAATCATATGATCGGTCTGGTCTGTCAATTCTAAAAACCATTTTGATGATGTTAATTCTAAGTTCTATGATTTAAAAGTCATGTAAGGTAAATAAAGCTACATTACTATACCAACTTCCAGTTTTTCCATCACTTCCATTCCAATGTATTGATGATAATATCATTCTGTTTCATTTTAATAGAAATAGGGGAAAGAAACGCTGTGAAAAGAACAAACACCCATGGACACATTCAGGCATATTTATTTGGACGACTGGATCAAGCACAATAACAAACTCTTTGAACTGTGAGATGAACACATTGTGTGCTGCGTTCATTTTTCAAATACTACAAATTGAGGTCTCCTATAATAGAACTGAGAGGCATTTCTGAACCCAATGCTAGTGGCGTAGGAAAAGGGGGGGGGGCAGGGGGTCCTGCCCCCCCCCGCAATCATAAATGAGATGGGGCCTGAGTATGTCTGGGCCCACCCAACATTTGCCAAGAATTCATAGTATATTAGACAAGAAGCTAAAACCTTCATCTTAAATTTGTATTGGCATAGGGAAAATGGGGGCCTGGACCTCAAATCAGATCTAAAATTCACCAAAAACATCTTTCTATACAAATTCTACATAGCTATGTATAGCCATGATCACGCTCAAGCTGACGGTGGTCGCAGTGGGCCCCCAGTTGGGACCCCCCCCCCTATGAAGAATTTGCTTCCTAAGCCTCTGCAAGGCTTCACCAATGGCACAGCCGTGGCAGCATTACCAGTGGCAGGAGTTTTCTTTTGTTCTATTTGTTATTATTTACATCATAGATTGCATCGGGGTATCCTTTCTCTGTGCCAGTGCAATGCCAAATGAAAATAGACAAAAGTAGAACAAAGGATTTCAGGGAACCCAGCGTTTCGCTGCCACTGGTGTTGCATAGTTGACCTCGGCCAAAAGTACATTATCCGTAGCCAAAAGGTGCCATCGTGCTTGCTCATTGACAACGTCTGCATAATGGACTCTACACAGTAGCCCCATCCACTGCTACGGTACTATACTAAATAGTATTGACACAGTGTGGACGACAGCCAATGTTCTCAATAATCAAACCACTGCAGGAAAGACTTATCATAAGAGCATAAAGCAGGAAGAGCCAAACCATAGTGTTTGAGAAATGACCCCCAGGGGTAATATACTAATGATAGTATCAATTTAATAGACTAAAGGTAGTGATACATAGATAGAATGACCAAGTCTTTCATTGCTAAACATAAGTAAAATAATCGCTAGTCTATAAGGTATATTTCCATAATGAATCGCGACAGAGTTTTGGCTAGTAGGAGTCAGCTTTTGGTTACAGGGTACTTCTTCAGTAATATGGACCATTCATGCGTTAGCGGCCATTACGATCCCAAGGTGGATAGTGCATTATAATAATGGAATATAGCATAAATATGGCCGCACAAGGGTGGTATATTGACGAATATTGCACGAGGCCGTTAGGCCGAGTGCAATATCGTCAATATACCACCCGTGTGCGGCCATATTTATGCTATATTGCATTTATACCACCATTTCCTCCATATTGTATTAATTTCTTACCTGATATCCAAAGATTATAGCCATGAGAAGACATTTTGTAAAAGCAAGCGATACGGCCCGGGTCACCGCTCTGCGCGAAGCCATTGTTTTTGTTCCTTGTCGGGAGAGGTACCGCCGTGTTCACACTCACTTTTCGTATAGAATCCAACCATGACAAGTTTTCAAATTAAAACAAACATATCCTTAGACACTGTAGATCAGTACTCCATGCTTGATATGTCAGATATCTTCAAAATAAATAAGAATCCATTGATTTTCCAAACCGGTCCGAAATTTTCGGCGTCTTCCTCGTACGACGAGCAGTTGACCTATATCTACATCCGGGCCACTGACACACTTTCGTCGGACAAGAAGGCGGGTGGGAATGGCCGGACCGCGACTCGCATACGTTGGGAAAATCAATGGATTCTTATTTATATCGAAGAAAATGGAGAAAATTAGCACGCATTCCTCTTCTATGGATCAAAAACTTCTTGGGATTTCGATATTATAACATGTCATGGTTGGAATCAAGACGAAAAGTGAGTGTGAAAATGCCATACCTCTCCGGTCAAGGTCTTATTTTTTTTCGCATTGGATTTCTTCACCGTTCAGTGTGGCGCTATGGCTAAGGCCTTCGCCTACCACCACTGCGGCCGGGGTTCAATCCTTGTACGAGTTTGGACGATTTTTCACTTTGAAACAATGGCGACACTGAATCTGTATGTCTCCCAAATTTCCCAAAATATTCTAAGTCCAACTTGACCTCGAAAAAGTATATCCAAAAATCCCAAAAATGCACATGTGCGTATATGCTCTCATAATGCACTGGTAGGAGAGGGCATAACAGTAAGCCAGGTGGCCGAATAGTGGTATAATGTGTAATGTATCATGCTGACACTATGGGACTGATGCATTCCTGCATGATTGGCATGCTGCATAAGTTAGGTGCTAACTTAGTGCATCATGATGATCGAAGAGTTTATATGTAATGTACTCCTGGAGGGTCTTGCTTGAAAGATAGATGTGAACCAAAAAAGAAAAAGTGCATGTTTCCGTATTACTCAATGATTGTTTAGATAATTGTTTCGATGAAACATGCACTTTTTTTGCTGTAGTTTTTTGTTGCATATGAAAAGAGTTTTCCATGCATTCTACTATAATTTAATCTCAGAACTCTCTGAAACAATCTACAGAGGTTCTTCCTCGGTATCTTTTGGCAAGATCCACCAGGATTAGCAGCACTCAAATGTTTATAGTTGTGCATTGTAGTGCAGCTGGGAAGGGGGGGTATGAATCATCATGTCTGAAATAGGGAATATCAACATCAACGGTGTATGATGGTAGCTTGTTATTGGAACATTATCAGTAATGTAGATCACAAGTTATAGACTCAAACGTACATATATGTCAAGGCCAAAAAAAAGATATCCTGTGTTTCCAGTTACATAGCTCCAAGATATAGGGTCGGTAGGTCGGTTTTTTTTTTGATTTTGTATAGAAATGTATGGGCAGATATGTCAGATTCTTTGAAATTATAATATGATATGAAATACTTATGAGACAAGTGAAAAATTTGCAAAAGATATACATATGTAATGGTTCGTATTGACTTATATGTTGGGTGGCTCTTTGGCTCGCTTACCACTAGATGTACCAACACAACACGAGTAGTTCGGGTTGGGCAAAGCCCCAGAAACCCCTACCTCTCGGGTAGGACTTTATTTAATCTCTCTGATGACAAAGTATTAGCGTCTGGACTGGACCATGTCCAGTCCCCTTCTGCCGCTCGTCCGGCTCCTTAGTAGGAGCTGGACGCGAGGCATGGTGCTGCCCCCTCTTGTACCAACGAGGTATCGCAAAGCGACACCTAGCTAGCATAGAAGGAACAAGCACCACACGAACACGTCTCTCGGATGAACGGCACTAATATATATACAATGATGCCGGCCCCTACACCACCCCCACTAGACTTTACCTAGGGTTGTGTGTAATTAACAAGTAACTATTGTTGACTTTATACAGTGGTGTTATAAATAAATAGGTAAGTCTATATATACACAGTTCGTATTAAATATAGAACATTTAAGGGGCATTATAAGTTATATGTACACAATAAGGCATCATCGTATATAACCCGAAGTGTTTATAAATAATAACAAAAATAGGAAGTGGCCCCTTATGGACCATCGACCTATGGTGATAATGTTACACGTGTGTTATTATTAAACATGAGACGCGACGAAGAATATTCGATGTGTAGTAAGGTGATATTGATAAATTTTTACAATGTTTTTACCGACCCGAGGTGGGGTAAATAACCCGAAAAAAATTTTGACTTTTACTTACAAGAATATAATATACGATATAAAAATAGATTTATACAAAATATGAAATATAGGTGTCCTACCAGGGTAGCAGGATCACCCTTACAATATACCGGACTTCCGGCGAACCTGGAACGACTGGTTTCTGCAGCTCCACCCGGCGACATATGTGTGGTGGCAAACCACGTTGCTGTTATGATGTGCCCTGATGAAGATGGGAAGATGGAGACCCGGTTAGATGTTGTAGTCCTTTGGGTGTTCGGGTTAGCGTCCATCCTCGCTGCAGGTTACGATCCAGGTATCAGGAGTCCAGCGTAAGGAACAGTGCCTCTGGCATACTAAATGCATTTACCCTCGGGTACAAGGAGACACCAACAGATGGACGCTCAAAGATCTTCAGGATCTGTGTCCATCTTCTCAGCCGGCTCCACTGAGGCAGATGGAGCCGAGCTGCTACAGCTGCTCGTAGAGAGCGCCGCTGAAGCCTCGCTGGGAGTCTCGCTCCCCAAGCTCAAGGCCCTCATCACTGCGGACGGACTGTCCATTGCCTCGGATGCTGGTGCAGCAACCGTGGCAGTTGGGACAGCCCGGTTCCAAGTGGGGGGCGGGAGCAAGAGAGCTGCCGGAATCGGCGGAGCAGCCGGGACCGGTGGAGTGGCCAGGACCGGTGGAGTAGCCGGGGCTGGCGGGGCATCCGGGGGTATCTCTGGTACGAAGATGAGAGACGACGGTAAGCCGTCCCACTCCTCCAGATGTTTCCCGAATGCCAGGAAAAACTTGAGGTCAGCCTCCTTAAATCGATGGATATATCTGGAGTTTTCAGCTTCGTGAAACTCTTTAAGCTTTTCGGCTTCCTTCTGTTTCCGCCGGCAGGACTCGAGGGCCTCCTCGACCTTCTTCCTTTCCAGCTCCCTGATTTTCTCTTCCTCCCGCCTCTGGATCTCGTAGACCAGATTGACGGTGGCTTCAGTCATCACACGCCAGTAGTCAACAGACTTCTGGCGGTGCAATGCCTGCCATTCTGCCATCAGGTCATTCTGGATCTGAACCGTTCGGACATCGCGGTGGTCGACGAACGTATTCGGATCCTGAAGACCTGACAGGGTACCGGAGATTAGTTCCATTAGGGGTACCCGAGGACCTGTCGGTGGAACTATCACTGGTGGTGGCGCTGGGGCCTCCACTGAGACAGGCGGGGTGCCTGTTGGAGGAGCAGACGGGCCCTCTACCGTGATGCCTCCTCGGCCTCGGCCACCACCCGGAGAGCCTCGGGTGGACTCCAGCCCACCGCGGCCCCTACCACGAGCTTTGGCCCGGCCCAAGGGGGTAAGGACCTGCGACTCGGGTCCAGCCGGTCCCATTGAAGGGAACTTCGCCGCGTACTCACTGTACGTGGGGCGTTTGCCGGAGGATCCCTCTTCAGCCCACCAAGTAGAATACCCGGATGGGGGAGCGAACAGTTCGCCCCCATCATCCAGGCCGCCAGAGGCTTCGCCCGGGCGTTGTTCCGCGGGTGCAGGTGTGGGGGTGGCTAGAGTCGCCGATGCGGTCGCCTGGCTACCCGACCTGCGGGCCTGGTTGCCAGGCATCTCCAGAGCCGAGACCTGTTGTCCCGACTCGCGACGATCAGCTGGGTTGGCTGGTCTGGGCTGGTCCTTGCCACCCGAAGGGCTCACGGACCGGTCTGCTCGGGTCCTCTTGGAAGCAGTAGTCGTGACTGTGCCTCCGTTTGGACCTTTAGAGCGGGCTTTGGCCTTCTCTCGCTTGTCGTCTCCTCGCCACTTTTTCACCTTCAGGTGCACCTCGCTGGGCATCCCGAATTTTGTGGACGAGGAGTTCGTCTGGAAGTAAGTCAGCAAGTTGCCGCTCTTCCACGAGCAGAATCCGGTCTCGAATGCCTGCTCTTTCACTTCCTTGATACTCAGCGCGGACCAATTTGCAAGGAGCTCGCTGAAGCACTTGATGGCTCGTTTCCTGGTCTTCTCCAGGCCGATGCCATGGGCTTTCTGCAAATGCAGAGCCATGTCTCGGCGCCGGTGAGTGCTGAACGAGCCATCACAATGTTTACTCGGGCGGTCCCCGAGCACACACATCATCACAGGCTTGTGATGCATATGATACTCGACGATGTGTCGAGCGAAGCGGGGCTTCGTCTCGAACATCTTCTCACCCGTGAGAGACAGCTGGCAAGACTCAAACGGGCACCTTCGGCGGTTGCCGGTTGGTCCCCATTGGGTCATTGCCCACTGGACTTTCGTCCGGGCCTCGTAGCTGTAGATCGAGCCTAATTTGGACTTGAGCTGGTCAATCCAAATCAGGTAGAACTTGCCTACTGGCGTATCCGAGGGGCCGGACTTCATCCACTCCTCGTCATCGCTGTCACCGTCCTTATTGACGGCGCTCGGACACATATAATGGACTGTGTCGTAAGCACAGTCCGCGAAGCAGCGGGGAGTCCGTTCCTTGAACCCCTCGGCTGCATTCTTCCACATCCACTTCTGATTGTCGTCCTTGGGAACATCCGTGGTCATTTCTTCCCACGTTGTCACGGACTCCAAATCAGATTTGGCAGACTCGGGCAGCTCTGGATCGCTTTCGCTTTCCTCGCTGTCCGTGTATATGTCAGCTCCCCTACGGCTGGCTCGGCTGGAGGTGGTAGTACCAGTCGGAGCCTTGGTAGGGGACTTCGTCTTTGCACCCGACGTGCTGGCTGCAGAAGATGCAGTAACCGAGGTGGCTACCGTGGTGGTTGTAGTGGTGGGAGCGGGCGTCTTCGGTTTGCCCTTACCCCTCGGCTTGGTGGGGGGCGTGGGCTCTGCCGGAGACGCTTTCGCTCCATTCTTCTTCTTCCGGCGCACAACCTTAGTCGGTTGGGCCGGAACTTCGGGACTGGAATCCGACTCGCGTCGGCTCCTGTCCCCTGTCCGAGGGCTCCTCCTTCCGCTGACTGGGGAGTCAGAGTCGGAAGAGATCTCTGTTTTTCGTTGGGCCTGCTGCTTGCGATGGGCCCGGCGAGCTGCGGTGAGCTCCTTCTGCTGCTTGGCAAGCTCGATTCGCTTTGCCTCTACAGCAGCCTGCTGGCGCGAGATGTCCTCTTCCGAGATCTCGCCAGGTGCCTCTGGGATGTTGGCAGCTGGGTCGGTCTCGGTCGTGGACCTCTCGACGGCGATGCGGACATCTTCAGCCTCCAGATCGCTCTCAGTGAGAGGACCCTTGGGTGCAGGTTTACGGGTCAATCGCTTGACCCGGTCGGTTTCCACCGACGACAAGGTTACTGTGGAGTCTGTATCCATGTCGGATTCGGACTCCCTTAACTCCGTGGCCTTCTGGATGATGCCCGCAGAGATCAAGACGGCTCGAGCTAAATTCTCGTTAGTCGCCATATTCTCCGCCAACTTTAGGTAGTTGCGGAGCCAAGAAACTGGCATGTTGTCAGCCAGCTCGTCACTACACGAGTCCATTACCATAGTTTTAAGTTCATCTGGTATGGGCTCGGGCACGCCCTGCTCCACCGCCATGGGCCCGCATCCGAACATGGAGGCGTGCATAGGGATGTACGTACCCCAGGAGGTATACACGATACCTTCCTGGCGATCAACGTGTGCTAGACGTCTGATCTGAGTCCTGAATCCCGGAGGATACATTGGAATGTCCAGGACATCCACTTTGCTACCCGAAGCGTCTGTTGTAGACGGGCGCTCCGGGCGTGGCGGGGGTGGAGGTGGCATCCTCTCCCGGTCGGTTGCCTCGGCCATAGCCGTGAGCGTCCGGGCGGCCTCCTCTGTCGAAGAATCCATAGATTCCTCGACCCGAGACGGGACCTTCGGGTCCTCGTCTTGTTCCAACGGAATGTTGGCTGTTTGACGCGCAGCGTCAATCGTTCCCTGTGCCATGGCACCGGGTTCGACTTCCAAAATTAATTGGCAAGTTTTGTTGGACTCCTCCCGAAGGATTCGTCCAACAGAGAGGCTTTTGGGGGTTAGCTAGGCTAACACGACAGCTACAGGCTGTATAACCGCCGACAAATAACTAGAGCAAAAACGGGTGGCGTCTAACCACCACGAGTCCGCTCTAGTTATGACCAGTATGACGTCAGACCTCTCGTCTCGCGAGATCCCGCCATGGCTATCCGGTGACCTAGTTCCGCGCTTTCCCGCCACACCAGCAGCGCCACCTAGGGAACTAGATCCGAACCAACATTCGACTCGACATGTGAGACGCGGCCTACTACCCGAGTGCTATCGTCTGGAGCTTAGCGGTGTATACAACGCTTCAAAGCGAATGTACCGTTTAATCCGACCGCCACTCACGGGATACAGCCACCCGGGGAGGGCGCGTTCGACATCTCTGGCCGTGGAACGTATGTTGCCTGCCTATGGCGGACAACACGCAGCAGCTCGTTGTGTACTGAGTTAGGTTACAGCAGACCTCAACCGGGGGCTGCGTCTAACGCCTTCGGTTAGCATTTTATTTTTCCCGGCTTTACGTACGGCCTTTTCTGGATCTCGCTTAGTCAGAGCGGGACCCTTCCCATACGTAATGCCTTCACTCAGCGAGACTTTCTTCCATTTCTTACGATTAGGTCGTTTCCTGGCCTTCGTCTTCTTTTTTACTATAACCTCGTCTCCCGGCGTCTTTCTCGGCCGGCCTCTAGGGCGCTTCCTCGGTACTACCACGCTCGGTCCGCTAGGGACAGATACAGGTGGTTTGTAACCGAACTCCCTCTCCGCCTCTTCGCGCCCCTTCCAGGGCCGAAGTTTTCCGACATTTGTCTTCCATTTCCTACCCGTCAGGCAGTCCTCTATCATCACCGTGGACTCGGAGATGACGCGAACGATTTTAAATGGACCTTCCCAAGGCGTTACGAGCTTCAGCTTATCCAGCGGCTCGTAGTACCTTAGTACTTTGTCCCCAACATTAAAACGAATTCGTTTAGCATTGGTGTCATAGCCCACCTTCTGCCACTTCGCACTCTTCAGCAGTTCTTTCCGAACGGCCTCGTATGCCTGTTTTAACCGGTCCCTTAATGACTCTACAAACAGCACCGTGCAGGGCGCCTCCGGGTCTATTCCAACCACTCCATACACTAAGTCGGCGGGCATTATAATGTCCTCGCCGAACACTAGCATGTTTGGGGTGCAGTTAGTTGATGAATGGACAGTGTTGTTGTAGGCATGTACTACAAACTCGCACTGTTCATCCCAGTCATCCTGGTGGGTATTAACCAGGGGCTTTAGTACTTGTATGAGGGTTCTATTGAAGCGTTCTACCTGCCCATCCGACTGTGGTCGGTACGGGTTTGTTCGGGTCTTACAAATGGCTAGGTAATGGCACATTTCCTGCCAAAGTTCTGACTCGAACTCCCTTCCCTGGTCACTGTGCATCATAAGGGGAACACCCAAATGCAGCACCCAGCCTTTCACAAATGCCTCCGCGCATGTGGCGGCTTTGTGGTTGGGAAGGGGGAACACCCGAGTGTACTTAGTATAATAGTCAGTTACGACCATCATACAAGTATTGTCTCGCGGCGTCGTCTTAATCCCACTGATGATGTCTATCGCTATTCGAGCAAATCTGACACCAAACAATTCCTGTGATAAGGGTTGCTTACCCAGGCCGGGTCCCGGTTTGTTTTTACAACAATCCGGGCAAGTGGCGATCCACCGGAGCAGGTCGCCTCTCATACCGGGCCAGTAGTAACGCCTTTGTAGACGCTCTATCGACCTTCTCTTACCGAAATGGCCACTCGTTTGGTGGCCATGGCAATAATACATGATATCCCTCCTCATCGGGGCGGGTATCACTATTTGCAACAGCCTACCGTTGGTGGGAGTTGTCTTCCACCTACATAGTATGCCGTCTCGGATCTCTAGCTCGGCCCATTGAGCCAGCAACCGCCTCGCTTCCCTATCCTCCAGGGAAACTAGAGGCCTTGCCGGTTTAATGCCTGACCGTAGGTATTCCATTATGCGCGCAGTGGTGGGGTCTGACTGTTGAAACTTCTTGATGGTCTCCGGGGACCAATCGAGATAGCTGCATACAGCCTCCTCCCAGGGGATACGGGGGGTGGTATAATTAAATACCAACCCGGCTACCACAGCATTGTGGGCCCCGCAGTCTTCACATGTGGCATTTTGGCACCTTCGGATAGGCCGTCTTGACAAGGCATCCGCATTGATGTGTTTAGCACCGGGTCGGTGCTCTATTTGTTTATGCTCTAATCCGAATTCGGATAGGTGAGCTAACCAACGTCCAATCATCCCCTCGGCGTCCTTAAAGTTAAGGAGCCACCTAAGAGACAAATGGTCTGTTCTTAAAGTAAAGTCACTTCCCCAAAGGAAATGCTTAAACTTCTTCGTATACACCACCACAGCGAGGAGTTCTCGCTTGGTGGTACAATAATTTCGCTGTGTCTTGCTTAACGTGTTGCTAGCAAATGCTATTGGCACTTCGACTCCCTCTTGGACCTGAGAGAGAGCTGCCCCAATCGCATCATTGCTCGCATCGGTGTCTAAGATGAAATGTCCCTCGGGAGTGGGATATTTCAACACGGGTGTATTCCTAAATAAATCTTTTATTTTATTAAAAGACTCTTCTTGCTCGCTGGTCCATGGGAATGGGTCCCGTGCCCTACCCGGGGTCCAGTGAGCTAAGCACTGCATGGGGAAGCTGACACGAGAGTAATTCGGTATGAAATCACGATAATAGGAACAAAATCCTAAAAATGATCTCACCTCCTTAGCACTCGTGGGTCTTTCCCAATTTTCTACAGCTTCTAATTTTTCCGGATCCGCACTTACCCCGTTAGGAGTAATGATCCTTCCCAAGTATGTAATGGTTTTCTTAAACAAATTACATTTCTTGGGTTTAAGTTTAAGACCGTTTGATAGTATCCGGTCGAGGACTAATTGCAGATTCGCCAGGCATTCCTTGAATGACTTGCCGAACACGACCACATCATCCAAGTAAACCAGGCATTTCTTCCACAAAAGGTCACTCAGTAAGGATTCCATCATAGCCTCGAATGTAGCGGGGGCGTTACACAATCCGAAGGGTAGGACATTATACTCAAACAGCCCCATATGACTGGAGAATGCTGTCTTCTCCTTGTCTTTGGGGTGCATTGGTATTTGCCAATATCCGGACTGTAAATCCAAGGTACAGAACCATTGGTTCCCGCCCAAGCTATCTAAAGTCTCGTCTATCCTTGGTAAAGGATACGAGTTCTTCTTTGTTATACCGTTCAATTTCCGGTAGTCGACACAAAAGCGGATTGTACCGTCTTTCTTAGTAGTCATACAAACAGGGCTGGACCAGGGACTCGAGCTAGGCACGATTACCCCTAGGTCCAACTGTTTTTGTATTTGCTCTTCACAGATTAACTTCTTCTTAAGGGGAAGTCTACGATACGGGATTTTAAAAGGTTTCTCGCTGCCCACATCTATGGTGTGCAACACCTTATCGGATTTACCCACCGGACCTCCTTCCCTACCAAAAGCACCTTCGTACTTTTGTAGAAGTCTCGCTAGGCAATCCTTATCGTCCGTATTCTTTAAATCTGACTGATCAATCAGCTTTTGGAATTCTTCATCCATAGGATGCTGACTAACTGGGTTTAGTGGTTTGTTAAATTTAGCCTCGGCGACATGTTCTACCGAACTCATCCTTCCAACACTGTCGCCTCGCCTCAAATAAACCACTGAACCACTTCGGTTAGTTATGGGTAATACGGACCAAGCTGCATTAGCCACTAATGTATCCACTGAGTCTAACCCGATGCTTGACAAATACACCGTGTCGGGTTCGTAGACTCCAGTTTCATTCCTCTGAGCCATGGATCCGCCACAAAGGACATCGCAAGTGGTACCCGGTGGGATCTTCACCGTATGTACCACTGCTGCGACCGAAGACACCTGTCTCAATACGCATTGGACATGCAAGCCATACGGGCTCCGTATACCCATACTACCGTCCCTCGGGTCCAAGACGGCCCCGTATAAGCTTGCAAAATCCAATCCGAGGATTCCGTCATCACTAACCTCTGCTATAGTTGGCGAAAGAACAAACTCTTTGCCTCCTATATGGATAGGCATAAACGTCCTACCAAATGTACGCATACTGCTTCCGTCGGCCGTGCAAGCATTTACCCCCGTTTTGAGGTTCTCATGGCTGCCGGCCACCGAATCGAAGAATCTTTTGGACACACATGAATGACTAGCTCCAGTATCCACCAAGAATTCCCCCACCCGGCCTTCCACAGATATGGGTACATACCACCGTCTCCCCCCTAAAGGCGAGGGGTTACTGGTAAACTGGTGAAAGTCTCCCGAATCACCAAGATTCAATCCGAGTCCTCTCAGGAATTCCAGACACGGATGACTTGGGGGAAGGCGTGTCCCACACACTCGAATCAACTCTTTGATCCATCCTTCCTCTCCCCTAGTGCGGCCACTCGCCTCCATATGATTGCTCCTGCACATATCAACACTAGGGTCCCTGGCCCCGGCCGAGGTGCAGGGGTGCGCACCCTCAGCCACCCGGCCTCCAGGTGTAATTGACTCGAAATCTTCCACCGGGATACCCCCGGTAGCATTTTGGCATTCGTTCCCACTCGGGGCCATGTCAGATGCCGTTGACACAACCCCCACTAGTTTTCCACATCTGTGGAATCCCTAGCATTCTCCCTTTCTACGCCGTCGTCTTCGGCTTCATAGAAGGCAGCCATTACCGGCTTAGTAGCGGTACATTCAGATGAGTAGTGTCCCATGCGCTGGCACCTGAAACACTTAACCGTTCGGCGATCCACCCGGGGTCTTTGCCGATTGGCTTGGATGGCATCTGTAATTTTCTTACACATGTCTTCCAGAAGTTTGGTCATGTCCGGGGACTGAGTCTTCACTTTGTCAGTGCTTACAATGGACTTGACCGCCTTATCGACAGCCTTCGGGTCACTCTTGACCTCGGATGAAGGTCTAGAGTCCCTTTGTTTATTGAAAGATTTCCTGGGAATATACTTCCTACCTGAAGTATTCTTCCTTAATTGCATCGAACAGAAGGTGCCGTCTTCCTGTTCGATATCAATCAATTCGAAGTCGTCTGATGGAGTATCGACCTCCGACTGCTGGGTCACCGATGCCAGGGGTACCAAGCCGCTGGTATTAGGTATGTCCCCAGCTAACATAGCTCGCTTCTTCACGGCCATATCTATACCATTAAATATGCCGTGTAGTGTTATGCCCTCCTTCCAGGCATCCCTCGCTGCTAATTGTTCATCTCGGTCTCTTAGACCCTTGACGAATTGAGTGATCAAATCGTCCATGTACCAGTCCTGGTTTTCAGTACCGGGTCTGGCCTTACTTAGCAGGGCATGGAGTTCCATACCGTATGCTCTGAAAGCTTCATTCGGCTTCTGTGTGCGTTTCTTAAAACGGACCATCGGGTCTTCCTTGACCATATTGCATAACAGTCCACTAGCAGTTTCTACTAACTGCTCAAAACTCCCAACGAGGCCGTACCAGGTTCGCCATTGCTCTACAGCCATGCGACCCGGCCCGCCTTTCAGACATCTCACCAGATGTGGCTTGGCCTCATATGGGGTCCATCCATTACAGTTCATCACATCGATGAAATCTTCAAACCACTCTTTCCATGGTCGAGTACCGTCATATTCTTTAGGAATAACGGCTACCCTTCGGGCAGAATTGTGAGCATACATCAATCTAGTGCATTGCTGTTTGCTCCATTCAATCGCCTTGGTTTCATTCAAGGTCCGATTGCCCCCTATACCACCGAAGCTCGAATTGCCAGGTGGAGGCGGTGGTGGAGGTTGCGTATACGTCCACTGTGTACCACTGTGGTTCGTATAACTCGCACTACCCTGGTTGGGGCCGGTACCCGAGGTACCATTATAGCTTGTGGCACCCGAAGCAGCGCCCCCCCCTTGCGCGCCTTGGTATCCGCCGTCGGATGGCTGGTTTCCTGTTGACTGGCCGCCATCGTTTGATGGATTCGGTTGGGTGTTGTCATTACCAGCACCCAGCCCCGGGTCGTTACTAGGATCCACATTAATGTGGAACCCACTGGTCTCCGCACTACTGTCGGAAGCCTCTCTAGGGGTATAGTCCGGGTCCAGGTTGTGGACAATGGGCACCTCACTTATCCGGACTCTACTAGTTCGGCCATGCTTATCCTGGGTTCTGATGTAAACACCCCCTTGATCTACGTTCCGCGAAGCATTATCATTTACAAAAGGATTATACTGCGGATTCTTCGGTGTAGAACAGGAGACCGGGTCGCCCTGTTTCACGAACGTCGAGTTCGGGTTTGTGACCCTACTCGCCGGAGGGGCATGTGTTTGCTCTTGCTCCTGTAAATAACTCTCCATAGCGGACTTATTTATTGTGAGGGTAGCTACGTCTGTAGTCAGGTTTCGCTGTTCCTCCCTAAGCTGTGCGTTTTCTGCCAAGATTTCGGATCGAATCTTTTCATTTTCAGCCACAGCTCGGTTTCTTTCTTCTTGGGCGATCATTGCCTCTCGCTTAAAAGTATCCTTAAGTAGGCGGTACTTTTCACCCTTCTCTTTCTGAGACCTGTTATATTCAGTAGTCTCCTTCCTGATCTCGGCTTGTTCCGAGACCATCTTGGCTTCTGTCTCAGCCTTCCGGAGTTGAAGTTTCTTAAGCTTCTCCTCCATTGCGTGCAACTCAGTTTGTAATTTATTTACATCCCGAGCCTTAGCAACCTCCTCGGCTCTAGCCTTGTCGATTGCTCTAAGTTTATTGGCTTCCTCGATTTCCAACTCAGCCAGCCTCTTTTCTTTTTCCTGTGCGTCTCTTTCCTTCCGCTCCAACCGATGGGATACGGAGGATAGACGATATTTGAGGTCGGATTCTTTTAGAATCGCCTCCTGCTCAACGGATCGTAATTTTCCGATCCGGGACTTAGCTTCCTCCTCTATTTTGGATTGGGCTAACATGAATTGTTCATGTTGCTTCTTTGCCTGTAACTCTACCTGTTCCTTGGCTTTCAAATAGGCCTGAGTATTTTTATACCCGGGACCCATCCGACGTCCGTAGATAGACTTGCGACTGCCTCCAGGGTAAAACATGGAGTCAGACAAGCCTTCGTCTAGAGATCGGCCTAGGTGATGCCTTTCCGAGCTTTTCGGTCCGGTACCACTAGGCTTATCTTTTGATTTCGCGTCTGGGACTATTGCGTCCCTTTTGGTTTTACCATCGTCGCTGTCATGATCCGACGATGTCATTAGTGGGGCTACTTCGGTTCCACCACCTGGTGCTGAACCCTGGGGGGTTGCAGTACGCTGCATAGGGCTTTGTGCAATTGGTGTACCCAAGCCGCTAGCCGAGCCTGTTGGTACCATAGGACCTAGCTGGCGTCTGCTAGTTATAACTTGGGACCAATCGCTCAAGTCTAAAGTTGGGGGTCTTAACACACCCCTGAACAATCCGGTATCCGGTACTCCTGTCTGGGGTGTAGCCGGATACAATTTTACGATGCCATCTCTGGTGGCATTGTCCCTAAGGTCGGGTGTAGAAAAAATATTTCGTACACCCTCCTGATTAAACATTTGTTGTTGACCGGGTTTCCAGTCTAACAACAGATGCTGGGATGTGTAATCATCCTCTTCGAATCCCTCTAGCCCAGGGCTGGGGGGATCCGCTTCGGGTTTCCCGAGGCTTTCGGCCAATGTGGCCGCGCACCACCCCCGAACCGACTGGTCACGGCACCAGTGTAATGGTTCGTATTGACTTATATGTTGGGTGGCTCTTTGGCTCGCTTACCACTAGATGTACCAACACAACACGAGTAGTTCGGGTTGGGCAAAGCCCCAGAAACCCCTACCTCTCGGGTAGGACTTTATTTAATCTCTCTGATGACAAAGTATTAGCGTCTGGACTGGACCATGTCCAGTCCCCTTCTGCCGCTCGTCCGGCTCCTTAGTAGGAGCTGGACGCGAGGCATGGTGCTGCCCCCTCTTGTACCAACGAGGTATCGCAAAGCGACACCTAGCTAGCATAGAAGGAACAAGCACCACACGAACACGTCTCTCGGATGAACGGCACTAATATATATACAATGATGCCGGCCCCTACACATATCTAAGCCCTCAACTGTACACACAGAGATGATCTTCATGAAAAATGGATAAAAAAAATCACGAAAAGTACGAAAAAATTATTGAAAAATTACCAGAATAAAAAAAAGGTTTTTTTACCCTCTTTTGCTAGGGTCGGTCGGGTAACTGGAAACAAACCCTTTTTTTTGTTTTAGGCCCAAGCATCAAATAGGTGTTACACTTTTTTTTAATTTCAAACTAAAATCATTAATATGACGTCCATACTATGAACCCCAATTGTATATTTCAAGTAAATAGGTGAAACTGGAACCTCCCTGACTAGAAAACACGATATGGACCAGAACACACAACTAAATTATTGTGCACAAGACACATGAGAAAACAGTTTTTTTGCATCATTTCTTCCTTTCGAAGTGGCTAGTATATTATTTTCGAGATTTTCGTATAATTTGTATGTAAACCCTAGCCACCCGTAAGACCCCTCTCAAGAATAAGCCTCTGAGAGGAAAGAGGGATAGAGATGGGCCGTGTCCCCCTTCCCAATGGGCACAAACGTGATATCAACGTTATATCAATGTTGGTTATTCTTCATCAATGTTATTTCAACGTGAATTCAATGTTCTGTGCCCACTAAGTTCATAAGGTGTTCAATGGACAATATGCTCCGGTGTACCATACATTTATTTCATGGTGGATACGACAGCCTCATAGGTTTAACCAAGGAGCTCTGTATCATATGGGGCCATGATATACGGCATCTCTGTATTCCATGAGCAGGTCATGTGACTTTCTAATGATAAAAACAAGCTTATCTCAGCAGATTTCCTTGTTTTAGGATAATAAAACCCTGAAATAAATGGTGTGCGTGACCCTCATGTAGTTACCATGTTTTTCTTGTTGTTGTTTTTTTTCTGTTTTTTTTTTTATTCATGGATCATATGAGATTGTCATACTATATGATGAATAGCTTATTCATTTCAATGGGGAGGCATATAATATTGTTTTTTTAAGTAAACTAACAGGTGTTGTACAACTAGGCTGCCACACCTATAAGAAACTTTGACAAAAAAAACATAACATGATACACTTATATATTGTGTTTTGCTGTTTTACAAAATGTCAACATAGAAAGTCATGTTCCATGTTAAACATTTAGTATCCTGATGTACCGTCAATGAATAAATGGTTTGTTACATCTTAGTCTGTTGGTGTATTGAATTTATTTAAAACTTTGAATTAAATTTAATCTACATACACAACTTATCCAAAAGGGCCGATGATAGCATTTTCCTTAAATCGCTGAAAGAGAAATATAATCTATAGTTACTTTTAATGACTTGTAAGGTACTAACACAGGCTGTGTGTCAATGCCAGAGATTTTCAGTTGATATTAGTATTAAGGATGAATAAAGAAAAGGAAAAGGGAAAAAAAATATATATCTAGGTGCTGAGCTCGAACAAAACCCTGAATTTGGTGATATGTCAAAGCAGGTAAGGCCAGTTGCTTCCCGTATAGAATAGGTAAGGACTAATCTAAAACCAGATTTTAGGTTGTAGCTAAAGTGATCCCTCAGGGGTTTGAGGCCTGTAATGTATGACCGTTGATGGTTTGGAAAGGATCACGAATACAAGGATATCCGGTTTCAAAAGGCAACAAGTCTTTATTCAGTATCCTAAGTTACATGGAGCTAAAATAGATTCCGTATGGTAAAGGGATGGTTTGGAAAGCTCGGATTTACGACTACCAGGTAAGGCTTCGGAGTCAGTAAAGTTCAGATGGTATTCCTAGGGAATCCGGTAGGATTCTCCTCGTCCTAGGTTCCGACCCGACTATTATATAGCCACAGGGGTTGGGTGGCGACCTCTCATGTTTAACCCACGCAGCCCGGAGGGTGGTGCTGCCACCGCCCGCCAGGCGTACCAGGCTCTCAACCCGAAAGGCCGCTCCGCTCGGAACCTAGGCAACCCGTAAGCCATAAACACTACTACTAAACCGTGCCCCTACACTACCCCCACCAAGACTATAACAAGGTGTTACATAATGGGTAGAAACTAAGTTATAGTATTTACAACAACAATATAATATAAAGGGCGCACGGCTGGCTTACAGGTTGTCTGACTCTACATTAAAGTATAAACATGGAAATATGATGAGTATTGATATGGTTATATAAACACGTTTACACCATAGTATGTACGTTAATAGTGTAATAAATACATCTAATCAGATGTTTGTTTCAGTGTTATAATTTACACAGTACATATAGAGTTTAAGGTGTTAATCATCATAGTTTATACAGTAAGAAATGGAAGACTTAATACAGCTGCTTCCGTATATCCTTAGGACTGCCAGTATTTTCTGTCAGTGCACAACCAAAACGTATTAATGTGGGTAGTAAAAGTGGGGGTCCAAAATACCAGTACTTTCTGTCAGTGGACAACCAAAACATATTAATGTGGGTAGTAAAAGTGGGGGTCCAAAATACCAGTACTTTCTGTCAGTGGACAACCAAAACGTATTATGTGTAATGGATTTTTCAATTTTTGTAGAACCATACAGTAATAATGTGTATTCAGTTGAGGGATTTCTCTCTATTTTTAATGTAATTTTCCCAGCCTAATACACATTGACCTCAGCTGGAAGTTCCAGTGATAGGGACAAAACACATCTAAACGTTTTGGGAAGTCTACTTGAACTGAACAATCATCTAAAGTAAAATGTTTTGAAACGTTTTGGCATAAGGCATTCAGCTGTAGTCTACAAATGCCAAAATGTATTCAGGTGTAATGAAATAGTAGTGGCTTCAAAGTAAAGCGTTTTGACATGTTTTGACAGAAGGTATTCAGCTATAGTCTCCAAATGCCAAGACGTACTCAGGTGTAATGAAATGGTAGTGGCTTCAAAGTAAAACGTTTTGGCAGAAGGCATTCAGCTATAGTCTCCAAATGCCAAAACTTACTCAGACGTAATGAAATGATAGTGGCTTCAAAGTAAAATGTTTTGGAACGTTTTGGCAGAAGGTATTCAGCTATAGTCTCCAAATGGACATGTAGGTATCGTGTCATGACCCTACATGAGCTAATGGACATGTAGGTATCGTGTCATGACTCTACATGAGCTAATGGACATGTAGGTATTGTGTCATGACTCTACATGAGCTAATGGACATGTACAGGCAGAAATGGGCAAAGTTCCATAGGTACATGATAAGATAATGTGGCTTTGGCTGGAATATGGCATGTATGTACATGATAATGTACAGATCTACATGATGGATACAATCATTTAGTTAAACATATGATAGCATATTCCCACGTAAGATAGGGTCATGTAGGTATGAGATAAATAGCTACAGGCGTGCATCAATAAATGTCATATTTCCTCTAATGTCATGTAGGTATATGATAACATAGCCACAGGTAGGATAGGACCATGTATGTACAAGATAACGTAGCTACAGGTAGGATAGGGTAATGTAGGTACATGGTAACATAGCTACAGGTAGGATAGGGTCATTCAGGTATATGGTAATCTAGCTACATGTATGTAGGATAGGGTCATGTAGGTATATGATAACATCACTACATGTATGTAGGATATGGCAATGTAGGTACATGGTAACATAGCTACATGTAGGATAGGACCATGAAAGTACATGATAACGTAGCTATAGGTAAGATAGGACTATGTATGTACATGATAATGTAGAGCTCTACATGTAGGATATGGCCATGTAGGTACAAGGTAACATAACTACATGTAGGATAGGACCATGAAGGTACATGATAACATAGCTACAGGTAAGATAGGACCATGTAGGTACATGATAATGTAGCTACAGGTAGGATAGGACCATTTAGGTACATGATAATGTAGCTATAGGCTAGGACCATGTAGGTATATGATAATGTAGCTGCAGGTAGGATAGGACCATGTAGGTGTATGATAACGTAGCTACAAGTGGGTATATGATAACAAAGATAGGGATCTAAGGAAAATGGATAGGGCAATGTGGGTACAAAGCAACAGTGGTACATTGTAACATATCTTCAAGTGTGTAGGTGTCATGTATGATACATATATAGTATATCTACAGATGTGTAGGTGTGTAGGTGTCATGTATGATACATAAATTATATCTACAGGTGTGTAGGTGTCATGTACAATACATATAATATATCTACAGGTGTGTATGTGTCATGTACAATACAAAGATTATATCTACAGGTGTGTAGGGGCCATGTATGATACATATAATATGTGATGCATCATGACCAAATCAGGCCCATCTTGCCCCTCATATACCAGAGATAACAAGGTCAAAAGGTGGAAAATGCTAATACTACTCATTTTGAGCTTTTTGGATGTCTGCTTTCATTATGTTCACTTTTATTTGCCTAAAGGATAAATGTGAAAAATCAGTAGAAATGATGAAAATTGCACAATTTGATAATTGTCGCTAATTTATGGCTTGCAATTTTTTGCCGGTATATTTACAATATAATTGCAATGTCTTGCAATAAAAATAAATAAAAATAAAGAAAGGAACAGATATTAATATATACATGTAGCTTTACATTTTCTCTTTAAATTGATACCAGCATGACTTGGCTTGTAGGTAGAACATACAGTATAGACCCTGATACAAATGTGCCTTCTTCTTTTCTGTATGAGTATACAGTGATAAAAAGGGATATATTTGAAGCTTAATTCCTCGGAACGAATGCTGGCAACCTAATAATTTTGAAAATTCACCAGAAATTGATAAATGTGACATGTACTGGGAATAGGGTCCTTAATGCACCCTGCACTAAGGACCCTTTTCACAGATCCTGTCACAAATAAAGATATTTTGATGATATAAAAAGTATTCTGCAGCTCTTGATTTACTCTATGTGAACAGAGTATAGCCCTGAAATCCATTTTCCCAACATGTGCCTGGAGGATGTTTCACCACATAGCTATAGATATATACACATATGGCCATAAGATACGGCCCTTATGTGGAAAAAGAAAATATTATTTAAAAAAGTGTTTCAGATAGGTGGCCGTGTCCTGTCCGTATGTTATATGAAATCTTGAATACCACATACAGATTTTTTTTCTGTATTAAAGATAAACATGTACAAATACCAGTCTACATTCCAGGACACCCCATGGGAAATCCCTTAATGACGTCATACATGTGGGGTCACGTGACATATGTGGAGGTTATAAAAAAAAAGTGCCATAATTATGTTAGTAAAAAGATATGGGGAGTAGATAAGGGGGGAGGTGTGATACCTGGGGGGGGGGCTAAAAGAGCAGTGCTCAGCACCAAACCGAGCAACATTTTAAGGGGTAGGGAGGGGACACATGCTCCCTAGTTTTGCTACTAAAAATCAAAATCCCTAAATGGTTTTTTTTTATATTTTTTGGAGAGTCAATAATTGGCCAGGGAATGATGTGGAGAGCTCCGTAGGGACATACGCAGAGCAGGGAATGACATGGAGATGACACACAGGGACATTCCCTGATCAGGGAATGACATGGAGATGATGCACAGGGACATGCCCTGGTCAGGGAATGACATGGAGATGACATACAGAGACTTACAGAGTCCAGGAAATGACATGTTTGGAGGGGGGGGTCAACAGCCTCCACCCCTGCCTCCCCCAAATGCTGACATACGGACACCCACATACCATATTTCCCCCCATATATAACATACAGGGTACCCCTTTACCCCTCCGCATTGAGAAGGATATATATGGCATGTATGTGGGATTTTCTATTTCCGCATCTTAAACAGAAACAGGTAAAATTCCGCATCCACATGTGGAGGGCCGCATCCATGATTCTAGGATGCGGAAATTTGAACAGAAACAGGTAAAGGGCCGTATATGACATATGGGGGCCATATGTGACATATGGGGGCCGTATGTTATGTGGTGAAACACCCTTTTTTTTCTGTATTAAAGATAAACATGAACAAATACCAGTCTACATTCCAGGACACCCCATGGGAAATCCCTTAATGACGTCATACATGTGGGGTCACGTGACATATGTGGAGGTTATAAAAAAAAAGTGCCATAATTATGTTAGTAAAAAGATACGGGGAGTAGATAAGGGGGGAGGTGTGATACCTGGGGGGGGGCTAAAAGAGCAGTGCTCAGCACCAAACCGAGCAACATTTTAAGGGGTAGGGAGGGGACACATGCTCCCTAGTTTTGCTACTAAAAATCAAAATCCCTAAATGTTTTTTTTTTATATTTTTTGGAGAGTCAATAATTGGCCAGGGAATGATGTGGAGAGCTCCGTAGGGACATACGCAGAGCAGGGAATGACATGGAGATGACACACAGGGACATTCCCTGATCAGGGAATGACATGGAGATGATGCACAGGGACATGCCCTGGTCAGGGAATGACATGGAGATGACATACAGAGACTTACAGAGTCCAGGAAATGACATGTTTGGAGGGGGGGGTCAACAGCCTCCACCCCTGCCTCCCCCAAATGCTGACATACGGACACCCACATACCATATTTCCCCCCATATATAACATACAGGGTACCCCTTTACCCCTCCGCATTGAGAAGGATATATATGGCATGTATGTGGGATTTTCTATTTCCGCATCTTAAACAGAAACAGGTAAAATTCCGCATCCACATGTGGAGGGCCGCATCCATGATTCTAGGATGCGGAAATTTGAACAGAAACAGGTAAAGGGCCGTATATGACATATGGGGGCCATATGTGACATATGGGGGCCGTATGTTATGTGGTGAAACACCCTCCTGATTAGGTAAGGATGCATCACATATATCTACAGGTGTGTAGGTGTTATGTATGATACATATAGTATATCTACAGATGTGTAGGTGTCATGTAAGATACATATAATATATCTACAGGTGTGTAGGTGTCATGTATGATACCTAGATTATATCTACAGATGTGTAGGTGTCATGTATGATATATATATAATATATCTACAGGTGTGTAGGTGTCATGTATGATACCTAGATTATATCTACAGATGTGTAGGTGTCATGTATGATATATATATATATATATATATATATATATATATATATATATATATATATATAATATATCTACAGGTGTTTAGGTGCCATGTATGATACACACAGTATAACTACATGTGTGTAGGTGTCATGTACGATACATATAATATATCTACAGATGTGTAGGTGTCATGTAAAATACATTTAATATATCCACAGATGTGTAGGTCTCATGTGTGATACATGTAGTATATCTACAGGTGTGTAGGTGTCATGTGTGATACATGTAGTATATCTACAGGTGTGTAGGTGTCATGTATGATACATATGGTATATCTACAGATGTGTAGGTTTCATGTACAATACATATAATATATCTACAGATGTGTAGGTGTCATGTATGATACATATAATATATCTACAGATGTTTAGGTGTCATGTACGATACATATGATATATTTACAGATGTGTAGGTGTCATGTATGGTACATAGATTATATCTACAGGTGTGTAGGTGTCATGTATGATACATGTAGTATATCTGCAGGTGTGTAGGTGTCATATACAATACATATAGTATATCTACAGGTATGTATGTGTGATGTAAGGGTTATCACACTGGTCGGTGTGATACAGAGGTTCTTGGTTAAACCTATGGGGCTGCCATATTCAACTTGAGATAAATACCAGTAAACATCAGTTTGTGGTACATACTACCAGTAAATGTCATATTGTGATATATGGTACCAGTGCACACCATATTGTGGTATATGGTCCCAGTACACATTATATTGTGATATATGGTGCCAGAACATGTCATATGATGATACAGGGTACCAGTACATGTTATATTGTGTTATATGGTCCTAGTACATGTTATAGTGTGACATATGGTATGAGTACAGGTGATATTGTATGTCACATTATGATAGATATTACCAATACATGCCATATTGTGGTATATGGTGCCAGTACACATCATTTTGTGATATATGCAGTGAATAGTGAGTAATAGATGTTTAATGACCTCTCGGCACATAAGGTCATATACATGGCATGAGTTATATGGTAACAGTACACAGTAGTAGTAGTATATGGTACAGTTAAATGTCATATGGGCATACATGGTCCCCATATGACATGTACTAAACTTATAACTCACCAAAGTGAAGGTGTGACATGGTAGTTTTGCAGCAATGATATCTTCTTCTTTGGTGTCTACAGGTGATATTTCACCTAAGTTTCACCTCAACTGGATTATCAAGTACAATCATAGTGAGAGAAAAAACATCCCCAGTAAATTCTGACTGTAAAGTGTGGGACTGGATTATCATAGACTGGATTGTATTGACCTGACTGTACCAGTACATGTCATTTTGTGATCCATGATACTAATACATTAAATATATAATGGCTGCGGTAGAAAGCCTCAGGTCATTACATTCTAAAACGTTTTACAATGATGGGAACCCTATTTCATCACACATTAATACATTATGGCTGCTGTAGAAAGCCTCAGGCCAAAACGTTCTAAAATGTTTTACAATGATGGGAACTCCATTTCTTTACACATCAACAGGTTCTGTAAAACCCCAAAAATGATCCTGGGTGAAAAATGACCCAGGGTGAAAAATGACCCTGCTCTGTCTGCTATGGAAAAAGCAATTTTAATTTATCTGTCCATCATAAAACCATCATATATGAAAAGAGGAGGATTGATAATGGTAGTCTAGAATACCAAACTACTTTTTAGCCATCTTATTTTGCATTCTGTTTTAATTATTGCAGTGGGTATGAGGGAAAATAACTCTCTGGGCTCACAATAATGCAAATGATAAGTTTGTATCACATTTGAGATTGATCAATCATTCATCACTGGAAAGACCAATATGTATCCTAGTTAAATCTAAAATAACTTTTGGATATGAACTATAGCAGTTGAGAAAACACAATTTGAAACTTAATCTGCTGCCCATTCATAACTGAAAGTCAGTATAGGGGAGAGGCCACTTATCTAGGTCAACTGATAAGGCAGAGAGAGGGGGAAGGGGAGGGGTGGGGGACAGGGCCATAAATGACTCTGGGTCAAAAATGACCCAGGGTCAAAAATGACTCTGGGGTGAAAATTCTTCAAGTAGGGTAAGTGGGGGGATGGTGGGGGGCAGGGTCAAAAATGACTCCGGGTCAAAAATCACCCAGGGTCATTTCTATACTTTAGCTTAGACCTGATCAATACATTATGGCTGCTGTAGAAAGCCTCAGGCCAAAACGTTCTAAAACATTTTACAATTATGGGAACTCCATTTTGTTACACATTAAAACATTTTGAGTTTTCTCACAATATTTCAAGTATTACTCCATCTAATGAAGACCTCATTGACAAACCTGATCAAAGGCATCACCACATTACCTGGCCATGAATATGACATGATTTTTCATTTTTGAAATAATTCGCCAATTACCCTATTTCAAGACTAATTAATGAGTGCATGTACATGATTGATAGAGATATTTTTTTGATAACATAAAGAGAAAATAGGTTACATCTTAGATATAAAAGTGTTTTGTTCTTAAGTTATCCCCTTTGACAGGTACACTATGTTAAAATCCATTAAATAAGCAAAAAGTACCTGGCATTTGGGGCTCCCTAGCCTCCAGATTACTGGCATTTTGAGGGGCCCTTTTCACTACCCACATCAATACGTTTTGGAGGGCCACTGACAAAAAGTACTGGTATTTTGGAGGCCCACTTTTTCTACCCACATCAATACGTTTTGGAGGCCCACTGACATAAAGTACTGGTAATTCTGAGGCCGACTTTTACTTCCCACCTCAGTACGCTATGGTTGTGCTAAGGATAAACCATATTAACCTGGAGTATTTATTTGACTATCCGAACTAGATTAATAAGTTGATACCATATTCTTAGGGTTAAACCCATACGGAATGGTATAAATAACATATGTAACCCTTAGGTTCGGAATGGAAGGGATTTTAGCTATGAACCTGATATTTATAATACAGATTCTAATTAGGATACATGTATTATACGAATAACCTAGGATACCTTGGTAAGTATGATATGTGAATAGTATTAATAACATTTTAAATAGTTTTATACATTTATAGCACCGGAAAAACACATATACAACCTTGAACACGTAGTGGTGATAACGATCTGGTCTTAACAATTGCCAGATATATGTAGTTTAATTAAATAGTAACCTACCAGTGTAGCAGGAAACTGTACAAACATATAGAATTAAGTAATAACGTAGTTTTCATATCACCCTTGGAGTTTTCCGTATGCATGGCCGTCCCATCATCTCGATATAGTTGTGTAACGGTACTAGCTCAGGGCCTCTCGGGACCTTTCAGAGTCTGAGTACAGGATCATCCATCTCCTAGGTTCTGGAATGTCCATTCCGGTCATATTGAACTGCTTATAAGTGGGCCCTA
This sequence comes from Acholoe squamosa, assembly GCA_949317995.1. Classification (NCBI taxonomy): domain Eukaryota; kingdom Metazoa; phylum Annelida; class Polychaeta; order Phyllodocida; family Polynoidae; genus Acholoe; species Acholoe squamosa. The sequence goes on from OX439041.1 coordinate 72,129,494, forward strand.
CGTATCGTAATCGTCTGCTGCCAGTCCTCGTATCCATTCCAGGTGTCAGCACTCATCATACCATTCAGATTCGTGTTAAACGTATTAAAAATAAAATTCTACAGATTAATCTTATCCAACTTATTTGCTTCCGGAATCTTTGGGTTGTTCTGGTTCCAACCCATACAGAGCAATCTGTTCATCGATCATAGCTTTGGCCTTACGGCGAGTGCCATCCCAATCCGACAGTCTCTTTCCGAAGGCTTCAAAAAATTTCTGATTGAGGAAGTCCACCTCACTCCTGGCCTTAGCTACCTCAACAGTCCAGAATTCGGCTGCTTTCTTCTGACGTGCCTCCTGGGCTTCCAATACTTTCATTTTCTCCTTATGTTCTACGTCTCGTTCTGATTCGATCCGACTTATTTCCAGAGATTGGACTGATTCAGTCAGATACATCACAGAACCTACAACATTTTGCAGGTATTCTACGGACATAGCATGATGGCGTTTCTGCCAGTCAATCATGCAGCTCTTTTGAATCTGAAAGCTTTCCGGAGAGATGTTCACAATGTCATAGTTGACTGGGTCCTGAATATACGAACTCCGCGCAGGCAGTGGTTCGCGTTCGGAATGGTCTGAGGATCCAGAGTGTTTCCGACGTCTGGGGTTCTCAGACAGGCTTCCAGATGCTACAGAGGAGGTTGTCACATCTCCCTGGGGGGTGGAGATTGTGACTCCCCTGCCATTTCCGACGGGTGGTGGGGCTGGCTTAGCCCAGTTTCCGACAGTATGGTTTCCAGATGATGCAGACCTGGGTGTTCCCCTTCCGATACCAGTGGACCGTTCCCTACCCCGTTGGTTAAGGGTCTGGCTCTCAGGTCCGGATGGTCCCATTTCCGGAAAGTCCTTATCTTTGTCCTTATTCACATCGAACACAGGTGGGGCAGCGCCTCTCAATGAAGACAGAGGAGACGATGCTTCCAGACTGCGATCCCTACGGTCAGGTGCCGGGCGTTGGATCCCACGGAATGAGATCTTACCCGGCTGTGGCTTCAAACGTTTTGCGGATGTGGCCTTACTGGAGTCCCGATAGGCGCTGTCGCCCCGGTACTCCCTCATTTCTCCGAACTGTTCGTTGGTAATCCTTAACCTTCCCGGAGTGTAATTCAGCTGAAACACCGCCTCCAGTTTGGAGTTGACGTGCGTTTCAACTTCGCACAATCTACTGACTTTGGAATTCAGACTCCGGAAGTTGGTTTTCTTCCAGGAGTCCCACTTATCAATCAGAAGTTTGTGCAGATCTAAGGCTGCCTTCAGAGCTGATTTCACACCGATCTGGTGTTCATCCTTCAGATGTCGGACTAGCTCGCTCTTTCGGAATGTGGTTAGTCCCATGCAGATGGCGCTATTCCTACCTTTATTCATATAACACATATACACCGGGTGATGGTGCATATGTTTCTCAACAATGTGACGGATGAATCTCATATGGGAGCTGAACTTTTCGGGTTCATCGCTTCCCCTAGCACAGATAATAAACGGACAGGTGGTGTTGGTATCCTTATCCCAACTATCGATGGCCCACTTGATCTTACAGTAGGCATCGAAATCGTAATACTCCTTATTCCGGTTGTCGATAGTCTGTTCGGCCCAGTTCACATAAAAATAGTTCGGATTCCAGTCCTGACGAGTGTACCTCATCCATTCTTCATCATCCTGCTCCCCATCCATGTTAATGAACGGAGGGCAGCTATAATAACGAGTGTTTCGCTTACACTCCTCCAGAGATTTGGGAATCATGTGCATGAATTCACTGCTGACATTGTTCCAGATCTTCTTCTCAACGAGGGTGGGCGCTTCCTCATCATCATACAGCTCGGGATGGTCTATGTCCGTAGACCAATCCCACGTATCCGACTCTGTGGTATCCCGTGAGCCGGAAGCAACAGGTTTCGGAACGACAGCAGTCTTCGGAATAGCGCCAGTTGGCTTTGGACTTGTGGCTGCCGCAACCCGAGTTGCCTCGTTTCCGGCTTCTTCCTCCTCCGCCTTCTTATCCATCTTTTCCTTCTTCTTAAGCTTCTCCCTCTCCTCTTTCTCCTTTTTCTTAATTAGGGCTTTCGCCTTCTTTCTTAGACTCTGCTTCCAACCCTCTTTTTCCTTAACAGTACCCTTCGTACTTACTCGGGCCTGCATCCGGGCTTTGGTCTCTTCTACTGATACACTTAGCCCGGTACTTATTTCAGATAACTGTTCTCTTTGTTTTCTTAACACTTCTTCCTGTTGCTCTAACTTCTCCTCAGCTTCTGACTGCATTCTTACGACTTCTTTCTCAATCCGGCTGTCTTCAGCTCGCAGCTCGGTTTCAGAAAGTGTTTCAGATGAGACGGAGGATTTCCTGTGGGTAGGCTTAGCAGCAGCCCCTCCCACAGCTTCACCTCCATCGTCGACATCCATATGGTAGATCCTGAATCAATCTTAACAGGGCTCGGTGGGTTTCGTGATGGCTGCATTCCGTACCAGAACAGGGATGCATGCTCCTCAACAGTGGCTTCCGGGTGTTCCCGGCTCCACTTGTCCTTAATGTATGCCACTGTACGGTAGAACTCTTGGTTCACACTCATACCGGTAGCAAAATCCATATAGTTTAGTAACCATATGTCCGGAATCGATAGATCTTCAGGGATTGCTTTCTTAATCAAGTTCCTCCACATCTCAGGAATCTTTTCCGGTTTTGATGTTTTTGGATTCCAGATATAATCCTTCTCGAGGAAGATCGTATCGCCATTCGGCCACGCAATGCTTCCCAACGAATAGTCAATCTTACCATGATTTTCCGGGGGGTCCATCATGGCTTCGGTTGATTCTGAATGTACGGATTTTGCTGGGGAGGGGGGTGGAGGCATCTCTGCAGTTCCCACTCCACTAGTGTTCAGATCCAGACATACCAGCGTGTTTGCTGCTTCCCTATCCTCCAGAGTCGCCTCCTCTTCGGGATGAATCGGACTCATTCCCGAGCAGTCCTCCATATCCACCTCCATACTCGATTCAGACAGCATCTTTTCCGCAATTTAGACAGAGTCCAGATGCACCAGCTGAGCCCAGCAGTACTTTGACGTACTCCTTGACCTTAAAATCTTAGTTAGTGTTCGTATTTATCAGAGTATTGCGCTTACAGCAGGGAAAAGCTACCGAGCAAAATCAAGCACGTCAAGTTTCCTCGGCGTAGACGCTTGATTAAACAAGATGGCGTCAACTCGCGCGAGAAACCCCAAACCCAGGGTCAAGGGTCGTGCCCTCGTTCTGGGTAATTAGGTCACGTGGTGCCACGTGCTGTCCACGCATCCGTAAACAAAATGGTCTGTCAGAGTTCGTATTGTCTTCCCGGCTCGATATCATCTGGAGTACACATGGAGAATACGTATAGCATTATGCTGATACGTCGGATTAATCCGTCCACTACCCACTGGAACCTCGAGGAGCCGACAACAGAGCAGGTTAGAGCGGTTTCATTACAAACTGACGAGCATCCCGAAGGTGCTGTCAACATAGTTGACACCACTCTCTGTCATAACGAGTAACAACACAAACATTTAAGGGTGTAAACATACACAAAAACAGGACTATACATCGTTGTGTTTCAGGATTCAATACTTATTAGAATCTATTGTCGGGCTCATTTAGGTAACACCACTTCTCTGAGCAATCCTAGCACTACGGCGAACGCCCTCCTTAATAGTTCTATTTTTAGCATTGGGGGACTCCGCTCCAATCCTGAGATCCAATCTAGCCTTTGGGTTCCCGGTCCGCTTTGCCTTCCCTTCTCCTGCCGAGACTTTTTTATTCTTAGCATCATTCTCATTCGATTCAGTTACATTCTTCTTACGTTTTCTTCGCTTTCGGGTGCCGAGCATCGGCATCCTTTTTGGTTTCTTCTTATTTCTCTTTACTTCCTTTACAGGTTTTTCCGTATCTTCATTCCGATCCTCTACACCAGGAGATTCGCTTAGTTCAGGTAAGTCAATAACCTCTGGTAATTCCATAACGTTCGGGCCTATCCCGTACATTTCTTCAGCTAACTCCCTGCCTCTGTACGGCCTTAATACTTCAACATGACACCTTCGTACGTTCCCGTACGGATCTCTTATAAAGCAGGTGGTTTCCGAAATTATCTGAGTTATGACATGTGGGCCATCCCAGCTAGACACTACTTTCAATCTATCAAGGGGTTTATAGAATCTAAGGACCCTATCTCCCACCCTGAAAAATGAAGGTTTCAGTCCAGTATCATAGCCCACTTTCTGCCATTTTGCTGATTTCTCTAACTGATTCCGAACTAGTTCATAAGCGTTCTTAAAGTTATCCCGTAAGGATTCTACAAACATAATCGAACACGGGGTTTCAGGACTTATTCCGATTACCCCAAATACTAAATCTGCCGGCATTATGATGTCTTCACCATAAACCAACATGTTCGGAGTACAATTAGTAGAGGCATGCACTGTGCTGTTATATGCATGCACCACGAAATCGCATTGGATATCCCAATCATCCTGATGTTTATTCACTAGTGGTTTCAGAACTTGTAGTAGGGTTCTGTTGAACCGTTCTACTAAGCCGTCCGACTGGGGCCGGTACGGATTAGTGCGCGTCTTGCAGATAGCTAAGTACTTGCACATTTCCTGAAACAATTCTGATTCAAATTCCCTCCCTTGATCACTGTGGAGCATCAGGGGGACCCCGTATTGCAACACCCAACCTCTCACGAATGCTTGCGCACAAGTGATGGCTTTGTGATATTTCAGAGGGAATACTTTCGTATATTTCGTATAGTAATCGCAAACAACCATCATGCAAGTGTTATCCCTAGGGGTTGTATTAAACCCGCTAATGATGTCAATTGCAATTCTGGCGAAGCGTACCCCGAATAATTCCTGAACTAATGGGTTCTTTCCTAACCCTTCCCTGGGTTTATTCTTACAACATTCGGGACAAGTGGCGATCCACCTTAGCAAATCTCCACTCATTCCCGGCCAGTAGTATCTCCGGGTAAGTCTTTCCAGAGATCTACTCTTTCCGAAATGACCACTTGTCACGTGGCCATGGCAGTAATACATAATATCCCGACGCATAGCGCCTGGAATAACAATCTGAAGAATCTTTTTAGTTGGAATAATTTTCCATCTACATAAGATTCCGTCTCTGACCTCTAGCGTGGCCCATTGGGCTAGGAGTCTTCTCATTTCCCTGTTCTCCATACTGATAGCAGGAGGGACAGGTTTGATTCCTAACAGAACTGTCTCCAGGAGTTTCTTGGTAATGGGGTCCTTACCCTGGAACTCACGAATGATCTCTGGTGACCATTCTATTAAAGTTCCCGGATAGTCCTGGAGTGGCATATGCGTGGCAGCAATTACTGTGTTATGCTGTCCGCAATCACCACAACTCTCTCGACCACATTTCCGGACTGGCTTCCTAGATAGGGCGTCCGCATTGGTGTGCTTTTTCCCTGACCTATGTTGGATCTGGCTGTGCTCCAACCCGAATTCCGAAAGGTGCGCCAACCATCTGCCTATCATCCCCTCGGCATCCTTGAAGTTAAGGAGCCATCGGAGAGATGAATGGTCAGTTCTTAGTGTAAAATCAGATCCCCATAAAAAATGTTTAAATTTCTTAGTATACACCACCACAGCCAGAAGTTCCCTCTTAGTGGTGCAATAATTCCGTTAGGCCTTATTCAGAGTGTTGCTAGCAAATGCGATCGGAACTTCCACACCGTCCTGGACCTGGGACAGTGCGGCTCCAATGCTATCATTACTAGCATCTGTATCCAATATGAAGTGATCTGAAGGGGTTGGGTATTTTAATACCGGTGTATCCGTAAATAGGGCTTTTAGTTTCCTAAAAGATTCCTCCTGTTCATTCCCCCATGGGAATGGTTCCCGAACTCCCCCAGGCGTCCATTGGGCAATACTCTGCATAGGAAAACTTACTCCAGAGTATCCCGGAATGAAGTCTCTGTAGTAACTACAGAACCCCAGAAAAGATCGTACCTGCTTAGCAGTTTTTGGTCTCTCCCAGTCCTGAACACTCTCTACTTTTTCCAGATCAGCTTTAATCCCATCGGTGGATATAATCCTACCTAGGTAAGTGATTGATTTCTGAAATAATCTACATTTCTTAGGTTTTGGAGGTAATCCATTGGATACTATCCTCTTGATCACTTCTTCCAAATTATCCAAACACTCACGGAATGTCTTTCCAAAGACAATCACATCGTCCAGGTATACCAGACATTTCTTCCATAATAGATCACTCAGGAGAGTTTCCATCATGGCTTCGAAAGTAGCAGGTGCGTTACATAACCCAAAGGGCATAACCATATATTCGAACAGGCCTAAGTGACTGGAAAACGCTGTCTTCTCCATATCCTTGGGCTCCATTCCAATCTGCCAATACCTGGATTGGAGATCCAGGGTGCAGAACCAATTGTTCCCTCCCAGGGCATCTAATGTTTCATCAACCCTGGGTAAAGGATACGGGTTTTTCTTAGTCAGCCCATTTAGTTTCCTATAATCCACACAGAAGTGAATGCTTCCATCTTTCTTAGTGGTCATGACTACTGGACTAGACCAGGGGCTGGTGCTAGGCACAATCACTCCCTTCTCCAATTGGTCTATTATTTCATTCTCACAAATGATTTTCTTCTTAAGTGGCAATCGGCGGTACGGAATCTTGAAGTGCTCCGCCTCTCCAGTATTGATATGGTGCAATACCTTATCATTCCGGCCCAAGGGACCACCGGCGTAGCCAAAAGCATCCTCGTATTTCCGTACCAGATTCCGAACTTCCATCTTCTGATAACTATTTTCCAGAGAGGATTCCTCTATTAGGTTATCCAATTCCATATTCATTTTCTCTTTCCCTACCAGTTTACGTTCGGGTTCCCGAATGTCATCTCGTATCCCATTTACTAACGTCGTGGACCCAAGCTTGGATCCCTTCTGTAGATAAATGGTTTTATCTCCTCGATTCATTACCGGTAGTACGCTCCAGAACGGGTTTCCTACCAGAGTATCTACCGATTCAAGCCCAATGCTGGCTAGGTGAACCACATCTGGCTCAAATACACCTTCCTGCTCTTTCAGTTTTCTATCTGAAGTACAAAGAACATCACAGGAGACACCCGGGGGTATCTTTACTGTATCCACCACGCTAGCTACTGCACTTATCTGTCTTAATACACACTTCACTTGGATATCATAGGGCTTCCGAATCCTCAACTTCCCCGTACACGGGTTCAACTCTGCCTCGAATAGACTCGCGAAGTCCAGCCCAAGTATCCCATCATCATTCATATTGGCTATAGTGGGAGAGCGCACAAACTCCTTCCCACCAATAGATGCCTTCATAAATGTTCTACCAAGAACCTGCATACGGGTCCCATCGGCCGTACGAGCGTTTACCCCCTTTATGAGGTTCTCACTCTTGTCCGGCAAGAGGCTGTAGAATTTATTGGAGATCATCGAGTGGCTAGCCCCCGTATCGACCAAAAATTCCCCAGTCCTACCCTGGGTCGTAACAGACACATACCATCTCCTACCTCCCAGGGGGGAAGGGTTTCCGGTAAACCTATCAAAATCTTCCGAAATGCCAAGATCCAAACCATGGTCTTTCAGATGCTCCAGATATGGATGGTTCGGGGGAAGGTGTGCCGCACATACACGTGTGAATACCTCTATCCACCCTTCCTCTTCTCCAACGCGCGTACTTTCCTTTACTACTAACTCGGTGTCCTCACTTATGTTGGAGTCCCCGGCCATAGGAGGGGCGAGGAGATCAATCTCGGATCCCTCTTCCCCGGGTGTAGTCATTTCGGATTCATCAGAGGGTTTATCAGGGACAGTACTCTGGCATACAACAAGGTTCCGGGTTGAGCAATCCGCCGCATCCTCAACCCTCCTTAATTTTCCGAATTAGGTTCCATCTCCTCAACTGCCGACATATTCCGGGGAACTGGCTCAGCAGCTCGGCATTCATAGGCTACATGACCCATTTTCTGACAGCGATAACATCTGATCCTGGACTTATCATACCTCGGCCTACTATACCGGTGACTTTCAAGGTCCTCCCGGAAAGACTTCAGCATACTTTCCATCATACTCTTCATATCTAGGTTTCCAGATGGCCTACTCTCATCCTTCTTAGCTATAGTTTCCTTAGGTTCGGAAACACTCTTATCGCGACTCTCGGGAACTCCCCGCCTTGGCTGAGTAGTCAAGGTCCTTCTGGGAATAAACTTCTTGGCATTCTTAGGGAACCTCACTGCTCAATGTTCCGTCTTCTTCCTCATATTCTACTGTCCCATATTCCGTTTCAGTTTCCGAGACAGCGGCTGCTGCAGTAGGAATTACTGGTTTCAGATCAGGGAGTACCATACTGGTGGTTTCCCGAGGGACAAATCCGGAAAGAAAAGTTTTCTTCTTATTCAAATTGGCTATGGCATCACATAACGTTTTCATAGTCGCACCCGGACCCCATGCTCGGTAAGCACAGTCCTGGTGGTCTTTTTCTGGTAGTCCTCGCACGAAGTGTGAGATCAATTCATCACTTACATAATCATCATCCATTACCAGGTTAGGTCTAGCCTTCCGTAGTAATATCTGAAGTTCCAATCCATAAACCTGAACCGACTCTCCCGGCTTCTGAATTCTCTTCCTATATTGAGTCATCGGATCCTCCGACACTATATTCCCGAGATAGGAACTACAAATCTCAACTAACTGAGTGTACGTTCCCCTATTCTTATACTGTTCTCTCCAATGATCGACTGCAATCCTACCTGGCCCCTTTTTCAGGCATCTGACCAGTATAGGTAACGATTCATCTTCATCATATCCATCTACCTCACGGTCATCCGTGAAGTCCGAAAACCAATCTCTCCATGGTTCTGATCCATCGAAGGACTTAGTCTCGATCTGATTCTTCTTAGCTGAGATCTCCCTACTTTTCAACCTAGTACATTGCTCCAGACTCAAATCTAACATTTTCTGATCCTTGGTTTTCTTACCACCCCCACCAGATCCATTGGGTCCCTGACCACCGGATCCCGGATGGCTGTTATTCGGACTATTCCAGAAGGTAAATCCATACCCTGTATTCATACCGGGTTGGGGTCCTATACCCCCAGGAGCCTGAGCACCGGTGTGGCAAGTCCCACTATCACACGGGGTGTCGTTGTTATTCTGATCTGTACTACACGCCTGACTATCCACCCTATAGATCTGATTGTTCGGAATAGACTGACTGCTGTCCTGCAGTTGGCTAGGTATGTCGCCTAGTTCCCCAGCGCCCCCTGGAGGAGTGTGGTTGAAGTGACTCGGGGTCGGGGCTTGCCCCCTGGTGTCAATGTACTGATATTCACCGTCGGTGGTGAAGGTGGCATCCTTTTGACCCACACTTAGCCGAACGTTCTTATCATTGCCGGGAACATGTTTGTCCCCTACGACATTCCGGGTGGCCTGATTGTTCACAAAGGGGTCATACCCCTTCTTCAGAATGGGCTTTGGGGTAGAGGTGATCGGTGGACCTTCCTCTCTGCCATCCCGTGGGATACAACTGATATAGGGATCCTCCAATGCTCCCTCATTCTCATCTGACTCCTCGAGATCCGGTTCTTCCTCCTCGGAATCCTCGGACCCCTCCTGCATCATCCGCAGCTTAGTAATTTCATAGATGAGATCATCTCTCTCCTGATACAAATCCCGATTGTTATCCTGAATGTCAGTGATCAATCGATCGTTTTCCTGAATATGTTTCTCCCGAAGGGCCACATGTTCTTTCTGTTGTTTCTCTATGATTTTCTAAATTCTTTTCATAAATCTCATGTTGGGCCTCGATTTGGTTTTTCAAATCGGTAAGGCGCTTACCAGCGACATCTAGCCCCGTTCGGTATTGTCCCAAAGTCTCATCCTGCTCTGAAGTCTTAGCTTCCAGGGTGGAGGTCGCCAGACTCAGTTGCAGTTTGACTTCTTCAACTTTCTTCCCGTACCTTTCATATTCGGCTTTCTCACCCTGAATCATAGCCTCGATCTCTCGGAGTCGAGTACGGTGGACATCCACCTCTCGTTCCAAGGTTTCCGTGGTACATTCTAACAATCCCTTACTCTTACGTAAATCCCCAATTTCGTCTAAGAGGTCTTCGACCTCCCTTTCTAACTCTTTCACCTTATTTTGTTTCCGCTCAGTCTCTTTCTTCTGATATTCCAGCAGCTTTTCACCCCTGGACTTTTCCTGATCGCTCATCCGCTTCCATTCCGCATGAGCTGTCCTTTCTGATTCATACTTATTCCTTTCCTCCCGGTATCTATCCACGTGTGCCCCACTCACAGGAGCGAGTCAGAAAGGGATGCCGAATTTAGGTGGTTCAAAAAAACTCCTTGACCAGCCAAGGGCACAAGGTGAATCGGATCTCTCCCCCGTCCTCGTGGCTCAGTACCAGGGACTTGGGCCAAAGTGATGGGACTACTAAAGTCCCCATCTCTCAATAAATCCGATGATCTTATATTAGGCGCGGTTTGGTTAGCCGGCGTGATCAGATGGTCGTCAGTTGTAGCGTCCAACCCTACCGTAGAAACTTCACTCCCGGAATCCAGTGTCTCGGCCTCATTCCGAGATGGATCCCTATATTCCTGATAGGCTAGGCCCGGGGCGCCATGGCTTCCCGGAAACCCACCTTCCGGACACTGATTCTCGCCTTGTTCAGACAGGGCTGCGCACTTCCGAAAACCGGATCCTGGTCATGGCACCAGTGTAATGTATGACTGTTGATGGTTCGGAAAGGATCACAAATACAAGGATATCCGGTTTCAAAAGGCAACAAGTCTTTATTCAGTATCTTAGGTTACAGGGAGCTAAAATAGATTCCGTATGATAAAAGGGACTGTTCGGAAAGCTCGGATTTACGACTACCAGGTAAGGCTTCGAAGTCAGTAAAGTTCAGATGGTATTCCTAGGGAATCCGGTAGGATTCACCTCGTCCTAGGTTCCGACCCGACTATTATATAGCCACAGGGGTTGGGTGGCGACCTCTCGTGTTTAACCCACGCTCTCAACCCGAAAGGCCGCTCCGCTCGGAACCTAGGCAACCCGTAAGCCATAAACACTACTACTAAACCGTGCCCCTACAGGCCTGTTGCATAAATCAAACATGCTCAAAGTAGAAGTGACAACTATTTTGGAGACACTTAAAGTTGAGAGGTTGGTCCTTTCCCATGTAGCAAGCCCACTTAGGGTCAATTTAGTTTTAGCTCAGATAAGCTGGTTCAAAGCGGGCAGAATACTATTCATGGTTTTAGGTTGGGCAATTGATGGGTTTCCAGTCAGGTCCACATTGGGTTGCCCTAATAGGGCAAACTGAACTAAGACTGTTGGGCGCCCGACAGTTTTTGTCCTCAGCAAGTTGTGTGGGCCACATAAGGCTAACTGATTTGGGCACAGAGCAGCTTCAAAATGGGCAAACACTTTGGGCACAGATTGGTTTCAAAGTGGGCACCCGGAATCAGACATAGATCAGTTCCAAAGATAATTCCCCAGACAGGGCTGAGGATGGGTTTGCACAAGGCCTACTGAGCTGGGAGTTCTGAACTCTGACACTAGATGACCCCACTATGTCTAATGTACAGCTTTCCCCCCATGTCAGTATTGGTTTTCTTTAGTATGATATAATAGAAATAAGCTAATGAATCATATAAATCATAACAGTACACAACTTTTCTCAGAGTTTGGATCTACTTGCAAAATACATTTGAAATGTGCAAAGTGAGGTGATGTCAGCAGTTTTTAATGTGACTACACCATTCCTGTGGTAATCTTTTTATATTGAAGTATGCTACCCATTGGAAGGCACTATGATCTTGAAAGCTAGCATGTTACTGGACTAGGTCTGGTCAAAATGCCTTGGCCAACTAAGTTTGAATTGATGGTTCTAATGTATTATGATGATGGGGAGAGTAATACAGTATGTTTAGTCTCCTTCCAACTATGGTGGCCAAGGGGAGGGGCTAGCACCTGGAGGCTAGCAGCGCATTTTCAGGGTTAAAAATTTTAGAAAATAAGGAAAAAATAGATTTTCTATAATATCTATCCCAGATGGTGCCACCTGATCAAAGTGGTCAGCCCACTTTCAGCCACACCAAAAACCCATGTTGAACCCACAATGATGAATTTTGACCAGATGGCGCCATGTGATGAAAGTGGGCAGCCCACTTTCAGCCACACCAAAAACCCACGTTGAACCCAAACCCACTCTGAGACTGATCTGTGCCCATATTGGTTAGCCCAGTGTGGTCAACACACCTCACTGAGGACAGAAACTGTCAGCAACCCATCGGTTAGCCCATTGCGGCCCACATCAGAAGCCACACCAAATAAATGTGGCCCACAGCAGGGCCACACCACCTTTGCTACCTGGGTTCATGGGTGGTACGTGGCAATGTCATTATGCGACAGTGGAGTAAATACTCTACTAAGGATACTTAACCCTTGAGTACAGGGGCCGAAAGTGCATTTGGAGAATGATGTCATTGGTCTTCATGATGCCAAATGAATTGCTGATGAGTCTGCTTGCCAACACTTCATTGATGAATCATGCCCTCTTGGACTATTCCTAACCAGTATCTAGAGTACCTGAATGAATATAGCTCTTATAGAAGAAGTCAGTTCCTAGGGCAACAATATTGTGACATTGACATAAATAGTCAGCAATGTTAAGGCAAATGATTCTCATGCTTTGCTGCCTTAAAACTAAACAACTGACAGATATGCATCTCAAAATGTTCCCTCCCTTTACCTATTTTCAGTTGTGATTGCTAGAGATGTTCCAGGTGGACCATGGTTTTTCCCAGAGGGACATTTCTCGAAGATTAGAAAATTAATTTTGCTTAGTAACACTTATACGGATCGTGGGGAAAGGTCAAACAAATCCCTCCTAATAGCCACTAATGGTCCAAGAGCATTCCACTCTAGTTACCATTAAGGGAAAGATGATACACTCACAAATCTGTCAGTTGTTTAGTTTTTAGGCAGCAAACCATGAAAAAGAATCATTTGCCTTAACATTGCTCACTATTTTTGTCAATGTCACAATATTGTTGCACCAGTGTCACCCCCGTGTGGCAAGTTATGAAAACATAAGTCTAAGGCTAGTGGAGCTCTGTCTAATGCTGTACTAGTACCTGTAAGGTCCAATTTCCACCACCGATGTGGCACCCTATTGGCTGATAGACCCCTGGTGACAGAGGCCATGCCCCACCATTAGAGCCTATGGCAGCCCCATCGACCGAGGTGGTAGTGTGGTACAATTGTTGGCCGATAGGGGTACCATGCTCCCTCTATCGGACGACAGTTGGACCACCCTACCACCTCGGCCGACAGAGCTGCCATAGGTCTCAGTGAAGGAAATCCCGCAGAAAACCATAAGTCATATACGATTGTGATCAGAAGTGAATACTGCAGGCACACTGAATGGTCAATAACCATGTTGAAAATAATGCCAATAAATATAAAACCACTACACATGTTGTTGAACATTTGCTTTGGATAAAATACTAGGAGGGCATTTCTCAAAGGGCTTACCCATATTTTCAAAGGTTAGATTGGAAATAGTGAATCTACATTTTATTCAGTGCAGATTAAGCCAGAATCTGGGTGTTTTTACGCAATAGTCCAGTGCTCAAAATTTTCGTGGTCAATTCATATTTTAAGTCAGCCTATATTATGAAGGAAGGATGTATCTATTAATTCTAGGGTGATTTTTAGAAAATGAACATGTTCCAATAGGTGCTATCGCATTTCGCACTACATTAAATTATAGTGCGGAACCAATTCCTTCTCTGAGACCCATAGGGCTCAATTGTGAGGTATGTCCGTCCCTCTGTCGGCCAACGACAGCGCCTATTGACCGATACACCTAACCTGTCGGGTGGTGGAAAATGGGCCTTACCATATCAAGGGACTCGTAACCACTAGAATGATGCTCGGATTACTCTTCAAGCACAGTTTTCAGACTAGAAAAATGCAACCTATGTTTGAAGCAGGAGTAGTATTTTTTGGTCCTGTCTACTTTAAGTGCACACGGAAGAGGAATAGAGTAAGAGCATGTGAATGATCCCTCTGGTGAGTGGCTGTGGGATTAATTTAGTGCCCAGTCTCCTTTGTCACCCAGAAATCCAATATATATTTACAACATAAAGACTGCATCTGTCATTTTGGACCAAAGTATCATAACATTAGGCAACAAGTTGTACGTTTCTGGTGTTGGAAAAAAGGTTTCAGTCCCCAGTCTCCTTTGCCCACACAAACACACATGGGTGTTGTGTTATGGGTAAGGGAGTGGTCCTTAGTTATCAACAAATGTAGAGGTGGTGGGTTTTCACAGATGTGTAAAAATGGTGTATGCTCCCCCTAAACAAAATTATTCTATGCCCCCCTACCGGAGCATGCGCCCCCCCCCCCCCCCGCCACTGAGAACTGATTTTGCAAAATAAGCCCCCCCACCCAAAATTAGAAAATGTGTGTGGAATGACACATCTACGTCACAATGATTTTTTTTTATTTTATTTGTATGAAACTCATACCCACGTTTATTGCCATGATTTTCCATATCATTGCTACAGACCTGCGCATCAGAGGGGGGAGGGATCTTTACATATCTATGACACATGAGGCATGAGGAGCGCAAAATATGACTTTGACTAAAATGTATGGTATACAAAAACAGGGGTATTGATCATGTCTGTTTCTACATGCGCAGATTTTATTTTGGTAAATCCAAGCCAGACGCTGTTATGCCTCTGTGAAATTGTGTAATGTCGTTCTCGCTATGACCCTCCAACTTCGAAGCGGAAGCTCTACCCCTGAGCTACTTCCCCTGGCCTGACATTCTCTACCTTCCATCTACACCTGGATCGGTATGATACACACATAAGGGGCAGTGATTACCTGGTACCGAGCTCTCTAGAGATCCCCCTCTCGAGGCAAGACCACTCAGTATCTCCACCAAGTATGGGGAATTACTGCCCCTACAAACGTTTATCACAACAAATCTGACAAGATATCCTTTTTAGGGCAGTCCCTTTGGCAGTAAACATCCTTATCTTCTTAGTGCAAATCCATTACTCCAGAGCACAGGATTTCATGAAAAATTCAGGAACTATTTTAAGACCCAACTATGGTGGGTTTTTTTCCACAGAACTACCGCAAACACTGCTTTCTGGATACATGGACTACCCCCTAGTGTTCATACTGGATTTTTCATTCAACCACACTTTGCAGCAACCTGAGAGATTGACCCCATTAATCAAAAGTGATGCCCCAACTTTCATCACGGAAACAACCCACTCCTTAAATCTAATTTTAGACAATCTTTTCTCCAAATCCCAAAAATCACTTATTGTTAGTTAACCTTTTATCACACCCCAAAACCCGCAGCCCGAGAGGAGCCTCAGGACAAATAATTGGCGACATTTGGAAAGCTTCAACAGACCTTGGTACCCAGCCAGAAATAGATATTCTTAATTTGTCGAATTAGCCACACCATTCTTGCTGAACATATTTGAATTCAACTACAAATCCTTAAGTGTCGTCTCGAGTATTCAAAATGATACTGATGATGATTTTTTCCCCTCCCCCCAACCAACCATGCGTCTGACCAGGCGTAAATGTGTTGGATTTCACTCACTCATGATAACACTCTCTTAACCACACCGTTAAAAAAATAAACCCCTGCATTTTGCATACAAATTAGCAGTTTACATGCTGTTTACATGTGTAGGGGCACGGTTTCAGGATAGTATCGGTATCGAGTTGGTCAGTTCCCGAGCAGGGCGGATACTCGGGTCTAGGGTCGGCACTGCTCTCCGGGCTTCTCGGCCTGGACACGAGGGGTCACCACCCAACCCCTGTGGCCCTGTATATAAGGCCGGGTCGGCAACTGTCGGAGAAAACCTTCACGGGTTCCGTACGTATAAGGAGTGCCTTCTCTCCTCTGGCTCCGAGAAATTACATAGGTAGCTCATTGTCTGATTGTCTGAATACTCTGATACGGATACCTTCGATACAGGTACCTTTGCATTCGGGAACCTTTAGTCTGATTGTACATAGGATCCTGAATAAAACTTGTTGCCTCTTCTGTATGGGAGATTGTCATTTGGTAGTCCTTTCCAGATTAGACATACAAACTTGAACTCGGAATACATGACCTTTACACATGTTACAAGCTGTTCACGACCATCTGTGCTACATGCTCCAAGAGATCAAAAGACAGCAGCATGCCCAATGGTACCTGTGTTCAAGGATCAAAGCCAGTCATCAAGTTTACCTTTAGTTCTACTCAATCATAACATTTTTTCACCACGACCTCTTTGTAATGTTAAGTCTATGGGGCCCACTGCATATTTTGGCTCTATGTTAACTCTATGGTGACCCCTCCGAATATGTCAACTTTATGGCATCAGCTCCGTACTACACACTATGGTAAGGCTATCAAAAAAACGTTGTCCATCAGCATAATGAAAACTAATAGTTAGTTTTCACCCTGTTTGCATGTTGCACCACTGGCATTGAGGGTTTTTGCTCTAGGCACAATAAAAAGACAGGTGTTGGATTTTCTATTTTTTATCAAGGACCAAGTATAAAAAAAAAGAATTAATGGCTTTTATCACCAGATCTGAGCAGCCGGGGACGCCCGCATCACCCCCCTCCCAATTACTCCCTCCCCCATTAGACTATGCCTGTTATGGTAGCATTTTTCACAGCTTTCCCTGTACTTAAGGGGGGGGCTTTTGAAGTGCACAAGGTTATATGAGCTATATGACAGTGGCTTCTCAGGCAATGCACTCAATACTTGTACATACATAATATGTTGCTGGAAGGGGGGTTACTGGAGTATACCTTTTTTTGTTTGTTAGTGATTTAGTTTTTCCATATCCTACTAGGAAGGATGCATGGGGGACATAGTGGGAATGGGGTAGGTACCCATCTTGGTATAAGTAAACTCAATATATCTCTGTTATTCAAGATAGGGTACCTTAGATCTTGCAGATTTGACTAGATGAGCTTTGCATCTAGCAGTTCATTTAAATAAAACTGTTCTAAAACCTAACATAAAAATCAGATATCAGTTATAATTTTTCTGGTGTTTTGTGGCAGTGAGATATGAGGATACTGTCATGTCCCAGTACCCAGGGTGTCCTGAGTCAGGATGGCATCCTGAGTCTTGGGGACGCCCTGGGAGCTAGCCATGTCCTATGAGGCCGGTGTTGATGGGATCTGATCACCTGCTTCCTAACTCACTCCACATGTTACACACTGTCCACAGCATCTGTGCTACATGCTCCAGGATCAAAAGCATGCAGCAGCAGCACCACCACAACCACTACCACCACCACCACCACCATGGAGCAGCAGCAGAAGTAGCAGCAAAAGCGGCATTGCATTAATACCAAAAGGATTTTACCTTCTCCCCTATACCTCCAATCCCACTCATCATAACATTCTCTGCCGTTGACGCCTATGCTTCAGGATAAAAAAAAAGACAGGTGTAAGATTTGACCATGAAGGGTGGTTCACTTTTACCTCCTCCCGGCTTACTCATCATATTAACATGTTCAAATTTATGGATTACACCCTGTTCGTATAATAAACGATTTCATGTATAAACTGAAAAAAAAATATTTGGCAAGCCACGCCTTTGCTACATGCTCCAGGATCAAAAAGAAAAACATTTTTCATAACATTCTCCATGGATGAACCTATCAACATGTTCCAATTAGCCTTTTACATGGTACACCCTGGCATGGGACGAGTGCCATATGTTTTAGGATCAAAGGGGAACCTCCAGTCCCACTCATCATTACATTCTCCCACCAAAACTCACCAGCATCAAGCACTGGACACTGCTCCGTGCTTGTATAATAATAAACAAATTTTGCTTTCAGGTGTAAGGATCAAAAGAAAAGGCAACAAAGTTCACCCCCTCCCCTACACAATAACATTCTCCCCACCGCAAGGTTTCAAAAATAAATGACCCTATCAACATTTTCCAATTAACCTTTTACATGCTGCACCCTACCATGGCATGCATACTCCTCATCATAACATTTTCCCCACTGCCACCGCCACCGCCACCACCACTACCACTACCACCAGCGGGACCCCACAAACCCATTGCTGGTCACTGGTTTGTGGTTGAATAACAAACAATTTTCTTTTTATGTTTAAGCTAGAATAAAGGAGGTAGAAAAGAAATTAGGTAGGGTAGGTAGGTGTAAAAGGGGTAGGGTAGGGTAGGGGTAGGCTGGGGTAGGATAAAGGGTGGGGTGGGGGGCACCCCTTAAGTAATAGGGGGGAAAAACACCCCACATGTGCGTATGTATAACTTACACACACCTCCTACCCTACCCTACTTAACCCTATATAATCCCTACCTACCTCCACCTACCTACTCACTCTACCTACCTACCTAACCTACCTACCTACCTACCACCACAACAATGACAAAAACAAAATATCCTACAGATTTCTCACTGTTTAAAATCAGTGAAATGATTGGAGACGATTCTTTGAAGGAGCTAGCACCGGCATTAGGAATTCACATGGACGCACTACACTATTTGACACATGAAGACAGCCCCCCCGAGCATTACGGAAGGCTCATGCTGTGCAAATACTTGGAGACAATGCACCTTTTCAGATATGAAAAACTAAGGTCTGCTTTACAAAATATCGGTCTAGGTTGAAAGATTTTATGATTTCGACTTAGTAGTGGACACCAGAGAGAAAAAAGTATTTCATCTGCGTGACAGCCGCATGCGTAGGAGCACAATGGAAGGTATTGGGAAAGCAGCTTTCATTGACTGACGTGGAACGTACCGCTTTGATCACACCCATCTCCAAACTAGCTAATGGTTGTAAACCTTTTGAAGTGTTGAGGATATGGAAATACAAAAAAAATATCGCCGCCGTTTGTTTACTGGACGTCCTTCATGGACTCAACTTGAAAAAGGCAAGCTGTTACGTGGAGGAATCATTGAAAGCAGTGGAGAAGGCTGCGCATGAAAAAACATGGAGGATAAAGTATGTCATAGCCGATTTGCTTTAAAATAAAATACTGTCGCTGCTGCTGTTGCTGCCGCTAGTTAAAAAAGGGTAAAAAAAAAAAAAGGTCAATTGTCACCCATTTGTTTTGACAGCTGCAGCGCAGGAATGGAAGGACTGACGAGCCGAAGATTGAACATACTGAACACGACACCAGGAGCGCCACCTGTGGGGACATCCATCACCAACGACGGTAAGCCAGAGTCACTAAGTGACGGGAAAAGTGAACTTAAGCCGTGAGTGTGACCAAATGAAGCAAGAGAACACTTAGTGACATGGTGAGTCAGGATTGCTTTTCAGTGCAACGAGTGAAAGAGAGAAAAACACACTGTATCTTTCCTGATACCAGGTCTGACTCTGACGACGGCGGTGAACCGACACACAGTCACAGAGCCTGGAGCAGATGTGGCCTCATAATGACACAAGGCGCAGACAACTTCACCTAATGAGGATCGTGAAGCAGAGGAGCTAAGTATGCCACAGGGACAAGGAACACGCGTAAGAGGTTGAATGGATTCTGAACTGCAGCCTGTAACAGATTGGGTACGGACCTCCTCGATATCTGTTGGGGTGAAGCGTGCTTATATACCCCTTGTCTATGTAGAACGCACAACTAAGGTGTCCAACAAAGTGTGAAAATAAAAAGGGAATAATCTAAACCATCTGTTGTGTTTTTCAAATCTATTCTATTGCTACAAATTTAAAGAGCTGTGATTTTCATTTTGAAACTGAAAATAGGGTCTGTAAAGCACTTTTTTCAGTTGTTTTGTTTTTAAAGCAAAGTAGCAACGCTATGTGCTTAGTCGGTCTCTAATGTGGCCACCTGGTGAAAAGCAGGCGCACTCACGTTGTTTACGCACAGGCAGCGGCGACGGAGGCAACAGTTCACCGCTCGCTGAGTTGCTACATCGTTGTTCCAGTGCAAAATCCTTGCGCCCCATTACAAAACGGGTGAAATTCATTAATCTGCCACCGATTTACACAAGGTTAAAGCGCAATTCACAAATTTGAGAAAAGGTGGTAAGGCTGTCGCTACTAGGGCCTAGTTTTGTTTTTAACCACAAAAGAGTTTCACTAAGTCCAGCTATAAGCAGTTCCAATAATGTCCACTAGGTGTCAGGCGTGAAGAAAAAAAACTCCACTAAGCCCAGCTAAAAGCAGTTCCAAGAATATCCACTAGGTGTGTGGCGCCACTAGTTCTTTTTAAACTGCAAAGAAACTCCACTAAACCCAGTTATAATTTTCACTAGGTGTCAGGTCAAAATGGCATTGTCAAGGTCAAGGTGATATCATTGTTTATATTTTGATGTTGCCATGACAACAACATATTTGTTTATGTTTTGCTGTTGCCATGGCAACCGTCTCGTAGGCAATGAAAGGTCAACATTTCAAATTTCCCGCCTTCAAAACTAGACTGTCTCTTAGCCAATCATCGCTCGAGAAACTAGGTCATGAAGTCATTTCCGGTCTCTCAGCCAATCAACACTCAAGATTTCAAATTTCCCGCCTTCAAAACTAGGTCACTTCCGGTTCGTAGGTAGGTCAAACGGATTTCAGTAGCTGTTCCTATGCGCTGATTTTGCACCTATATACTACTTCTACACCCATCATGTTTTGCTGCTCTCTACTTATGGTGGTACCCTGAGGGTTTATATATCAGGGCACTAGTGCATGTCTAATGCAAGCCACTAGTCGGCCCTCCAGTCTTTCTTCAAGGTGCATCTAGTTGAGGTGAGTGCAGCCAGGTGGAGTATGAGTAGATCTACATAGGGCGAAGTCCAGGTTTCCACTATGGCAATTACCAAAGATGAATACATGCTCACATAGTAGGAAATCAAGCTATTGGCCACAGACTACATGGATCTGGTGTAGGATAGTGCTCTATGATAAGAAGCCAGCATACAGGTCTTTGGGCAAAGAATTGGTGAAAAGATTTGTCTTTGATTGACAGTCACTTCAGGAAATGTGTACTGTTAAAAGTCTCGGACATGGCTTCATTTTTATCTATAAGACATTAGTAACATGCCAAATGCTTGCAACTTACAGACCCATCATTATTAGTATTTGAATACAGAATACATATAATATACTTAGATATATGTTTTCCTTCTTACTTCAAGAGAAACTTTCAACATACCGTGATGGTTTCTTTACTTTTAGTGGCTTTGGAGTATACTTTTGTAAGGGCCGGCATCGGCGTATATATATTAGTGCGGATCATCCGAGAGATGTGCTCGTGTGGTGCTCGTTCCTTCTATGCCAACCAGGTGTCGCTTTGAGATACCCGTTTGGTACAAGAGGGGGCAGCACCACACCTCGCATCCAGCTCCTACTAAGGAGCCGGACGATCAGCAGAAGGGGACTGGACCTAGTCCAGTCCAGACGTAGTGCTATCCTTCTCCAATAAAGACCATCCGAACCGATGGGAAGTTTAAGGGCTTTGCCCAGCCCGAACCTTTTGTGTTGTGTGCTACTTATAGTATTTAAGCGAGCCTAAGAGCCACCCAATATAAACTCATAAAATCAACCGTTACATTTTATTTAGGTCTGGATGTGAGATGTAGAATGATCTGGACCATAAAAACTAAACCACAAGGAGAAAGTCAGTAATAAATGGATTTCTAAATAGGTAAGATGCCCCTTTAGAAATGTACTAAGGTTGTATTGAGGAAACTCGGGCAGCTATGTCTCAACGCTGGGTTGCAATTTTGAGTATGCAGGTTTCTTGGCTGGATATTGAGGACATGTATACAGGCATGCAATGCCTAAGAGGTTGCCTGTCCATCCTCCCCTGTTGTCACACTTAATCACAAGGGGGCACCCTTTCACCCCAAAGGTACACATGCCTCATGCCTCTCCTATACAGGTGTTTTGCCTGTGATTGAAGATCTAAAACTGCCAACTAATGGAGTTCAAGTGAAGCGCTCCCCAGGACCTGGGTAAAAAGCCATCAGGCATGGACTGCGGGTATATGCCCACAAGACCTGCAGGGCTCCAGCATAAAAGGTTTCTGGCCAGGCATGATGTTGTAGGAAATGGCTGAATTCCATTGGGAAATGACAGAACATGTAATCCTGCGCATTTTTCAAGTGAAATCAGTGTTAAGTATCCTCTATGAAGCTGCAATTGGCTATCAACTACCGTGAAATGAAGGTTTCTGACTGGAGGTTTGTATCAGTACAAATGTCATTAAATAAGCCCAATAAAAAAAGATGGTCTTTGCTTGCTTCTGTCCATGCATAGCATTATTGTATTAGGTCATTGTGAAGACTCATAATACACGTCGCTCAAGTACAAGAGGGTATTTCAAAGTCCTAGGCTGTACTATTATGGTGATCTATTAAATCTTGTCCTTTTTTTACAATCTACCCTATAATATACCCCGAGTTGACCTTGTGTCCTCTCATGACTCATGATCCCCAATAAACATACTGTGGTGGTCCATTAAAGTGTTGGAAAGCAATAAGGGAGTGATCATTTTCAATATCAAACATGGGGAAAACGTGGGTTTTCATTCAGAAACACAAAAAGAAAAACGCCCTACTACCCCTTGTCGAGTGTTACAGCCCCCCCCCCTCTGAATAGCTCTAAACCATGTGCTTTTAAAGTCTTTTTCACCCTTTCCCAAGACGTTAACTCCCCCCCCCCAACTCAAAGCACTGTGATTTGGTCTTGATACTCATGGATACGCCTACCATGTATAATTGTGAATGGAAAATGGAAAATCATAGAAGATTAAGTCATTTTTCGCATCAAGGGGAATGAGTACACTTCAGTCTTAGCTATACTGTCAGCCCACCACAGTAGAGGGTTTTACAGTAGAGTGCTTCTTATTCTGAAATACAGTAGTAGCTGCTGTAGGTACAAAACAAATGACCCTATGTGGATCCTGCTATATGCACTACAGTGGTATTTATAGCCCATGACTGCATGCATGACTTGACATGACTAGACACGACAAGTTTTCATGCTCAGATATGATCAGGAGGCCATTTCTCAATGTACTACGACTGCACACAGCCACTACAATTTAAAAATGCAATGAATATGCCAGGCTATTGTAGGAACTGCCCTACGACTGCTCACTACGATAAGCAGCTATGCAGTAATTACATAAGGTTTAGTAGGGCAGTCGTACTGGTGCAGACATTAGGGACTACTAGTGCATGGTACTGTTAAGGCCAAATTGTTAGGTTCTCACTACGATTTAAAGGGCAGCAGTCGTAGTGTGTTAAGAAATGGCCTCCAGGGGGGTTGGACAAATTATCTCCCAATGCAAGGAGTCATTAAGTGCCTACACAGGGTGACGGCTACTAAGGTATTGTCAGGAAACGTATTTCTGGTTGTCCTATCAAGGGTTCCACAGTGCTTCAACTGAGGTGCATGGTTGGTACTGCACCCAAACCCTATATCTCAGTACCCCCGGTATCTCAGGAGGCCATTTCTTAACAGGCTATGACTGCTCACCTTCAATTCGTACTGGTAACCCTTAATTTTGTGACATTACAGCGCAATAGTATTGGCCATGTAATGCCTGCAGCACTACGACTGCCCTACCAAATGCTATGTGATTACTACATAAGGAGTGATCGTACTGAGCAGTCGTAGTGCATTCCCTACGATCACTGGCACTAACTTTGAGGTTGTGAAGTCGTAGTAGCTGTATGCAGTCGTAGTGGTTTAAGAAATGGCCTCCAGCAAAACCTTCTAAGCTTCCTTGAGACATGACGAGATCCTCTGATCTTTGTTCAACATATTTTAATTCCCCCCCCTACCTGCCATTGGTATGCTTCAACGCACCAACCCCTTCTGTTTATAATAAATGACCACCCCACAAATTTGTACCCTAGTGGCCAGACCCACTCCCACTTTATGCTGTCCACTGTTCTGAATATATATTATAGCCTCTTCTGCAGTGAAGGACACTGCAACTCGGCAGAACACAAAGCTCTGTGAAACTATCAACTTGCTTAGACAGATACACCTACAGGTAATTTTAATTTAATTTATTCAAATTTAGTGCTTTTTGTCTGCAACTTTGGAATATTTTTCTTGTAACTAAGAAAAGTAAATTTCAACTGTGACAACAAGGATTTTTCTCTCTTTTTTTTTAAACAATTTAACTTTATTTGGTCTATATTTTATCACAGTTACATTATCGTTGTTGGGAGAAAATGTCAGTTGCAGTTTAATTCTACAATTCGAATATTTCTTGAGAACAAAATTTCACATACCCTATGATCAATAAGTTTCATATGAAAGTATACAAATAAAACCAATAGGCAAATACCATTCTCGTAGGACCAACATAGCAAAATATTAACAATAGCACTCGACTAATCAAGTCAGGATGGGACTTCAGTGTGGCTGATGTTATGTATCACCCTTGTGTATTATCACAGTTGATTCATGTTGTATAATTGAAATTTATAAAACAAGATAGGTTCCGATAATTCATATATGAGCGAATGGTTGAAACGGGTGGCTGTCTAATAGGCAAAGTAAATGAATTCAAATATCTCTGAGTATGGTTGGATAGTGATCTAATTTTCAAGAAACATCTGGAGGACCTTGACCACAGGGTTGTTCACAAAATACAACAGGTAAGGAAAACGCAGTATTATATTAGTCATCGAGACTCTATGTGTATTTACAAACAGGCTATACTTCCAATCATGGAATACTCTGACTTTATTCAGATTCCGGCCCATGTACATTAGTCAGCCATTTACAAGTGCATCAGAATAATGCATTAAGGATCTGTTGTAGGAAAAAGGTGGGCGAGTTACCGACAAACCAATTACACAAACGCTGCAATGTGTACAGGTTGGAGACATGTAAAAAATGGCATTTACTTTCTATGATATATAGGCACATGAGGAACCCTGAAAATGAACTGCCTCGTCTTAATAATAGGACTAGAGCCGACTTAAAGTAAAAAATGAAAGTGGAAAGACCCAGAAGGGAGAAATACTGTAAGGGTCCGCTCTATAGGGGAATGCTTGATTGGGAAGACTTTGATCAAACCACTCAACATCTGGAAAGTTTGCATCTCTTCAAAACCAAGATAGAGCACATTATAAAATAACTGATACAAATGGAAGCCTTGCTCTTGGATAGTTCCTCAAATTAACTTTAAACTGATAAATCCTATTTTGTGACAACACACCGGCAGGCTCGGTGGCCACCGTTATAATCAGAATGTATACAACTATGCTTAATCAGACAATATTGAATTGTTTATTTCTAGTTTTTCTTGCTTGTTGTAGTCATTATATTTTGTATTTCTGTGTAAATACATCTTGGCTGTCACGGTAGAACGTGTTGTCTCTTCTACATGAGATTTCAGTCAATAAACACTGTTAAAAGAAATCACTTCACTCATAGAAACAGTTAGACCAACTACTTGTATACCGGTACTGGATTTAAATTGGTAAATAATTTCAATTTGACAATAGTATACTTAAATCAACAATTAGCGAATAGTTATCACAGACAAGCTTAGCCAGTAAGATTGCAAAAACTTAGAAATAACTTGGAGAATATTTAAAAATAGACAAACACCTTATGAGTGTCAAGCATTAAACGGGATCAGAGCACCACATAGCTTACATCACAGCTTCAACAATTGTATAGAGCTAGGACTAGATTGCATACAAATTCATAGCATTCTTAGGAATTGCATTTTGCAGTTTACCTTCATTTTGCTTTTGAAATCAGATATTTTTTCAAATTTTCTCTCGTCTTCCATCAGAGCATCCCGAAAATTGTGCTACATATACCTGAATAGAGAGAGCATATGATACTGTATTAATATTCTCATATTGTCCAGGTCCATCAAAATGTCTTGTTCTGTAGTTTCCTTCTATACAGTATTTAGTTAATCTAGATCTTTGAAAACCATAAATCCTAGCGTGATAATCTCTTCTTTCAGCTAACATAGGTAAGTCAGCCTCCTGATGAATATAATAAGTAGATGTTAATATGGGTAATTTAAAATAAAATTTAAGGCATCTATTTTGAACTCGTTGTAGATCATCTGATATTGTTTGATTGGCATCATGATACAAGATATCAGCATAATCTGTGACCGGTAAAGCGAAGACTTTATAAATTTTTAGTTATAGGTCAGTTGGTACGTAAAAGCGCAACTTGTTCAATAAATACGACTGGTATGCTAATCTTTTCTTGAGATCTTTAACATGTGCATTAAAATTCAATTCAAAATCCAGTATTACTCCTAGGTATTTGAAAGTAGGTACAAATTGCATTCTCTTGTTATTAACATTGATGTTGATATTCATTAGATTTAACCTTTTATACTTAATATTAGAGGTAAAATACACAAGTTTGGTTTTGCTTTCATTAGGGGTAAGCTTATTAGTACTCCACCATTGAAAGTAATTGTTTAGACCACTTTGTAATACCGGTACAATGTCAATGAGATGTTCACCTTGAGCGTATTTATACACAGTATCATCCGCATAAAGTAATGATTTGACATTATGGTGATCTGTGAAAATGACGTCACCCGGTGAGATGAGCACTTATAACAGCCAGAATTATGGGGACCAGTTTCCTTTTTTATATATGCACCCTAAAGTTTAAGCAGTGAATTAAGAGGATTATCTCATTGCTCAATAATGCATCCCCTCTATTCTGTTTATGAGCCCATGTCAATGGCGGTGATAGAAACTCCATCTTTAAATGCCAGGGTTTCAAGTAAGTTCTGGACCTTGTTTCTATAGTTTCTATGACAGGTTCAGGCCCCTACGACTTGAGAAGGGCCAAATCTTAGCATTAGGCATTGCTATGTGCACTCTTTTGCTCAAATGCACCCTATCTGTGTTTTTCCTCTTTAAGGGTCTAGTGTCATGTTGGCATACGCATTGTGTATGCACTGGGGTACTTTAAGCCAGAAAAAGGTTACTTTTAAGCAATTTTGAGGTCTTTGATAAGGGCATAAAGTATGTAGGCAAGGGGTGTGGGGTGCAACAGGGCCGGGGATGGGGGAGGGTCAGGTTTTGGCCAAACAGTGTTCTTGAGCTTAATTCAAAACTTCCTGGGATCGCAACCCCAGCGATCTTAGTGTAGGCACATATCATAAGACCTGGCGGGTCTACCGTATCTAATGCAGTGGTTGCTGGCCTGTCAGGAATAGCAAGTCCTGAGATCACTTCACTATCCTTTTCCAGCGCTAAGATCACTGCGATCTTAGTGAAAGAATTGCATAGTGGTTTAATCTGAGTACAAGAGCACTTACAGGGAACACTACTGATCGAAAGAGTGAATAGCCTGCTGCATACATATAGAGGGGAGGGAGGACATTTGCTGAGTGTCCTTGAGGGCTCTTAGGGCTACTCATGCGTTAAGTGCACTGTAAGGTAATTCTTCCCTTCTCTCTCTTTGTCCTGGGGGGGGGGGGGCACAATGCTTCTAATAAGCAAGCATAAATCATACATTCATGGGAACAACTCTTGAATACTGGACGGGGTCAACTGCACCCTGTGCTCTTTTGTTAGCCAATTGGGATGGGGAACGATGGTATAAACACTGTTGTAAAGAAGAGTGACTCCACAGCCATTCCTTTATTTTGGGACTCTTACCCCTGTGCCCAGTCAGTACTTCTTGGAATAGTGTAGGAGGGCTGAGGCTAAGATCGATACGATCTTAGTGCTGGCTAGGAAAAGTGAATGCAATCTAATCTTAAGATCGCTTAATAGGATAAGGCAGAATAACACCTAAGATCGCTGAGGTTGCAATCCCAGGATCTTTTGAATTAACCTCCAGGAGATGGACCCTACGATTTAGTGAGATTAGCACTTGGGTGGTATAGTGGTATTATAGTGGGGTTGTTTTCTAAATAGACTCCTGGTTTTAAGTTTGTGGAGACACTTGTGCAGCAGAGTGATATCACCATGTTAAAAGTAGAGACACATTTATATATCTAAGCAGGTACTCATCATATGCATATTTATGTTTCATTTAAAGACATAAAGTAATGGCCTATTTAAGCACCAGGGTCTCAAAATAAGCGCCGTTATTTCATGTTGATATGCCCGAGATACTGAAAGCCCATAGATTTAACACTGCAGCTCCGTATCTCACACCCCCCATGAGATAACCCACCCCCGTATCTCACGGCCACTAAAACCACCAAAAATGATCATAAAACATGTCAACATTTATCTTTTTATGCAATTCTAAAAAAGGTCTGACTGAGGGTTATCTCACGAGGCGACCCACTACTCGTGAACCTTTGTCTATGTCTGTAATAAGCGCAGGGAGTATCGGATGTTGAAATTGATGTTAAGCACTAAATATAAAAGCCCAGGATACAGTGTTATTGAAATAAAAAAGCATCCGGGCACTCATACAGGCCCCTGTGGTAGTGGATATGAGAATAGTTTTCTATCAATGATCATATACAGTGAATGTTTGATACCGATTCTGGTGGTGTATTGTATTACGTCTACATGTACATGAGTTATAGATTAAATTTGTCCAAAATGTCATAATGCTGCTGTTGTTGTGCAATATGATATATACTGCAGTGTCATGATAAGGCCAAGTAAAAAAAAAGGTTTGTTTCCAGCAATCCGACCGACCCTAGCAAAACAGGGGCAACAAAAACATTTTTTGTGATTTTGAAGAATTTTGTCTCATTTTTTTCATAATTTAAAGAAATTTTCATTACCTTTTGAGGATTTTTCCTGTATCCTTTTCGTGTTCTTCCCCTCTCTTATAATTGCCATTTTCTAATCATTATTTTACAATGAAATCAAAGAATTTGATATATCCATTGATATGTGCCCTAACATTTCCTTTATAGATGTAAAAATAAATCCGACCTACCAACCCTAGCTCTTTGAGCTATGTTACTGGAAACACACCTTTTATTTTTCTTGGCCTAAAGCTTTATGTAGCGCACATCAAAACTGTCCATTAATTACACAATTAATCTTTTAGAACCATTTTAATAACTAATTCTCTGAATCGTCACGACTAGACACATATACCTGTTATGCCCTGTATACCACTCCAATTGATCATGACTAATGTAAAATGCTGTTTACAAAGCTTTACTTGTGTGTGAGGATGGACATGTGCTGCACTGTAATTTGTATCACCAGCAAAAGTGGCCAAGGACACCATAGTTTAGTTATCTTCACAGTAAGATATATATTCCATATTGTAATATATCAAGGGATGAAATCTATCCCCAGATGCGCCTAGCCATTATAATACCTCATGTATGAAGCTACCTCACGTATGAGGCGCACCCCAACCTCAGGCCAAACCTATTTAGCGCAGCCAGGGGAAAAGTTTTGAAGCTTTAGTACATTTCTATACAGACACTTTCCACATATAAGACGCACCCCAAACTCCTGTTGCGCCTTATACGTGAGGTATTACGGTATTATGCCTTCATCATACACTTTTTCGTTCCACTAAAGTCTCACTCTGGGCAATGAGTCATCATTCCATCCATAAAAGAGGACGGAATGAGGATTCATTTTATGTCAAAGTTGTTACCGAGGGAAGGGTGCAGAAAAGAGGCGCACTTGTGAAATACTTTGTTCTTAATTTGAGGTCACATGACCAGGCAACTAATAAAAGTAAGTTTTTGTGAATTCATTACCGTCAGCACATGAAATAAATACACAGATGCACTTCAGAGTATAAGACAGGGCTCCACTCCCAGTTCCCACACAGGTGGGTATGTAGCTGTTCCAATTAGGAGGCTACGGCCTACTTTAGACTAGCCAGATGGCCAGTACTAGAGAAACTGATCATGTCGGCACTTTACCATGCCCCTCTGTCTATGAAATGGTGAGTGATGGACAGCGTTATACATATGTATACTTAGCAGAGGTAACCTACAGGTGTATATTTTGGTGACCTTGTGGGCTGTGCCCAGGGGGGGGGGGTGTTAACCCTTTAGTGAGCCCCCCCCCTAGACAGGGTCAGCAATATAGGAGTGCATCATGCCCATTTGTCATCATGGCACATCAATGCACGAGACCAGTACATCATTGGAGCTACACAGCAACCCTCCATGAGTGTCAACCCCGTCTAGGTTCGGCATGATGCATTCATGAATGCAGCTATGGTGAGTAACTCGCCAGGGCTGCATTCCTGCACCATGACGACCAATGGGTATGGCGCATTAATGCATCACCTTCCATTAAATGTTTAGTTGAGTGACCTTTTGTGCCATTACTAAATCGATACTAGCAGCCCCAATTAACCCTCCTGTAGACATGCACCAGTTGGTGTGCATGTGCACCCCATGCATCTACAGTCAGCGTATCTGTTACGGTGACGGAGGGGCCGCAGTCAGCGCTTTGGATAGGCTGACTTTTCGGTCACTGGTGACTATTCCTATATATAGAATAGAATTCTATGCTATATATACAAGGTATAGAAAAGAAGCTAGCCCCGCAGGGCTACTGATAAGGATTAGAATAGAAGGTTGCTCTGGAGGGCTACTAATAAGGAATAGGATAGAATTTTGCCCCGCAGGGCTATTAATTCAAAATTGATACATTTGATTCTACTACTTATAAGGAAGAATTTTGAATCAATAGCCCTGCAGGGCAAAATTCTATTCTAATCCAAATTGATTAAAAAAAAAACCTTTTTGAATAAACCACAAAAGAAACAATGATAACATCCCTCTCTTCTAAAAGAACTAGAGGAACAGCCCTAAACACTCATGAGACTGTACCTATCGGTTGTATACAGGATGGGTATAACCAGTGACAGGAAAGACAGCCTATCCGATAGGCTGACCGTGGGTGCCTGGTCACCCCATCGATAAGCTGACTTCAGACGGGTGGGGTGCCACTATATACCAAGGAGGTCAACACAACGCCTTGGCCTAGTCCTACTAAGGAAGTGGTCATTATTTATCAACAGTGGGCAGACGATGCAGCAAGCAATATGCCCTCTGTAGGGTGAGTGGGGCAGGATTGCCGCAAACACGGCGCCCATGCGGTAACAGACACTTCAGAGTTTGCATCTCTTAAGCCTAATACAGACAAGTAAAGGATAATCCAAAGAATAGATGATTGTAGTCAGAGTGTTCAGTGTATGTCTGATATGTGTGTTATACCTGTCAGTATGAAGATAGTTCAATATAGATGGGGATGTCAGTTGACAGTTGGCTGCCCAAAAATTTGATAACTAGCCAAATCAAAATTGATTTTACACCTTAATGTGAGAGTCTCTTTTGAAATTATTTCTACATATCAATAGTGTAAGACATGCATTCAATTTACTAAGAGTCTCAAAAGTGCTCCAGGTTTGATAGTAGAAATATAACTGGGAAAAGGGGTGACCTCCATAGCCTCATCCTTATACAACACTGGCCATCTTGACCTATTTGGGTGATGTGACCC
This sequence comes from Acholoe squamosa, assembly GCA_949317995.1. Lineage (NCBI taxonomy): Eukaryota > Metazoa > Annelida > Polychaeta > Phyllodocida > Polynoidae > Acholoe > Acholoe squamosa. The sequence goes on from OX439041.1 coordinate 72,161,032, forward strand.
CTGTGCTGGCTGCTCTGTGACTGACACACACTGCTTGGTTCGGCCAAATATATAGTGTGATATAGAGGGCACACAAGTGCTTGTTATGCCCTCTGAACAGTGGGGGTAGTGGCCGGGTTTTTGCACAGATGTTTGAAAACATTTTATGTCCCCCCCTTAATGACAGTGAACATCTTCTGCATCTCCCCGCATCAGAGGCAGAGAGTATTATTTCCGTACCACTCTTTGATCTATAGTAGCATCCAGGCTCGTTTGCTAAAAAAGGGTAAATCTTTACAACCCCCTTTCCCTCAAAAGTCAAAAGTTTTTACGTCCCCCCCCCTCAGAAGGGGTCGAAAGTTTTTTATGTCCTCCCCCTCTAACCCACACCCCCCACCCCTGTTGATAAATAAAGACCATTTCCTTAGTCCCCCACCTCTGATAGGTCGATATATATAGTCATAGAATATCATGCGTAGAGACACCCAGGGAATTACAGTATACTTTCCAGTATATTGCTCCATCTTTACACAGGCCTTCAGTACCACGATCAGCTGTGTGCGAAGTAAGTTGGATCACCTGTTGGAGTCCAATTAAGGTGTGTCAATTTCTAGATTTCCTGTTATTAGGAGACTATTCTATCTGTGGCCATCATTTCAGTTTTAGTATCAGAAAATGGGTATAATGGTGGATCTCACATGACCTCTTGGTTTTGTTAGGTGTCCTTCACGATAGGGCCATAGCAGGTACATACCAGTGGGGTGTACTAGTTACCAAGTTTAGTCTGTGTAGGTATTATCCATATACTATATTACTAAGACAGGGTTCGCCACTTAAGGGCCTTTGCTGCCCTCTGGCAGATACCCTTTGAACTATTTCCTATACATATAACCATGGATGACAGAGGTCAGGGAGGACTTTGGCAATGTCCCCTTCACCTCTGTCACCAATGGATATGCATAGAAATAGAGCTGCCAGACGGAAGAATCAGTCCTAGAGTGTCACACCCTCTCCTTAGTATATAGATAGCAACTACGCAGACTCAACTTGGTAACTAGTACACACGCAATGGTACATACTGTAGTGTTCTGTTTAAGTGCTAAAGTATCAAATAATTGCTGGTCTCAAATATAAAGCATTGGGGGTTGAACCCAATCTTATGCACTAAAAACAGTATTCAAATGAGCACTGGTCTCAAATAAGGGGTGGGGTGTGAGGGTATTGAAATTAATGAAACACAGGCACTTAAACGGGCAACTGCGGATATGTCAAAAGCAGCTCAATACAGTTATAAGACCCAGCTGTAACACAGTAGGTTGGTTTCTCAGCCATTTTTCAAATGTGGTTTTGACGAGTTGTTTTTTTCCCTGGCAATGCTAAAGGGTTTTTATGTTTTTGTGTGTTGAACATAGATTCTCTAATAATATTGCATTTTCAACCAAAGGTCAAGGCTGAGGCATCAAAAATTAGTTGAAAAGCCATGTAGTTTCCTGGAGCATTCTAGACTGCCTACAGTCCCTACGCTCTGGTCCCTCTTCTCCATTACACCTCACTAGAGCCTGCAAGTATTACATTTTCGTTTCTCTGGAATTAAAATCAACAGACCTGAGCAAGTCTAGGAGGATTTATATGATTATGCACAATTAACGCACTGGTGCTCTCAGAGAAATGTAGGTCTGCGTTAATCACTAGTGGTATGTTGAAAGCAGATAAGAAACGCAATACAGGAAGCGCCGGACTCATATAATAGCCTCGACATTGTACATAACATTATGACATTACCAAGGGGAGCATCATGCTGGCCCTAGTATGTGTAGAAATAAAATTATGTTCCTTTTCATCATCATGCAGACTCATCCACCTGGCTTGTGCACGTGTGTACAATTTTAACCTCTGTCGTCTACAGTAGTATACAAGTATTCAATGTGCCCACATAAAGAGTATATTCTAAAATAACTGAGTCCCCCACCTCTCCACTCCCACATCTGATCAGCCTATTTAGCTCCACTCTTGGTATATTATTGATAGGGCCCCATAAAAATAAAGTTGTGTTTCCAGTGACATGACTTGAAATGGTAGGGTCGGTAGGTCGGATTTTTTTCTTTTTTTACATTTACATAGAAAATATTAGGGCACATATCAATGGATGTATCAAATTCTTTGATTCCATTGTAAAATAATTATGGGAAAATAACAACTGTGAGATAGGGGAAGAACACGAAAAGGGTGCAGGAAAAATCCTCAAAGGTAATGAAAAAATTCTTTAAAATATGAAAAAATGAGATAAGATTCCTCAAAATCATAAAAAAAAGTTTTTTTGCCCCTATTTTGCTAGGGTCAGTCGGGTTACTGGAAACAAACCTTTTTTTTATTATTTCGCCTAGTCTTGTGTTGTCACCAGCCCATGAATAACACCAAAGAGGAGATTTTCCATTCCTGGCTGTCATTGCAGTCTATACTAAATTTAATTTAGCAGTCCCCTCATATGCCATTCAGTCTTGCTGATTCGATTATTCTGCAGGCCTGGATTGGTTTTGGCAGGACCGAATACCTCATGATTATTTATGTGTCAGGAAAGAAATAATAAAAACAATAATTTGATCACTCTTTCAATCATTTAGCTCTTTAACCTTAACAAACGAAGAGTTTGGTTCCAAAACGCAATAAACGCCATTTTGCAAAAAAAAAGAGGCCAATTTTTCAAAAGCCTACAGATTAGAAATACTTAAATGTAGTACAAAAGCTATTTTCTTTGAAAAATATATTTTTCAGCTGTCCAGATTTTGTTTAGTAAAGATTTCATCATGATAGCTCTAACATTAACTTCAGGGTAGCACTTCAAAAATGGGTATATGTTGAGAATCTGGAATGGATTTATTGCGTTTTGGAACCAAACTCTTCAGTAATGATAATATTGGTCCGATTTGCAAGCCGTAAAAAATAAAAATGTAGCCTAAGGGAGTGGTCATTTTTTAAAAACAGGGGGGGGGGGTTGGTGGGTTTGGAGAGACAAAAAGTGGGGGACAACATTTTTTTCGCCCCTTTTGAGCAAAAAAGCCTGTGCACGACGATAGAATAAAACGGGGGGACAGAAGAATTTCAGACCCCTCGGAGGGGGGGACAGAAGAATTTTTGCCACGCATGCACAGAATTTCACCAACCCCCCTGTTGTTAAAAAATGACCAAGTGCTCCCTAAGTTCGCCAAATTACAGCATGCAGTCTGCTATTTTCTGCTGCACTGAAAACCTTCAAGGTCAGAAACTCGTCAGTAGTGACGACTTTAGGTGCTCAGGTTGACAATACCTAAAACTACAACCTTAGCTTGTCATGGGGTAGTCACAGGTGATGACTTTAGGTCTTCACTGATGGCCTAAAGTCGTCACTTCGGCAACACATTTTCACTATGGTGCATATTGTATCTCATTTTTTTTCATTACTAAAATTTCCGTTGGAACCCGCCCCCATTCAATCTCTGTAAGGGTATTTCCACCCTGTGCATTATTAGGTGAGGTTAGCAATAGCATTCTCCCCAGTACATGCATATAGGTAGTTTAACAACTGTACTCAATCAATAGGAAATTATAAAAAAATCCCCAAACACAAAAGAGGCATTGTAATGGAAATGTCAGTGTTCTACTGTAAATAATCTCCCAACAATTTTTTTTCTTTACGGTATATTGTTATATCAAAAGATACATCCCCCAATTATTTCTCAACTGGCAATGCACCAAATTCATTGAAGATATTAGTCAATAAATATCTTAGGGTGGATCATAAGAATCTGGCCTTTGGATAGTGGGGCCCTCTTATGGATCAACTCTACACTAATAGACCTATCAGAGTGGTCAGAATGACGAGTTTAGATCATCAGAAATGCATGACAACCCTCTGACGACCCTAAAATCGTCATATATGACTAGTTTCCAATAGCGGCGGGTTTTCAGTGTGGATAAGCACCGATTTTGCCAGGTAAAAGCTGGTGTCTCACATATTTTCGCATATATATTCTGGTTTTCATGGGGTCTCATGTAGATCTAGCAATGAAATTGAGTCAACTGCTAATGTTCAACCTTCATTATTAATCCATTGACTATTCCCCCATAGTTATGCACATTCAATCCATTTAATTATTTAGCCATTTAGTACTTTCATTGCTTTATCTGCCTGGTATTTTAAAATTATATCTATAGCTATCATTTTGAAATGCCCTCCTGACCTTCCATTCCCTCAGACATTATACTAGTCATTTGCCAAATCACACGTGGGGAATCGATGACCAATGCGCGATGTCCAATGCGCGATGGCCAGTGCCCAGGTAGCAAAAATGGTGTGGCCCGAGTCTGGGCCAGAGCGGGCTCCTGATGTGGGCCACACTGGGTTAACACAATGGGCGCCCGATGGGTTTTGTCCTCAGCAAAGGGTCTGGGCCACACTGGGCTAACCGATTCGGGCACAGATCTGTTTGAAATTGGGCTCACCGATTCGGGCTCAAAGTGAGTTTAACATGGGTTTTTGGTGTGGCCTAAAGTGGGCTGCCCGATTTGATGAAAAATTAGTGATGACATGTTAAAAATTCTTTTTGAGAAATTTATCCAAAATCTTTTCTTTTTTTTTTAAAAGTCAATAAGCAACAAATCCTTGAGCTAATCTACCCCCCCCCCCATCACCAAAGCAGTAAATGCAATATCTACCCAAGTGGAAAGGCAGAGCAGTACCATTCATTTGAATCAAACTCATTCAGCCAACACAAGGCACTTTGATTCATTAAAGTGACATTCTGGCCTCAATCTTCCCCCACTAATTCCCTATGTAGGAGTAGAGAAGAGAGCCTTCAAGTTCATAATGACTGTACCTTGCTTTGCTTTGAATTTTAACCTCACCTATGTGCCCTTTGGACACGTCAAGGGTGAGAGGTCCCGTGGCGTGAAACCCGGACCCGTACACTAGAGGGAGCTAAGGTAGAAATCACGCCCCTACACATTTACCGAGGCAATGGTTCTTTAACATCCGTCACTACATAGGCATAGTGAGAGATGGACAGGCCTGTTTCAAGTCATTTGTCTGCCATGACCGCCGAGAGACTTTCCAGCACAGCCTAGCCAGAGCAGGGAGGAACTCAAACGACACCTTACGGCGACGTTTGGAACCACCACTATGCCCCGGCCGGGCCGGGAACCGAACCCACGACCTTACGGCCTGTGAGCGGACGCGCTACCGACTGCGCCACGCCTCCCGTGACTGTACCTCTGCATATCTGCTCTTGTTCCAAGTTCAGTGCAATAGAAATGGTGTTGCCATTCCACTACTACTAAGATGACCTTGATTTGCACTTTTGACTAGAAACATCTAAGTATTTCCAGACTATGAGAAAGTCTGCACATTATTACTTCATATCTGATTTAGTAGTCTATTCCAGTTGTCCTATTTCTAAAAAAAATAAGTTTGGTATGGGTAGTAGAATTCTGCCTGGAGTGCTGTGAAACCACTTTGTAGTGAGTCTGCCATGGACTGGCCTACAGGGGCAGGGGATATTTTTGGTTTCTCAATTGCCTCTATATATAGTCCTCTTATACCTGGCCAAGTGTGGGACCTGTTTGCCCCCACACCACAAATACACCTTGCAAGCCTACTAGTACAAAGAAAGACATGAAGCTGTTCTTTCCAGGACTAGTCAGTGTTGCCTTTTACATGAAATATCTGGATCCCTACTATGAACCTACCTGTGTATTATTGGTATAGGGAAAGTGTCCTACAGCAGTGGTGGAGGAAAGGGAGGGGGGAGGCAGGGCAGGGTGAGAGGAGGGCAGGGCAGGGTGAGAAGAGGGCAAGGCAGGGTGAGATGAGGGCAGGGCAGGGCAGGGTGAGAGCAGGGCAGGGCATGTGAGCAAAGGAGATGCCAGGGCAGTGCAGGGTGAGAGTAGGACAGGGCATGGTGAGAGGGCAGGGCATGGTGAGAGCAGGGCAGGGTAAGAACAGGGCAGGGCAGGGTGAGAGCAGGGCAGGGCAGGGCATGTGAGCGAAGGAGATGCCAGGGCAGTGCAGGGTGAGAGTAGGGCATGGCAGGGTGAGAGCTGGGCATGGCAGGGCGAGAGCAGGTCAGGGCAGGGTGAGAGCTGGGCATGGCAGGGTGAGAGCTGGGCATGGCAGGGTGAGAGCAGGGCAGGGCAAGGGTGAGAGCAGGGCAGGGCAGGGTGAGAGGAGGGCAGGGCAGAATGAGAGTAGGGCAGGGCAGGGTGAGAGCAGGTCAGGGCAGGGTGAGAGCAGGGCAGGGCAGGATGAGAGTAGGGCAGGGCAGGGCGAGAGCAGGGCAGGGCAAGGGTGAGAGCAGGGCAGGGCAAGGGTGAGAGCAGGGCAGGGCAGGGTGAGAGGAGGGCAGGGCAGGATGAGAGTAGGGCAGGGCAGGGGGAGAGCAGGTCAGGGCAGGGTGAGAGCAGGGCAGGGCAAGGGCAAGAGCAGGTCAGGGCAGGGTGAGAGCAGGGCAGGGCAAGGGTGAGAGCAGGGCAGGGCAGGGTGAGAGGAGGGCAGGACAGGATGAGAGTAGGGCAGGGCAGGGCGAGAGCAGGGCAGGGCAGGGCGAGAGCAGGGCAGGGCAGGGTGAGAGCAGGGCAGGGCAAGGCAGGGTGAGGGCTGGGAGTGAGAGTGAGTGAGTAATAGATGTTTAACGCCATTTTGACAGCTAAGGTCATATTCATGGCGAGATCCTCATTACACAAATTCACAGAGGAATGTGTCAGTGCCTGCGCATATGTGCACCACACACATCCTGAGGGGATAGGAAAGAGGAGAAATAGACCCTTTTAAGTGGGCTAGGGAGGCCCAGGGAGGGCAGGGTGACAGAAGGGCAGGGCAGAGCGGGGTGAGAGGGGGAAAGGGCAGGGCAGGTTGAGTGGAATGAGGAGGAGATGGAAGGGGTAGGGGATGGATAGGGGAGGGACGAACAAAAAAGAGAGAGGGAGGGGGAACACTCATCACAGAGTTTAGAACAGTTCAGGAGATGAGGCTGCCCTGTCCAAACCCACTCTCACCCCAGACTGGGAAGACTTTATGCAGCTAAGTACCCATCTTGGGATACCCATTTTGAAACCATCCTGGGCCCAATGTGGTTGCCCATTTTAAAGCTGACCAGTGCCCAAATCGGGCGGCCCAATGTGGCCCAGACCGTATGCTGAGGACAAAACCCGTTGGGAGCCCAACGGGCTCAAGTGGGTTTGCCCGATTTGGGCTGCCCTGTGTGGCCCTGACTGGAAACCCAGCATCTGCCGAACCTAAAACCCATGTACTGAATACTGCCCGCTTTGAACCACCTTATCCTGTGTAAAACCAATTTGGCCCCGAGCGGGCTTGCTACATGGGTGCGCAATGGTACCACCTTAAATTTAGTAACATTGGCTAACTGTGTAATCCTTGTATAAATACATCCACCTACCCCATCTGCCCTCACCCACAGTAGTATGCCTGTTTAAATCCCAGTCTTTGAATATAAACACTGGTCTTTGATTAGAGTGATTTCGATATTGAAATTTACACTATAAACTATGTCTAGTATAAGTGTCAGTCTTGGGCTGGTAACAGCTGGGAATAGAGTGATATTGAAAACTAAAAGTGCCAGGGTGCTTAAATTGGCCACTAAAGTAGCACAATAATCCAGTTCGATGGTTAGAACAAGCGCTGTGAGTAAAATCGGCATTATCAAAGGAACCCGAAACACACATACACTGAATCCCATATAAGCGCCCGGGCGCTCATTGATTTCATTCCCACTGTACCCCTGGCACTCATACGAGGCGGGAGCTTACTTGAATACTGTTTGTAGTGTTTGTCATACAAGGCGGGTGCTTACTTAAATACTGTTTGTAGTGTGTTCCGAATGATTCCAGTGACCCTGTTCCCCAGTGCTTATACAAGACCGGCGCTTGTTTGAGACTCCAGCGCTTAAACGGTCCATTACGGTAGACCCTGTCGACATCTAAGGAACAGGGGTAGTGAAAGCAATCTTATGCACTAATAAAATTTAGTAATAGCTTAAACAGGTCACTACCATACACTTAATTATGTGCAGCTGAGAAGGGAAAACTTTCAGTGAAATCTCCCTTGCCACGTGCCCTACCAAGAGTCTAGTTTGTGAACAAATTTATTGTCATAGCAAAGGTATATTCTTAATCAAAATTGACCTGGCAACTGTAAACTTTTAAATGGGAAAATGTCTGATATTGTGAAAAATTCCTAATGTTTTATAGTAAACAGCACATGAAAATAGCATAAAGTAAATTGTTACTTCTCCCAGTCTCACTCACTATTATCTTTTTTATTATCAATTGCAGTCCAATTCTTCAAGAAGTATGGCTCTTGTTGTCACTTTAGTCGTTGCTGGGATTATGGTGGGAGTTTTATTGATAACCCTCGTCTTTGCATTTGGTAAGTAAAGAACTCGCAGTTACCGTATGTTATATATATATATATATATATATATATATATATATATATATATATATATATATATATATATTTGAAAATGAAACCTTTACTTTAGCTTAATAATAGCACGGCCTAAAATACAGACAGTCAGGGTGGATCCTATTTTGCTAGATATGGTCTTCCAACACAGACGTTGGTTTTCTCCCTAGGGCCTATATTCAAAAAGAATTTCATTACTTTTTTTACATTTTTTTCCGTTCCAATTCCTGTATTTTTTTTATACATCCGTTGAAATGTGCCCTAACATTTCCTATATAAATATAACAAAACAGTTTTTTTTTAAATCCGACCTACCTACCCTTCCTCTTCAAGTCATGTTACTGGAAACAAACCCTTATTTTGTTTTGGCCTAGGGCAAGGATTATGTTAGAAAAGAGGCCTCCCTCTGGTAATTTGTACTCATTGAAACACATCGAGAGGCTAATAATATCGATATCTATTGTGTTTTTCTCTTTCCAACGATGTACATTATGACTATAGTGACTTAGCTAATATACTCTTAAAATTGTAACACCAACTCTTGTGGGCCCACAGGAAAACTGTGGGCCTGGAACTAGAATTACGGGCGCCGGGCCAGCATTAGTCTCTACCCCTGCAACATGTATCCCATTCCTTGGTTAGTAGAGTGGAATAATATAGTGTAATTTACAGTCATTATATATATATATATATATATATATATATATATATATATATATATATATATATACATATATTCGTGTCAAGCAGAGGGGGACTAGGTCAATTACGAAATTAGGTTAATTCACCATTTAACCTGTTAACATCTGAGTCAAATTCCACTTATATCTCACCTATATTAGCAAATTTTGATCTTAGTACATACCTGTTAACATCTGAGTCAAATTCCACTTATGTCTCACCTATATTAGCAAATTTTATATTATAAATTAGCCCAAATTGTATTAAGTAGTATATAGCACAGTGGCCGATTGAGACTGACCTGTGGGCTCATACCCCTCACTGGAAGTACTTAAAGAGTGTATTTGCTTATTTTGGACCTTAACATTTTCTCAAAAATAGTAGGTGTGCCCCCTCCTTTTGAACCCCTTCCCTTTTGAATTGAATTAAATTTGTTTATTGGCTGAGAAGTTATTTTTCGAAATACTGGATATGCCACCGTACCACAGTATTAAACCTGCATTTTCCAACCCCGGGTGAGGCGTATAAATCTATTTCCAAAGTCAGGGGTGCAGCTTTTTCGCGGGTGCAGCTTATACATGGAAGTAAACGGTAGTTTTATTAGGTTCTAGGAGCCTGATCCAGAGAAGCAGGGAATTTTGTAACCATTGAATTTCTAACTGAGCAAGAAAGGTTATGCCTGTACATAGTGCATATACCGTAACACACTGCAAACAAGGCGCGGCTTATAGGTGAGGGTAGAGATAGACCGCCATTTCACCTTAGTGAGTCAGCAAAAGTTGCACTTTGTACATAAGAGTAAAAAAAACATATAGCACAGTACTAAAATGTCTGAAATTCCACTATTAAAGGATGAGCCTTATGGGACCGGCGATGCATCTATCTCTCTCATCTGGTTTTGCGCAATACTAAACATTGAAAGGGCACATTCGCACATGATTATTGGGGCCTCTGGGTCAGACAAAAAGAATGTTGCCCCCGAGAGGGGGAGCAAATTTTTTCACATGTCCACACACAAACCCACCGTTACCACTCACTATTGTTAAAATGTGATCACTCCCTCATCCCCTTCTGTAAACGGCACTTAGATTGATATATTATTTAAAATGAATTCAAGCCAAGGGAGCTAGGCCCTGTAAGCATAGCATTGTTTGAACAAAATATGACCAAAAAATCACTGTGAATTTATTTAGAAAAATACAAACTATTTTAGGTGGGTTTTGCAGTATTTTATTCATGCTGACTCACCTAATTAAAACATTGGACCATCAGCTGTCCGGTTTTAGATACCCATGTATATATATATATATATATATATATATATATATATATATATATATATATATATATATATACATATATATATACATATATATATATATATATATATATATATGTGTGTGTGTGTGTGTATGTGTGTGTGTGTGTGTGTGTGTGTTTATGCGTACACAGTCAATCCTCACTTCTTGACCTTTCTTTCCTCATCACCTCAGACAGGAAATCTGGAAATAGCTCTATATTTTCTATTATATTTGGACTTAACTCCTCAGATAATTTGCTTCAGACATTGCCTCAGACATTTTCAATTGAATTCCCCATAGCAGAGGAAGCAAGGGTCAACTGTATAGCTATTAAAGGTTGTGCATTTCCAATTGATGTGTTTTCTATTTTTCTATAATCATTCCTTTTAATCGTACATCCATAGTTCCTTGTGTAAGCATGTCTCTTTCATTTTCTACAGGGACGAACGACGGAAAGAAGTTCTTTCCAAAATACCCTAATTATGGACACCTCTACGTCGACACTGATTTTGAAGTAAAAAACTAAATCAAGCCAAGGAGATATAAATGCACATGATTCCAATGGAACTGTTTACACCGCCGCATATTTCAGTCAGGAAATCACTGTGTGGTGTAGACCTGGGTCTTCAGACATGATAATCCGGCCAATGATAATGAGGACGTTCCCTATATAAGCCTATATAAAAATATAGCAGGCCCCCCCAACCGAGACCCCTGGGCCTCCCCAATAAAAGTTTGCTTCCTACGCCCCTGCATAACAATTTAAGTTGCTTGTGACTTAGACTCAAACATCCTTACTGTGAGGAGCTCACCTCGGTAATACTAAGATTTCCAGTATTTTTTCAATTTCATAATTAATTTACATGACTATGCAACCTGGTATTTCACTTTTTGATTGACTAATATTGCTTGGAATAAAGCCATGCTGATACATCTGAATCAATCTACCCAAACCACCTGTCTTTGTCAGATTATTCAATATTCAAATTGTCTATTATATTGATCCTTTTATTATCCATGACAACTCACCTTATTGTACATAGAGATAATTTTCAGTAACCATAGTAATGATATCATCTCTTCCTGTAGAACTCATTATGGTATGTAATATTACTAAAGGTATCTAAACGATGACTTTCGAAACCCTTATGGTTCTTTTAATCATGTTAGATCTTTGTCTAAATGCTGACAGACTTTCATGTCAGGTTTTGGCCCATCATGTCATACTTTGTCAGATTATTCAATATTCAAATTATCCTATATTGATCCTTTTATTATCCATGACAACTCACCTTATTGTACATAGAGATAATTTTCAGTAACCATAGTAATGACATCATCTCTTCCTGTAGAATTCATATAGTATGTATTAACTACCGTTACTTATTGATTGCAGGAATTTTCATGCAGAAGATCTATTAGGTTGTGCTGCATATCTTATTTTTCCTAAACAATCAAGTTGTGCTATAGAACCCATTGTTAAGATGATTTGATGTCAAAGGGTATGAAACAGCGATGTATATCTTTTCAACACTTAATTTACTCCCATTTTGTCTTCAATATTGCTTTCATCCAATATGCAATATTACTAAAGGTATCTAAATGATGACTTTCGAAACCCTTATGGTTCTTTTAATCATGTTAGATCTTTGTCTAAATGCTGACAGACGTTCATGTCAGGTTTTGGCCCATCATGTCACATTTTCGCCTGTCGTGTTAGACTTTCAGCTGTCATGTCAGGCTTCTGCCTATCATATCAGACTTTCGCCTATAATGTCCTTGTAGAAATAAAGGTTGAGAAAAAGGGTTCCATTATTATCGAAAGGACAGTAAGCAAACCCTCATGTCTCAAGTCGCAAATCAGGGCATATTAGTAAGGGAGAAATGTATGGGCTAACAGGCACTGAGTTTCTTGGATACAAGGAATGGGGGCACGTTAGCCCATACCTTACTGACTTTATTACATGATTTATCAATGAACCGTCAATAAATAATCAATAGAATGTCAATAAATTCAATTTGAAAAGAAAAAATTGTTCACCTCCCCATGGGACTCTTAGCCTGCCACAGTGTGTGTAAAACACAAGGTTTGACAGCTTGCACCTCGAAAAAAAGATGAATCAGTCCTGGACGTGAACGCCTGCGCCAAACCAAAGGCGCGACATCCTAACCATGTGGTCACGTGGCTTGGTGGTAGTGTGACCGCATCCAGCACCTTGACCAATAACCAGGCCAGTCATGCAAGATACTGCAAGCTGTCACAACCCAGCTCACAACCCAGACTGCAGGATATTTTCACACATTGAATGTATACTAGTTATTTGTGAGTGACCACCCCAGGCTTTTGTATCATTTGTACAGACCAGGTTCTAACCAACCATTTCTCGTCAGTCCCTGTGGCGCACTCCATAGGGAGCTGGCATTTGGATCAGTGGGGTATGGGTTCGACCCCTACCTTTGGCTATGAAAATTTCGCAGGAGGAATGATTTTCAATATGTTCCTCCACATGTAAAGGGTGCCTGATATCCAGGGTATCCTTCTGAGCCACTGAATGTCTCATATCCTACCCTGTCACATTTTCTGTGATGGTGCATGCAATATCGATAGGTATCAGAATGGGAATATCCACAAAAAGCACCCTAAATCACAGAAATCATCTAATAATTAGAGGATATATAACTTTTATTTATGCACGCACTAACATCAACAAGTGCATAAATAAATGTTACATATTGTCTTTATACCATGGTTCTTTCCATAGACCTATAATATTATATTAAGTATTTACCTTTAAAATCAATGAATTCTGATGCAAGTCGGAGTGGACGAGCAGGGAGGGCTTCCGCCATATTGGATTTGTGTTTGTCAACAAGTTGTCCGGTCCGCCGACAATAACATTTAATTTCCACCATTAATAGAGCATTTGAGTCCTTCTCATGTTCACAGAACCAAGAATAGCCTTCTTTTCTACTCCTCCCATGTTTTAATAGATGATTTATAGGCTATATTTCCTCAAAATGGTCATAATGCGATCGCTCCATGTTCGATGTCCGAGAAGAAGGGTAGTACTTTGTCTATACATCAGGCAGCAGTACTGCAGCCTGACAGGGGAGGTTGCAACTATGGCGTAGATGCGCAGCCCACTGTCCGCTATGGTAAAGAATACGAGTCAACTTGATGTCAATGTTTGTCACGGTCCAGTGTCAACATCACTCTTTATAGTAGTCGATACATGAACATCTTTTATCATTGCACTTATGCAAAAATATGCAAATCAGCCATAACCATGGTATAAACATATATATCAGCTTATCTATCAATTTCCAGGACTCTATGACAAAAATCCCTACTTTGGGGTTTCCTGGGTTAATTCTGATATAGATTATCAATTCTATGACATCTAATGACACAGCATCGGTCAGCCTGATGAGGCTAGCTCTGATATGGAACAGATGGCTATTTAGACTAATCGTCTAGTTTGTCGATGGGGTTGAATGGGTGAACTTTTGCCCGCGACACTCGTGTCCTAATATAGACCTCCTTTCAGAAATTCTTGCTAAGACCAAATATATACATATTGTGAGTTTCCAGTAATTTCACTGAAAGATCTAGGGTCAGTAGGTAGGATCTTTCTTTATAATAATCTTTTTTCTTTTCTTTTTCAATTTTGTAAAGAAAGGTTTGGCAGATTCTTTGATTTAACGGGAAAATATGAAAAAAAAAACATGTGAGAAATCCGAGGAATATGTAAAGGATATAAATGACTAAGCTATGAACTGTGTACCAATAGATGACCTTCATGAGAAATTATGGAAATTATCAAAAAAACAACTATCAATAATTCTGGCTTCACTGCCATCAGTGGGGCAATTTTCTGCTAATCTGACCAATTTTTTCTATATACTTGTGCAATATCATAAATCATCAGACTAGCGAAAATGCGCCAGAAAATTCACTTTCGAAGTTTGGAAGGGTGTTGCACATAAGGGAAAAGGTAGTGCCTCACCTGCAGCAATCACTTCTTCTTAGTCCTGACTTTGTTTCGTGTTGCACAGAAATCCTCATGACAGTAAGGTACAAGACTTAAGCATTGATTCCACCAAAACCGATAGTGTACCTGTTTTTTGTTGGGCCGACAGAGGCCCGATTGGTTCAAAATGGCTCGTCGGGCTGTTAGCCCGACAGCGAAGCAGCCCAATAGGTACCCGATTTTTTCTAACTGATTAGAAAAAATCGGGTACCTGTCGGGCACTGTCGGGGACCATCAGAGATGCATCTCCAATGGTTCCCGATGGAAAAAAATGAGGTCTTCCATAAAAGACGATTTCAGCCCGATTCTTGCCCGACAGAAGCCCGACAGTGCCCGATAGGTGCCCGATGCATCCCCGATGCAACCCGATGACCAAATCAGTCAACTATCAGCTTTGGTGGAATCAACGCTTAAGTATCTTTCAATGAAGATTACAGCTTTGCATAAAATAGCACTTAGGGCACAGTAAGGTATTGTAGTGGCCTGTCTAAGAGCGGCGGTCTCAGATAAGCGCCAGTCTTGAATAAGCACTAGGGGTGCAAGCGTATTGAAAGAAATCTTAAGCACTGAAAACAATATTAAAAAAAGTGTCTGTCTCAAAGAAGGGCGGGGAATGGGGAGGTATTGAAAACATAAAAGGGCCATTAAGGTATCTGCTTGTGCAATACACACTAATTTTAAACAAGGCAAGTGGCTTTTCAGTCTAATGTGGTGAGTACAAGTTTGGTGGTAAAGCAGCTAGGTCATGACCTTTCAATGTGAAAGGTACCTGCCTAGTGCCCTACTTAGCTTATGTGCAACAGTCTCCAGGTACTTTCCACGCCAAGACCATTCATACCCTGTTGCTCAGTACCCTGACTTGCTGCTGTGTGTGTAATAAGGTTCATCAACTGTTGGAGGTGAATAAACTAAGGTTTGTAAAGGTTTCATTTTTTTTTGTATTTGGAAGCTGTTAAGTTCTGTATCGATCTTTTTACGAGCCCTTATTTGAAACAAGTGCTTGTTTCTCCTTAACTCACAGTACTTATTTGAGACTCCCGGCCCTTATCCGAGACATTGGCATTTAACGCTAATATACTACCCTGATAACTAGGCTAATATATGACCAAATATGTTGTGTACTGAATTTCGGAGCTTTCGCTGTGCAGCGTCTCGACATATGATGGTTTGCTTACCGTCCTACATATAGGACGTCTTAGCACTACTGTCCACTTAAAGTATTTCTAACTATCTATTTATATCCCTCTATTTATGTCTCTGTATATATATATATATATATATATATATATATATATATATATATATATATATATATACTCTCAAACCCTTGCCTCGCCAGGACTATCAAGGTGTTCAGTATGACTCCATATAGAATATGTGAATATATACATAGCCTTAGCACTGCCTTCCTCCCCACACACACACCTGCATATTCCATGTGGCCTATAGCATGCAGACATGGGCCAGCCATCTTGTATTTTCTCACGAGAAATTGACTAACGTCTCATTACTGTAGACATTTTTACATTTCAGGAACTAGCAGCACGTACAGACTTGGGCACCGCTTTGGCTGGTCACGGTGATTGGCATGTACATTTTGTAGATCTCTATAGTGGCCCTTGGGGTTACGTCATGGGCGCAAACATAGCCCTACCCCCGAGGTTTCTGCAGCTATACACCAGATGGCTACAGGTAGACTATGAGAGGGAATGTTTCTGTCCATGCTGTCTGTGGTACTGCTCATATATTAAAACTCTGTGTCTAGGTTGCCTCTAGATATAAGCCACATGCTGGCATTGGGAGAATGTCGTAAGCCCTATTTGTGGCTTAAATGGTTGTTATTCTTTATTATTACACGACCTCTGTGATTTTGGGTGCTTTTTCTGGATATTCCCATTCTGATACCTGTCGATATTGCAGGTCTTAGGAGTGCTGATATCCTGGATATCGGCACTCCTTACATGTCCTATGTCACATGTCACATGTCCTAACATGCCATATGTTACATGTACAAACCCACGAAATTTTCATTGCCAGGGTAGGGGTCGAACCTGCAGTCTCCTGAACCAAATCCAACTCCCTATGCATTGCGCCACAGGGACTGATGAGAAGTGGTTGGCTAGAACCCAGTCTCTATGTACACACACTAAGGAAAGGATTTTTGTTTTCAACTTGTTTTTATTGACATTCTATTGATTTTTTACTGATTGATTGTGTAATAAAAACAGTATTGAATGGGCTATAGAGCACCGAATTCAGTGTATCGTAGGATATCGTAACTACGGCCACTCATTACGATATCCTACAATACACTGAATTCGGTGCCCATTCATTACTCTCTTTCTATATTTGTATATGTAAACAAAAATTGCTCACAAGGTATCATTACCCTGTAGTCCGGAACTTGTTATAGAGCTGATACTAGACCTTGTATAATTGTTAAATGTTATTTATGAACCATTCATTAATTCAAGTGGTACTGCTTAGAGAACCTTACTCGCCATGCACTGTTACACTATAACACACGCAAGGTCATTCTTGCCGTGCCCAAATGCACGGGATTTCGTTTTATAATGTTTTTTAAAGCACCTGAACAAAGACAAATATTGTTAATTCATTTATTGTTTGTGACATATAGTGTAGAATTAATATATTAGGCCTATTGTCGGTCTTACTATGGACTATGTAAACTATTTTTTCTAACTTATTCAAATGAAGTCATTTTAATGTTATATTGTTTACCAGTGTTCACAAGTTAATGTTAATGTTTATGCACAGAATTTTATGTGAATAAAGTTTTCCAATCATTGTATAAATATGTGTACTACTAAATAATTTCTCCTGGCTTCAATATTTGGAGTTTTGTATATTAAGTCTTCCATTCAGTCCTTCTACCGGTACAGTCCCCATAGACTTATCATTAGGCCACAACAAATTAAATAGTTGGTCTATGGATTTCCCGCTCCTTATTTTCTAAGATGGAAATTTTGTTTTTATTTGAAAAATTTCATGTCAATGGATCCCATATACTTTCAATGCTAAAATGGGCCTATGTCGACCAAAACTAAAACAGCTATAACATATTAACCACTGCATATTTTTTAATTGGAATACGATGACAAATGAGTAAAATAACTAAACTTTATAATGTATTAACCTCAGTGCTGAGATCTAGCCCTAACTAGCTTTAAAAAATTGGGGACCAATCAGAGGTTAGCATTTTGGTGGGAAATTTGAAATTTGATCACATGACCTCATTAGCATAAAGAGGCTTGGTTTATTATGTAGATGGGAGTGTGACTTATAGTGAGATATATTTTTATAGATGAAAAAAGGCCAGCTGAAAGCTTGCCAAAAAAAAAAATGGGAAAAAATATTGGGGGGCCCTAATAGTATGGGATGGGGAGGGGTGGGGAGGGTGGCCCTTTGGGGTATTTTTGGAGGGAGGGGCTAACTAAAACAGGGGCGGGTCTATTGGAAAAAAAAATTTAAAAAAATAAAAAAACTTACATGATAAGGTAAGGAATACAACAGAAACCGCATTACACATTTTCACTTTTTTTTTTATTTCTTATAAATGTCATATTTTTATGTACACATTTCACTTTATTTGTTATTTTCATATTTTTCATTTCGTTCAATAAAATGACAAGTCAGGGAATTCAAGTTGACACTCTCTACATAACATGGTTGAATATCGGAGAGGAACCCGACAAAACTTACACATTGAGATGTGTACATTCAATTTTTGTTATTAAATGGACGGTGAACACAAACTTACATACAATTTTTCATGATATGTTGCAATATACCAATATATATATATGTTGTGCCTCTGTTTATATTGACTGCCTGTATAGCATGGATTGCTGTAGTGGCCTGTTTATATTGACTGCCTGTATAGCATGGACTACTGTAGTGGCCTGTTTATATTGACTGCCTGTATAGCATGGATTACTGTAGTGGCCTGTTTATATTGACTGCCTGTATAGCATGGACTACTCTAGTGGCCTGTTTATATTGACTGCCTGTATAGCATGGACTACTGTAGTGGCCTGTTTATATTGACTGCCTGTATAGCATGGATTACTGTAGTGGCCTTTATATATTGACTGCCTGTATAGCATGGACTACTGTAGTGGCCTTTATATATTGACTGCCTGTATAGCATGGACTACTGTAGTGGCCTGTTTATATTGACTGCCCGAATAGCATGGATTACTGTAGTGGCCTTTATATATTGACTGCCTGTATAGCATGGACTACTGTAGTGGCCTTTATATATTGACTGCCTGTATAGCATGGACTACTGTAGTGGCCTGTTTATATTGACTGCCTGTATAGCATGGAGTACTGTAGTGGCCTGTTTATATTGACTTCCTGTATAGCATGGAGTACTGTAGTGGCCTTTATATATTGACTGCCTGTATAGCATGGACTACTGTAGTGGCCTGTTTATATTGACTGCCTGTATAGCATGGACTACTGTAGTGGCCTTTATATATTGACTGCCTGAATAGCATGGACTACTGTAGTGGCCTGTTTATATTGACTGCCTGTATAGCATGGACTACTGTAGTGGCCTGTTTATATTGACTGCCTGAATAGCATGGACTACTGTAGTGGCCTGTTTATATTGACTGCCTGTATAGCATGGAGTACTGTAGTGGCCTGTTTATATTGACTTCCTGTATAGCATGGAGTACTGTAGTGGCCTTTATATATTGACTGCCTGTATAGCATGGACTACTGTAGTGGCCTGTTTATATTGACTGCCTGTATAGCATGGACTACTGTAGTGGCCTGTTTATATTGACTGCCTGTATAGCATGGATTACTGTAGTGGCCTTTATATATTGACTGCCTGTATAGCATGGACTACTGTAGTGGCCTTTATATATTGACTGCCTGTATAGCATGGACTACTGTAGTGGCCTGTTTATATTGACTGCCCGAATAGCATGGATTACTGTAGTGGCCTTTATATATTGACTGCCTGTATAGCATGGACTACTGTAGTGGCCTTTATATATTGACTGCCTGTATAGCATGGACTACTGTAGTGGCCTGTTTATATTGACTGCCTGTATAGCATGGAGTACTGTAGTGGCCTGTTTATATTGACTTCCTGTATAGCATGGAGTACTGTAGTGGACTTTATATATTGACTGCCTGTATAGCATGGACTACTGTAGTGGCCTGTTTATATTGACTGCCTGTATAGCATGGACTACTGTAGTGGCCTTTATATATTGACTGCCTGAATAGCATGGACTACTGTAGTGGCCTGTTTATATTGACTGCCTGTATAGCATGGACTACTGTAGTGGCCTGTTTATATTGACTGCCTGTATAGCATGGACTACTTTAGTGGCCTTTATATATTGACTGCCTGAATAGCATGGACTACTGTAGTGGCCTGTTTATATTGACTGCCTGTATAGCATGGAGTACTGTAGTGGCCTGTTTATATTGACTTCCTGTATAGCATGGAGTACTGTAGTGGCCTTTATATATTGACTGCCTGTATAGCATGGACTACTGTAGTGGCCTGTTTATATTGACTGCCTGTATAGCATGAACTACTGTAGTGGCCTGTTTATATTGACTGCCTGTATAGTATGGATTACTGTAGTGGCCTTTTTATATTGACTGCCTGTATAGCATGGACTACTGTAGTGGCCTGTTTATATTGACTGCCTGTATAGTATGGATTACTGTAGTGGCCTGTTTATATTGACTGCCTGTATAGTATGGATTACTGTAGTGGCCTGTTTATATTGACTGCCTGTATAGCATGAACTACTGTAGTGGCCTGTTTATATTGACTGCCTGTATAGTATGGATTACTGTAGTGGCCTTTTTATATTGACTGCCTGTATAGCATGGACTACTTAAGTGGCCTGTTTATATTGACTGCCTGTATAGCATGGAGTACTGTAGTGGCCTGTTTATATTGACTGCCTGTATAGCATGGACTACTTTAGTGGCCTTTATATATTGACTGCCTGAATAGCATGGACTACTGTAGTGGCCTGTTTATATTGATTGCCTGGATACAAAGCATGGAATACTGTACTGGCCTTTTTAAAGGGATAGATTCCGTTAGTATACCTACGCCCTGAGGTCTTGCTGGGCCTCCCCAGCATGTGTTGTATAGCTTCCACACAGAGATGCTAATTGTTATTGCCCTACAGGGGGTCCTGTTTGAAGTTTGGTCTGCCTGGAGTCGTTAGGTTTGGGGGTGGTGACTGGAGCAGCTCAATAAAATGGCCAGTGACCAGACAATGTGGGGTGGGTGTATATTGATGGAACAGTCCGATTTCAATATTTTGACAGTTGGGGAAAATAAGAAACTTATTTTCTGAGTGTTTTATTTATCAAAAGTAGTTGATTTTAGCTACATCTGTCAATTAGGTATTCCCACACATGCTATGTATCGTAGAGAAATCAGTATTCACTAAAAACATTGATATCTAGGATAAATAGAAATATATGACCAGAGCTCTTTACTCCACCACATAAAAGACCCCCTGTGGGTTCACAGGCTGTTCCGTCCTTTTTATAGTCTCTGTACCCCTTTAAGCACCCAAGCACTCATAGACTTGAATACCGCTCTACCCCCAGCACTTATTTGAGACTAGTCCTAATTCAAATGACCAGCGCTTAAATTGGCCAGTACAGTATAACCCATTTTTGCGGCTTCACAAAGTCTTCATAACATTCAGCATAATGCATTAACCTATGCAGACCCACAGCTCTGCATTAATACTATTGATATATGATATGCAGGATGTTTTGATTTATTCATCTACATTAATTTCCCTTGATTTTCATTATGATTTGATTAGTGCAACACCAACAAGTAGCTTGTCAGCACTGCATGGTTGCACATTATAGAATCCCTGTTAACCACCCAAGGGCCGCTAATGCAGGAGTGCGTCATGCTCATTGTTTGCCATGATGCACCAATGAAGTGCTGGCGAGTCTGCTCCATTGGAGCATCATGCCAACTGTCCAAGGGTTTATTATCTGCATAGGCTATGCATGATGCATAAATGTAACCCTGAAAAGTTACTCTCCTGGGCTGCATTCATGCATCATGACGACCATTGGGCATCATGCAGTAATGCCTTAGTGGCCATAATAGGGTTAAGTTGATACATCGGGATATCGTCAGCATAAGGCCAAAAAAAAATAAAGTTGTGTTTCCAGTGACATGCCTCAAATATCTAGGGTCAGTACGTCAGATTTTTTTTTTTTTTTTTTTTGATTTTGTATGTGTGACATGTACTGGGAATAGGGACCTTAATGCACCTTGCACTAAGGGCCCTTTTCACAAATCGTGTCACATGTATAGAAATGTATGGGCAGACATGTTGGATTCTATGATCTTACAGTTGAGTTATGAAAAGCACATGGAATGTGAAGTTCATGTAAAAAATATGAATGAATGTTATGACCTGTAAACCAGTAGATAAAGACCAAGATGTAGAGGTCGGCGAAAATGTACTTGGAAACACTGGGTTTTGAACCCGGGACCTCTCAACTTGCAAGCAAGTTCTCTACCACTGAGCTACATCCCCAGACCTGACATTCTCTACCTTCCACCTACATCTGGATCGGTATGACACAAGGGGGCAGTGTTCACTGGCTGACCAGCCCCTGGGGGCTGGTGCAACCGGGGAACGGGGACAGATAGCATACCGCCATGGACTCACAGCCAGAGCTGGCCCCTACACTCCTCCCCACCAGCTTCAGCCAACCCTACTCCTCCAACCAAAACCTCCAGCAGGTGACTACTTTACCCCTAGCAGGTTGAAGCGTTAACTGTGTCATACCGGCCCAGCCACCGAGTTCCGTAGCCCCCCTTTATGCAGGAAGGGCCACTCGGTGTTTCCACCAATGTAGAGGTTGGCGAAAACGTACTTGGAAACACCGGGTTTCGAACCCGCAACCTCTAAATTTGCAAGCGAGCGCTCTACCACTGAGCTATATCCCCAGACCTGAAGTTCTCTACCTTCCACCTACATCTGGATCGGTATGACACAAGGGGGCAGTGTTCACTGGCTGACCCGCTCCTGGGGGCTGGTGCAACCGGGGAATGGGGACAGATAGCATACCGCCATGGACTCACAGCCAGAGCTGGCCCCTACAAAGATAAGCTCCATGAAAAACTGATGAAAAAATATGAAAATCACGGGAAAAATGCTTAAAGAAAACACTTCAGGATCATCCCTGTTTTCCTACGGTTGGTCGGGTAACTGGAAACAAGCCTTTTTTTTAAGCCTAATGCACAATGAATTTTAACAATGTTAACAAAAATGACTTCTGTTTGACATTACAGGTACTAGTTGGATGAATTGGGTGCTGGTGGCATCTGTGCTGGTCTGTATACCCCCACTGTTCTCCTTCAAACCTGCACCACCGAGGACAGACAATTAATAATTAACAGAACACTCTGGAGGGTGTTTCCAAAACAAAGGATGTCTATTTAGTCACAGGAGCACCTCATGATAAAGACAGTGGCAGATCCAGGATTTCAAAAAGGAGGGGGTGCGACTCAGAACGAGGAGGCGGACCTCCCATTTTTTGGGATGATTTGGGGTCCAAAATAACTAAATAAACGCTAAGGTATAGACAAAAAGGAGGGTGTGTACCACCATGCCCTTCCTCTAAATCTTCCACTGAAGAAAGTGACCAGCTTTTGACAGTAACTTTTCCCATATTTCTAAAAGGTGATCCCTACAAATGTCTATTAAAAATGATGGGTGATAACTGACAAAGTGACTTCGCCTAAGACACTAAAAGGCATTCAGTTTTGAATGAACAAGGAAGAAAATAAATCACTTTTGACAACACAGTCTAATTCTTTAGAGTGACCATCTTTTCAGCCTGGACTGGTTAGTGCCTTTTGAAGAGTGAGCAAGAGCACAGCATAACTGTGTGAAGGAAGGGGCCAACCAAGAAAAGACCCACCAGGGGTCAATTACACAAGCAGTGAGCAGTTTGGCCCGTAGTAGAGATTTAAACATCGCTCATAGGATCTGCAAAACACTTTATTGTGCTGTTCCACACAAAAAAAAAAAAACATAACAATGTCTGAGAGAAGGTACAAGAGGAATTAGAGTTTTGGAGAGTCACATGACCATTCCTTCTGTTGCCTCTGTTCATAATGATAAAAAAAAAACTGAATGAAAGCTGAATGACAGTCAGGCACTGACGGCTGGCATAGTCCATTATACTTAGAGTGTTGTTGTTTTTTTTTCAAGTTCTATAAGAGCTTGGAGTTATCTTGGTTCCAACTTTACCCCAAATCTATTAAATACTACTATCACCACATACTGGCGGCCGACATCACTGGGTTTGACATCATGATCTCATGACCTCATTTGCCCATATATGGAGGGAGATGGAGAGTCATGTGGCCTCCTTACACTTGTCACTGGGCTAGAGCATGTCATCAGAGGCTGTGCCTGACTATGCAGCGAGTCAGCCACTGACGAGTTTTCTGTGGGTTACAGCGCTTAACAGAGACCTACACTGTAAAAAGATGTATTTTCGTTGAAATATCAACTCTTCCCAAAGTTGTTCCTTGTTGTTTCCACAGAGATTCTTGTACATATGTTTACCACTGCACTGCCACCTGGGATATCCTGAGTAGATTTAACAGTCTTGTTAAGCTGGTGATTGCCTGGGGAGTAAGCCTGCACTGGTAAATATCCTGATGATAACAGAACAGTAATGATACATAAAAATCTTGTGTGTAATTTGTGCATCGATATACATATATGTGCACACTTAAATGCCGGTGGTTACATAATCCCCTGGGCTGTCTTATTACCAGCATTTCCCAAGCCTGTTTACTCCTTGGTGGAAAAGGTCCTGTTTTCTCACCCGTGATTAGAGTAGCAAATCAGTAGGCATGTTTGCATAATATGGAAAATATAGGGAGTGCCCCCACCCTAGTGTGCAGGCTCAAGTTCTACCTGCAAGAGATTAGCATGTGGTGAAATATCCCCCAGCATGGACATTGTGTGATAGTTACCAGATAAGGCTCTCCATGTGGAGGTTATATCGGAGGATGCTGACTGATAGAGACATCAAACAAGTCCTGGAAGTACCATGAGGGTATGTGCTCATGTACATTTAGTATTTGGTGTACTATAGTTTGATACCTACATCACAATGGCAGACCTAGCTGAGGAGAGGGAGTACCTACTGCCGAGGTCCATCGTAGCAAGGTGAGACTGGCAGTGCTCTAAATTTTACAACTATCATCATCATGTTTTTGTTGTTGTTGTTTCTGTTACTGCTGTTGTCCCACTGGGGTTATATAATGTACGAATTGAGAAGAATTGCACCCAGGGAAACTATAAGAACAGAGAGAAATGAGTGTATATGGAATTGAGAAACTAAAATCATTGATAAAAGGGAAAAATGGACAAATCAGGAAAAGGCGAAGGGAGTTAGACGGAGGGAGAAAACAGTCACATGTGATAAGGGAGTGGTCATTATTTATGAACAGGGGGGGTGGTGGTTTTTCCCGCGGACGCGTGGAAATTTTTGACGCCCCCCCTCGACGGCAGTGACGGAGAGTTTTCGTGCCACTCTTTGATCTATAGAAGCGCGCTGGCATTTTGCTCAAAAGAGGGTAAATCTTTTTAGCCCCCCCTCAAGAGGCGTCAAATCTTTTTTAGCCCCCCCCCTCCGGAGGGGTCTGAAAATTTTACGCCCCCCTCAAACCCACCACCCCCCCTGTTGATAAATAATGACCACTCCCTAACGGCGGAGCTATAAAATAGCAGCCATTATTGGTTAAGGGGTAGACTGGGAGAGAGAACCTTGATTATTGACAGGCAGAAGACAAGCAGACCAGGTGAAAATGTTTTATAAGGGAAATATGTGAATGATTTTTTTTGCAATGCTTTGCATCTGTCTAATTGTGTCCATACATCTATCATATGAGTGTATTGGGACAGTCCCTATTCCTATAGCAGTCAGATGATTATCCATCCTGAAATCTATGGATATCAAAGGTTTTGTGGTTATCGGTGTTAACTCTCCAAGGGTGGCTCATGCACTAATACATCATAGCCATTAGTCAGCATAATGCACCGATGAAGTGCTGGCAAGTCTGCTATAACAAGAAATGTGGTTGTGACCGCGTAAAAAAACGCCTCCCGCCGTTAATGTCGGTATACCAGTGTATGATATGTCTCATAAAAGCAGACATAAAGAAGATTTCACAATTATCAATTTCTCTATCAGTAATTTTGTATTGTGAGACCTCATCACATGGGGCAAATGCAATCATCATAGCGCACTCCCGTACCGCTTCGCGATACCGCCGCTACACGGCATGGGAGGCGCTAAAAAATTATAGTCAGCACTTCATTGAGTATCATGCCGACCCACCGGGAGTATACTCCCGATATATATATATATATATATATATATATATATATATATATATATATATATATATATATCAATCCACTGATGTCAGCATGATGCATGGATGTAGCCCTGGGGAGATATCTATGCATCATTCCAACCAGCGGCACGATGTATAAATGCATTTCCGGTTTTTAAGGAGTCACCTGAAATAACCCTTTGAGGGCCACTGATACATAAATGCATCATGCCCATTGGTCATCATGATGCACCAATGAAGTGCTGGCATGACTGTTTGCCAGCACTTCATTGGAGCATCATGCCGACCCTCTGGGAATAAATGTATCCACCCCGTAGGGTCGGCATGATTCTCCAATGAAGTGCTGGCAGCAGTCTCGCCAGCACTTCATTGGTGCATCGCGATGACCAATGGGCATGATGCATTGATACATCAGCAGCCTTTAAAGGGTTAAATCCTCACCTGATAGCCCCAAACCAGACCCATCGTTCTGTGTGGTCACCTGTGTCTGGCTATCTGTCCACTGTATAGATAAGACTCATATACCAGGATGGACTGATTAGGGGTAAACACTGACACCTAGAAATATATTGATACATTCCCATATAAATAAAATGTCCTGTCGACCACCATCGTTTGCAATACTCCTGCTCTACATTCAAATGTCATAAGGAAGGGAAGCCACATGATCTTTTGCATGACGATTTTACCTTTTCTGTACTCTTCACATTCTATAATACCTTGCTCAATTACTTTATCCCTGACCTTTTGCTTGGACAGATGGGGAGAAATATAGTGCCTCTATATAATACAATTATTTATAAAACGGCTGGCAGTGCTCTGCTGCATGATAGAAGTGACCTTGAGGGCATTAGGCCTATAGGAGTGTGGTGTACACCTGATCAAGGTCACGGTATATATATGTAACAATCCAATGGGCATAAATTGTCTATATATGCCTTGGGTGTTTGGTTGTTTGGATGGTAATGAAAAGGTTTTATAAAGACAATAGACAACTCTTTCTTCACATCTTGACTGTCTGTTGTTCTATAATGCACAAATGCATCTGAGTGCACTATAAGACAACAGACCGTGAAGGTGTGAAGAAAGTTATTGTCTATTCCCTAAACATATTATGAGGATTATAAACATTATACTTTGATACTCAGTGCCAGATGACGTTTATTGCACAAGAGGGCATGGTGTGTCTACCTTGACTTTCTCTAGAATACGAGTTGCTCTTTGGGTTATTTTCCTAATTGCATGCTTTCAGTGTCAGTGTACAAGAATGTTTTCACCTATCTATTATTGTATACTTTTAGTGACAGCCGGGGTACCAGCACTAGAGCATGCCGGGTGTACAAGAGACGCTGGTACTGTCTGTGCCTCTATGCGCTCCTGTGCTTCATCCTTGGGTTGGTCAGTAACACATTCGGTCCGATCGCACATGCGGCAGAGATAGCGTTTAGCTGGACAGACGCTGATATAGCTTTACTAAGTAACTGGCAGCCACTGGTTTTTATACTCTCTGTACCATTCATGGCTTGGATTATTGACACTAAAGGTGAGACAATTGATTTAATTCAACAATATATAACAATAGTTTGTAGTATAATTATAGTGGTTGACATCCACTAAAAATGGGAGTGATCATTTTTCAAAAATAGGGATATTGGTGGGGCATTGCACAGATGCCCGAACCGCCCCCCCCCCCTTGAGGGTCAATATTTTTTTCCTTTTCCTCCCCTCCTCGCCCCCCCCCCTCCGAATGAAATCAGGTGAAAACGCCCCCTTTTGAGTATAGTAATGCTCAAACACTTTTTGTTGAAAACAGATAAAAGTATTTTGCCCCTCCTTCAGAGGGTCTAAAAAATAGTTTCACCCCTTCTTCCAAGGGCTATAAATGGCTTTGCCCCAATCCACCCACCTACCCATTCCCAGCTGTTCAAAAATTAACACTCCCTTGATAAACATTATTTTTCAACACAACTGATGACCTCATGATTTGGAAAGCTTACTGGGGAGGGATGATGTTATCAGAAATTCCTCTAAGGATTCTATAATCATGTAAATGGTATATATAGTCATAGCACTGCAGGTACTAAGGGAGTGGTCATTATTTATCGACGTGGGGGGGGTGAGGGGGGCGTAAAAATCTTTTTAGACCCCTCTTGAGGGAGGGGCTTAAAAGATTTTGACCCCTCTTGAGGGGCGACTAAAAAAGATTTTTAGCAAAAAAGCCAGCGCCTACTATAGCTCAAAGAGAGATGTGAAAATTATCTGCGCCTCTGGGAGGACACAAAAAAAAATGGACTGCCATCAAGGGGGGGGGGAATTGTCATACATCCATCCGAAAACCAACCACCCCCTGTTGATAAATAATGACCACTCCCTAATGCTGATCACGGTGATTAGCGTATAGTGAATTTCTTTGCGATTTCAGACCTTTTTTTCTCATGTTGAATCAAGCCACAAACATTTATTCTTGTAACATTTTTTTTAGAAAGTAGAAAGTTGTGAAGGTTTAGCTATTCAGTGTATTGTGATTGAACGGAATAGAGGTGATGGCAGAAAACTGATGCCAAAATAACTGGTGTAAATATTCAGCTGTTAATTAATGACAACTAAGGGTCCAACAGATTTATTGGCTACTTTTCTCAAATTCTAGGTCTGCGTCTTTCATGCCTCATGAGTGCCTTCTTTATGGTGGTTGGTTGTGGAATCCGCTGTATAACGTCCACCCCTCCTGCTGCCACATGGTAAGTCAATGAAATCTCAGCTATTCTCATATTATTCACATATGAAGTGAAATTAGAATATGTATTCAGGATATTTTATATTTGCGATGAACATCAAACCACTTGGGGCTTTAATCTCTACGAGAATCTCAATTTCTACTGACAGTTTGGCCACTTTGTGGAGAGGTCATGCTGTCTTCAGATATTCCTTCCAATATATCCATTCCCCATGTAATCATGCACAACTTTCAAACAATATATATCTACTCTGAAAGCATTTAACTGTCCCTAAAAAGACCATAATATATATCCAAGTATATCCTATCATATGGGCCTACCCCATATTTTTGTGTCCTATTCTATATTGCCAGGTTATATCATACGGGCCAGGTAGTCAGTAGTTTGGCCAGTCCTGTGGTTTTTGCTGCTCCATCGGTTTTCTCCAATACATGGTTTCCCCATGACCAGCGCACGGTAGCAACTGGTACTGCTACTATTGGTAATGGCCTTGGACTTGCACTAGGATTCATACTCGGTATATTTTCACACTTTTTTTTTTATTTTCCTTCACGCTCAAACTATATGTCAGGAATTTAAAGATTGCACTTTTTGTTTACAAGCTTGGAAATTGGGGCATGTGTAAAATTTATAATGTAATTGATCATTTGACTTAGTCCTGAAATTTTGCACTAGACTCTTTGCAATGCCTTCATAAGGAATAGTTTAAGTGTGATCTTTAGGAAGTGATGCTAGCACCTCTGTTGGACCTCAAAAATCGGGGGTGCACCCCTCCTTTCAGGCTACGCCCCCTCCTTTTCGGAATCTTGGATCTGGTACTGCCCTGATTGGAGCTGTGGTAGGGGATCTACAACCATCCCCTACTGCAGCTCCCAAACTTTGGTAACTGGGTGTGATATTAGGCGTGATATCGAAGCAACACCCTTGATATTCCAGACAGTTCTTCATCTTAGATTATAAATACCGAAATATGTAAGTTACAGTAGCGACCTACAGTTATGTAATGTAATTTTTATCTTCACATTTTGACAGGGCCTTTGATTGTTAAGGTACCACCTGCACACAAGTAAGTTGACCTCCTGTCTGGAACAAAATTGATATAAAAGAATAATTGAAATATATACATGTAATACTGAAGATGATAATGAAATTCAGCTGGAGAATAGAAATAGGTAATAAGTGCATGTACTTTGTTTCTTTTATCATGAAAACTCAAAACCCATGGTCACCATGACCTGTTTCCAAGCTCAAGAACTACAACTGATATTAAGAAATAATCTGAGTTAGATAATTAAAAAACGACTTTGGAGAATAAAAAGAGAATAGGTGTTAGGTGCACAGACTTTGTTCCTATAGGCATTGGTACGAAATATCGAAAACCATGGTCACAATGACTTGCCTGTAAGCTCAAGCACTATGCATCAAAAAATACCAAAAAGCATGTACAGACTCTTCCTAGATGCCTCATTGTACGAATAATATGTCTATCTGATTTTGTTACGTGTAGCACGGATAGTAATGCCACTACAGCTCCACAATGTAAGTTTTAATCAGGGTAATAGTAAGGGAAGATATTGTATAGAGATCTGGACCATTTAGAAATGGTTAAATCTAATCAAATGAAAAGGTTTTTGGCCCTGGTGACTAAATAGATGGCTCCAGTACTGCCAGATAGTATCCCATGCTGTATGCATAGCTACCGCAGTCCTGTCTGCCAGTCTTTGAATAAGTGTGGGGGTACAGGGGTATTTAAAATCAATCTTAAGCATTAAAAACAGTATTCAAGTAAGCACCTGTCTCAAATTTATAAGTGCTAACTAAACCAGCACTCTGGCGTTTATACAGCTCACTATAGTAGATAAAGACCTACTCCAGGCTAATGCTAGATACTAATGCTTGCATTCCTACTTTTCAAACGAATAACATGCTTATTTGTAAATAATGTGAATACCTCCCTCTCCAGATGATGATCACAGTATCAAGTTTGGTCAGGGACAGATTATGATAATTATGTATATCCGTGAGTACACTTAGGAAACTTATAATTGTAATGTTGGAGATATGAATAAGTAAAATGACATGACTCAAATTGGAAATAAGGGAAAACAAAGAGATGAGAAAGGATGATATATACAAGTCTGCAGTTCGTGAAAAATTAGTTCTGGGTTCTAGTTAAATTATGTCATAAATGTTTTGCCATAGATTCCCAGGAACAAGATGATTATCATGATTACCCTCTGCCTGTAGAAACAATGTAATAGACTTACCAGGATACATCATCATATTATCCTATATGTGCACTGCTATATTCTATTATTAGAGTTTTCCTTGGCCGCAATGACCTTCCTGCTGCTCCTCTTCTACTTCCCTGCTCGACCTCCATCCCCGCCCAGCCTCACAGCGGCAACCGATCGTTTAGGGTACATCACAGGCCTTAAAACGATTATAAGGTAATGACATTCTTCCAATGACAAGATTGGTGATTACTCTGATAATAAGCTAGTTTAGAGAACTACCCACTTGAAATGGTAGTATTATTGTGATATCATAGAGCACCGTTGTAGCATCATAAAGTATTATTGTGATATCACAGAGCTGCACATTTCTATCTTAGTATTCCATTCAATATGCTAGCACAGAATCCTTTAATTCTGGTAGCTAAATTTAGATTTTGTTTATCATGGCAGAAACAAAGAGCATCAACAAAAGCAGTGGCATTCATGAATGTATAGGTCTGTACTGCTCCAATTATTAATTGCCTCTCTTTTTTTCTCACAGAATCCTTTGTTTTGGTTGTAGGCCTTTGTTAACCCTCATACAGATTACGTGTTTTGGCTTCAGACATAATCCAAAACTTATTCTAGCTGTAGCCCTTTCTATATATACTTCTGTACAAATGTTGTCTTTTTTCTACTTCCAGAATACCCAAGTTCTGGTTATTGGCCTTTGTATATGCTGCTACAAATGGTGTCTACTCAGGTCTGGCGGCCGTCCTTGACGTTGACCTTAAGGCAACTGGGGTACAACACGACCAGTTACTGGCAGGCTGGCTAAGCTTTGGATCCTACATGGCGAGTGTGGTCGGTTGTCTTGTTATCTCAGTGTAAGTGCACTGTAAGAAATAAATGTTGAATGTACCAGGGATCCTAATAAAACTGAAGAGTGGACCACCGTAATTGAAAAGCGTTGCACCAGTGTACTTTTTGCAAGAAGCCCCAGGTGTCAGTGCACAAATATACAAGGGATCTCTGTGAAAATAACTACAGATCTTTGGCAACTTTAGGACCAGGAATGGGTCGTTATTTAGATGACATATTTTTCACAGTGTGTTCAAAGCAAAACTATCACCCTGAAGCTATTTTTTTTTAAATTCTACAATGGCATGCTTAAGGTCGCACCAAATGTCCCTTTGAAAAAAGTATTGACATTCGTGCTTGTCAGGCGTGTGCGATTGTAGTGTCTTAAGAACTGGAGAAGATGATGTCATTGTACACTGTGAAACTCTTTTTTTGAGTTATAAAGAAATCAAATGAATCATTAAGTGTGGTGTTACAATAGCCATGCAATCAAATGCCCTAGATCATAATATAGATCATCTCCCAGTGTCCAGGTGTGCTCAGGTAAAACGTTTGAGGAGTGGATGCAGTGAATACATGTAATTTATTCTCTTTTTTCAGACTCGCTGATTATTTCACTTGTTATTTGAAAGTATTACTGGTGGTGATCTGTACCATGGCAACTGGTGTGTTCACATGGTTCAGCCTCATTGTGGATGGGGTGCTGCCCTCTAGTGTAGGTGAGTAGTACTGGTTAGAGAATAGACAACAACCTTCTTCACATCGCGACTGTCTGTTGTCCTATAATGCACAAATGCATCTGAATACATTATAGGACAACAGGCAGTTGAGACATGAAGAAGGAGTTGTAGATTGTCTTTGTACAGTGTACATTTCCCGCCAACAAATCAAGTACCCAGTTAAGGTATGGCTAGACCAATTATTGTTACTTGACTTGTTTACAACTATGGTGAGTGAGTAATGAGTGAGTAATAGATGCTTAACGCCATTTTGAACAACTATGGTGACCTTGCTTAGGCATGCACTACACTCATATAATGCACTCAAGGTCACTTCTATCGATTATCATAAAACGGCTGGGAGTGCTCTGCTGCACAGTAGAAGTGACCTTAAGTGCATTATAGGACTACAGTACACACCTGAGCAAGCTCATGGTAGCTGTAAACAACTTAAGGACCATTAATAGTGCTAGACATACCAAAATTGGGTGATTCATTGTTCGAAATGAAATGTACAATGTTTTATAAAGACAATAGACAACTCCTTCTTCACATCTTGACTGTCTGTTGTTCTATAATGCACTCAGATGCATTCATGCATTATAGAACAACAGACAGTCTCGATGTGAAGAAAGTTGTTGTCTATTCTCTAAGCAGAGCACTGGCAGCCGTTTTCATAGTGTATGCGTTGATAGTCAAGATGCACCTTACCTGGATACTCAAATGTTCAAGGCTGTCACTCTGTTGCCTTTTTTTGATAGGCTGAGGATCACTCCATATTTTTTATGTATGAGAATATAAATGCAAAAATAGAATCTCTGCCAAATCTATTAAGTCTGGTTCTGTTCATCCCATGATTCTGATCAGGTCCTAACATGATCTGCTTTTTTTTCAGCCACCCTGTCAGTGACCTATGTCATAGGCTCAGTTCTCCTTAACGCCGCTGTACCAGTTTTCTATGAACTGGCCTGTGATGCCACCTACCCTCTAGGAGAAGGACTCACCAATGGGATGATTAATGTAGTCAATAACATAGCTATGGTGGTTTTCCTGTTTATACTCACCATACCCAACATAGGTAAGTGGCTTATATTAGGGGGACAAAGGGGGGGGGGTATCACTCCTACCGGAAAACAACTCTGTTTACAAACCATAATATTGCTGAACTCACCTGCTTTTAAAAGTAGCCAAGCACTCATAGACTTTAATGCCACTCTACCTTGGCACTTATTTTGAGACCGCCCCCCCCCCCATTTCTGTGGTTTCCAGACTCTTCGTAAATCATTCATTTCAATTGATTGTCATTATGATTTGATTATTGTAGCATTCATGTCCCTTGATTTTTATCATGATCTGATCATTGTAACACTGCATTTCTATACATTATAGAAACATTGTATGATGATGTCATCAGCATAATGCAAACTGAATTCAGACAATGTTAAGAATAAATGGCTTCTGTTTGACGTTGCAGGTACTAGTTGGATGAATTGGGTGATGGTGGGGTGTGTGGCTGTCTGTATACCGCTATTGATCCCCTTCAAACCTGCACCACAGAGGACAGACACGGAATAATTAACAACACGCTGTGGAGGGTGTTTCCTAAACAAGGAATGTCACTTTTGTCACAGCAGCACCTCATGATATAAGGACAGTGGCCGATGCAGGATTTGGAAAAGTAGGGGTCGTGACCTAGAAGGATGTGGCGCACCTCCCATTTTTGAGGATGATTTGGGTACAAATTAACTAAATAAATTCTAAACTCTAGACATAAATGAGGAGGCGCAAGCCCCTGTGCCCTTTGTCTAAATATGCCACTGAAGGAATTGACTACCTTTTGACAGTTACTTCTCCTTATCCCTGCAAACGTCTTTATGAAAAGTGCGGTGTGAGGACTAACAATTGTGACTTCGCCTAAGGCATTAAAAAGACACTCAGGTGTGAATGGACAAGGCAAATAAATCACTTTTAGCTACCTTTGTATTCTCCTTTGTATTCTCCTTTAAAAGAGTAAACTCTCCTTTCTTGGCCCATAGTTTTAGTTCTGGGCCCATAGATTTTTAAAGCTACTGGCTTGGGTGGCCAGTGCCTCGAAATGTTAGTGTCTACCCCTGGGTTAGTGGCACCTGTTTGAGTGCAGAGTGGGCCATGCAGCACAGGATGATCACACTGCCTGCAGCCACAGGGCCAGATTAAATAAACTCATTCGTCTAGGGTTTTTGGGGGTATTGAATGTGGGAAAGGTGCTGCTGTAAATAATATGATATATAGTACTATAGTTTTATTTTCCTTAAGTATCTGTTAATCTATTCGAGTTAATTAATCCTGGTTTGCCAAGGTATAGAAAAGAAGGGATAAGATAGGCCTATTTCTGCCTCCAGGATGCAAGAGTTGTGGAGAGCTATAATGATGGGTATATATGCATTCTTTTGCTAAGTGTGTGTAGTTCAATAGCCTGAGTGCACACTTTCTGAGTATTTTCATTAGTCTTTTTAACCTAAAACCATGTTTTCTGACCCAAAACATAACACAGAATTGGGACTATTGGTCATAAAAAAAGTGTGTGTCTAAGGCAATGTGCACAAATATGTGTAGAAAAATCCTGCATCTTTCATTTCACTTAGATTTTAATAGATTCTCCCATCCTTGGCATCACCTAAGGACAATGTCATGTAGTTTTCCCCTCCTGCAAATATAGGTGCTATATGCTACCTACTCACACTGTGCCAAAAGTGACAATTACCTGTGTGTTTCCAGAGCCATAAGACCAATGAAAATAATCATAAATGAAGGACTGATAGGCCTTTCATATGCCCATGATCAATAGCTTCATATTCATACCTTAATCATTAATGGGGTATGTATAGTAAACATTTGAGGAGCAAATAAGTGAGACCATGCCAGGAATCTATGCAGAATTGCCGTTCTGACATAGGTCTGCACCGCCCATGTAACACCCTACTCAGAGATTCCTTGTACATTTGTGCACCACTGTACTGCCACCTGGGACTTCTTGTAAAAACTACACTGTCCAGTTTTACGAGCATCCCTCCTGGTAGATCCAACTGTTATTTTTATGGTTTGACTATGCAGCCAGTCAGCCAGTGGCAAGTGTTCTGCGGGCTGCATCACTTGAGAGAAACCTATAGAATAACTAAAAGCAATAAAGACATCTTCTGAAACCTCAGTTTGAACCGTCTGGTTGAGCCAGATCTATAGTGCTTGGTAGATTTCTTTTCATTATATCAGGGAGGAAAGACTTTAAGACAGAATGAATTAAGACAATGTATTTTTGTTTATTAACGCCTAGAGGATGTACATTATGTGAATAGGTTTGTTAGATTCTTTTCACAATACCCCATCGCAGGTGTGTGTTTTGCGGTTTCCCTATAAGCTGTTTTCTCATCAACCATGCAGTACTGTCAGCATCTATGGCTTACATGATTATCAGTCACTAGTACATTTCATCAATTTCTACATAAAAGAGTCCATGCTGGAAATGTATATTCTACCTATAGAGTTGTCGAATCAATGTATCTTTTATTTACAGCCGGCATAAAAAAATTAAATACATTCCCTAGTTTTCTTAGACCCAGTGACAGCTAATAGCAGTTCAAACCTACTGAAAATCGAAACGAAATCCTAAGGCCTAATGAAACTTAGGCTTAAAAGGGGAAATTCATTGCAGCTTAACAAAACTTTTCATTTTAATGACCTGGGGGGAGTCAAAAGATTATAATTATAATTTGCTAAATCAACTTTGAAATTTCAATTTATAGGTTTACCGTGATATTAGTCTTCCATAATTTTCGACAGGGCCCTTAGGTCCCTATTCCCAGTACATGTCACATGTGTTTAGCCTATTTCTCACTGTTATTTTTCTTTCATAATCCTGATGAAAGGGCCATAAATTGACCCGAAACGTTGATCATTAATTCATACCACTTCTACACACCATATTGCTCAAATTGATGTAACTGTTTTATTCCTTGTAATAAAATTGTTAACTTTATTTGAAATCGTCTGGTTTTGTGTGACATCCCTCCTCTAAGTATTTCTTTCATAATTGTATCTGGTCGTCTAGGGAATTGTGAATTGATATGTCAAAGTTTCTCTTTTTGCCATTAGACTTTCTTTCCCTTTGCCTCAGCTGCTGTTCCATAGCGGTGTAAGTTTTTTTCTGCATCATGCATTCTTCCACTTCATTTCTAAAACTAAAAATAGGGAAAAAAAAGAAATACACGTATATTGAATGCTCACAATAAAAATCTCGTATTTTCTTGAATACTACTGCAGTATTGAGGAGGAATAATCGCCAAGCTCCATCATTCAGTTAAACAAGACAGATATTTACTCAAAAGTATGTCGTGTGTAGCCCTGGCGAGTTACTCGCTGGGGCTACAATGATGCATAATTATGACAATGGGCTCGACACATTAATGTACTATAGGCCTAGGTTAATATTAACAGATCTAATCAGAATGATATTCACATATATTGGTAATTGTTATCTTGTCTTTCTGGAGGGTCTTGCCAAAATGGAAACCAAAAGAGCAAAAGTGCACGTTGTTTTACTTCTAAATGATTGTTTAGATAACCGTTTAGATGAAACGTGCGCATTTTCTTCACATCTCAAAAAAAGAATTTC
Source organism: Acholoe squamosa (assembly GCA_949317995.1). Lineage (NCBI taxonomy): Eukaryota > Metazoa > Annelida > Polychaeta > Phyllodocida > Polynoidae > Acholoe > Acholoe squamosa. Next base: position 72,198,095 of record OX439041.1, read on the forward strand.
CATGCATTCTGCTGTAATTTCTTTGTCAATACTATGAAACCAAGTTAGGCCATGTACACGTTTCCCTTAGTACTGTGTGAGAATATTTACATAGTCCTTTCTTGCTATCTTTCGGCAAGACCCTCCTGTTTAAACCTCTCCTTCTCATTGGAAGATCAAACCCACCTTGCGTTAGACACAAATCTAATCAACAACAACCGAAACAAAAAAATATTAATCATTAAATTTATTACATATTACTTACGCTCAATCAGTACACAGGTATTTATCACTAGCGATACCCCAGTAAACACCAACACTGAAACCAGTATCACGGCCATAGTGATTGATCCTGCAGAGGGAAAGAGAGAAACTAAGAGTATTAAATAAAAAATTATGACTTTTCCATCTCAAATTTGAGCCCCCTCCCCCTCGCTGGTAACAAGCTGCAGTAATGGCGACGCCCATGGGGCGACATGCTAACTCGGAATAAACGTACTTGGCTTAAGTAACATATATACTGGGAATAGGAAGCTTAGTGCACCCAGCACTAAGGGCCATTTTTGCAAATTTATCCTGTCACAATTATTCATTTTAATATTGTACCCAACTGGTACCCATCTGATAGCTCTTATCAGTAGAACTCGCTGGTAACAAGCTCCATCAATGGCCGCGCCCATGGGCCAACCTGCTACCTCAGAATTAACACCAGAGTGCATGGTACTCAACACAGAACCTTAACATTACTTGTCATATTGCGAACCTTAGCTGCTGTAGTTACACAGAGGCCTGGAGAGAGTACATAGTCTCGTCTTCTAAGTTATAACCCCATGTATATAGAGTCCTTCAACCTCAAAACCACCAAAATATCACTTCATGATGATCTTTCTGGCAGAGATATATAAAACTCCTATGCTCACTAAATGGCAATGTTTTAAAATCAGACTATTGATGATATAAAGTTCACAAACCTTTACTCGATAGGACTTTGAAAGCTCAAGGTGAGATTTATTGTGTCTCTGTGTATACATGTGCCCCAGTTTATGCATACAGAGACATAGCCAGGGGGCAATTGCAAAAGATTCTACAACTGCATTGGCCACAAATCGTTAAGAATATAAATTCTATGAATAGTTCTTGGGCTTATAAATCTGCTTGTATCAATGGGTATAATTTACCGCATTAACAGGGTTAAAGTGAGATAGTCAGATGTTTTTGTTTTTTTTTCATTTTTTATAAATCCTATTCAAATGTACCCAACAGAATATAATACCTCCATATTTAGCTGTTTGTGGCACTGTTATCTTTAGCCCATACAAGCTTAGGAAATGAGTGGACTTTTGGCATGCATGCCAAATTATATAAAGTAGAAAATTGGGTATAAAATCATGAGTATGAGCGTTAGGTAAGGAGAGCAAATAATGTAGGTACCATAGGAAGTATGATCTATGTAAACATCATGGTTCATTTTTGAGAAGATTGATTTTTGAACCCCAACCATCGGACTTTGCCAAATCACTTGCATGTTGACTGTCAGATAGGGGGCCCCCAAGGGGACCCCCCTGAGGTCACAATGTCGCCAAAATGCAAGGCTTCAGGTCACATGTCACTTTTTTAGGGGAAAAAAACTTGTCTAATAATCTCAAAATTTAAAGCCTCTGATCAAATGTCACTTTTTTATGGATTGGACATGTCACATGTCACTTTTTAAAAGGTACAATGTTGAAATGTCACCTAAAAATGGCCAAATGTCGCCATGTCGTTTTTTACCCCATGGGGGCCACAGATAGGGCAGCCAGAATTCTTCACCTATGATCACAGAGTACTTAGTTATAGTAGGTTTCTCCTGGTGATTTCTCAAATCTTAGCACATTGCCCAGCTATAACAAGGAAACGGTATTTTTGAGTTATAATAATGGTTTCTTCTAATGTTTATCCATGATAAGGCACCACAAACCTGAAAACGTTTTGACTTATTTTTGTAACAGCCCCTTTAAATTCATTGTTGATACAACTTTATTGATAAAGTTCACAAGAAGTAGATAAGAATGGTGATGTTGATTGGAATGAGCCATCAAGATGTAGAGTGATCAACATTTCGGCTATGGTCGACCTTCATCAGGTTACTACATAGTGATTTCATGGTGACTTATGTCAACTTTAGGATCAAGATTCAGAATACTACTTCCTGTGTGACTATGGTTACAATGGGTGGTAGTTATGGTAACTTGGAGGTCCCTCCATCTCGTCCAGTTGATGAACCTTTGTGTTAGGACCCCATGTGAAGGATACATGGGAGAAATATCGGGGTAAATTATGGTAGAAGTAATTTCCCAAACTGACACTTGAGGATGGGGATGGCCTGGTGGGTGATCCCAAGGAGGATACTAGTGTGAGAATGCAGACAAATTACTAAAGTTGATATGCACACGAAACCAAACACAGTCCCTTTAAATTCATTGTTGATTAAACTTTATTGATAAAGTTCACAAGGAGTAGATAAGAATGGGGATGTTGATTGAAATGAGCCATCAAGATGTAACATCTATATAGGCTAACTGTGTTGCAGTGGTAACATCTAGTGTACGAACCTCCTGTGGTAGTTAGAAGCAGACTGTCCTGTCACTGGTACAGGTGTAGATGTCCAGGAATAGCCTGGGGTCATCACAAACTAGGGGAAGGGCATGTGTATATATAGCAGTAAACTCTATAGAGAGTTACATTAGATGGGTCTGGACCACTAAATTTGACATGGTGAAATGGTAATTTCTTTAAAGTTACATATGTGTTATGAGGCAAAGGAAATAGTGACATGACATAGGTGCTTTCTTATATTCAACATTGGACATGATAAAAAATAATCCACGCTCATCTGGAACATCTATGGCAAGGAAGACATTAGGGATTTATATTTTCATATATGTCCGTGTCCAACCACTGCATGTTACAGACAACGTGAGTCAGAAAAAATTAGAAACTTAGACATGATAGGTTGTTAGAGGTACAAGGGGACATAGGAATCTAAATGAAATGTGACTTGAGTATAAAATTAGGTTTCTTAAATTCGACATGTGATATGGGATCCCACCATCCAGGACCCCTAGTAGGTGTCTGAGTACTATATATGAGAAGGTCATGGGCATTGTCTTTATATTATAAGTTATCAGGGCAGTAAATTTAGTGCAGTAGGAATGTACCACCTCCAAGGAAACCCTTTAACCCTTTAAGGGTCGCTGATGCAGGAGTGCATCATGCTCATTGGCTGTCATGATACACCAATGAAATGCTGGCGAGTGGTCTCACCAGCACTTCATTGGAGCATCATGCTGAACATCCAGGAGTGTATCAACCCCATACAGTCACCACAGCGCATGAATGTAGCCCTGGCGAGTTACTCACCTGGCTGCACTCATGCATCATGCCGACCAATGTTTTGATGTATCATCAGGCCTTAAAGGGTCAAGGGGTTTAGTCTACTGGAAAATTACAGATATGGCTCTAGACCCCTAAAATCGACATGGCGACATGGGCCTTTTTTGGCTTAGTGACATGGGACATGAACCTTTCTTTAAAATCGACATGGTGACATGAACTTTTCTTAAAATCGACATGGGGACATGGACTTTTCTTAGAATCGACATGGAGACATGGCAATTTCTTAAAATTGACATGGGACATGGGGACCCCCCATCAAGGGCCCCACAGATCATTGAATGTTCATCAGTCTGCCGGATATCAGGCTAGTGGAATACACTGTTACTGTAATAAGTATAAACCTTTCCAGCAAACGGGTAATCACAATATGTTGTGTAAATAAGCAAATGTCAACGACCATGGGATATTTTTGGATCGTATTCCCAGAGGTGAGGCTGTCCGTATTCAACGAAGCTATTAATTTTATTCAGGAACAGATACCACTCTGAGGAACATAGTTTTCGAAATTCTACACCACTCCTGCAAAAGACCGATGCCTTGCTAAGACTATAGTGGGTTTTTTTTCCAATTCCGATCCCCCTGTGTCTCTAGCACATATTCAAGAATAATTATGACTTGTGAACATGGTGCTTAAAGGTGACCAATGTACTCAGAGTGTAGAGTCTCTTTTCTCTCTCTACAATATAGTGCACTGCTTGGATATTCCTCAACGCTTAAAGATTTGATCAAAGGTTTTCCTAAACACCTACCCATTGACACAGTACAAAAGGAAATCCATGCTGTGGTTTATATACACCAGCTTGAATGCTGTTGTTGCATAGTATTCATAGGCTGTGACATCTTCTCCAATATTCTCACATATTGTGCGGATTATAAGAATGAGCCGTCCAGGTACGGTAGTAAACACAAACACAATGCAAACAGAAAACATTGTGAATGTCAAGGTAGAGTTTACAATGGCTGACTTTACCTGCTGAATTGTTTGATGTTCAGCTGTAAATGTTCTCCTTGAATAGATCATTAGTGTCATTATAGTGTCATTAGTAGCATCATTAGAGGAAATATTAGTGTCATTACATTCCAGAAACTTATTCTGCAAAAGGACATGATGCAAGACAAAAATGCAAGAAATACAGAATAAGCAGTTTCAATCAACGACTGCAATCCCATCAAGTTACAATGGTTTACCTGATTTTCTGAACGAATTTTACAGGTAAAAAATAATGGAAATTCCAGGACACACATTAAAACAATTAAAATTAATACTATGGTTATTGTTTGTCTTCTTGTGCAATAAATGTGTACTTTCAGTGGAAAAAAATAAGCTATGATGCGCTTCACTGAAATCGTATCAATTAGCCTGGAGGAAATATTAGATGCTGTGCTGAAACCATACAAAAGTACACGACAGGGCCAAACTGAAGAGGAATATGGGAGTAAGTTATAAAATGGCATATCATCATCCACCAAAACTAAAAACCACAAGGTTAGATTATCAAACACTGCTAGGACCTGCAGCAGGATCATGAAGACAGAGTTCCTTGCCAGGTTCCCATGCAATATCACAAAGATACTGAGACTGTTTGGAAATGTTCCTAGTACACAGAGAATTGACATAAAATAAAGGTTCAATGTAGAGAGCCATGGTTGTGCATGACCAACAGAATCAGTCTCATTGCTCATGACATTCCTAGACATATCAGATATTGTTTTGTTATCCGTTATCACTGGCCAAATGTATTTTTGTATCCATGATAGAACTGGGCCTTGAAAATTAAAATGTAAAGCAGTATTCCTACCAATGTTTTAAGGTGGCTCAAAACAATATTTAAGTAGCTGAGGGACACAGGTAAAAGGTATGGATCTGGAAGCCTTTATTATTGACATTGAAAAATAACTTTTGTATACTGTATACAAAAGAAACCCAGGCCACGGCATTTAATCATTGTCTGCAGAACATATAAAGCTTTCCATGTGACATTGAATCAATTATGCAACATTACGTCGTTTGATCTCAATCTTAATAAATTCATATGGTTCAACACAGGGAAATGTGCCTCCCTGTGGGATTTTAGTACTGGTTTTGACCACCAGAGGACCTCACAAGGCTAAATCAGTGAAAAATTGAAAGAAAAAAAGGTATAGGGTACTTTTTGATGGGCAACGCAGTAAAGCTATTTTCAAAATTCTATTTCCATTCAAAAATTCCATATTTGGAATGCAAAAAGTACGTTTAGGGCCAAAATGAATGTATTTGTTGATAGTGGTTGCCATGGCAACATAAGTATCGTTCCAAATAGAAAAATCAAAGAACCCCTTGGAATGATTTCCTCACAGAGATTATTGTAGTGAAAACAGAATGAAAATCCCATTTCTAGATCCAAAGTTATGACTAAAAATGTTGAAATTGTAGAAGTTTTTGCTAATTAGCATAATTATGCTAATTTCAATTAAATATCTCTCAAGTAATTAGATATAGAGCCTATTCCCTACGAAAATAGGACGATGGGCCCCCATATTCATAATGTCATGTCTCGAGAACTTCTCAAGGTATTGACTAATGTGATACACCATCGTAAAGCTTATGACTTCACGTTCAAAATAGATTTTCTTTGGGGGTCCCTTTTCCCATGACTGTCCACCAAGAATTTATTGATGCCAGCTGTAGTATAATCTAGTATTGGTCTTCCATCAATATATATATGGTCTATGGGTATGACATCGATGTTATATAGTCGTGATATTCATGTCTGATGTACACAAGAACAAAAGAATTTCAGGTTATATATATATATATATATATATATATATATATATATATATATATATATATATGTGTGTGTGTGTGTGTGTGTGTGTGTGTGTGTGTGTGTGTGTGTGTGTGTGTGACGGTATGGTTAAAGGCGGCTAGGCCTAAAAAGAATATTGTTTGTTTCCAGTAACATGACTTGAAAATGATTAAGGGTCGGTAGGTCGGATTTTTTTCTTTTTTCTTTTTTTTACATATGTACATAGAAAATGTTAGGGCACATATAATTGCCGAGGTCACCTCTAAACTGGGATGCAACAAGCATCTTAATGGCTCATACACAATTTTCACATTGATTGCAAATAGTGTTCACTTATTACAAGGATGATTAAACCCACATTTATTGACAATTCAAAGACAATGATAACCAAACTGCATCTGAGTGTGAAAGGAAAATAGAAAATGAGCCCATACCTCCCGGGGAAGCACTTCAATTATTTTGATACAGGTGTGTGTCTGAACTCCTGACAACCCTTACTCTTGCTAGGGCACTCGTTCGCAGGGTTTTTCATCAAAAGCCCACCCTTGCTAGAGAAATTTTAACACAATAATCCTAGATTTGAATCAAAATAATTTAAATTTAACATTGTTTGGGGAAAATTTCAATTTAGTTCATGCTGTTAAAAAAAGAAATCTGTGCTCTTCTTCATGAAAACTGAAAGTTTACCCTTGCTAGGGACATTTTGCTCAAAAGTAGACCCTTGGTAGGGAGACTTTGCTAAAAAAGTACCTTTGCCAGCCGCACATATATGTGTATGTACAACATATGAAGTGCCCCCAGGCCATACCTATAAGCAACCGCAGGACTACACTTTTGGGTTACTTGCTAGTCAAAGTCTGGCAATTGGTAGAGAGAAAAGTTGACCAGTCGTGATGAAACAAGCTACCAAAAATACAGTACTTGTAAGCACACATTTGCACCACCTCGTACTCTATCGACTACGTCACTGGTAATGAGGCATGCTAGGAGGTCCTTTCTTCTGGTGACTGGTGAATGCAAAAGGGTCACTTCTTGCAGAATTGACCTGGCCCTCCATGGAGACGAATGTTGATGCTGCCGCGCTTCCCGGGGTGCCCGGCCTAACAGGGGTTCGGGAGCAGAGCCCCCGATCAAGGATATATGCCAGAACTCATCTGAATTTGAATTACATTCAGATGAGATCATCTGTAACTTATGGAAACTTAAATGGAAGATTATTATTCAGATGAGATCTCATCTGAAAACAGTCAGAAGTGTGTGACAGCATGGTCCCACCACATCCCTGAGGAACTAAGGCGGCATGAATGTTTGTCTCCAGTGTGACGTCATTCTACTTCCGGCCAGGTTAAAATCCCAAGAAGAGACCCAGATGCCTGGTGAATACATGTTTGACTGATGAGTATAAACTGTTGCTGGTTTCTGGAGCAGCCTCCAGATAGGGTTGAAAGTAGGTGGACACCAGTGGTGTTTGAATACAGTGATTTTCGGTCACGATGGTAACCTAGGGGAGAAGGCCTACTTTGCTGTACAAAGTTAGTTGCCAGAGAAGTTGTACCATGCACTAACTCTGCTCAGAAGCAGCAGCAGCAGCAGAAGCAGCAGTCCAGCAAGATCAATACTCTGACCTAGATACAGTGCTACCACCTGGTGTGCCAACTATGTCCTAGACATTGACAACACTACTACCACCACCCTTTTACATCCTATATTCTCTTCATGTCACCACAGCAGACACACTAAGAGCATACTTATATACCCAGCATTCTGCAGTAACACATGGCTAATGCATTGCTCTGATTCAGATTAAGGTTGGAGACAGGAGCATCTACAAACAGACAACCCTGGAGGGGCCTTGGTGCATGGGGTAGGGTGGCTGTCCATGCATGGAGTCTGAAGGGAAGCCATGTGTGGTCTGTGTTCTAGCACTCAGGACTCCTTGCACCATCTGAACCTCTGCTATGTACCATACATATTCAGTTATAGGTATTAGCTTATGGCCCAAGTTGGAGTTTTAGTATCATGTCTAGAGGATGTAGAAGCAAACATCCTCTGCTCTCTCTTGTGACATGAAGACCCACTGTCTTACCTCTGCTAGCTGATGCATTATGGACAGATAGGGATATCCAGTTGGAAGTTTGGATCGATAGGAGAATTTGACTTTGGTGTTAGCTGAGAAGGGCCATAACTAACCCTTGGGTGAGTATTTATGATTTATGCTTTGATATCTACAATTTGCGGTGACAACAGCCATGCTTTGTTGTAACAGGCTTAGAATCACGGTAAACTTTGGACATGGCCTCATATCAGAGATTTGACTGAAGAACACATATAGGTTAGGCAAAACCAGATTAAGGAGTAGTATATCTTGGTAGACTGTAACCATTGAACCCTTTCAAGTCTTTTCTCTTTCTCCCCTCCTATGATATCAGTGCCATTTCAGACATGTAACACACCTATATAGCCTTTTCATTTAGTGCCATAGAGGTCACATTGGAGAACTGCTGAGAACCACTGACACAGGAGTGCATAATGCCCGTCAGTCATCATACCAATAAGGTGCTGGCAAGTCTTTTCACCAGCACTTCATTGGAGCATCATGCCGACCCTCAAGGAATGTATCAACCCTGTAGGTTTGGCATGATACATAAATGCAGCCTTGTACCTCACAAGGGCTGCATTCATGCATCATGACCACCAATGTGCATGATGCTTTAATGCATTAGTGGCACTTAGAGTATTAACACTGTATCTATGATATTACAGAGTGATGGCGGTGACTGACTTGATATCAATGTGTATCACACTGGTGTATGTCCACCTCTCAGCATTGTTCTCTCTGGCTCTGGGTATGACTAGTCTCCATAACTACATTGAATCTACTTATCATATTACAAGAGTATGAAAAGAAATCAAATTTAATGTTGGGCAATATGGCTATGTTAATTACTATACCATACATGCATAGTAATTAACATTATAAGAAACCATGATGTTATGTATAATTGCCTCAACCTGCTAATTAATGATATCATAATTATGGTAGAAACACACATATGATAATCTATTCAAATTAAACAATTGACTCCTTTAATTCACAGCTAATAACTGCATTCAAACTGTTTACTGGAGCCGACCACATGACTTCATGTATATATCTATCAACAACATCTGTCAAGGATCTCGCTATGTTACAACATACAAAGTGAAGAATATAACATTCCATGTAGCTGCTATACTTTGTTCGTCTAAAAGGTAACATATTAATTGCATTTTGATATAAATACAACTTACGATCACACTCAATATAATTTATTCAGACATATCTGGGAGTTGATTTCTAAGCCTGTGATATGGTAGCTTTACAACAATAGGATTTGAAGTCAGCTTCTTCAATCTAAGTGTGAATTAAGATTGTAAATATTCGTATTTCATCCATTCCGAATTCTTCCTCAAAAGCAGATGTCATCAGTCTAGAACACTTTCATCGATATGTTCTTTACTTTTACTATCTCACCTAGATACAAGTTGTTGATAAAGGATTCATCAGACCCGTTGGGGAGGTACCGGGACATTGGAGACACTTATGGTAATGGTGAGGACCACTGTGAACTTGTAGGAACAGATATGGAGTACAGACCTCACATTAAACTTGGTCATCAAAATAGAGGCTCATCTAAACAAGGTAGGTTAACCCGTTAACTGATTATACTTAAGGCATTAATATAAAAATGGATCTGGTGAGTTACAGGTCTCATGACAACCAGGACGATAACTGATAATATGCTATTGAAAGTGATATCAAGATTTTTGCAGATTTGGTTCCTGTCGAGCTATTATTGGAGCAAATACTAAGAGAGTGATCATTATTTATCAAGAGGGGGTGGTTGGTTCTTTGAGCGGACGCGCAAAAAATATTTACATCCCCCCTTGATGACAGTCAAAATTTCTTGTGCCCCTTTCTGATCTAAAGTAACGCGTGGGCTTTTTTTGCTAAAAATAGGGTAAATTTTTTTAGCACCCCTGCAAGAGGGGTCAAAATTTTGATGCTCCCCCCTCAAATCCACCATCCCCCTCTGTTGATAAATAATGACCAGTCCCTAAATGGAAAATAACTAGGAACAATACTCAAAGGGTATAGAATAAGATGTAGCTGCACAGGAAAGTTTCTAGTCAATGTTACATTCATAAATCTTTCAGTCAAAACTCACCAGGAAAGAAAGTTTAAATGGCAAAGTGTTTTTTTTTATGATTAGGTATCGGCTACTACAGAGATGGTTGGGGAGAGCCTTTTAAGAGGGGCCGACTCGACATCAGGAAGATTCCACAATGGTATGAATGTGGAATAACTATACCAAAGTCTGGGGAGAAAAATGGTAAGTTCTTTCTCCCTCGCCCTCATAGGTCTCTTTTTCTGAACTCTTGTTCAGATAACCATGACGTATAACAATGCAGGATGGCCTATGATTGGGTAGAAGTCAGTTTTCCTGTGAGGTTATATATCAAGCAATATATTGCTATTTGAACCCACATAAGCCTGGTATGTGAAATTGAAATATGAGAGCAATAATGAATAAAGCTGAAACTCTTTCCATTGTAATTTCATATCCATAACAAAGCCAATTATTTGTTGATGACCATGTTATTCTGTATTTTCTTCACAGGGTGCAAGGAAAAGAAAAGGAAAGTTCAGACAGTGGGTCAGTATCAAACACTACTTCCTGATGATATTCAATTTAGCTACTCTACTGCAATTCATAGAAAATATCAAAGAATAAAATTGGCAAATAAAGGATGAAACTTCATTATATAGAAGCAATTACTAAATAGTTGCTAAAATCGGTTTATTTTTCAAAACGTTGACACCATTTAAGGTGTGCAATACAATAATGACTAGAATATAGTGGCGTCTCTCAATTATCTCAATATTTTAAATCATCCTAGGAGTACAGCAAGCCATGCAGGTATTTGAAGTAGTTGATGATGATACTATATATATATATATATATATATATATATATATATATATATACATATATATATATGTATATATATATGTATATATATATGTATATATATATATATATATATATATATATATATATATATATATATTGTATCATATATTATAACATATCCATTTTCTGAAATATTTGAATTGATGTAACTTTATTTTGTACAGAAATAAAGAAATGTGCATCAAATAAATATAGCAAGCTACCACTGTTTGTTCAATGTATCTACTCATGATGATATAAACAATTTGATTTCCAACTTTGCAGATCTGGTAAGATTTGTGGGTTTGAGTGTGGCTAAGATTATTGGGGGCATCATCGCGTCAGTTATCGGCCTTATCATTCTCATCTTCTTAACATTCAAGTGCCTCTTTGATGGTGTTCCATACATACAATCTAAGCTATGTTCCTGGTGTGAGAGAGAACCTTCACACCTTTCAGCACCATCTGCTGTACCTCGTGCATCGTCATTAAGATCTGCCATGACTCATGTATACTATCCACGAACATCAGTGCCATCAATACCAACACCCTCCTCACCAGCACCGCTGACTCCACCATCCCCCTCTGCACCACCCAGGGCACCACCTTGGGAAGCACCCTCAGCACCATCCACACCATCAGCACCACCGACTTGGCCCTCAGCTCCGAGGGACGAAGGAGCGCCACCAACATATGAAGAGGCAGAGAATTATCCGTTAGTTAGAGCTGCTGAAATGGCACCTCCATCATACAAAGACTATGCATCTTCTGCTGTGCAGCATACATAACTTCTGATTTTATAGTTCTTTCTAAACAGGGTCTGAATATCCAGCTATCATATTTTATAGTGAATTTTGCAACAGTCATGTATGTATACAGGGAACCTTGTTCGCCCTTACAGAGGTTGCATTGACTGACATTATCATAGTAGTAATGAATAACTATTTTTACTGTGCCACTGGGAATAAAGGCGATGGAAATAACAAGCTATTTATATTATCTAATTATTAACTTTGGATTGAATTTCAGTCCTAATAGTTAAAAAACCTGATTGCTGATATTCCAATAAAACTGAAAAGAAAGCCTATAGCTTGTCTTACTCATTGAGAAAAAAGTATCCAAAATCTCGGCTCCCAACTCCTGAATTTCCTCCTGCATGTCTCCCATCACCATGTATTGTTGTCTGCCCCCCAAAAAATCAATAATCCCAGCTGTTCCTAATCAATATATGCACTACTTCCCCCTCCTATGAAGGGTCAAAGTATTTTTCAGTTGCTTCCCGATGCTATTGATAATAACTTCCTACCCCTTATTCTCTATTTATAAATACTCAGTCCAATCCGGGAATGGACTGAGTGCGTTTAGTCAGGAGGCCGTTTCAACGCATTTATTCAATAAATGCGGATATCCATTTTTGCAACACAGATGTCCATATTTTCAAAGATGGATGTCCGTACTTGGGTTTTAGGGTCTGTATTTTAGATACGAAGGGGGTAGGGGACAGGTGGTGTTCAAATATGGACACAAAACTCAAATACTGACGTCTGTGTGTATTAAATAAATACGGTTAAATGGCCTACAGGGGGCATAGCTGCAAGCCAGGAGATAATCCTGACCTCCTTGACCCATCAATTACTCAGTCCATGTCTCCTTCATACATACTAAGTATCTCACTCTGTCCTTTGGACCACTGAACCTTTACTTTTAGGGTGATCTATAGATCTATAAATGTCTGAAAATTACATTATATATTTATCATTTTGAAATGCCATGCTGTATTGGCATCAAGAAGTTGAAGAACTCCGGGAAGAACTGAGGTCAAGAAATGGCACCCGCTCACTAAAATAAAGTAAAGGGCCTCCTACACATATGATAGCTATAGCTCTGTCTACATTGAAGCAATATATTTTCAAACTAGGTCAGAACACTGCTGCCATCTTGTGTAGTGGTTCTGTACTACATATTGTAAACAATATTCCTGCTGTACACCTCAGACACAGAAAAGGCTCATATATATATAAACCAACCTCTTCTATCCCTGCTACAGCCAGTCAAGACATCCTGTGCAATGGACCTATTCCTCTTTGATCACAGCTACCTGCAGCAGTCACACCTACCACATGCACCCCAGTATGCACTGTAGCCTACTGGGGCAGTGGTGAACAGCAGTCACATATATACACTGCAGTGCATGTATATTCAATAATGGAGGGTGATGTAGAGAGGTCTGTTTTGAGGCCTTTGATAGACACCCCTCCCAGCAGCAGTGGTTTGCAGTATGCAGCCTACCTCATCCCTCACCATCCACCTACCAGAGGCAATGGTGTTAAGGCATAAGGTTGTAGATTGGTACTATCTGGGCAGAAGCTGTGCTGATATTGCTGGTGAGTTATTTACATTGTTTAGGGTGTTCAGGCTATTTTTATAAAACAGAAAAACTTAAATTATTGAGTGGAATTGATAAGGGGGATCTAAAGTAATACAATGCTGAAAGATTCTACTATCATTGGTTCTTTTTTAAATGATTATTCTTTCTAAAAAGTCAGAGATTTTGAGCTGACAAACAGAGGCCCTTTGGGTGCCTATACATGGGTAAAAAGTGATGCCCATGACGTTTGTGATGGAGGGGTTTTTAAAAAGTGACGGTCGTGCGCAGGGGTTTTTCGAAAATGATGGACGGTGACAATTTCAAAGGTTCCCACTACATTAACATATTCACAAAGAGTGACGGAGGTACGCTCTATCCTTCCTAAAAAAAAGGACGATGTGACATCCTTAAAATTTTGAGCACCCATGTATAGGCACCTTTGAGCTATAGCAAGTGATTCATGCTTCTGGTGAAGGCCTATGTGAATTCAGGAGAAGTGGCTGTGCCTGATTACGACCTAAGCATGGAATACATGCATAAAACCTTATGAATGTATGTATATTCTGAAAGCTAATGTAGTTATGTAATTAGCTGTGATAACTTTGGTAATAAGTTGACTGAAAATCCAAATGGATGCTAATTACTGCAATCAAGACAAGGATATTATATTTCACTTAGTCAAAACACTGCATGGAGAAACATTTATTGCCTTAACATGGTTTAAAAATGGTAGACAATGTGTCTTGGTGCTGGTGTGTGGATGAGAAAGCCTGCAGGAGGATTTTGGACACCTTGGAGGAGGAATGGGGACACCCTGGGGAAGGTCTCCTAATCACTAGAAGAGAGATGCAAAACTCGAGCAAGGGTTGGAGAGGTTATACCAAATGGGAAAAGATGGAGACCCTGGAGGATGACTGTATGCCTACTTTTTATAATTTATCGGGGGTATTAAGTAATAATACATGTCTCTAAACTGCAAATTCATTTTTGCCGAAACATTTCCACTTCACCACAGTAGATAGATGAGATATAGTGAATTCTAATGCACTGTCCTACATACCCAATTTCTGCCCCTTTCAATGTGATCTAATCTATTTTTGACAGTTTTTGCTATCACTCTGGTTATAGGTGTCTGATCTGAACGTAGGATATATCTAAATGCAGCTCCATATCATAGGAATCCAAAGCAATCAATTCCAAATCAATTGCCCTGATGACCTCTGCCTGTTTCTATATTTGTATAGAGTAGTTATTGGGGCACTTCATAGATTGAGTACCGTAACTGGGTGCCTCCACAGGCATCACCTTTCACCCACTTCACCTTACTGCTTCACACAAATTATAACAAACACATTGTATGTATAGAATAGAAATAAAGCTTCCCATTGGTTTGCATACATATAGTCTATCTTTATGATCGCTAATGCAGGAAATGCACAGAGGTATTGTGGTTCATCATTTTTATTATTTTGGAGTGTATTAATGTCATGGAATCATCCTGAAGTTTTAAATCAACTCTGATATACTCATGATATAAGTGACAGGGGCAGTGTATGAGACTGAAAATCCCTGAAGTGCCCATAAAAGTAAGATTGAAATATTTGGAGAATTATCCAACAGACTGAAATTAAGACCTTGGGCACCATCAAACTTGTGTGATACTGTGAATAAAAATTTGGAATGTTCGTAGGCACTCAAATATGTACATTAAGCTAATAGATCATGGATATCAGGGCCCCAGGGCTGTACATTCTGTATATACATGAGCTGTGCAGCGGCAAGGGTATAATACAGAATGTACAGCCCGTGGGCCCTGATATCCATGATTTATTGTGTTTATGCCACCATTTCCTCCATTTTGTATTAATTTCTTACCTGATATCCACAGAATATAGCCAGGAGAAGAAATTTTGTAAGTGCAAGCGATACAGCCCGGGTCACTCTGTGCGAAGCCATTGTTTTTGTTCCTTGCCGGGAAAGGTTTACACCCACTGTTCGTATTGAATCCAACCATGACATGTCAAGATATTAAAAAGAATACATCCTTAGATGGTCTAGATGATCCCTCCATGCCAAATGAGTCCATAATATTAACAATAAAGAAGAATCCATTGATTTTTCCATCGTATGCGAGTCGCGGTCCAGCCATTCCCATCCGCCTCTTTGTCCGACAAAAATGTGTCAGTGGCCCGGATGTGGATATAGGTCAACTTCTCGCCTTACAAGAAAGACGCTGAAAATTTTGGACCAGTTTGAAAAATCAATGGATTCTTCTTTATTTTGAATATATTGGACATAATAAGTATGGAGAGATCATCTACACTATCTAAGGGTGTGTACCTGTTAATTTCTCGATTTATCATGGTTGGATTCAATACGAACAGTGGGTGTAAACACAGGACTACCGCTACAGGTTAGAATTTATTTACTTCCGCATTGGGTTTCCTCACCGTTCAGTGTGGCGCTATGGCTAAGGCCTTCGCCTACCTCCACTGCGGCCGGGGTTCAATTCTCCTACGAGTTGGCACGATTTTTCACATTGAAACAATGGCGAGACTGAATTTGTATGTCCGCCAGCATTTCCCAAAATATTTGACCTCGAAAAAGTATATACCAAATTTCAAAAAATGCACATGAGTGGTATATGCTGTATGATGCACGGCTGATATGCACATATCAGCACAGGAAGTGCCAGAATCGTGGTATAAGCAGTTATAATATTTCAAGTTTGATTTTGTTTCTCAGAGATGAAGGAGATGATCAATAAAGTGTCAGTGAACCTGATATTGCTACTGCATGTACATTTCTGGACAATGCTGTCTCAGACTCAAGGTAAGGGATTGCCTATCCTCTCACGGTGATGATATTGTAGCAGTAGCACTACGCTACTGCGGGGCTCTGTGGGGCAGGGTGGTTCGGCCAGGTGCCACAAGGTGGCGCGTTGCCCGCGGCCACTATATAACGTGACCACGGGGTGTCGGCCCCTCAGTCGTGATCTAGGCTCCAATCAAGCACGGGTCGGACCAGCCTACCGCATAGAGCCATGGCTATAGGAAGGATGCTGTAGATGACTTGTTGAAGCATTGATGACCAATTGATGACTAGTTAATGACCACTTGATAGTTCACTGCTTATTTACCCTGTTCGCTATTTCGAGAAAAGAAGGGGCTGCCGCCTCTGTGGTAAATTGGATTCAGGTCACTGTCTTTGTCATTTTTTCCCCTACGTAAGCAAATACCGTTACAATATAAAGGGGCATGCTTCATGCAAGCACTTTCCCTTACTTGAAAATTGCTTCTATGATGTTACCAGTAATTTCACAGAGGAATTTATCTCAAGTTGAATAAGATGGCTACATAAACTAAGGAACCCCATATGAGACACCACTGTGTGATAACCCTACCTCGCCATATCAGTAACTCATATCACAATGCCAATTACAGAATTTCAAATTAACATAAACAATGATCAAATCATTTTCTATTGATCACCAAAATAATTGTAATTTTGATCATATCTGACTAAGAGAACATTGGAAATATCACACTCAGCTTCACTTTGTGTGATACCACTCAGAGGTGAGCAATTCAAGTAGACATCTATGATATATAACCTAAAAATTCCTGCAACCTTTAGTACCTCTATCTCCATTGTTGAACTATTTGTTCACATTGAACTGCTACATTTTAGTCTTTTGATCCAGTTAAACTCTATGATTGTTTTTGTTTGTTTGCAGCTGAAGATTGCTTCTCTCCTGTTAGATGGCAAAAACTTCACCCTTTTTTCTACTTCATATCTGTGACCAACGACTGTGACTCACCACATTATGGTGTCTACACCACCACGTACAAGGTCAACAATTCTACATTTCAAGTTGCTGCATTTCTGTGTTCCCGCACAAGGTATTACCCTAAAACCTCACAATAAGGTGCACCTTGACTGAGCTCATGAAAGCTGAATCCATACTAGATGAGTCTTGGTTTTTGATATTTCAGTGTTGTTATATTATATAGGTCTAGTGATATTTCAACCTCCCCTCAGTGAGCACTAGGCTCTTGGGTTTGTGTTCATATCATGGGATTGTTTCAATCAGCAAGTGAGAAATACAATGCTTTCATATTACAGATATAAACTGCTGATACGGGATGCAATAAGCCACAATGACAGTTTCCGAGACATTGCAGACACAGAAGGGAATGCCAAGGATCATTGTGAGCTGGTGGGGGCTGATGTAGAGGACAGGTCACATATATCAGTATCACCTCTCAACATGGACTATGTGCACAGTTTTACACCAGGTATTACCAGTCTAAGCTCTCATATCAGTCTTTACAAAAACCTTTCCCCATTGCAGGCCATGCGGTCCCGGAGATTTTATCATTCTGCAAGCCCAGATATATCTTGGCAGGACCTAACACCTCAAGATTATTTTCAGGAAAGAATTAACTCATTATCTTAACCATTCAACTCTTAAAATCTTGAACAGCCTTTTATTTTTGGCTGTAGAAAACCTTGCAGTCTGGCAATTTCCTCAGTCTGGTAGTGATTTTGCTGGCAGAAGCCAGTGTTCCTACACGTTTTAAACTGGTGTTCCCACTAGTTTTCATCATTTATTGTCATATAACAATGTAATTATGTATGACCTCCCAGCATGCATAATTCTAACAGGTATACAGGTATTACCAACCTAAGGTCTCATGATCATAATAGTCTATTAAACCGATAAAATGAGATCAATAAAGATTTCTGGGGTCGGTTATATTTTCTGGTACAGGTATCATTTCAAAACCTTATGTGAGTAAAACCACTTGCCACTGGGAATTCTAAACTGAGAAATACTTGATAGAATGAAATGAAGTTGAACAGAAAACATATTTTAGGACATTCCCTTCTCATTGTCAGTATACATTCTCCAACCTTTTCTAAAAAATTATTTATATTTAGTTTACTACAGAGTTACCTGGGGAGAGACTTTCAAAAAAGGTACAAAGTCAGGTATGACTATTCCAACCTGGTACCAATGTGGTATATCTATACCCAGCTCTAGGAAGATATATAAAGAAGGTATGTAGGTTTTCCTCTTTCCTCATCAACCACTGCACTCCATTCCCTGATGTGTTAATCAAAATTCATTATTACAGTGCAATTTACCAAATCCTTAATATAAATACTAACTTCCACAAGACATCACACTGAATCTGTAGATTCAACGGAAATGTGTATAATAGGTATTAGGAATTTAAAAGCTGACAAAAAGTGTGAATTTATAAAGTCATTGCTTGCATATCCCCATAAAATTGACATATTCACTTATGGATTCAGGTTGCAGTACAGATGAGATTGAAGAGAGCCATAACAGCCAAGAAAAGGAAGATAAATCCAGTAAGTTCTCCAACACTACTACCAGGTAGCAGGTGCTAATTAAATGAGTCTAACTGCCCTGTGGATTTCAGTCTCCTTTTATCATGACAGGATGTTTCTTTCAGGTTCACCTTCGATTGCAATCATGTACCAATGCAGTTCTGACCAGTATTACTGGTGCAGCATGGCACCTACCGTATTTGACGTAATTAGCACACACACCCTGATAACCACACACCTCTACCTAGTACACAGCATGCAATATGTCACACCTCAAGGTGTTGTGGCAGCTGTAGGTGTGAATGCTGAGCAGCAGTAGCTTAACCTTTGAAGTTATAGCATCATATATACTTGCACCCATACTAGTAGGGGTGTGTACTTATTGGATTTATCTTTTGCTTTAGATTCTAGAGTATCAGACAATTGTTTAATCGCACAGTGCACTAACTATGTTAAATACGGTATTCAAGATTCTATCAAACCCATTAGGCTATAGGACATACAAGTAACTTATTTTGGGCATTGGTACACTATCCTGGATAATCTGCTGGTTCCCTTTTCAGATTCTTCGCAGGCGGCTGGCGTCACAGTGGCAGTAATTGCTGCCTCTCTTATTGGAACATGCCTTGGATTCATTGGCCTCATGTATTTGAAATTTAAACTCTGCACTTCAAGTGATGAGGAGCCAGAACCGCCGTGCCATACCCCACCAGCTGAATTGCCCCCAGCTTCATCTTTGAGATCGGCCATGACTCATCCACCTGAACCGATATCTCGGACAATAATACCACCTTCCTTAATATCTCCATCAACTCAGTGGGGAGGGTTGGCAGAACTATCAGCACCATCGCAGCCACCATCAAGGTCTATGGATCAGGGAGCACCGCCAGCATATGAAGAGGCAGAGAATTACCCATTAGTGAGGGGTCCTGAGGTAGAAGCAGAACCTCCTCCATACAAAGACCATACATCTTACAATATACAACATACATCATTATGAGATTTAATGATTGTTTGATAGATACTTGGTTCAATGCATGGTCATATAGAGTCTGGATGTTGCAGTAGTTTTAGTACTGACTGTATATTCTTGGACTATAAAGAATCAGGCAGTCGGAGTCGTCCAGATAATCTGTGTCTCAGGTGGATTGGTGATTTTTCCGAAACATGAAATCTTCAGACACCCTCTCTCACTGACAGAGTTTGTATGTTTATGTTAACATTGAGCAGACTAATTTTGAACATGTATACTTGCAAAGGACTGTCTGTCAGAAATGTTTGGAACTCGCGATCATTGAATCTGGAATACATCTGCTTCCATGATTGCTTTATGCTAACCAGTCATATTACATCCCATTTGTCAAAGAGAGAACCATGACAGGCTTAAGTTCTGTCACCAGTCAGTCATGATATCCTCCACTACACTACAACATGGAAACTGATCCCTCCTATTTGGAAGGTACTTATGTAAACTGCAAATATTCAAATAGGTTGAATAACATGGACAAAACAATTTCTAAATGATCTGTACCAAAATTTATTTTGAGTGTAAAAAAAACTTGTTGAATAACAGAACAATATACAGAGCAACATCACATGACAGAGGAAATATATTTACAAAAGCTGCTATGTTGACACATATTAAGAGTTAGAAAATATTTACTTTTGTCCACCAAAAAATCCAGTTATGGTAGATTTTAAATATAGAAAGTTACCAAAATGATGGCCTCAATATTTCATTCACATTACTTTTGGACCCATATTAGAATTTTCCATATAAGAGATTTTTGTAATTGCCTATTGGAATATAAATACTGCTTTAGAATAAATAATTCTAACCAGTTGCTACAATGTCTGTGGACCCAGTCATAAAACTCCTTTTTTTCTATAAATAAATACACTGGAAGACTAGACATATCACAGTTTTGTGCTTTGATTGTAAGTGAACTGTTTATCACATTTGAGTGTGGTGAGTGAATGCCCTTTTATAACATCATACTACTTTATCACCCTTTGAAATGCTGATTATTTTGTAGCTATATCTTGATTGCAGTCACAAATTTCAAGTTGTATGTACAATTGATTTTGATCACAGTCGCAAATTTTAAGTTGCATGTACAATTGATTCCAAATATAGTTAACACTATATAGATAGAATATTAATCAAAAACAAAATCAAGTTTTCTGAATGTCATAAGAATGTCCGAACCTTGTTTCCATATCATTCATTATTTCCCTCTAAGAAAGCCTATATCTGCTTAAATTCCAGCATCCCTGCATATTACTATTAGAAAGAAGAATGATAGGAAAGAACTTTTAGCACTTTTGGAATATTTTCAAAAATCTCATTAATATGTTCAACTCTCAGCCGCCTCTACAGGTTCTTCTGAGCCTTCCTCCTCCTTCATTGAGTCCATGGCTGTCTTCCAATGGCACAATTTCACTTTGACATGGATCTCTAGCGGTGGTGGCGGTGTTGATACTTCTTCTTCTCCTTCTGATTTGCCATCCTTCCCTTTAGCTTTGTCATCTTTTTTGTCTTTCTTATCATCTTTCTTTCCACTTTTAACACGTCCCTCTAAAATGAATTTTGGAAGAGTATAATTAGTAACCGACCACAATTTCTTGAGGCAAGGGCTGTACATATAAATACTTTAGAAGGAAATATCTTTGCTACTCCCCCCTAATATAACAATATTAGTTAGTACCATAAATAATTTTCAGCTTGAAATGACATGGTTGCCTTTAAAATATATTGAATCTTTTCTACCTCCAATATGTTGATACATCAATTCTATGCAAGTGATTTTGAATAATGCAGCTATCACCTGGCAGTTAAGTATGTACAGTTAGTAGAGTTGGTCATACCTCATGAATCAATAAGAGTTAGTTTATCCCTCCACAGTAAACACATATAGTTGGCTTTATGTTATTTGATTTTATTGGTTGATGTCTGATTTTATCTGCATATTTATTTCAGTGATATTTTATGTAGGCATTTCAATACTTAAACATAACTGTTACAAGGTGCTTTACAACTGGAATGATGTAAATGGGTGTAATATGAGAAATATTGCGAGTTATTTGCAGGGACCTGAAACCATAACATGCATCTAGCATGTTATATTGAGAAGTGTGAAATAATCATCTTGTTTAAAGAAGTTGATGGGCTAGATAAAAGTTGAAAGAGAAACAAAGGCTCATCTACAAATATGTGTAAGATGCAATAAAGCATTATGAAGATGGCATGAGGAGATCTGCAGAGCCTTCAATATGAGGAGCCCTTGATGACAGAAATAACTCCAGTTATGGTGCTAACCAGGGTAAAATCATGTTTTAATTATTCCAGCATTTATATAAGCCTAAATAATTTAGCATATTATTGCTTATGTTATCTAAATATTTATGGAAAAGGTGATATATAGATGAAGAAACCTTTACGACCATCAAATTACCTGCAATACTGTTCCGCCCCTTTTGGGGAATCTGAAGAACTGTTTTCTCTATAGTGGTAGAATGACATTGTAAAACATTTATCATACTTTACTCAAATTACTTTGTTACTAATTAATACACCAACTCTCCGAATAAAAGCTAGGTCAAATTATAATCAAAGAACTTCTGACATCATTTCCAAGCACTGTCAAAAACAAGCAGCCCTTGTTTTTGTGTAGCAGGAGTAATCTAAAGAGTTTTCCTTCGGCAAGAATCTCTTACTCCTTTAAATATATTCAGGAAAATGCTAAACCACAAATAAAACTTTTTAAATGTACATAAATCGGAGTGATTGGATTTCATATGTACTTGGGCAACATGTATACACACCATCTTTTGTTTTTCAGTTACAACTATGCAAAACTCAATTTACTGATAACAAGAGGTTCCTGATGAGCATATGTAACTGTCTTACCTTTCTCTGACTTCTGATCCTTCTTCTTCCCTGACCCAGGCTTCTTTTTATCCTTATCTTTGCCCTGTAAGATATGACAGGGCATTTGCATGATAAAATGAGAAGCCGATACACTACTAAGGAGTCTAAAATATTGACTTTTAATAACTACTACATGAAAAAAAATATTCAAGGCAATTTGGCACGATAAGAATGGCTTGCATATTATATCCATGGGCATTCAGGACCTTTCAAAACTAAGAATTATTAGGAACATGAACATATAGATTCTAGGTAATTCAATGAAGTCATAAATTACCTTTATTCTATAGTTTATAGCTACATTGAATAAAGACACAATATGAAAAATGTTCTAGTGTATCGTTAAATAAATGAACGGATTGTCACCTTATTCTTGCTGCTGATTTCAGATGCAGGTGTCTGTGTACCTAGATGTGATAACCCATTATAGGAATACACATTTTCAAACTCGTACTCTCCATCCAGGAAGTCGGCCAGGGGAACGTGGAAACTGCAGATGGTGCGAAACTCAGATGGCATAGCTACCATGTCTATCTCAGGCTCTCCCTTCTTCTTGGCCTTTTTATCTCCTCCCTTATCAGCACCTTTAGCCTATGGGAAATTTATGATTTTCTATTTAGCATATATGTGATTCTGCATATTAATCATATAATTTACTAGTCCGTTTCTCACAAATTGTTTTCCACACAAATTACTATAGTAAAAAAAACACAGGAATAATCAGCTGCAGCTTAGGCTTTCTGGGCTGCTCATTTTCTTTTCTGTCCACATGTAGTCTGAATATAAATATTTTAGAAACAAAGTTAGAAAAAGTATCTGTAGATATATCATTTTTCTTAGAAACTGTTACCCTATGCTTTCGAATAAAAAAAAAATCTTCCCTACTCCTCCTATCAGTTAGACTTACGAATAGTGCAAATTCATTAGGAAGTATTGCTACTAAGGTATAGGTCTTACTGTTAGTATTCATCAAATATTTTGCACATTACTTTGGGAGTAAATAGTAAAAAAAAAAAGAAGAAATACACTACATATAAGAGATGTGAATGTGTCATCTGCAGAAAAAAAAAGAAAGAAGTTGTACCCATCATAATTGAAGTGTTGTATTCTACTAAAGAAAATGATATTTTGAGTTGAAAAGATTGCTGCAAAAGTTATCCTAAAACATATATACATACAAAAAGAAATGTATGGGTCATAGGACAACAATAGGTTGTTTGAAGTACATGTAGATATCTGTACATCTGATGTTCAAATTCAGAAAAGGAAAACAAAGTGCTTTCTTGGGTGTTACATATATATCTGGTGTTTCGTATACCTTCTCAGCACTAGTCATTCTCTTATCTTTGTCTTCACTTTTCTTATCTTTTCTTCCTGCCTAAAAATATTTAGTTGTGAAAAGGGAAAATTTGAAGATACCATATGATCAGTACAAAATATTCAAGGTTTGTATACTTTAATATCTCAAGGCATATAAAGAAACTCTACTGCCAATTAAAACTCAACACACCTTTTAGCAAGTTAGACTTTTACTGTATGTGACAAGAGAATTTTTTTCTTATGCTAGTCCTATAGTAATCTAGTCTAAGCACATGCTACATGAGTCTAATGTAATGTCAGTTCTCAAGGTCTAGAATACTTAGGAAAATCTATCATTTTAGTGCACCTTGTACTGCTATTGCTAATGATATAAATCTTATGGGTAGTGTGCTAGTGTAGGCTTGTATCACCTTATCTGCACTCTCCTTTCTCCTATCTCTGCCTTTGTCCTCTTTCTTTGATGCCTAACATAAATATCAATTATGTAAGAAAGTTATATGAATAAGATGGATATATGCCTGTAGAGGGGATTTCTGGGGTATAACATCATCTACTTGTTGAAAATAGGGGAAAATGGCATGGCCCACTGTAAAAGCAGGGATGTAAGTCAGGCATGAGCAGAAATCAGGAAGTCATACATGTAATTGATGTAAAAGCCTTCTATTTTTTAAAAAAAAAAACAAAAAAAAAACTTCTTACCACTGGTATAAGGAAAATACATGTCATTCAAATTTTTCAGAAATCAGGAAATCCTGATAAAACCGTGACTTACATCCCTGTACATCAGGTCCACAATCCTTCTGTGCTTAAAACAAACAGCCTCCAGTCCAGAGAAATGCAGTGATGGTAGGAACTGTACTGAAACATTGGTCATTGAATTATGACATAGTTGTCGGTCAAGATTTCATAGTCATAGAATAAGCCACAATCATCCCATCAGGAGTTCATCCCACCTGTTATTTATGTATCAGCAGTCAGTCAGTCTTTTTCAACAAGAAATTATCAACATTTTCACTAACCTTGTCATCCTTGCCCTTGTCTTTTGCCTTGTCATCCTTTTTGTCAGGCTTCTTGGCATCTTTCTTTACACTTTTGGAGGATGGCGTTGGGCTTGCCCCCTCTTCTTGTTGGAACTGGTCAGCCGGGAATGACTCGATCTGCAGATAAATTGTGCAATGAATGAATATTCTTCAATGCTTTAGGCATGATAAATGCCTCATGGTTTATCTCACTGGGGTTGCATAGGTGCCTCATGCCAACCTTTCAGGATGTTATCAAAATTTAGGATAGTATAAAAGAATAAATGCTGCACTAAGGTGTTACTCCCCAAGATCTAATGCATTCACTACAATGACAAATGGGATCAGTCAGTTAAAGTGCTTTGTACTAAAGCACTACACATACATCTGGCAGAATATTGAAATTATATCCAGAAGATTGCCATTGTGAATTCATATGGATCTATTGCCACACATTTTTACTTTTGAAAATTTTCTTATTTGTCCTGGATGGAAATAACTCCCTTGAAACATGGCAGGACAATATTCAAACCACAATTTATCTTCTTCTGGCCTTATAATAGATAAGAAAGAAAATTCATTCTCATATACCTTCTCCTCCATGACAGAGATCTTCATGCCTTGTTTGAGGAAGTCCCTACACATATGGAGATCATCCCTTGCCACCGTCTTGGTCCAGTTCAGCTGTATATCCTCCGCCCACTCGCTGGAGGCAGAGTTAACTGGGGCGAGCAGCACCTGGGGCTCCTGCCGCTGTTGACGAGCAGTGTCCTCCTGTCCCTCCGTGTGTTCAGACCTGGTCATTGTCGTGTAGCGAGACGATGGACGCTGATCTGTAAGACCTCCCTCTGTGGGTGCAGTTAACGTCAAGACTGGGACATCTTTAAGAAACAAAAATTAACTTGAGTAACTTTTTGACATTGATAAATTACCCTATCAATCTGCAGGTGCAATCTGGACCTTTCTCTCCAAGGTGGGGTGTATAGGTCTATGGGCCTATGAAGCATTTAGACATAATTATATGCTCGAAGGGTTAGATTAAAACTAACCTGTTTCCTGTGTTTGGTCAGGACTTTTACGAGCATCAGTAGGTACCTCCTCCTGTGGAACCGGCACTCCCTCAGATGTCCTCGCTGTATTCATTGATGGTGTCTGATAAAAAGGGAATTCTTTAGGTTACAGAAAGAATTAGTTTGTTTTACCCTGACAAGAGCATACTCGGCTAATTCTTCTCTGAAAGATTCCTTTTTATGTCCTATGTTAGTTTTATTTAAATTTTCTTTCTGTATTATTCAATTTTATATACATTTTTACAATTCGGGCTTATCATGAACATGGTGTTCTGTACTTTTAGGTTATAGGTTTTCAAACTATTACCAAAGTTAGAAAAACAACCGTCTTCATATAATGTAGTCTGCCTAGCAGATAAAATTGTCTGTCAAGTCTGGTATTGACTAAGATTTATAAGGATATATAAAACTTTGAACATCACACAGATATTTACCCTGAAGGCAGGGAAAACCTGAATTGATTTTATCTAATGAAAGATGCATGAAAGGTTACAAACTTTAAAAATGTGTGCAAATGGTGCTATTAAAAAGGTAAAAATTAAAGGTGTGTTTAAAATGATTTACAAAACACAAAATGACAATTACATGTAAAACAATGTGAAACAAAAGCTTTACAAATCCATATTGGAATAGTTAATAACTACCTTATCTATGTTAACTGCACTATCTCTTTGTTTTATCATTACTAATACATATATATTATAGCTGATCTATATCTACCTTCTGATTGGATTGTTAACAGTTCATATCAGGCATGTGAATAGTCATCTCAATTATAATTTTTACTAGAAATCTAAGCATTTATTTTTGAGACTAGGAGCCTATCCTTGGATAATGGTTTACTCTGAGTGATTTCAAGTATACTACTTTAATCTACACCAATGTTGAAAGTCACTTTTTAGACATCTTTCTAGATTCTTCATCACCGGAAATTATTATCAACTATCTCCCTAAACACTGATTGTTCATGTATTCTTATATCGC
This sequence comes from Acholoe squamosa, assembly GCA_949317995.1. Lineage (NCBI taxonomy): Eukaryota > Metazoa > Annelida > Polychaeta > Phyllodocida > Polynoidae > Acholoe > Acholoe squamosa. The sequence goes on from OX439041.1 coordinate 72,225,345, forward strand.
CGCATTTAATCTAATATCATGTTCAGTCACTTTTTGGGGTGATTTCCTTGAGCAAGAGAGAACATAACTTTTAGGAGTCTCAATGCACTAAAAATGCTGATTTTTAAAATCTCCCTAATTTACCAGTGATTTTATGACCTCCCTGCGTGATCATCACAAGAAACTGACTAATCATCATCCATTGACTATATCCCCTACTGATTATTACAGAAATTTCACATGCCTGATTTACATCTTTACTTACCTAGACTACAAGAGAACTTCATTTGCACAGTTAATTAGAAGTAGCAGATATAAAATTTCTGTTCACCAGGAAAGAGAACTTACCACTCCTTTATTTGGATTCTGAAAACATTGAACAATGAAAGACTATGACAAGCATTGAGATGGATTAAATATATGGGGGTAGTTGAATCATGAATTATACTTTGGAGTGTGGTAAAAGCCTTTTTTTTTTTCTTCAAAAATTTGATATTGACATTGGTTGACATAGATATGCACACATAAGTAGGGATATATTGCACAGTTATTTTATAATATGGGCCTTGGAATATGCAATCTTCAGTTAGGGTATCACGTCTAATGATGAGATCTGTGTTGATGGGGGAGAGGTGTAGAGATATGTGTGTACATTGGTTGGGAAGGCCTTTTTTTGTCTTAATAAAAAGAAGAATGCTGGAGAAACAAAGATATGCATCATAGTTGGGGGGGGGGGGCATGTGACACTATCTACTAGACATGTTGTTTCCTACTTTAACCTAACCTGGGTATTGCAATGTAACTAGTGTATACACCAGGGTAAGGTAAGGGTTCGGGGAATTTAGTAACACCTCTAGTGGTTACAGTTTTAATACTTCCAGCTTCAGTTGATTTGTAGACTCCAACAGAGGCCCTTCATCTGCCGGTCAGTCAGTTGATAATAAAATTTGCATTAGTTCAGTATGCAAGTCCTGCTGTTTTATGATAGAAAACAGTATACTCTATGTGTTAATTTTGTTAAGGAAACTAATTTGACATAATTTACCATACCTGTGTGTCCCGCATACTGGGAGAGCCCTCTGACAGCTCATCATCATGAATTATTTCGAAGATCTCTGGGTCTTTGGCCTTGTCCTCTGGATACATGAACTGTATGAAGTATTTGCGGGTTACGACTGGGAACTCAGGTTGTTCTTCTGGATTCTGTGGATGGCATAGTATCAAAGCATAATTAATCAGAGAAGACTTTACAGTAGTGTAACCCAAACCCCCACAGAGAGAAGGGAGCCTATAAAGAAGTTCTATTGGCTCAAGACTATATGATCATTTGTAATCATTATATACTGAAGAAGCACCATAGACTGATATGCCATTGCCATGTACACTGTAGGGGTTGGGGGAGCACTGATATATCTAAGGCTCTACAAACCCAAAGGTATATTGGGGGACCCTAGCAGCACATTAATTAATCAATTATCATTTTTTTTAATAATTGGAACAAAATATCTACAATTTTTTTTTTTGCAACAGTGTCAAATTTTAGGTGAAGCTTATATGCAGCTTACATTCTGGATGTTTTCTGGTACTATGCTATATATGTAAACTGACCTTCATCTCTTCAGGCATTGGGACACCCTTAATGTAGGACACATGGAGCACCATCTTAGCCTCATCCAGAATAAACTCTACAATGTACAACACCTTGCTGTCAGTAAATAAACCTAGTCTACATGGGCATATTCACACATTTGGGGGAGTGTCAGTGTCAGCCAATTAGGAAATTCCTGCATAAGAAATGAGTTTGTTCTTTTTCTTTCTTTCTTTTTTCTCAATAATCATTTTATGTGTGTCCCCTCAGCTACTCAGTTACTTCAATACCTCCCCCCATCATTGTTAACAAAAAGGGAACACAAATTGTCTTCAAATTATATTTGTTCAATTAGGTTCCCTTAAATTTTCATATCATCTGATTATATATTTTTAGGTTTATGAACTTTCTTTTACTAAAACAGTATAGTCTATCAGGTGGTATTATATTTATTTGTCTTTTATCAAAAAATAGGACCCACATATTTGTTTATAAATGATTTTCGGCTTGATAATATTAATTCTCTTTTATATTTCTATGTTTTCTGTTCTGAATTTTGAGACACAGTATATAGGTTTTGCGAAAGTTTAACTGAGTTGTTGTTGCAATCAAGTGGAATTTCTCTATTCTGTGTTGAGCTGATATACTTATTTTGTCTTCTATAGTTGAATTAGCAATAGATCTTTTTCATATTACTGGTATAAAAAGGTACAACATAAATGTGTTACATCATTTCTTAAAAATGGCATCTTATAAGGTATTTTGTACAGGTTTTAGTTCAAATGGAACATGCATTTATATATAGAAAATCCTTACTCTTCTTCTATATATTCATTCTTAAAGTTATGTTAATATTTGCAATAGCATGCATTAATGAATAATAATAAAAAAAAGGATGTTGTATCAAAGTGAAAAATACTGAGGGCATGCTCTGAGGAAACACATGGTCTTAAGCACAACCAGTAATTTTGTTAGAAAGCAGAAGCAGTACAATAAAGTCATGAATCAATCATCTTTTCTTAAGCAAAATAATAAAGTTATCAAAATAAGAATACATTCAAAATGGCTAATAAGGGTAAAGGGCATTATATTAAATTGTTAACAATCAACGTGGGGGAGCAAACAATGATACCATATAAAAAGACATGCATTATTTGTTATGTTTTAAGCTTTTAATACATTTACCTTTAGGACTGCCCTTCCCAACTGGTAAAATTTTTAGAGAAATCATTTAAAAGACTTGGCAAAATAGAAAAAGGAGGGAAGGAGAAATACAGTCTGAGTTTAACTAATGCGGAGAGAATATTTTTCAGCGCTTTCAAACCTAAATAATATCATCTTAATTCTAACTTTATTTCTAATCATAGCACATCAAAGAGGATTAAACATTCTTTGCATAGTAAGTGTCAGATGTGTTTCAAACAATATACTATATTGAATCTACTTAGTCCAAATCAGATGTATATCATCCAAATCATAAGCAATTTCATTTTGATGAACACAATTGTAAACAATTGCAATAGGGTACCTGCTGAAGGTTTAATCATTTTTCTATTTAATCATTATAGGGTCAAATCCCGCCTCCAGCTTTGTGTTGACATTTAAGGGGTGTACCTAACTGGTAAAGTTGGCATGATGCATAAGGGCAGCATGAGTAAGCCATTGTAATAATCCATATAATAAGAATGACTTATAATTCTACACAAGGATAAGCCACTAAAATCTGCACTAAGTCAGGGTGCTCCTTACAGGTGAGGGTTATATAACATAGAATAATACCTAATTGCACATAATCAAGTATCATCATGGGCATGGTTTGGGGTGCACCTCATATATGAGGTATGCCTCATATGAGTGATATTAGGGTACTACCCAGTCAACATACAGATATCATTCCAACATAAGGCCATGTAATTATAATAACTTGGATTATGGGATTTTTGAGTCGATACTTTGGGCGGCCAGAGGTTAAATAAAACAAACTTGATTTTCAGACCAAAAAATTCCAAGCGGCCAGAGGCAAAAAAAAAAAAATCTACCTAGAATGCCTCAAAAATACAATTTTTGGACAATCAGTCACCTTTTGACAAATATAGGATAGCAATGTGCATTGCAGGTAACTCGAAAAGCTGATTTTTTTTCTTTGTTTTCTCATGCCTTAGTTTGTATAAAAACATGAGTTTTGTAGTTAGGAAATACGAAGGATATGTGAGACTAGTCTTTAGCTATAATTCAGTTCATTATATGGAGCTATGTATCTCATGTACCCCAATGAGGTTTAGAGAATAAAATCATTGTCATTGTCACCACAACAATGATATAGCCATTTGCACCACCTCAGTGTAAAAAGGCGGGAATGTTGATCCATGGATCAACATCCCATAGGCTCAGCACTGGGTCCCAAAAGCGTCTTAAATGGACTGGACACAAACTGTGAATGACTTGTATGCACTCATGGCAGGATATTTAAGAAAGTAAAAAAGAAAACAACTTCACTCTGTCCATGTCATAAAATAGACATTCTAAACTTCAATTCCATGTACAAATTGTGAAGTTTATTGCATCATTTAACAGTGTATTTGCAAATTTGAAATCCTGCCCCTCCCTTTTTTCCCCACATTTACTGAGGCACTGAAAACCTTGTTTTTTTACCCGGCTCTTATAACTCGCTTTTCGAGTTAATCAACTATACTTTTTGGGGGAGTAAATGTAGGAAAGTTTGAGAATTGTTGGCTTTTTGCCCATGACCATGACCTTCTTTTTTAGATTTTTTTTCTCAACAATACTGAAAATTCTCAGTGGTCAGAGGTAAAAATTTTTTTTTTTTTCAGATTTGTCCAAAATGTCGGTGGCAGATCCATAATCCAAGTTATTAGAATGAAATGGCCTAAGGGTATAGAGAATCAAAAACTATGTGGCTCATAAAAGGCAAAGATTTTCTTATGATTAGGTAGACATTGAAACATTCTAAATCTCAACTTCAGCAATCAAGCTGTACAATGTTACCATTTGAACACTTTAGATATCTTATCACAGTCACTGTCCTAAGTGTACATTTATTCTGATCTTATGGATAAAGTAAAAGCACTGATTTCATCTAAAAAGTCCTATGACACATCTATCTACCCTAGATATAGCTTACTATTTGTAACTACAGGTGACAGTTCTAAAGAACATAAAGACATTGATCTATGTCAAAAGCAAACAGGGGTGATTGCCTATTGCACATCTCTCTATAGTAAGTGTTACATTTACTGAACATATGAGTTGTCAAAAAGAGACACTACCTTTTCTTTTTGCAAGTCCTTTATAGTGGTGCTTTTCGTCTGCCGAAATACTAATGTCGTCGAGGTAAGATAATTTTCGCAAACTGTCGATAGTGTAGCCACGGTAACCCGGTATTAACTGAAAATAGAAATCAATCAAACTTGGGGACGACACATTGATACCAACTGTACTCGTGATAGCTTATCAAGAAGCTATAAAGGGAAGAAACCAATGGATTCTGTCTGTTCACAATGTAATGCAACTCAAGATGTGAAACATATTGTATCATTTTGCTCTGTACCATCAATACAAAATGCCAGGGAAAGCTTTGAAGGGGAATACCTGAATTTTATGAACTACTACAAAAACCATACCCATAACAGAAAACTTTCTTAGATATTATCGGTAAACCCGTACTGCAAATCATCAAGCAAGCCTGCTGCCATAAATTGTATTCTGTCATATATAAAAACACTGTATAATTCAATCAATGTTGATCTGGTGCTGACATGAATGTATCCTTACATTAGTCAATAAAGCCTTCTTGAATCTTCTTGGATATAGGGTCAATCGAGGATGAGCGAATATCAAACACATCTATTAAGTTGGTCTTATATCAAGAGGTGATAAGTGAGAGTATTTTGCTCTTACCGTTAAAGGGTTCCCTTGGAGAATGAGATTGCGTAATTTTGGTACCGTCTGAAGTTTACGCACTATATCCATAAGGTCGCATAAGTTGTTGTGAGAGAGGTCTAAGGACAGCAGGTTTGGCCTGTAATATGTAGCAACATTTAAATCTTTGGGGTATTTCGTGACTATTATCCATAAATACAAAAGGGAAATCATTACATTGTTGTCCTATGGACCATTAGAACTCTCAAAATTTAGGTCTACTTCAAGATAGTGTAGGTTGAAATCATCACTCCTTTATATTGATTACATTTACCTGAATATATTTTTGTCACAGGGCATGGCAATACATGATCATTCTAAACGCTAAAAGTGCAGCATCGCATATTAACACACTATGCCATTTGGAATGATGCCAGAAAGTGTGCATGGAAAGTACCGTAATCTCCCGTCTATAAAGTGCAGCCCGCCTATAAGGCGCACCTAGAGTTTTGGAAAATTTTCAAAAAAATGAAAATTTCATAACTTTGGTTCTACTGAATGAATTTTCAAAATTCAAAGACCTATGTGTAACTTGGGCCCCATAGACCCCCTTAGGCCCCCATATATCCTTTATGGCTAAGGGGGCATGTAATATATTAAAAGAAAGGTCTTGGAGTCCCCCTTGTGGTTGCAATGAGAACTAAACCCCTCGTATAAGATGCGCCTTATACGCGGGAGATTACGGTAACTTGTTAAGAGCTGTGTTCATGCATCAAGTTGAGAGTGACTTCGTGCACTGATACAGCGCCGGTGAGTAACTCACCAGTACTGGGTTTGCTAGTGCATCATGATAATTATGTTCAATCCATAAATGGTCCATTACTGTAATACCTCGGATATAAGTCATGGAATATACAAGAGAAGGGAACCCTACCTTATTAGGATTAGCAAAAGTTGGAAGTATGTAATATAAGTGAGGATTTGTTTACTATAGAACAGTACAAAATTGTATAAGATATGACCGTATGGACTAAATGTGTGTCGTATATGCAGGGTGTGCCTTATATGCGAGATGGTAGGCAGTACAATGGTCTTACCAGTAAAACCCAGTGATGTATTCATCGACCAGTGTGATGGAATTGTAGCCCAGACCGAGGTGCCTCAAGTCTGGGGGCGGCCGCATACACAGGTCGGCAAGAGTGGAAATATTGTTGGCGCAAAGTTCTAACACCTAGGTGATGATTCAAACATGAGGCAAATGAGAAAAAGGAATAATGATGGCATGATATGATATAAATTTTATTGAATAAAAGCATATATAAGAAACAAAAAAAAGAGAGAAGAACTGACTGCGATGAATTAGATGACACTTATAATTTTGTTGGATACATAAAAAACACATATTTAAGTTTTCTTCAAACTTTTTTTTTTCTCAAGAAACTATTTTTCAATAGGGTTGAATTTGACTGAATCAAGAGAAGAAAACAGAAGAATGCTGCAAAATAAACACATTGGAATGTCATTTAAACAGAAGAAAATCACCGATAAATATTTTAGAAAGAAATTGGCACAACATTATATTTCAGAGATCTATAACTTGCAATCCTTATTTAAAAAAAACAAACAACAACAAACCTTGAGGGATCCTGGTAGGTTACTTGAATTGACGGTCTGTATGCGATTTGCTGTCAGAGACAACTCCTCCAGTTCCGAAAACCGGAGGAACTCTTCGTCTACTTCTGTTACCTGGAAATATCAATTTCAAAATTGAAAAGCTTTATTCTTTCATTTAGACTATTTTTGGTCATTGGACGTAGTTTTCTGTGGAGCATGTCTGTTTTATTTAGTTCTCCATTCTGTTTTGTACTGTTTGAACATTTTGTTCCCCTAGACATGAGCTGTGAAATCCAACTTTCATGCCCTCCTCCCCTCACCCATAGTAAAAAGGTACTGCTTCACAAAAAAAAATTACCTTAAAAATAAGCCTGTGACAGATATGCCTTGAATCAATCTATTAAAAGAGTAAATACTAGAGAAGTAAATAACCAATCTCTTTGGAAATCACTTACATTTTTGTCCACTATCTGTAGTGTTTTGAAGTGTCGGTGTACAAAGCGGTCGTCAATCAGCCAGGGGGATCGGACGGCAATCTCGCGCAGCTCCTTGGCCTCATTACTCCAGCTGTAGTCAAGGTTCCATGGCGAGTCCTTTGAGATGACCAACTCCTCCAACGTCTCTGTTTTATCATGCTTAGCTCCATATTCTATTAATCCAAGTAAATAGTTCATGTTTAGGGTATATATAAGGTAAGTATAAGTATATATTAATTCAGTGAAAATCTTAATCATTTACAAGTCCCTTTACCTTTTGGTACCTCATTTTAGAAGTATAATGTCATATTTTGCATGTGAAAATTTTGTATTCTAAGGAGATAGTCAATGAGCTATTAACTCCCCCTCTTGACTGACTCAAGAGCCAAATACGTTAAAATGAGTTTTTTTTTGTAAAACCAGGGTTTTAATGTGGAGGAGGTTTCTACCTACCTTTCAGTGTGACAACAAACCGACTGTTGACTTTATCCTTTTCTATTTGTTTACGCTTTTTCCCATAATTTTCTTTCTGTAAAACAAAATGTGCCGCTGTTAATTTTATCTTGTTGAACTCTAAATAACATTGTATTATCTGTATCACATGAATCATAACAAATGGGATTTAGAGAGGTTTAGGTGCACCATTGACAGATGTATCATAATAACTCATGTATAAGCCGCGCCTTATCCATGAACGTAAGGATCGATAGACCCCTAGTGCACCTTATAGATAGATCGTTGGCTCGCAAGCCAAAATACTGGCTAAATGTTGCCCACCTAGTTCCGTGCTGAGGCCTAAAAAGAAAAAAAAATTGTTGTGTTCAGGTAACAGGGTCGAAAAAATTAGGGTAGGTAGGTAGGCTTTTTTTTTTATTTTGAGATTCTTTTTACGCCAGCTATAAATTTTCGCGCCCACACGTGGATTTGATGTGCGAGATCGTGGAAAAAACTTTCATGATTCGATAAGTGCCAAATTATCAGATTTTTCCCTGAAATGCCCATAAAAAAAAGTTGGGCAAAAAAGGGTAGGTAGCGTTACCTGAACACAACATTTTTTTCTAAGCCTGATGCTATCATGTACACTTTAATAATGCCATAAATTGTAACATATGATTGTAGTAATGCATATAAAATGAGGCATTAATACATATAACTCCTCACAAGCCACTGATCACCAGTTATGTGAATATATAATGTTAAAAACCAAAGAAACCAAACTCATGGTCCACTGACCATGAACAATAGTGTATATAATTGTATATGGACCAAAGGGTCCGACCTGATGGTCCAATGACCATGAACAATGGTGTATATAATGGTTTAAGGATAAACCAGACCGCTGTCACAGGCCGCTGAGCACCAAACACTAACAATAGGCTACAGAGTTGACGGCGTCGTGAACTTCCGGTGTCATTTACGCCGTCTCACGGACGTCATGGCCCAGATGCGCCCGGACAAGGCGCATCTCATGGTCTTAATCCGGTGTCAAAAGTTCGATTTTTAAGGAAGTTATGCCACCGAGAGTGTTTTGAGCTCCTGGTGCGCCACAGACAAACCGGTGCGACTTGTGCGCATGCGCGGCGGGGTACAGGGAGCTGAAACGTTCCCCTCCCCACATGCGCAGTTACAAGTGCGCAGCTTCATAAACGGGTAAGTTACGGGCCGCTGAACATGCCAAACCGACCGGGACAATGGGGGCGCCACACTGATGATGGGGGCATCCTATGTACCCCCATGGACATGAAAGACTCAGCTCTAATGTACAATAGCAGTGACAGTTGCTGTTGGCTCCAACTAGTCTAGAGAGAGGATGCTAGGGTTGGCTATTTAAGCTCAACCCTACCTTCCACCCAGTCAGTATCCAGAGAACCACCTCAGTTACAACATCTCCAGTCCAGCTCTCCTGAAGCCTGCTATGCATCTGCCACAAGAACACTCTGCTGGGTTAGACTGTGTCAGACAGACATAGGACTACACCCCACTAGTGGCCAGAGGCTATCTTCTTCCATCTATCTACAAGAGGGTAAAGTTGCACATTTATATTATCCCTCTATCAGCAGGCCGGGAGTTAGGTTGTGGGAACCCACCTAGAACCTATATTGGACAATGTATTATTACTATTACACATAGGAGTGGAACACTTACTTATACATTATACTCATATTAAATTTACTGTGTGTGAATTACCTGTGTATTGACATTGTATTACTGATACATAAGTTCTGCCTAAAACTTGAATAAACCATTGATAACTGGAATACAAGATAAGAGCTTGATATTCTTACTCCTTATAGCCACTAGTCATATGATATTCCTCATATGACAACTTGATCATACACATATCCCTAGTATGACAATGCGTAGCACAAATTTGTGGCCCTACATGGTAAGTCCGTCACAAAAGGCAAGCTACAGGCCACAATATCCATGGCCATCTTGGCCATGGAACTGGACCTCAGTTTAGAGCACCATTAAATCCGAGACTTTACATAGCCAATGCCTTAAAACTGGCAAATCAGTACTCTGTTTTATACTTAAGTGTGAAATACCCTTATACAAGGGGCACCCCAACTTCGGGCCATTCCTTTAACCCACTTTTTTATTTGGGTTCTGTAGTCGCGGCTTATACGACATAATTTAAATTTTAAAGGAGCTCTGAATCGGCTATGTCTACCACAGTGCTAACATCAGCGGACATAGGTCCTCAATTCAGAGCGCCTTTAAAGGGCAAGGCAGGGACCCAGATTCTGCACTTTACTGGCCACTTGCAAGGGAGCAACAAGATTTGCAAAAATGAAGAAGTGTTGTCTTTTAAACTTTTTATGACTGCACTCAGATGTATTCACCACGACAGCTATTCGCAAGAAATTCGCAGCAGTGGATCCACTGCTTAAGCCAAGTTAGGGAGTGATCATTTTTTAACAACGGGGAGGGGGGGGGGGCTGTTGGGTTTGAGGGGTGGGTCAGATTTGACCGGGGGGTTCAAAATAATTTGATCTGTTTTCAGTGTAAAAGCCTGTGTGTTACTATAGCTGTAAAGGGCACATTGCACGTGATTTCTGGCCCTTCAGGGAGGTCAAAAAAAGATTGACCCCTCGAGAAGTTGTTTTTTTTTTTCACGCGTCCGCTAGCAAACTCACCAGTGCCGTGACCAGCCCCACCTTGATTTTGTTCTTATCACTCCCTTATTTAATAAGGGACTAGTCATTTATTGCTAGGCGGGGTGGGGGGGCTTGATAGATTTTGGCAGATTGCCAGATTTTTTTCCAAACCCCCACCACTATGACAAAAATGACCGCGACCCCCCACCACCACTAAGAACTGATTTTGCAAAATGACTCCCCCCCCCCTAAATTTGGATATGTGCGTGGAATGACACGTCGCTATGGATATTTGAATTGCCCATATTTAGTTTTGACCCTCCCTCCCCCCCAGTGTGAAGGTTTATTGGGTTTTGCCCCCCCCCCCCACCAAGGCCCAGGGACTCTTTTTCAAAATGACCCCTCCCCATCAAGCTACTGGGCGAACCCCATTCATTTTGAGGGGAAATTTTTCAAAAGGGTGGATTACATTGAAAACATTAGGCCTAAAAAAAATGTTGTGTTCAGGTATCCCGACCGACCCTATATTTTTGGGCCGACCCTAATTTTTTTTTTTAATTTGTAAAGAATTTTTACAAAAATTGTATAATATATCAGATATTTTCCGAATGTACTGTAATCTCCCACGTATAAGGCGCAGCCCGCCAATGAGGCGCACCTAGAGTTTTAGGATTTGATCAGAAAAATGGAAAAATCATAATTTTTGTTCTACTGAATGGATTTTAAAAATTCAAAAAGCTATGTGTAGCTAGTGTCCCATGGACCCCAATGTAATCCCTTATGCCCTACCAGGACTTCAGGGGAGTGTAACATATCAAAATGAAGGTCTTGATCTCCCCCTTGTGGATCCAGGGAGAACTAAAAACTCGTATATAAGACGCGCCTTATACGCGGGAGATTACGCTAGGCATATTTGGTATCAAATTAAAGCTCACGGTGTCAGGAATACAGCTGGCCTTCAATATTAACCAGTAGAACCTCCTATTATCCTTGTGAAAATTCGGGAATCTGTTTGGCATTTTTTTTTCTTACTTATGGCCATTAAGTAACCCCTAAAAAAAATTGTAAACAAAAAAATAAAATCCGACCTACCTACCCTTATTTTTTTGGATAATTGTTACCTGAACACAAGAATTTTTTTTAGGCCTTATCTTTACACAATAAGTGATATATGTTTGGATAGATCTTTGTCTCCCCTTTGGGGATTACATCTAATTAGAACTCAATAACACTTTATGAAAGTGTAATTATCACAATTCTGATGATACCTGCAGTAGGAAAGACAGCGGCAGCCATTTTGATGTGCATATGACGTAACTATTAGTTGCCATAGTAACATCTTACTTGCCCCAATAAAGCCAATACATCGCAGTCAGTCTGTGAATGGCCAACCAATGACACAGACGAAACTCAGTCTACCCCCCCCCCCCCAGCTTAGAAACCTAAACTCACATCTCTCCGTACAGCCATATCACCTCAGCTTATAAAAAAACGCTGTTGTTGAGTTCAGCCTGCTGTGCTACCCCCCGGGGGGCCACTCTCAATTTTATGGATACCATGTGTGTACACCACTCTGAATTTCCTACCCTTTTAGCGGGTGAAAATTCTTGAAAACATACCCCTTTTGGCGTGGAAACCCCCCAGAAATTTTGCAAAAATAATACCCCTTTCCCTGTTTTTATAGGTATATTCTCAGCAGGTGATAAAAATGGTACCCCTTTTAGCATGACATCTCCAAAAAACGCAAATATATCCCCTGAAATTCCACCAATTTTCACCCTATTTTACTGAAAATTTGATTGATCATTTGAGTCCAAAAAGCTACCCCTTTAGGCCAAAAATGGCCCGAAAAGCACCCCTTTTAAAGGATCCGGCAGGACACGCCCCCATGCTCAAAAAGGTACCCCTTTCCCTCTAGTTTTTGTACGCACATGGTTACTATAGATCACATAGGGAGTGCCCCCCCCCCCCGGGTGCTACCCCCACCACTGGCACCAGGCTGGACCGGGTAACAAAAAATTACAAATGACTCGTTGGGCGTGACAGAACCTGATTGAGTGAATGTACTTTGAGTGGGTGAGTGACTCAGTGAGACTGAATACTTTGATCTCACAGTCACATCATAGACATAGTGTCAGTGCATACTATGTGAGACTGTGAGCGTGAGTGGACTCACTGACTGACTCAGTCTGAAGTGAAGACTGATTGAATTTGAAGAGGAAAGCAAGTGCGACTACGGTAGCAACGGTCAATGCAACTTTTGCCGGAAATACACTTACCCATCGACCTATACCGCATGGGAATTCCTGCAGGCAAAGTGTCCTGAGCTGATTTTCAAAAGCAGAAAAGGCTGTCACTGCCTGAACGTCTGCCATCACGCATTAAAGCACGAAAGTCGGAGAGATCAAAAGTTTGTTTTGGCAACGTTCGCCATTTTGTAAAGTGATGTGTATTTGTAGTTTCGTAGCACGCACTTATCATCGGTTAGTACTGGATAATTGATCAACGCTGCATCTTAAATAGTGACTTCCTATAGACAATCATGGACCACTTTACGATTTTGAATTAAAATTATGAAAACAGAGTTAAAGGTCATACGAAACAAAAAAATAAATGATCAAGTTCAACATTCACCCACCAGGAGAGTAAACACGGATCAATCCCCGACCACGGAAATGACCCGTATGACCCCACGGAGAGAGGCACGCTGGGAATGGTTGTACCGTACCTTATTCTTGCCTTCCAGCTCTATTCTAGGCTCATTCTCAGCTGCCCTGTCATCCAATCTTCTTCGAAAATGGCAAGTCTGGTGAGTTAATTGTGTTTCAATCAATGAGCCATTGAATCATTAGTTGGATCGGCGCCCAACTCACAGACTTGTTGTGAAACGTAGTGGCATTAGGCTAATGATTAGGGTACCGGTGTCAAACTGTCACTGTCACTATGGGGATACTATGAATCATGCATGTACTAAGGGAGTGATCATTTTTTAACAACAGAGGGGGGGGTGGTGGGTTTGCGCACGGACGCGCAAAAAAAATTTCGACCCCCCCCCCCCATAAGGGTCAAAAACCGCGCGCGAATGTCCCCTTTTAGCCTATAGTAACGCGCGGGGTTTTCCACTGAAAACAGGTGAAATTATTTTGACCCCCCCATCAGAGGTATAGAAAAAAATTCTGACCCCCCCTCAAACCCACCAGCCCCCCCCCCTGTTGTTAAAAAATCATCACTCCCTAAGAGAGTGGTCATTTTTAGCAAAAAAGCCCTCGCTCTACTATAGATCAAAGAGGGGGCGCTAAAACTCTCAGCGCGGGGGGAGCACAAAATTTTTTTGCTACCAATGATCAAAATCCGGTACTGTAATTCCCCGTACAAGCGCCGGTCCGCCATTTTGAATGTTTACATGCGCCCAGATTGAGGCTGCAGTACTGGATCGGCGGCTGTGGTGGATCGGTACACGTCACGCCACTGGGGGTGTGCGGATCGGCCCTGCAATGCTATCTCTATGGGAAGAAGTTATTCACATAAAATAAAAAATCCACCCCCCCTGTTGATAAATAATGACCACTCCCTAACCTACAGCTATTCAAAATTATTCGTCCATTCCAGTACATAGTGTAAACGGCACGCGTAAAGGGCCCACATAATGTCACTGTACAGTGTTAGGAAGTGGTCTTTATTTATCAACAGGGGGGGGTGGTGGGTTTGAGGGGGGGTGTAAAATTTTCAGACCCCTCCCGAGGGGGGGCTAAAAAGATTTTGACCCCTCTTGAGGGGGGGGGGCTGTTGTGAGATCCGCGTCAGTCGCATCTACCGCGCAGTGCTGCCGTATGGTGTTGAAGTTATGTACTACTGCTGTAGTGTTGTAATGGGTTGCCCGATCTACGCGTAACCGTACTTCTGTATTTCCGTCAATAAAACTACTGTTGTTCCGGCCATGTTGTCGTCCACATGAGTTTCTCACTGAGCAGATAAACCCATCTTAAAACACCTGCTTATGTTCACCCTCTTTTTAGCAAAAAACCCCGCGCACTACTATAGATCAAAGAGAGGCGCAAAAACTCTCCGCGCCTCCGGTGGAGGGGGCGCAAAAAAATTTTGACTGCCATCGGGGGGCGTAAAAAAATTACCCTCTTTTGAGCAAAAAAGCCCACGCGCTACTACAGCTCAAAGAAGGGCTCGAAAATTCTCCGCGCCTCCAGTTTGGGGGGGGCACAAAAAATTTTGACTGTCTTTGAGAGGGGGCGTAAAAGGTTTTTGCGCATCCGCGCGCAAACCCACCACGCACCCCATGTTGATAAATAATGACCACTCCCTTAGGGAGTGACTAGTGGCTTCGCCACTAGAGTTTGAAGCAACAGAACCTATCATGGGAAACATGTGCCTATTCACAGAAATCTATGGCCTATTCCCGGATCTGTAGGGCTATTCATACACTCCTTCAGTGCAGCCCCCTGGTGTCTTACACAAGAAACGCTTATCTTAGCGACGCTTATCTTAGCAACGCTTATCATAGCAACAGCAAACAATTCTACACTCTCCCAGCAGATACTCTCAGAGGGTTGAGTTTTGATTTTCTCTGGATCTAATGATCAGATCTTAACATATGACCTATCAAATTAAAGCCCTCAACGAGTACAATCTAGATCTAGATCGAGAGATTTCCATCCTAAATATCTTCAGGATGGGTGCCAATCTATCTGGATTGAGATCCAAAATGGCGGCCATTTCAGCATGTCTGACAATTTTTGAGGCTATAAAACATTTCTCTAAAATATAGATAACCAAATCTTTAAGAGTTAAACATTAGGAATAATCAAGTTGGTAAAACACTACAATGTTTTGAAAATATTTTTGTTTAATTGTCTATACTTCAGATCGAGTTAGCTGGCACTTTCCTCACTGCTTCACAGCCTAAATATTTTGCTTCATCTGGTACCCCAAGGGTACTGTAGGCTGAAGCAGTGACAATTTCGAATTTTGTAACCAGCGATCTAGGAACCCATTTTTATATATAGTGTAATCATTCTTTAACAACAGGATGGGGGGGGGGCTTCAATTGACATAGGGCGTCAGAATTTATTCAACCCCCTTGATGGGGGGTCAAAATAATTTCACCTGTTTTCAGTAGAAAACCCCACGTGTTAGGCCTACTACCCAGGTAGCACACAAAAATTTGCCGACATTGGCCCGATGCATCGGGCCAACATTGGGCCAACGTCTAAAAGGGCAATTTTCATTTCTTACAGGGGGATCAAAAAAAATTCAACCCCTGGCACACACCCACCCCGATGCACCCTGCGTATCATGTATACACCCTCCCCCCACCCTGCGTATCATGCAAACACCCGCCCGCCACCCTGTGTATCATGCGTACACCCTCCCCCACCCCGCGTATCTTGCGCACACCCTCCCCCGCCCTATGTATCATGTGCATGCCCTCCCCCTGCGTACATGAATACACCCTCCCCCAACCCTGCGTATCATGTGCACACCCTCCCCGACCCTGCGTATCATGCACACACCCTCCCCCACCCTGTATATCATGTGCATACCCTCCCCACCCTGCGTATCATGCGCACACCCGTCCCCCATCCTGCGTATCATGTGCACACCCTCCCCTACCGTGCGTATCATGCGCACACCCTCCCCCACCATGTGTATCATGCGCACACCCTCCCCCACCCTTCGTATCATGCGGATACCCTTCCCCACCCTGCGTATCATGTGCACACCCTTCCTACCCTGCGTATGATGCGCATACCCTCCCCCCACCCTGCGTATCATGCGCACACCCTCCCTCACCCTGTGTATCTTACGCACACCCTCCCCCACCCTGAGTATCGTGTGCACACCCTCCCCCCACCCTGCGTATCATGCGCACACCTTCCCCCCACCCTGTGTATCATTAATACACCCTCCCCCACCCTTCGTATCATGCGTACACCCTCCCCCACCCCGCGTATCTTGCGCACACCTTCCCCCACCCTGCATATCATGCGCACACCCTCCCTCACCCTGCATATCTTGCGCACACCCTTCCCCCACCCTGCGTATTATGTACACCCTCCCCCCACCCTGCGTATCATGAGCACACCCTCCCCCACCCTGTGTATCATGCGCATGGTTTGAAGCAGTCGCGCATGCGCGGTGGACCTATGACGTCATCGTGCGGATTTGGCGCCGGATGTGTGTGGTGCACATATGCGCGGGCACTGACACATTCCTCTGTTAAATTATCAACCTGTGAAGCACGGGATAGCCACTTAGTGCCGCTAAAGTGCTGTAAAACACAAATCAATCAATCAATCAACCCACCCTGCGTATCGTGTGCACACCCTCCCCCCACCCTGCGTATCATGTGCACACCTTCCCCCCCACCCTGTGTATCATTAATACACCCTCCCCCACCCTGCGTATCATGCGTACACCCTCCCCCACCCCGCGTATCTTGCGCACACCTTCCCCCACCCTCCCCCACCCTGTGTATCATGCACATGGTTTGAAGCAGTCGCGCATGTGCGGTGGACCTATGACGTCATCGTGCGGATTTTGCGCCGGTTATTTAACGCAGGGGTACAATACGCGGCCTCAGTGCATTGTCGATGGGGCATCGATATTCACCTTGACAAAACAAATATTATCAGTTGACAGGTTACTTCACATGACCGGGCCTCCCTAGCCCACTTAAAAGGGTCTATTTCTCCTCTTTCCTATCTCCTCAGGATGTGTGTGGTGCACATATGCACGGGCACTGACACATTCCTCTGTGAAATTGTGTAATTTAGTTCTCGCCATGAATATGACCTTTGCTGTCGAAATGGAGTTAAACATCTATTACGCACTCACTTCACATGACTGATTTTAATGCCTTTAGAACAATCAAGCATTTGTGTTACATTAACATACCCAAATTTCTTTGTACAGGCACAGAGGACAAAGGATACCTTCTGATTTCGCTTACAGACGACATCTTTCTGAGAAGCAAGGATGTGTGAAGAACGTCATCACTCAACTCATAGATGCCATGAAGGGGACTTATGATGACTGTGGATTTCTAGGAATGGTCGTCCACACAAAGGCTTCCAACAGGTCCTAGACCAAGTCAGTGACAAGTGGTAAGTTTTTTTTGTTATATACAGGCCATGTCAGTAAAAGGTTTCTGGCAACACTGCTGCTGACCCTGTAGGGTTGATCCACTATCAAAGAGTTGGTATTACGAGATGGATATATGGTTAGAGAGACATAATTGCCTTCATAATGCCCTACACTATAAAGCCTTGAACGCCTCAAGAGCAATATTGCAAAGATGAGTTTTGTGAGTTCAATATGATATTTCTTATACCATCCGAGAAATTATTCAAACCTTACCGCCATATTTCTTTGATATCATATACAGGCATGGGATTCATTTGGAAATTTCTTGAAATTGGAAATTTTTGTCACTTTTGTGACTTTCACAGATCCATTAACAAAAGCTCTACTAATCTAACATTAATAGGGGGGGGTCTAAGATGTTCGAGGGGCCTCATCCCTTAAAATTGCTCTGAAAAAGAATTTAATCACCCTCTTGGAAATTTCCTCTAAACCCATTCCCATGCCTGCATATAGGTGCACATGTAAGTAATTCACAGGTGTGTAGATGTACCTCACATAGTGTACAGGTGTCTAGGTGCACCTCTAAGTAGAGTATAGGTGTGTAGGTAAACGTCAGGTATAGAACAGGTGTGTAGGTGTGTGTACTTTTTGTGTATCTCAGCTAGTTTACAGATGTGATTGTGCACCTCAGGTACAGTACAGGTGTGTATGTATACCTTTGGTGTACATCAGGTATATTCAAGGTGTGTACATCAGGTATATTCAAGGTGTGTAGGTGTACCTCAGATACAGTACAGGTGATCAGGTGTACCCTTTTCCACCTCATGTAAGTAGAGGTGTAGGTGCACATCAGGTGCAATACAGGTCGGTAGGTGCACCTCAGGTACAGTACAGGTGTATAGGTGTACCTCAGGTATGGTACAGGTGTGTATGTGTACCTCAGGTATAGTACAGATGTGTAGGTGTACCTCAGGTGCAATACAGGTCGGTAGGTGCACCTCAGGTACAGTACAGGTGTGTAGGTGTACCGCAGGTATAGTACAGGTGTGCTGGTGTACCTCAGGTGCAATACAGCTGTGAAGGTGCATCTCAGGTATAGTACATGTGTGTAGGTGTATCTCAGGTATAGGACTCAGTATGGAGGCCTAGTGGAGCAGCCACATTGAATTTTGCTGGTTGAGGTAAAACCCACTGATAAGACAAACCATGATGGGTACCTTGTCCCTGGTTTACACCCACTTCCAGGGACATGCTGGTCCCATCTTACCAGTTCTTATCAGGGAGTGTTGCCAGAACCCGCTCCGGACCAGCTTGTGGCCAATAGTACAGGTTTCTAGGTGCACCTCATGTACAGTACAGGTGTATAGGTGTACCTCAGGTATAGTACAGGTGTGTAGGTGTACCTCAGGTGCAATACAGGTTGGTACAGAGATGGCAGAGTTTCAGATTTTCTCTGATTTCAGAGTTTCAAAGGTGATATTTTACTACAGAAATAATAGGGAAAAAAAATTAAAAATGAATATTTTATAATTCTGATAATCCTTAAAGATACACCAAACACTAAGTGATTAATTTTGAAGGTATTTGTCACTCTGATTCGGGTATAACCCCACTTTTGAAGTGCCCAAAAATAATTTTCAGAGTTTCGCCAAATATTGAACTGACATCTCTGTTGGTAGGTCCAACTCAGGTACAGCACAGGTGTGTAGGTGTACCTCAGGTATAGTACATGTTGCGGCGTACCTCAGGTGAAATACAGGTGTGTAGGTGTACCTCAGGTATAGTACAGGTGTCTAGGCGATGTACCAGTTCTTATCAGGGTGTTTTGCCAGAACCAGCTCCGGACCAGCTTGTGGCCAATAGTACAGACGTGTGTCTAGGTGTACCTCAGGTACAGTACAGGTGTATAGGTGTACCTCAGGTATGGTACAGGTGTGTATGTGTACCTTTGGTGTACATCAGGTATATTCAAGGTGTGTAGGTGTACCTCAGATACAGTACAGGTGATCAGGTGTACCCTTTTCCACCTCATGTAAGTAGAGGTGTAGGTGTACATCAGGTGCAATACAGGTCGGTAGGTGCACCTCAGGTACAGTACAGGTGTGTAGGTGTACCTCAGGTGCAATACAGGTTGGTAGGTGTACCTCAGGTACAGCACAGGTGTGTAGGTGTACCTCAGGTATAGTACAGGTGTGCTGGTGTACCTCAGGTGCAATACAGGTGTGTAGGTGTACCTCAGGTATAGTACAGGTATGTAGGTGTACCTCAGATATAGTACAGGTGTCTAGGAGATAGATATCTGTTGGAAATTCACTAGATTCCTCATTTAGGGTTTTATTTCAATGTCACACTTCAACCTCTCTCAAAAGAAGCCACTCTCATTCCCCAAGTGTTGTGATCTTTTTTTGTAGGCCTAAATTGTTATATTTCATCTCAGAGTGATCAAATCGCATGGATCAGGATTTATAAGATTCACACATTTTGATGTAGGAGGATTATATGTACTATTTGATGTAGGGAGGCAGGCCTATGTAACAGGCCTACATCTGGTCTACCCAAAGACTGTACTTCAGCAGGCCTAGGCCTTAATAGCCAGTAGCCAATGCTCAGCCCCTCTCCTAACGGGCCCTGGCTACGATCATTTCGGGTGTGGTCATATTTTTAGCTATTTTTATCACTGGGGAGGATATACTATGTTAGGGGCAGTTCGAGTTCGGGGGGGGGGGGGCTTGATGCCACAGTGCTAACATCGGCGGACGTAGGTCCTCGATTCAGAGCGCCTTTTATTCCTCCTCAGAGGGGGCATAAAAACTTGTGATCCTTCTGACGAGGGGCTAAAAGATTACTTCTGGAGGGGGGGGCGGGGCTAAACAAAATTAGGAGTGGTCACTATTTATCAACAGAGGGGGGCTGGCTCAGACCTGGTAGATGTACCTCGAGCTAGTATACAGGAGTGTATTTGTAACTGAGGTACAATATAGGTGTGTAGGTGTACCTCCAGCTAGCATACAGGCGTATCAGTGTCACCCAGGTACACCACAGGTTTCTAGGTGTACCTTAGGTGCAGTACAGGCGTGCTGGTGTACCTCAGGTGGACTACAGGTGTTTAGGTGTACCTCAGGTATTACAGGTGTATACCTCATCTATAGTACAGGTGTCTAGGTGTACCTCGAGCTAGCATACAGGTATGTAGGTGTACCTCAGGTATAGATTCCTGACATCACTAGCTTTGATTTGGTGCCAAATATTCTGTTTTCTTAATTGGAGGTGTCCTGAGGCCCCCTACATACAGGTCCAATAAACAGAAGAAAGCAAAGAAATGTAATGTGTGGCCTTAACAAGGGCTATGCTTAAATAACGATGCACTGTTAAAATTTTCTATTACAAGTTTGTAGAGCTGCATTTCTGATTAACTTCCGGATAATTATTGCATTTTAAGTGATAAGAAGCACTAAAGATAATCTATGGAAAATGGCAGCCTGGAAAAACAGACTGCCTGTTCCTGTTGGGTGGCTGCAGGAAGGGACCTGGGTATAGGGCAGCCTCTTTTACCAGCCTGGGCTTGCGCGGGCACTGACACATTCCTCTGTGAAATTGTGTAATGTAGTTCTCGCCATGACTATGACTTTAGCTGTCAAAATGGCGTTAAACATCTATTACTCACTCACTCACCAGCCTGGGCAGCCTGAATAAACAGGCTGTCTGCGTATGTATGCTAGCCTGTTCTACTGCACCCTTCCTCCACCTGTTAAGTTCACTTCATATGTTTAGGTGTACCCCAGGTACACTTCAGGTGTCTAGGTGTACCCCCAGGACAGGTGTGTAGGTGTACCTTCTACCCTCATGTAGTTTAAAGGTTTGTAGGTGTACCTCAGATACAGTATAGGTGATCAGGTGTACATTTTTTTGTACCTCATGTACAGTACAGGTGTGTATGTATATCTCACTTATAGTGTTGGTGTGTATGTGCACTATATGTACAGTACAAGTGTTTTGATGTACCTCAAGTACAGTACAGGTGTGTAGGTGAACCATATTTACAAATCAGGTGTTCAGGTGTATCTCAAGTACAGTGCAGGTGTCTAGGTATTCCTTAGGTACAGTACAGGTGTGTAGGTGTACCTTTAGCTGTAGCACAGATTTACCTCATGTATAGTACAGTTGTGTAGGTGTACTTGAAGTACAGTACAGGTATGTAGGTGTTCCTCAGGTACAGTACAGGTGTGTAGGTGTACCTCAAAACAGTACAGGTGGATAGGTGTTCCTCAGGTACAGTACAGGTTTGTAGGTGCACCATAGGTACAAGTCAGGTGTTCAGGTTTACCTCAAGGTCAGTACAGGCAGTAGGTGATCAGGTGTACATTTTTTGTACCTCATGTACAGTACATGTGTGTATGTATATCTCACTTATAGTGTAGGTGTGTATGTGCACTATATGTACAGTACAAGTGTTTTTATGTACCTCAAGTACAGTACACCTACACAACTGTACTATACATGAGGTACATCTACATACCTGTACTATACCTCAGGTACACCTACATACCTACAAATCAGGTTTTCAGGTGTACCTCAAGTACAGTGCAGGTGTCTAGGTATTCCTTAGGTACAGTACAGGTGTGTAGGTGTACCTTTAGCTGTAGCACAGGTGCACAGTTGTACCTCAAACTCAGTACAGGTGTGTAGGTGTACTTCAGGTATAGTATAGGTATGTAGATTTACCTCATGTACAGTACAGTTGTGTAGGTGTACTTGAAGTACAGTACAGGTATATAGGTGTTCTTCAGGTAGAGTACAGGTGTGTAGGTGTACCTCAAAACAGTGCAGGTGGGTAGGTGTTCCTCAGGTACAGAACAGGTGTATAGGTGCACTATATGTACAGTACAAGTGTTTAGATGTACCTCAAGTACAGTACAGGTGTGTAGGTGAACCATATTTACAATTCAGGTGTTCAGGTGTACCTCAAGTACAGTACAGGTGTCTAGGCATTACTTAGGTACAGTGTAGGTGTACCTTTAGCTGTAGCACAGGTGCACAGTTGTACCTCAAGCTCAGTACAGGTGTGTAGGTGTACCTCAGGTATAGTACAGGTATGTAGATTTACCTCATGTATAGTACAGTTGTGTAGGTGTACTTGAAGTACAGTACAGGTATGTAGGTGTTCTTCAGGTAGAGTACAGGTGTGTAGGTGTACCTCAAAACAGTACAGGTGGGTAGGTGTTCCTCAGGTACAGTACAGGTTTGTAGGTGCACCATAGGTACAAGTCAGGTGTTCAGGTTTACCTCAAGGTCAGTACAGGCAGTAGGTGATCAGGTGTACATTTTTTGTACCTCATGTACAGTACATGTGTGTATGTATATCTCACTTATAGTGTAGGTGTGTATGTGCACTATATGTACAGTACAAGTGTTTTGATGTACCTCAAGTACAGTACAGGTGTGTAGGTGAACCATATTTACAATCAGGTGTTCAGGTGTACCTCAAGTACAGTACAGGTGTCTAGGCATTACTTAGGTACAGTGTAGGTGTACCTTTAGCTGTAGCACAGGTGCACAGTTGTACCTCAAACTCAGTACAGGTGTGTAGGTGTACCTCAGGTATAGTACAGGTATGTAGATTTACCTCATGTATAGTACAGTTGTGTAGGTGTACTTGAAGTACAGTACAGGTATGTAGGTGTTCTTCAGGTAGAGTACATGTGTGTAGGTGTACCTCAAAACAGTACAGGTGGGTAGGTGTTCCTCAGGTACAGTACAGGTGTCTAGGTATTACTTAGGCACAGTGTAGGTGTACCTTTAGCTGTAGCACAGGTACACTATAGGTACAGTACAGGTATGTAGGTGTACCTCAGGTATAGT
Source organism: Acholoe squamosa (assembly GCA_949317995.1). NCBI lineage: Eukaryota > Metazoa > Annelida > Polychaeta > Phyllodocida > Polynoidae > Acholoe > Acholoe squamosa. Next base: position 72,248,939 of record OX439041.1, read on the forward strand.
ACAGGTATGTAGATGTACCTCAGGTATAGTACAATTGTGTAGGTGTACCTGATGTACAGTACAGGTGTGTAGGTGTTCCTCAGGTTGAGTACAGGTGTGTAGGTGCACCATAGGTATAATTGAGGTGTTTAGGTGTACCTCAAGTACAGTACAGGTGTCTAGGTATTCCTCAGGTACAGTACAGGTGTGTAGATGTACCTCATATATAGTACAGTTGTGTGGGTGTACTTGAAGTACAGTACAGGTATGTAGCTGTTCCTCAGGTACAGTACAGGTGTGTAGATGTACCTCAAAACAGTACAGGTGGGTAGGTGTTCCTCAGGTACAGAACAGGTGTGTAGGTGCACTATATGTACAGTACAAGTGTTTAGATGTACCTCAAGTACAGTACAGGTGTGTAGGTGAACCATATTTACAATTCAGGTGTTCAGGTGTACCTCAAGTACAGTACAGGTGTCTAGGCATTACTTAGGTACAGTGTAGGTGTACCTTTAGCTGTAGCACAGGTACACTATAGGTACAGTACAGGTATGTAGGTGTACCTCAGGTATAGTACAGGTATGTAGATGTACCTCAGGTATAGTACAATTGTGTAGGTGTACCTGAAGTACAGTACAGGTGTGTAGGTGTTCCTCAGGTACAGTACAGGTGTGTAGGTGCACCTCATATATAGTACAGTTGTGTGGGTGTACTTGAAGTACAGTACAGGTATGTAGCTGTTCCTCAGGTACAGTACAGGTGTGTAGATGTACCTCAAAACAGTACAGGTGTGTAGGTGTACCTCAGCTATCGTACAGTTGTACATCGGATGCACTCAAGGTGTGTATGTGTACCTTTGGTGCACCTCTAGTACAGGTGAGTAGGTGTACCTTTGGTGTACCTCAGGTACTCTACTGCTGTGTAGGTACAAATCGGGTATAGTACAGGTGTGTAACTGTCCTTCAGGTATAGTACAGGTGTGTAGGTATACCTCAGGTACCAAAGGTGTACCTTTGGTGTACCTCAGGTACTCTACTGCTGTGTAGGTACACATCAGGTATAGTACAGGTGTGTAACTGTCCCTCAGGTATAGTACAGGTGTGTAGGTATACCTCAGGTACAGTGCAGGTGTACCTCCAGCTAGCATACAGGTGTGTCGGTGTAACCCAGGTACAATACAGGTGTGTAGGTCTACCGTAAATTCTCTCGTATAGTACAGGTGTGTAGGTATACCTGCGAGAATCCAAATCCAAATTAGGCTTATAGAATTGGCCCAATGTCTGGGTGCGGCTTATGTGAGGGTTTTTTCGCACTATGAAAGAGTACTAAACCTTCATTTTCAAGCCTTGGAGATGCCCTATGGCTTATCTCAAAGTTGGGGGTCCTGCTTATATGAGGGATGCGGCTGATATGACAACTTACGGTACCTCCCCAGGGATGTGTGTAGCTGTAGCTCAGGTACAGCATAGGTGTGTAGCCTTACCTCAGGTGTACCCCAGGTGCAGTGGAGGTCCTGCTTATTTGAGGGATGCGGCTGATACGACAGATTTTACGGTACCTCCCCAGGGATGTGTGTAGCTGTAGCTCAGGTACAGCATAGGTGTGTAGCCTTACCTCAGGTGTACCCCAGGTGCAGTGGAGGTCCTGCTTATTTGAGGGATGCGGCTGATACGACAGATTTTACGGTACCTCCCCAGGGATGTGTGTAGCTGTAGCTCAGGTACATAGATAGAACTGAACGACCGTGGTGTACGAGGTGGTCGATCCACCATGAGGGAGTTGTCTCCAGGGGAGGTTAGTTCTATATTTATTTTATGTTTTTAGAGTGTTTAATTAACTGAAAATTAGCAAAATCCGTTACCGTAGTTCACCGCACGAGCGCCGGTCCGCCATTTTGAATGTTTACACGCAGCCAGAACGAGGCTACCATACTGGATCGGCCGCTGTGGTGGATCGGCACACGTTACGCCACTGGGGGTGTGCGGATCGACCCTGCAATGCAATCGCTATGGAAAGAAGTTATTCACATAAAATAAAGTACAGGTGTGTAGGTACAATACAGGTATCTAGGGTAAAGGCGTACCTCCAGCTAGCGTACAGGTGTGTCAGGTGTAACCTCAGGTACACTACAGGTGTGTAGCTGTAACCCAGGTACAATACAGGTGTTTAGGTGTACCTCAGGTACAGTACAGGTGTCTAGAAAGGACTTAATGTCCGAGAAACCTTGAATGTCTGAGTTCCTTTATGGCCCCCGGACGTAAAACTAAACAAACAAACAAACAGGTACAGTATAGGTGTATAGCCTTACCTCAGGAGGTGTACCTCAGGTACAGTACAGGTGTGTAGGTGTACCTTGAGAAGCATACAATTGTGTAGGTGTGTCTCAGGTACAGGACCTGTGTGTTATGGTGTTACACATACAGGTGTGTAGGTTTATAGTTGTGTAGGCATACCTTCAGGTAGTGTACAGGTGTTTAGGTATCCCTCAGGTACATTGCTTAGGTGTACTTCCAGGTAGTGTAAATGTTCTAGCCAATAGTGTTACTATTATGGCCTCTTTAAGCCCTAGGTTCTTAAATAAGAGTCCGTCTCAAATGAGTGTAGGGGTAGGCGTGTGTTGAAATAAGCTTTAAGCAATAAAAACATTTCCATGGCAAATTGTTCATGATCAACTGTGGTCTCTTTCACAATTCTCCTGATGTTTATATTTTCAGATACACCACAATGCAGGCGAACTTCGATGGTACGACACAGTACAGACACAGACTCTGATAAGATGGCTCCTGGGAATTCTTGCCTCGCTCAATATTCATTGTTCTACAAGACTGACAACAGAAAACAGCCAATGGTGATTTTTATTACAGCAAACATTCCTGAACACAACATTTTTGCACTGTACTATATATAGTATTTCCCCATGTAAAAGCCAGGCCCTGTTTTAGACCTTTTATAGGTTCCTCTCAAATTTAGGGTGCAGCTTTAAGTCAGGTGTGGTTTATGCGCATTCAAGACTCTGGTAGTGCTCATCTGAAAACAGATAGAATACAGCCAATGGTGACTTATATTACAGAGGATATGCATTGATACAGCAAGCATTCCTTTGCACTGTACTTTATACCGTAAAGGCTGGGCCCCGTTTTAGAACTTTTAGAACTTGCTCAGAAATTTAGGGTGCGGCTTTAAGTCAGGTGTGGTTTCTGTGCAATTAATAGTCTAGTAGTGCTAATCATTTTGACTGTACATTAATTGTTAACTCTGACATTACTTGAGCATCATGGCATATAATGTAATACTTCTTTCCAATTCTAGAGGTAAAGATATTAAGCCACAGATGGAAACTGCGCTTCAAGAAGACAGTCTTCGTGACACCATATCTTTTGATGTACAGCCTTTTAGTGGTGCCACGATTGACTCTCTTGTTTTTCATGGTTTGAGATATCTTAGGCAGTCCTCGCATTGCCACTTGTTATATGTAATGGCAGGAGTGAATGACTTGAGTTTCCTTCAGCCTGATTATTCTGTGATTCCTGCATTTTCCGATGAGGAAACATTGTTGAAAACTATTTTCCCTAGACTTACTGCTGCCGCTGATATTTTTCAACGGTATGCAGATAAAGTTGTACTGTGTGAGTTGGTGGGTCTTTCTTTTAGAAATGTCAACACAGGCAAGAGCAACCTTCCTTTTCCAGATGAACAGGAAGTTGTCAACAATGCTGTGCCTGTGTTGAACGACTGGATAACAGAATGGAACCAACAGCACAGTGTTACAAGTCCATTTTTTATGCAGCTGGTCCACAAACCCAGACCAAATGGATCATACCAACCAAGGTACAACCCCACTTTGAGAGATGGTCTACACTTTAACGACTCAACATCCAAGAAATTTGCAAGAAACATTGTGCGGACTATTATGGGTAACCTTTCATAATGTGGATAGTCTAGATAAGACTAGTGTTCCTTTTTAACAGGAAAGAAATGTTTTATGTAAGATGCGGTAAAAGCCTTTTCTTCGTCAAGGGCTAAACTTTATCACTCTATCTTCTAACTTTAACTGTGGTCTGGGTTTGTGAGCCAGCTGTAACATAAAGTTCTGCAATACTAGTTACAGATTAGTTGCATTGTTTTACCTATACGCTATATCAGGCACCTCTATTGTTACGTCAGGTAGATAATGAATGCTTTTTTTTAACCTCAGGTAGACAACAAACCCCTTCTCTATCTCAGGTAGACACCTGCCCTTTCTCTACCTCAGGTAGACAACTAGCCCCTTCTCTACCTTAGGTAGGCAACTAGCCCCTTCTCTACCTCAGGCAACTAGCCCCTTCCCTACCTCAGATAGGCAACTAGGCCCTTCTCTACCTCGGGTAGACAAGGTACTTGAAGTATATTTAACTGCAGCAGGGGCAAGGGCCATCCAAGGGAACCATGGGAGGTGCTAGAACAGCCCTTCTCGCTCTCCCAGTCCTTTAGTACCTTTAGTCGAGCAGTAGTTTGAGGATACATGTAAGGGAATCCCTGGGTTGGGTTAGAACGGCCCTTGTCCCTCCCCTGGTTTGGGAATAGGAGGTAGAAGTAGGGACTAAGGTGGAATTGTTATGGATTGTTAAGGGATAGTGTATCATGCACATGCAAGTATTTCAGGTTTAATAATTGTAGATATTTCAATTGTTGATAGGTCAGACTGTCCTGTGATAAGTATTCCGGTGAATGCTTTTTACAGACAATACCCTGGAAATACTTTTTGGCAATAATTTCAACATATCATGAGATGTATGAAAATCCACTGAGACAATCAATTATTGTGGGTGGATGGAAGTCATACTATGAATTGCTCACTGAGCCTGATAAACCCTACTAAGAGATAACGGTATCCCTGTGATAATTCTAGGTATCCTTTTACATTGATTAAATGTTTGTAGAATATGGATTAACTATTTTGATCATGGTAAAAAACCGAATGAAACTCCTTGGGGGCAGTGATATGAGTGCACTACAAATTAAAGAGTGTTGGGATGTGCCTCATGTCTAATTCAACACCTGAACAATATACATTTCCATGAATGTTAGATAATAACATTGAATGACACAGCTCTGTACAATTAAGTCAATAAATATGATGTAATAGTAAAATGTGCAGATAATAAACCATGTATTACTAGACAAGGTAGTATAAATGTTTCTAAGGAAGTACAGTGCGACATTATGCATAATTGATATTTGATAACAACCTGTCTCAAATGAAACTAGGACAGCAGTTAAATTGAATGAAATTTAGGGATTAAGAATCGTTATTGTTGATGTACAATGCATGTTGACTAACATGAAATGTGTCATTTGTGTAATGAATTATAAAGACATATTGACACCAAGATTGAATCTGTATTTTGAATAAACTATTGTTCAGATCAAGAATAAAGCTGTATTTAATTTCATTCATTTATATTACTGTTTTCCAATAAGGGCTGAAATTGAGAATACTCAACATCCATGTAAGGATGGATGTATGATTGACATAGATGAGCTATGACAGCCCTGTTAGGAAATTTGAAATAGATTTAGGGTGGCTGTTGGGAATAGAGTATCTTCACAATATTCTCACCAGAGTCCCAAAATGATATGTCCTTTTCACATGTGCAAAGAGAAGGGGGGTGATCATTTCTAACAACAGGGGGGACTTGTGGGTTTGAGGGGGGTCGGAATTTTTTCGACCCCTTGACTGGGGGGGGTCAGAGATCATGCATCGGACAGGAGCAGAAACGTGAAACGATGCATTTTTCGCAGGGAAGACTTACTTTAATCTTTTTAATTTTGTTCAATCCGTAATTAGTGATGTCTTGCCATCATTTTAACTCCTTGCTGAAGCAAATCGGAGTATTTTGAGTGTATGAGGTGAAAAAAATATGATCATATGATCCCATTACAGGTGTGAGGGGAAGGAAGGTTAGTCTACATAAAGAAAAAAAACGAGACAAAGCACTGTGGTGTACAGCCTCATATAGGAACTCATTTATCTCCACTAGCTTTGCGTCGACTCCGCTGTAACGGCCTAGCCATATCCGAAACGGGTGACCAAGATTTCTCTAGCTCAGCCTGCTCAATACGAGCTAACCTGGCCTTCAACCTACCACCTCGGTGCGATTGATACAACAGCTGGGGGTTTGTTGATTCTAGCCTTCCTACCACATTTACAACTTTTCTTACTTTGATGTTTGGTAGTGGCAGTCGGCGCCTTGATCTGCAGGAGACTGACCTACACTCATTCACCTCAACTGTATCACACCTGAGACTGACCTACACCAGGTATGGTGAGTGGGTGAAGGTCAAAGTCAAGGGTCATATACAGGTATGGTGTGTGGATGAAGGTCAGAGTCAGTAGTTGTACAGGTACGGTGAGTGGGTGAAGTTCAGAGTCAGGGGTTGTACAGGTATGGTGAGTGGGTGAAGGTCACAGCCAGGGGTCATACAGGTATGGTGAGTGTGTGAAGGTCAGTGGTCAGACAAGCTACAACTGGCCCACCCTCAGCCAAGCCACAGGCTGCAACCACACTCCAGCCACTAAGCAACATGCCTGCACTGATTGCCATATTGCAGGTGTGTAGGCGAGTGGTAGGTACCCTACAGGTGGTGCAGGTGAGTGGTAGGTACACTCAGGTGGTGCAAGGGAGTGGTTAATGCCCTACAGGTGGTGAAGGTGAGTGGTAGGTATGCTACAGGTATGTAGGTGAGCGGCATAGGTACCCTACAGGTGGTGCAGGTGAGTGAGTGAGTGAGTAATAGATGTTTAACGCCATTTCGACAGCTAAGGTCATATTCATGGCGAGAACTACATTACACAATTTCACAGAGGAATGTGTCAGTGCCCACGCATATGTGCACCACACACAGGTGCAGGTGAGTGGTTGATACCCTATAGGTTTGTAGGGGAGTGTTAGGTACCTGACAGCTGCCATAGGTGATTGGTAGGTACCAATACAGGTTTTTTCTGGTTGTCTAGGTGATTGGTAGGTAGTATACAGGTAAGTGGGTGTAGGTGAGAGGTGTAGGTGAGAGGTAGGTGTCACACATGTATACAACTGGCATGGGTGAGTGCACCGGTGGTAATTGTCATAAAGATAAGGAAAGGTGCAGTGGGTAAGCAGGTGGTGTCCTATAGGTATATATGTGAATGGTATGTATCCCACAGGTAAGTAGATAAGTAGAAGGTGATGCACAGGTAAATTCATGTGATGAAGGTGATTGTTAGATGGTGCACAGATATGTGGTTTTGGTGAGTGGTACCTGTCATACATGTAATTTGAGATGGTGTAGGCTTCCCAGTCCCACCAATAAGTACAGATTGTTTTGATAAGGGGTTTGTGTCCAACATGTTCATGGGTGACAAATTATTCTTTTATTCACTCAAAATTGCTAGTTTATGGTGCCTGGACAACATTTAGACCAATATTCAAAACATTTGATAAGCCTGGACAACACTTGGTGTGGTATAGTATGTGTCGGGATTCATATAGGATTACTACAGGGATGAGCATGTGTATTATCTCAATATCAGATGGGTGACAAATTATTCTTTTATTCACTCCAAATTGCTAGTTTAAGGTGCCTGGACAACATTTAGACCAATATTTCATACATTTGATGAGCCTGGACAACACTTGGTGTGGTATAGTATGTGTCGGGGTTGACATAGGATTACTACAGGGATGAGCATGTGTACTATCTCAATATCGGATGGGTGACAAATTATTCTTTTATTCACTCCAAATTGCTAGTTTAAGGTGCCTGGACAACATCTAGACCAATATTTCATACATTTGATGAGCCTGGACAACAGTTGGTATGGTATAGTAAGTGTCGGGGTTGACATAGGATTACTACAGGGATGAGCATGTGTGCTATCTCAATACCGGATGGGTGACAAATTATTCTTTTATTCACTCCAAATTGCTAGTTTAAGGTGCCTGGACAACATTTAGACCAATATTCAAAACATTTGATGAGCCTGGACAACACTTGGTCTTGTATAGTAAGTGTCAGGGTTGACATAGGATTACTACAGGGATGAACATGTGTGCTATCTCAATATCGGATGAGTGACAAATTATTTCTTTATTCACTACAAATTGCTAGTTTAAGGTGCCTGGACAACATTTAGACCAATATTTCATACATTTGATAAGCCTGGACAACAGTTGGTCTGGTATAGTATGTGTCGGGATTCATATAGGATTACTACAGGGATGAACATGTGTGCTATCTCAATATCGGATGAGTGACAAATTATTTCTTTATTCACTACAAATTGCTAGTTTAAGGTGCCTGGACAACATTTAGACCAATATTTCATACATTTGATGAGCCTGGACAACACTTGGTGTGGTATAGTATGTGTCGGGATTCATATAGGATTACTACAGGGATGAGCATGTGTACTATCTCAATATCGGATGGGTGACAAATTATTCTTTTATTCACTCCAAATTGCTAGTTTATGGTGCCTGGACAACATTTAGACCAATATTCAAAACATTTGATAAGCCTGGACAACACTTGGTGTGGTATAGTATGTGTCGGGATTCATATAGGATTACTACAGGGATGAACATGTGTGCTATCTCAATATCGGATGAGTGACAAATTATTTCTTTATTCACTACAAATTGCTAGTTTAAGGTGCCTGGACAACATTTAGACCAATATTTCATACATTTGATGAGCCTGGACAACACTTGGTGTGGTATAGTATGTGTCGGGATTCATATAGGATTACTACAGGGATGAGCATGTGTACTATCTCAATATCGGATGGGTGACAAATTATTCTTTTATTCACTCAAAATTGCTAGTTTATGGTGCCTGGACAACATTTAGACCAATATTCAAAACATTTGATGAGCCTGGACAACACTTGGTGTGGTATAGTATGTGTCGGGATTCATATAGGATTACTACAGGGATGAGCATGTGTACTATCTCAATATCAGATGGGTGACAAATTATTCTTTTATTCACTCAAAATTGCTAGTTTATGGTGCCTGGACAACATTTAGACCAATATTTCATACATTTGATGAGCCTGGACAACAGTTGGTCTGGTATAGTAAGTGTCGGGGTTGACATAGGATTACTACAGGGATGAACATGTGTACTATCTCAATATCGGATGGGTGACAAATTATTCTTTTATTCACTACAAATTGCTAGTTTAAGGTGCCTGGACAACATTTAGACCAATATTTCATACATTTGATAAGCCTGGACAACAGTTGGTCTGGTATAGTATGTGTCGGGATTCATATAGGATTACTACAGGGATGAACATGTGTGCTATCTCAATATCGGATGAGTGACAAATTATTTCTTTATTCACTACAAATTGCTAGTTTAAGGTGCCTGGACAACATTTAGACCAATATTTCATACATTTGATAAGCCTGGACAACAGTTGGTCTGGTATAGTATGTGTTGGGATTCATATAGGATTACTACAGGGATGAACATGTGTGCTATCTCAATATCGGATGAGTGACAAATTATTTCTTTATTCACTCCAAATTGCTAGTTTAAGGTGCCTGGACAACATTTAGACCAATATTTCATACATTTGATGAGCCTGGACAACACTTGGTGTGGTATAGTATGTGTCGGGATTCATATAGGATTACTACAGGGATGAGCATGTGTACTATCTCAATATCGGATGGGTGACAAATTATTCTTTTATTCACTCCAAATTGCTAGTTTATGGTGCCTGGACAACATTTAGACCAATATTCAAAACATTTGATAAGCCTGGACAACACTTGGTGTGGTATAGTATGTGTCGGGATTCATATGGGATTACTACAGGGATGAACATGTGTGCTATCTCAATATCGGATGAGTGACAAATTATTTCTTTATTCACTACAAATTGCTAGTTTAAGGTGCCTGGACAACATTTAGACCAATATTTCATACATTTGATGAGCCTGGACAACACTTGGTGTGGTATAGTATGTGTCGGGATTCATATAGGATTACTACAGGGATGAGCATGTGTACTATCTCAATATCGGATGGGTGACAAATTATTCTTTTATTCACTCAAAATTGCTAGTTTATGGTGCCTGGACAACATTTAGACCAATATTCAAAACATTTGATGAGCCTGGACAACACTTGGTGTGGTATAGTATGTGTCGGGATTCATATAGGATTACTACAGGGATGAGCATGTGTACTATCTCAATATCAGATGGGTGACAAATTATTCTTTTATTCACTCAAAATTGCTAGTTTATGGTGCCTGGACAACATTTAGACCAATATTTCATACATTTGATGAGCCTGGACAACAGTTGGTCTGGTATAGTAAGTGTCGGGGTTGACATAGGATTACTACAGGGATGAACATGTGTGCTATCTCAATATCGGATGAGTGACAAATTATTTCTTTATTCACTACAAATTGCTAGTTTAAGGTGCCTGGACAACATTTAGACCAATATTTCATACATTTGATGAGCCTGGACAACACTTGGTCTGGTATAGTATGTGTCGGGATTCATATAGGATTACTACAGGGATGAACATGTGTGCTATCTCAATATCGGATGAGTGACAAATTATTTCTTTATTCACTACAAATTGCTAGTTTAAGGTGCCTGGACAACATTTAGACCAATATTTCATACATTTGATGAGCCTGGACAACAGTTGGTGTGGTATAGTATGTGTCGGGATTCATATAGGATTACTACAGGGATGAGCATGTGTACTATCTCAATATCGGATGGGTGACAAATTATTCTTTTATTCACTCCAAATTGCTAGTTTAAGGTGCCTGGACAACATTTAGACCAATATTTCATACATTTGATAAGCCTGGACAACAGTTGGTCTGGTATAGTATGTGTCGGGATTCATATAGGATTACTACAGGGATGAACATGTGTGCTATCTCAATATCGGATGAGTGACAAATTATTTCTTTATTCACTACAAATTGCTAGTTTAAGGTGCCTGGACAACATTTAGACCAATATTTCATACATTTGATAAGCCTGGACAACAGTTGGTCTGGTATAGTATGTGTTGGGATTCATATAGGATTACTACAGGGATGAACATGTGTGCTATCTCAATATCGGATGAGTGACAAATTATTTCTTTATTCACTCCAAATTGCTAGTTTAAGGTGCCTGGACAACATTTAGACCAATATTTCATACATTTGATGAGCCTGGACAACACTTGGTGTGGTATAGTATGTGTCGGGATTCATATAGGATTACTACAGGGATGAGCATGTGTACTATCTCAATATCGGATGGGTGACAAATTATTCTTTTATTCACTCCAAATTGCTAGTTTATGGTGCCTGGACAACATTTAGACCAATATTCAAAACATTTGATGAGCCTGGACAACACTTGGTGTGGTATAGTATGTGTCGGGATTCATATAGGATTACTACAGGGATGAGCATGTGTACTATCTCAATATCAGATGGGTGACAAATTATTCTTTTATTCACTCAAAATTGCTAGTTTATGGTGCCTGGACAACATTTAGACCAATATTTCATACATTTGATGAGCCTGGACAACAGTTGGTCTGGTATAGTAAGTGTCGGGGTTGACATAGGATTACTACAGGGATGAACATGTGTGCTATCTCAATATCGGATGAGTGACAAATTATTTCTTTATTCACTACAAATTGCTAGTTTAAGGTGCCTGGACAACATTTAGACCAATATTTCATACATTTGATGAGCCTGGACAACAGTTGGTCTGGTATAGTAAGTGTCGGGGTTGACATAGGATTACTACAGGGATGAGCATGTGTACTATCTCAATATCGGATGGGTGACAAATTATTCTTTTATTCACTCCAAATTGCTAGTTTATGGTGCCTGGACAACATTTAGACCAATATTCAAAACATTTGATGAGCCTGGACAACACTTGGTGTGGTATAGTATGTGTCGGGATTCATATAGGATTACTACAGGGATGAGCATGTGTACTATCTCAATATCAGATGGGTGACAAATTATTCTTTTATTCACTCCAAATTGCTAGTTTAAGGTGCCTGGACAACATTTAGACCAATATTTCATACATTTGATGAGCCTGGACAACAGTTGGTCTGGTATAGTAAGTGTCGGGGTTGACATAGGATTACTACAGGGATGAGCATGTGTGCTATCTCAATACCGGATGGGTGACAAATTATTCTTTTATTCACTCAAAATTGCTAGTTTAAGGTGCCTGGACAACATTTAGACCAATATTCAAAACAATTGATGAGCCTGGACAACACTTGGTCTGGTATAGTAAGTGTCAGGGTTGACATAGGATTACTACAGGGATGAACATGTGTGCTATCTCAATATCGGATGAGTGACAAATTATTTCTTTATTCACTACAAATTGCTAGTTTAAGGTGCCTGGACAACATTTAGACCAATATTTCATACATTTGATGAGCCTGGACAACACTTGGTGTGGTATAGTATGTGTCGGGGTTGACATAGGATTACTACAGGGATGAGCATGTGTACTATCTCAATATCGGATGGGTGACAAATTATTCTTTTATTCACTCCAAATTGCTAGTTTAAGGTGCCTGGACAACATTTAGACCAATATTTCATACATTTGATGAGCCTGGACAACAGTTGGTCTGGTATAGTAAGTGTCGGGGTTGACATAGGATTACTACAGGGATGAGCATGTGTACTATCTCAATATCGGATGGGTGACAAATTATTCTTTTATTTACTCCAAATTGCTAGTTTAAGGTGCCTGGACAACATTTAGACCAATATTTCATACATTTGATGAGCCTGGACAACAGTTGGTATGGTATAGTAAGTGTCGGGATTCATATAGGATTACTACAGGGATGAGTATATGTACTATCTCAATATCAGATGGGTGACAAATTATTCTTTTATTCACTTAGCCCCCCCACCCCCTACGTTTTCCTCATTTTCTGACCTCAGAGCTGTAAGTTTTAGCCCCCCCTACGTTTGCCTCATTTTCTGACTCCAGAGGTGTAAATTTTAGCCCCCCCTACGTTTTCCTCATTTTCTGACCCCAGAGCTGTAAGTTTTAGCCCCCCCCCCCTCCGTTATATTGTTCTTGTTTTTCAACTTACTGTGGAAAAAAGGGTAGATCTACACAAGTTTCAAGTTTCAAGGTTGAAATTGCCGCCACGAAGAGGCACGAAGATCTGGCAGATAGGAAATAGTCAGAATTTCTCAATAGGGCAGATGTACAATCATAGTTATGGTGTTATCCATCGTTAATCACTGTATACATACATTTCCCATTGATTATCCATTATCTGCATATGGTTGACTATGGATGTTCACATTATATGGGAAATAGTTAAAATTTCCAGATAGGGTAAATGTACAATCATATTTATGGTGTTATCCATAGTTAGTCACTGTATACATACATTTCCCATTGAGTATCCATTATCTGCATTTGGTTGACTATGGATGTTTACATTATATGGGAAATACTCAGAATTTCTCGATAGGGCAGATGTACAATCAAATTCATGGTGTTATCCATAGTTAGGCATTGTATACATAGCTTTCCCATTGATTATCCATTATCTGCATATTGTTGACTATAGTTAACCACATTATATGGGAAATAGTCAGAATTTCTAGATAGGGCAAAGGTACAATCAAATTCATGGTGTTATCCATAGTTAGGCATTGTATACATAGCTTTCCCATTGATTATCCATTATCTGCATACTGTTAAATATAGTTAACCACATTATATGGGAAATAGTTAGAATTTCTAGATAGGGCAAAGGTACAATCAAATTCATGGTGTTATCCATAGATAGGCATTGTATACATAGCTTTCCCATATGGTTGACCAGGGTTAGCCACATAATATGGGAAAAAGACAGAATTTCTCTTTAGGGCAGATTTACAATAATATCCATGGTGTTATCCATAGTTAGGCACTGTAAGCATAGATTTGCCATTGAGTATCCATTATCTGCATGCAGTTGCCCATGGCAAACCACAGTATGCATAGATCTGCCTTTGAGTATCAATTATCTTTGTATGGTTGACCATGGTTAGCCACATTATATGGGAAAAAGTTGGAATTTCTGTATAGCGTAGATGTACAGTCAAATTCATTGTGTTATCCATAGTTAGCCATTGTATATATAGGTTTCCCATTGAGTATCCCTTCTGTGTAGAGGTCGGCGGAAAATGTTTGTTGATGTATTAGTACGCGTTCCACGTGTGGCGGCTGGCCGAAAGCCCTCTCGGGGCACTGCTCGGGATCTACATAGAGTTTTTATAGGAGAGACTGGGTACATGATCCAAACTTGAAATTGATGCAGGATTTCTCAATAAACCTCCACTACTTTTGAGATAAGTGTGCCCGGCTAATGTTTTGAGCAAATTCATATTAATATATGCAGTCCGGCTCTCATATGATGGGCGAGGGCACTGCTCGGGATCTACATAGAGTTTGTATAGGAGCGACTGGGTAAATGATTCAAACTTGAAATTGATGCAGGATTTCTCAATAAACCTCCACTACTTTTGAGATAAGTGTGCCTGGCTAATGTTTTGAGCAAATTCACATTAATATATGCAGTCCGGCTCTCATATGATGGGCGAGGGCACTGCTCGGGATCTACATAGAGTTTGTATAGGAGCGACTGGGTAAATGATTCAAACTTGAAATTGATGTAGGATTTCTCAATAAACCTCCACTACTTTTGAGATAAGTGTGCCCGGCTAATGTTTTGAGCAAATTCATATTAATATAGGCGAGGGCACTGCTCGGGATCTACATAGAGTTTGTATAGGAGCGACTGGGTAAATGATTCAAACTTGAAATTGATGCAAGATTTCTCAATAAACCTCCACTACTTTTGAGATAAGTGTGCCCGGCTAATGTTTTGAGCAAATTCACATTCATGTGCTCAGTGCCTAACTATGGATAACACCATGAATATGATTGTTCATCTGGCCTATAGAGAAATTCCAACTATTTCCCATATAATGTGGCTATCAATAGTCAACCAAACGCAGGCTGTGGATAATCCATGGAACATCTATGTTATCAGTGCCTATCAGTGGATAACACCATGAATATAATTGTTTGTCTGGCCTATAGAGAAATTCCAAATATTTCCCATATAATGTGGCTATCTATAGTCAACCAAATGTAGACAATGGATAATCCATGGAACATCTATGTGATCAGTGCCTAACTATGGATAACACCATGAATATGATTGTTCATCTGGCCTATAGAGAAATTCCAACTGTTTCCCATATAATGTGGCTATCCATAGTCAGATAATGGATACTCGATGGACCATCCATGTATACAGTGCCTAACTATGGATAACACCATGAATATAATTGTTTGTCTGGCCTATAGAGAAATTCCAAGTATTCCCCATATAATGTGGCTATCCATAGTCAACCAAATGCAGACAATGGATAATCCATAGAACATCTATGTGCCTATAGAGAAATTCCAACTGTTTCCCATATAATGTGGCAAATTCAGATCAATAAATGCAGTGCGGCTCTCTTGTGATGGGCGAGGGCATGGGTTAGGTTGGATATAGGGTTTATATAGGAACGACTGGGTACATGAACCCACCTTGAAATTGGTACATGATTTCTTCATGAACCGCTACCAATTTTGAGATAAGTGTGCCCGTCTAACGTTTTCAGCAAATTCAGATCAATAAATGCAGTGCGGCTCTCATATGATGGGCGAGGGCATGGGTCAGGATGGACATAGGGTTTATATAGGAATGACTGGGTACAACATTTTCAGCAAATTCACATCAATATATGCAGTGCGGCTCTCATGTGATGGGCGAGGGCATGGGTTAGGGTGGATATAGGGTTTATATAGGAACGACTGGGTACATGATCCCAACTTGAAATTGATGCAGGATTTCTTCATGAACCTCTACTAATTTTGAGATCTATAGAGAAATATAGGTGCGGCTGGGCCTCTGACAACCCTTACCCTTGGTGAGAGGGATTTTGGCCAAAAAGTGACCCTTGGTTTTTTATTTTGAAATTTACCTTTGATGTGCAGAATTTTTATCAAAACTGACCATATTTGGCAGAATTATTGATGGAAATCCCGAAAACTGGCACTTATTTTGATGTGCAGGGTCAAAATATGAGAAAAGTGACCCTTGGTGAGAGGGATTTGAACAAAACCAGACCCTTAGGGAGTGGTCATTTATTATCAACAGGGGGGGTGGTGGGTTTGAGGGGGGGCGTAAAAAATTCTGACCCCTCTTGAGGGGGGGCTAAAAAAATTTTGACCCCTCTTGAGGGGGGGGCTAAAAAAATTTACCCTCTTTTTAGTAAAAAAGCCCGCGCGCTACTATAGATCAAAGAGGGGGCGCGAAAACTCTCCGCGCCTCTGGCGCAAGGGGGGCACAAAATTTTTTTACTGCCGTCGAGGGGGGGCGTAAAAAATTTTCGTGCGTCCGCGCGAAAACCCACCACCCGCACCCTCCCCCTGTTGATAAATAATGACCACTCCCTTTGTGAGAGGGATTTTGGCCAAAAAGTGATCTTGCCAGCCGCACACTCCTGTCTGTGGCATATAGTGAATAGGGGAATAACCGCGGAATAACCCTTCCTATTTTCTCACAGGTGAAGATAATCTCACCTTTACTTTTACAAAGCTATGCTGTCTGTGTGCAAAACGTGGCCTCTATAGATCAAGATAACTGCGCGATTTTGGTGCGAAAGACAAGTAATCAAGCCTTGTCCGCTGGAAGCTGTGCCGCGTGCAGCGCGGACATACTTGGTGACGCCTGGTGTTAATATGCAGCGTCAGTACATCGGATCGCAGGAAGAACATACATCGATAATGATTGAACTTCTGCCCTATATAATGTGAACATCCATAGTCAACCATATGCAGATAATGGATAATCAATGGGAAATGTATGTATACTGTGAGTAACTATGGATAACACCATGAATATGATTGTACATTTGCCCTATCGAGAAATTCTAACTATTTCCCATATAATGTGGTTAACCATAGTCAACCAAATGCAGATAATGGATACTCAATGGCAAATGTATGTATACAGTGACTTACTATGGATAACACCACAAATATGATTGTACCTTTGCCCTATCTAGAAATTCTAAATATTTCCCATATAATGTGGTTAGCCATAGTCAACCATATGCAGATAATGGATACTCAATGGGAAAGCTATGTATACAATGCCTAACTATGGATAACGCCATGAATATGATTGTACATCTGCCCTATGGAGGATTTCTCAATAAACCTCCACTACTTTTGAGATAAGTGTCCCCGGCTAACATTTTGAGCAAATTCACATTAATATATGCAGTCCGGCTCTCAGATGATAGGCGAGGGCACTGCTCGGGATCGACATAGAGTTTGTTTAGGAGCGACTGGGTACATGATCCAAACTTGAAATTGATGAAGGATTTCTCAATAAACCTCCACTAATTTTGAGATAAGTGGCCCAACTACTGTTTTGAGCAAATTCACATTAATATATGTAGTCTGGCTCTCATACGATGGACAAGGGCATGGATCAGGATGAACGATTTCTCAGTCCCGCTACATTATTTATTTCATATTTTACAGAGGGCCTATCTGAGCAAACAAGTTATAACTGCTGTATCTTATCATCTTTTTGGGTCCATCCCAACACTGGGAAAACATTATCAGATCACAGGAAAATGCTTCATATTTTTTTTTTCTTGCCAAAACCTGAAAAGTTTTGGCCGTGTTAAACTAAGAGCTGCCATTTGTGGTCAAATAATATTCTTTTGTTTATGGTATTATATATTGGTCAAGTTTATGTTGAATTGTGTACATTTATAAAATAAATCTAATATACTATGGTAAGGCTACACATGATAGGTGTAGGGCTGGACCAATGGCCACTCTGTCCACTTTCGCACCAGCTCAAATTTTAATAGGCCACGCCAGGAATCGAACCTGGGTACCCTACACCAAACATGTCTGGAGCTGCCCATAAATTTATAGTTACATGTATTCATTATACAGGAAATTACATTCTTACCTCCTGTAGGAGAGATACTATAAATTATCATTCATTAATTATCTCTCATTGATTTATTCAATTTTATGATCACCTTGAAAGTAATGTAAATGTGATTCAAAGTCAATAGGGAAATACATTTGTAATAGAGTACTGTGCTCTGTCCTCTCTACTAACATATTTATAACATATTATAATATTTTACTTTTCCCTTACCGTCCACCTGTATATCAAAGCATGTCTTCCCCTTTTATTGGAAGATTCAATTATCTATTCAGATAATCGGGCCCTAGCGGAATGTACTCTGGGTTGCTGGTGTATGTGTTTTCATTGATTGGTGGATTTAATGTTAACCTTGAGTTTTGTTTTCATTTAACATCTATTAACAAAGAGACCTAAAGAGATGTTTGCACATTCAACCCAGAATACATTCCTTGAGCAGTATTCATGCTATACTTATGGTCTTGTACATGTGTATACAAATAGTGCTCATGGCTCTTCTCTGTTATAACCAGGACATTTCTGAAACCAATTAAAACGTCACTGGTTAAGCTGTTCATGAAAGAGCCATCCAACATGAATGCTATATATGTCGTTCCAAAATCTATTGTTTAGGATGCACATTCTATAAGCAAAATTGCCTCCTAGTTGACCTGCCCTTGTGTTCTATTTAGACCTATTTCTAAAATGACATCAGAAAATGCAGTCTGTAATCTGTACAAAGATAAAATATACTGAGACACATTTACAATGAATTACATGGAATTGAATATCAGTACGAACCCACAACCCATGGTATGGAAGGCAATGCAGGTTTCCAATGAATGAAGTGCTTCTTGAGGATTACCTTGTAATGTCTTCTTAGCCATACCCAGAACATTCACCCATGTGGTTCCACTTTGGGGAATGAATAAGTCTAGGCCAAGTCAACACACAAGATTCCCTTGAACGAGTAGAAGAAACAGACCTTTCATTTATACTATACAACAATGGACAAAGGAAATGATGAAAATGCAGTACCTTTATGGTGAGATATAGAAATGACACACAGGAGAGAGAACAGGATACAAATACTTTGAAATGCTTACTGTATATATGCCTGATATATATTCAGTACATTCACTGAATTATGCCCTGATCATCACAAACCAAGAACATGTGGTGATGTGCAGCTGTTTATCTGATATTGATAGTTTTCCTTTCTACTATAGTGACCCTATTCATGGTTTTCAACATTGAAATGTGGAATTGGATATAACTAAGCACCCACAACATACAACTGAACATGGCAAGAAAGGCACTGCAGATTTCCAATGAAAAAATAGAGAATGGCATTACAGTGTAAGTTGATGACTATCTTGTAATGTCTTCTTAGCCGACCCAGAACATTCACCCATGTGGTTCCACTTTGGGCAATGGATAAGTCTAGGCCAAGTAAACACAGAAGATTTCCGCGAATGAGTAGGAGAACAAACAGACCTTTTGTTTATAATATACAACAATGGACAAAGGAAATCATGAAAATGCAGTACTATTATGGACAGATATAGTGATGCCACACAGGAGAGAGAACAGGATACAAATACTTTGAAATGCTTACTGCATGTATGCCTAATATCTTTCAAGACTGCCTATGTACAGTGCTTGACCCTGTTCAATCCTCTTGAGGATTACCTTGTAATGTCTTTTTAGCCATACCCAGAACATTCACCCATGTGGTTCCACTTTGGGGAATGAATAAGTCTAGGCCAAGTCAACACACAAGATTCCCTTGAACGAGTAGAAGAAACAGACCTTTCATTTATACTATACAACAATGAACAAAGGAAATGATGAAAATGCAGTACCTTTATGGTGAGATATAGAAATGACACACAAGAGAGAGAACAGGATACAAATACTTTGAAATGCTAACTGTATATATGCCTGATATATATTGAGTACATTCACTGAATTATGCCCTGATCATCACAAACCAAGAACATGTGGTGATGTGCAGCTGTTTATCTGCTATTGATAGTTTTCCTTTCTACTATAGTGACCCTATTCATGGTTTTCAACATTGAAATGTGGAATTGGATATAACTAAGCACCCACAACATACAACTGAACATGGCAAGAAAGGCACTGCAGATTTCCAATGAAAAAATAGAGAATGGCATTACAGTGTAGGTTGATGACTATCTTGTAATGTCTTCTTAGCCGACCCAGAACATTCAACCATGTGGTTCCACTTTGGGCAATGGATAAGTCTAGGCCAAGTAAACACACAAGATTTCCGCGAATGAGTAGGAGAACAAACAGACCTTTTATTTATAATATACAACAATGGACAAAGGAAATCATGAAAATGCAGTACTATTATGGACAGATATAGTAATGCCACACAGGAGAGAGAACAGGATACAAATACTTTGAAATGCTTACTGCATGTATGCCTAATATCTTTCAAGACTGCCTGTGTACAGTGTTTGACCCTGTTCAATCCTCTCGAGGATTACCTTGTAATGTCTTCTTAGCCATACCCAGAACATTCACCCATGTGGTTCCACTTTGGGGAATGGATAAGTCTAGGCCAAGTCAAAACACAAGACTCCTTGGAATGAGTTGAAGAAAGAACAGAGCTTTGATTTACACTTTAAAACTATGGTTAAAGGAAATTAATGAAAATGAAAATGTTTCAATCGAAAGGTAGATTGATAGAGGCAAAAAAAGATTCAGGGATACAACTACTTTGAAATGGTTCCCTGCTAGCACAACTAATCGAAATGATGTCTTTTTTATGTAAATCACATGAGTTTTCATGTAAGAATGATGTAAATTGAACGAGTTGTGCTAGCTGGGTTACTGCATGCATGCATACCATCCATAGCGTACATTCAGTGAACTGGCTCTGTGGACAATAAGCCCTAAGTAATATTAGTGAATTCTTCATTACAAATTTTCGATTTTCTCAAGTTCCACTCTCTTTGCTTACTCTGTCAAAGGCAGATTTTTCTTTCACTGATGGCACAGAAGCGCAATCTTCAATTTCTGCCTGTGTTTCTCTGCTTTCTTGGTATTCCATATATTGATGAAAAACTGAACAAAAAAGACAAAGTGGTCCTGTGTCATCTGGCGGGCAGGGTACTTTATGCACTGTATGAAACTGTTAAATTGCTCTGCAATTTCAGAGTTAATCTTATCAGAACCAAGAAGTCTTGAGCCGTCATACACTTTGCTGCATTTGTGTGAATAACCATGGAAGATATCATGGGAAAATTGAACATCATTGTAGTACCCAGATTCACGGTTTAAACAATACTCTTGAAGTCCACATGCGAAATCATAGCATATCTTCTCAGGAGGTGATTGAAGATGTGTGTAGAGAGAGACTGCTGGATCTTTTCTCCCTTCAGATCCAGGAATCATGTGGAACCCATAGCAATGCCCGTGCAAGGGGCAAAACCAAAGGAAAAGGTAGGATGATCCCTTCTTCCCCACCTGGGGATATATTTTACTACAGTATTCATTAGTTCTAGGAGGATCATCATGGTTCTTTTGCTGTTGCTGTTGGTCGTCAACGGAGAATGTTCTAACTGATCTGAGTTTTTCTCCAGATGGGGAGAAGTAGTAGGCCCTTCCATATTTGGGAGGGTTATATGTTCCTGGTTGTGGGAGTGCTTGTTCCTGAGGGATGCATGTTCCATGCAGGTTCACTACTCGCTGGATGAGGAACATCAGGAGCCTAGATACATCGCGATGTGGTGCTCCTAACCCATTATCAGCCGCATAAGCTGATGCAGCGAATAACTCACGCATTTCTGGTGAATATTTCCTCATGTTCTGAAGAACAGTGTTGAACAACAGATTGCCATTCTCCACTACATTGGTCTGTGTGACATGTTGAATTAGTGTCTTAAGCTCCTGTGTGTATTTGAAGGGCAGGATGGCAGACACAGGAGAATCAGATGCCAGAATCCTGAAGAAATGGCAGAGTGCAAGCCTTTCATTTAAGGAGATATCGTTGTTGATCCTACGGAAAGACGGACGGGCAGCTGGAGGTAAACCTTTCTCTGCAAGCCTTGTCAATTCTTGAATTTCTTGCTCACTAGTTTGCTTTCCTTGGAGATAGTTGTTTGCTATCTGACATACTGCATCTCTTGCCATACGAACATCAGCGTCTCCTATGCCATCATGGTAGTACATAAAGCATCGATCATACCTACGATGTGGTGTTTCAATGATAGCATTGGTGTCAGATTGCTCTATTGGAGTTACTTGCTGGTGGCGGAATGAAATACCAATTTTGGTGCCATCGCAGGCAAGTACTTTGGGCTGGGTTAGACATATGCTGCAAGGCTTCCGGAAATCAACCTTTTGGTTAGCAGCCCAACTAAACCACCAACTTATGAAGACACTAGGTGACATAAATGCTCTGCTCTCTGCTACCGATGAGTACATCATGGTCATTGCTGAACAAAATCCTGTGAAGGATTGGCGACCATGTGTTACCATGTGAATGAAATACCACCCTATCTCATCACCAGCACATGTCTCAGTTGTGGAGACATGTATGCATTCGCTCTTTCCTTCATCCCAGAGCTGTTCACATCTTCGAGATAAGCATAAGCGCTTGTACACAGTAATTTCTACTGGGGCATGCATTGTGTACAGTTTCATCGAGCGCATATATTCAATGATACCTTCTGGAGAGTTTTCATCTGTCCAGCCAGCTGTACACTGACATGTCTGTTCAGGTATTGGAGGAATCTTCTTTGGTCCCTTTAAACAGCCATTCACACGTGGAATGCAGTCTTCATTCCTGTCATTAAGTGCCTGTCTATCAGCTATTGCTGATCTTAGTTGTGCACAACCATGTTGAACTGAAGAATGTGTACTGCGGCACTTGTATGTATACAGTCCACTTTGTGTGTTAAAACATATGTCTGCATCAGTGACCTGTACATCAGGAATTGGGTCTGCTTCTGGTTGATCAATGCTGTCATCGACTTGATGAATGGCGTCATCGACTTGATCATCTTCCTTGTCGTTAGGCAATGGTTCTTCTGGCTGGGCAAACTGTTTCCACTCATCAATATTTTCCCTCATAATCATTAAGTGAGGACACACCTCACCCTTTTGAAGCCAGGTCACCTTTCTTTTGGCGCCTTTGTCAGATTTGCATCGATTTAATTGGCAAGTTATAATGTTCTTTTTTGTGCGCTCCATGTAAGTTAGATGTACAAAAGAACACATGTCACCTACAAGCACACTGAATTTTGCTGTTTTGCCAGACGGACATGGTACAAAAGGTTTACCAAGATATTCCTTTGCTGAGGAGAAGAGTTGTTGCATTGGAGTTGGAGGATCAGTCACATTGTCACATTCCTGTTTGAGGAGTCTGCAGTGGACACAAGTAATCTCACCGTCTTCTAAGCTGAGGCCTCTCATTTCAGATTCTTCCACCAGCTCCCTGTAAATGCCACACTCACATATATAGTGGGCACCAGTTTCAACAGCTATCCTCTGACAGTGGATGAACTCCATAGGCTTGAAAAGCCCTGTTGTATCGTCAATGTCATTCATCATTAGTATATCCTGAGCTGGAGTTGAATAGCGCCAGCATAGTTTGCCATTTTGAATGAGCTGGCAGCAATAGTTGTCATACAAGGATGATCTACCTGTGCTCATGTTTGCTGCTGGGAGTTGATCTTCTTGCAGTGCTCGACGCACTGCATCAGCAGTCATTTTCCTATTTTTCTGGCGCTGTGCCCGTTCATTAACATTTACAGGATGACTAGGTTCATGGGGTTCAATTGGATCTTGAGCGTCGTCCATGGGTTGGTCTTCTTTGGGTGCTGGTTTGCAGAGTTCGCGGCAAGCATCCTGTAGAGTTGCTACCCGCTTACGAAAAGACCTTGCCCATGTGATCTTCCCTCTGATGGACCAGGGGCACTTGTCTAGCACAGGTAATTTGTGTGCAAACTTGAATGACTTTGGCTTGGACTTTGGGTAATTAGGGATGAGAGATATTGCATCACATTGTTCCTGCAGAGAAGCATACCCAGGAAGACGATTCTTAAGAAGATGAGCGACATCCTGTTTCTTGTATGGTGCACCATGAACTGGGTGACTCTGGAACATTTCCTCTAATGCTGTTTTACATGGTTGCAGTGAGCCAGAAGAGTGAATATACCTGGATAAATGGAGAAACAATGTTGTGTCACTTTATTATAGAAAAGATCTGAAATTTATTTCTAGAAAAACAAGTCTTTCTTTAGAGAGGTGGACAAAGGCCCATTGAGCACAATGGAATGCAGAATATGAATACCATTCTTACAGTTAAAGAAATTGCCTCAAATTCATCACTTACACTACTGTACTGTGCAAGAGGGACACCTACACACCTGTACTGTACAAGAGGGACACCTACACACCTGTAGTGTACCTGGGTTCCACCCACACACCTCTATGCTAGCTGGAGGTACACCTACTCACCTGTACCATACCTGAGGTACAACTGGACACCTGTATTGTACCTGGGTTATACCCTTATACCTCTATGCTAGCAGGAAGTACACCTACACACCTGTACTGTACCTGAGGTACACCTACACATCTGTACCGTACCTGAGGTACACCTAGACACCTGTACCGTACCTGGGTTTAATACACTGACACACCTGTATGCTAGCTAAAGATACACCTATACACCTGTACTGTACCTGATTTACATCTACACACCTATACTTTACCTGAGGTACACCTACATTCCTATATGCAAGTTGGAGGTATGCCTAGACACCTGTACTGTACCTGAGGTACACCTAGACAACTGTATTATACCTGGGTTACCCTGACACACCTGTAAGCTATGGTGGAGGTATCCCTACATACCTGTACTGTGCCTCAGGTACACCTACACACCTGTACTGTACCTGCTTTACATCTACACAACTGTACTATAGCTAAGGTATACCTACACACCCTTACTGTACCTGAGTTACACCTGCACACCTCTATTGTACCTGGGTTACACCCACACACCTCTATGATAGCTGGAGGTCACCTACTCACCTGTACTTTAGCAGAGGGACACCTACACTCCTATACTGTACCTGCCTGAGGTACACCTATATTCCCATATGGAAGCTAGGGGTACACCTAGACACCTGTAGTGTACCTGAAGTATACCTAGACACCTGTACTGTCCCTGAGATACACCTAGACACCTGTATTGTACCTGGGTTACACTGACACACCTGTATGCTAGCTAGAGATACACCTACACACCTGTACCATAACTGATTTACATCTACACACCTGTACTGTACCTGGGTTACACTAACAAATGTGTATGGTAGCTGGAGGTACACCTAGACAACCGTACTATAATTAAGTTATACCTACACACCTGTATTGTACCTGGGTTACACTAAGACATGTGTATGATAGCTGGAGGTACACCTAGACAACTGTACTATAGCTAAGGTATACCTACACACCTGTATTGTACCTGGGTTATACCAACACACCTCTATGCTAACTGGAGGTACACCTACACACCTGTACTTTAAGAGAGGGACACCTAACCTCCTGTACTGTACCTGAGGTACACCTAGACACCTGTACTGTACCTGCGGTACACCTACACATCTGTACCGTACCTGAGGTACACCTACATTCCTATATGCAAGCTGGAGGTACCCCTAGACACCTGTAGTGTACCTGAAATAGACCTAGACACCTGTACTGTAGCTGAGGTACACCTAGACACCTGTACCGTACCTGAGGTATACCTACACCCCTGTATTGTACCTGGATTTAAAACACTGACACACCTGTATGCTAGCTAAAGATACACCTATACACCTGTACTGTACCTGATTTACATCTACACACCTATACTTTACCTGAGGTACACCTACATTCCTATATGCAAGTTGGAGGTATGCCTAGACACCTGTAGTGTAACTGAAAAACACCTAGACACCTGTACTGTACCTGAGGTACACCTAGACAAATGTATTATACCCGGGTTACCCTGACACACCTGTAAGCTATGGTGGAGGTATCCCTACATACCTGTACTGTGCCTCAGGTACACCTACACACCTGTACTGTACCTGCTTTACATCTACACAACTGTACTATAGCTAAGGTATACCTACACACCGTTACTGTACCTGAGTTACACCTGCACACCTCTATTGTACCTGGGTTACACCCACACACCTCTATGATAGCTGGAGGTCACCTACTCACCTGTACTTTAGCAGAGGGACACCTACACTCCTATACTGTACCTGCCTGAGGTACACCTATATTCCTATATGGAAGCTAGGGGTAGACCTAGACACCTGTAGTGTACCTGAAGTATACCTAGACACCTGTACTGTCCCTGAGATACACCTAGACACCTGTATTGTACCTGGGTTACACTGACACACCTGTATGCTAGCTAGAGATACACCTTCACACCTGTACCATAACTGATTTACATCTACACACCTGTACTGTACCTGGGTTACACTAACAAATGTGTATGGTAGCTGGAGGTACACCTAGACAACCGTACTATAATTAAGTTATACCTACACACCTGTATTGTACCTGGGTTACACTAAGACATGTGTATGATAGCTGGAGGTACACCTAGACAACTGTACTATAGCTAAGGTATACCTACACACCTGTATTGTACCTGGGTTATACCAACACACCTCTATGCTAGCTGGAGGTACACCTACACACCTGTACTTTAAGAGAGGGACACCTAACCTCCTGTACTGTACCTGAGGTACACCTAGACACCTGTACTGTACCTGCGGTACACCTACACATCTGTACCGTACCTGAGGTACACCTACATTCTTATATGCAAGCTGGAGGTACCCCTAGACACCTGTAGTGTACCTGAAATAGACCTAGACACCTGTACCGTACCTGAGGTATACCTACACCCCTGTATTGTACCTGGATTTAAAACACTGACACACCTGTATGCTAGCTAAAGATACACCTATACACCTGTACTGTACCTGATTTACATCTACACACCTATACTTTACCTGAGGTACACCTACATTCCTATATGCAAGTTGGAGGTATGCCTAGACACCTGTAGTGTAACTGAAAAACACCTAGACACCTGTACTGTACCTGAGGTACACCTAGACAAATGTATTATACCCGGGTTACCCTGACACACCTGTAAGCTATGGTGGAGGTATCCCTACATACCTGTACTGTGCCTCAGGTACACCTACACACCTGTACTGTACCTGCTTTACATCTACACAACTGTACTATAGCTAAGGTATACCTACACACCCTTACTGTACCTGAGTTACACCTGCACACCTCTATTGTACCTGGGTTACACCCACACACCTCTATGATAGCTGGAGGTCACCTACTCACCTGTACTTTAGCAGAGGGACACCTACACTCCTATACTGTACCTGCCTGAGGTACACCTATATTCCTATATGGAAGCTAGGGGTACACCTAGACACCTGTAGTGTACCTGAAGTATACCTAGACACCTGTACTGTCCCTGAGATACACCTAGACACCTGTATTGTACCTGGGTTACACTGACACACCTGTATGCTAGCTAGAGATACACCTACACACCTGTACCATAACTGATTTACATCTACACACCTGCACTGTACCTGGGCTACACTAACAAATGTGTATGGTAGCTGGAGGTACACCTAGACAACCGTACTATAATTAAGTTATACCTACACACCTGTATTGTACCTGGGTTACACTAAGACATGTGTATGATAGCTGGAGGTACACCTAGACAACTGTACTATAGCTAAGGTATACCTACACACCTGTATTGTACCTGGGTTATACCAACACACCTCTATGCTAGCTGGAGGTACACCTACACACCTGTACTTTAAGAGAGGGACACCTAACCTCCTGTACTGTACCTGAGGTACACCTAGACACCTGTACTGTACCTGCGGTACACCTACACATCTGTACCGTACCTGAGGTACACCTACATTCTTATATGCAAGCTGGAGGTACCCCTAGACACCTGCAGTGTACCTGAAATAGACCTAGACACCTGTACTGTACCTGAGGTACACCTAGACACCTGTACCGTACCTGAGGTATACCTACACCCCTGTATTGTACCTGGGTTTAATACACTGACACACCTGTATGCTAGCTAAAGATACACCTACACACCTGTACTGTACCTGATTTACATCTACACACCTATACTTTACCTGAGGTACACCTACATTCCTATATGCAAGTTGGAGGTATGCCTGGACACCTGTAGTGTACCTGAAATGATTGATTGATTTGTGTTTTACAGCACTTTAGCGGCACTAAGTGGCTATCCCGTGCTTCACAGGTTGATAATTTAACAGAGGAATGTGTCAGTGCCTGCGCATATGTGCACCACACACATCCTGCGGGGATAGGAAAGAGGAGATATAGACCCTTTTAAGTGGGCTAGGGAAGCCCGAGTGTACCTGAAATACACCTAGACACCTGTACTGTACCTGAGGTACACCTACACACCTGTACTGTACCTGAGGTACTCCTAGAAAGTACTCAATGTCCACGAACCACAGAAATGTCTGCTAACTTTTAAGTACTATTAGTGAATGTAAAATCAACCAAACCAACCAACACACCTCTCTTCTACTTGAGGTCCACCTACACACCTGTACAGAGCTTGAAGTACACCTACCCATCTGTACATTTACACTGGTACTTTAACTTCACAATGGTACTTTACCTGAGGTAATCCTATACTACTGTGTACTAGCTAAGGCGCACCTAATCTGCTGCATGCAGCCTGTGTGTACACCTTCTCACCTGTACTATACCTGAGGTTCACCTACGCCCTTGCACTTGTACTATACCTGCCATACACTTATACCTGATGCACACATACACACCTTTCTGCTACCTGAGGTACACTTACACACATGTATGCTACATGTACATTCAACTACACACCTGTACTATACCTGAGGTACACCTTTCTACTACCTGAAGTTACACCTACACACCTGTATGCTACCTGAGTGAAACCTACACACCTGTATATTACTTAGAGGTATACCTACATAACTACATGCTACCTGAAGTACTATACCTGAGGCACACCTAAATACCTGTACTATACCTGAGGTACAACTACACACCTGTTATATACCTAAGGTACACTTAAAGACCTGTAGGCTACCTATCAAAAATAAATGTCCAAATCTATACCTTTGCCTATTAGATTCATTTGAAAAAAAAAATCAGGACAGCCCTGCGCCAATAACTCTGAATAGTTATGATAAGAATATGAAATGTTACTACTTATCAAAATATTGTATTTATTCATTTATTGGCACAAAGATCTAAAAGTGGGAAGCTTTCCAGATTAAGACATCAATTTTAATCAAGTATGATCCTTCTGAATATGTACAATACATTAATTCTAATTGTAAATAATACAAAGAAGTCAATTTCTCAACTACTGATATTGCTGGTGGTTCCCCTGACATTTCAGTAGACTGACCCTCCAAAAAGCCACACTAGACAGAGTTGTTAAACAAGATTAAGACTACAACAGAATTAACTCACCATCTGTCACTGATGTGGTCCAGGACTTGTTGGTGTCCTGCATACTTTGTGTGAACAACCATTCCTAGAAACTCACAGTCATCATCCGTCCCCTTCATGTTGTCAATGAGTTGAGTGATCAGGTTCTTTACAGATCCTTGCTTTTCAGAGAGATGTCGTTTGTAAGCCATATCAGGACGTAGCCTCTGTCCTCTTTGCCTGTATAAGACAGGTATTCAAGTATGTTAATGCAATTAAATTAATAATAAATAAAGGTAAATGAGTTGCGTGATCTAATGAAGTAAAAACTTTGAGGGACCTGATATATAATGATGGTATATAAAGTATGTAAATGTTAGATGATAAGGAAATTTTCCTGAAAAAAGTCTTTTGTGAAGACAAAATCAATCGTATGACTTGTGACTTTATGTAGTGTTCCAATTTCTTCATCAGGGTCCCTCCTGTACAGGAAAATGAACTATGATGACAGGGTGACCTTATCCAGTAGTTATATGAGGTATGGGTTTACAATGGGCCCTAATGAACCCATTGTAATTAGGATAAAAAAGGTCCAAAGACTGGAATAATTCGCATACCATAAACCCTGCATATTAGCCATGGTTTATAGATGATTTCAGACACAGGGGAATGCAGGGAGGGTGTGGGGTAGGTAGCTTTAGCACCCTCCTATATCTCAACATGACTTTTTCTATCGGCATAGGAGGGTAGGGACATCCCTCTGTTGACTGGGGAGATTCTTGAATTTTAAAAATCCATTGATTAGAAAAAAAAGTTTTTAAAATTTTCAGAGTAATTCACAATTCAAGGTGCGGCTTATATGTGGGTGACGCTCATATGCGGTGTTTTACAGTAATTGTAAATCCACAGGAAGAGTGAGAAAGTGCCTATCAAGGGGTGGTGACTTCATTGGTGTTCAGTTCGTTGAAAATGTAACTGTTGAGAAAGATGTAGAACCTAATTGAGGGGATAAGAGAAAGAATAAAAAGGAATATATTGTCTTAGGTAGTGGTCATTATTTTTCAACGGGAAGGGGGCTGGTGGTTATACACAGATTTGTGAACAATTTTTACACATTTCCGTGCCCATCCTACATCTAAAGTAGTGTGAGTTTTTATTTTCCTGAAAAGAGTAAATATTTTAACCTCTGGACACACAGGCTAAATAACCCCCCCCCCCCCCCGGTGATTAATAATGACCACTCCCTTAACCCTTTCGTGCCCAGGATTATTTTGAGAAACCTGATTTTTCAACAAACTTGAGATACTAGCGACTATTACCTATATTATGTCCAGATTTAAGTACTTATTCAAATGATAACAAAGAGGGCAGTACAATAGCTGTAATACAAAGCATAGTTTAGAGTTTAAGATGAGCCACTAGGGAATGATGAAGTCAAAAGATGTTGAAATGGGCTGATTTGGATGAAGGTGCCCTGGAAATCTTTTTTTTTTTTAGATTTTGGTGGGGAATAGACTATTTTCAATTCATAAATCATTATTTTGACATTTCAAAGAGAGCTATATTGATGAAAAATGAAAAAGATATGTATTATAAATAAATTCCTTGCAGAAAATCACAGGAAAAATATTTCATCAATATTTTTGGTATTTTTATCAATATTTTTGTATATCTAATGAATTTTCTGTATTTTATCATTATTCTCATGGCCAGAGCGCGCACTTTTCATGTTTTTTAAGCCTATTTTCAATCAATTATTTTCTGCAATAGGATCTGTTAATAATTATTTACCCAATGCACCATGCAAATTTTGTTGTCGTTGGAAAGCCCTTGATACTAGGAGTCTTCTGGTGTTAGAATTAACTTATTCTGACAAATATTAAACCCATGGTGGTCTATTGGACATATATACATGCTTAAGAGCGCACTTTTGCTAATCTGGGCACGTAAGGGTTAACTCATTGAGGGCTAGCATCGACTATAGTCGACACCATGGTAGGCCTAGCGTCGACTATAGTCGATGCCCATTATATAGGATTTGTTTAGGAATTGAAAATAGGCTTGTCCTCTAAGAACTATACTTTTATTCAGACCATGGGTGACCATTTTTGCTCTGCCCTTAAAGGGTTAAAATGATGTTTCTCAGAGGTGAAATAATGTAGGCACTGAAGGAATCTGTAGAAAGTAAAGGTGTTAATAAAATTTGTAAATCTGACAAATCCATGCAAGATTTAGGAGAACATGGTAGGAGAAAATAAGGCCATTTAATTATAATAACGTGGATTACGGATCCCCCGTTGGGAATTTGGGAAAAATGGAAAAACAAATAGAAATTTTTGTTTTATTTTTTTTCCTCTGGCCAACGGGATTTTTGGATAGCTCAATCAGAAAAAAATCTTGTTTAAAGAAAAAAGTATGTTTTCACTGAAAAAATATAGATTTTGCCTTTTAGATTGAGCATTTTCTGGACATACCTACCGTAATCTCCCGCGTAGAAGGCGCGTCTTATCCGCGAATCAGATCGTTCATGGGTCTTATACACGGTAATTGCCTTGAGTTGGGGGTGCGCCTTATACGCGGGTTTTTCGAAAATCTCAATTGGCAATTCTCGCAGGGATGGGCGCCCAAATTTTTATTTAGGTGGAATTTGTAAAACATTACACAGTCCGAAAATTCAAGATTTTATGAATGTAATGCTTTTTGAATGATCAAAATCTGAGTATTAATACCAGAGGTGTCAACGTGCTTGGCGGGGTTCAAGCCGCCCACCTGGTGGCGATGACAGCTTGAACTCATATAGCCAGCAGCGCCGCAGCCCAGTCGGTGTACAGGCGCTCGGCGGGCAACACGCCGACCGTGTGCCGATGACAGCTTGAACTCATAGAGCCTGCAACGCGGCAGGCCGGTCCGTGTACAATAGGGGGGGTGGGGGAGGGGGGCGCCTTCTACGCGGGTTTTTCCAGAATTCGATCCAGAAGAGGTAGGTGCGCCTTCTACGTGAAAAGGCCTTCTCTGAGTTGGGGGTGCGCCTTCTACGAGAGCTGCGCCTTCTACGCGGGAGATTACGGTACATCTCCTGGATTAAAAATCAGGTTTTCATGCTCATTCTTATTTTTTCCCTCCTGCCGCTGGGATATTAACAGTGATAGTTAGAGGTATTTCTGAAGTTTTTCTTATTTTTTTAACGATGGCCCACCAATTATGTAATGTGAAAAAATTTGCTGTCCAAGTTATTGAATTAAATGGCCCAACATTTAACACATAAATCAAACTAGTGAAAAACTGAGAACTATTAAACAACATTTTAAAATGCCATGAAAGTATATCAGAAGAGAATCATACTGATTTTTCAATTTCTGCTGCAGTTGGTATTGTATATCTTCTTCAGTATACACCTGTGACCAGACTGCACCTCGAGTTGAATTTGGAAGGGTGTTTGATATCAAGTCACGCACTGATGGAAATGCTGTTCGATAACCACCTGATGCTATGTATCGCAGGTACACTTGGCTATGTACTTGAAATGCTGCGAGATAGAATATGCCATCACAGCATTTTGGGAAGGATGCCATTTCCAGAAGATTTTCCTCTAAGGTGACAAGCAACTTCAAATCTAATGTTGAATGAAGATCCTTGATCATGTCATGTTCAAGGCTTATGAAGGGGGCACACACTTCAATGTTGTGAAACAAGTTACTCATTGATGTAGACTCTGGTGTACCAACATCTTCTACACTGCTTGAGGTTGATGCAACATCCAGTCGTAAGCGCTTAGCTGCCTGAATATGGGGATCACATCAGGAATCAAAATATAGTTAACATATCCCTGTAGTAACTCGTACCAAGCTGGTAGATGATTAACACTATTAAATAGTAGGGGCTTACATGCTGCTTGCCTGATATGGAGCAGGGATATTACAAAATATTTTTGCCAATGAGCCAATGGCGCATGTCTGGAGAGACTAATGCGTCATTTACAGACATAATGGGTCATGAAGAAGGGAAGAGAACTTTTTCAAAATTTCCAACAGTAAAGTACTGGTACAGTAAAACCCTGTATATAAGCTGAAGCATATTCATGTAGATCATTCTAGGAATTTTTATCCGTAATCTAAAATGGGGCCCTTCCTGCAATCAGGGTGTGGAATCTGGGGTTTTTGACATTATAGACTAGTATTAAGATGTTTTGAAAATCAATGCTTATTTCCTTATTTTCTATCTGACCTAATTTCAGGACATCAAAAATGACCTAAGTATTATGAGATCAGGGAGTTTCCCTTCCTGAAATGAAAATAGACCCTACAGAGTACCCCCCAGTCTCTGCACTCACAGTGCAAACATGACACCATCTTTATTAAAACTTTCCAAATATGACCATTTTCCACTGATTTTTGAGCCAAAAAGCGACCCTTTTTCTAGCGAAAGCATTGATTTTGGGGGTCTCTGAAATTACCCCTTATTTTTCAAAATTCAGACATGCAAAAATACTGAAATATCACCCTAAATTTGCGTTTTTTTTTCTAACAAGGATGGTGTCAGGAAGATATAGGAAGTGCGGGGAGAATGGTGAGTACCCCTAGACCAAATATTACACATTTCACAAAATGAATGATCATATCACTTATTCCCCCCACTAATCCTCCTAATGGCCTTACCTGGGTGTCATCCAATGAGCCTTCACCAAGTTGTTCTCTTGCCTGAACTTGCAGTGTCTCCTGCTGTGTCTGTAAAATATAGGATAGCATTTTGCAATGTAAGTAAGCCAAAAGGGCACTTAATCTGTACTTTTAGGCCCCTTCTAGGCGACAGTCAAAATTTTTTGCGCCCCCCGTGCCAGAGGGGCGGAGAATATTCATGCCCCTCTTTGTACTATAGTAGTACGCAGGCTTTTTTTGCTAAAAAGAGGGTAAATTGTTCTAGCCCCCCCCCCTCAAGAGGGGTCCAAATTTTTTTAGCACCCCCCTTGGGAATGGGTCTGATTTTTTACACACACCCCATCAAACCCACCACCCCACTGTTTATAAATAATGACCACTCCCTAATGAATGATAAAATATGTAGGCCCTAGGGCCTAGACCCCCAAAACTACAGCAAGCCTCAAAAAAATATTTGATCAATGTTAGGGAGTGATCATTTTTTAACAACAGGGGGGTGGTGGGTTTGAGGGGGGGGGGGTCAGAATTTTTTAAACCCCTTGACCAGGGGGTCAGAATTTTTTAAACACCTCTGATGGGGGGGGGGTTAAAATAATTTCACCTGTTTTCAGTGGAAAACCCCGCGCTTTACTATAGGCTAAAAGGGGACGTTCGCACGCGATTTTTGTCCCTTAAGGGGAGGGCGAAAAAATTTTACTCTCTCGTGAGGGGGTCAAAATTTTTTTCGCACATCCACGCGCAAATCCACCAGCACCCCCCCCCCCCCCCGTTTTTAAAAAATGATTACTCCCTTAGCCTAAAACTAGTAAAAGTAGGTCAAGTGCTTGACGAGGGGAACTAAAATTGAAATATTCGCTAAGGGAGTGGTCATTATTTATCAACAGGGGGGGTGGTGGGTTTTCGCGCGGACGCGCGAACATTTTTTACGCCCCCCCCTCGACGGCAGTCAAAATTTTTTCGCTCCCCCCGCGCCAGAGGCGCGGAGACTTTTTCGCGCCCCTCTTTGATCTATAGTAGCGCGCGGGCTTTTTTTGCTAAAAAGAGGGTGAATTTTTTAGCCCCCCCCTCAAGAGGGGTCAAAATTTTTTTAGCCCCCCCTCGGGAGGGGTCTGAAAATTTTACACCCCCCCCCCTCAAACCCAACACCCCCCCCCCCTGTTGATAAATAATGACCACTCCCTAAAGTACAGGAAACCTTCAGTTGACTTCCGTTTTCAAGGATGGGCCTACATATTATTGGTAAATGAACTTACTGGTCCAGCTGATGCATAAGCGTGATCAAAGGGTCCAGTTTCTGCCATTTTCACCTCCTCCATTCAAGGACTGCCAAAGGTTCTCTCAGTTTCAGCCAGTGTATGAAAAGGTAGAAAAGGGAGATATAAGTTTGATGTATTTACACAACAGCAGAAAAGCACAAAGAAGAGAATTTCAAAATTCACTATAGACAAAAGGGACATGAAGTGGAGAAAAATGTGGCTCAAGGTAGGTTCTGTGCTCGTTGCGGCTGCTTCTGCAAGACGTGTGCGAGACAGGGACAGCCATTCCCATCATGCATCGCTTCGTGTGTTTATACGTCCGGTTTCGGCGGTCGGGGATCGTTCCCTTCACGGCCTCCCAGGTACCGCCTCGGTAGGTTCCTAAGCACTGCTCAAGATTCTGCACATTTTGCTGTGCAATTCTTTATTTCAACAAGGTTTGCAACAATGCTTTAGCTAAATAAGTCGTAAATCTATTATATGAGAAAAAGACTAAGAGAGGTAATCTATAGTACTCATATAATGCACGGTACAAATGCATCCTGGGCGATAATGCAGGAAATCAAGTTGACAAACACGTCAACAAAACGAGGCACGCATGGGCGGGGGAGGGGCACTTGCCAGCTACTGACAAGGGCCCGGGACAAGGGCCTTGTCAAGGCCAATTGTCACGACTTAATAGTGCCACTTTGGTAATTTTAGGGAGTGGTTATTCATCAAAAGGGGGTTGGTGTGTTTGAGCAGGGTGCGCAACAAATTTTGACCCTCCTAAGGCCTAAAAAAATGTTTTGTTCAGGTAAGCCTCACCGTAAGGGAGTGGTCATTTTTTAACAACAGGGAGGGGACAAAAAAAAATCAGACTCCTCTTGGGGTGGACAAAAAAAAAATTCGCCCCTTTTGAGCGAAAAAGCCTGCATGCGACTATAGAATTAAATGGGGGGACGGAAAATTTTCAGGCACCTCAGAGGAGGGGGGGACGAAAAATTTTTCGCCACGCATGCGCAGAATTTCACCAATCCCCCCCTCTTGTTAAAAAATGACCACTCCCTAACCGGGTCGAAAAAATTGAGGTAGGTAGGGATTTTTTTTTATTTTGGAGAACTTTTTTTAGGTCAGCTGTATATTTCTGCGCCTTCGCTACATGAATTTGATGTGCAAGATGATTAAAAAAGAACTTCCATGTCTCAAAAAGTGACTAATAATATACTTACCGTAATCTCCCGCGTATAAGGCGCGTCTTATACGGGGGGTTTTAGTTCTCATTGGATCCACAAGGGGGACACCAAGACCTTTCTTTTGATATCTTACATGCCCCCTTGGTCAAAATAGGACGAAATTGGGCCCAGGAGGGCCCAAGGTGGCCCAAGCTACCCATTGGTTTTTGAATTTTGAAGATTCATTCATTAGAACCAAAGTTATGAATTTTTCATTTTTTTGAGAATTTTCCAAAACTCTAGGTACGCCTTATACGCGGGCTGCGCTTTATACGCGGGAGATTACGGTACCTCAGGGGGTGGGGCATAAAATCTTTACCCTTTTTAGCAAAAAAGCCTCGCCCTGTGTGCCAAGCCTTAAAGGGGAAATTTCTCTGGCATGGTAGGGGGGGGCACAAAAACTTTGAACATTCTCGAGGGGGGCGTACAAAAAAATCCCCCCCTCCCCCCGTTGGTAAATGACCATTCCCTTAGTGTGGGACAAAGCCAACCTGTCCCTGATCATACATGTAAAACGATAGTGACAGATGGTGAAAATTATCTACATTATTTATTTTAGGGACTGGGAGTCGTCATGTTAAATGACATCACAACAGGTCCCACCAAGGGGTAGTTGGATTTTTGTGTGTGCAGAGAAAATTTTTCCGGCCACCTTTTATTCAATAGTAGCACATGGGCTTAATCGCTGAAAAGAAGAGTTGGTCCCACCCCTACAGGCCCAGCCCTGATTTGGCAGGCAGTGTCTGTTCTTATAAACTTGGACCCATATCAAGATACATGTCTTAAACCATGGTGACACCTTAGAGCAAAGGAAACAAGCTGTGGTTATTTCATGTAACCGGGGTTTAAGCCAGTGAAACACCTTGGATTGACCACTTGAGGCACTGGTTATACATTGTAACCCTAAAGAACTGTGGATTTTAACTAATACTTAACTTTTCAGAATAAGTACATTGCACATCAACTTAATGTCCCTCAACTAAATCTTTTGGTTTATTAATAAAGAATGGACAACCGCCTCAAAATGCGGGAGGAGAAGGAGCGGCGCTCACGAAGCATCAGTCAGGATGATCTGGGCGCTGCTAAAAAGAAAGCCAAGAAGCGGAAAAGTCGCTCTTCATCATCTTCATCATCATCTTCCTCCTCATCTTCATCTTCATCATCTAGTCGTGAACGTGGCAGAAAGTCAAGAAAACATGTAAAACGACGCCGGAAGAGTCGACCGTCTCGGTCGAGTAGCTCAAGTTCATCTAGTAGTTCATCAAGTAGTAGCAGCAGTAGTGATGATAGTGTTAAACGGAAGAAGAGAAAGAAGCGGAAAAAGAGGTTTGCTATTGAACAATATACATTCTAGGCTGTACAATTTACATTTTGATATTCCCCCAAATCAGTGTACTAGAATGACTCGCCCTAATAATTTAAGGACAAATCTTTTGGGACACAAATTCAGTGTAACTTGTTGTTGGTTAAATGATCGGTTTGTGTCTGCTCATAAGTCCTCACATCGCATTCGAAATAATAATGTACCATTTGCATTTCTTATGATTAATTCACTGACTCGTGTTTATACCCCTCGGCAATTTTTTGCTAATTTTGAAAATCCTCTCTAGTACAGATAAAAAGAGGAAGAAGAAAGAAAAGAAAAAGAAGAGGAAAGAGAAGAAGAAGCTCAAGAAAAAGAAACGCAAGAAGTCACTGGACAAGTTAACACTTCCCACGACGTTACCTGGTCCATCACTATCAAGTCCCAAGACACCAGGTACACATGATTTGGTCATAAAGGGGCATTTGATAGAAACTCAAAAAGTTAAAGGGGTCGGGAGAACAAGATTTGTATTCTACTCAAGTCTTGCAAATGTAGCATTTCTTCTGTATGTCAATATCCCAGATTCGGGCGGCACTAAGCGTGTGATGAAACCCATGACAAAGGAGGAATGGGAGAAGCAACAGAGCATCGTCAGACGCGTTGTCGACCCTGAGACTGGGCGCGAACGGTGAGAACTGCATATCTATAATCATAATTTTGCATTTACTTAATAACGTAATCTCCCGCGTATAAGGCGAAGCCCGCGGATAAGGCGCACCTAGAGTTTTGGAAAATTCTCAAAAAAATGAAAAATTCATAACTTTGGTTCTACTTAATGAATTTTCAAAATTCAAAAACCTATGTGTAGCTTGGGCCACCCCGAACCCTCCTGGGCCCCCTCATGTCCTATTTTGACCAAGGGGGCATGTAAGATATCAAAAGAAAGGTCTTGGTGTCCCCCTTGTGGATCCAATGAGAACTAACCCCCCCCGTGTAAGACGCGCTTTATACGCGGGAGATTATGGTAGCAGCTTCACACAACAGGCTTCACACTAAGCATCTTCTTTGTGTTTTTCTTTACCTTTCTTTTAAATTCATTCTGACTGAAAGAAATAAGAAAAGAAAAGGTTGCGCCATTATTGATGTTCTCTTAATATATCCTACATTTTCTGTAATATTTGTGCTACATGTACGTTTATGAATACCTTTCTATGTCATTGCATCATGTTCAGGTTGATTAAGGGCGATGGAGAGGTGGTTGAAGAAATCGTGAGTCGTGACAGGCAGAAGGAGATAAATAAGGTATGTCACAATGTGAACTTAGTTCTACCGTAACTTCTCGCGTATAAGGCACGTCTTATACGCGAGGTTTTAGTTCTCCTTGGATCCACAAGGGGGACACCAAGACCCTTTCTTTTGATATATTACACTCCCACAGGGGTAGACACTAACATTTTGGGCCTTTGGCCACCCGGGCCAGTAGTCTAGTATAGAGCAATGTATTTTGAAATATTCTACTGGCCAAATGGCCAATTTTAAGGGAAATCTAGAAATATTCACTGACCCGCAGCCAGAACTACTGGCCCTTGGCCACCGGGCCAGTGTTAGTGTCTACCCCTACTCCCACTAAGTCATAATATGACATGGGGGGGGGGGTTAGGAGCTTCCGGGGTGCATAGCTTTTTGAATTTTCAAAATCCATTTAGTAGAACAAAAGTTATGATTTTGTTTAACATATTCTAAAACTCTAGGTGCATCTTTAGCGAGGTGTGCCCTATATATACGCGAGATATTAAGGTAGTGTGCATCTCTTTTTATAGAGATCCAGATAAGTGAGACGCTCTAAGAACCTCCAATCTCCTGGTCGTTGTAGCTCTCAGGCTCTATAGTAACATTTACCCCAATTGGACGAAGATGCACGAAATGTGGAATCGATATAATGATTCATTAAGGATTCACAACCACTCGTCTTCATGATGCACCGTTGAATGCAGCTCCATTTACGTACCAGTGTCACATTGCCATTGGTGCATAACAAATTACACACAAACCGAAGAAAGAGCTACATATATTATATATAACAAATCTATATGAAATTGTCATTGAGTCAATAATGATAAGCACTGTTTTTCCATTGTAGCAAGCCACAGCAGGTGATGCTGCATTCTACGCAATGAAGGCCGGTTTAACCAAGTTCTGATCCTTCCATGCATGGCGCTTCGCTTCAAAGCTTCCTGACTTCATTGCTCTCTACACCACAGAACCCATCACACCCGCCACAGGTTGTACAGTGATAAATGTACTGTTATTCTAATAACTACAGCCTCGTTGGCTGTCTTCTTGAGGGATATTCAGGCAAGTCGCGTCCTGTCGGAAAGTTATCACGACATGTCATTTTCCCAGAATATAGGAATATGCATACATACCCTTATCATGTTATGAAATAATCGAAAATTTACGAAGCCCTGAGAAGTAAACCTGTCCCTGTTTTTTTAATGCATCTTCACAACCAAAATGCATATAAATGAATTATTACCCTCTGTGACACTGGGTTAAACAATTGTTGTGCCATTTATAAAAAAAAAAGTAACGGGACTGTTCAAGCTGCTTCATTGTTACAGCAGGCCTTATGCCTCTATAGTTGTCAGTTAGTTCTACATAACTGCGATATAACCGTCAACCGACATGTACCCGCTATATCAAAACATTTTACTGTATGTAAACTACAGAGTTATGTCTGCTTTAAATACTATGTAAAGACCCATTAAGTTCATAGATAAGGAAATTAACGGTTCTGAGGAAACAAAAGGTGAAAGGAGATCTTTGTTCAAGATAAGCCAAATCAAAATTGATTTGTATATAGCATTTTAATTAAAGCACCGTGTCTTAATAGTAACCTCTGATTTGTTCAAAGCGTGTGGTGTTTTGACGTATTATAACCACGAAGAGATTATCTTACCATGTACCACTAGCAGTCTGTATTAAGTATGGATTATTTCCTAAAGTGCCAGATGTAATTGTGGACATTTCATTCAAAGTCCAGAATCATGCAGAGAAAGGATTTATATGTAGATCATTTTCTTGTATATTTAGATTGGAGGGTATTTTTACTTTCTTATAATGATATCTTTAGGATTCTCTTCCTCTCTGTGAGAGAGATAATTGGTCATTTCCAAACACCTTTGTTTTTGTTTTTTTTTGTTAATGGTTGTTCAAGGTATGGAAATATTACCACCCTGCTTCTCTTTACCCTTTAAGGGCCGCTGATGCAGGAGTGCATCATGCAGGAGTGCATCATACACTGGTAGTCATGATGTACCAATGAAGTGCGTGCTAGACTGCTCACCATCATTTTTTCATACATGCAAACTCCTCAGTTTTTTTTCAGTTTTTCTATGATCTGTCAGGGTCATTCTTGTGATCCATCCAGATCCAATGAGATGTCATTCTACCATTTATATGGGGGGGGGGGGTCTTAGAAAATGTCGGATAAAGGGTATCAGCTATGCATAAAAAGCACCAGCATGCACCATTTTGGCTTCTCAGATTTCAAAATTACCCCCCAATTTTCACAATTCAATATTACTTCTAAGGAAAAATCTCATCACTTTTATCGGCTCAGTTTTTTTCTCTCACCCGGAGTTTGCATGTATGTTTATTGATGCTTCATGCCGACCCTCTGGGAGTGTGCCAACCCTGTAGGGTCAGCATGATGCATGAATGCTGTCCTGACGAGTTAGGCATGTATCATGACGACCAATGTATCATGACGACCAATGTATCATGACGACCAATGGACATAATAGGGTGTTGCTTTACCAAGCATTCCGTTGTGAGTTTTTTTCTTTGCTTTGAGTGATTGATTACGCTGTATATTTTAAATTTAGATGGTCGTTCCCAAGCTCCATGAAGATTATCATTTCAACAAAGAGTGAATATTGTACATACTGTTAAAGGTTTGTTGAGATTTGTCCATTAAAGATTACAACGTCTGTAGTTGTGATAAGATCACATGGTTCTTAGAGAATCGATTTACAATGTTTTAGCTTTATAGAAGTTAGTGGAGTAAGTGTGGAGGGGCTTGCTTCAAATGAGATTTCTCTCGTCCCGTTTCTGCGAAACACAAGATTTGGGTGTAGATGAGCTTCAGTACATGATTACAGTGAAAACACTTCTTAAGTGCACGTTATACCTGTATAACTACAGTAATCTCCCGTGTATAAGACGCAGTGCGCGTATAAGACGCACCCCTAAGTTGCCAATGGCTGTTTCGCGTATAAGACACACCTCTTAAGACTGAAATTTGTAAGATTAGTACATTTCTATACTGAAAAAACTCCTGTATAAGACGCACCCACAATTCCTATAAGACGCACCAGGCATTCGTTTGGCGTAGAAGACGTGTTTTATACGCGAGAGATTACGGTACTACACATTATGGGCTTTTTTTCTCAAAGTAGGCCTACCCTAGTGAGGGGTTCCGTATTCATTCTAATAAGCGCACCTGCTATAATAAGCCCACCTCCTCTCTAGGGGCAATACGCCTGGTGTCAAAACATGTAATTGAAGTGTAAAAATAAGGATTTTATGGTAATAAATATGATATTTATGTTTTAGGGGGTGTTTATTAGAATTAATCATTGTAGTAAGGTTTCGAGCATCTAGAAACTAATTTTCCACACACACATTTAGAACGAATACGGTAGGCTGTCACAGGCAGAGTTGTACGGTGTATTCTAATAGCAGTCATCCCTCAGCAGTATGTGTAACATGTATTGTATGGCTCACAAATTTAATACATTTACTACATGTATTTAGAGAATCATGATTCATGTATATCAATCCATTTCCTACCATAGGCTCTATATAAAACCATTCAGACTATAAATGACATAAAACAAACTTATCGTGATTCTCCTTTATACGTCACTCAAATTTCCTCTTTTGTACATAGTAAATTATTCTCTGCTCATTTTCTACCAATAATATCAATACTTGGACTGTAAAAGATTGCAAACCATTTCAAATTTGTTATCACCAGTCCTTTAATGAGGTCAAACGTACCGTAATCTCCCGCGTATAAGGCACGTCTTATACAGGGTTTTTTAGTTCTCATTGGATCCACAAGGGGGACACCAAGACCTTTCTTTTGATATCTTACATCTTACATGCCCCCTAATAGGACATAAGGGGGCCCATTAGGGTCCGGGGTGACCCAAGCTACACATAGGTTTT
The DNA here is from genome assembly GCA_949317995.1 of Acholoe squamosa. Lineage (NCBI taxonomy): Eukaryota > Metazoa > Annelida > Polychaeta > Phyllodocida > Polynoidae > Acholoe > Acholoe squamosa. The sequence goes on from OX439041.1 coordinate 72,292,227, forward strand.
TGAATTTTGAAAATTCATTCAGTAGATCCAAAGTTATGAATTTTTCATTTCACTCTAGGTGCGCCTTATACGCGGGCTGCGCCTTATACGCAGGAGATTACGGTAGTCTGTGTGTGTTTTTGTGTGATTGACCATAACTGCATCAGTGTATCATGACCTTCATAAGTGTATCAATATACAACCATTTTATCAGCTATGATACAGCAGATGGCGCTTGTGGCGACCATGCCACTTTGCCACTCCGACAGGGGCATGGCTGGTATGGAATCCAGTACCTGTAATAGGCCCATATGTTTGCAATGGTCTGCCTTACTTTTGGCTCACCATATCCTCCTAATACTGATAGTGAGTATAGCCACACTATTTCTTGTGTGCAGTTTTGATTTCTAAGGCATGGAGCATTATCTTCCATTGCGAATTGGCATTTTAGTGAAGGCTGTCTGTGCACTAAGGGTAAACCTAAGGAGCCTTTGAGTGGATGCTGAACATGCCCATATAAGCGACAGGGCTACTGGAGCGCCATCTAGTGTATCAACCTGGTAAAACAAATGTATAGTCAGCATTCTGTTAACTATGAGATTAGTATACAGCTCCTATTTTGATCATGTTTCAGCCTGTTATTGGCAGAGAGAATTTCTTGAAGTAAATGCCATAAAACAAATTATCTGCTACATCCTACATAATTATTACACATCCACTCATAGGAGACATTACAAAACCAGCAGTTTCCAAGCCACATGCAGCATATACTGATGAACTGAAAGATTATGGCTTATACACATGTACCGATTAAATATGCAGGAGTCCACGCTATCTGAAATTGCCGTGTTAAAATATGATGAAGCGTAGGAACCTCCAAGACTAGCTGCCCAATAACCATCTTAACTTATTAAGGTTTCAAGTGCTCATAAAAACTTGGTTATAAGCCGAACTTCATTTGTTATTTTTGGTCAAAATCGGCTTCTTATTCCCACTCCAGCTAATAATCGGGTCTTCAAATTTCACTCTAAAATCGGCTAAGAAAATGTCTGCAAAAATCTCCCCCGGCTTATGACCGAGGTTCTATGGTTTCATAAATTGAAGAGTTGTAGTGTTTCTTGGCTTTCTTTCTCATTGCTAGCGTGTTGATACCATGCGTATTGTTCAATTATATGCTACATTTTCACCGCTGACTCTATAATGAATAGCAATAAACCCCACGCTGTTATAACAAAAACTTGTTTGCCTTTGTATCGGAGTCTAGACCCACACCCAGTGTGTCCACCATTTTGAATGTTGCTGGTTCTGATAAAAGTCGCAAAACACATTGATAAGACATGTTATGATGGTTACCTTGTATCTGGGTAACACCCACTTCCAAGCAAAAACTTATTAGCTCTTATCAGTGGATATCGCAGGAAACCACAGGGGTGTGAAATCTCAGCCTAAAGGCAGATTTCAGCCTTTTTTAATCTCACCAGAAAAATAACATCATCCAAAATTGACCAATTCTAGTATCCCAAAGGTGATTTTTGGCCTCCCTGTAGATCAGAAAGTGTGATACTGTTACTATTAGACCATTTGAATCTCTATTTTGTAATGTAAAGATGCTATTTACAAATCTTTACAAAGCTGCTCAGTGCACTTCCGCCTAAATGGGTTTTGGTATTTCACACCCCTGAAACCAGCTCCAGTCCCGCTTAGACCATATTAGGATACCTTTGTTGTATATTATCAAATATAAGGAAACACCATCATATGTTGCCAAATTGGTATAAAATTAAATATAGCCATGGCATTTACAAAGCATTTCATGGAAGTCAATTCTCATTATAGATAGGTAAAAACACAGGCACAAGTTTTCAACTGTCTTTATTCATATTACCCAGTTTACACCAGGGGATTACATTATTTCTATGTAGTTGATAAAACTCACCAACAATCTGGCTATCTTACTGTGGATGCAGGATTTTGTAAAAAGAGCGGGCATGCCCCTTGTCTAGTAGCCGACTGTAACCCCCCCCCCCCCCCGCCCTCCGCTATAAGGCACGGCTTATAGACCATGTCAGACACCTAAAACAATGATAAAAGTCTCCCATGTACTCATGATCAGTACTTTTAGAGGTAATTATGGCACATATAGAGATGATGCATTCATCCAGTTTAAAACATTTGCCAGGTGTTGACGTACTTAAATCCTCCCTGACACATTGCAACCGCTCAGAAAAAAGCCTATACAGTATTTTCAAGCATCTATGTACCTAAACTGGGATATGCTCAGACAGAATATATGAATATGATAACCAGAAAGAATATGACACAAAGTATGTTATCAAGAATCACAGAACAAACTTTAAAATATGTCGAAATATAATTCTACATAATTTGTGACAAAAAAACTTTTCTAACAGCCGGAAAGGTCGGCTTTAGTTTTTCTGTGGTGGCGAGTTTCTACCGGGTCAAAACCTCGCTCCGCGTTTCCAAATACTGCCCATGAAGGCGTCTTTGCCATGTAGTTGGCCGCTGTGAAGGTTGATCTGCCATCTGATTGGTTGAACTCCTGAATTAATTCATGGAAGCGCTCGTAATTAATCCATGTCCACCACTCGCCTTCCACTTTGAACTGAAGGACAAAATATAAGAATAGCTGTAATATGATATACTTTTAGAATATGATATACTGTAATCTCCCGCGTATAAGGCGCATCCCGCGTATAAGGCACACCCAGAGTTTCAGAATATGGTCAAAAACATAAAAAATTCATAACTGAATGGATTTTCAAAATTCAAAAAGCTATGTGCTGTTTGGACCCCCGTGACCCTCCTGGACCCCAAATGCAGCAGATGAGCTTATATGGGAGTGTAACATATCAAAAGAAAGGTCCTGGTGTCCCCCTTGTGGATCCAATGAGAACTAAAAACCCCTGTATAAGACGCGCCTTATACGCGGGAGATTACGGTATACGCCAAACAAAACGCTGGTGCGTCTTATAGCTTACTCTCAAGTTGGGGGTGCGTCTTATACGAGGGGTAATTTTACTATAGAACAGTACTGAATTTACAAAATTGAGCCCTAAGAGGGCATAGTACCCGATGGGATATCCAAGGTTAGGTAGGGGGCACTGGGGTAGTATCCACAGATTGGAGACTAGACCTTACACCCCTTCTCCAAAAGTGGTTTGGTCCATCCTCTAGTCTATTCCATACACAGTAGATGGCAGCACAGGTGCTTCCCTCTAGGTTACGTGGACGTAAATTCTGCCCTCTCGTGAGTCATATGGTATTCAGGACTGCACTGAAGGGTGTTCTGACTGCTGATTGGTTTAGAATTAGACAGAAGAATCACAGGTGTTCCCAAATAGTTAATAAATGGAATAGTAGGTGTATTTTTATATTATGCCAGGCCTTGGGGATTTTATGAGGCATGCAAAAGTTAATCTGGCCAATGGAGATTTTTAGGCCCAAAATAGGGTAGAATGGCACTCACTGCACATATCATTCCCTTATTTAAGATTTTCAGGGTTAAGCCTATCCAACATTCTGTCAGATTGTGTATGAGGGATGAGTTAACCGTGCTATGGTTGAAATTTTTACCAACGAACATTTTAGGCGGCTGTTTTTGTGTGTTATGCTATATAGAAACATAGAGGAAATGGATTTAGTTCCACGTGACCTCTAGGTCTTTCCTAGAATAAATGCTTATTAACCCTTTAGGGGCTAATGAAGTGCTGGTGAGTCTTGCCAGCACTTCATTGGTGCATCATGACGACCAATAGCCACAACAAGGGGCATCCTGATCTTACAATCATGGTTCTCAACACTTTTCCAAGTTCTATTAGAAGTGAGGGATGCAATCATGTTCCCTTTTCTGCCGCAAAAGATTCTTTTCTATCTTAATGTACAAAACTGTGGGACAAGATTCTTTTCTGTCCTTCATGTATAGCCCTGCGGGACAAGATTCTTTTCTATCCTTAATGTATAGCCCTGAGGGACAAGATTCTTTTCTATCTTTGATGTATAGCCCTGCGGGACAAGATTCTTTTCCATCCTTAATGTATAGCCCTGCGGGACAAGATTCTCTTCTATCCTTAATGTATAGCCCTGCAGGGCAAGATTCTTTTCTATCCTTAATGCATAGCCCTGCGGGACAAGATTCTTTTCTATCCTTGATATATAGCCCTGCAGGCTAACCATGATTGTATCCCTCACTTCTATTAGAAAGGAGGGATACAATGATGGTTCTAACCCCTTTCTGAGTTCTATTAGAGGTGAGGGATACAATGATGGTTCTAACCCCTTTCCGAGTTCTATTAGAAGTGAGGGATACAATCATGGTTCTAACCCCTTTCCGAGTTCTATTAGAAGTGAGGGATACAATCATGGTTCTAACCCCTTACCGAGTTCTATTAGAAGTGAGGGATACAATTATGGTTCTAACCCCTTTCCGAGTTCTATAAGAAGTGAGGGATACAATCATGGTTCTAACCCCTTTCCGAGTTCTATTAGAAGTGAGGGATACAATCATGGTTCTAACCCCTTTCCGAGTTCTATTAGAAGTGAGGGATACAATCATGGTTCTAACCCCTTTCCGAGTTCTAGAAGTGAGGGATACAATCATAGTTTTAACCCATTTCCGAGTTCTAGACCCATTAGAACCATGACTGTATCCCTCACCTTAAATATAACTCAGAAAGGGATTAGAACTATGATCATATCCCTCACTTCTAATAGAACTTGGAAAGGGGTTAGAACCATGATTGTATCCCCCAATTCTAATAGAACTCGGAAAGGGGTTAGAACCATGATTGTATCCCTCACTTCTAATAGAACTTGGAAAGGGGTTAGAACCATGATTGTATCCCTTATTTCTAATGGAACTCGGAAAGGGGTTAGAACCATGATTGTATTCCTCACTTCTAATAGAACTCGGAAAGGGGTTAGAACCATGATTGTATCCCTCACGTCTAATAGAACTCGGAAAGGGGTTAGAACCATGATTCAGGGATGTGAAATCCTAAAATCCATTTCCTCTGAAGCTACTTCGCAATGATTTCCAGTTAACATTTTAACATTATATAAAGGTCATTTAAATAGTCAATTGGACACATGCTATCTTCTCTTGTACAGAGAGGCTAAGAACTACCACTGGGATACTCAAATTTTTGGTTTTGGATGACAACAGATCATAACATTGGAAAAAATTCTAAGGACCCCCCCCCCATATAAGTGGTAATTCATTTTCTCAGTGGATTTGCACAGATCTCAGGAATGATGCCTGTGAGCATCAAAACCGCGGAATTCCGCGTTTCCGCGAAGCTTTCACACCCCTGATTGATTGTATCCCTCCTTTCAATTTGAAGTGAGGGATACAATCATGGTTAGCCTGCAGGGCTATATATCAAGGATAGAAAAGAATCTTGCCCCGCAGGGCTATACATAAAGGATAGAAAAGAATCTTGTCCCCCAGGGCAATATATTAAGAATAGAAAAGAATCTTGTCCAGCAGGGCTATACATTAAGGATAGAAAAGAATCTTGTCCCACAGTGCTATTCATTAAGGATAGAAAAGAATCTTGTCCCACAGGTCTATTCATTAAGGATAGAAAAGAATCTTGCCCTGCAGGGCTATACATTAAGGATAGAAAAGAATCTTGTCCCGCAGTGCTATTTATTAAGGATAGAAAAGAATCTAGCCCCGCAGGGCTATACATTAAATATAGAAAAGAATCTTGTCCCGCAGGGCAATATATTAAGGATAGAAAAGAATCTTATCCAGCAGGGCTATACATTAAGGATAGAAAAGAATCTTGTCCCACAGGGCTATACATTAAGGATAGAAAAGAATCTTGTCCCACAGGTCTATTCATTAAGGATAGAAAAGAATCTTGCCCTGCAGGGCTATACATTAAGGATAGAAAAGAATCTTGTCCCGCAGTGCTATTCATTAAGGATAGAAAATAATCTTGCCCTGGAGGGCTATACATTAAGGATAGAAAAGAATCTTGTCCCGCAGTGCTATTCATTAAGGATAGAAAAGAATCTTGCCCTGCAGGGCTATACATTAAGGATAGAAAAGAATCTTGTCCCGCAGTGCTATACATTAAGGATAGAAAAGAATTTTGTCCCACAGGGCTATACATTAAGGATAGAAAAGAATCTTGTCCTGCAGTGCTATTCATTAAGGATAGAAAAGATCTTGCCCTGCAGGGCTATACATTAGGGATAGAAACGAATCTTGTCCTGCAGTGCTATTCATTAAGGATAGAAAATAATCTTGCCCTGCAGGGCTATACATTAAGGATAGAAAAGAATCTAGCCCCGCAGGGCTATACATTAAGGATAGAAAAGAATCTTGTCCCGCAGTGCTATTCATTAAGGATAGAAAAGATCTTGCCCTGCAGGGCTATACATTAAGGATAGAAAAGAATCTTGCCCCGCAGGGCTATACATTAAGGATAGAAAAGAATCTTGTCCTGCAGTGCTATTCATTAAGGATAGAAAAGATCTTGCCCTGCAGGGCTATACATTAAGGATAGAAAAGAATCTTGTCCTGCAGTGCTATTCATTAAGGATAGAAAAGAATCTTGCCCTGCAGAGCTATACATTAAGGATAGAAAAGAATCTAGCCCCGCAGGGATATACATTAAATATAGAAAAGAATCTTGTCCCGCAGGGCAATATATTAAGGATAGAAAAGAATCTTGTCCAGCAGGGCTATACATTAAGGATAGAAAAGAATCTTGTCCCACAGGGCTATACATTAAGGATAGAAAAGAATCTTGTCCCACAGGTCTATTCATTAAGGATAGAAAATAATCTTGCCCTGCAGGGCTATACATTAAGGATAGAAAAGAATCTTGTCCCGCAGTGCTATTCATTAAGGATAGAAAATAATCTTGCCCTGCAGGGTTATACATTAAGGATAGAAAAGAATCTTGTCCCGCAGTGCTATTCATTAAGGATAGAAAAGAATCTTGCCCCGCAGGGCTATACATTAAGGATAGAAAAGAATCTTGTCCCGCAGTGCTATTCATTAAGAATAGAAAAGATCTTGCCCTGCAGGGCTATACATTAAGGATAGAAAAGAATCTTGTCCCGCAGTGCTATTCATTAAGGATAGAAAAGAATCTAGCCCCGCAGGGCTATACATTAAGGATAGAAAAGAATCTTGTCCCGCAGTGCTATTCATTAAGGATAGAAAAGATCTTGCCCTGCAGGGCTATACATTAAGGATAGAAAAGAATCTTGTCCCGCAGTGCTATTCATTAAGGATAGAAAAGAATCTAGCCCCGCAGGGCTATACATTAAATATAGAAAAGAATCTTGTCCCACAGGGCTATACATTAAGGGTAGAAAAGAATCTTTTCCCACAGGGCTATACATTAAGGATAGGGGCAGGGCAAGATTTCCTTCTATTCCTTATGAATATCCCACCTATAGGGAGGCACCTATAACTGATTTGTTCTAGTGCTAATGGTTATCACTAGGGAGGTGACTTACCAGAGAGGTGGGAGAAGGTGGGCCAAACCACTATGGGAATAGGGGTGTGAGGTGTAGTCACCAATCTGTGGATACTACCCCAGTGCCCCCTACCTAACCTTGGATATCTCATGGGGTACTATGCCCCCTAAGAGGTCCGTCTTATACGCGAAAACGCTTTTGCTGAGTTTGGGGTGGTCTTATACGCGCAACGCGTCTTCTACGCGGGAGAATACGGTACCTATAGAACACATTTAACTTCCAACATATTTTAATCAAGCCTTGACTACCAGTATCTTTAATTCTCATCAGATTCATGTATCGGTATAAGCCACATCCGCATATAAGTAGCTCTGCCACCTTTGAATAACAATCCATATCTGGGTCTTCAGACTTGCGTGATAAGACTGTTATAAATGCTAAATACCATCTATTCTATAAGCCGCACCCAGGCTTAGGTTCATGTATAATCCTCTGGAATTTAGCATAGTGGACATTTTTGAGGTAAAAAAGGGTCTTAACTCTTCTTTACTCAATTCAATTATGCTCTTGTCTCAGGGTAAAAATTCACACATGCAGCAATCTAATGACGTGTTTTAATCCCCCTCAATTTTCTTGTGTATAAAATTCTTGAAATACAAAATGAAAGTCAGTTTGTGGAGATTTTCACAAAACAAAAAGAAAGAAAGTACACTTCATGCCAGACCTTGGTGTGTGCCAGAAGTATACAGTTGGAGTGTTCATGTTCTGAGGCCAGTTGGTAGTCCGGTATGAGGTGCGCCAACTGCTGCCCAAAGTGTATGACCTCCGAGTGCCACGGTACGTTCTCCATGGTCAAGGTACTCGCCTTCGACTCTCCACAATATGTCACTCCCTGATGATTAAAATTCCTTTTCCATAAAATGTTGACATATAGAACATTTAATATACCATATTCATTCTAAAGAACGCTTTTTTTTTTGGTGCTCAAAACCTAAAACAAAAATAAGCGCTCACCTCCAACCATAAAGATACCTAAAGGATTTGTTCTTTTTATTTTTTTAGGTTGAGGAGGTGTGGACCTAGAAGTACTTTCACCAAAATCAGCTTTAAATATGGTATAACATTTCCCCAAACTATTCCCCCGCTTATGATGGAGGTCGGCTTATGAGTGGGGTTTTATGGTATATGATTTCCAGGTCAAAACACAGGGCAATCCCACCAATGTTCACACGGAGGTTTACAAGCAACATCTCGAATCAAAGCGTTATTGGTTACATTATTGTTTGATACCTACAATATGTGGTCTTGAAACTTCTGGTACCAGCTCATATAAGTCAATATTCTGTACAATGTACTGCATACATAGGTTTGACTATGAATAGTGTCTTATGCTGGTTATTGACTGGGTCACCATAACTGACCTTAATCTCGATGAAGTCTGGCGATCCTCGTTTGACGAGATCAGCGTAAGCCTCCATCTCCTCCGTATTCCATGCCTTAACAAGGGTCAGTCTGTACACGGTTCTCTGGCCCTGAAAATGTAGGGTAGTAAAATATACTATTATTAGCCAGCCTTTAATTGCCAATATCCCTCCTACTCTCGGGAAAGCTTTCAGCCAAATGTGGACTACCATAGAATTCTCCCAAATAAACATGTGGCCTATACTTATACAATCGTTTTATCAGTTTGATGGCGTCCTAGTCTACACTAGATGGCGTCCTAGTCTACCCCTAGGCTACAGGTCTACTCACCCACCCAGTCCCTGTGGCCCCATAGGCCTATTGAGGGGGCAGAAACACCTCTCACAATTATACTGTTTTGAAATTGAAAAACAGTTTCAAGAGCTTAGAAATCAGAGATATTCAGAGAGAAAGAGTGTATCTAGGTATCCCATCAATATTGGATTGAAAAATCAAACCAAACACCTTCTGTAGTATTTCAAATTTTGAGGTACACTGTGCAGTGAGTAAGAGAGGAACTCACCATGCCCCTGTAGCAGGAGCAATTTGGCTTGGTCGACACTAACGCCATCTACTGTATATCCTTGATAGAACCTTCGTATGGGGACAGCCCAAATTCTGGGTGCGGCATATACGAGGGTATTTTATAAAAAAAAAACAGTGTTGAACTGCCACTTTTCAAGTAATGGCTGTGGCTTATAGATTCTAAAGTCGGGGTGCGACTTATACAAGCGTGCCGTAAATATGAGAGAATTTACGGTTGGCATAAAACTAAGAAATCTTTGTCTTATAAAGTGAGCCCAACTTATTGCAGTCATACATTATGGCCATTTACTGGCATGATTCATTCATGCAGCTGTGGCAGGCCTCCATATCAGTGCTGCATGCATGCATCATGCTGATCCCATAGAATTGATACACTCCCAGCAGTCTTATATGATGCACCAGTGAGTTACTTGTCAGCACTGCAGTGGTGCATCATGACGACAAAAAAAACACACAAAAAAACATGGCACTGTAGGCATCATGCTGCCCTTAAGGGTTAGAATGTCCATGACCTGTTTTTTCTTCAATAACAATTTTTCTCATGCTGATAGACTTCATACTACAAAGTAACACTTGCTGATAAACACAGTACAAATATACCTTTTCTGAGAGGGCCTCTAAGCTGTCCAAGAATCGTGGCCAGAAGTCCCTGAATAGCGGGCGGTCGATCTTCTTAAGGGCGTCTTTGGTGCTAGCGTCTACACTTACATACAGCTGGGTAACTGGACGGAGGCTCCTAAGAAAGAGAGAAGTTTTTATAGTGCAAAAAATGAATAAAACAGAAATTAGATTAAAGAAAAAGGAAAATTTTTATATCAGGAAGATCGTGTATATCTTTATTGAATAGACTCTGATGACTCCCCTTGATAGATAAAGTCTTTTTATATCGAGGTAGCGGATTGTCTAATGGGCATGGCCATTGCCCGCGGTTATTACTGATAACATGCAGTTATCAGATGGGTACCACATCCCCCCAAGAAGCCTGCAGTGAATAGTTGGGGATTTTTCACTGGCTGATCATTAATCCTGCTACGTTAGTATATAAATCACCCACCTGATGGCGTCCGGGAACTGAGCATTGGTGACGAGGAAGGATGAGATGTGTTTGGTATGTAGAAGATCAATGAGCGTGTTAATCTCCGGGTACATGATGGGCTCTCCGACCAGGGACAGCGCGCAGTGAGCCACTTCTAGCGCCTCCGCATACCGAGATGGTAAAACACCTGGTACACCTAGATAAAAGGGTAGCCATGAAGAATCTTTGACAATGTTCACACTAAATCTTACCAATCTTGGAAAAAAGCGTTCCAGTTCAAGATAGCATTTTATTTACTACAGCTCAGTGGACTTACAATTGATTGAGAGGAAATTTACCCTATATTTAAGCACCAGCCACTCAGGCTTACGATGGCTTTGCGTGCGGCTTATACACCTGGACAAATGTGTATCCAAAAATGATTCTATATTCACAATAAATTCTGAAAGAATCTCTTTAATAGATAAAAAAAAAAAGCTTTCTGGCGAAAAATAGCATTTTTGTTAAAGCTGGATGGATTTGCTGAGAGGGTTTTACCGCACATTGAAGCCACTACCACTTAGGCTTGAGGGGGCTCAGGGTGCGGCTTATACAAGGGTTTTTCTAATGTGAGTGCAGTACTAAATAAACAAATTTTAGATGCCTTGTATACAGGTTTGTTAAATGCATACATGGGTGCGGCTTTAAGGCGCGGTTTAAATGCAGTATGGAATTTTCTACTTCCATGTCGTTAACCATTATGGAGAAATGTGATTAGTGTACCTTTGAACTGTTTGATGAGTTTCTGATGGTTGGAGAGGGCACCTTCAAACACGGTGTGGGGATCGTCCATTTTCCACTTCCACTCCGTCCCCACCGGGTTGGTGTGGTGTCTGAAATTAATAACGTATGGACCCTACTGAAGATAAAATTTGTGCCGAGTCTAGATATTCCCGCCAATAAGGTCACGGTAACATGTGCATTTTACACTTTAACAGTCAATACGAAAACTCGCAGGACATTGGCTATTTCCAGCAAAGTTACTGCCCAGCCCGCAAACATTGCCAGACTACAGGACCGAATGTCTTGCAGTAATCTTGAGACCTGGGGCTATTATAAAAGGTTATACAGTCTTAAATAAAAGGCATTTCTAAAAGATCTAAAGAGTTGAATAATTTAAGAGAGAGTTAGTTCTTGTTTTCCTTCCTGACAATAATAATCTTTGAACAGAAGTGTTCGTTCCTGCAAAGATCAATCCGGGCCTGCAGAATGATAAAATCTGCGGGACCAAATGGCTTGTGAGGGGAAAAAGTTTTCAAATAGACTGCTTTTAATAGGGACATGTTTTAGTTAGCAGCCATGGTTTCAGAGCCTAAAATTTCCTGTTGCTTTTTCATCATGATGCACTAACACTGTGGTGTGTGTTCTTACCTCCAGCAGAAGACACATTTGTTGGCGCAGGCGAGACTTGGCGTGGTCTCCATACATCGGTGACTTTCTATACCGTAAAACGTGTGTTTATAACAACCGCCTCTACCACGCAACATAGACTGGAGGAAGAAGAAAAGTATATGATTGTTTAGCATGTCCACCCTACAAAACATCTTATCCTCTGATATATTGCGAGCATCTCTGCCCAGAAGAGATATGGAATGCCGGTAAATCTACGCAGTACTTTGTTGTGACACTTTGTGTGGGGGAACTTAATACTTTACGTGTATCACTCCCCTCCATTTGAAAGAAAACACCAAAAAGTAAAAGATGGAGAAAGGATCAGCTTATAAGATTTTGCGTTTTTTTTATTATTTTTATATATATCCCAATCTGTCATGAAACCATTTTTACCTTTGTCCAGCGGCACATTTTGACCCCAGAGTGGGAGCCAATTAACTTGTAGCCTTGTTTCTCTAGGGACGTGCGTATAATAGGTGTTACCATCTCACGCGGCTCTATATCGGAACCTCCTGTAGCCAGTTGCTGGGGCAACCAATGATGAAAACAAGGGGAAAATCAGTAATCTTCATCATATCCAACTATCGATTGATCAATATTACTTAGGGAGTGGTGATTATTTATCAAAGGGGTGGTGGGTTTTCGCGCAAAAATATACTACACCCCCCTTGACGGCGGTCAAAATCTTTTGTACTCCCCCCCACCCCCAGGGCTGGAGGCAAGAATTGTTAGCACCCCTCTTGATCTATAATAGCATGTGGGCTGTTTTGCTAAAAGGAGGGTCAATCTTTTTAAATCCCCCCCCCAAGAGGAGTCAAAGGTTTTTATGCCCCCCCCCCACCGAGGAGAGGGGTCAAATTATTTTTCGCCCTCTTCAAACCCACCACCCACTTCCCCCTGTTGATGAATAATGACCAATCCCTTAGCAATGTTAATAGAGAGATTATGATATGCATACATTCTCACATACCAATAAATGCTTAGGGAGTGGTCATTATTTATCAACAGGGGGCAGGTGGTGGGTTTCCGCGCGGACGCGTGAAAATCTTTTACGCCCCCCTCGACGACAGTCAAAACTTTTTGCGCTCCCCCCCCCCAACCGGAGGCGCGGAGAATTTTCGCGCCCCTCCTTGAGCTATAGTAGTGCGCAGGCTTTTTTGCTCAAAAGAGGGTAATTTTTTTTAGCCCACCCCTCAAGAGGGGTCAAAATTTTGTTAGTCCCCCCCCTTCGGGAGGGGTCTGAAATTTTTACGCCCCCCCCTCAAACCCACCATCCCCCCCTGTTGATAAATAATGACCACTCCCTTATACTGTTATTCAGCGTTGTTCTTAGCAGGCAACTTATATATACACCTTGTTTCAAGTGTTGTAATACGGTGCTTTTGACTTGGTCTCTGAGATGAATGGATAAAAATTGAAATCATTTCCGATATTGTATATGGTAAAGAGATATGCCAGGGTTAGGGTTACTTTCCTTATTTACCTGAATTCATTATTTTCTTACATAACTAAGCACCCTTGAATCGCACATATGTGTGATAAATATTCCCTATGCAACAGAAAATGAGGCTGGGCCTAGATATTGAATCATTTAAATAAAAGAAGTCTAATCTTACTTGAATATTTCACACTTCAGAGGGGCTTCCTAAGCACACCAGCTGGTATCAAGCAGAATTTCTCTTTTTCTTTTTAAGAGTCAGTAGGATTTTGTGTGATACTCATCCCGGGATAATCATGCTCGCCAATTATGCATGATGCACCAAATGCAGCACAGGCCTGAGTAGATTAGCCAGTTCTGCACCAAACACCATAGATATTTAAAAAAAAAAAATGGCGAATACAGGGATTCGTATCAATACGGTTCCCTGTAATCACAGCTAAGCAGAAAGGGTGATGTAACTATAACTACACTGAAATATGAAGCAGAAGCAGAATATAGCAAAGCATGCAGACAAGCACAAGCAAACTTAACTTCTCTTCTTTACATTACCATCGTACCTCACATATAAGCCGTGGCTTATACGCAAATCTGAGGCTTACCACACCTTTATAATTTATATCGAACTTCCCAAAGGGGGAGTGCACCTTAAAGACAGGGTAAAATCACATTACCGTAATCTCCCATGTATTAGGTGCATCTTTCACGTGAATCAGAGGCCTCCCGTGCCTTAAAGATTCAGCCAAAAGTCTGTGTGCGTCTTATAGGCGGGGGTATTTTTTTAGCGCCTCCCATGCCGCATAGCGGCGGTACCGCGAAGCAGTACGGGAGTGCGCTATGATGATTGCATTTGCCCCATGTGATGAGGTCTCACAATACAAAATTACTGAATAGAGAAATTGATAATTGTGAAATCTTCTTTATGTCTGCTTTTATGAGACATATCATCAAACACTGGTATACCAACATTAACGGCGGGAGGCGTTTTTTTACGCGGTCACAACCGCATTTCTTGTACTGTAGCACAGTATTGAAAGCTTCAAAACTCAACCCCGAGATGCGCCTTATAGGGGTTCCTTTAACTCAGGGTGTGTCTTATACCGGGATGTGTCTTATACGTGGGAGATTACGGTAGATCATGAAGCGTCCCAAAATATGCCACAGCTTTTCTATCAACTCAGGGTGAACCTTGTATGATGGATGCACCTTATATGCGAGGTTCTACGGTATCTGAACATACCTGCAAACTCTGGACGAGAAAAAAATTGAGTTCATTGAAGTCCACCCCCCCCCCCCTTATAAGTGATATGGTGAGACCTTATTGGATCAGGAAGAATCACAAGTTTGACCCAGATGGATCTTCGAAAAACAATAGAAGAATGACTGAGAAAACTGAGGAGTTTGCAAGCACGTTACAAGGAAGAAAATTACAAAGATTGCAAGTATAAGAAGCACAGGGTGCAACGTATAACAAAGAACACAACACAAACTGGCGGTGGTATAAGAATGTATTCAGAGAAATGTGAAGATGCGTGAACAAAGACCAATAAAAAGGAGCATACTGATTTACTGCTTTTGGTATGTACTCTAATTCTTCATTAATTTTACAGAAATGTAATTTTACTCTTGACAATCTGGTAGGAAACTAGCAGTAGACTGTGACGGTCAATCTACTAATTTTCATTACCCTAAATTCACCTCCCGACCCCCCGAAAAAAGCCAACCCTCCATTATCGTTTATAATTTTTTTTCTTTTTAATTTTAGAAGAGGAAAAAAGAAGAAACCAGAGTAACATTAAATGCTCAAATTTTAGTGGAAATCGCTCTTTCTGGTTTATAACAACTTTGAACGCTAACTTTAATAACAGGTATCAATATACAATTCATCATTTCCTACCACATTAAATATTTAAGTAAGATCAAGCACGCGAAACCAATCGCTAACCCTGTGCTGATGCTCAAATGCATCACGTGCTGATGCTCAAATGCATCACGTGCTGATGCTCAAATACATCACGTGCTGATGCTCAAATGCATCACGTGGTGATGCTCAAATGCACCATGTGGCACCCCAAGGGTTTTGAAAATCTGTTATCATGATACATGAATGCAGCCTGGCTGATACCTCTCCCAGGGCTGCATTCATGCATCATGCCAACCTAGAATATTGGCATGATGCACTAATGCATCACAAGTTAGTAATGTACGCTGCATCATGACAACAGATGATTATAAATCATTAAGTAACTGTCCCTTAACTCGATAATGGCCACTGATGCATTATTGCATCATGCCAATTGATCGGCATGATGCATAAATGCAGCCATTGCGATTCTACTCATTACGGTTACATTCATGCATCATAAAAACCTTCGGTAGTACATGTGGCGCGTATTATGACACTTAACTAGTATGGCCCCCTCCTAAATACAATTCAGCACACTGTATGGCAACAGTTCTCAAGTCTTCAGATTATTAAGCCTATGCCATTGCACTGCACAAAGGGATTTCATCCCAATTATAAAATCACAATAATTATATACAAGTAATTCAAGTCCTATTCTATATCACGAGCATTATATCAATGCCTTACGCCCGTTTAAGGGCCGTTTTGTCATCATGATGCATGAATGCAGCCATGGCGAGTAACTCACCTCTGCTGAATTCCTGCATCATTCTACGGTATCATCCTTATCCGGTTACAATATTCGATCTTGTGGTCGCAAAGGTTTTACAATTTTTGTATGCCAATGATTTATCAAGAATTTCAATATTGAATGGATTCTATTCCAAGCATTTAGACAAGATTGCCATCTATTTGCAATACAACTTTAAATACTTCACGTTCATTTCAAAGACCCCTGGACCTCTGGTGCATATTTGAGAATGGCATTTATTTGACATCCCAGCTCTTATGTAGGCCTATATGGTTGGTGACTGAGTATCTTTGCTAGTCAGGTTTGCAAACTCACAATTATAGACCAAAACAACGTTTCATGCCAAACAAGATCACTGGGTACTATACATAACACTACGCTGATGGCGCATACCCATTTACTTCAATCATTTTATTATTTTTGGTAACTGTACTATAGTATACTTTGGCCTTATTTTTCCTATATAGATCTACAACAGCGTTACTTGACCCGAGAAGATTTCATTACATGCCGGCTAGTCTTTGGGAGTACCGTATCTAATATATTGAGTGCTCATACCCTAATAAGCACAGACCTCTCTTTTTGGTCAAATGTTGGAATAGATACAATTATATTTTGGAACCCAAGTAAATAAACTATTAGATATACATTTTAGAATTTTTGGTGCAACTATAATACAGTACAGTCCTGATATTTTTTCACAAGTAGGATTTCCGACCACCAAACTTTTTTTTGGGAAAGAGTGTGATCCCCGGCCGTGTCCCTTAAATTGAAATTAAAAACAGTAAATGCAAACAGCAAATTGTAAGTCGAAGCACATCGGGAATTAGAGTTCTACAACTCTATGTTAAAACCAACCTAAATTCTACTTTATCCCTTTTAAAGCCGCACAGTGCTCTAGTGTTCTTTTCACTGCATGAATGTAGCTAACAATGGTGAGTAACTCGACACTATATGCCAATGCAGCACTGGTAAGTTACTCGCCAGGACAACATAAATGCATCATCATGACGACTGGACCCAAACGTCATGTCTTCATTAGCCAGTTAACCCTTCCGGTCTGTATGACTGTAAGGGATTTCATGTCCCTTGTTGTCATGATGCAGCGCCGGGGAGTAACTCGCCAACTTTACATTGGTGCGTCATGCTGACCCAGCAGGAGTGTATCAATAAAAGGGTAGACCTTTGTGATGCATTCATTCATGTATCATGACAGCGTAGTCATGATACATTCATTCATGACAGCGTAGTCATGATGCATTCATTCATGCATCATGACAGCGTAGTCATGATGCATTCATTCATGTATCATGACAGCGTAGTCATGATGCATTCACTCCTTCATGCATCATGACAGCGTAGTCATGATGCATTCACTCCTTCATGCATCATGACAGCGTAGTCATGATGCATTCATTCATGCATCATGACAGCGTAGTCATGATGCATTCACTCCTTCATGTATCATGACAGCGTAGTCATGATGCATTCATTCATGCATCATGACAGCGTAGTCATGATGCATTCATTCATGCATCATGACAACCAATTGGCACAGTGTATTAATGCACTACATGGCCCTGAAAGGGGTTACAATAACAAAGCGTTGGAGTGAGGCGCCCCTGCCCACTGGCGGCACCCGCGATAAGCCCCAA
This sequence comes from Acholoe squamosa, assembly GCA_949317995.1. Taxonomy (NCBI): domain Eukaryota; kingdom Metazoa; phylum Annelida; class Polychaeta; order Phyllodocida; family Polynoidae; genus Acholoe; species Acholoe squamosa. Next base: position 72,309,891 of record OX439041.1, read on the forward strand.
CACCAAAGTAGAGAAGTGACAATCAGCTTTTGGTTTGTGTTTTGTGAAGTGTAGCTTTTTGTCTGACTTTTCTCTCTACCTGTCTTTTTGGTAACGCTGACGCTCCAACCAGATCTTCAATATCGACAATTTTAGCCGGGCCGCTTTCTTCCTCGTCATCACTCGTGTCTACCTCTACCTGTTAAATGAAAAAGGTTAATGATAATATCTAGTCTAACTGATATTACAAATTCAAGACGGGGTACAGTGGTGGTAGACGTATCAGGAAGACCCAAAACACAGATAAAAATTTAGTCTATATATAATCTATATATTTCGAAATGATTTTTCAAAATAATTTTATATTTCAATTTGGTTTATATCATGAATAGCCATGACACCTATACCGGTATTTTTGTTGTTGTTTTATTCTAAATAATAACCCTCACACTTACATTTTTCTGCCCCTTGTTGCAGGGTTTACTACAGCTGCACGCCTTCTTTTCACTCGGTGGTTCGGTGAAGCGTGTCAACGCCTGCTTCCAGAAATTGCCCAGCCACACTGAGAAGTCTGCCTCCTGACCTATAAGGATATGCTTTGTCTAATTTAACATAAGATCTTATCTTATACACAATTTGATTACCTCAACAATTTAATAAATGTTTGCATTGGTGTTTAGCATCGCAGGTGAGAGACTGGCTTTTTGGCAAGTAAGGAGATTCATACAGAGGATGAAAGTGGTAGAATTTTCAACTTTGCAAGTAATTACACCCTTCACAATCCTTTGGAAAACTTTAAGTCTTATGGGTGAATATCTCCATAGATATCGAGTCCCACATACAATCATGGCATGATGATGATTTTGATGAGCTTAGAAATATGTTGATACAATGCGACATATATTCTTTAGAAATCAATTTATAATTCGTGGATGAACAAACTGAATATTTTACCTCCATGTTTACTTTGAGCTACGTTTTCGTCCACTTTGTACACAGGCATCACCTTATGGCTTGCTCCCAGCGCCTCTATCGCTCTGTCTATATCTACGGCTACCTGCACAGAAATAGGATTCTATCTAGACTATCTGCCCTAGACTAACCTCTTCGAAGTCACTTGTCTTTATAAATATTGGTTCAATTTTGTACACTCTTTGCTTAAATATTATTGCTGGTACATGACATTTAGAGAGTGGTCAATATTCAACAGGACAGGGAAGATAGATTTTTCAATGTGGTTACACTTACTTTTTCATGTCCATAATCAGATTGGCACACAAAATATTACTGTTCTCAAGTTAGTATTGCATCAGTTGTTTTACTGAAAGAGAAAGCAAAATTTTCTCGCCCCTTCTCAATCCATCAACCTCCTCATTTTTACATAACCTACAGCCCTTAATAACTTTTTCTTTTGATAATCTACTCTTAATATACAAAGAAAAAAAACACTAAGAAATATTAAACTTACCTTACAAAAATTCTCCCCGTAGAGACTATTACCAAGGCCGACCACAGCATACTCAAGACCTCTGAGTGTCGTCTTAGAGACACGGAAGTCACAAGCGCCCTCTTGTAGCCACTTGTGAAACCACACGGCGCCCTCTGGTGGTGTACCGTCCGTGTACGTGGCAACAATTATTACTACAAGCTGACCTGACTCCGCCTGAAACAATGCATATAAAGTACCATTAAAACTTGTGTATAAGTTATTTTGTCAACCTATCGGTGCAGGGTGTTTGGTTTGGTTTGGTTGATTTTACTTCCACTAATTGCAGTTAAAATTTAGCAGAGAGACAGTTGTTTGGACAGGTATTTGGAAGCTGCTTGTCCAAACAGCTAGACAGTTTTTACATCCTGCTTGCCTGACACAGCAGTGATCACATCTATGGATGACCAGACCTATGAGATGAATGAGTGAACCTATGAGAAGGGATGAGGGAGAACTACTACCGTAAACTCCCGCGTATAAGACACGTCCTCTACGCCAAACAAAATGCTGGGGAGTCTTATAGGATTTTCTGAAGTTCAGGGTGCGTCTTATACGAGGGGTAATTTTACTATAGAACAGTACTAATCTTACAAATATCAGCATTAAAATGTGCGTCTTATACGCGAAAATGCATGTGCTGAGTTTGGGGTGCGTCTTATACGCGCAATGCGTCTTCTACGCGGGAGATTACGGTACTGGTGCTTCATTCCCCTACTCTTCTTCAAAGAAAGCCTGGTCCCATTGACAGGGCCAGACAAACCAAAGCCTTTGATTACTCCAGGGATGAAAGTCACAGAGCACAACAATCCCTGAAATGGTCCAATATCAGCCCAAAAACCTAGGTTTTTATATGAATGTATAGGGCCTTGGAACTTCAAAATCCCTGAAATCAGGGAAATCCCTGAAGACTTTCATCCCTGTTACTCAGACATGATTCACTGAGGGGGAATCCCGTGACAAAAGACAAGCATGAAGGCCTGGGCCTCCGCATATGGAGCCCAGTACCTGAGAATAAGATCGAGTTACCAGCCTAGAATATACCAAGGTAGCTGATTGTTCAGTGGGCGTGGCCATTGCTGGAACGTGTTACAAGTGAGTTATCACTGATTAGAGCCATCAGATGTGTAACCCACCCCCTCCCCTCCCCCGAGAACCCTGCAGGGGTGTGCCTTATAAGCAGGATATTTACTGTACAGACAGTATTAAAACCTTGAAAATCGTCTCCCAGATAAGGCCTTATACGGCACATGGCTATAGTATTATTGACCAATGGGAGGCATCCCTGGCATATACTGCAGAGTCGGGGGCTGAAGGTGTTAGTCATAGTGCCGTCGGGGTCTAATGGCGGCCCCCAGCTGATAATGGCTATGTGAGCTATAGATTTTCTGTTAACTCCAGCTGTGTGTTATAAGTAGCAATACGCCTTATACGAGGAGTACTATTGGTACGGTAGGTTTGGAAATTGGAAAATCTGTTCATATGAAGTGATAACTTACCTCTGTAGGGAGATTATCCTCAGGGTCATATTGTGTTAAATCTGCCACGGACGCATTCACTCCTCGCTTCTCTGCATCGCTCGCAAGTATGTCTGCAAAATGCTGAAACACAAAAATGGTATACAGCACACACCTATGTATACAGGTACAAACTATGTATATTATTGTAATAAATGACTACAGAAAAAAAGAAGTATCTGTTACATTACACTGACTCAGGTTCTTAATTGATATACACCAAAAGTAATATTTTTTCTCTATATCCTTTAGTGGAATTCTAGACCTTTAAAGTAGCCTACATAATTTTAAGTACGTAGAGATGGAAATAGAATCTAACTGATCCAATCTTGAATTTCTGTACTCAACTTGTGTAAGAGTTGGCATGATACACTGATGCAGTGGTAAATAACTTAGTGGTGGTGCTTCAAGGTATCATGCCATCCTATAAGCTCTAACACCTACCTTAGCTGTACCGGTCAGCGTGCCGTACAGGATCTTTATGCCTTTCAATCTGTGACGAGTTCCTGTGAGACTGCTGAACAAGTGCTGTATTAAAACATGAAGTAACTTATATAAGTTTAACCTCAATCATTCACCTACCGTAATCTCCGGCGTATAAGGCGCGTCTTATACGCCAAACAAAATGCTGCTGAGTCTTATACGTGGGAGGGACATTGCCTTGAGTTTGGGGTGCGCCTAATATGGGGGGGTGTTTTTACTATAGACCAGTACTAAATTAGCAAAAATCTGCCCTTAGAGGTGCGCCTTATACGTGGACTTGCATTCTCTGAGTTGTGGGTGCGCCTTATACGCGAGCTGCGCCTTATACGCGGGAGATTACGGTACTCTTCTTGTTCTGTGTTTGGAGTGTGAGAAGGACATTTTGTCGAAATGGCACCGACGTATAAAAAATCCACACTGGTATTGTGATGTGGGCTCCCACTAGGGCTGCACTCATGCAGCATGACATCAAAAGGGTATGATGATACATTAGTACCATTATCAATGCATTAACGGCACTTAAAGGGTTAAGTATGCGACTAGAGGCCCCATTTCTCTTTCTTGTGATTAATCTGAGCAAACAATTTTGCCTACATAATTTACCTATATGTGTGCCATTCTTTTTATACCTTCAAACTCCAGACAAAAAAACAACAACTGAGTTCCTTCCTCTCCCTTATAAGTGTTAAGATGAGATCTCATTGGATCTGGACGAATCACAAGATTGACCCAGATGGGTCTTCAGAAAAAAAAAAAAAAAAACCTGATGAGCTTGCAGGTGTGTTTTATTCTATGGATATACACAGAGAATAGATTTAGGTGTTATTGAGACATTAAAGTTAAAAACTTTTATTCATATTATTGAAATGTAAAAGTTGAACGTTAAGAATAAACTCCTCCCCAAAATAAGCTTTAGAGAAATGTGCTGACCTTCAGCTGTTGTTTTGTGCTGTGTTGATTTAATAACCACGTTAACGCGACTCCGGTGGCAGCTAGCGTGAGGACAGAGAGACCTATGTGTTCCCTCAGAGCAGTGAACACACGACCAAACAGGGGGGATGAACCTGGAAAACGAGCAAACCATATTTTTGAAATAGGTCTACTTGAAAGGCCTTTCATATGCGACAACTACTTCAAACTACCGTAATCTTGTGTGTAAAAGGTGCATCTCTATGTACATGAATAAGAGGCCTCTTGTGCCGTATAGAGTCAACCCAAAGTCTGGGTGCGTCTAGTCTCGGGCCGACACGTAGCGTAAACTTGGGGTTTTGGTACGTCAGAATCGTGTTCATACGTGGTTTGTCACGGGGATACTGAGTTTCCAGACTCACAGAAAAGGACTGTTCCTGAATCTTTTAATTATTACCCATCAGTCATAACATTAGCAACTCAAAGTTTAGAGTAGTATTTATCCATTAACTCCAATTAAGGCCATGATATTTCACATTTCAGGCAGGAAAGTCCATGGCCATCTTGGCCATTTAACTGGACCCCAAGTTTAGGGCACCATGGATCCGAGACTTTACCGCCACAGAGGTACGGAAGGTTGTGAGTGAAAGCTCGAACCGGGACTAGGTGCGTCTTATAGGTGGGACCTGAATGGGTGTGAATCGCCGTGACTTTCTCCACCACTCTCCTGGCTCTTTAGGTTTAGCCCTCTGCTTAGCCTAGGCTTTACACGGTCATCTGTCGACCCATCGGTGGATCGAGGACATACTGCACCCTATATACCCCTGTAACACACTCTGTGTAGTGGAGGGAAGGAACATCCAAGGAACATCCACAAGTCTAAATGGTAGAGGTTAACGAGTATTAGGGGTGAAAATAGTTTGCCCCTACCCCTAAGACTAAGCTAAGAGGGGTCTGACATTTGTTGGCCCTCCCCCAAAATCCACCACCCATCTGGCCCTGCTGTTAAAAAAAAATGACCAGTCCCTTAGTGAGATATGACGGTTCGAAATTACATTTATCAAATTATTTGGGCAAAGTCTGGCATATAATGGTAGATCTAGAGCCTAATCTGAGGCTAATGAGCCTAAGGCTAATCTAGTCTAGACCAATATGATCATACCGGGAATTCACTCTTAAATTTATAGAGAAATAGGGAGTAATTGAATCAATTCAGTAAAATGAGTATTAACTTGAAAAATGCAGTGGTACTCTGCAGTGCAAGAGTTGCCACTGCCCAAGCCAAGGCCAATGCCAGGCGTACGTGACAAACCCTGAATCATAGTGAATCACTGAATGAGACTTGAACTGAAGTTGAGAATGAGAGAGGTACATGACTCGAGTCATGGTCGCACGGACTCGGAGTAGGTGCCTGTTGCCTCTCTGTCGTTAGTTCTTGGAGTAATATTAACATGATGGATATCCCTACCTGTATCACTGTATACCGACGGTAGATGGACCACCAAAATGCATGTCACAACGGAAATAAAGGACAAAAACGTCATTTTTAGCGCTGCATCCTTCACTTTTTAGCCCACTTTTCATCTCAGGAAGCAATCACTGGCTGGCAAGTAATGACTCCGTTCATGAACACGAATGAATGATGATTTGAACTACACAAAAGGGGCATTGGACTTTATGCCATCCATTGTTATTGGAGAATATATTCAAGAACGTTATTATGTACTGGTATGCAATAATTATCTATATAAACCATGAAAATAACAAAGTAAGACGATTTTGTAAACCATAAACGATATCATGATGGTTCACCTTTTGTAGTGTGCTTTTTTTTTATGCCAGAGGGCGCCACTATTTTCCCGCGCTGACCAAGCTTGCACATTTGACAGCATTTTCACCAAAGACTATTTAAATTTACTACAGCCGATCTATATACTTTCCAGATTTGTCTACTGCTCCTTCTTAATTGACACCTGTCTCAAGTATTGGCCAAAAGGTTTGAAACTCTTTAGAATAAACACCCCAGAGGTTGCCTGAAGGTACCAAAAGATGATGAAACAAGCTCAGAGAAGCTCAGAACCCTTTGTGAATCCCCAAAGTTATCTACCGGTACTACTAGGGTAGGAAGGGGTAAGAGGCCCTTTGGGGTAAAAGGCCCTTTAGCCCTCATAACCAAGGTACTAGTTGTATGCAGTCATTCAGCACTTGGAAATAAGGATAACTTCAAGGAGATCTCTTTTGTAGGTTTTCATTATGATTGGATGAGAAAAAGTTAACTTATCAGACATTCAAAATGTTATAACTGTTAAGATCATCATGCTCAATTTGAGATAATTAGAAATAAAAGGGTCCTGAAATATGCATGGATTTTTGGGTAGCAAGTTAATTAATGGGTTAAAAGTATTAGGTGAGGTATTATTAGATAAAGGGGTGAAGGGTAGGTCATAAAGATACATTTTTTTTTTACCTTACACTTTGTTCCAATACCTACATGGGCTTTTGAGATGAACCTTATCTTATCATCAGATCCATGGGCCTTTTGCCCCATCGCTTTGGGCCTTTTACCCCAGCCTTTCAACCTATGGGGCAAAATGCCCCACTTTTTGTCAAGCATTCTATTGGAATATTCCATAAGGCTAGGCTGACAACCTATTTCACAAGTATGATACATTGTTCCATCTCTTGATTGGTGTGAAAAATATGCATTAATTAGGGATTATTCTCTTAGAACTAGCTCAGTTATGTGCTCTTAGGGTATTTTAGCTTATCCTACCCTATCACCCCTTGGACTTCGATATGAATTATCGAAAATGCTACTTTAGGTGATTTAGAATGTCCAAATCTCAGCAGTAGTTCATGAATATTAACTTTAGCTTCTTTTTTAATGACAAGAATATAAATGGAGCTTTTATTCCAATTATGATCCTCTTTATTGTGCATGTGGGCCTTTTATCCCAAAGGTTGTGGGCCTTTTACCCCAGCATCCACTTTTTTTTCATACATGATTTACTGTAACAATCTATGAGGCAGAGCTGACAAGCTTTTGCGAATGAAGAAAATATCATTCCATCCTTTGATTAATGAAAAAAGTATTCTGGAAGCAGTCATGAATTTCTTATAAATGACACATTTGTAAATTTAGGGCATCTTACCCGACCCTACCCTAGTACTAGGAGACAAGAACTCCTCACTACGTTATTAATCTTCCCCTAGCCATGCAAACTATAATACTCAAGCAGGTTTTCAAGCAGAAGCTGAAGTCTCGACTTGGCACCAATCTCAAAGGTGCCAGAAAAAAAACTCCTCCAAACTCGCAGAGGACATAGGGAGTCATTTATTGCTAGGTGTGTGTGTGTGGGGGGGGGGGCTTGTTAGATATAGGGGGGGTCATTTTGAAAAAGAGCCCTTGGTGGGGGGGGGGCAAAACCCAATAAACCTTCACACTGGGGCGGTCAAAATTAAATATGGGCAATTCAAGTACGCATCGCGACGCATCATTCCACATGCGTATCCATTTTTTTTTTTTTTGGGGGGGGGGGTCATTTTGCAAAATCAGCTCTTAGTGGGGGGGGGGTCGCGATCATTTTTGTCATAGTGGTGGGGGGGGGGGGCTGGGAAAAAATCCACGCATATAGGGATAACCTTACATGTAATATATTCCCCGGTATTCCGGTGTTATTTTGGTAGCATTCATTATTTTAGAAACTTTTGTCACGAAAAAGTTAATTTTATCCAAGGTCAACCCGTTATCTATTGATGAAACCAGCATGATAAGGCATATGGAGACAAACACAATTTGCCATAAGAATACATAATGAATGCACTGCACTGTGATCCTCGCACGGCAGTTGTACAGTGCATTGCAGTATAATACTGGTCTACACCAGTAGTTCATGTGAGTACAATCCTATTGACTTGATTGGGGTTCTACTGTATGTATTACACCGCTATGTGCTGTCTGTTTACAATTCGGGCTCAGAGTGTGTATTAATTAAATAGCTCATCCCAAAACTATGACATTTTAGGTATGCGCAACATCAGCATTTTTTTTGGGCTTAGTTACATTGGACTCTTTAGATTGACAGGGTAAAATGGACATTGGAAAATGGAAATTGTATTAGAATCGACATATCGACACATGGGACATGGGGGACCCCCAGTGAGGACCCTTCCTTTGGGTGTAGGAGGGGGGGGGGATATGGCGTCTGTGGATATGGTAGCATAGGTCCATTCCCCATCCTAATTGTATCACCGTCCTATCTCTTCTAGTGGCCCCTCTACCATTCATTATAGCAATCAATTATCATTGTCAGATATATATCACATCAAAGAAATACAAGTATACAATTAAAGCCTACTTTCCCCCTCTCTGATACTGATGGATATAGGCATCAGTAGCTTCATCGTTGGATTAATTATGGATATATGTATGTATGTATGTATGTATGTATGTATGTATGTATGTATGTATGTATGTATGTATGTATGTATGTATATGTATGTATGTATGTATGTATATATATATATATATATATATATATATATATATATATATATATATATATATATATATATATATATATATATATATATGCTGCACAAAGAGAGTGTTAAAGAATGTGAGGGGCAGGGAGAATGGGTTATCCACGAGAATGCACATGGGGCGTTACTACCTCAGTGGCAATGATTTCCTAAAGCAATCATAAGAGAAGTAGACATACGTCATATCAAAAAGAGAAGAATCCCATACTTATACTTTTTCATTATCTCATTACAGACATAGAATTTTCCCCTCAGAAGACATGTGATTAGATACGGGAAATGATTACCACTCTTCTTTTTGAAATAATTTTCAAATTGGTGTCATGATGACTCTGATAGAGGGATATCCTATCTCTAAAGTACCTGTGGACTTCTTGGAAAGGCTTTTCCAATTAGTTTTCTTATTATTAGTATTGGTCCTTCATGATAATTAAATTAAATTACTCCCAGTAGCCTTCTCACCACGCCACCTCTGTATAAATGGACTCTGGAGGTCATTCCCCAGTGTAGCATCATGATTGTGAACAAATACAGAAATATGCCCTCTTCTAACCCTTTATGGGGCGATAATGCATCATGTCCATTGATTTATTCATGCATACTGCCTACCAGGCTACCACATAGCGTATACAGGTACTCATGAATATTGAATTCTCCTGGAATGCTCATATAAAAGATTTAGGTTCTCTTGATACCAAATAACTATTTACAAGCATCCCCCCTTCCTGATTTTAAGATCTAATTCGATTGACAGCGCCTAATTTGCCCCCTTATCGACTTGTTGACAGACACCGCCCAGCAGGGCTAGTTTCAGTTGGTACCCAAACGGAGGCTGAGTGCCTGCAAGTGGCAAAGAGTTTGCCCTCTTGATCAGCAAGGCCATGTACAATATCAATTCTAAAGGATGATATTCAGAGAAAGCATGTTGTGTATGTTGGTAATACTTGGATCCAATCATCCGCAATTGTCAGATCAAAGGTGAAGGAAGTAATATAATCATATTGCATCCATTTCTCAGTGTTAGATTCCTCCCCTGTAGCTATTTCCTCTTTATCAGACAAATGCCACATCATCTTACTGTAGTCATAGAAGTTGCGGGAATGTCATGATTGACAATCAGCAATGTCATCAAAATAACAGTGTCCCTAAATTGCCACAGATCGGTTGTTAGTTTCTCTAAGATTTCTGGTATATTTGTGTACCACTGTACTGCCACCTGGGGTTTCTTGTAAAAACCACAATGATTCATTGCAATACAAATATGGTGGTTCACATTTCAGTTTTACAAGGATTCCTGGTAGATTCAACAGTTATTTTTTAGAGTGTATGGAGAGCCTATTACATGGGGAATAACATCTCAACATGACGTCCTGAAGATAGCATAAAACATGCAAGATAGAATGTAATAGATAAAAAAAGTCAATACAGCTGGTTAGAGATTGTCAGATGGGTGTCATAATATATACAGATGTAACTGGTTGCCCTGTGTAGGCAGCCATCTTGCCTCCAATACCATAGATCTATATCGTGTGAACAGCCAAGCTAAAAGGATAGCCTGTGGGCTGTCTAATAGGGTATCCTTTCTGCTAAATTTCGTTTCCGTTCTGACTTTTTTTTTGTGTTACATATAAGTAGGGTGGCCGGAGGATCAGTCTGATTTTGCCTCCCCTGTCTGATGCTATAGTAAATGTCACTTTTCTAGAACCCCCCCCATTCTGGATAGGGACAATTTGGAGATGTCTAATAACTTGCTCAAAGATGATCTTGAATAGGAGCACCCCCTACATAAAGCATTAGGCTAAATTTGTACTCTTTAATGGGGAAATCTATTGAAAAACTTCAAGGTACCTGCCTGTTTCACCTTCGTGTCAGTTCTATCCATGCCTTCTTGTTGAACCTGACCTTTGAGAGAATGACCACCATTCAACTGCAAATCAATATTTTAACAAGATTCCTTTTTTTAAATATATCTACTCCCTTCAGACTATCCTCCCAATATTTTCATGTCCACCTATACAAATAATTTCTATTCAAAACAAACACTTCAAAAAAGCCCATTTTTAGGTCAACGACCATTAGATAATAATGATGGGGGAAAAAGGCAGGAAACTGAGCACTACAAATAACTTTAAATTAGGAGGACAGGATGTTTTTGGAGTGAGAATGATAGTGCCAACCCCCAAACATCGCCAGGCAACCTTTTGGGGCTTATTTTGGGGCCTATTTGCCTAGTTCCCAATATAATATCAACAGAGGGCCACTTTTCATAACTTTTAAGGTGTTTTGCATGTTGTGGCTTAATTTCCTAAGAGCATTAACCATTGAAAATTGAGAAATTCAGGGTGATTTCTGAATTTTAGGGACCAGTGAGTGGTATCTCAGATTTATGACTGTGTAAGGGTCTGGGTAAATGGTACCTACACTAGTCACTAGGGAGTATGGGGTATGTGAAGCATGTGTGTTTCCAGTATGCAGACTCAGATCTGTCAGAAGGAGTTCAGTGGTGACACATTTTCAATTAGGTATAGCTTAGGTTGTACTTAGTGTACCAACCTGACAAAACATGTTTATCAAATGTCAATATTAGGCCTATAGGTAGGTGCATACTAATTGTCAATCATATCATATAAAAGAAATACTCCGACCACCCTAACAGAAGTTCTCATGTCAGTCAGGTAAAAGTACATGTACCTTTCAATGATGAGGGTAGCTACTCAAAACAAGAGTACTAAAATGAGAGTTACACAGTACCCAGCAAATTGTCGTCATCTGTCGCCATGATTGGTCATCAATGGTGACTCCTTTTTGAGTGATAACTCATTCTGTCATCTTTCGCCACTGTGTGTTAGACTCATGTGGCATAGCAATTGCTATTCCTGGTGATCTTGTGCTATAACGACGTCGTGTTCCATCTAGCGACATGTGTGAGCCACTTCACACAGGTTGACGAGGACTCACAACAATTTGCTGGGTAAGGTATCTGCTTGTGCAATATGCACTATTTTTAAACAAGCCAGGTGGATTTTCAGTCTAATGTGATGAGTGCAAGTTGAATGCTGAAGCAGAGCGAGACTTTTTAACGTAAGATGATACCTACTTCGTGCACTCTTTAGATAATATGCAACAGCCTCAAGGTCTGTTACACCTCTATATGCAGAGAGCCAGCTGATTTAGAGTGCTACACTGAGGTGGTTAGACATCTGGTATACATATGATGTATAGACATGACACTGGTTGTAGTTGATGTATTACATGATGCTTTTTTTATATCATGATCACGTCCATAGGGCACATATTTTTATGTCATGGCTGATACGAATGTCACTATAGATTAGTACTAGAACCGCCGTATTCAATGGGGGGCATTGAATACAATTTGTCCATATTCAATGGGCGTCCGCCATCTTGGATTTTGAACAGATCTGAGCTGTTTTTTCTTTATTTAAAAGTAAAATAACCCCCTAGGCCACGACGTAAATGCAAATTTTATGTCCACTTCCATGGACATATATTGGCTTTGTCGGGTACGCCAGTCCCACCTCAGGGAATATGGTGTACAAATATCCCATGGTCGTGGACATTTGCTTATATACCCCATACATCTATAAGTTAATGTGTTGATCGAGTGTACCGGTAATAATTAATAATGAAACATTATAATAATTATAACAATAAATATGGAATAAATAAGAAGACATTGGGTTTGGTGAGAATTGACTTTGTCAATATCAATCCTATATATGCCAACAACCGCCAAACACAATGTAAAACATTCCATAGTAAGTATAGGTTCAAATCATTACATCTAAAGCTAGCAAGCTATACTTAGACTCATGTAAGTATTTAAAAATAACATTAGATTTCCAATTAGCTCGCCTCATAATATCCTGAACACTTAGGCCTGCATCCTTCAATAAGGTTGCTCCACCATGCCTAAGAGAGTGAGTTGATATCCTACTAGACAAACCACACTGAATGGCAATAGACTTTAACCTCGTGTTTACATAGTTATACTGCAATGGTCTAGAATTGATAGAAAATAGAAACCTGCTGTGACTACAGGCTTTTACACACTTTTTAATATATCTAGCCGGGCACAGGTCAGACCTATCATCTCTTTTAAGATACACAACGTACGAGGACTTGCCAAATTGGTCAGTCTTAGACGAAATAACCTTAATCTTTATACAATCAGAAGAAACTTTAACATTCTCCTTTAAGAAATTATGGGGTGACTGCACTACATGTCCTATCCTGAACACACCCCTGTAACATAAAAATAATGCAGACCAAAATACCACATCTTCCATAAGATCCAAATTAAGTTTAGATTTAATTTGAACCATATCACTAGGACTCAGAGGGTAGGTTGTACTACCAGACCCTTTACACATCCTATCTATACCATCAAGGGTTTTCTTCACCACAAAATTACCACTATAATCAAAGTAACCCTTTAATTTCTGGTAGTACCAAACAGCAGACAAATAATTCCTGACTGAAATAGGTTTCATAAAACCAGACAGATACACACAATATAACGAAGCCTGAGAAGGAGAACAGGGAAGAGGGGTAAATTTAAATATTTTACACCTATTTTTTGTACCTACTAAACTGTTGCCTTCGAGTTTTACGAGTGGCCTCAGCCACACCCCTATACAAGAATTTTTTCCTTCTCCTCTCCAACTTCTTGAGGTCTGCAAGCATAACAACATATTCACTCAAAATATTTTTGCATTTCTTTGGGACACCCCTATAGTTTAACCTAGACAAATGGTCAGCTAAAATGTTGTCCTCTGACCTAATATATGTAGAATATATTTCAATATTTTGAATGAAACATAACCAGAAAATCTCACATAACTATCCCATGCACAATTTGTTCCTGGATCTACCGGTATTTAACATAGCCAAGACTTGCATGTTGTCCGTGATACAATGGACTCTAGTTTTACTAAACTCTTTCAACCAGCGTTTCAGACCCACCATAACAGGATAGAGTTCATATACATTAATATTCCTGTGATGAATTTTGAGATTATCTAACTTAGGCACAGGGGTAAAATGACCACAATAGTCTAACATAGGATCTGAGTCATTCCAAGTCCCATAGAGGTAATCCTTACCAAACCAAGTGCTAAAGCCTTGTATAGAAGAATCCGAATACATAGGGGTACATTCATTATCATTCAAAATGATATTCATACAGTTGAAAACTCCACAAAAATCTTTCCACCACATCAAGTCCTTCTGGGTTTCTTCGTCCAGCTTAATAACACCTCTATTTTTTGCTCTGGCACAGAGATCAAACAGTCTTCTGCTGAAGGTCCTACCACCACATACTACTTGTGAACAGAAAGACATTAATCCACCAATCTTTTGGAGGGTCTTCTTAGATACAAACTCTCTTCCTAAACATTCATTTAGTGCTAGACTCATTTTATCTAATTTCTTTTGGGATTGAGATAGCTTCATACCAATGGAATCAATGGTTATACCTAGGAATACACATTTCTGACTAGGTCCAGTCACCTTCCCCTTAGACACAACAAAACCCATGTACTCCATGCATTCAATAAGGATATTCCTTTTATGTAAACATTCCTCTTCAGTTTTAGCAATGACAATAAAATCGTCCAGGTAATTAACTATCCTATCAACACCATAAAACTTTGCTACTACAGTCAAAAAATCAGATATTCTATTAAATATATATGGAGCACATCTCAGACCAAAGGTTAAGCGGTTGCTCTCAAAAAATTCTTCTCCATTACCAAAGTCCCAAGTGAAACCTTGATAGCCCACATGTGGGCCATACACATTGATACTTCTATAGGCAGATTTTAAATCTACAACGCACATATAGTCATTAATATCCAACTGACATGTAACCGTGTTTATGGAGTTATAAGAGAAGCTTTTTGATGTAGTGTCCATAAAATTATTAATAGAAATCCCTGCAGGCATGCTACAATCAGTGATAGGCCTCAATTTACCATTAGACTTTTCTACACCACCCAAGGAATGAATACACTTGGGTTTATAGGCTGTCTTTGTGACCAAGCCCTGGGACAACTCGTCCTTGATAATATCACACATTTTGCTATAAAATCTACCTTCTACAATAGATTTATAATTTTTACAGTCATATGCTGTATCACAACCAGGGTCAACTATTTTGAACCCCTCAGTAAAACCACACCATAGAAAATCTGAATCTATCTGGTTAATACTAATAATATCTGACTGTCTCAGAAAACTAGCTAGTCTGCAAGGTAAAATTTGAGCTTCCCGACCATAGATGAAATGCTCACACTTGCAAATACCATTGATACAACTATCATAGACCCGGATGCTGGGTCTATTTACACACTCCATTGAAAACAATGGCTCAACCTCGCCCTGTACTGGGCCACTATGGGTTATAAAAAGATTCTTGATATCTACACAAGACTCACTAATATCTTTTTTATTATTTTCACCCGAAATGATAGGAACGGGGGGCTCAGGAGGATCTACCGTATTTACTATATTAAAATCAGGCATCAGTACAACAGATTCTAACATAGGACCCTGCCTAAGAACAAAATCCTAATCCTTCTTATTCTTCTGGCATTTATCCTTGCCATGGCTACACAAACCACAAACATCACAGGCATGTCGATACCTACATGGGTCCTCCTTACACCCCTCGGCCCTGTTAAAAGCATAGCAAGTGTGACTGGATTGTATGGATTTGAAACTTTAGGTTTGACTACACCCGCCTTCTGGGCCTGAACCATCCCATCATAGGATAAGTGCCTAAGAATATCTTCACTTTTTACATCACTGAATGACTCACACCATCAGAATTTGCCCTGTTTTTAACAGAGGAATCGTATGCCACTAAGGCTTTTTTTTTAAAGTTGTTTATTGGGATAATTACATTTACAGAGTAAGTGCAATTGTTACCTGGCGCCCACGCATTGTGGTAGTTATACCAGGCCCCCTTCACATTTCAGTTTTGTACAACATTCTGAGCAAACATTTCAATCAGTAATGGCCTCGTGCTTGTTATTAACATCAACAGTATATTATTGATACCATAACAAAAAGGTCAAGAAAAGAGTCAGCGATCAGAAAAATGATGGGATGAGATGAGGATGAGGTCTAACTTTAAAGTTACACAGAAATTTATCACATGAAACAGTTCGGGTAGTCTCTCTTAATGGAGTTCTTAAAATCAGATAGGGTCTCTATGATTGTGTATTTTACTTTTAGTTGATTCCACCTCGTGCAGGCTCTATATAAGCAGCTTCGAATTAGGATAGGTTTGAGGCTATGTGGTATTAACAATCTTTTTCCCTGATGAAAGTGGGTGGGTATGTTTCTCTTATCGACTAGGTTCTCACATTTTGACAGGTAGAAGGCATAGAATAAAAGATGTTGATCTCTCCTTTCAGCCAGCTCCATACATTTGCTAGCATTTTTGATTTGTTCTGTTGTCATGGTTGGATTTTCTTCTAATTTAACTTTGTAAACAACTCTTAATGCCCAGTTTTGTAATAATTGTAATTCTTTTGTTTCCCCTCGATAATCCCTGTCCCATACAAAATCACAATAGTCGAAAGTTGGTAGCACCATAGTCTTAAAGATATCTAGAGCTGTAGAATTATCTACAAATTTTCTCACTCTAGCAAGTTGGAGGATTTTATGCCTTATATTCTGTGTACATTTTGTTCTATGATTTGTGAACTTAAGTTCAGGGTCAAGATCGATGCCCAAATATGAAAAATTATAAACTCTTTCTAAGACAGAATTGTTTAACATAAATACACTATTTTCATTTTGGGCTCCGTTATATAACATCCATTTAGTTTTCTTTTCATTAATAGTGAGGGAATTATGTAGACACCAGTTATACACAGCTTTTATGGCATTTTCCATCTCTTGTGGGGTGTTTACAGTTATCACTGCATCGTCGGCATATAAAGTGGTTTCAAACATTCCAGCAGTTGGGAGAGAGTTAATATAGACTGAGAAAAGCACAGGACCTAGTACAGATCCCTGTGGGACTCCATATTTTAATTTTTTAGAGGTGGACAGTACATCATTAGCTATAGTGCTTTGTGTTCTATTATTAAGGTAATTTTCAAAGAATTTACAAGTTGAAAAATCAAGTCCTAATTTGGATATTTTTCCTAATAATTTAGAGTGTGAGACAGTATCAAAAGCCTTTTTGTAGTCTAGGTAGAGACAATATGAAGGTTTGTTCAAAATAATGTTATTAATTATGGTGGATAGATGTTCAGTTATAGCAGTCTGAGTGGAATGTCCAGTTCTATATCCATGTTGCTTTGGGCATAATAAGTTACAGTCATTCATGTAGGCTTGGAGTCTTTTACATATGATTTTTTCTAGGATTTTTCCTGGTATTTGTAGTAGACTTATGGGTCTAAGGTCATTTACATCAAGAGAGTTTGTCTTTTTGTATAGAGGGATAACTGTTCCAGCTTTCCATACAGATGGAAAAACTGAAGAACGCAGGCATTGATTATATAGCACTAGTATAACATCAGCAATGGCAAAGAAAGCATCCTTAATTATAAATGATTTACAGTTTTTTATAGCGGATGGTTTCTTAATATTAATCTCTTTTATCAACTTAATCAGATCAATATAGGAGATATCGTACATGAGGTTAGTATTCAGGATAGGTTGTCCATATGGTGTATTGGTCATTGGATCCCCTTCTCCAGGTGGGAGTTTTTTCGCTAGATCTTCACCAATATTTACAAAAAAACTATTTATATATTCTGCACATTCATCAGGGGGAACAATTAAATTAGTAGTCTGATTCCTCAATTTAATAAGGGTACTGCTGGTTTTATGTGGTAGAAGTTTATGTATGGCTTCCCAGAATTTGGCTGGGTCAGACCTTCTAAATCTTAGTAATAGTTCAATTTCATTTTTCTGACTGCGAAAGAGCTCTCGTTTGACAATAAGCTTGTAATGCTTAGCTACAGCCCAGTCTTCATTCGATTTCGTGGATCTGGCTTTTCTATAAAGTTTGTCTCGTACCCTCATTAATTCCAGTATCGGTTGTGTTAGCCATGGCGGTGTATAATCTGGTATTTTCATCTTTTTTATTGGACATATGCTGTCAAGTTTAGATATAATCACATTTATAATTCTATTCCACATCTCATTGGCATCATTCAATGTTACTATGTCATTCCAGTTATATTGTGTAAGCATATTTTTAAAGGCTAAGAAATCATATCGTCTATAAGACCGTGCATATACAGTTTTCTTCTTTAGTTTAACCGTTTCACATTTTAGAGTCATGTATATAGGAGTGTGGTCAGATATGTGCACGTCTACCAAACCAGAGAAGGCAATGTTATGTACATTTGTGTAAAAATGATCTAAGATAGTCCCTGAAACAGGCCTGGTAATTTCATCGATGACTTGAAACAGTTTATTACCAGTACAAAATTCATTCACAGTGGCTTCTTCGACATCTTTTTTACATAGTAGATTAATATTGAAGTCACCCATTACAATAAGTTTTCTATTGTTTGTTACGTCTTTCAGAAGGGAAGTTAATTTGTTATATATAGCACCCTTATCTTTACTGTCAGGTGGTCGATAGCATACAAAGATCTTATATTTTATTACATTTATTTGAACATCCACACACAATATTTGAAAATCATTATCTATGAAAGAACAAGTGAGATCAGGGGTGGCTATGTAGTGGTCCTTTAAATAAAGCATAAGGCCTCCAGCGTTTTTTTCTCTGCTTGGATACCTATCTAGTCTTGCATATTGATATCCAGGGATGTGTAAGTCGGCATCTAGGACTGAAGGTTTTAACCATGATTCTACAATACCAGTGATGTCAGAGTGTGAGATTAACCTGAAGGTGTCTGTCCTTTTACCATATATAGAATGGGTGTTTGCGCAAAATATCTTTAGACCCTTTTGTGATTTGATTTTATCAAGTACCACCATCTATATAGTGACCTACAATGGTATATAAGTAGAATGAATGATGTGAGTGATAAATGTGAGAAATGACCACAGTAAAGGTATATTCAGACTGTTTGACTGTCATTGAAAGGGGGTCTGGAGCGTGGACAGGTTTTAAAAATATATACATTATTATTAAGTGCATTGCTTTATTGGTTATGAGAACGTAAAAAGCTAAATTGATAATAATAAGATTCTAATCATATGTCAATATATCAATAGTCAAGCGGAAAAGGTGAGTGCTATCATGACCTAGAGTAGAGTTCAGCCGGTCGGCTCAGCCCAGGCGCGCCCAAAGGTTAGCTCAACATGGTATATTTCAGTGTTTAACCAAGCGCGTCCACTGACCTAGATACGCTGTAGGTTTAATATAGAAACTAACTGTTTTTGGACGCGGCTTTCCAATAATAGTCATTGAAACATACAGTTATAATAGACCAAGGAATATGTACGTATTGCAGGGTATCAACAAAGCACAATATCAGCTATTTACATTCTAAGAGAAACAATTTCCTCTTCAATACTTCTAGAAAGAAAAACATACAGTCAGAGGTACATACACATTAGCCCTGTGTCAGCATAATGCTTTTGGGAACAATTGGTATGTCATGTCTGACCGAGAAAAATAGTACTATTTGCAGGACTAAATGCAGTGAGCATTCGTTGTAGCTTGTTCGATCCCTGACTTTTTTCAATTTTCTCTTTATCAGAGTGTTTTTTTGATTTATCCTGCTGCCTAGTACTTGATCTTCTGTTAGTTGACATGATGGGGTTCTGTACAAAGTTTGAGTTTGTGGTAGTAGTAGTTGTTCTAGGGGGAGGAGAGCTGTGGGCAGCCGGTAGATCACTCATGGTTATGATTTGCTTGGTGGTAGCTGGAGTTGCTCTATTGTTCATGTTCACTGTGGGTGCCGTGGAGACTTCAGGTGGAGGGACGGTCGAAGTTGCCTGTACTTGAGGGGGATGTGTATTTGTCATCTTTGCATTTGTAGTCGGGGCAGTTGTTTCATGGGCAGTTGTAGTATGGGCAGTGATCGTAGCCTGAGCAGTCTCCTGTGCTGTCAGTACTGGAGGGGTTAAAGGTATGGTTGGGGTAGAGGTGGTGGTTGGCATAGCAGGAGCAATGGTCGCTTGAGGAGCAGCCACTTGTTGTACATTCACTGTATTGGGGTTAGTTTCATCCATAACCTCTTTGGCAAGGTCTGGATATTTCTCGCGCAAAATTCGCCTGACCTCCATGAGAATAATACCACCTTTGTTTTTACCAGGGAACGATCCATTTTTCAATAATTTCGAGTTTATCGATGTATCAGTTCCCCAGTGAGGGGACGCTACACATTCCAGAAGTTTCCTATGGCCTGTGCCTAGTAGAATCTTAAGAAGATTTTTGTCTTGCTCGTACTTCAAAATGTTCAAGGCCAGGAGCTCATCTTCATCTATATTGCGCCAGCCCTCGCATTCAAATTTTGCAATCTTTTTGGCTTCTAGGGGTGTCTCGCAGTCCAGAATTTTTTGAGCTTTTACAGGTTTTCCTGCAAATTTAGCTTTGGCATAGGCAAAGCCCTGCTCCACACTACGAAATGACAGTCCATTTGTGACGATTTTGCACTCATAGAAATTTGACAGTGGGGCTAGTTCCCCTTGGTAGGCTACATAGCTATCAGTGACTACCGTCTTAGCATTTGCAAGTTGTAGCTCAGGGGGAAGATCTTTCAGAGCTTTGTGTGGGTAGTATTTTCCATTTACCAGTAGGCCTCTTCCTCTTGGTTTGACATCCATTCCCACTTCTTGCCCTAGATAAGCTATAGACCTAACATCAGATTTTTGCTTTTTTATGGCTGGGTTAGAGTCATCTGACAAAAATACTGATGGTTTCTTGTGTTTCAACTCTCCTTTTCTAGAAAGAATATAATCCCTAACACAGGCCTTTGTCATAACAATCACCATGGTACGAGTAGCTCTGTTTGGAGGTCCCTGTCGGAAAGCATAATCAATGTCATAGTAGTCAAGGGTTGGGTCAATGCCCAATAGCAACTGGTATGCAACATCTTTGGTGCGTTCTCCTTCTTGATAGGCTAGACCATCCACTACAATATTTCGTCTTCTCAAATTATTGTCCAACACAGAGATTTGTTCCTTATTGTCATCAATAGTAGCTCTATTTACTCTAGTGGTACGTTGTACTTCAGCCATATCAATTTTCAACTGTTTTAGTTCATTTTCAAGTTCTTCATTCTTGCTTTTTAGTTGGACAATTTCATCGTAATTCCATCTGGTATTGTCACTTACTGTAATGGCTTCCTCTTTGTACAGTCTCAGTACCTCACCTGTTTTTTCCTGTAGAGCTGCTATTGGGGAGTCTTTTCTCCCTAGGTTTAATGTTTGTAGATCTCTGATAGCTTCTAAGAAGGGGGTATGGTCGTTTTCTTGGTTATGTTTTTCCGCCATTGTGGTGGTTTGTAGCCGGCTGTCGCAGTGTTGGGACTAAGTGAGTGCAGGTAGGCCCGAGCTGAGGCGACCCCTTATATCGCCCACTCGATGACAAACTCAGAGTTAAAAACTCCTAAAATAAGGTTAAAAATAGGGTTTTTCCTTATGAAAACCTTATCAGGCTTGGCACTAGACGTTCGATAAGCCTCCCTGAAGGTTTGGTGAAGTTGCTGCACAAATATCCTTCGAAATCCTATGAATATCTGTCACACGCTCTCGCAGTAGACTCACTCACAGACGGCCATTACAGTCTTCACATTGAGAGTATATATCTTAGTGGAGGATTTTTCCACCAACACCTCTATGTGCTTTACTACAGCGAAGACATCCTCCCCCTCTTCTATCAATTGTTTCATCATACGTACATTGACCAATAGTAATTTCTCAATACTATCGAGTTTCTCCCCCTTCTTCAGAAAATTTCTTTGATCAAACATACCTCTAGATCTATGTGCACGACGACGACCATTTCTAGAAGATGTTGAATCAATAGATGTCGAGGAACTAGACGAAATACTACGGTAAGACGTAGAACGACTTGTGGATCCAAGATGGCGTCGCGTTTTCCTGTCGCTAAGGAGCCCGCGGTAGTCCGGTGAGCATTGTCAGCCCCGCCCCCATTGCTTGGTTACTGCATCGCTAGAAGAATGTTTACAAATATCGACATGTGCACGGTCAGTCCTCGTCTCACCACCCGCTGTAGTAGTTGTACGATTCAGCGCCTGCCCCTCCAATAGGAACTTGATATCTGCTAACTGCTTTTCCATGCAAGCAGTATGATCCTCCAAATCCCCAACCGTCTGGTCAACGGCTGAATCCAAAGTAACCCCTGTAACATTCGGGGAAGATAGCTCCTGGCCACCCCCATTGGATCTCACACCGCTCGAAGTCCTAGAATTGGCTATATTTTTAGTTTTCTTAGGTGATTTCTTGGTTTTAGACCTTGGTCCGCCACCAGCAGTTCCTTTCCTACCCATAGTGTTAGGGTGAATACCGTATTAACTTGACAAAACTGAAAAACAGTTTTAAAATTCCAGCACCACCCAGCGTGGTGTATGCTGCACGAGTATATGAAGCCATTTGACCGTTAGTTCAACTGCTGAAGCTTATATACTGGAGGAAATTGTCATACTAGTAATTGGCATGATCAAGTTGTCATATGAGAAATATCATATGACTAGTGGTGTAAGGAGTAAATACATCAGGCTCATATAAAATAATGTTATTTCCAGTGGTCACTGGTTTATTCAGCTTTAGGCAACATGTAAGAAATATCAATCATACAGTAGTTAGTATGCAGGTAATTTGTACATACAGTAAACATACAGTAATTTATAAAGTATAACGTTCTGTTCCACTCCACCTGTGAGGTATTAATAATACAGTGTCCAGCATACTTCTAGGTGGGTTCCCACACCTAGCTCCTGACCTGCTGCTTAGAGGAATAATGTAATAATGGATAACTTTACCCTCTGGTGGAAGTCTTGAAGAAGATAGCCTCTGGCCACTAATGGTAGGAAACCAATGCCTGTCTAGCATAGTTTCACCATAGTGCAGTGGTATAGCAGGTAGCAGGAGATGACTGGAGATGTTACCTCTAGAGCGGTTCTTGGTGATGTGTCTTCCTGGAGGTGCAGACAGGCTATTTGTAGCAAATCTTGGAAAAGCACCTCCAGACTGACTGGAGCCAGCAGCATCTGCCTAACTCTACAATTGTTTGAGGGGACCCTTTCAAGTGTCACAGGGGGACAAAGGACCCCCATGGACGCCGCTATGGCCCCCATTGTCTTGGTCGGTTCTGCATCTTTAGACCCTCATATCTCGGCCGTTTATGCTTGTATAACCGCCATTTTGGGCATGCGCAGAGCTGAATGTGCCAAGATTATAATGCCCGCTGGATAGGCGCGTAACTCCCGCCGGTTTGTCTGTAGCTCACTCGGAGGTCGATTCAGTCTCCATGGCGTAACTTCCTTAATACTGGGAGTTCAGCCTTGATCTTGGGCTCATTCTGACCGTCTAATTATGGGCTTTCCATAGAATTTTTGATATCTGACCTAGGTCGCTCAGGAGCGACGCTAGAGCGACCGGAAGGTTATGGCGTCGTGCTTATGTAACCCATTGTTCAGTCCTTAGAGTGCTCAGACACTCATGACGGCGTCAGCGGTGCTCAGGCACCCGTGACGGCCGGTTGCATTCACTTACAAGTTATTAATTTGTGCATTGAACCATGAGGTCGCACACTGAGACCCTTATTCTTATTATATTGTGCAGTGAACCATTAGGTCGGACCTTTTGATGTCATAAACTCAGTCTAACTGACTGTGGCTGGTGTGCAGTGGGGCATGAACGCTCTTATGTAAAGTTTGAGCGCTCTTTATAGCTCTTAGAACCAACCTATGTATTAATTTCATAGATATTTCTTTGATTAATACAAAATATGTTACAATTTATGGAATAATAAAATGGTATATCATAGAATACTCCCTCTCCCCCGAAAGAATGCGAAACTCCGTCATTTCGCCGAGGGAATGTACAATTTATACAATTTTTACCTTATTTTTGGAGTTATATACTGTTTTGTAAGAGGATTTGAAGTGATGGGGAGTGCTTCAAATGCAATTTTGTGGTAGAGCTTTGTCAGTATAAACAATTTTCTCCTGGGTATAAGTACATTTCCGAGTTTCTATATCTTACTATACCAGAGCTTATTTGCTTATGTAACATCAATTTTGGGTACAATTTTCCATTTTTATGTACACCATACAATTTGGCAAATAGTGTGCAATTTTGGCATTTAATATTCAATTTAGCGTGCAAATTGAACATAAATGACAATTTCAGTGTGCAAATTTACAATTTCGCGTGTAATTGCGTTCAATTGACAATTTCAGTATGCAAATATATAATTTTTGCGTACATTTGGCAATTTAAGTGTGCAAATATATAATTTTCGCGTATATTTGGCAATTTTAGTGTGCAAATATATAATTTCGCGTACATTTGGCAATTTGAGTGTGCAACTATATAATTTTCGCGTATATTTGGCAATTTTAGTGTGCAAATATATAATTTCGCGTGCATTTGGCAATTTGAGTGTGCAAATATATAATTTTGCGTTCAATTGATAGTTTCTGTATGTACAAATATAATTTTGCGTACAGCTTGGATACACATAGAAATGTTGATTTTCTAAAAATCTGACTTCAGTGTATGAATTGGGTACAGACATACAGCATAATGTGCAACATATAATTCAAATGTAAATTGGATACAACTTACAATCTAGTGTGCAAACATACAATTTTAGTGTGCAAATTGGGTACAAGCGTACAATCTGGTGTGCAAACATACAATTTTAGTGTGCAAATTGGGTACAACGTACAATCTGGTGTGCAAACATACAATTTTAGTGTGCAAATTGGGTACAACGTACAATCTAGATTACACTATTCAATTTATGGGATTTGAGACAAATTTTTCCGAGGGCCGGAAAAACAAAGTACTTCATGTACAATAGGCTTGTTTGTCTCTGAGTTACTCATTGATTTTGCTATATGGGTGTATTAATTGGCAATTTCGGCAGTGGGCCGCTGCTTAATTGACTATTCCCCTAGCCTTTTGAGTATGTGTCCCTGAAAGAGATTTATTTGGTGAGTATCTTAAGTAAACATGTCTTATGTCAACAATTTTCTCAACAAAATTTTTTTTTTTTTTTTTTTTTTTTTTTTTTTTTCATTTTTCCAACAATTTTCTTGGATACCTAAAGTGTGTTACTTTAAGTAAACCTTGGCATAGTATACAAGTGCTAGTGGGTACAAAAACTGTCTTAGTTATCTACCTGCATTCATGTATATTAATGTTAGATTTGTACAATTTTACAATTTGTAATTTGCAATTTCGCAATTTTGCGCGTATATGCGCGCATTAATCATTGATTTTTGTGAGAATACCATAGATTTTCATATTATACATCAACAAGTGGCTGTGTATATAATTTTTTTTTTTTTCTAATACTTTGATAATTTCATTGACAGTGGAGGTGTGTCAGGAGTGAGATGTGAGTCTCCTCCCTGGTGTGCTCATGCAGTGGTGGCACTTGAGGTGTTAGGTGCCAGATTTTGGCATGTGTCTGTGGCAGTGCCTAGCTTGGTGTCAGTGGACAGTTCAGGGTGAGGGGGGGGGGGGTGTGTGTGTGTCCATTTAAGGAGTGTGTGGCTGGTATTGGAGCATCAGTTCCTCTCTGGAAGTCACTGCTGTAGTACCATGGCCCACCTACAAGCTCTCTTTGCTCTGCCTGTCCCCCAGGTGATGGAGGTGGGGAGTCCAGCTAGGGCCCTGGTTGAGTCTAACCAGACCATCCATTATGGGTACATAGTGAGTAACTACAAAGAGATCATAGAGCATGGTGATGTGATGGTCTGTAATTACTCCTGCCATTATTTCCTGGGCTCAGCCTTGCGTCGGGGGGCCACTGTGGCCCTTCTGTCTAGGGCCTTGGGCAGTATGGGTTTCTGGCCCATGGATTATAACCTAGGGCCGCGGGAGCGAGTGCTATGGGATTATTTGTTGGCGGCATCCCTCCTCGATCTTGCGGCATCCGGGGATCCATCCACGGCTGCCGAGTATGGACTGGGGATGCTGGAGGCCCGGCTCGCTGAGTGGGAGCAGGATCACGGCCATATGTATGGCTCGGACTCGGCCCCGGACTCTCCCATTGATGTTGAACCCGAGGATCTGTGGTAGGATCCCGACTGACTGAAACCTAGGGTGTAAAAACCCGCCATCCCAAAGGCCCTTTTCAGGGCCGGCAAATTGTCCGAAAAGTTCTGAATACTGTCTCTGATGTGTTGTCTCCTGGTGGTGGACTGGGGGCAGCCTAGGCTGTGGGCAGTCTAGGCTGTTTCCACAGTCACCGGGGAGGGCTGGTGGTTTAGAAAAGTAGCAATAGTCTGCATGTTTGACCTTGCGGTCTCCTCCTGTTGTTCGTCAATAATTATATCTGTTGTATTTTCCAGTGCTGTCATGGTCACCGGGCTGGTGCCACAATCATTCTGGAGAAGCATGGAGTAGTACAGTCCTTTGTTTTTAAGGGCTGGTATAGTACTGAACCTAGTGCGCCAAGGTAGGTGTATCACCTGAGGGAGGTGATAAGCAAATTCTCCTCTCTGTGTTGTTATAACTGCTGGTCCATTCCAGGTAAATATAGCCTTAGGTAGTGGGAAGGTTTTAACCACTATATCCTTATAGGTAGGGGCAGCTGCTGATTTAATCTCATCAAATTCATGTGGTATTGGCCTCAAGGGTAGCGCGAAGTTTGAGTCTCCACAATATATTTTAAAATATATTGTGGGGTTTGTGCGCTTGGCCACATTTTTCTTGCCACAGTGTGTCTGTGCAAATTTCTTAAGGTACTTCATTATTCTGTAGGCTGAGTAGATGGTCAGGGTGAATAATATAGCAATTATCAGGGTGTGGGTTTCCTGAATTGTGAGGAAAGGGGTGTGGGTTTCTTCTGTAGGGGTTAGTTTGGTAGGATTCTTATCTGGGAGCATTTTGTGTAGGGGCAGCTCGGTGACTAGTCTGAATGCTTTGGCTGTAGGCAGGTAGGCTACAGTTCCTCCTAGTCTGTATAATTTGAGTAGTATGTATACTATAAAAATGTGAGCTGATATCCCTAGGATGAGTGCTAAGCTTTGGAAGATTGGATGCTCTGTAACTCGACGTAGGTATGATTCCTCGTAGCGCGTTTCCATTTCCTTATTAAGGTTGGAGGCATCTTTTAATACTGTTTTAGCAAAGGGCTCTAAATTTAGTTGAGTAATATCATCCATGATTGGATTTTCCTGTAGTTTTTCTAAGGTTCTAGAAAGGTTTACTACTGGGAAATTTGGAAGATTCTCTCTTTCATCTGGTTTGGTTTCAGAAATTTTGTTAAGTGCTGCCATGAATGGTAAATTAATTGTCTTGAGAATGTAATGAAATGATAAGGTTGAGTTACAGGGCAACCTTGTGTTTGGAAGAGAAAATTCTCCTACACTGATCGTGCACCCACAGGGTACACCTATGATTGAGTAGGACTGGGCCTTCCGAGTTTCAGACGTTTTACCATGGCAGTTGATAAAGTAATGGGGTTCATTAGTAGTGACCAGATACTCATCTTCAGAAATGGAAATAGCATGGGTGGTGGGTGTTTGCAGTGGTGAAACTGTAAACTTGCAATGTTCCTTAATCTGTTGAGCCTGGTTAGTAAAAATGGCTACAGGGCATGTAGGCCTGTGTTTATAGATTCTACCATTTACATCTCTGCATACCTTTACTGTAGTACCTTCACATGCCTGCATATCTGCTGAGTCCAATTCGATAAATAATGATTCATCGTAAGATACTGCTAGAAACTCAGTTGTGGTTTGTAGTTTGGTGACTCCTCTGGTGGGGGTCTCCTGTGTGTCTATAGGCATGGGTGATGTGATCATTTGGTACAGTTTGAAGGTCGAGGTGGTAGATTGAATTATAATGTCCAGATGAATATATATATGGTGAGCTGAGTAAGTGTATGAGGTCAGCTTCTGTGAATAATAGAAATCTAAGTCATTAATTGCGACTTGTGCTCCAGGGTGTGTAATCCTAAGTTTGTTATTAATGTCAACTAGGTATCTAGCGAGGTCTGAGGGTGGTACTATATCAGGGGTTAGGATTCCTGATGATAGCATCCTCAGGGCTGTATTTGTCCTTTGCAGTGATTGAACTGTATTCATTCTTGCTGCTATGATAATTAGTGCATCATTTAATACTTGCATTTTCTCCCTTTGAGTTTTCTCGTGCCTTGAATATGAGTCAAGTGACCTGGACATGTTAGAGGCCCACAGGTTGACGGTGTCACCTATGGTGTTGATTGTGCTGTCCAGTACCTTCTTATCTTGGATGTATGCTTTAACAAACTTATCTTGTCTGTCTGTGATCTTTTCAATGAGATTAGCTGCTTCCTGGTCCTGTTTAGCAAATTTTCTTAGTATTTCATCTATGTTCTTGAGCTGTCCCATTACTTGGTTTACATCTTCTACTGTGGCTAGACCTAGCACACCGCGAAACAGGGGTGCTAGAAAACCCAGTATGGCCTCTCTTTTGGCCTTGTCCAATGTGTTTATGGGGTTGGATAAGAACAATTTGATGGAGGCTAGTGTTTCATTTATCTCCTTGTCTGCAATTTCCAGCAAGGTGTCTAGCTCCTTAGCTTGTTGGATAATTTGGCCAGAGGTATGATCTTGTAGAGTAGGAGTGGTCAAATGGAGTATTCTATCCCTTATGGATCCTTGGGTAACGGGTGCCCGAGGTATCTTGTAGGGAATAGCTAACAACAGTGTTGTGGTTGTATGTCCATTGACCAATGGTTGAGGGCTAGGTTTGAATACTACTCCTATGTTTTGTCTCACCACAGGTGTATAACCTGCAGTAAGTGGTTCAATAGTATATAATAACAGCATAGTTAGCAGTATGGGTGAAACTCTCAGTGTCCCCATGGTGCTTGTGTAAAGCAAGTTTGCTGTTTAAAGTCTTGTCAAATTTGTAGTGATTTGGTGCTGGTAAAGTCTAAGTGTATGGTGTAACACTTTAAATGAAGTGGTTCAAACTGTACCTTTGCAAGATTGAGCTGTCTTGGCAATATGTCCGGTGAGTCTATAGAGGTTGACCAGTAAATGGTAAGGTCAGGTTGAAGGTGAAGTAGGTGTGTTCTTTATCCTAGTGCAGTCTCTCCTAATGGAGAAGTGGGCTGGCTAATTCCCAAGTGGGGTCCTGTAGACTTGTGTTCCAGACTGCAGCTGGATGAAGACTGATGGTGGGCTATGGTCCACAGTGCTTCTTATGTAGCCTACCCTACCCACATCCATTGTGGGCCTGGTATTGTTTCTCTGGAGTCATGTACCTAATCTCCAGTGTCTGCAACTGAGGGGTTCTATTGTGTAATCTGTGTACTGGTAATTAGCTCCTCCTGTCATCCAGGACAGCCATTCATGACCGTCTAGACAGTTGTCTGAGTGTAGCTTATAGGGTCAATTGATCTCTATAGACTGCTGTGTTGGCATAGCGCGCTCTTTCATGTGGGGATTAGGCTTTAGACACTCCATTGTGTTACCCTTACTCTTCTTAGACTTCATGTCTGCTTTACTTGGGGGGTCCCAGTCTTTGACCCTTTCAGAGGCAATAACCTACTGATATATTTACAAATTTGGTTGGCTTTATATACATAGTAATTCATTATCAGTCACACATGTCTTATGTGTGGATGAAGAGAATTTGTAATACATTTTGAAAATCTTATGTCTTTTGGTATCTCAATCTTGTTTCTAATTTCTTGAAACTGCACCACACCTAGATGTCTTCCTTAGTATGTGGTGTGCAGGCCTAGGCTTGATAGGGCCTATGCCTGTGGTTTCTCTTGTAAGGGTGATATCATTTTTGTTCCTTACAATTTTGCTGTAGTATTTGGCCTCATGTGGAATAAGCCTGTGTGCAAATTCATTATTTCTGACAGCCATAACCTTTTTCAGTCTGTCTATGTGCACTGGTCTGGCCACCAATAGATTGGTGTCCAGGTTTTTGAGTTTGGCACTTGTCAAACTAGGTCTATCTACTACAACATATGGTCCCATAAAAAGGGGTTGAAGTTTCTTACACTCTGTGTTGGTCAGGATTCTTGGTATGTTTAGGTACACCATGTCGGTGACCTTGATTTCCTGTGGTGTAAGTTTCTTATCATATCTATCCTTCCTTTCCTTTTGTAGCTTGGCGACCCTTTCTATAGCTTTCCTCCTAGAGGTATCTTGATTTGTTATCATGTTAGCTACATGGTCTGCTACGGTGGATATGTCTTCCTGTATTCCCAGCCCTAAGTCCATTGGGGTGGCTGGGTTTCTTCCATGGAGTAGGAAGAAAGGGGTGAATCCTGTGGTTTGGGATTCAGTGTTGTTTAATGCAAAAGTTATGGGTTCAATAAATGAATCCCAATTGTTTTGGTGCTTTGAGCAGAATGCTCTGAGTGCTGTGCCTATGCTAGCATTGAATCTCTCTACAAGCCCATTTGATTGTGGCCTGTATGGTGAGGAGAATTTATGTTTGATCTTGAGGTGTTTAGTTAACTTTGTGAACTTTGCACCTGTATAACATGTCCCATTGTCTGTTTGAAGAGTGGCTGGTGTTCCATGATGACAGATTATATTCTTGTAGAACTCTGCTGCTGTTGTCTCAGCTTTTAAGTCAGTAGTAGCCCAAGCTGTTGCATATCTGGTAGCATAATCTATGCAGACTTGTATATGTTTGTTTCCCCTGGCAGTTGTGGGAAGTGGTCCCACCGCGTCTAGGTTTAGGAACTTCATTGGTGAAGTCATGTACTCTCTCACTGTCATTGGTGTTTTGTGTGAGTGTAC
The DNA here is from genome assembly GCA_949317995.1 of Acholoe squamosa. Classification (NCBI taxonomy): domain Eukaryota; kingdom Metazoa; phylum Annelida; class Polychaeta; order Phyllodocida; family Polynoidae; genus Acholoe; species Acholoe squamosa. The sequence continues at coordinate 72,340,733 of OX439041.1, forward strand.
TTGCCTTTTTGCTGTGAGGCATGTGTGGCAGGTGGAAACATATTTTGTTGTGTCTGCTAGCATAGACTTCCAATATACCCTAGGTCGGAGTGCTGACAGCATCCTACTTGAACCAAGATGGCCGCCGGTAGGTGAGTCATGGAAATACTGTAGTGTACTTGTTACCCATTGCTGTGGTATAACAATTTGAAGTGGTACAGTATTGGTTTTTCTCCAATTTATGGGGCATATATGGACTAATGTACCATTTACCAAGGTGTATGTCTGGCCTTGGTTGATGATTCTATTTCCTTGTGCTTTTGGTGCAGGCAAGGTCCCATCCTCAAGATACTGTATGAGGGGCAATAGGTCCTTGTCTTTCCTTTGTTCCAAGCCAAGGTTTGTTCCTGAGATGGATGTGTCGGGAATCTGATCCAGTAGTTGATTTATATCTAGCACATGTTGTTTTATTCTGTCTCTTTCTTTTTCTTTTTCATCGACTATTGGCCTATCTTGTGCCTTTTGTTGGGGTGTGTCACTCTTGTTTTGGTGTGTAGGCTCCTTTGGAGGGCCTATTCTCGCCTTGATGGGAGTGGCAACCTTTTTCTTTAAAGGCACAATTTGCTTTTTGTCATTCTTCTTTGTCTCAGAGTTCTTTGACTTAGCAGATGCAGTGTCTTTTGTGACATTTTTCCTGGCAGGTGGGGTTTTGGTAGGTTTGTTTCCTGTGACCTTTTTCTCATTTAGAATAGTTTGTGATTGTGTGGGGGGTTTTGGTGTGCCCTCCTGAATCATTTCTCTAGTCTTTGAGCGTGTGGTCATAGGGCACAAATGGTTTGGTGTTTCCTCTCCCTGCATAGGTTCAAAGAATCTGACTGATTTAGAAGTTGCTTGAGTAATAGCATATATTGTGTCTTCTGGATCTTCATCATCTGAGTCAGGTGGGGTGAAGGGTGGCTCCTTAGGAGTTGCCTTCACTATCTGATTGAGTGATGAGAATTCAATAGGCTCGAAGTCATTATCTGGAAAGAGTTGTGAGTATTCTCTCTCACAGTGGCAAAACACATAGTGTGTAGATTGCTTCAAGATACCCCTAATGGGTGTCTCTGGCCTTTCAATGGTGTTGGGTGGATCATCCCTTTTGAATGGTACTTTCTTTGTTACTTTTGCAAACTTGGTTCTACTGGCTGCTCTAACTCTCCTTGGTGGGGGTGGAGGGTTAGTCATGGGTCCAGAGTCTGGGTATTCTCTTCTAGACATAGCATCTGGTGGTGTGTTATCATCACCTTTCACGTGTTGGATGGTGAATGAAAATTGTTGTATGTCTAGAGCCCATCTGGCCCATCTATGTGTGAGTCCTGTATTGGTTAATAGTGGGATTAGGGCTGCATGGTCTGTGTATAGTTGGAAGTGTCTGGTCTCTAGATAGTGTCTGAAGTGTAATACTCCATACACTACTCCCAGTAGTTCTCTCTCTGTGGTATTGTAATTTCTCTCATGTTTTGAGAGGGTTCTGCCTGCAAAGGCTACTGGTCTGAGCACTCCTTCATTATCTCTCTGTGAGAGTACAGCTCCTAAACTCACATTGGAAGCATCAGTTGCCAAACTGAACTCTTTCTCATAGTTTGGATATCTGAGAAGAGCATTGGTACAGAGGGCATGCTTTAATGTTTTGAAAGCATTATCTGCCTCTTCTGTCCAGACAAATGCTTTGAGATGTGTCTGTAGATCATACAATGGTCTAGCAATTTGGGCATAACCTTTGATAAACTTTTTGAAGTATTGGCATAGGCCTGTGAAGGATCGGACATTTTTGACTGATTTTGGTGTTGGGAAGGTTTTGATTGACTCCACCTTTGTGGGAGATGGTTGTAGTCCCATGGGTGTGACTCTCATTCCCAAGAAGTCTATTCTGTCTATGAAGTATTCACATTTTGATTTCTTCAGTTTGAGTTTACCAACTCTTAGGCTGTTGAACACATCTTCCAGGTCATGGAAGTGTTGTTCGATTGATGGTGATAATACCAATATGTCATCTAGGTATGGTAGGGCACATTTGTACTTGAGTTTATTCAGAATTAATGTGACTAGATGGCAGAATCCCGCCGGTGCCGTCGCTAAACCCATCGGCATCCTTTCATAGACATATTTTTTGTCATTTGCTATGAATGCGGTTTTATGCTGATCCTCCTGTCTTATAGGAATTTGAAAAAATCCCTGTTGGGCATCTAGCTTACTGAATACTCTTGGTCTGAGTGACCCTATCATGTCTAGAGTGTCATCGGCCCGGGGTGTAGATAAGGCTTGATTTATCGTGTTCTGGTTCAAATAACGAAAATCTGTGACGAGCCGATGGCCTCCCGATGATTTTTGTACTAAAAAGGATCTGGAGGCCCAGGGGCCCTCGGCACATTCTCTCAGAATGCCCTGTTGTACTAGCCTTTCACACTCTTCCCCTATTGCGGCCTGTTTTTCTGGTGTTTGTCTATATGGTAGGAAATGACATGGTACTGCCTCAGGTTTCACATGTATTGAGTGTGTATACAGGTGTGTGGCACCAATGTCTCCATCTTTTCCTACAAATACATCATCATACTTGGTCAGCAGTGATTTTAATCTATCATGCTGATCTTTGGATGTGAGCACAGATTTTGGTGGAACATTCTCTTCCAATTCTGGCTCGAGGTCATGTGCCTCACTATGTATAGCAGCTATTTCAGAGAGTCTGATTGAGTTGGGTTCAGGGTCAGCATATGTGGACTCACAGTCTGAGTCTGTGTCACTGAATTGAGTTACATCCTCAGGCCGTATGGCTGAGATGGATTGATCAGTGTGTGGGGTAGTGTCTGACACCTGTTGAGGTTTTTCTAAATCAGATTCCTTGACTTCCTGAAATAGAGCTATGATGGCACCCTTTTTGATTTTATGTGGGCGCCTGCTGGTGTTGAGTAACACTAGGGGATGTTTGTTATTTTCCCTGGGGGTCACTGCTGCCCTTTGAACTAGATATGGGGCATTGTTATTTCTTTGGAGGTTATCTACTACTCCAGTTTTGCCTTGCAGTGATTGAGTAGATGTGACCTTACCCAATACTGCAAGTTCAGAGAATGGAGGGATGGTAAAATCCCTCACTGCCCTAATGGGTTTGAGAATTTGTTCAGGATCAACATTAAATTCAATTTGAGATTTTGTAGTGCTTAAGAAATCTGTGCCGAGAACAACGGGCTGTGTGAGGTTGGGTATTACAGCAAATTGGTATTGGAATCTGACACCTTGGATTCTAAAGTTCAGCATAGCTGAATGTCTAACATGACACACCGATCCATCTGCCAAGTGGATGTTGATTTTAGATTTCCTCAGTTGGATATGGAATCTCTTTTGGAGATCCATGAGGAATGATTGTCTGACACAGGTGATAGTAGCACCTGTATCAACCAAACATTGTACATCTGAAACATCATATAGATTTGCATTGATACAGCCATTTTGAAGAAGTACAATAGAAAGCTTGGTACTCTCACCTGTATCCTTTGATGATGAATCTGGTGGGGTGATGTGTATCACTGATGGACGTCTCTGTCTGTTAGATGGTAGATTGGCACTAGCAATTGTCTCTGGTTGGATCTTTGTTAATCCTGATTGATTGTTTGTATTTGGGGTGTCACAGTGCACTGGCCCATCGGCACTGTGACATCCTAGTTTTCCTGGTTCTGTGGGGTGGTTGAGATGCTTGCCACCAGGAGTTTGGAGATTTGATCCATCACATGAGGTGGTATTTGGGGGTTACTTTGTTGGTTCCCCTGGTAACCCCTTGTGTCAGGTTTGTAATCCTCCTGGCGTGGGTTGGAACCCTGGTTATATTGACCAGAGTTGCTGTATTGACCGGAGTTGTTGGATCTCTGGTTGTTGTAGGCGCCATTGTTGTTGTAGGATCCACTGTTGTAGTTCCTATGTGGACTCTGGCCCCTACTGTTGGATCCTTGACTATAGGATCCAGAGTTGTTTGAACCCTGGCTGTTGTTGTAGGATCCACTGTTGTTGTAGGATCCAGAGTTGTAGTTCCTATGTGGACTCTGGCTCCTACTGTTGGATCCTTGATTATTATAGGATCTGCCATTACTTGGGGTTCTGTCTCTCCTATCACTGTATGAAGAGTTACCATTGTTGGAGTTGGAAGAGCTGTTGTCTTTCCTACTGCTGTGACCCCCCCGGTTGTTGTTGTTGCCCCCTCTACCTCTGCCTCTATTGGATTGGTAGTTGGGGTCATAGTTATTTCCTCTGTATCTACCGGTAGGGTCTCTTGATGCAACCTTAGCTTCCTGTTGCCTTACATGGGCACTAGACATTAGGTTAACATCTTCATCTGAACTAGTGCTGATTTCCTGGACCTTTTTCTTAGTAGGCTGTGGGTTGGTTTCTGCATCCCTTACCTTCCTAGATCTCTCTTGGGTCTCAACCTCTAGGGCTAGGTCTAGGGCTTGGTCAAAAGAGTCTATTTTCTTGTTCTCAAGAGCTATAGAGATCCAGGGCCTCATGCCTTGGGTAAATGCCTTGCTTAGGGTTTCATCGTTCTGGCGTTGGGCATTACACACTTTCCTGAGATGGCATGCATAGTCTAGAACAGGTTCATCTATCTTTTGTGCACGGAGTGCAGTCCTTGAGATTATATTGTCTCGAGTAGCAAAATACTCTTTTAATTTATTCACTACATTGGTCCATGTCAACATATCAGGTGTGGCACTCTCCCTGAAGGATTCAAACCAAGCTAGTGCTTGTCCTTCGAGGTACTTGGGTAAATATGTTACCATGGTGTCACTGTCTGTCACTTTGTACTTATCCTTCAGATATTCTGGGAATTTGTGATCAATGAATAATGCTGTTGACATGAGTGGTGATGGGTGTGAAAAGGTCTTGGGTTTTGTTACCTCATGTATCCTGATCTTTCTGTCGTCCTGCTGTTTATTGTCTATGAGCTTGGTCATGTTGGACACCATGGAGATTATGATGTCATCTTTGGATCCAGAGGCAGATGGTGTGACAACAGGTGTGATGGCAGGTGTGGGAGGTTGTGGGGTCTGGGATGATACCATCTTCATGAGATCTGCTATCTGTTGTTGTTGTCTCTCTAGGGACTTCCGCTGATCTTCCATGGCCTTCTGTTGAGCATCTATTGCTGCATTCCTCTCTGCCAGTTGTTGGTTGAGGATCCTCTCCCTTTCCTCCTGCTGGGACTTGTTGGTCTCTAGGGCAGTAACTGCATCTTGGATGGCCTTCTCATAGGCCCTTATCTTCTCAGCTGTCTGATTAGGTTGGGGGCCTTCATCGGTGTCCATGATGGAGGGTGTGGGGGAGGTGTCTCTGGAGGAGTGGCTGTCAAAGGCTGGAGCTGGGGTGGAGGATCTAGATGAGGGTGTGGATCCACCCCCTGAGGCAGATCCTTCTTCCCCTGAGGTAGATAGCGTGAGTTGGGCGTCCTGTAGAGATCCCTGGGAAATGTTGGATCCCTGAGAACTGGTTGTTCCCTGAGTAGACAGGGTGGGTGGTGTGGGGTCTACTGAGTGTGGGTCTGTTGTATTGGAGGCTGGTTTGCCTCCTGCGGGCCTCCTAGATCTTGGTGGGAGGGAGACCTCTTCAACAGGCCCCTGACTACGTAAGGTCTTTGTGTGTTGTTCTGCCAGCTTGACTGATAAGGCCTTGATGTGTGTGTGGTGGACCTCACTGACGTGTGGGAGACCTCACTGACGTGTGGGAGACCTCACTGACGTGTGGGAGACCTCACTGACGTGTGGGAGACCTCACTGACGTGTGGGAGACCTCACTGACGTGTGGGAGACCTCACTGACGTGTGGGAGACCTCACTGACGTGTGGGAGACCTCACTGACGTGTGGGAGACCTCACTGACGTGTGGGAGACCTCTCTGACGTGTGGGAGACCTCACTGACGTGTGGGAGACCTCACTGACGTTTGGGAGACCTCACTGACGTTTTGGGAGACCTCACTGACGTTTTGGGAGACCTCACTGATATATGAGAGATCTTACTGTTGTGTGAGAGGTCTCATTGATGTGTGGGAGATCTCACTGATGTGTGGGAGATCTCACTGGTATGTGGGAGATCTCACTGGTATGTGGGAGATCTCACTGGTATGTGGGAGATCTCACTGGTGACCTTGGTGGGTATGGTGTCAAGGTCAAGGTCACTGGGTGGGTGGAGTGGGTCTAACTGTGTGTATGCAGTACCAGCTTTAATTTACTGTGTGCATGATTGTCCTTAGTTGTGGTACCAGCTTTAATTTACTGTGTGTATGACTGGTCCTAGTTGTGTTACCAGCTTTAATTTTTACTGTGTGTATGATTGTTCCCAGTTGTGTTACCAGCTTTAATTTCTATGAGCCTGTGAGAGATGGGATCTTAGTAGGATGTTCTCCACCACTTTGTCATACTAGTAATTGGCATGATCAAGTTGTCATATGAGAAATATCATATGACTAGTGGTGTAAGGAGTAAATACATCAGGCTCATAAAAAAATAGTGTTATTTCCAGTGGTCACTGGTTTATTCAGCTTTAGGCAACATGTAAGAAATATCAATCATACAGTAGTTAGTATGCAGGTAATTTGTACATACAGTAAACATACAGTAATTTATAAAGTATAACGTTCTGTTCCACTCCACCTGTGAGGTATTAATAATACAGTGTCCAGCATACTTCTAGGTGGGTTCCCACACCTAGCTCCTGACCTGCTGCTTAGAGGAATAATGTAATAATGGATAACTTTACCCTCTGGTGGAAGTCTTGAAGAAGATAGCCTCTGGCCACTAATGGTAGGAAACCAATGCCTGTCTAGCATAGTTTCACCATAGTGCAGTGGTATAGCAGGTAGCAGGAGATGACTGGAGATGTTACCTCTAGAGCGGTTCTTGGTGATGTGTCTTCCTGGAGGTGCAGACAGGCTATTTGTAGCAAATCTTGGAAAAGCACCTCCAGACTGACTGGAGCCAGCAGCATCTGCCTAACTCTACAATTGTTTGAGGGGACCCTTTCAAGTGTCACAGGGGGACAAAGGACCCCCATGGACGCCGCTATGGCCCCCATTGTCTTGGTCGGTTCTGCATCTTTAGACCCTCATATCTCGGCCGTTTATGCTTGTATAACCGCCATTTTGGGCATGCGCAGAGCTGAATGTGCCAAGATTATAATGCCCGCTGGATAGGCGCGTAACTCCCGCCGGTTTGTCTGTAGCTCACTCGGAGGTCGATTCAGTCTCCATGGCGTAACTTCCTTAATACTGGGAGTTCAGCCTTGATCTTGGGCTCATTCTGACCGTCTAATTATGGGCTTTCCATAGAATTTTTGATATCTGACCTAGGTCGCTCAGGAGCGACGCTAGAGCGACCGGAAGGTTATGGCGTCGTGCTTATGTAACCCATTGTTCAGTCCTTAGAGTGCTCAGACACTCATGACGGCGTCAGCGGTGCTCAGGCACCCGTGACGGCCGGTTGCATTCACTTACAAGTTATTAATTTGTGCATTGAACCATGAGGTCGCACACTGAGACCCTTATTCTTATTATATTGTGCAGTGAACCATTAGGTCGGACCTTTTGATGTCATAAACTCAGTCTAACTGACTGTGGCTGGTGTGCAGTGGGGCATGAACGCTCTTATGTAAAGTTTGAGCGCTCTTTATAGCTCTTAGAACCAACCTATGTATTAATTTCATAGATATTTCTTTGATTAATACAAAATATGTTACAATTTATGGAATAATAAAATGGTATATCATAAAATGTTATATGTAATGTCATAGAAAATCATGCGCCCAGGGTAAAGTAGTACCAACGTATCACTCATTAATTATATATATAAATTATACCTGGGAGTATATAGTCCCATATATATATGGCTCATTCCAAGAAATACTGCACATGGGGGGCCTGGATCATGAATTGACAAACTCACCATTTCTCAATAACATTACATTTTATTGATAGCCCTATATCTTGGCATATTAAAAAGGTTCATTCAAGGATCCAACTCCTAAGTCCTATGTCAGTTTTTATCACAGATGCCGTAAAACCTACTAAAAAGGGGAATGTTACTGATCGTAATCAATCAAACATGAATAACACCACTAATAAGACTCCTAGAAACACCAAATATTGTAGCCAGACTGGTACAATGTATGACTTTATGTATACCAAAAGGTTTAAGTGAGGCCCGAAAACTCTGGACGTTACACATTGGCGGAAAAATTGGAAACTCTGAAAATTTAGGAATTTATTCTTCCATTTCTTAACTTTAGCCTAGCTCATTCAAAATCACTCATACAATGACTATATTAACTGTCCACTGTTTCTAGTAGAACTACTGTACAGAATAATTACAATTAGCCTGATATAGAATACCTGTACTGCATAGTCAGTACCTGCGTAGAGGCCATATCGCATGTACCATAAACAATGATAAAAGAGTTTGTACTGCATATCTAGAGTCATTTAAACATGCATAAGGCCCATCTTTGAGTTTGAGTTTGAAACAGGTTTATTGGCCAACAATATCTTAACGTACTGAAGCTTTTACAATTATCAGCCGCAATAAAGAGGATACATTCAAACAGGTAGATTTGGATAAATACATTCTATGATGCTAGACAAGTGGTTTCCATGAACAGTCACATATTACAAATTAGTCATATATATTATATTTCAGCGTGGTTCAGGTATTAAGTTAGAGTCATAATATTATATCACGTAAGTGCTTCTTGAACTTTTGTAGATTATCCACAGACTGTACATGTACCGGTAGATGGTCCCAGATGATACTGCCTCTATATAAGGGGCTTGATCTATATAATTCAATTCTGGGTCGATTTACCCTAATTTTTATTCTGTCATTACCCCTAAGAGGTCTTATTGGGATTATTCTATTCTCAGGTACCTGTATATATTTATACATCATACATGCAAGCACTCCCTTTCTTCTTGTTGCAAGACTTTTCGCATTACATGATAATAGGTCATCAATATTTTGTCTACACCATTTCTCAATATTACCGATATCATTCTGCATTAATTTACTCATAATCTCGGTATCTCTACCATTTAATACCAGTGCTACATCATCCGCATAAAGAAAAAATTCACAATTATTTATTACATTGGTTATGCTATTTATATATATATTGAAAAGTAACGGACCTAGTACCGTCCCTTGTGCTACCCCACAGTCCAATACCTTTTCATCTGGTGTGGTGTCATTAGCTAAAGTTATTTGTTTTCTATCATATAGGAAACATTTCAACCACCTTAAACAGTTATTGTCACAACCAACACTGTGTAATATACTCATCATTATATTAAAATTTACAGTATTAAAAGCTTTTTTTAAGTCCAAGAACAGTACTAATGAATAATCACCTCTATTTCTAGCTTCAATCAGGTACTGTATTAACCCAAAAGTTGCATCTACAGTCGATCTATTTGGTATGAATCTATATTGTCTATCACTGATAATATTATTTTCAGTAATATAATTCATCAACTTGGAGTGTATTATTTTCTCCGTCAATTTAGAGAAAACATTTGTCATTGTTATGGGTCTCCAGTTAGATACATCTGATAAATTACCAGCTTTAGGTAGCGGGACTATTTGTCCCAATTTCATAATATCAGGTAGTGTTCCAGTACCAATAGAATCATTCACCAAGCTCTGTAGTAAATACCGTTTGTGACATAACAAACTTTTTATGATATTACATGGTATATCTTTAATACATGAGCTTTTATGTCCCTTTATAGATTTCACAATCTTGATACATTGATTTACAGTTACTTCTCTCAAATTCATGACACTATTAATTATTAATCTATCTGGTATGTATACAGAACCAACTATTTGACTTGCTAGGTCTGGGGGCTGTTTTTCCCTATCATGCGGACCTCCGTATGTCATATACGGATGTCCGTATATCATATAATTCAGTTAAGTGTATTTCCTTATATATACGGACTTTTGTGTTCAACATGCGGAGGTCCGTATTTATATATGGAAAAAACCCTGTATTTCCCTATCTTACGGACTTCGAGAAATCCTTTGAAACGCCGTATGAACAGTCTCAAATACATCATGGTGGGGTACCCCCTCGTATGTTCTTTTATGTCATACGGACCACCGTATGTCACATGCGGACCCGGAGAACGTCCGTATGAATGAATTTAAATTTGAATTTGTCTTTATTGCAATAGTTCAACAATGTACAAAAATAAATACAGATCCATAATTAACCAGAGCGACAATAAAGACGGGTCGCCGCTTAGTCTATGAAAGACTAATATTTAAGTTGGCAACCCTTACTATGTTCAACGCCTAGGAAAAATAACTATCATAAAGATGGCGGTATGAGTACAAAACAATCAGAGTATTTTAACTGCAGTAAGTATTTTTAGAACAATTCAATCAAGAATGCTACCATACATCACTTCAGTAGTCATATAATAACATTACAACTTATTAACTGAACACTAAGTTGTACACAAAGAACCCTACGAAGAATGACATTGTGCAAAACGTCAAACTTCCCACTATCACTTATATTAATATTAACAGGTATTGTGCAAAACACCTGTAATATTCATACCCGTGTTAGTAATAAAGATGATCAATAAACAACCTTTCTAGTCATTTTTGGGATATTTAGGAGGAGAGGTGGGACTGAGCAACTAGTCTTTACCCAGAAGATTTGTTTGTAGGAATTTTTTAACTTCGTATTTAAAGGACTGAAAGGAAGGAGAATTTCGGTCTTCAGGATCTAAATTATTCCATTGGAAAGCTAAATTCCATTCCATACTTCTGATATATGATTTAGCATGTGGGGTATAACACTTAAGAATAGGTGCATCCCAAGCTCTAGTATGCAGCCTTCTTTGGTCTACATATTTTTGTTGTCTTGACCTTTTGTATGCTGCTAAAAGAATGTGAGCAACCATTCTAGTTTCCAGCTTATTAATATTTGCATCGAAATGTATAATATTAGTTGATTCCATGTAATTCCTTCTTAATGCAACTTTTAAGGCTCTATTCTGTCCTCTTTGCATTCTGACCAGATGTGTTACATTACATTCATACAATAATACATTACCATATTCAAGAATGGGTAAGATGAACGTCTTATAAATCAAAACAGCAGTATCTATATCTATATACCTATTCATTCTTGTCATTTGATAGGTACGAAAATTTACTGTTCTTAACTGGTTTCCAATAAACTTCTGATAATTTAATGCCTGATCAAGAATTACTCCTATGTGTCCTTAATTTCCCTCTGAGCCCTTTGTGGGGTTATGACCTCTGACCTTGACCCGGAAGTCACCAAGTTTTTATTTGGCCGCCAATTTCGAACCAGCTCTGACCTGCTCGATAACATGGCAATAGGATGGATACAGAGAGCCAAAAGGGAATACTACAAGAGGCTCGATCCCTTATCTTTCTTCACAGACCGAAAGTTTGTTCAGCGTTACAGACTGACCAAGCCAGTGGTACGGATGCTTACAGAGAAATGGGTTTCCACAAAGAAAGTGAAAGAGTTGAGGGGTAAACATGCTGTGCCTTACAGGATAAGAGTAAGTTTCTAACACTTTAGCACGTCCCCCCCTTCTCTCTCTCCTTTTCCCCTCAGCTTTCTCTTTGTGTAATAATATTGGATGTTTACTTTGCTTGAAAACTTGGGCCACATAGAATCAAAGGAAAAACACATGAATAATTTAAAAATGAATGGAGGCCTTGTTTCACGTTAATTAGTTATTTAGTCAGTGGCCTACACCCGTCTTTCTCTTTCAATTTGCAGTTCTGCGTTGCCTTAAGGTACTTCTCCACTGGGGCAACATATCAGACAATAGGGGACTGCCATGGCATAAGCAAAAGCGTCAAGGACGTGGCTGAGTACTTCCGGACTCACATCAGTGAATACGTGGTCTGGCCAGACAGCTTCGACGACAAGAATGCCAAGGCAACTGTTTTCTATAAGAAGACGAAGAAGCCACGTTGCTTTGGTATAGTAGACGGGACCCATATCCCTATTTTGTGTCCGAAAGGTGTGGTGAATGACGAAAACCAGTTCTATTGCTACAAAGGCTATTACAGTATTAATGCTATGGTGAGGATCATTTCAAGTCTTGTTCAGCATTGTTCTGAGTTGTTTTCCACTTCCTTTTCCTCAGAGGAACTTATCCGTAGATACTGTTAAAAACTCTGAAAGACTTGATTAAAACTTTCAGCTAAAGTAATTGAACTATGATTAATTGAACTTAAAAAAGCAAGACAAAGGAATTTTTCTGTCCTTCACCATGGTTAAAATATATTTGCAGATCATCGCAGACTATGATGGGTTCATCTTCCATGTTAATGCAGCAAACCCTGGAAGTTGTAACGATATCTATGTCATGAACGGCTCTCAGGTCAAGTACCTCGGGGAGAGAGGAGACTTCAGGGGATATTACCTCCTAGGAGACTCTGGGTAAGTTTTATGCTTACCAAACTCTTTCAGTCACTTTTTTTGTAAACAAGTCTTTCATCTGTTGTCCATATGTACCTATTTTTTATATCCTATTGAAACCAATGTGAGCCTTGACTTAACAGAGAAAAAAATTATTTTATTGTTATTTTTCAGCTATGTTCTGACTGATTATGTCTTGACTCCCATTAAATATGAGAAGACTCAATCCGACATCGATTACAACAAATGGCACCGGAAGACAAGGTCTTCTGTGGAGAGGACAATAGGGATATTAAAGCAGAGGTGGAGGTGAGTCCTTAGAGCTCAGATTATTATATTTCTTTGGTTTATAACATATATATAATTATAAAGAAAGAAAATATACTAAATAAAGTACATTACATGATTTTATTATTAGACTTGAAACAATTGTCAAGGAATCGTGACTGACATTCTTTTCGGTTCTTGCAGGTGTCTCGACAGCAGTGGGGGTTACCTCTACCATGACCCTCCTACAGCAGGAGCCATTATAGAGACTTGTGTGGCTCTGCATAATTGTGCTAAAGCGGCTAAGGTCCATCTTCTGCCCGATTACCTCGCGAGGGACAGCTTCCGCAGGATCAGAAACCCTGTTCCCCAACCTGAACAGAGGAGACCAACAGAGCGTGTGGCCTTCCACAATCTGCGGTCTACCTTCGTCAACAAGTACTTCGTCCAAGAAGATATAGATGAGACACACGCGGAAGAGGGTCAACCCACTCCCCAGGATGAAGATTTTTCACAGGAGGGACTACAGTTTCCTGACCACAGAGACCCACAAGTGGCACCTCAGGTAGCTCTTTTGTTGGACCAGATGAACGCACTGATAGAGGAATACTATGACGCTAACTATCTGCATTGAAAGTTTAGATGGACCTAGGCAGCTTTCTTGTATATAAATGTATATATTTTTTTTGGATCTCTAATTTATTGTGTAAATAAAGGACTATACTGCAAATGCAGTATTAAAAAATGACGTTTATTTCTAAGAGTGAACAGCATGCATATCAAAATGAACTTCCCCTTTGTAGAACAACACATATGGCAATGGGTGAATAATAATCTTGTTCACACCTAACATTACCTTTGCATTGTGTAGCCGTATGTCAGGAAACCTTATGACTAAATGTATCTTAAAACATCTTTCCATTTCTTTTTTCATTCATATGAACATCCAGTATCCAGATTCTAACATAAAGAGTGTCATTTTTTCAGTTGTATGTATACAATTAAAAATTGAAACTGTTATCCTGAATAATGCAACAATACCTCTTTCGAACAATATGTATGGCTATGGGTGAATAATAATCTTGTTCACACCTTACATTATCTTTTCCTTGTGTATTCCTATGTCAGGAAACTTTATGACTAAATGTATCTCAAAACATCTTTTCTGTTCTTTTTTTTAATGAAATCAACATGTACTCCCATGATTCTAAAATATGCAGTATCATGTTTGCAGTTTTAAGTTGAAAGTTTAAAAATGACACTGATATCCTTAACAATGCAACATTAAAAAGTGTACGATGAACTTTACCTAACTTTTAAGACAAGAACAACATGACTAGTCTCTGTTTGTCGTAACATTGACATGAGAGTACTGAGGTATAATAAAACTCGAGATAACAGCCTGTCTTTTATGTCCATTAAAATCTTAATTACCTATTCTAACTGTTAGTCTGTTAACAATTCTTGACAATATAACATTAGTCATTATATTTTTTGGTAGCCTTCCTGCTTCTTGAGGATCTTTTCACAGGTACACCTCTCTTTTTGTTTTGCCCTTCATCCTTCTCAGAAGCTTCTGTGTCTGCCTCTGAAGCTGCCTCTGAAGCTGCCTCTGAAGCTGCTTCCTTCTGGTGATGGCCTTCCTTCACGATAACCTCAGGGTTTTCCACTTCTCCTTCTACTTCCTCAAGGCCATCTTTAGTCACGATGACAAACTCGTCCTTGTGCAGCACTGAAAAATGGGGGAGGCTGTTGTCTTCAGGATTTATGTAGTTAATAGCTGAAAACAAAATTACCATACAATTTCTCACATAAGCCGCACCTCTTACCAGTATCCAAATCAAAACAGGCTTCTAAAATAAACCAAAAGAAGGCTAGCGGCTGACAGCAGGGTATACTTTACAGGAAAAGAGGACAATTACTACAATTTTCCAGCAAGTGAATAAATTTATCCCTTTCAGATTTTACACTTAAGTTTGGCTTACTTTCTGATACACGTTTCATTTTAAATTTAACATTTCATCTCTCCCTTTCTTTCATGAAAAATGAAATAATGCTTACCTTCGCCGGGAACAGCTAATTTTCTTTGGCCCTCTTCGAGGTCGAAAAGTAACCCGGGGCTTCCCTCGTCCCGTGTCTGATAAGGAGGGGTTGTTCCAACTGTAAGAAGATCCAAAATAATAAAGTAAATACTTATATAAAAAAATTATTTCATTTCTACATAATGATATACCGTAAAATTTAAGGCTGTAAGACTATATTAAAAAAAAAAGGTAAAAATGAGCAAATTATTTCATATGAAAACCCATACAGATATTTCCTTTCATTGAAACTCTTCTAGACTTACCAGGAGGAGGGTTGGGATGAGTAAGGAAGGCAGATATAACGAAAGTATCTACTTCTGAGGTAGGGTTCTCATTTTCTACTGTCTCCAGGGCTTTGTGACAATAAAAGGGAGAGACTAGTGTTACAAACCAAGTTTCTTTTTAGGTTATTTCTCTTCGCCCTGATCTCATATCTCCATATAATTTACTTTGATTTCAAATAAAGTGAAGGGTTAGTTATGTTACACACACATGCTGTACATGCTGGAAAAGGTTATCAAGAAAGGAATTGTCCACATGCTGCCCCGTACATGCTTCTCTGTTGGTAGTGATAGGATATTATTACATTGTAAAGCACAAAGAAACAAAGTAGAAAGTATTTATACCTTTGTCTAAAGCTTTGTCCGGGCAAGCATCCTTCGTACCAGGAGACAATACAATACATTCTGGAACTGGAGATCCTGGAACCACTTCTGCGTCTTCACGGGGCTCCTCCTGTTCCTCCTGTGCCAGAGGTTTAACCAAAGGACGTTCCACTGTTGAATTGAATGACAAACAGTTTCATTTATTTGTCTAAAATGAAGAAAAGATAAAAAAATTGTTATAATTAATACACATACGGACCCCCCTATCTTGTATTAAACTGTATATTTATTAGCTGCATTGTTTTGCATTGTCATAACATGTCCACCTCCACGTTTTTATGAGAAAAACGTTTTTAAATAACTATTACATGCTCCCTATTCATTTAGCTTTTCATAAGGAAATAAGATGAATGATTTCAGAAGCTTGACATTTTAGTTGACTCACTTTCAATAAGAGTTCTGGCCACGGATTCCTTGTTCAGCTTCTCCTGTATATCTGCCAGTTTCTCCAGGTTAGCTACTATTCTATCAAGAGCTCGCTCTGTGTTGTCTACTAGCTTCAAGGAGGAGTTGTTGCACAGGTTTAAAGCCCTCTGATTGGAGGCCAGCTGGTTCATGTTCTGACTAAGTCTAGCCATACTGTCTGCCACGGACAATACCCCCACACTTATTTTTCCCTGAGCTTCTTCCACTGACTTACAATGCTTGTCTAAAGCATCCGTCATATTATTGACAGACTGTGCAATTTTTGTTTGTCTTTTCACCAGACTTTCAATAACTTTGTCTTGAACTAATTCTAATCCTTCCATAGTTTCCTTTTGTGTCTGTAGGAAGGAAGCAGACAGCTCTCGTACAGTGCCAGTCGATCTGCTCGCAGCCTCATCCAACTTATCTAACACCAACTTGGTGTTTGAATGTATGGCAGTCGCTGATTCTGCCACATGCTTGCAGAAGTTGTCATATGACGATGTCATTTTCTTATTGGATAAAACCAAATCTTGAGTGGAATATCGCATATCTTCTGATATCTTAACGGCCGATTCCGCCAGTGCTTCATGAGTCCTCTTCAGTTCCTCTGTCACACGGTGTGAACTTTCATAGGACGTCTTAATAGAACTGCCCTTACCTGTGTCTATTCCTGCACTTGATGTCACATCTTCTATTTCAGACTGAGCTGGTGAAGAGGGCATTTTCAATTCGGATATGTTTTCCTCATCATGTTGTTTTTTTTTGGATCCTGAATCAAACAGTTTTTTTCTAGAAGACACATTCGAAGTAGAAGCTATTTCATCTAAGACGTCCATAGTCTTCATGGCCTGCAGACGGGGGGATGTACGACGTTTAGCTGAAGAGTTAGGTTTATCTTTTTTTTTCCCTCCACAAGTCTTATCAGCAGGAGTTTTTTTTATTTCTCGCGATTTATTAGTCAATGGGGTACTAGTCTTGATGTCCGAATCTTTCTTTGATGCAGCTATAAGTTCCTCGACTTCTTCTTGGGTGTACAGCTTGGCCTTCTTTGCTGGATTTTCTAGTTTTGTTAGACTAGGCCTTTTGTTGTATTCATTCTCTAGTTCTTTATCCAAGTCATCATCGTCATGCTCGAGAACAGGTGGGGTGGCATTTAATATACCAGAAAAGGAATCTGCCCTCCTCCGCCTCCTCCCCTGAAAAACAGGAGAAGGTTCTTCCTCTCCATCGTCTTCTTCTTCTCCTTGGGTGTCTTTTAAAGGTGGGTCAGGTAAGAGATGAGAGGCACAGGGTAGAGAAGAATGAGCTGAAGAAGACTTTGAAGGCCGAGCGGATGAAGAAGGCTTGGAAGCCCCTACTGATGAAAATGCCTTGGAAGAGCCTGCTGATTTAGACGGCTTAGATGTAGAACAAGAGGGCTTTGAAAAAGAGCTTGAAGTTGACGTCTCAGGACGTTGACCAGAGGCGGAGGTCTTCTTCCCCTGACTGTTTTTGTTAGCATTCTTTTTCTTTATGTCCTCTAATCTTTTCTGAAGCTCCTCTCTTTCTTTCTCTCTTGACTGATCGGCTGTAACTAGGGTGGACACTTGGACTCCAGTTGAGCCCTTCTCTAAAGACAGTTTTTTGTTGAAGGAATTACATATTTTTAACATATACCCAGTCGATACCCTTGGTTGAAGAATAGAAGACTGGCCAGTCGCAGACGGGCGAGAGACAGGGTCTCTTTTGTTACGCTGAGTCAAGTTGTTGGAAGACTCGCCTTCTTCTTGATCGTCTACCTCACTCTCGGTTTCTCCTCCATGAGTGCTCACAGCCTCCTCTGTCCCTGCATTAGAAGTAGTATCTGGCTCCCCGTCCTCCAGGATAGGAACTGAAAATGAAAAAAGAAAAGAAAAAGAAAATGAAGGGAACCAAGGAAATATAATTTCAATCGACAGAAAAACCTTTATTCTACATATAACAGACATTTCAGTTCAACATCTGAAGATTATTTTGGGGGACTGATAAATGGGGTTTATACCCTATGTATCTCAACAAAACACCTAAATATGGACGCCTTGGAATAGGGCTCATGTTTAACAATAAAGAAAACTATGAAACAATCATCTGAAATTCTTTATACATTTTTTTTCTATACTGAAATATCAACCTCAAACAAATGAAATGTTGCAGGCATCTGAAACTCTGACATGTCTGATATAAATTCATATGAAGATAAGAAATGAGGTATTTGAAAGCAGTTATTTTAAAAGCAGCTTCATCCATATGGTACCCACCTCCGTCTATGCTGTCCAGCATTTGACCCATCAAAGCAGCGGAGAGTGAATCTGAAGGCATCTTCATCTTCTCATAATTGACACGAGAAGGCCCGTGAGGGTCATAACAAGACCACTGGATGTCTCTCTCAGAAGGGTCCCCCCCTGTCAGATCGGGTGGCTGCATGCCTTTTATCCCTGACAGAAAAAAAAGAGAAAATGAAACCAAACAAAATAATTCATGACCATATTATAATAATAGTATATGTGGGAAAAGCATAAACTTTACTTGACAATTCCTTAAGTCTGCTCACTGTCTTTCCTTATGTTAGTATGTATTAAAATTATACAGAATAATATCAGATATAGTGTAACAAGTTTAAACATATGGATGAACATTTTCATCAGAGAGGTGAGACTCACCAAGAATAACCTCTGTCCCACAGTAGTCACAAGCAGCTTGTTCCAGGTCTGTGAGGTAATCAGAATCGTCCTTTTGGCCGCTCCCTGTTTTGTACCGCGCATCTATGTCCTGACGCTGAAAAAAGAAAGGAGGAAAAACTATATTCAAAGAAAAATAACAATAAATTCGATAGAAATAAAAAATAAAAAAGAAATTTTTTCAAGTCATTAAATTTAATTAATATACTTAAAAACAAACACAGAAGACAAAAAGTGTAAGGAAATGAGGATTTCAAATGTACCTTCCGCTTGGCATCTTGGGAATAATAGGTTAATTTGCTTTTGCACCCCTCGCCGTCCCTTTTTTGTCCCCCGTTAGCATTAACGTAATCTGAAAAGAAAGCAGACATAAACTGTCACAAATTATGAAAATTAAATAAAAAAAAACTCTGAAAGTAAGATGTGGGATGAAAATACATAAGGAACAGGAACAACAAAGAAATAATATTTGATTTCATATATGGTATTTCGAGCTAAAAAGATAAGGCCAAATGATTATATCAAAAAAAGATAACAAAATAAATTGTACGTTTCAACTTACCAGCGAGTTCTTCCCATGCAAGCTTTTTTAGGGTGACTCCATCAGCATACGACTTAAATTTTCCTTTGAGAAAAGGTTTTAGGTGGTTAGCGCCATGGACTAATGCACGAGTTTCATCAGGTTGCCAGTGGAGTGATTTTTTCCTAGGTGACTTGGACTTCCTTTTGCTTTTAGGTTGGGAGGTTGAGGATTCCTCGGATAAGCACTTATCGACTTCTTCTTCCTCTGAGGGGCGAGACTGTGAAGATATGTTCCCTGAGGAGGGAAACTGACCTGTTCCCCCTTGAGAAATAGCCCTCAGTAAAGAGGCTGCTATTGCATCAAAGTCAGTTTTGGTTCCTGCTCCCCCCCCACGTCCCCTCCCTCTGGCCCTGCCCCTACTCCTGCCACGGGTGGCTCCCCTGCTGCCTCTACCAGAAGAGGCAGGGAAATAAGTGGGATCCTTGTCTGAGTCTTTATCCTGGGAACGAGATAAACGAGGAGCAGGAGCAACAAAGTCACCATGGGACGGGTGTTCTGAGCTGGGGGCCTTCCCCTTTTGCCTCTTGGCCGAAATGTCTTTTTTGTTCTGATTCATAGCTCTACAAAGGAGGGAAGTCATGTACGATATGGCCTGTTGGCCTCCATCCCCTTCGAACATCTCGGGGGAGAGGAAATCCCCATCTTCCTCTTCTCCCTGAAAAAAAGAGAAAGAATGAACTGTGAGTGATTGTGAAAGAACAGTAAAACAGAAATTCCTAAGTTATTTAAATTCCCCTAAGAAGACTGCTTTTTAATTAAATATACGACCTTGGAGACGAGATAACATATGATGTCCAACAAGAACATGAAGACTGACATGCCTGCTGGAAAACTCGCGTTGAATATAAAAAAAATAAAAGCCTTTCCCTCTACTTCAGAACCGGTACAAAAAAAAACAAAACAGACAGGACATAGCAAGTTCGTAGTTAGCACAGGCTTTAAAGTAAGAAAGAAAGAGATGTGAATACCCAGGACGAAAAAGAGTTAAGCTCTCCTTCTTCTGTTAGACATAGCTTGACTTAAAACCCCTGTTTTGAATTAAAATCATCGATTAACTTACCTCGAAAGAAGACATCGTGCTTGGGTAAGGTTTTTTTGCAAATGGCGACCAAAAGGGATTTTCCGCATGTACATGACGTCAGACCACGTGACATACGGGAACCCCGAGGATACCCATGGGGTTTCCCCGGTATTTAAGGTATGTGAGACAACATACAGACACATATATTAAGATACGGAGGGAACATACGGACGTCCATATGTGTACCCCCGTATGTGTCCGTATGTTAGGAAATAAAGCTGAAAATATATGGACGGGTGCCGGAATACTTTTTTGTCATGTATTTATTTATTGTCCGCCATAAATCCCTATTTAAGAGTCCGTATATAACTATATTTTTAAACATAAGGAAAACAGGCCCCTGCACCTATATCTATATAATAGTCATTTACAAAATTTGCAGTGTGTCGATGTTCAATAATATTTCCATCAGTATCTTTCAAACACATTGTTGGTTTCGAACTCTGACCCTTCCATACTCCATTCAGAATTTTCCAGTGTCTAATACACTTTGCTTGTAGCCACCAGTAACATTCCCTTTTCATATGTGGTGCTAAAATGTATCTTTACATACACCAAGTACTCTTTTCACATAAGCCAGACATGTCTACAATTGAGAAGAAATGCTACAAATACTATACAAGGTGGTAGGTTGATACTATGAAAATATAACTTTAACCATCCAGTAATATCTGTAACCATCAGTAATGTCCCTGGAACATTACTGATCGTGGTGTGCATTGAAAATCACTAGTATGTGGACAGATGAGGAGAAAGGGACCTCCGAGGTGAAATGTATCATTTAAAACTGAAGTCTTCAGCTTTAAAATAAGGCATAACACTTGCAGATAGCACTTCTGGTCTTTGAGATATGGCTTAATGAATATGGGATGATGTAACAATATCAATACAGCCAATAAGCTCTATCATTCACTGTTTTGATTTAATAATGCAGCAAATTAGCAAAGTGGTTTAAATGATTCATTGATAAATGACAAATGCTTTCCATACATTTGTCCATAACATTGGATGTAGAAATGGTATCTACATGCGGTTTTCAGCATTTAAATCCCCGTGAATTGTTCTATTGGACTGATGCCATTTACTTTTTTTCTATTTAGAATGTTCTTCTGTTGCAATGGCAACACTACCTGGCATGGGTAATTCCTGGAGTACATAAATTTTTTTATGGAAGACCCCCCACAGGGTACCGCTTGATTGCATATAATAAGAAGACTGGTGATATTCCCTAACCAGGTTAGATTGACTCTATCAGTAATGTTCGACTCTAGAAAATTCATAATTAATGCATATAAAAAATAAATTATGCCCCAAAACTCAGCCAAACCATATGGAAATCTTAGCTATGACCCCCCACTAAGAAATAAAAATATTATTGGTGGTGTAGAAGTGTTTGCCTTGTTATTATATGCCCAAGGAACCACATGTGCAGTAAATCTTGGAATGACCCATATATATATATATATATATATATATATATATATATATATATATATATATATATATATATATATATATATATATATATATATATATATATATGGGTCTGACTACGCCTACACATGTCTGACTACGCCTACACATGTATCCAGAAAGTCAAATTATACTCCCCTTTGCCTTAGAATTCCTCACTTTTTCTAGCATATATATTGAAAATTGCTATGTATTTTTGGATATTCAGTACAGGGAGGGGAGTGAACAGAGAATGATGATAAAGGGATGTTCATGGTGTACACAGATGGAATATACTGAAAGTTTAAAACTTGTTTTATTTTCTCTCTTTTCTTTTCATTTCAGGGCTTATCATGTTTGGCAGACCAACTGGTGATATCTCCAGGTGTATTTATCTTTCTGGCCTCTTGGTTTTTCTTTTATTTAGTTGCTTCATCAAAATAAGAGACAGCTGTGCTGGCCTCAGCTTGCTCAGAATCAGTTTCAAAGCAGATGGTAACATTTACATTACTTCCAACATTTTATTTTAAAATGTTCATTAATGTGTTGCAATGTACAACATAACACCTATTTGCCTTTTAAACCATCTTAGGTTGAGCTTCAACTTAAGCATGGGTTTCCTATTTTGAAGCAGCAGAATAGAAGGAACCCTCATAATTCATTCGGATAAAATTAAAAAGGTTTAATTTAATTGGTGTTTGCCAGAATCCATTGGGTAACACAACCTAAATCAATCACAAAATTATACAAATGTTTTGACCTCAAATCTAATCCAAATTTGTCCTATTCTTTTTAAACAGCTGTGGTGAAACCAAAGCTTAAGGCTTCATAATTTTGCTGTTCCCCTATGATACAGCCTTGGATAAGATAAAATCTTAATTATGGAGAAGATATTCATGTAGTAAAATTTTAAACCTTTTTTTTAAATTTATTAAATAATGCATGATATATTCAAAATAATGATCAAATGATACATTCTAATCAATGCATGTTTACTTATTGCGCATATATTTACAAATCTGGTTGGGTAATCGGAGGTACCAATTATTTTTAATTCAGTCCCGGTTGCAGATTGGGGATAATACTATAGAGCAACTAGATCTCCTTTCCAAATGTAATCTCGTAGGTTATTTCCTTTTCCCCCCAGAAGACACCTATAAGCATAATCTTTATACAGACCTACTTCGTCTACGTATACGTATCTGCATACAAGTCAAGTATTAAGCTGTAACTATACAATAAAACTTGCGCTAATTATGATTACTTCTGTAAATTTACCAAATAAATTGTAGTAATTATATGCAAACATTTTCCAGTGCATAAGTAGCAGACAATCTAACCAACTTATATAAATACTCTTAAGGGATTCAAAATGGTATGGTCATAAATGGTTTTGAGCTGTTGTGAATAATTGCTTAAGACCAGATAAATGGACTTGAAAAGCATTGTTCATACCCATTAAAATGATTAATGCTTGAATAGGAAAGCAATCCTCATGATATCAACTGTCTTGTGAAATCAAACTGAGCCTCCTTGATAGAACAAGGAGTGATAGTGTTGATTATAGCAGAAATACATCACTAAAAGTATCAACACAGCCCAGGATAACATTAGAATTGCAAACAAAGTATAAAACACCAAATGTGCAACCAATTCTGGCACAAATGGCCCCATTTCCACTGGTGGCTCATCCACCATTGACAATACCATAGCTCTTCTCAACCACTCCAAATATAACATTACATGCATTGAGTAATACACACATGTTATCACTAATACCATTGTAAGCACCAGTTTTAGTGTTGTACCTATAGCCTTTAAAGTTACAAGCTCCTGCTGTTGTACCATTGCCTCTTCTGGTGCCCCTGTCAGAGGTGGTACTACCTTCTCAATATCTGGTACTATGGTCTCCCTAATCTGAGTCTTGAGAGCTGCTGCTATTGCTGTCCCTAACACTACCATGACAGCTATAGCAATGACTATTCCACATGTCCTTAACACCACAAGTAGAAATGATAACAATGCCAGCGTCATCCCAATGCCTACTGACCCAATGATAACATTGACCTCCGTGCGTAATAACCATATCGCTAGAATTGGTAACTTTCCTGTTACTTTCTGTACATCTGTTTTACCTCTATACCTAATAAGGATTATTACTAAGGTCAACACCAGAATCACCATTGCTATTGCTGTTACGCATACGGTCAATATCTTGAAAGGCCCTTCTATCCATTTTTCCACCATTGTACTGTATGAATCACTATTTGTGATAAACTCTACAGTCCATACTGTTGAATCATATGGTTCATTGGTTGCCACCTTGTCTCTGATAAGCTCCACAGTCCACACTGCCCCTGCTGCTGCTGTTAGAGCGGATACTACAACAGTGACTACCACTACCACCATAGAAGCAGTTACCCCTATTACCATATTAAACACCTCCAGTAGGGCTGCCCCAAAAACACCCACCCCCACAGCCAGAATAAGTGCTATTGCCTTTCCCACCACCATCATCACTGCTACCCCAAATAGTTGCCTTTGCTGTCCTATCTTTATATTCACTGTTACTGCAGTTACTGCAGCTGCTGCAAGCACCATGACAACAGCCGTCCGCAGTATTGTGACAACCGCACGCCTTACAACCACTCCAAAATTCTTTGCCACAGCAGCCCCTAACAAGACTGCCATGGCTCCAATACCTATCACCAATCCAAAGACCTCTATTGCTGTGATCCCTGCCAAAACTATCCCCAACTCAGCTGTTGATGATGCCCAAATGCAGCTGAAGCAGTCAGAATAAGCGGCCATAGGTTGCCCATAGCATCGTAGGGAGCGGTAACGGGTGATGGCGTGTAGTGCTAGAAGTAGTCCTCCAGCTGTCACAGGAAGCAGCCATTTTGGAACCCAGTCAACAAAAGCCTGCTGTTGGTTCAAAATGCTCCTGAAAGTACAAATGAATTCATATTTATCTTTTGTTACTTATTCATGGATCATGAAAGTCTGACAAGGGGAAGTGGTAGAAAGTTTCATGATAATGTATGTTGTAACTCCATGTTAGCACTTGTTTCCCCTCCTCGTACACAGTAAGAAATCTGCCCTTAAAAAAACGGTGATTCACTGGCACCCGCATTGCCAATGGAAATCCCCGTACCTTAGGTTGAAACACTGTTATTATAAGGGAAATAACCGTTCTTTTAGATTACGGTGAATCACCGTAAAATTTTACGGAGTTTCCATGCTAAATTTACTGAATCTTTTAACAGTGTAGCAAGGAAAAGTACTAACTCCCCATAATGCTGCATATATACTTACTTATACTTGATTAATATTTCCTTGATATCATGAAAAACATTACCACTATTAAAATATCTAGCTTTCAGATGAAGTTCTGTTTTGTCACGCTGGTTATAATTGAAAACCTTTCTTGCATAGTGATTTTCAGCTACCCAGATCTGTGAAACAGAATTGAAAGCATGGATTGCATCTTATTAATCTTCTATAGTGATTAAAACCCTGAATATGAAGGTCATTAACAATACTAAAACTTCATCATAAGGTCATGGATAATGATAAACATGTACAGTGTGCACTCTAAGAATTAGCAGTTGAATCTACCAGGAATCCTTGTAAAACTGGAAAAATGAAACACCATATTTGCATTGCAGTGAAACATGTAGTTTCTACTATGAAATAGTACAGTACACATGATGGTACAAAGAATCTCTGTGAAAATAAAGATGGATCTCTGGCAACTTTCGGACAAGGATTTCACTGTTATTTTGATGACATTTCTTTCGCAGTGTGAGTTTTAAGGTCATGGGCAATATCAAATACTTATGGAGTAATAATGATGGAATCCTCGTCCAAAAGTTGCCAGAGATCCGTCATTATTTTCAACGAGATGTCAGTATCTTGACGGAGATTCCTTGTTACACCGTACTGCCACCTGGGGCTTCTTGTAAAAACTACTATTTGCTCCCTGCTATACAATTACAGTGTTTCACTGTTCAGTTTTACAAGGATACCCGGTAGTTATTTTTTACAGTGATACACAAGCACTTACATCTTTTGTGTGAAGGTCATATACAATGACAGCATAGACTGCACATCCAATGTCAGCCTGTTTCCATCCTTTGTCTCTGAGATATTCAGCAAACTCCTTTATAGTCAGCGAAGTGGTGTGTGTAAAACTAGTCCTGATTCTTGGTACAATGGCGACTGATACCTGGTGTTTGGTATTTCCTACATTACAAAAACCATCATCACAAACACACCGTGCCGAATCCTTTAGGCTGTGGATCAGTCTGTTTAAGGCATGAACTGCAAAAAATATTTTATATCATAGCTGTGTTGATTGTTGCAAAATTTGGTGTTGATGTGCATGTGAGAAGTTGCTTTATATTGCCAACTATAGGGGAGGTGAGAAGTGGTGTATATAGGCAGAACTGAACGACCGTGGGGTACATTTCCATTGATCCACCCTGAGGATAGCTGTCTCCTAAGAGGGTGAAGCCCGAGGGGGAGACAGCTACCTGAGGGGTGGAACAATGGAAACGTATCCCTCGGAGTTCATTTCATGTTATTATGATTTGAAAATGATTAAATTCAATGAATCTAGCATGTAAATAAGCAGTGTGGATCGAGACATGTTACGCCACTGGGGGTGTGGCAATCGGCCCTCCAATGCTATCTATATGGGAGGTTGTTATTTGAATGAAATAAATATATTAGTTGGGTTCTTGATAACAGCTAGTGAACCTATCTGAAGGATATTTGATAAAAACTTTAAAATTGACTTGACTGAGTCTGGTGTTGATTGTACTAAATCTTCTATAGAATTAGTGGGAGAAAAGATACCCTCAGTTGGGGGTGGGTACGGTAATTAATGTATCTACACTCCCCCATAATCATGGACCAATATTACAGATACAACCAGACTTAGACTTATACAACAGACTTAGACAAAATTCGTGACATGTACTGACAGAAGGGTTCTTATTGCCCCCTGCACTAAGACCCCTTTTCGCAGATCGTGTCTCAAATACATACCCTCACTTTTATTCAAGTGTCGACGAGGGTCACAAATGTAGGACTTCTCTACTTGGCCACATTTAGCAAACTCTTTTCTTGGATCAGGAAATTCCTCCTTAGAATATGCTCCTGGCCGCATTCCCTCCATATAGGAAATCTGCACCAGCAAGAGGGTTATACACAGGGCTAGATACTGAACCATCCGCATTGTGATGCACAGGTAATGTAAAATGGCCTCTCATAGCCCTCTATCCTGTGGATATTAGGAGGATATTTCCACAAGATGTTACAATATATCCCCTTCAGGTTGTGACATGAATGATCCTTTTTCTTCCATTTGAGACTCCTCTTGCAAATCCATAATCCAAGAAAAATACTAGTCACAGAATAATGTAGTGTAAGACGGTCCCTCATAGGTTCTCTATCCCGTGAATATTATGAGGATATTTTACAACATCTCCCCTTCAAGTTGTGAAATGAATTATCTTTTTTTTCCCATTTGAGACTCCGCTTGCAAATTCATAATCCAAAAATTCAAATAGAAATGGCCTAAGATGCAGTTGAGGAAGTGCAAAATATCATTCTCCAGAGCGCAAAAACCAAGTTGCTACAGTATGCACCGTACACAGCAGGCTGTTATACACACTGCTGTAGTTGTGTACTTTTGTGTAATCATTGGTTCTACACAATTTTGTTGAAATAACGACGGAATCCTCGTCCCAAAGTTGCCAGAGATCCATTGTTATTTACACAGAGATGTCGGCGTTTTCATCAGAAGTCCACCATAGGCTTCCTGTAAAAACTACACTGGCTCCCTGCTATAAAATTTCTGTTCAGTTTTAAAAGGATCCCTGGTAGATTCAACAGTTATTTTACAGTGTATCCAATATAGAATAGTGCATAGTCCCTTGCTCTCTCTGTCCACTATAGCAAAAGTAACTATAGCAAAAGTAACTATTGGCAAAGATATGCACCCATGTGCAGTGTGCCACTGTGGGTATAACTACTCCATATAAATCTATGAATAACATATTGAATTTGCAAACCAGAGTTTTCCAAGATAGCCAAACCAGAAGGGAGGTACTGCAGAGAAGAGTTCTCCCTACCTTGACTATATACTTGTAATTAGGGTCAAACTAACAGTACCTTTAAGTATTATACCTGGTAATGGCCCTAGGGTAAGCAATAACGGTGTCATGTTCTACATACTTCTGCACCTAGTGACAGGTTTTGTGTTTACTAACGCAGTAAAGGTACAGAACAGAACAAAAGACTGTGACTGACCTAATGCAAAGTGGAGAAGTCACAATAGAAACTAAGAAAGTCATGTCCTCTGGTGTTATGGTCAAAAGTAAATAGATGTGGTCATAGCTCTCTCTCTCTCTCTCTTTATTATTTTTTTTTACACTTCTGCCTTCATCCCACGTGTACAATAAGTGACAAACAGACTGGGATTGACTGCCAATGGTCGTGGATATTTGCTTATTTATTTAACAGTACCTCAAGGAAACAAAATGATAGGCCTACTTTAAAGACAAACGCTACCCGGTACACAGAAGCCACCTGGTGGCAGAAATCAGAACTCATCAGTTATACTATTTTAATGAGTTTCCTTACCAGTACTGGACCACTTTACCTGTATATATATTTTTCAGTTCATTTCTGATCACTATAGATACATTAAATGTATTTATATGCCATTTAGATTTCGGACCCTATAGTTAAGGGAAAATTAATATCTTCGAAAAATTCACAACTTTTTCATTTCAACCATGACCCCCCCCCATTTTTCTTCTTTTAAAATGTTTGTAAAGATGTCCTTTATATATTTAGAGAGTCGAATAGATGAATCAATACAGGGTCATTCACTAGGATGTAAATATGAAAAAACATTTTTCCCATTCATTTCCATTTTTAATTTCAATTAAGCGGTCATAAAATGAAAATAAGCACTGTGACATAGGGATTTCTTTGCATTTTCCTATTCTTTATATATCAAACTAATACTATCAAGAGTAAAATTTTGTGGGAAGATGAGGGGAAAGGGCCCTCCCTGAGGGATTTTTAGTACTGGATCTCGCCACTAGGGAATCTACAAAGGCTAAAAATATGAAAAATAAACCAAAAATAGCTTTTATGTACTTTTTTACACAGAAAAAGGTGATTTTCTCAAAAATGTTCTATTTCCTGGCACTTCCTGTACATTTGGAATGTAAATGTAACGTTTTGAATCCAAAACAAGGTCTAAATAAGGATTTTCGGATAAATATGTTGCCATGGCAACCAAAATTATATTCCAAACAGAAAAAAAAAATAATGTCAACCGATAGAATGATTCCTGGAGATTCATACACTAAAAAACCCATAAAGATACCATTTCTAGATCTAAAGCTATGCCCAAATGTATGGAAAGGGATGGTGATTTTTTAATTGATTATTCAAATTTATCATTATGCTAATTAGATGCCTGATTTGATTAAAACAATTAATAATAGATCTAATTGGCTGTATTGATACAGTCATGTCATTCCATTTTCGTGAAGCAATATCTCCAAGACTAGAAGGGCTATCTACAAGTGTTATATCTCATTTTAAAGCCCATAACATCAATTTAAAATTTCATATTTAACCTTTGAGGACCCTTTCCCCTCATCTGTCCACAGTTATTTGAGATTATCAATAGAAGATCTAACATTGGTCAGCCAGTAGCGTTTGTCTTTAAATCATCTAAAATATTGTTTTGAAAAGAAAGGTAGGGGGTCCCATGCTACTTCTCTTTTTTTAATAAATTAATTTCTACCTAGAAATTAGAAAAGAAAATTGTTTCAGATTTGTCCAATATCTCATATGTCATATGTGACCGATATTTTTCTGACATAACCATCACACACAGAGATATAATGAAACCTTACCTGAAAAAACGTTCTGATATGCAAATATATCTAGATTTTTGTAACTCCATTGCATGGCAATCTGGGTGAATTTTGCCTCTTTTGGTAGAGAGTGAAATTTCCCACATCAAAAATTATTAGAATTCCTATTTTTAACGACTAGAATTACTTTTTTTCAACCACTATATTTTTCTTAAACTTCTCTAAAATATTGTTTAGATAATTTGCCTTTGAAATAAGAGTAGTTCTGATATGGGGTCCCATGCTTAATTTTACAGTTTTGGCCATTTGAGGTAAAACAGTGTTGGAAGTGTGGTGCGACAGTCCAGCTCCCCTTTACTTCATGGCCCAGAGACTACTCTATGAGAGCCATGATAAAATACTTCACTGATGTATACCCTAGTGTTTTCAAACCAAAAGAAAACTTTTTTTCTTTCTTTTTTGCATTTCATAGACAACATATCATATAAGGGCGTGAAATTGCTGAGGTGACGCATAGTGTATTAATGGCATATGCCCATGTGTGATGAATTCATGATCTAGCTTATAAGAATCATGAAACCATCTTTAGTTTCATTTGCATGATTCCCACCTGGAAAACTAATGCAATCTTGAGAATTGGATATGAAGATATCTCTTGTTTTAATAAAATAAATACCTCAGGAATCTGTCATACATTTATTATGTCAAGGGACATCTACATTTACTCACATAATATCATAAGATAATCACCAGCTATAGATAAAGAAAAATGTCCTCTGAAGTTTTCTTGCTTCACTTTTTTTCCGTTGAGAAGATACAAGACCTGTTCCTATCACCCAAAGCCACACAGTACCCAGCCCAGCAGCCCGGTGGTCCACATTGAATAATGACAGAGCCAGAATCAAAGCTTTGAATTGGTGATGAATTACATCTACCTCTACTTAACCCTACAAGGCCCACATACTGCATAAATGTTCATTATGTTCATTCATTATCATGTTGAGTGAATGCAGTTTTGATGAGTCAATTTCCCAGGGCTGCATTCATGCATCAAGAACTCCATTTAGGAGAATGCATTCTCGATGAGTCAATTTTCTAGGTTTGCATTCAGGAGGACAATTTGGGAGTGTATCAACCAGACAGGGTCGGCATGATGCATGAATGCAGCCCTGGTGTATAGTCTGACAGAGCTGCATTAATAGGTGCTAATGTTTTAATGCATTATGTTTTAATGCATTATGTTTTAATGCATTATGTTTTAATGCATTATGTTTTAATGCATTATGCCTATTGGTTGTCATAATCCATGAATCCAACCCAGGTGAGTAACTGACAAGAGCTACATTAAATCCTGCCAACCCTACGGGGGTGATACACTGCCATTTGGTCTGCACATGTAGTTCTGGTGAACAGACTACACAGCTCTTCATTGGTGCCTTTATAATGCCTACCTCCTGCTTCAGTATCCCTTAAAGAGTTACAGCATTCATCCCTACCCTCTTATCAGCACGGCCAACCTGCACAGCACTGATAACAAGATGCCTTATCCTACATGACAAAATGAGTAACTAACATGATAGATATGGGGGCTGTATTTCACCCTGCATCATCAAAAAGGTGGTCCACATGTGTAGTGATAACTCATGGATTTGATTACTTCCCCAATCTGAGCCAAACCTAGTCTGAGAGTGGGCAATGAACCAACCTAACATTGATATATAGCCTGAAGTTAACTAGTTTGAGATCAAGATTTATCACCCTCAATCTTCTCCTCTGAGTTGATGGCAGATCAGGGACTTCTTTGTGACTTGCAGATTCGGTGATACTCTAATCTTGGTTATGATACATCTAGAAGTGCATTTATAGCCATTTGCAGGCCATGTTACATGTTGCAGCATGAGTGACATTTTAGGGATGTCAAAACAAGGGGGGGGGGTGACTGAATATATATCAAGGGGGGAAGAACTTTAATTGCCCCTCCCCCCAAGAAACAAGGATTGAATTTCTTTAATATCAGGAAAATTATATTCAATAATGCTTACTATAAAGGGTCATTCAAAAAGAGAAGCATTTTAGTATTTCAACACTTGTTGTGATCCCATTTTCCTTTTGCTCTGATCACCATGCCCCCCCCCCCCACTGGCTTTGCCTCTGACACTCTTGTACTTGGTTGTCATCAGACATGAACTCTGATAACAATGTTGCTGCAATGACAATGGTAATGATTCCATTCACAAAACCCATGAGAGCTACCCAGTTTTTGTTTTAGCCCCTGGATTTGACAGCATTTTCCTGGAGGAGGTCCAAGTCACTGGGCATTATGTCACGTACAACATGTTACTTTTTATTTGGCTCGTTTAGGAAATGCAGTCACAGTAAAAATTGGTTGTCAGGTTTTATGATGCCTGGTCAGGTTTTTGTACTCTGAATGTGTTCAGGATGGGCTAAAGAAAGTTTCACGAAGACAGACCACTAGGAAGTGGGCTTGAGTGGCCTTTGAAGTTTAAGAGCCAAAAGTTACATTGATGCATCATGTCCATTGGCTGTCATGATGCATATCACATTCATACATCATGCCATGAGGATGTAAGCATGCACTGCTGACAAGTAGACCCATTATACTTCAATAAAGTGCTGGAATCTACATCATGCCGACCAATGGGCATGATGCACTCCTGCTATAATTAGTGGCCTTCAAGTTTAAATGGTAAAGCAAAGTGAACATATGTAGCGATGCAGCTCCAGACAGATGCTTCCTGGTGAGGAAGTGTTGCATCCTAGTGTTTACAAACAATATGGCCCTAGACCCCTAAAATCAACATAGCGACATGGGCCTTTTTTGGCCTAGTGACGTGGGGACATGGTCATTTCTTAAAATCAACAGGGAGACATGGCCATCAATTAGAATCAACATGGGGACATGGCCATTTCTTAAAGGGGCCCTGGCACGGCGAATGCATGCCCGCATTAAAAGGTCACATGACTACCCATTGACCAATCAGGGCACTCCGCTGGTTCCTGCAAGTTCACCAATGATTTTTGGGTCGGTACCCATGTTGTACTTTTCCGTGCCAGGGCCCCTTTAAAATCGACATGGGACATTGGGGGGCCCCATCAAGGGCCCCAAGAAAAAGCATGATGTTTTGAGGCATCATTAGATCTGTAAAGGGTTAAGACAAAGTCTTATGGTATACTATGTATCAAAGGTTTGCAGGAAACATTGGTGCATCATGTTCTCTGTAAAGGGTTAACATGGA
This sequence comes from Acholoe squamosa, assembly GCA_949317995.1. Taxonomy (NCBI): domain Eukaryota; kingdom Metazoa; phylum Annelida; class Polychaeta; order Phyllodocida; family Polynoidae; genus Acholoe; species Acholoe squamosa. The sequence goes on from OX439041.1 coordinate 72,373,604, forward strand.
GTCCCCTCATACACAGGGTTTACTTCCTGCAGTGTGACACTTGGGGGCAGGTTATAATAAGACCAGTTCAGACATGACACACCAGGGGGCAGCACTAAACACCAAGGGGTGCTACAGCCTACATGGTACACTGGGGTAGCAGGAGGTAGATGGGATCAACCTGACTTGGTCAGCGAGACAGAACACTGAGTACAGGTATACGGTCTATTTTATGTTAAATAAGAATGCCCCATAGATTTTACACTGCAACTTCACATCTCACACCCTTGTGAATCTAACCCTACCACTTACAGACAGTCAATATGAAAACTCATGGGACCCAGGCTTTCACCAGCAAAATCGTTGCTGGGCCTGTGGACATTGCCAGACTGCAGGACCGAATGTCTTGCTGTAATCCTGGGACCTTGGGCTACAATTTAATGACTTGCAAATTGGACCATTATAAAGGTTTATACAGCCTAAGATGAAAGGCATAACCATTTGTTAAGATTTAAAGAGTTGAATGATTGAAATAAAGTGAGTGAGTGAGTTATAGATGTTTAACACCATTTCGACAGCTAAGGTCATATTCATGGCAAGAACTACATTACACAATTTCACAGAGGAATGTGTCAGTGCCCACACATATGTGTACCAGACACATCTGAGGGGATAGGAAAGAGGAGATATAGACCCTTTTAAGTCGGCTAGGGAAGCCCAATTGAAATAAAGAGTTAATTCTTGTTTTTTTTTTTCTGACAATAATAATCTTGAGGTGTTCGGTCCTGCCAAGATCAGTCTGGGCCTACAGAATGATAAACTCTGTGGGACCAAATGGCTTCTGAGGGAAAAAAAAAGGTTTTCGTATAGACTGTAGAGACATTTATTCAATCATTTGACAACGCTTAAAAATAATTCTCTTGAATGAAAGATGAAGCGTTTCTGATTAATGTGATAAATGCAAACATTCACTTGAATTAGTCGAATTGGTCTTCAGGAGCGCCTTTTAAAACCCCCAAGTTAGTGGAGTTTGCCTGTATGTATTCTTGTTGTTTCCTTGTATTGCCAGTGATTATCAGTGTACTTTTCAAAACTCTTGGTGCGTTTCTCAACAATTTGAGGCCTGTGTAGTCAGCAGGGATATTGAAATATAAAAGCTATGCTGCTAACATACCCCACAGGAATACCTATCTCCATATTGATACGTCTCTGTATCTAAATACATGTATGCATAGAGCAGTACAGACAGTATGTCCACTACCATCAGATACAGTGACCTGGTACAAATAAGAAGTTTTACACAATATTACCCACAGTGAAACCCGATCATAGTTTAACCCTTTAAGGGCTGCTAATGCATCAATACGTCCCGCTCATTGGTCGTCATGCATTAATGCATTATGCCCATTGGTTGTCATGGTATATAAATTCAGCCCTGGTGAGTGACTCACATTCATGCATCACGCCAACCCTGCAGGGTTGATAGGGTTGATACTCTCCCAAAGTGTCTGCATGATGCTCCAATGAATTAATGTCTGTGTCATTCGTGCATCATGCTGACCATGATGCACCCAGGGCTGCAGTCCTTAAAATGTTAAATCCTACATAAAAAGCGTAATGTTACAAGATTCCATGTTCAATTGTCATCATGATGCAGCAATGACGCAGCAATGATTGGTGCATCATATGAACCCTCTAGGAATGCATTGACTATGCAGGGTCAGTATTCATGAATGGAGTGGTGCTGTACTTGTTACTCGTCAGTGCTGCACTCATGCATTGTGGTAAAAAAGGCAGAAGGAGATGTATTAGCAGACTTGCCGGCACTTCATTGGTGCATCACGATGACGGATTGGCATGATGCACTCTTGCATTAGTTGCATGGGTTAGGCACAGAGAGTCATAAAATGGGTAATACATAGAGAGCCTTTGCATTGTACACAAATGTGATGTATAGCAGCTCCCCCTAGTAGCATAATCTAATCTTAAAGCGTTAAATTGGCCATGTATCTCCAGTATAAAATCTAGCAGAGTTCCCTGGTTCTATATCTGCATACCTCTATGTGAATACATCTGTAGATGGAGCTGATTGGACATTAACTTACAAAGGTGGGGCGAGATGCGGTGGCCTCCAGGTAGCAATTTTCCAGCTGTCAGGGTAGATTTGGGGATGTAAGGTCTGGTAGGATGGCCTCGTGGTGAACTGTGAGATAGAAGTGGTCACTTTTAGTGTAGTAATAGGTGCTTTTCCTTTGATGACTATGTCAAGAAATGTTTTGTCCTCAAAATTCCATTAATTTGGAAAAGCTATAAAGGTGACAATTTTTCTCAGGGGTTAAAAATTAATTTTTACATGAATTTTGGATTTTGACCTCAAAGGACACAATAATATACAAAGTAAACACGCCAGCGTTTATTTTTAGAATCAATTAATTGGTTTAGGTATGGAGGTATAGGTGTCTCCACTCGAACAGGCACAGCATTGCCTTATAAAGGCTACCAAGTAATGTTTATATCTCAAAATATGTATATATGTAGAGGCTCTAGATTACAAGGCATAGATGAGGTATTACGGTATGTGCCACTTGAAAGGTGTAAATTATCTTCTCACACTGAAGAGTAATAAACCCATTTAGTAGTAAATGTAACTCTCCCTATCATAAAACCTTTCAGTTCTTATGTGACTATGACAGCAAACACACAGGAATAAGTGGTACCATAAACCAATGATATATCCATACATTTATGGTGCAGTCTTAGAGCACACTAGGATGTGGAAAGAAGCTAGTTAAAGAAGTTTGTAATAGTATCTTGAACAATGACAGAGGGGATATCAGTCTGATGCTGATCGGCATGATTTGGTCAGTACTTTGGTACGTTCCATCAGTAGAGTCAGGTAGTCCATGTCATGCCTGTCAGAAAAAAATGCAAAGATGTGGTTATCTTTTAGGCTATCTCACTGAAAACATGACTAGTTTCGGATCTTCCATGTTTTCAGTGCTATGCATGCTTACTGCAGGTGGGTCTGGAGGCCATTTCTTAACACACTATGACCAAGAATAGTATAGGTTCCCTGAAGCTTCTTGCTATGACTGCTCACCTTCAAGTCGTTGGCAGGACCCGCATCTTGGTGACAATACAGCCCAATAGTATTGTTCATGTAGTGTCTGTAGCACTACGACTGCTCTACCAAATTCTACGTAATAGCTACAAAGGGGCTCGTGGTACAAGGCAGTCATAGGGCCCTACCTACGACTACTGGCACCAAGTTTTGGAGTTACAAATCGTAGTGGATGTGTGCAGTCGTAGTGCCTTGAGAAATGGCCTCCTGCTTGCAAATATCTAATAGGTGCACCATCCATATCACCAGAGCACATTAACTCCAAACGTTTCTACACGGATATGGAACATTAATAAGAGTGAAAAATATTATCAGCCAATATTTACACTACCTCCATTCCCCTTTGTGCTTTATTTTATGTCAATAACTTCTTCCCATAGAGATAGCATTGGAGGGCCGATCCGCACACCCCCAGTGGCGTAACGTGTGCCGATCCACCACAGCGGCCGACCCACCACTGCAGCCTCGTTCTGGGTGCATGTAAACATTCAAAATGGCGGATCGGCGCTTTTACGGGGAACTACAGTACCTGATTTTGATCATTTTTCCTTATTTAAACCTCAAAAAACATAAAATAAATATAGAACTAAACTCCCCTGGTGTCCTCGGTGGCTGATCCACCCCTCGGGGTGGATTGGCCACCTCGTACACCACGGTCGTTTAGTTTTATCTATATATCCTATGGTCACATATACTTATAGGTTTGAGTAAATAGGAGAGTTATTGGATAACAGTGCTCACCGGTTAATGGCTATGAGCAGTCTCTAAGCCTCTTCATGCACATAAACTAGCTACCCTTAAGAAGACAAAGATACAAGTGGCAGTGGTGGTCACCTTAGCTATTATTGGCTAATTGCCAACTTTCATCCAATCTAGTTTTGAACCAAACAGTGCACTGGGGATTATGTATACTATTTAGAGAATAGACAACGATCTTCTTCACATTGAGACTGTCTGGTGTCCTATAATGCACGAACGCGTCTGGTTATTTACGAAACACTGTACAACCATTTGACTCGTCAACAAGAAATTCTTAATATGATATCCTAAATGGTCAGTATCACTTACAGTTGTTTTCATTCATTCGCTAGTGTACAGAGAGAGAGAGAGAGAGAGAGAGAGAGAGAGAGAGAGAGAGAGAGAGAGTACAATGCCATTTTGCTTGCAATATATTCACTTTCCATTTTAAATGTTTCTTGTATTATGATGGTGGTAAAACTGAATGGGAGAGGCAAGCACATGCTGATAAAAAAAGGTTTATTTGCTTCATTTATAACAGATATTAAGGAGTGCATATTAAGGAGTGCCGTCGTTATGTTAACATTCACCATCTGTGTAGATAATTATGAACATATCTTGATGAACCACATTTTCAATAAAACATTGGTTCTACCGATACTAGTGATAAAAAAGTGACATTTTTTCATGTATTAGATGGGGTTGAGACATAGCTGCCCTTAGATGTATTAGTTCTATTGTAGCAAGCTTTGCATTGTCCACATTATATAAGGGAGCTATAGATTGAAGGATTTGTCTTGTTGATATTGTTCTCTGCTGAATACAACTAAGGCTTTTGTTCTGTGCTGAACAGGTCTACAAATGTATTGCAAAATATTGAAGGTTTCTCTGCTAAATCTTTGCTGCATGCTATAGAATATTTACCCAAAGCTGCTACTTATGGGTAATTTAGCAGTTAGGTCCAAATGGATTATACATTGACTCGATGTGAAATAAAGTTCTTGAAAATAATTCTTCATAATTTATATTCATGCACAGATGTCAAGATACTGGAACAAAGAAACGTTTTATCAATAATGGCTAAATGATCAGACTGTCAAGTGTCATCTTTCACACAATTTCTAATGTCCATTTTGTTTATGAGAGGAATTATATAAAAGCTTCTTTTAAATTATTCAACAGTAAAATATGCAGTGTGAGTTGTGCAAAATGTCCATCAGATTACAATTATGGGAATGAAGGAAAAGGAAGAGAAAAGAGCAAGGGTTAAGGGTCTGTTTATAGTCAGCCATCCAGTGGTGCATACACATGCATAGGGTAAAGGACCTGTTACACTCTTACACTGGAAAATGCATCACAGCATCTGCAGCACTGCAGCTAGTGTAAAACAAGAAAAATGTTGCAAGGACCATGGATAGGAGTTGCTACGGATGACGTCACAGTGGCTGCATGACGTCATTAGTGATGTCATTGGCAAACCAAAAACATAATGGAGTTGCACGGTTGCTATGCTCCCGGCCACTTACGCGGCTTGCAACTCCAAAAGAAACATTCCACAACTTGCAGCAGCAACTGTGGTCCATTTGCTAATGCATTACAGTACCCATCCCCAGGGATACACCCTCCTTTGTGGACAATTTAGTAGGAAGCATATTATTTTACATTTCTATCTTGATTATCATTTATCAATAAAAATAAATCTATTGCCCTTTATTGGTGCATCATGCTGACCTGAATGGTGCATTAATACATCATGGGCATTTTCTGTTATGATGCATGTATGCAACTTTGCCTTTGACCTATGAACATGAACCTAAACACAGCATGTGCCCTAAACACTTTATGGGCCCCTAATGCCCATTGATCACCATAACGAATAAATGCTGTCATTGCAAGTAACTTGCCAGGGCTCCATTGATACATCATGATGACCCTTACAGGGCTTATGTACTGCCAGAGGGTACTCATTTTACTCTGGTGAAGTGCTGGAACCTGCACTTCATTGGTACATCCTGCCGATGCACTCCTGTATTTGTTGCCCTTAAAGGGTAAAGCAAAATAAAAGTATGTAGCGATGCCTCTACATATGCTTCCTGGTGATGGAGTATTGCATCCTATTGTTTTGAATAAGCTTGGTGTCTTGAGGCTGTGATCTGTGAAGGGTGAACATGAAGCCTTGAGGCATCAAGTTCTCTGTAAAAGGGTTAACGTGGTACCATGATACATCATGTTGTCTGTAAAGGATTAACCTGAAGCCTTGAGGCATCATGCTGTCTGTAACGGGTTAACCTGAAACCATGAAACATCATGTTTTCTGTAAAATGGTTAATGTGGTACCATGAGACATCATGTTGTCTGTAAAGGATTAGCCTGAAGCCTTGAGGCATCATACGGCCTCTAATAGGTTAGCATGGAGTCTTGAGGCATCATGCTGTCTGCAAAGGGTTAACCTGAAGACATGAGACATTATGTTGTCTGTAAAGGGTTAACATGAAGCCTTGAGATGTATGTACAGGGACAACATGAAGCCTTGAGACATCATACGACCTCTAATGGGTTAACATGGAGCCTTGAGGCATCATGGTGTCTGCAAAGGGTAAGCCTGAAGCCATGAGGCATCATGTTGTCTGTAAAGGGTTAACATGAAGCCTTGAGACGTCTGTACAGGGACAACATGAAGCCTTGAGACATCATACAACCTCTAATGGGTTAACATGGAGCCTTGAGGCATCATGGTGTCTGCAAAGGGTAAGCCTGAAGCCATGAGGCATCATGTTGTCTGTAAAGGGTTAACATGAAGCCTTGAGACGTCTGTACAGGGACAACATGAAGCCTTGAGACATCATACAACCTCTAATGGGTTAACATGGAGCCTTGAGGCATCATGCTGTCTGCAAAGGGTTAGTATGAAGCCTTGAGACATTTGTAAAGGGATAACATGAAGCCTTGAGGCATCATACAGCCTCTAATGGGTTAACATGGAGCCTTGAGGCATCGTGGTGTCTGCAAAGGGTTAGCCTGAAGCCATGAGACATCATGTTCTCTGTAAAGGATTAACATGAAGCATTGTCCCACCATGACTACACAGAGATGCTTCCTGCAGTCTGGCAGTTGGGGGCAGGTTATAATGAGACCAGTCCAGACATGACACACCAGGGGGAAGCACAAACACCAGGGGGTGCCACAGTCTACATGGGACGCAGGGGGTTGAGGAGGTTGATGTGGTAGGATGGGATTGACCTGACTCAGTTAGCAAGACAGGTATGTTTTATTTGATGTTAAATACGAATGCCCAATAGATTTTACACTGCAACCCCATATCTCACACCCTCTTGATTTTTAAATACCGTAATACCTTAGATCAAACGAAAGATGCGTCTCCGTATCTAAATACATGTATACATAGAGCAGAACAGACATTATGTCCACTGCTATTAGATGTGGTCACCTGGTACAAATAAGAAGTTTTCCACAATATAAGCCACAGTCAAACACACTCATAGTTTAACCCTTTGAGGGCTACAAATTCATTAGTGCATGAAGCCTGTTGGTCGTCATGATGCAGGAATATAGCCCTAGTGAGTAACTGGCCAGAGCTACATTCATGCATCATGCTAACCTCTGCAAGGTTGATGCTCTTCCAGAGGGTCCGCATAATGTTCCAATGTAGTGCTGGCGAGCAGAATCACTAGCACTTCAATGGTGCATCATGCTGTCTATATTGCACTCCTGCACCAGCAGCCCTTGAAGCGTTAAATCTAACATAGAGGGTATCATGTTACAAGAAAAAGCGTGTTAAAGCCAGGTCTTATAGAGCATATAACTTTTTGACCTTGAAGAATACTTCGGTTAATTATAAATGGGAGGATATATTGTTACAGGTTAGCCCAAATAACGGAAATGTGGAAAGATATTTGTAAAGTTATAACAGAAGCTTTAGATACTATGTGCCCAGTTTGTACTATTTATTATTCCTGAACATACCCCATCATGGATGACAGAAGATATACTTGACATGATGAGATTATGTGATAGTTAATATAGATCTGCAAAAAATCACCATGTTAGATGATGACTGGCGAGTGGCCAATTTCTATAAGCACAGAGTTCAGGCCGATATATTTGCTTGTAGGAAAAGAGAAATGGTCAATTTGTTAGAATATAGGAAATATGACCCTGCTAAATACTGGCAGGCAATTAAGAAGATACTACCCAATAGAATATGTGCATCAGTTATTAAGTTGAGAAATAATACAACAAATGTCATAATTCCACCTGATGGATGCGCAGAGTATATAAGTAGTTTCTTTACTGGCATTGGAGAGAAGCTTGCCAAAGCATTACCACCTGGTGATGGAAGAGAGAATCACATTGCTCCTCATGGGACCCCTGTACCTGACACAAATTTATTATATAATTTATTGTACCTGGACTTTATTATATTGGTAAAAGCCATTAACATTAAGAAACCATCTGCTATATTGCACTGTAAATCCTTTGTGATAAAGGATGCTATGTTTGCCATTCCTGATATTTTCCTATCGCTGTATAATAGATGTTTAAATACTGCTACTTTCCCTTATGATTGGAAAAAGGCTATTGTTATTCCTTTACCGAACAAGGCAAATTTTATGGAAGTAGGTGGTCTTAGACCAATTAGTCTGCTTCCTATTAATGGTAAATTGTTAGAAAAAATAGTATGTAAAAGACTCCAGATGTACTTAGAAAGACATGGTCTTTTATGCCCAACACAACATGGCTATAGAAAAGGGCACTCGACCCAGACAGCAATTACTGAACACCTTAAGACAATAATAGACAACTTCATTTTTAACAAATCCACTTACTGTTTATAAATAGATTTCACAAAAGCTTTTGATCCTGTCTCACATTTAATATTATTGAAAAAAATAACCGCTTTAGGACTTTGTAAAAGGACTTGTGAATTTTTCGAAAATTATTGACCAATAGATTACAATGTAAATTTGCAAATGATAATACTTCCTCTTTACAACCAGTTACATGTGGAGTTCCACAGGGCTCGGTTTTGGGTCATGTCCTCTTTTCTATATATGTAAACTCTTTACCAAAAATTGTTGAATGTGATATTATCCTATATGCAGATGATGCTGTTGTCTCTGCATGTACACCACATGAGATGCATACTGTTATTACGAAAATTGCTATGTGGTGCCTGAATAATTTCCTTACCATTAATGAAAAGAAGACAAAATGGATGGCTTTCAATACACCCCTGAATGACCAAACAATATTTACTCTTAATAATGTTGTACTGGAAAAAGGTTAAAGCTTACTATGAGATCTGTTAGGCACAAAATATTTCAAATGGGTAGAGTGAGAAATTTGTGAGACAAGCATGCTGCATTAAGTGTCTTTAAATCTATGATCTTTTCTACTCTGGATTATTGTGATTTTATCTGGGATAGGGACAATAGAGGGGAGAATAAGGTATTACAGTTGCTACAAAATAGAGCTTTAAGAATGGTATATAAAGTAAAATTAGAGGAGAATCAAATCATGACCACAAAGAAAATACAGGATCAGGGTAATTGCTCGGATCTTTGTATTAGAAGAGACCTTCATTTATCATCATATGGTTTTATGTTGACTCGTGATACCAACTTAGTTGATAGAAGGGAAATAGCCACAAGATTTCATCAGGGAAAAAGACTCATTGTACCCCATAGTCTCAGACCAATAGTACTGAGAAGTGCCTTCTATAGAGCTGTCAACAGATGGAACCAGTTGAAACCCGAGCTTATACAAATTAATGAACTTTTTACTTTTAAAAATAGTGTGAAAAAGGTTTATCCTAATTGCTTTATTTAATCATGTCATATAGAATTGAACTGTGATATTGTAACGACTCTTTCATCTCATCTCATCACCATCACATCCAATGGTATATATTGAACTATGGTACTTAGGGTTGTCAATCCGCTTGACCCCTGTATGTAGTGTTATAAGAAGCTATGACATGTGACTGCTAGGTTTCTATAAAATGCTATATATAAGGTATAAGGACTGTAAGAGGTCCTAGCGTAAGCACTACAATGCATAGGAGCTAGGTAAAGCATTTATATTTTTTGTAATTGTTTCTTGCCCAATAAATGACTCAAAAAAAAGGCTTAATGTTCAGATGTCGTCTTGATACATCAATAATGCAGCAATAGTTGGCTGACAGGCCATTGGTGCATCATCTTATTGCTTTAGGGATACCTCAACTCCATAGGGTAAACACAATGCATGAATGCAGGAGTGTCGAGTTACTCGCAATGGGCAGAAAGAGTTCTATTAGCAGACCCGCAAGCACTTCATTGGTGCATCATGACGAGGAGTGGACATGATGTACACTTGCATAAGTCATGAAATGATTAACCAATACATACAGAGCCTACATATTGTACACTACAATGATGTATAGCAGTTCCCCTTTGTGGCATAGTCTAATCTTAAAGCGTTAAATCGGCCATGTATCTCCAGTATAAAACCTAGCAGAGTTCCCTGGTTCTATATCTGCATTCCTCTATGTGAATACATGTGTAGCTGGAGCTGGACATTCTGTCCTCTAACATTAACTTACAAAGGTAGGGCGAGACACGGTGGCCTCCGGGTAGCAATTTTCCAGCTGTCAGGGTAGATCTGGGGAAGTAAGGTCTGGAGGATGGTCTTGTGGTAAACTGTGAGATAGAAGTGGCCACTTTTATTATGGAGAAACATTACACACTACTGCTACAGCTACAACTGCATCAAACAAGTGAGTACAAAGTACTTATTTTCTTTTACAGGGCAGGTTTCTAAGGGAGGTTTAGTACACACTCACTTGAAACAGCCAATTGGTGACAGAACTGGATTCAGGGAGGCCTATATGCTGTAGAAACCTGGGCATTCAAAAACATTGCATTCTATATAGGGCAGATCTAAACTGACTTTACACAGTGTATGATAGATCGACCCTGTAGATACCTTGCAATCAGACCTATACTTTACATTACCCTCCAACGGGATTTGATAAAATCCCGGTGGATAAAAGCTGGTCATTACAGACCAACATGTATTCGAGGTTGATTGGTCTTATGGATCTTACCCGCTGGGGCTACATTCATCATGATGACCCAGCGGGACCGATACACTCAGAGGGGATTATACCGAGATAATGCTCCAATGAAATGCTGTCAGGCAGATTCACTAGCACTTCATTGGTGCATCATGAGGGCCAATTGGCATGATATTGTCATACAAGGAATATGTGCATGATCAAGTTATATGAGAAATATCATATGACTAGTGGCTATAATGAGTAAGAATATCAAGCTCTTATATGGATTCCATTTATCACTGGTTTATTCAAGGTTTAGGCAGAACTTATGTATCAGTAATACAAATGTCAATACACAGGTAGTTCACACACAGTAATATAATAAGTGTTCCACCCATAAATATAATAAGTGTTCCACCCATAAATATAATAATTATAATACACTGTCCAGTATAGGTTCTAGGTGGGTTTCCACAACCTAGCTCCTGGCCTGCTGATAGAGGGATAATATAAAATATAGGTAACTTTACCCTTTTGTAGATGGATGGTAGACTAGAGCCTCTGGCCACAAGTCGGGTTTAGTCCTAGTCTAACCCAGCAGAGAGTTCTTGTGGCAGGAGCATTGCAGGCTCAGGAGGGCTGGACTAGAGATGATGTCTCTGAGGTGACTCTCTGGATACTGACTGGATGGGGGTAGGGCTGAGCTGAAGTAGCCTACCCTAGCTTCCTCCCTCCAGACTAGCTGGAGCCAGTGGCAACTGCCACTGCCATTGTTCATTAGTGCTGAGTCTTTGATGTCCCTGGGGGTACATAGGACGCCCCTATTATCATTACAGCGTCCCCATTGTCCCTTCCAGTTTGGCATGTTTAACCGCCCGTATCTGAACGATGTGTGTGCCTGTGCACTAGTAACTGTGCCTGTGGGAAGGGGTACCTGTCAGCTACCCGTAGCTTATCGCGCATGTGTGCAGGTTACGTCAGTGCATCTATGGCACACCGAGAGTTTAAAACACTCTTGGTAGCCTAGCTCCCTAAATAATAAGTCCTTTGACACTGGATTAAGACCATGATGTGCACCTGGTCCAGGCGCACCTGTGTCATGTCTCTAATCTGAGCTGAGGCATCCGTGAGATGGCTTTAGCACCACCGGAATTTTGTGACATCCACCTTTGTGGCCTATTGTTAGTGTATGGTGGCCAGTTGACCATGAGGTCAGATTGGATTGACTTCAAACAATTATGTACACTATTGTCCATGGTCAGTGAACTATGTGGTTGGTGAATTTGGTCCCTTACATTATATGTATTCACATAGCTGGTGATCAGTGGACCGTGAACACTCATATAGAGTTATATATATGTATTCATGCCTCATATTATATGCATTAATACATACATTGTTACAATTTATGGCATTAATAAAGACTTGGTAACAGTATATTCCTGCAATAGCAGCCTTTAAGGCTGACAAAGTGATAATGTACTACCTGCCTTAGGGAGAACTGGTACACACTATAAACAGCTCATAGGACAAGTGGGTATGACTTTTTATGCCATTTTGTGAAAAGGATTCTTCCATAGTTATTGATTCATTTTGTCCCTCTTAACACTGTGCATAGTGTGTTTTACTTGTGAAATTGTATGCAGGGCTCAGCCTAACACCACTTAAATCAATAGCGCTAGCTGTGTCAATGGGTGCCTGTCCCAAACTACCTTTGGATAAATCAAAAGGGCTGGATCATCCTACCATCGCTGGTGGACTGATGGTAGGATGTTATGAATTTACCTCCAGAGGCTCAGAACTACCCTTTCCAAGTATAAACCTAATCCAAGAGCCACTGCAAACATTAAGACCCCTAAATTTAAGTGTTGGCCATTATGTTATCTTCTTATCTATTTAAAGGGAGTAGACACGATCTACTCAAACAGCACCTGGTGGCAAAAAATGAAACTGCTAAATTTGACAATATTTGCTCATATTCCTTATCTATATGACATAACCCTTCTTTATCAACCCTTTAGGTATGATACATTGGCATTCTACACATTGTCATCACTGGATATCATATTCCCTGTACCCATAAGCATGGATTCCACTGAAGCCGATAGTTGTCTGATTTTGTCATCGGGTTGCATCGGGGACGCATCGGGCAGCATCGGGAACTATCGGCCAGCTATCGGGCACTATCGGACAACTGTCGGGCAACAATCGGGCTCAAATCGGGTTCTGTGGAAGAGCTCTATTTTAAGCATCGGAAACCATCGGGAACCATCGGAAAGACATCGGGGATGGTCCCGACAGGTACCCGATTTTTTCTAACTGATTAGAAAAAATCGGGTACCCATCGGCCTCTATGCAAAATTGGCCCGATAATCGTGAACGATTTCATTTTTTCCTTGGTGGAAGAGGTCAAAAGAGTGAGATTTGAGGCTGAAAATTCTCCTATCGGGCTGCCATCGGCCTGACAAAAAATCGGGCCGATAGGGAGCCGATACCCTAAAACGATGCTATCTGCCCACTATCGGCCCGACAAAATTTAGGCTTTTGGTGGAATCAACGCTATAGACTCCTATACTAAATGAATTAGAAATATTTTTAGTTTATTCAGGAAAATTTCAATTTGCTTGTGAGCCCCTCCTTTTTGGTTCCAAAATAATTCTAATGATCTCAGGTATAGATACATGAGGTTTGGTTAAGAAATTGTTAGAAGATTTTTTTCTATGGAATTAAATGTGGGAAAACACAAATTCGCATAGGTGGCCATAGTTAAGACCACCAAATTTCAATACTTTCCAGTGGAAAAACGGACACTGTGACCTATGCTTTTTATGCCTTATTTATGTTACCTAAGCATCAATCTAACATCCCTAAAAGTTACTAAGAGAAATTGTTGATTCATTTTGAACCAGCTGGATCGTGTCTACTCCCTTTAAGAAAGAGTGGTTATGTATGTTAGTTGTTTACCTGTAAGCTATACATTAGTTGAGTATCTGTGATAGACTGACTCTCATGGCAGGGGCCCTATATGCCACCTGACATTACATCTGCAACACATTCTACAATATCTCTATTTCCCAAATCATCGGATGTACTCCTAAGCAGTTCAAACTAGGATTTTGGTGCAGAGGACCAGTACAAAACCATATTCACCCAGGGAAGGTTTCTGTTGCAGAGCACACACATGCATCACCGACAAAAAACCCACATGATGTTAAGGCTGGTCTCCCTTAATGGGGCGTATCTGCTAGGTTGGAGGTGAGTAGCTAAGGGCAAGCAGGCAGATTAGGGTGGCCTGAGCTCAGACTTAAGGCAGGTTGAGGGGGAGGGAGTAACTTAGACAAATGGAGCAGCTCAGAGCTAAGTGCTAGGGAGTATTGCCGTGTGTGAAGGGAGCAGGGAAATTTAATATCAGAACTTAAAGATAACTACAAGTTTGTAACAGAGTAAGAAACAAAGTTAATAATAGCAAAATAACAGAAATTTAGAACAAGACATTGGTCAGTAATAGCAGTGAGGCTCCCACTCAGCATTGGACAAGGTTTAATGTTAGTGATACCAGAAGCTATTTTAAGGCAGATCCCTACTTCTGAGTCTTTTTTTCTGACTGATATTTATTTCTATTGTGTCTAGGATTGAAGATAATTCCTATTTAAACCTAAGTGAAACAGATTCTTGCTTGCATACCAATGGTTGCTGGCACATTTTGACCTAAAAGGTTGGGTTTGCTGGAATTTATCCTCTCTGCATACACATATACCAATGCTTAGTGCCAGTGATTTTCCTCTATTCATTCTCAAGCTTTATAGCTTGCATACTTAACTGATGATAGAAATTGCTTTTATTTTATGTGAATAACTTCTTCCCATAGAGATAGCATTGCGGAGCCGATCGCCACACCCCCAGTGGCGTAACGTGTCTCGATCCACCACAGCGGCTGATCCACTACTGCAGCCTCGTTCCGGGCGCATGTAAACATTCAAAATGGCGGACCGCCGCTCGTATGGTGCACTACGGTAACGGATTTTGATAATTTTTCCTTATTTAAACCTCTAAAAACATAAAATAAATATAGAACTAAACTCCCCTGGTATCCTCGGTGGCCTATCCACCCCTCGGGTGGTCGATCCTCCCTCGTGGTGGATCGACCACCTCGTACACCACGGTCGTTTAGTTCTATCTATATCTTGACATTCTTCCACAAAGTGGGTATTCAATTTTCTTATCAAGTTACTTGATTTATTGGACACAGATGTGGCCTGGTGCAGAGCACAATTAAACCACCAGCAAATTAACCTTATTGCAGGCAGTCTGTAGCCTCAGCCACGTTAGTCCTGAGAAGAGACACTATTCAGAGTTATTGTTATTATTGATAAAAAAGAGGTTCTATGCTGGAGATGGAAAGCATATTACTAGGTAGAAAATGCTGTCTGTGTCTATCATAGGTGAACAAGAATAGTGAGTATACATGACAGCATGATAATATCTAGTGAGGTATACCTAAAGACATAATGATATCTTTCTCAGCGTTATGTTGGCTTGTGCATTGTAAGTTTACTTGCACGCTGCTTGGATTTACTAGACAATACTACCACAGTATGAGGATGGGCCTGAGTGAGCCTTATATAGAGATGTGTCCTATCTGCAAAGACTTCAAACTAGAGAACAAAGTTAGGGATATGCCCTACATGTAAAGACTACAGAACATGAGGTGCACCTTATAGTATTGGCTTCTGTTGGAGATAAACCTTATGTTATGTGAGGTTCACCTTATATTTTGGGTACTGTAGTATAGTTAGTACACTTCACTGGCCCAAAAGCAATACTACATAAAGACCAATTGATGGTTACCCTTGACCTAAGGTTTTATATGATGTTGGTCTTTTGCTACTAAATAGATAACTAAAGATATATTCCTTCTCAGGACAGGAAGACTTTCCTGCTGGGCAGTCCAAATTAAACACATTGCTCTTTTGAGTTGATATTTTCTTTCAATTGTTTGTCACCAAGGAGAGACCTTAGTCACAGATATTGAGATGAAGACATAAATGAGGAAATGGAGGATCAGGGAGGGAATGATGATTGTTTTTCTCTTCTGATACTCTCGTCTCTTTACCGCTCTCATCAAGTCTTTTTTAAGTGATTAATAACATTAGGAACTTTATCATAGATAAATATAAGCCATTCGGATGTTCATTTTCTCAGATCTGGTTGGTTCTGTGACAAATCCTGAAGGAATGCCTATGAGCCATGTTTTAGAGCCAATGTTTCTTATTGAACAAACCACAGGATCAGACTCTACCCTACTGCTATTCTAATCTCAGTGATTTGATCGACAGCTAAGCATATTGCTCTTTTCAGACATTTAGTTTGTGGGGTGCGTTCTCTTATCAGCCAATATCTTTCTAGAAATTATAGACATAATCAAGATGGCCTAGTTACTCACAATGCCAATGGCAATGATTTCATTCTAAAGAAACTAGAGGGTACTAAGACCCCTGCAAGTCACTGTCAAAGTATTAGTCACTGGTTTTGACTGCAATTTCCTGGAGGAGGTCCAATTCCTCCTCAGTGTGGACAATGAAGTTCCCACCAAGTATAGGAATTATCTGAGATATGTCTTTACTGAAGGGCATTTTCAATTTAAAAGCAATTTTGCCAGTCATTTCTGTTTTAATTGTACAGGAGAAGCCTTGCGCATCATTTCCAAGCAGGATTGATGAGGAATGAGGTCAATATTGCTTCTCTAGAGCTAAATAGATGATAGGAATAGCCTACAGTAGGGGGTAACCTGGCCTAAACAAGTCTATATTCTGCCATGTTTTCAACTTTTTGAAGCATATTATGTGTTACAGAGAGGTCATTTATAATAAATACCATTTGCATCAACATAGATCTTGTAGTTTTGATAAAAACTTGTTTGAGATGCATTATGGTCAGATTTCTTGTGATTGTACTCAGTCAGATAACCAAAAAAGGTCCTTCAGCTGCCAATCCTAGGCCATTCCTTCCCCTCGGGAACCTCCATCCCCCAACCATCTCCCATTGGAGTTGAAGCCATCACTACAGGATCAACTTTGCACCTCCTCATTGGTCTGAAGGTGTAACCCCCTTAAATGATTTTAACATTTCTGTCCAATCATTGTCATACAACATATCTGTACTCTTTTGACAAATCTCTCAGTGTCTGAGCAATCAGTTGAGTGAGGATATGATGTTTTTGAAGGGGAAGAATGTGTACAGTCTGGATGATTCTCAGGGTAGGTTTTGGTAAAAAATGGCAATTTCCAGCAATCTGAGAGCCTGTTTGGTGACTTATATTTATAAGTAAAGGTGCTACAGTTATCAAAATTGTCTCAAATGAAGCAGAAGTTTGTTTTACAACTTCTGTGGACTTCCCATGTACACAGAAAATGTGGCCCATACTTGGTGAAAAGATCTATAGGTCGGTCTTTTTGTACTGTGAATGTCTTCAGGATGGGCCAAACACAGTGCAACAAAGACAGCGAGGGAAGGACCACCAGGAAGTGCTTCTTAAAGGGCCTTTGACAAAGAGAGAAGGTTAAGGACCCAAAAGTGCATTCATGCATCATGGACATTTCAGAATGCATGTATGCAATTTTACCTATGACCCATGAACATGAACCTAAATGCATAATGTGATGTGCTTATGCCCATTGATCACCATAACAAATGAATGTGGCCCGTGCAAGTTACTTGCCATTGATGCAATCATGCTCACCCTTGCAGGGGTTATTTACTACCAGAGGGTGCTCATTATATGCCAGTGAGCTGCTGGAACCTGCACTTGATTGGTACATCCAGCCGACCAATGAGCATGATGTACTTCTGTATTTGTGGCCCTTAAAGAGTAAAGCAAAGGTTTAACATAAAGCCTTGAGGCATCATGTTGTCTGTAAAGGGTTTACATGAAGGCTTGATACATGATGCTGTCTGTGAAGGGTTAACATGAAGGCTTGATGCATCATGCTGTCTGTGAAGGTTTAACATGAAGCATTCAGGCACCATGTAACCTCTAAAGGGTTAACGTGGAGCCCTGTTGCATTATGCTGTCGGTAAATGGTTAACATAAGATCTGAAGGCATCCTGGTGCCTCTAAAGGATTAATATGAGGCCTTGAGGCATCATGTTGTCTGCAATTGGTTAGCCGAAGCCATGAGACATCATGTTCTCTGTAAAAGGGTAAACATGGAGCCTTGAGGCATCATGCTGTTGTAACAGGTTAATCTAAAACCATGAGACTTCATGCTGTCTGTAAAGGGTTAACGTAAAGCCTTGAGACGTCTGTAAAGGGATAACATGAAGCCTTGAGGCATCATATGGCCTTTAATGGGTTAACATGGAGCCTTGAGGCATCATGCTGTCTGCAAAGGGTTAGCCTGAAGCCATGAGACATCATGTTGTCTGTAAAGGGTTAACATGAAGCATTGTCCCACCATGACTACACAGGGATGCTTCCTGCCACGGGCGTGTTCTGGTTACCAGGTTGACTCTATGTAAGTGTTATCCATATAGAAGGATGAGACAGTAAAGGAGCGGTGCTGCCATCTGCCAGCTCTATTTGCTATGTATAGACCTTGATTACGGAGGTGAGGGATGACTTTGCCAAAGTGACACCTCACCTCCGTAATCAAGGTCTACTCTATGGGAAATAGAGCTGGCAGAGGGCAGCACCGCCCTTTACTATCTCACCCTTCTATATTGATAACACCTACATAGACTCAACCTGGTAACCAGAACACGCCCATGCTTCCTGCAGTGTGACAGTCAGGGGCACGTTATAATGAGACCAGTTGAGACATGACACACCAGGGGGCAGCACAAACACCAGGGGGTGCCACAGCCTACATGGGACACTGGGATCGGAGGAGGTGGATGTGGTGGGATGGGATGGACCTGACTCAGTCAGCAAGACAGACTGCCAAGTTCAGGTATGTTTTATTAATGTTTTATACGAATGCCCCATAGATGTTACACAGCAACTTCATATTGCACACCCTGGTGAAATAGCCTACTCCATATGTCATGCAAGGTTAGAAACAATATCTAAAAATGGAGATGACAAAACCAATTCTATCCTATTGAATTAGAGTTGCCAATATATGTAGCAAACCTAAAACCTAAAATCATCAGCAGGTTTACTGTACAAGAAAAGCCTGGAGATTATTGCAATATCAATTAGGATCTGGTACACCAATTGTAGCACTGCAGGCACTAGGCCACTTAACAATTTCTTAACAATTTGAGGCTTTGGGGCCTAGCTATGCTGTCATCAGGGATATTGATATACACCCTCTAAGTATGGACTCTTTATGAAGAAGGATGTGTAAAGTCAGTGGTAGAGCTGCTGCTTCTATTGGGTTACCTTAGATCTAACCAAAGATACGTCTCTGTATCTAAATACATGTATGCATAGAGCAGAACAGACAGTATGTCAACTACCATCAGATGCAGTGACCTGGTACAAATAAGAAGTTTTCCACAATATTACTCACAGTCAAACCCGATTATAGTTTAACCCTTTGAGGGCTGCAAATTCATACATGCATGATGCCTGTTGCTGCATCATATGAACACTTCAGGAATGCAAAGATTCCTTAGAGTCAGCATATTGCATTTATTATTATAGCAGTGGCCAGTTACTCACCAGTACTGCATCGGTGCAAAATGGTGAAAAGAGGGCAGAAGAAGATGTAAACATCCCCCAGGATGGCCCCCAGGAATCCAAATGGGAATGGAACATCAAAACATCAAAGCAGACATAATTGAGGATTCCAAATATGTGACTGAAAAGGGTATCTATCGGGTGCATGGGAACCCCCAATTCCTACACCACTGAGGCACCAACAACCATTCTATGTATTGTGCACTACAGTGATGTATAGCAGCTCCCCCCTAGTAGCATAATCTAATCTTGAAGCGTTAAATTGGCCATGTATCTCCAGTATAAAATCTAGCAGAGTTCCCTGGTTCTATATTTACATACTCCCATGTGAATACATGTGTAGCTGGAGCTGATCGGACATTCTGTCTGCTAACATTAACTTACAAAGGTGGGGTGACATGCGGCGGCCTCCGGGTAGCAATTTTCCAGCTGTCAGGGTAGATTTTGGGATGTAAGGTCTGGAAGGTTGGTCTTGTGTTGAACTGTGAGACAGAAGTGGCTACATTTATTATGAAGAAACATTACACATTACTGCTACATCTACAACTACATCGAACAAGTGAGGACTTTTTTTAAGGGAGGTTTAGAACGCAATGGTTTGAAACAGCCAATTGGTGACAGAGCTGGATACAGGGAGGTCTATATGCTGTAGAAACCTGGGCATTTAAACATTGCTTTCCACATAGGGTAGATATAAACTGATATTACGCAGTGTCTATACCTTACACTACCCTCCACCAGAATTTGAAGGGCTGATAAAAGCTGGTCATTACAGACCAACATGTATTCAAGGTTGATTTGTCTTATGGATCTTACCCGCCGGGGCTACATTCATCATGATGACCCAGCGGGACTGATTCACTCAGAGCGAATTATACCGAGATAATGCTCCAATGAAATGCTGTCAGGCAGATTCACTAGCACTTCATTGGTGCATCATGAGTGCCAATTGGCATGATGCATTCCTGCAATAGCAGTCCTTAAGATAGATGCCAGGCCAGGCAAGTGACTCTCCTACACCATATCACTGCATTATGACAACTGTTCAAAGGTGTATCGACCCAATTGCATCAGCTTGATATATAAATCTAGGCATTCTTTGTGCCATGAAAAAAAAGGTGCTTTGAATCTCTGTTGTGTAGCAGCCCTGAAGTGGTTGTAAAACAGGACATCTCTGAACTTGTGTTTCATTCAGCACAAATGACGGAGCAGCTCATGATGAGAGAGCAGCTCAGGGCTGGGGAGCAGATCAGGGTGGATAGAATATGAGTTTAAGCCGTGGGTTTCACCTGAAGTGAAACAGGACGTAACTCTGTCTGACAGGTCTCATGGAAGTTCGGAAGAGGGATTATGATCAGATGAATTAGTAGTTTTTGGTAGTAGGTAGTGGGTGGGAATGGGTGGGGCAGTTAAGTATTTAGGGAGCCCCTTAGGGTCAGAGGAGCAGCTGAAGAAGACTAGAATATGAGAGAAGCAGCTGAGGGCTCAGGGAGTAGCTGAGGTTCAAGGTGCAGCAGAGGGAGAAGGGGGCAGCTATGGCCGGTGGTGGGTAACAGCTGACCAAAATAATTATGGGGAGCAGTCGAGAGGGGGTTAAACAAAATTAGCTGCTCAAGAGTGAGGTTCAGGGTGGGAATGATTGGGGGGGGGCAGCTGAGTGGGAGTCATCTTAGTGTGAGATGAGCATCTACAGCAGTAGCTAAAACCCTGGCATGGGGCAGTTGAGGGTGAGGGAAGAAGCAAAGCAACAGTGGGGAGGGGGCATCTTTGGAGTGAGTAGGGATCATCTGAGGATGGACAGAGGTCAAGGTGTGTGTACAGTCTAGGTTAAGGGGATCAGTTGTGGGTGGAGGTAAGAAATGTGTTGCTGAGGGTCAATGGGGGAGAGGCTGGATCTCAGGGGCTAGCTCAGAATGGGAAAGAAGAGTAAGGATAGTGCCAGGGTTGACTGGCTGAGGGTCAGGGGAACAGCCAAGGTTTCAGCTGAGGATTAAGAGAACAGCCAAATCTGAGAGAAGAAATGTAAGGATCAGATTTATTAGCATAGGTAGAGTAATTACAGCAGGATTGATACTAAACTCTAGAAAAGGGTAAGACTTATGTCCCCGGGGGGGGCACTCTCTATGTAAGGTATACACATATGTGCGGCTGGCAAGGGTACTTTTTCAAGGAAAAGTCCCTAGCAAGCCTCCTGTTTCAGCCACAAATGTCCCTAGCAAGGGTCTACTTTTCAGCAAAATGTCCCTAGCAAAGGTCAACTTTCAGCAAAATACCCCGAATTACACAGGAAATTATTCATTATTGAGTCAAAAGTGCCCTAGCAAGGGTAGGCTTTCGAAGAAAAACCCCGCGAATGAGTGCCCTAGCAAGGGTAAGGGTTGTCGTGGGTTCAGCCACACACCTGTATCAAAAAAAATTGAAGTGCCCCCCCCCGGGCTTATGTCTGTCACTTAGAGTTGGACGGAAGTTCAGTAGGGGTAGCTGAACTGTCATAAAAGCTTAGCAATAGCTACAAAGATGTGAACAAAGTGTAACCCTATCTATAAAAGTTGGATTGTCACTTATAGTCAAAGAGAGTTAGTACCAGGAAAATGATTGCCTCCAACAGTTGGTGAGAATCTAACAATAGCTGTAGAGCTAGAACACAAAGTTTAGCGATAACCGATGGAAGAAACGGAAGAAGAGGTTAACAAGAATAACAACACCGAGAATATGATTTAGACAAAGTTTAACAACAGCTGCATTTATTTGTAGCAGAAACCTGCCTGGCCACTAAACTCACTTTTATTTCAGTCCGGCTAACATTGAGCACTGTGGTCGGGGCTTTTTGTAAGGCTGCAGATTTTTCTTTCTGTCTGAGACTAAATCAAAATACAATTATCCATCCCTCAACATCTGCTTCTATTTGAACTACAGAAGACTAACATGTATAATATTGACAGTGCTGATATATATTATGGACTAATTAGAAAAATAACATTTATTAAGAAAATCCTGGCCTTTTACAACATATTGGTGCTTGCGATATGTCGCTGCAGTGGATGTGCTGCTATGACTTGATGTGTGATTTTCCATGCTCGACAAGAAACAATGCCACTGTGGTTGGATAATAGACCTCAGCGTAATACACAAAAATAGCACCTGGAAGTAATGATTTACCTATACTCAAAGTACCCACTTCTGTCCAAAGGTTTTATGAACAAGTAGAAGGTTGATATTCACAAACATCAAACGTCTTTGACATCCTAGGACAGACATAATAATGCTGCTTTTCTACAATTAGGGAAAATGACACTTCTCCTTTCTTTATATTTGGAAGTAGCACAGTAAGGAAAATAATGAAGATAATTCCCGGAGCGTGCCAAGTGTTTATTAACTATTTCTGACAGGTCCTTCAGGTGCTGTCAGTTAGTGGTGACAGCAGCTCAAGTCTGTGCCAGTGGACATTTATTACACATTTTGACACTCATAACTTGTTTTGGGAATGAAAAGGGATAACAACAAATGGTGTGACATGAACACTCAAATCTGTTTAAATATTTACCCCTGTCATTCGCAATTAGTAACTACTATTGATGCTATGGCTGAATGAACATAAATTATAGCTAACTACATAAATTTAGCTGCTACAAAAAGCAAACAATCCTTTCGACTGTCCTCAAAGGGTTGGAATTGTTTCATCTTTCCCACTATACATGTATCAGGCAAAGCTGATGGCAAATGTCTAAGGTAGAGATTGCTGGGATTTATCCTTTCTGTATACACATAACCATGCTTAAAGCCAGTGGTCTTCTCTACATTCATTCAAGCAAGATAGATCCCTGCTTGCATACTTAGCTGATGATAGAAATTACTCATCTTGGCATCTTCTGCAAACAGCCCCTCTCTTTTCTCTGTGAAGAATCAATTTTCTTATTGTCCTGTTACTTTATTTATTGGACTCAGATGTGGCCTGGCGCAGAGCACAATTAAACCATCAGCAAATTAACCTAATTGCAGGCAATCTGCAACCTCGGCCTTGTTAGTAGTCATCAGGAGAGACACAATTTACAATTACTGTTATCATTGTTCAAAGGAAAGCTCTATGGTGAATATGTAGATAGAAAGCATATTGCCAGGTAGAAATTGCACTCCTCATCTATCAGTGTTGATTAGAGGTAAAAAAGACTGCATACTAAGGGGATGGGTCCCTTATATGGCATCCATTTGGGTTGTGCTGTATCTGTCATATGAGGTGCACCTTATGCTTCAGTATAGCTAACAGACTTCACTGGCCCAAAGTCAATATAACGTAAGAACTAATACGTAGCCAATTGGTGGTTACTCTTGACATAGACATGATTATGATGATGGCATAATAATAATGGCATAATAATACTAAATTGATACCTATAAATGTATTCCTCCTCAGGACAGGGAAGACCCTCCTGCTGGACATCAGATATATAAATCTTTAATTTACAATCTTTCACCGTCTCTCACCAAAGAGAGACCTAAGTCGCAGAGATTGACACAAGAACATCAAAGAGGATATTGAGGATCAAGGAATGATGATTATTGTTCTCTTCTGATTTTCTCTTCCCTTTTACTGATTTCATGACATCTTTTTGTGTGCTTGATTAATTATCTGTCTCGCATGTTTTAATAGAACCTTATAATTATTCAATATTAACCACGACTTTCTCAGATCTAGCTGGATCTGTGATAAACCCAGGTTTTAGTCTGCTGATGTGCAATCCACAGCATTAGACTCTAATCCAGCTATTCCAATTGCAGTGCTCAGAATAAGAGCTGAATATCTTTGCTCAGAACTTGATAGGTCTGAGCCTTTATATTTGCAGCACCAAAACTCGCTGTGCAATTCCAATCTCTTCCAATTGCCTAATCTAAATGCTTCAACTAATTCTCCCTTTAATTCAAAGAAGCAGCTACAAGTTATTATCTGTTTTGTACAGTAATCATTCATTCCCCTGCCCCAAACAAAAATACAATTCATAAATCTCTATAAGTAGTTAAGGTTGGGTACCTTTGGGGCATGTTGTGCTTAAATTAATAATTGAAACAAATATCCCTTTAGCCTCTCTATTGGTATGAAGCCTTACTGCTTATGTAATGGAAGTGCAATTTCATGGACTGCACCCCCCATCATTTTAAGGCATTTATGATAAAGAGTAGACTCACTCTTCATTAAGTGGAAGGAATAAGTTCTATGTCTCTGCATACCTATATGAAGATAGTAGCCATCTAGCACTCGTCCAGAGAAAAAAGGTCCTGCTTTGTCCTCTATGTGGTGAATTATTGATTTTCTTATTATCATGTTGCTTAATTGATTGGGCTGAGACAATTCAACCATTGCCAAATTGACCCCATCGGAGGCACTGTACAGCCTAATTTATCCACAGGAGAAATAGTCTAAAGTCCTTTTGTACAATCTTATACTGTAATGGATATCATTAGTAAAAAGTGTTTTCCTTCTTCTATCGATGAGCTGTGCAGTGTTCTTTCCCATTCCTTTTGGCTGATAACTTCCAGGAAACTATGGTTAGTTCATTTCTTTATTGTCATGCCAGGCGGTAATGGCAATTCATTGCGCCAATGGTAATAGCACTTTATTACGGTAGGTTCTTGAAGTCATTTAAAGTTTACCATTGATCTAATTTTGATATCAGAGAAACATGGAAATGTCTGAATAAGTTTATAGATAGTTCTATTCAACGGACAGATAAATTGGAAAGTCTTTATCAACCTCATGTCTCTTTTCATAGTTACATTGCTCAGCAAACAGAGCGTTTAAACCATGGATGCCTACACTGTAAAAGATAACTGTTTAAACTACCAGGAATCCTTTTTAAAACTAAGGAGTGAACCACCGTAATCATATTTCAATGAACCAATGTAGTTCTTATAATATTAAGAGGCATCACATGGCAGTATGGTGGTACAGGGAATCTATGTGAAAATAACTTGATTTCTGACAACATTCGGACAAGGTTTCTGCCGTTTTTGACTCATGAAGGCATTTGTTATCTTATTTAGTTGCTTGGTTTCTTTTAATAGAACGTTCTTAAACATAAATATTAACCATCAAGGTGATCATTTTCACAAACTTGGGTGGTTTTGGGTAAATCTGCCCATATGTGCATGTTAATGCACAACGTACAAAATCAGATTCTAGTCTAGATACTTTTATTGACATGAGAGGACAAACTGCAGAATTCTTATGTCAGGTATTTTCATTAATTGAAACTCTCAAGTCAGTCAATTACCTTCCACTAAATTGACAAAGTCCAAGTGCACTGAAAACATGGAAGATCCGAAACTAGTCAGCGGTGACCACTTTAGGTCCTCAAGTTGACGATACCTAAAACTACAACTTTAGGTGGTCAAAATGACGACTTTAGGTCATCATCCTGATGACCTAAGCCATCAGTATGATGACTCTGTACTGTCAGTATTGTCATACTGATGACTCAGGTCATCAGGATGATGACCTAAAGTTGTCATTTTGACTACCTAAAGTTGTAGTTATGGGTATCGTCAACTTGAGGACCTAAAGTGGTCAGTGCTGACTAGTTTCAGATCTTCCATGTTTTCAGTGTGGTCTAATGTTAATACTTTGTATTTGTGCTGTTGTGCCCAGAATAGACCAGGGCTGAAGATTTATACTTGTAGAAAATAACCTAATTGTGTTATTTCAATCTCCTCCTAAGTGCAATTGCTTCAACAAAAGCAACAGTAATTCCCCATGTGAACTTTTTTCCTCTTAGTACTTACCTGTTTCTGCACAGAGGTGACTCATCTCACTGCCCCAAAGTAACAAAGAATAAATATTTATAGTCAAGGTTGGGTGTCTTTGGGGCATATTGCGCTAAAACCAATGATGGAAGGAGACATCCCCTTAACCTCTCCTTTCAAGTTGGCTAAAAACTGGAGGTGTGATATTCATAGAAATATTATTGTATAACCTATATATTAAGGCACTATTCTTAAGCACACTGTATTGGCCAAAGGACAATAACACTTAATTCCTCTATGCAACTCTTAATTTCAATTTCAATGCCTTTTAAAAACTTGCTCCAATCCTAATAGTATCAGGACTGACACACTTTAAATTGTTTTGCTGGACAGTCTCGTTTCTCTGTCAGCGATCATTTCTTGCCCACTGCCCATCATCAAAGCAAGACTTAAGTCATGGACATTGAGACAAAAACAGTTATGAGAAAATGGAGGATCATGGCATGCTGATGACATTTTTATCTTCTGATTTAGTCTTCTGCTTTGCTGGTTTTCATCCTAGAAATGTTTTTTAACAAAATAATTCCATGTTCTTTTTTGTTTCATTGATTATGAGTTTGGTGTCTTTTGGTGGTGATTTATGACAAATCAATATTAAGAAAGAAGATGTTCATTTTCACAGAAAAGTCTGGTCCTGTGGTTAACCATGGAAGGGGAAATTTCAAGAATATTAAGCTCCATTTCTCTTGCAACTTCTTGTTCTAGTTGTTGTGCTAGTTTGATTGCTTTTATACTTCTTATGAATTGCAGGGCCTTAATTATGAGAAACACTTTCTAGTCAGTCAATTTTTCATGTGATTATAACATAGTATACACTCCTGAATTGTAAATAGGCAGTAGATACCACTGTAAAACCAGGTCGCTGGGCTGAGAGTGTAGGTAGTGTAGTGCAGATACCCTGGGCAATTGCTGTTATTGAATATGAAACAGGGCTGACTATTTATTCTAGGGCTGAATAGTTAACCTAATTGTTCCATTTAAATCCCTCACAAAGTAAAATTACTTCAAATATTCTTTCCTTTATTTCAAACTAGCAGTGATTCCCCTATAGATATTCTTGACTAAAAATGTAACCATATATATTCCACAAAGTAACTGTAACAGTTCCTTTTACTGTCCCTGGGCAGTCTCCTAAGAGCAAAAGCTATCAATATTCATAGCAGCACCTGATCATCATTAGGGTATATTTTGCTAATGATAATTGAGTCAGATATTCTTTTAACCTTTTCCTTCAATTTGAAGTGCTACTGCTGGGGTAGTTTGAAGTTGTATTACATTTACCATTTAAGGAAATTTTAGACATAAACTAAGCAGAAAAGCCTTTTTCTGCCTTCGGTATGACTGGGTACCATTTAACTGATATTAATGATGCCTATATAATTTTATTGAGGACAGTTGTCAGTAATCCTTTTTATGTTCCTTCAGCATATTAAGCTATCCAATATGATACAGTATGGTGCACTTATATGTGCCCAAAATGAATACTAAAAGAAAACCAGTGTTCTACTCACACATGTCTGCAATTAATGACAAGCATAGAGAGTCTGTCGGGTTTCCATTTCATCTCTGTGATCTGATACAAGTATCTCTGGAGAATCTACCTATAATCTATAGATAGCATACAGAGTGCAGAACCCATCAACATCAAAGCCCCATAGTGTCATAGATGACATATTCAGTAGATCACAGAAACCTTACAGTGACAAGCAGTGTTTACATACTCTTGTGACCAAAGCAATACTCGATAAACAACGAGCAGGATATCAGTGCGGATACTCTTTGTTGTGAGTTTGTAAAAAGGCTGAGGTGTCATATGTCATATGCAGGTATATGAAATGGTCCTTTACATGCAGTACTTGCAAAATATGAGAATATTCTTTGTTCTACTTGCAAACTTTTGCAAGGTCAATGGTAAAGGTGTGGCTGTAAAAGAGAGAATCTGTACATTGCTTCTGTACATTGCTTCCGATTTATGTCAGAGCTGGTTCTATACATAGGAGTTGCCAGAGATTTTTTTGGCTTCACTGCATCTTTTCTGCACTCATGTCACAATTTTGGTTGTTGTCAAATAGAAATAAAAGAAAGTGTAAAATGGCTAGTCTATTTACTTCGTGGTAGTTCAGTCAGAAACAGTAAGTTCTATTGATTATTCACTATTGATTTTCCACAGTGCTGGTGATGGGAAAAGAAATCTATAGTGGATTGCTACAGTTCTAGCTGTTAGTATTATTACCACTCCTCTACTCAAAAGCCACTCAATATTACATGCCCTATCAAGTGATCCATTCGCCCTGCCTTAGGGGGAGCTGGTAACACTATAAATAGCTCATAGGATAAACGGGTATGACTTTTTATGCCGTTTTACTTGTGATAGTGTATGCAGGGCTCAGCCTACCACCACTTAAATCAATAGCGCTGGCTGTGTCAATGCATGCCTGTCCCACATTACCTTTGGATAAATCAATAGGGATGGATCATCCTACCATTGCTGGTGGACTGATGGTAGGATGTTTTGAATTTACCTCCAGAGTCCCAGAACTACCCTTTCCAAGTATAAAGCTATTCCCAGAGTCATTGCAAACATTAAGACCCCTAAATTTAGGTTTTGGCCATTATGTAATCTTCTTATCTATTTGAGTAAGAGTGGTTATATGTAAGTTAGTTGTTTGCCTTGTTAGTTGTGTATCGGGATAGACTGACTCTCATGGCAGGGGCCCTATATGCCACCTGACATTACATTTGCAACATATTCGACAATATTTCCCAAGTCATTGGATATACTCCTAAGCATTGCAAACTAGGATTTTGGTGCAGAGGACTAGTACAAAACGATGTTCACCCAGGGAATGTTTCTATTGCAGAGTACCATCATGCCTCAATGACAAAAAAATAAAACCACATGATGTTGAGGCTGGTCTCCCTTAATGGGGCGTAGAACATGCCAGGGCCTAACCCTGTCAGCCACAGTGTCACAAAGCAGATTTATGACAAGGGGGCACCTTCTCCTGTATCTGCTAAGGACTAGGTGAGTCCCTAAGGGCAAGCAGTCAGCTTAGGGTGAGATGAGCTCTGAGTTAAGACTGGTTGAGGGTGAGGGAGCAGCTCAGACAGATGGAGCAGCTCAGGGTGAGATGAGTTTGTGTTAGGGAGTATTGTAGTGTGTGAGGGGAGCTGGGGGCTGTTTATTTCTGTCTATTTAACACGGGGGGTCAGGGGGTAGGATAAGTAATATATATTAAATTACAGGTGAACGCTTTGACCCCCGTATTTGAGGCACAGAGAAAAAAATGTATTTTCTTAAGATTTTGGTGAGAGACAGACTTTTTTCCAGCAGTTATGGGGTACACTATACGATCTAAGAGGTAGTATATGAAGAGGTTAGATCCCATGAGCTTCTTTTCTGATAAGAAGTTTTAGGCTAGATCAGCAAAGATGTGGTCTGCGTGCTGATAAAAAACTTAGTGGCCACAAGACAGAGGAAGGTACTAAGGGGCATACATGCAGTAGCACACAGGATATGTGAGTACCCTATATCCCCGATTATAAGCCCGGGCTTATACGGATTTCAAATGGGAAATTGACCAAAATGGGGCAGGCTTATATTTGAGGCAGGCTTATAACATATACACTTCAAAAATCATTATCGAAACACCTTCTAGATTTCCCAGATTTATCCACTATTTTTACATATACCTCTGAATAATTCTCACATTATGATGGTAAATATCAATTCTATCACTCTTGAATGTGCAATCATTGCAAAGGCTACAATGTAAGCTAAATAAAAAATTATGAAAAAATTCCATTTAAGGAAATTTTAGACATAAACTAAGCAGAAAAGCCTTTTTCTGCCTTCGGTATGACTGGGTACCATTTAACTGATATTAATGATGCCTATATAATTTTATTGAGGACAGTTGTCAGTAATCCTTTTTATGTTCCTTCAGCATATTAAGCTATCCAATATGATACAGTATGGTGCACTTATATGTGCCCAAAATGAATACTAAAAGAAAACCAGTGTTCTACTCACACATGTCTGCAATTAATGACAAGCATAGAGAGTCTGTCGGGTTTCCATTTCATCTCTGTGATCTGATACAAGTATCTCTGGAGAATCTACCTATAATCTATAGATAGCATACAGAGTGCAGAACCCATCAACATCAAAGCCCCATAGTGTCATAGATGACATATTCAGTAGATCACAGAAACCTTACAGTGACAAGCAGTGTTTACATACTCTTGTGACCAAAGCAATACTCGATAAACAACGAGCAGGATATCAGTGCGGATACTCTTTGTTGTGAGTTTGTAAAAAGGCTGAGGTGTCATATGTCATATGCAGGTATATGAAATGGTCCTTTACATGCAGTACTTGCAAAATATGAGAATATTCTTTGTTCTACTTGCAAACTTTTGCAAGGTCAATGGTAAAGGTGTGGCTGTAAAAGAGAGAATCTGTACATTGCTTCTGTACATTGCTTCCGATTTATGTCAGAGCTGGTTCTATACATAGGAGTTGCCAGAGATTTTTTTGGCTTCACTGCATCTTTTCTGCACTCATGTCACAATTTTGGTTGTTGTCAAATAGAAATAAAAGAAAGTGTAAAATGGCTAGTCTATTTACTTCGTGGTAGTTCAGTCAGAAACAGTAAGTTCTATTGATTATTCACTATTGATTTTCCACAGTGCTGGTGATGGGAAAAGAAATCTATAGTGGATTGCTACAGTTCTAGCTGTTAGTATTATTACCACTCCTCTACTCAAAAGCCACTCAATATTACATGCCCTATCAAGTGATCCATTCGCCCTGCCTTAGGGGGAGCTGGTAACACTATAAATAGCTCATAGGATAAACGGGTATGACTTTTTATGCCGTTTTACTTGTGATAGTGTATGCAGGGCTCAGCCTACCACCACTTAAATCAATAGCGCGGGCTGTGTCAATGCATGCCTGTCCCACATTACCTTTGGATAAATCAATAGGGATGGATCATCCTACCATTGCTGGTGGACTGATGGTAGGATGTTTTGAATTTACCTCCAGAGTCCCAGAACTACCCTTTCCAAGTATAAAGCTATTCCCAGAGTCATTGCAAACATTAAGACCCCTAAATTTAGGTTTTGGCCATTATGTAATCTTCTTATCTATTTGAGTAAGAGTGGTTATATGTAAGTTAGTTGTTTGCCTTGTTAGTTGTGTATCGGGATAGACTGACTCTCATGGCAGGGGCCCTATATGCCACCTGACATTACATTTGCAACATATTCGAAAATATTTCCCAAGTCATTGGATATACTCCTAAGCATTGCAAACTAGGATTTTGGTGCAGAGGACTAGTACAAAACGATGTTCACCCAGGGAATGTTTCTATTGCAGAGTACCATCATGCCTCAATGACAAAAAAATAAAACCACATGATGTTGAGGCTGGTCTCCCTTAATGGGGCGTAGAACATGCCAGGGCCTAACCCTGTCAGCCACAGTGTCACAAAGCAGATTTATGACAAGGGGGCACCTTCTCCTGTATCTGCTAAGGACTAGATGAGTCCCTAAGGGCAAGCAGTCAGCTTAGGGTGAGATGAGCTCTGAGTTAAGACTGGTTGAGGGTGAGGGAGCAGCTCAGACAGATGGAGCAGCTCAGGGTGAGATGAGTTTGTGTTAGGGAGTATTGTAGTGTGTGAGGGGAGCTGGGGGCTGTTTATTTCTGTCTATTTAACACGGGGGGTCAGGGGGTAGGATAAGTAATATATATTAAATTACAGGTGAACGCTTTGACCCCCGTATTTGAGGCACAGAGAAAAAAATGTATTTTCTTAAGATTTTGGTGAGAGACAGACTTTTTTCCAGCAGTTATGGGGTACACTATACGATCTAAGAGGTAGTATATGAAGAGGGTAGATCCCATGAGCTTCTTTTCTGATAAGAAGTTTTAGGCTAGATCAGCAAAGATGTGGTCTGCGTGCTGATAAAAAACTTAGTGGCCACAAGACAGAGGAAGGTACTAAGGGGCATACATGCAGTAGCACACAGGATATGTGAGTACCCTATATCCCCGATTATAAGCCCGGGCTTATACGGATTTCAAATGGGAAATTGACCAAAATGGGGCAGGCTTATATTTGAGGCAGGCTTATAACATATACACTTCAAAAATCATTATCGAAACACCTTCTAGATTTCCCAGATTTATCCACTATTTTTACATATACCTCTGAATAATTCTCACATTATGATGGTAAATATCAATTCTATCACTCTTGAATGTGCAATCATTGCAAAGGCTACAATGTAAGCTAAATAAAAAATTATGAAAAAATTCCAAATAGAAATGAAATTATACCACTGTATGGGATCTCTAGGGTATTGGCTTGCTCTGACCAGGCTTATATTCGGGGCCCGGCTTATACTGCACGCAGTGGGGCTTTTGACCAGGCTAATAAACGGGGCAGGCTTATATTTGGGCCCCAGCTTATAAACGAGGAAATACTGTATATTTAGTTTAGAGTCATTCCATGCATGAAATGTTTGCCATCGCTTTTCTGTACTGAGGTAGACTAAACAAGGAAGTGGAATTATTTATGAAACATATTTATTTTGTGTTTTCTTTTTTCAACATATACATCACCTTCCTCTCTTTCTCTTTTTCAGTTCTGTATTACCCTCTGGTATTTCACCACAGGGGCCAATTATTCTGCAGTAGGGGACTGTCATGGGGTTTCTAAGAGTATCGTATCCATCAGTGTAGCTGCCGTCTCGGATTATTTTCACCAACACTTGACCAAGTATGTCCACTGGCCTGATCTTGAGACAGAGAAAAATCACAAGGCTGTTGTTTACCTATGAGAGAAGAAGAAGCCAGGATGTTTCAGTCTAGTAGACGGCACTCACATTGCAATACACTGCGCAAGGGGTGTACTATTGTTACCGTGGCTATTACTCTATAAACACCATGGTAAGTCAAGAAATCATTTTTAGCATAGAAACTGTTCTTTCATTTTCCTCAGTGACATTTATAATGAAGTGATATTAAAAGGCGGAGAGACATATTTTTTGAAATTCAAAAAAGTTTTTTTTCTTCATTTACTTTTCCTTTTTTTACATTTTTCTATCTTATTCCAATTTTCAGATCGTCTGTGATTTTGAGTCATAATGCATGTTAATGCCTCAAACCCCGGGAGCTGTAGTGACATCTACATGATGAATGGTTCACAAATAAAGGACCTGGGAGGGCGACAGGACTTCAAGGGGTTGTTCCTGCTTGGAGACTCAGTATTTTTCCCTGTTTGTTAAATGATATATAGACAAAGGTGCACGAGAATTGGTCAGCTCTGAGGGTTATCACACGAGGCGAAGCCGAGTGTGATAACCCTCAGTGCTGACCAATTCAAGTGCTCCTTTGTATTTATCTCAAGTTAATTTAGTCAGATATGTTCAAAATTCGATTTATTTGGCATTAGAAATGATTTTATCATCAGTTATTTGACCGTTTTGGATGTTTTCCCAGGGAGTGTGATACGGGGAAGGGTTATCACACTGTGGGGTGTGATACAGAGTTTCTTGGTTAAGCCTATGGGGCTCTCGTATTCAACTTGAGATAAATAGATATTGTTGATTTTGTTTAATCAGAGCTTGACCACATTTCATGTAAAATAATTCATTTATCTTCGACATATTGAAGTATTTGTTCTATATTTCTACAGATCATATATGTCCTCACTGACTACGTGTTGACCCCTGTGAAGTTTGAGGAAACCGTCAGTGATGTGCTGTATAACAGGTGGCACAAGAGTACCAGATCTGGTGTCGAAAGAACAATAGGTCAATTTAAGCAGCGTTGGAGATGAACACAATTTTTATTTTCTTGTACAAAACCTTCTTAAAAATTAACCCATAAAAACAATGAGAATACAACTAGTTTCCCGGATATTACAAAAGAACGTCTAACCTCTTATCCTATTATATATGCTGCTTTGCACATAACGTTTAAAACTAACATATATCTGAAATAAACAGAACTAATTTCTCTCATTTTCAACAAGAATATCAAAACACCTATCCTAATATATATGCCGCATTGCACATAACATTTTAACATAACTTGAATCTGTTTTAACCTGACAGCGATTAGGTTAAGTCACTATTCCAAATAACATGGACAGTTTAAGATAAACAATTTTTATATTCACATGTCTCGCCTTCAGTGGAGGGTACCTATTCCACACTCCAAGGAGGGCAGCAGAGATAATTGAGTCCTGTGTAGCTCTTCACAACTGCGCAAAGGTGGGGAGATGTCAACTCCTGCGAGATTATCCAGCCCATGACCAGTACCGACGTTTGTAGGAACCAATCACCCAGCCTGACAATGTTGGAGGACAAGCTCATGTCATGTTCCACAACATGCAGGCTGAGTTCATCGGTGAGTGGTTCCGGCCGGAACTAGAGCCAGCTCGTGCTTGTGCTGCAGTACAGCATTTGGGTTTGCAGCGCTTGCCTGTGCGCTAGGATAACCAACATGAACTGACTTTCTTTGGACTTTTGGAGAAGTGGCATGGTACATTGGTTTAATAACGAACATGAAATAACCACTTTCATAGGTCAAACTTGATGAGTTATTTAAAGACACCTGTATATAAGTAAATAATCCTCTTTCATGAAAATGGCTTACTTTTTTTTTTATTATAATTAAAACATAGATGTCTTGTCAATCCACCTCTATGTTTGTCAATCTTTATGAGGAGAAACCTTTAGTACATACATACTTTTTCTAACTTATACAAGATAGATATCAACAAACATAACTACAATGAATGTATATAACACAAGGCAAGGCTGCTCCTTGTTAAAAAGTTGTAATGTAACACCTGAGCAATGAAATTATCACCAAATACTGAGACGGTTAGCACCCATGGGGTTTAGAGTCCCTGTACATGATGTTGACATGAAACCGTGTACTACCTTTGTATGATTCTGCTTTAAAAGTAATATCTTGATCATGCAATGTCCTTATTACCTACATAATGCAAAGATTTCTCTTTGATAACAAATGTTCAACAGAAAAAAAATTAAATGGAAATTAAATTCACTTCTTTTAAACCATGCTTGCTTTTTATCTCTTACATTTCTCCATGTCAGAGACCAGTTTCGCAAATATGTTCAGACCTTTAACTTTGACAAGCAGAGCCAAATTAACTTTCTTAGTCTCTGTTTTTCCTTTTTGTTTTTATCCGCCGCCATCTTTTCACAGGTCTGTTGTTGTCAGGGTCTCTGTCTGACACAGATCCCTCTGTGTCTGCTTCCCATGTTCCCTCCCCTCATTCTTTGATAATTCTAAAATAGCATCCTGAGGTGGGTTGTTGTCTGTCACAATGTCCAGCTGCAGTGAGTTCTGGATAATGGCAGCACCCTGCGATGGGTTGTTGTCTGTCACTATGTCCAGCTGCGATGAGTTCTGGATAATGCCATCGTCCTGCGGTGGGCTGTTCTCTATCACTACCTCCATTTCAGGGTGGTTCTGGAAAATTTGGATTTCTATTTAACTCACGTCGCAGGTATCAGTATTTTATCATCCGCCCGTTGTATGACTGTTGAGCAGAACAAGTCTGGTAGAGCTGCTGCTGACTGTCTAGAAAGCAAATTATTTGAATAAAACAGCCGTTTCATGACAAAATTAAAAATAACACTGAATTCATTGTTCTTTTTATGGATCTAAAGATAAAAAAAAAACATATTTTCAATATATATTCATACAGTAGCCCACCCCAAAATAAAGGTTACTATGGGCCATTAATCTATACATGGAGTTTAGTTTCAACACCTTTATAGTACAAGTTATTTTCTATTTACTTACTGACTGGAGGCTCTGGGTGCATCAGACTTAACTCCAAATGTGGATTTGGATGATCTAGGTTGAAATCTTCTCTCTCTCCAAAACGAGTCAATGCTGATTCGGGTTGTGGAGCAGGAGGTCTACCAGAGTTTGCTTGATAGGGAAATAAACAATTTAAAGTAATTTACCTGATTACTTAATAACAGAACAATGTTAAATAGAACATATGTATATGAATTTTTTACAAAGTCATTTATTATATTCCTGAACCTGGCTCTTTCAAAATATATAACTTTTCCGGTCAAAATAAAATGAACAGAAATTTTTGTATTTTAAATTTCTTTTTGTAAATTACCTTCTAAGACAGCCTTTATCAGATACTGGCTATTGTTCTTCTCTTGAGCAGCAGTCAAATGTGACAAGTTAGACATGACAGCTACTAACACCTGGTCTTCTTTCTGTGCAACAGACAGAGACATTTCTTGCTCCTTTTGGACCGTCTCAACTGATATGGACAGGGAAGCCATGTTGTTGCTTAAGGAAGTTACAATGTCGTTGAGGTTAACAACGGAGGCAATGATTTTATCATGTGAGTTGCAGACCGACGCAGTGGCCTGAAGTTGTGATTCCGCTATGTCTCCTGCAGCCTTAAAAATCTGTCTACCCACATTTCCAAGGCCCCTGGCAAGTTCAACTTCTTTATTAACACTACGTTAATAAAGAATTGTTCCTCTACATCAAGCATAGTATCCCTGAGCGCTTTATAACCATCAATGTTGGATTTTTTATTTGCATTATCCTTTCATTGTGAGATTTTAATGCCTCCTTCAGGGCTCTCATGCTATCTGTGGCCACATCAATACGATTTTTTTTAAGAGCAGCAGACATTTCACAAGAAGCTTTGTCAAAGCTCTGAGTCATACTCTCAGCCAGATCTTTTGTTGTATCTGCTATTTGCTCTGGAGTCTGCATAATTTTTTTCATGAGCTTCTCTTGCTCTTGTTCACATATGACTTTGTTAGTGTCCTTTACAACATCCTTTCCCATTTACAAGAGCATCCATTTTATCCTTCCTCTGCTGGGCTTCTTTTATGGCATCAGTTTCTTTTATGGCGTCAGTGCTTTGGTTCTTATCTGCCTTCTTGTTGTTTGATTTTTTGGGATTGAAGAGTTGTTTCTTAGATTGAGTTTTCTGATTATCAGCACTTTTTTCTGTAAAGCAGGACTGTTTGGAGTTGTACCCTTGGCTTTGGCAACCAAACATGGAGAACACGTTCTTCCTGCCTGAAAGGTGAAAACTGGAGATTCTTTCTGTTTGTCCTGGTTAGGAGTGCTTGTACTGAAACCTTTGTATCCTTCAGGCAACTCATCTTCATCCTCATCAAGGTCAGGCAGAGATGCATCAATTATCCTAAAGAAAGAAGTTGATCTGCGAATACGTGCCCTTTTTGCAGGTCCCTGATTGCTATGTTCAGTATTATTT
This sequence comes from Acholoe squamosa, assembly GCA_949317995.1. NCBI lineage: Eukaryota > Metazoa > Annelida > Polychaeta > Phyllodocida > Polynoidae > Acholoe > Acholoe squamosa. Next base: position 72,411,295 of record OX439041.1, read on the forward strand.
TAATAATTATTTTCCTGGTTACTGTATATTTGATCATTCCCACCTTCCATGGAGTTTGTTGAATGTCTGTTGTTTCTTGATTTATACCAGGTAATACCTGAGCTTGAACATTATTTTCAGGTATATGTTGGTGATGAGAGGGTGGAGCCTGCTGTTGTTATGTACCCAGAAGATGGGTTTGAAGTGTATTAGCAGGCTTTTCTTGCTGATTGTGGACTGCCTGCTGTTGGTAATACTGCTGCAGCATGAAGGCCCCAAAAAGTGAACACCGATCACCAAGAAGACACATTATACACCATACACCATTGGAAAGCTCTAAACTTGTTGATTTCAGATATGGTAGGTGTAATAAAATCAGAAAACAGTATTTTTGGTGAATTAGATCCTATGAAAAAAAGTTTTTAATTATTTTTAATTCAAATTGAATCATTTATTTTTCAGAAAAATTGTTTTACAACAAAAATAATGCCTCTACCTTTGTGTCCTATGATTTAAAATATAAAAGGCATCATAATCATTAATGTGACATCTCAGACTAATTAGGTCAGCAGGTCAAAGGTCAAGATGCAAATATCCGTATAGACCATATTCGATCTAATAAGTGGCCAGGGCACTGACAATTTTTTACTTCCGCATCATAACTAAGAGCAACTTAGTAATAGAACATGGTCCAATCAACTTCTTCCAGAGATAAAATATTTGAGTCTAATTAGGTCAGTATGTTGACTTTCATATTGAAAATATAGGTCAACTTATAGGGAATCAGTACCCTATATTCATGATAGCGTTTTTTGATAGGATTTATATATAAATTGAAAAGAGTGTGCTAGTGAGTTAGTCCTCCTAGAGCGATGCACCAGACTTATCTGATGCATTTGATGACATCATCATACTATGGTGTCACTCAGTATGACAGAATATTGCGCGATACAATATTATTATACAAAAGGTGAGGCTCCACTACATGATTTTTGCTGAAAATCGGAGCTATTCTCACAAAAGCAGACACAAACACAGATTATAGAGTGGTATTTGTTATTATTTCAAGGTGTAAATAGAAGATTGAGAGAGCTTTTGTTTATGTGGGGAATGCGTTGTGTACAATCCGAGGCACATTTTTGTTGCCAAAAGATCTTTTTGTTTACTATATCAAGTTGACCTAATGTAAATATTGCAGACTTTCACACTGATGACTCTCTGCAACTCAATATCAGACAGGTTTGATTTTTACAGTACAAGACCCTGCGATCTGTGTGACTGCTATGTTGTTATTTATATTTTGCTGTGTTGATGTTTACATATTGAACTCCCACCCAATCACAGAGTCTATGCAGGTACAGGTTAGTTGGTAAATATGGCACACAAGGAGAGAGATCAACCATAAAATAACCCTGAAATCTCATGTTTACAATTGTGAATCTCATGTTTACAATATAAGAATGTCAACACCCTATACCTTAGGCACGATATGGATAAAATTAGGTGAGAATGTACCAAAAAATCGCGTAGTGGAGCCTCACCTAAGGTTCTGTTCTATCAAATGTGGAAAGTTCTAACTATCTGGGTGTAATTATTGATAGCGACCTAAATTTTAAGGTGCACTGTAAAAAGGTTGAGCCGATGGGTATATCAAAGTTGAAACAGTTGCGTAATATTGTAAAATATTTGAATCATGAAAATGCTCTATGTATCTACAAACAAATGGTTTTGCTCATACTAGAACATTGTAGGTTTGTTCTAGAATCTGGTCAAAAAACCCTGGTAGATCATATAGACATTGTACAAAACCACTGCCTTAGAGCTTGTGTAAGGGTAAAAAATGCCCAGGATGTACACATAAATTACCTCCTAACTAGTTGTAAAGTGGACTCACTAAGTATAAGAAGGAAAAAGGCACTAGCATAGATAATGTACCGTTATTCACAAGATGAAGATAATATTATAATCCCTAGTCGTGAACTAAGAAGGAATAGGAAGAGAAAATTAAAAAATTTTCTAGAGGCAACCAAACATGGGAAGTATTGTATGCTGATATACAACTGAAACCTACTATGACTGCTTTTAAATCGTGTCTGAGAGGAGATGTACTTGTGACACTGGGTAGATTGTGATTATTGTAAAGATCTGTATGTTAATAACATAAATGTTACGATAAGTTCATGGAAACCACTTGGTACTATAGAAAACTCAACCTATGATTATGACTTCGGTGGTGAATATTTATAACTTATCAGGCGACTGATTGTAACACCTCCATTTGGGGTGTTTTCTTTAGCCAGTAAACAGTGTTAAAACTTCAAACTTTGATTGGGCAAAATGCATCTCTGTACTACTTGCACAGCATTGATAGGATGCAATCAGATGCTGTCTGTATCTTTTTTCCCATGATTTACTTATACCTCTGACAAGTAGCACTAAACACTTACTACTATTTTAACTTTCAGACGATTGCAGATATTTAGATTGTTGACAAAAAGATTTAAATATATTGCATTCATAGGTAGTTCCAGACTTTTTTTTCTATTTTTTTGGTTACCCCCTCAGTCTCTAATTTCGACAGGTGCAGTGAGGGCTACCACATTGAGTCACAATCACACACAGGACCATACCCACTCAGCTTTGATGGAAGGCCCGGGTGAGCTCCCGGGGGTGAGCTCTACAGCCCTGGTCCCATATAGACTAATATAAGGTACACATCATGTCTATGCGCAAAAATGCACTACACTTAGTGCAGATCTATGAATGGGATTCTTACAACCTATACTAGAGGTACATCCTGTGTTAATTCTGATTGTATTGGTGGCAATTTAATTAGTGACAGAACATCAAAGTTGGGCTACTTTAGTATTGTATTGTATCATGTGGTCATAAGGAATCTCAAAATATTCATATGAATGCAAAGATCATAGTTTCTTCTGTCAACCCATGTAATATCATCCTTATATAACAACATTAGGCCCTTATTTCACCTCAGGATGCACCCAATATCTCTGCACTGCACTAAAACACAGAGCACACACTGCAGGGATTGTCACCTGCATCAAAATATAAATAGGATAATGAATGAATTGTAAATAAATCTTGAAGAATACATTACACCAAACATTAAAGAGTAATAATGTTCCTTATTTATATAAGGCATTACACATACTGGTCTTTACAAAGAAACAGCCCATAAGGAGCCATGTGCAGCAAAACACCTTCTTTTACCCCTTCAAATCTTAATAAACAGTAATGCCTTTTGTTTTAGGCTGTAAAACCCTTAATAATTGCAATCCATGAAACCCAAAATGTAGCAAAGGTCCCAAGATTATAGCAACAGTCTGGTCATTTCTGCAGGCCCGGCAGCGATGGCCTTGGTCCCACGGGTTTTCGTATTTACTGGTTTGCGTCTGCTGACTGAACTTCTGGTGTATATTGCATGGAGTAAGGAGACCTAATAACCCATGGAATTATCAACATGATTGTATTTTCCAATATCATTTGAGTTACTTGTATGTTAAGGTCAAATTGTAATTTGACCTTAAGTTTCAACTCGGATTTGATCTGACTGAGATCTCACTCAGCTTCACCTTGTAAGACAACCCTTTGTCAGATCCAACCCTTGTGAACATCTATTTATTAAAAGATGCAAATATACAATGCTGGTTGCCATGATGTTCAAGACTTTTTTGCATAACTTTTCAAATGCATCAAAATTAATAAATATTTGCAATAAATCGCAATATTGAGAGAAAAATGGTGATAATCGCCATAGGAAAAAGGTTAATGTCAATGACATCCCTACTAGTTGCCAATGCTGCATCAATAAGAATTACCATTACAGGTTTACACCCCTAATAGAAATCAGGATAGACCTATCACAAGGTCTAAAGTACATACAGATAGTAAGCAGAAGATGACCTATTTTAGGACTCTGACCTTTGACCTACTGACCTAATTCATCTCAAATTATGATCCCCACGTTAAACACATGTTTTTACACTGATTCAATTATATATAGTTGCATTATTTGATGAAAATGTTGTCAATCCTAGAATTTGAAGAATTAATTTGAATTAAAAAATGACTTAATTACTTTTTTTTCTTAAAACTCATGTTGTGAAAAATACTGTTTTTGATTTTTTTTTACACCTGGCATATCTGTAATCCTGAGATTCAAAGCTTTAATTTGGTGTATAGCATGTTTTGTTTTTCTTTGGTGATGGGTACAACCTGAAAAAGAGCTCGTAGCTCAGCCATGCTGCAGCAGTATAAGTATGGACAGGCTGTTGTTGTTGGAAAATATGGGCCTGCTGTTGGTGTGAGCTTCCTGTCTGCTGTTGATAAGACGGATGTGCCTGCTGTTGGTGTGAGCTACATGCCTGCTTTTGGTAAGACGGACCTGCCTGCTGTTGGTAAGGCGGTCCTGTCTGCTGTTGGTGTGAGCTACCTGCCTGCTGTTGGTGTGAGCTACCAGCCTGCTGTTGGTAAAACGGACCTGCCTGCTGTTGGTAAGAGGGACGTGCCTGCGGTTGCACCTTGATCGATAGACAAGAACTATCAGTTTTTAAGTTTTTAATAAATATTTATTGATGTATTTTTAATATCATTAAAAGTATTCTTTATTTTTTCCATTTAAAACTTCATTTAATGACCTACCTCCTCCCTCTAGGCTTTCAACCATGTCACCCTCTAGTGTCACTTCCAGGGCCTTGGAAGGCATAGAAAGGGCTCCATAGTCCTCTCGCTCTTCTCTATCCGGGTCATAGCAAGACCAAGGCCTTTCCTTTGGGTCTCTGCCCTTCAGGTTGGGGGTTTGCATGCCTGGTATGCCTGTAAAAATGTGAATGAAACACATGTTATTTATCAAGCAAATTATGTCCTAAAGAATCTTTATAAATTACAGAAAGGTCCAGGTTCATATGAAAATCTCTTTGAATTTATTGTAAAAATATGGCAAAGGAACAATAAATATAGGTCACACTTATTTACATAGAATGACTTTGTTACCGGAGCAATCGCAGATCGCCTGTTCTAGTTCATCAAGGTAGTCCTCTGCTTCCCTCTGACTTGTTGTCTATCATCTGTCTCTGTAAGTAGAATAAAACTTGAGTTAAATAGACAGTCATGAAAGAGATGGTTAAGTGAATAAATGTAACTGATTAGAGTAGAATAAAATACAAAAATTTGAGAGATAGCAATAAATCTCTGATGATTTATAAGTTATGCAGTATGTTAAAAAAATAAAAGGCACCTTACCTTGCGTCTGGCATCTTGCCCGAAATAATTCAGCTTATCCTTACACTGTTGTATTGACCGGTACCATTTACCATTAGCCATCACATACTCTGCAGAAATAATTGAACAGTGGTATCACATAGACACTATAAAGAAGAATAATTTTTATGAGAATCTGTATTTAAATTTATAAATACAATATAATATATATATATATATATATATATATATATATATATATATATATATTCCTATTTTAATTTCCTTGAAGGTATAAGTTTAAATCAGACAGAATAGATAAAAAAGATATTCTACATATCAAAACGTTACCAGGTTTAGATAAATAATAGCCAAAAAGAGAATAGTAGCAAATTATTTATACCTTGTTATTCTTTCCAAGCTAATTTCTTAAGGACTGCGCCATCAGTGGGGTGCTTAAAACGGCCTTTTAAAACCACTTTAAGGTGGTTAGCCCCAAATATGAGAGGCCTAAGTTTGTTTGCTTTCCAGTGCACACCCTTCATCTACTGCTCTAGCTAGGCCAGAGCCTGAGGGTCACTAGGGAGAATTAACCTGCCAGAGACTGGGTCCAAAGACAAGCTAACACTACTTTTGTTGAGATAACTGATCAACCTGAGGATGAAGGACCAGACGGGACAGTTTCAGGAGTGGTTCCACTCGATCCTTGCATGCCACTGACAGCGGAAGACACTGCCTGAAGTGCCTCTGTCAGACCTGGTATGTTTCCTGAAGACTGGGGTATGGCTTGAGACAGAGCATGAACTGCAGCTGTACGTCCTTCCAAGTTTGAAACAGGAACTGAAGCAGCACTTGAACCACCGACTGCCCGGCCTTTTACCTTTCCCTCTGTAAGACAATGAATTTGGCCCACGAGGTCTTCCTCTGCCTCTGCCTTGACCCCTGGAGGAACTTCCTCTACTTGACTCAGGGAGCATATAGGTTGGATCACTTTGCTTACAGTCTGGTGTCTCTGGATACGAGAAGGTCCGTTTCTCCAGAGGAGGGAAGTGGCTCAAATGTTATCTACTGGGTGCCATTTCTCTCTGCGGCCTTGAAGAGAGTTCTTCTCTCTGCCGTTCCATTGTATTCAGGTGTGACATGTAACTTATCGCCTGGTCCCTAGTGTCTCAAGAAAAGTTCTCCGGTCTAGTTTCATCATAAAACTCCTCGTCGTAAGGTTCTCCATAATTGCTGTCAGCAAACTAGAAAAAAATATAAATGAAATGTGTGAGGTACAGTCATTTGAATATAGTTATGAAGAGACAAATATATTAATTATGTTGAAAAGAGACATTCTAAGTATTAATTTTAGGCAAGGCAAATAATCTAGAGAGAGACACCAAAACCCAATAAAACTTTACTCTTTGGGAGGGGGGTGTCTAAACTAAACATAGGCAGTTAAAGTACCCATCCTGACACGTCAGTACACACATGTACCAGATTTCCCCTTGGTTCAGGTGGGCACGTTGATATTAATTTGTATTATAAATGTGGGGCCACCCCTCCCTCCTTTGCTACAGGAAGAGACTAGGGGCTTGATATGTGACTGTAAAGGTTGCATATTATTATACACCAGGCAGTCAATAATTATTTTTCAGTTAGCCCTGTCCTGAACCCCCTCCCTTTTCTCTACACCATGAGGAATTGAGAGAAAAGCATAAATAACCCTTCCCTCAACAAAAAAATAGTCGGTTTTCTCTTTGCTTTGAGGGGTAAAAAGGTCATAGAATAAAGGGCATGAAGTAAAGCAGGGTACAAACATAGGCTGTGCTTACCTGCATTCAACAACCCTGTGACCCTGTGAATATTTATAACTTATCAGGCGACTGATTGTAACACCTCCATTTGGGGTGTTTTCTTTAGCCAATAAACAGTGTTAAAACTTCAAACTTCGATTGGGCAAAATGCATCTCTGTACTACTTGCACAGCATTGATAGGATGCAATCAGATGCTGTCTGTATCTTTTTTCCCATGATTTACTTATACCTCTGACAAGTAGCACTAAACACTTACTACTATTTTAACTTTCAGACGATTGCAGATATTTAGATTGTTGACAAAAAGATTTAAATATATTGCATTCATAGGTAGTTCCAGACTTTTTTTTTCTATTTTTTTGGTTACCCCCTCAGTCTCTAATTTCGACAGGTGCAGTGAGGGCTACCACATTGAGTCACAATCACACACAGGACCATACCCACTCAGCTTTGATGGAAGGCCCGGGTGAGCTCCCGGGGGTGAGCTCTACAGCCCTGGTCCCATATAGACTAATATAAGGTACACATCATGTCTATGCGCAAAAATGCACTACACTTAGTGCAGATCTATGAATGGGATTCTTACAACCTATACTAGAGGTACATCCTGTGTTAATTCTGATTGTATTGGTGGCAATTTAATTAGTGACAGAACATCAAAGTTGGGCTACTTTAGTATTGTATTGTATCATGTGGTCATAAGGAATCTCAAAATATTCATATGAATGCAAAGATCATAGTTTCTTCTGTCAACCCATGTAATATCATCCTTATATAACAACATTAGGCCCTTATTTCACCTCAGGATGCACCCAATATCTCTGCACTGCACTAAAACACAGAGCACACACTGCAGGGATTGTCACCTGCATCAAAATATAAATAGGATAATGAATGAATTGTAAATAAATCTTGAAGAATACATTACACCAAACATTAAAGAGTAATGATGTTCCTTATTTATATAAGGCATTACACATACTGGTCTTTACAAAGAAACAGCCCATAAGGACCATGTGCAGCAAAACACCTTCTTTTACCCCTTCAAATCTTAATAAACAGTAATGCCTTTTGTTTTAGGCTGTAAAACCCTTAATAATTGCAATCCATGAAACCCAAAATGTAGCAAAGGTCCCAAGATTATAGCCACAGTCTGGTCATTTCTGCAGGCCCGGCAGCGATGGCCTTGGTCCCACGAGTTTTCGTATTTACTGGTTTGCGTCTGCTGACTGAACTTCTGGTGTATATTGCATGGAGTAAGGAGACCTAATAACCCATGGAATTATCAACATGATTGTATTTTCCAATATCATTTGAGTTACTTGTATGTTAAGGTCAAATTGTAATTTGACCTTAAGTTTCAACTCGGATTTGATCTGACTGAGATCTCACTCAGCTTCACCTTGTAAGACAACCCTTTGTCAGATCCAACCCTTGTGAACATCTATTTATTAAAAGATGCAAATATACAATGCTGGTTGCCATGATGTTCAAGACTTTTTTGCATACACTTTTCAAATGCATCAAAATTAATAAATATTTGCAATAAATCGCAATATTGAGAGAAAAATGGTGATAATCGCCATAGGAAAAAGGTTAATGTCAATGACATCCCTACTAGTTGCCAATGCTGCATCAATAAGAATTACCATTACAGGTTTACACCCCTAATAGAAATCAGGATAGACCTATCACAAGGTCTAAAGTACATACAGATAGTAAGCAGAAGATGACCTATTTTAGGACTCTGACCTTTGACCTACTGACCTAATTTATCTCAAATTATGATCCCCACGTTAAACACATGTTTTTACACTGATTCAATTATATATAGTTGCATTATTTGATGAAAATGTTGTCAATCCTAGGATTTGAAGAATTAATTTGAATTAAAAAATGACTTAATTACTTTTTTTTCTTAAAACTCATGTTGTGAAAAATACTGTTTTTGATTTTTTTTTACACCTGGCATATCTGTAATCCTGAGATTCTAAGCTTTAATTTGGTGTATAGCATGTTTTGTTTTTCTTTGGTGATGGGTACAACCTGAAAAAGAGCTCGTAGCTCAGCCATGCTGCAGCAGTATAAGTATGGACAGGCTGTTGTTGTTGGAAAGTATGGGCCTGCTGTTGGTGTGAGCTTCCTGTCTGCTGTTGATAAGACGGATGTGCCTGCTGTTGGTGTGAGCTACATGCCTGCTTTTGGTAAGACGGACCTGCCTGCTGTTGGTAAGACGGACCTGTCTGCTGTTGGTGTGAGCTACATGCCTGCTGTTGGTGTGAGCTACCAGTCTGCTGTTGGTAAAACGGACCTGCCTGCTGTTGGTAAGGCGGTCCTGTCTGCTGTTGGTGTGAGCTACATGCCTGCTGTTGGTGTGAGCTACCAGCCTGCTGTTGGTAAAACGGACCTGCCTGCTGTTGGTAAGATGGACCTGTCTGCTGTTGGTGTGAGCTACCTGCCTGCTGTTGGTGTGAGCTACCAGCCTGCTGTTGGTAAAACGGACCTGCCTGCTGTTGGTAAGAGGGACGTGCCTGCGGTTGCACCTTGATCAATAGACAAGAACTATCAGTTTTTAAGTGATATTGCCTAATAAATATTTATTGATGTATTTTTAATATCATTAAAAGTATTCTTTATTTTTTCCATTTATATCTTCATTTAATGACCTACCTCCTCCCTCTAGGCTTTCAACCATGTCACCCTCTAGTGCCACTTCCAGGGCCTTGGAAGGCATAGAAAGGGCTCCATAGTCCTCTCGCTCTTCTCTATCCGGGTCATAGCAAGACCAAGGCCTTTCCTTTGGGTCTCTGCCTTTCAGGTTGGGGGTCTGCATGCCTGGTATGCCTGTAAAAATGTGAATGAAACACATGTTATTTATCAAGCAAGTTATGTCCTAAAGAATCTTTATAAATTACAGAAAGGTCCAGGTTCATATGAAAATCTCTTTGAATTTATTGTAAAAATATGGCAAAGGAACAATAAATATAGGTCACACTTATTTACATAGAATGACTTTGCTACCGGAGCAATCGCAGATCGCCTGTTCTAGTTCATCAAGGTAGTCCTCTGCTTCCCTCTGACTGCTACCGGTCTTATATTTGTTGTCTATCATCTGTCTCTGTAAGTAGAATAAAACTTGAGTTAAATAGACAGTCATGAAAGAGATGGTTAAGTGAATAAATGTAATTGATTAGAGTAGAATAAAATACAAAAATTTGAGAGATAGCAATAAATCTCTGATGATTTATAAGTTATGCAGTATGTTAAAAAAATAAATGGCACCTTACCTTGCGTCTGGCATCTTGCCCGAAATAATTCAGCTTATCCTTACACTGTTGTATTGACCGGTATCATTTACCATTAGCCATCACATACTCTGCAGAAATAATTGAACAGTGGTATCACATAGACACTATTGTAGAGGTCGGCGAAAACGTACTTGGAAACACCGGGTTTCGAACCCGGACCTCTCAACTTGCAAGCGAGTGCTCTACCACTGAGCTACATCCCCAAACCTGACGTTCTCTACCTTCCACCTACATCTGGATCGGTATGACACAAGGGGGCAGTGTTCACTGGCTGACCAGCCCCTGGGGGCTCGTGCAACCGGGGAACGGGGACAGATAGCATACTGCCATGGACTCACAGCCAGAGCTGGCCCCTACACTCCTCCCCACCAGCTTCAGCCCACCCTACCTCTCCAACCCAACCTCCAGCAGGTGACTAGTTTACCCCTAGCAGGTTGAAGCGTTAACTGTGTCATACTGGCCCAGCCACCGAATTCCGTAGCCCCCCTTACACGGGCAGGGCCACTCGGTGTTTCCACCAATGTAGAGGTCAGCGAAAACGTACTTGGAAACACCAGGTTTTGAACCCGGGACCTCTCAACTTGCAAGGGAGCGCTCTAACACTGAGCTACATCCCCAGACCTGATGTTCTCTACCTTCCACCTACATCTGACACAAGGGGGCAGTGTTCACTGGCTGACCCGCCCCTGGGGGCTGGTGCAACTGGGGAACGGGGACAGATAGCATACCGCCATGGACTCACAGCCAGAGCTGGCCCCTACACTATAAAGAAGAATAATTTTTATGAGAATCTGTATTTAAATTTATAAATACAATATATATATATATATATATATATATATATATATATATATATATATATATTCCTTTTTTAATTTCCTTGAAGGTATAAGTTAAAAAAGATATTTCTACATATCAAAACATTACCAGGTTTAGATAAATGATAGACAAAAAGAGAATAGTAGCAAATTATTTATACCTTGTAATTCTTTCCAAGCTAATTCCTTAAGGACTCCGCTATCAGTGGGGTGCTTAAAACGGCCTTTTAAAACCACTTTAAGGTGGTTGGCCCCAAATAAGAGAGGCCTAAGTTTGTTTGCTTTCCAGTGCACACCCTTCATCTGCTGCTCTAGCTGGGCCAGAGCCTGAGGGTCACTAGGGAGAATTAACCTGCCAGAGACTGGGTCCAAAGACAAGCTGACACTACTTTTGTTGAGATAACTGATCAACCTGAGGATGAAGGACCAGACGGGACAGTTTCAGGAGTGGTTTTACTCGATCCTTGCATGCCACCGACAGCGGAAGACACTGCCTGAAGTGCCTCTGTCAGACCTAGTATGTTTCCTGAAGACTGGGGTACTTGAGTCAGAGCATGAACTGCAGCTGTTCGTCCTTCCAAGTTTGAAACAGGAACTGAAGCAGCACTTAAACCACCGACTGCCCGGCCTTTTACCTTTCCCTCTGTAAGACAATGAATTTGACCCACAAGGTCTTCCTCTGCCTCTGCCTTAACCCCTGGAGGAACTTCCTCTACTTGACTCAGGGAGCATATAGGTTGGATCACTTTGATCACAGTCTGGTGTCTCTGGATACGAGAAGGTCCGTTTCTCCAGAGGAGGGAAGTGGCTCGAATGTTATCTACTGGGTGCCATTCCTCTCTGCCGCCTTGAGGAGAGTTCTTCTCTCTGCCGTTCCATTGTATTCAGGTGTGACATGTAACTTATCGCCTGGTCCGTAGCATCTCCAGAAAAGTTCTCCGGTCTAGTTTCATCATAAAACTCCTCGTCGTAAGGTTCTCCATAATTGCTGTCAGCAAACTAGAAAAAAATATAAATGAAATGTGTGAGGTACAGTCATTTGAATATAGTTATGAAGAGACAAATATATTAATTATGTTGAAAAGAGACATTCTAAGTATTAATTTTAGGCAAGGCAAATAATCTAGAGAGAGACACCAAAACCCAATAAAACTTTACTCTTTGGGAGGGGGGGGGTCTAAACTAAACATAGGCAATTAAAGTACCCATCCTGACACGTCAGTACACACATGTACCAGATTTCCCCTTGGTTCAGGTGGGCACGTTGATATTAATTTGTATAAATGTGGGGCCACCCCTCCCTCCTTTGCTACAGGAAGAGACTAGGGGCTTAATATGTGACTGTAAAGGTTGCATATTATTATACAGCAGGCAGTCAATAATTATTTTTCGGTTAGCCCTGTCCTGAACACCCCCACCTTTTCTCTACACCATGAGGAATTGAGAGAAAAGCATAAATAACCCTTCCCTCAACAAAAAAATAGTCGGTTTTCTCTTTGCTTTGAGGGGTAAAAAGGTCATAGAATAAAGGGCATGAAGTAAAGCAGGGTACAAACATAGGCTGTGCTTACCCGCATTCAACAACCCTGTGATTTTATGTTCGATTGCTCTGTGTAAAAGAGGAAACAATATTTCGAAAACACACATGGGAAGAGAGAGAAGACACAGGGCTTTTAGGTTTTTGTATGATATGTGTATTTCTCATCCTTTTTTCGCCACGATACATCTCCTTTTCCTAAGTCGAAGTGCAACTAGTTGAGACCGGAAGTAAATGGCGGACACGGGGAATACCTTCCGGTGATAGCGTAGGACAGAGATCCCACAGGGATTCCCCCCATTTCCCCGCTTGATTACAGGGTTCTCCCTAGAGGGCGATGTGCGAAGGAGTGAAAATTGAGCCAAACACAGACATGAACACGGAGGTCCATATTCCTGTCCGCGTTGAGGGCCGTATTAATCAAAATAGGTTTTTTAGGGGGACGGAAATAATTACGCGAACATAAACACCTTTAACATGATATATAAATATGGAATATTTTTGTTCCATATAAATAAGTCATATTTAAATATTTTCTATTAAATGAGGAAAAACAGGGCCCAGGAAGATTCAATGTCAGAATCTAAGTAAATAGCGAAATAGGTGACGTATACATTGGTAAGCAATAGCAGTGTAGCTCAAACTATGCACTCGACAAGGTTTAACAATAGTAATATTCAGACGAAATTATTTTATGACAGACACCTGTCCTGATACTATGTGTTTGACCTATTGGTATATTTCTATTAAATTTCAGATATCACTGACTTGCTTTTATGACTGTAATTTGATTTTATTGTGCGTAGGGTTTAAATCTTCCTACTTCAACCTTGTTGCCCGATTTGACCAGAAAGCATTTTCCCGCAACCCATGTCACAACAAGGCCTTTTTCCTACACCTTTATAGGCTGCTTTTTCTTTTCATTAAGCTTTGTAATTTATTATTGATTGCAGACACGGGACTTGTTTCTTTTTAATATAGTGATTGTGAGGGTGAATGAGGGTCAAAATATCATTAATGATGCTTATTTCAGCAAGTTGTCAGTGACAAATGTGTACAAGGTGCATTATGGCATACAGTAAATTTATTTGAAGGCATAGGTTAGTTCAACTCTTGGCAAGATAGACCAAATCCTTTAGGTCATGAGTTATGGGCTGAAGCTACCTACAGCAACCTGAAGCCAATCTATTCAGAGGTTCTGTCCACATCCATATCAATCTCCTGTATCTTTTTCAGCCAACATTTCTTGTCCACAACCCCTCATTAAAGAGAGTCATGGAAATTGGGACAAAACAGTAATGAGAAAATGGAGGATCATGAAATGCTGCTGTTTTTTATTTTCTGAATTTCTCTTCTGATTTGCTGATTCTCATCCCATGAAGACTTTTTAACAAAATAACCCCATGTTCTTGATTATGAGTCTGGTCTGATTTCTTATATGACAAATTAATATCAAGATTGAGGATGTCCATTTTCACAGCCAGTGAAAGGAAATTACAGAAATGTTTTGCTCTATTGCTCTCACACCTACATCTACTAGTGTACTGGGTTGTATGCATTTATACTTTTATGAATTGCAGGAGTTTTACCTGGAGAATAATTTCCTAGGTGATGTTTACATATTATAGGCAGTGTAGCGCATATACCATGAGCATTTGCTGTTATTCTAGAGCTGAGCATTTATTCTCGGAATAGTTGACCTTGTTGTTCCATCTAAATGCCTATTAAAGTATAATTACTTCAAACAATGTTTCCTTTAATTCAAACAAGCAGTGATTCTCTCATGAACCTTCTTCAGTGAAATCTTATATAAATCTGATTCAACAAAGTAACTCTTCCAGTTCATTTTACTGCCCCTGGGTAGTCCCCTAAGGGTCAAAGCAATCAATATTTATATCTGAACCTGATTACCAATGAATCATATTTTGCCAATGACAATTAAACCAGACATTATTTTAACGTTCTCCTTCAATTTGATGTGCTACTGCTGGGTAAATAGAGTTGAACTAGCTCATTTTAGGGAATTTAAGATATCAATTAAGGAGAAGAACCTTTTTTTACCTTTAGCATGGCAGGATATAATTAAAATGGAATACATGATAGCAATAGAATTAGGATAAGTATATGTAAGCCATCCTACAATAATTCCTTCAACATAATTTTCAACCTATCAAATATTGATATTGGATAGAAATAGTTTAAATAGTAGTGAGATATGACTGTATATATTTTGAAATCCAATGACTATATTAGGGTTACAAAATTTATAATTACTATTGAATGAGGTGTCAAAAATAGCCACCAGTGGTGATTGTACAAGATTTTAGCGAGATGTACCGAATCTCAGGGTAAAGGGTCCAAACATAAGGTCTTAAACTCAAATAGCCACTGTGATTAAAGAAAATGGTATGGCTGCAGTCTGGATCTTACCTACAAACATAAGTTTAGTGATGAAAATATACTGAAAACTTGTAAAGTGTTATCTGTATTGGTTTCAATCAAAGAAATTTATATCAAAATGTTGAGACATTTTTGGGGTCGATCTAATAAACTTACTAAGCTTGTGGTGAGGGTTTCTGTGTAAAACTACCTTGGACCTTAAATAAATCCTTAGACTATGTGACTAGAGCATTTTTAGGAACCACTTGACTTGACACATCATGCTGTGTTGCATCCACATGTCATCCATCATCTTTCAAAAGCAGGCTACCAGGTCCTGTGGGCATGTCTGTCTGGATTAGCAACCTACCATCTTCTAATTTCCAGCCCATGTTTAAATGAGGCAGAAGATTTCTCAGCCATTGATGCATCGCATGATAGGTATGGTAAGAATGCTATTTTGCTGCAGTGCTAGTTGGTAATAGGATGACTTATTTGAAATGGTGAGCTTATTGATCTTTTTCCAATCACTGGTTCAGGTCCATGCTATTACTCGTGAACAATATTTATTTGGGCTCGTCCAAAAAAAGGAAGTCCCTCTTTGTCCTCCGTGCATGGACATATTGATTTCCTTATTATCCTGTTGCTTAATTTATTGGGCTCAGATGTGCCCTAGAACAGACCATGATTTAGCCATTGCTGGAAGCACTGCACAGCCTAATTTGTAAACAGGAGGGAAGTCATCTAAAGTACTTATAAGATTATGCTGTACTAGAGATGGGGTTGTTTATCTTTTTCTGAAGATTAGCTGTGCAGTGTTCTTTTAAATTCTTTTTGACTGGTAACTTCTAGGAAACTATGAATTTCATTGGTCCCAAGGTAATGTTTCTTTATAACTTAGTGAAGCCACAATAAAGTTTAACGTTGATATAAATTTGATATTTTGTATATGAAAATGTTCTCACAATTCTGAATCTCTTTTCAAGTCTACTTTTCTCATTAAAGGAGGCCTTTTAACCATGGGTATTTAGACGAAAAAGAAAACATTAATGAGAAAGACTAGGATCATGAAATGCTGATTGCATTTCCTTTCTCTGAATTTCTCTTTTGCTGCACTCATCAAAGCATTTTTCGTCTCCGTATTTAGTTGCTTTGCTTCTTTTAATAGAACCTTTTTAAATCAATATTAACCATAAGGATGCTCATTTTCAGACTTGGCTGGTTTGGGGGAATCTTTATAGAAATGGCACTAACTCTTGTCTATAGAGCCCAGCTATGGTGATGCACGATCTACAACCTCACATTTTAGTCTCTACAATCTACTTTTTTGGCATGAGGGGAAAAATAGCAGAATTCATTTATCAGGCATTTTAATTGTAAGAAACTCTTTAGTCAGTCAATTGAGCTAAAAGTAATATGATCAAAGTGGGCTGATGCTAATACTCTGTGTTTGTGCCGTTCTGCTCAGAATAGGACAGGACTGAACATTTATACTTGTAGAAACTAACCTAATCCTAATTGTACTATTTTAATCTCTTACAGTCTAATTGCTTCAACAAAATGTTTCCTAAAAATCAAATCAGCAGTGATTCCCTGGGGAACCTTTTCCCTCCACGGTCTTATCTCTTTACAGAGATTACTCATTTCACTGCTCCAAAATGACAAAATAATCAATGTTTATAGTCAAGGCTTGGTACCTTTGGGGCATATTGTGCTAAAATCAATAATGAAAGCAAACATCCCTTTAACCTTGCCCTTCAAGTTGGCTAAAAACTGCTGGTTTAATACAGATTTGAATATTATTGTGTAACCTATGTATTAAGACATTATTTTTAAGCACACAGCATTGGCCCAAAGACAACAACACTTCCTCAATGCAATATTTCAATTTCAATGCCTTTTATAAACTTGGTATTTGAACATCCTAATAATTATGTATATGTGGTGGATGAATCCTTGTCAGGATTGACACCATTTAAATTGTTTCGCTAGACAGTCTCGTTTCTCGTTTTCAGCGATCATTTCTTGCCCACTGCCCATCATCAAAGCAAGACTTTAGTCATGGACATTGAGAGAAAAACAGTAATGAGAAAATGGAGGATCCTTGAATGCTGATGACATTTTTATTGTCTGATTTTCTCTTCTGCTTTCCTGGTTTTCATCCCAGAAATGTATTTTAACAAAATAATTCCATGTTCATGTTGGTTTGATTGATTAAGAGTTGGGTGCTTTTTGGTGGTGATTCATTTCATGACAAATCAATACTAAGAAGGAAGATGGTCATTTTCACAGAAAAGGCTGGTTTCTGTGGTTAACCTGGGAAGGGGAAATATCAGGAATATTAAGCTCAATTTCTCTTGTACCTACATCTCATAGTTTGTATTTTTTATACTTTTTTTTAATGAATTTCAGGGCTTTAATTCTGAGAATAACTATCTAGTCAGTTGATTTTTCATATTATAATAACAACGTATACCCAGTGTAGTGGAGATATCCTGAGCATTTGCTGTTATTCTAAATATGTTATTATAATAGGGCTGGAAATTTATCTTGGAATAGTTAACCTAATTCTTCCATTTAAATCCCTCTCAAAGTATAATTATCTCAAACATTTTTTCTTTTAATTCAAACCAGCAGTGATTCCCTCATGGACAGTCCCCTAAGGGCAAAAGCAATCAATATTCATAGCATCAATGGAACATATTTTGCTAATGATAATTGAATCATTCTTGACATTCTTTTAACCTTCTCCATCAATTTGAAGTGCTACTGCTGGGGCAATTGAAGTTGGATTCCATCCATCATTTAAGGAAATTTCAGATATTAATTAAGGAGAAGAGCCATTTCCTGCCTTTGGTGTGGTAGGATAACATTAAACTGACATTAATTAATTATGCCAGTAGAATCCTATTGAGGACAGTTGTCAGTAATCATTTTTATGTTCCTTCAACATATTACGCTATCCAATATGATAACGTATGACGCACTCATCTGTGCTATGTTTGATCTATTGGTAAAACAATTCCAAAATAAATACTAAAAGAAAACCAGTGTTCTTCACACATGTGTCTGCAATTAATGACAAACATAGAAAGTCTGTCGGGTTTCCGTTTCATCTCTGTGATCTGATATACAAGTATCTCTGGAGAATCTACCTATAATCTATAGATATCATACAGAGTGCAGAACCCATCAACATCAAAGCCCCATAGTGTCATAGATGACATATTCAGTAGATCACAGAAACCTTACAGTGACAAGCAGTGTTTACATACTCTTGTGACCAAAACAATACTCCATAAACAACAAGCAGGATCTCGATGCTGATACTCTGCTCTTTGCTGTGACTTTATAAAAGGCTGAGGTGTCAAGTAAATACTACAGATTGCAAATGATACATTGCTTCAGATTCATGTCAGAAGTAGCCTGTAGATTTTTCTTGCCTCACTGCATCTATCTGCACTCATGTCACAATGTTTGTGGTTGTCAACCTAGTTATTCTACAACGTCTATCTAACTTGTGGTAGTTCAGTCAGAAACGGCAACTGCTATTGATTTTTCACTGTTGATTCTCTATAGTGCTGGTGATAGGAACTGAAATGGATAGTAGATTGCCACAGTACTAGCTGTTTGTTTTATCACCACTCCTCTACTCAAAAACCACTCATATTTTACATGCCCTATCAAGTGATCCATTCTCCCTGCCTTAGGTGGAGCCAGTACACACTATAAATAGCTCATAGGATAAACAGGTATGACTTTTTATGCTGTTTTGTGAAAAGGAGTTTTCCATAGCTCTATTGATTCATTTTGTCCCTCTTACCACTGTGGAAAGTGTGTTTTACTTGTGATAGTGTATGCAGGGCTCAGCCTACCACTACTTAACTCAATAGCGCTGGCTGTGTCAATGCATGCTTGTCCCACACTACCTTTGGATAAATCAATAGGGATGGATAATCCTACCATTGCTGGTGGACTGATGGTAGGATGTTTTGAATTTACCTCCAGAGTCCCAGAACTACCCTTTCCAAGTAAAAAGCTAATCCCAGAGTCATTGCAAACACTAAGACCCCAAATTTAGGTGTTGGCCATTATGTAATCTTATTATCTATCTGAGTAAGAGTGCTTATGTATGTTAGTTGTTTGCCTTGTTAGTTGTGTATTGTGATAGACTGACTCTCATGGCAGGGGCCCCATATGCCACCTGACATTACATTTGCAACATGAGGATTTTTTTTACAGCAGGTGAAAGGGAAATTACAGAAATGTTTCGCTCCATTTCTCTCACACCTACTTGTGTACTAGGATGTATGCATATATATTTTTATGAATTGCAAGAGTTTTATCTTGAGAATAATTTTCTATTCAGGTGATGTTTATATAGTATAGGCAGTGTAGCGCAGATACTATTTGCTGTCATTCTAGGGCTGAGCATTTTATTCTTGGAATAGTTGACATTGTTATTCCATCTAAATGCCTATTAAAGTATAATTACTTCAAACGCTGTTTAATTTAATTCAAACAAGCAGTGATCCTTTCATGAACCTTCTTTAGTGAAATCTTATATAAATCTGATTCCACAAAGTAACTCTTCCAGTTCATTTTACTGCCCCTGGGTAGTCTCCTAAGGGTCAAAGCAATCAATATTTATAGCAGCACCTGATTACCAATGAATCATATTTTGCCAATGACAATTAAACCAGACATTATTTTAACATTCTCCTTCAATTTGATGTGCTACAACTGGGTAAATGGAGATGAACTAGCTGATTTTAGAGAATTTAAGATATCAATTAAGGAGAAGGACCTTTTATATTTTATCTTTGGCATGGCAGGATATCATTAAAATGGAATACATGATAGCAATACAAGTTAATTGAGGAAAAGTATATGTAAGCCACCCTACAATAATTCCTTCAACATGATTTTCAACCTATCAAATATGACACAATATAGTAGGGTATGTGTCCACTATTGATTAAAGATTCTAATGTCTGTCAGTATTCCATTTCATCTGTGCGATCTGATCTACAAACATATTTCCCAAGGATTTACCTCTTATCTACAAACATCATACAGGGTGCAGAACACACACATCAAAACCCCCACAGCGTCACGGATGACATAGTCACTAGATCTCAGAAACCTTACAGTGACAAGCAACATTTACTTACTACTGTTGCCAAGCCATTCACCCAGCATGACTTTATTCTAATACCCTTTCCTATGCCAATGTGGAAAGCTGAAATGTCATATGTTCTAACTCATGTCAATGGAATGGGCCTATACATATTGTACTTGCAGAATATGAAGATCAGTTGTTCTAATTGCAAATTGTGGTAAGGTCAGAGCTGCCAGGAATGACATTTGTGTGGCAGTAAAAGAGAAAGACAATGTGTATAGTCTACAAACAACACTTTGCTCCTGGGTCTGTCCTACATGCAGAAATTGGGAGAGGAGACCTTTCTGGCTGTGCTACTTTATTGTAGTGTATCTGCATTCATGTAGCAAATATAGTTTGTTGCAAGTCATAAAAATTAGAATATTGTGGTAGTTACAATTTCATAAGCTACCCTCTCCACAGTATACATCATATCCCTGAGTCATTACAAAGATTAAGAACCCTGGATACATGTAAGAGTTTGGGCCATTGTGTCATAAACACCATCTTTTTATCTATGTAACTAAGGGTGATTTTGTATGTTACTTGAATGTAAGTGACTGACAAACTCTCATGGCAGGTGCACTATATGCCACCTGTCATTACATCTGTAACACATTCTATGATGTCCCGATTTCCAAAATATATGTACTCCTAAACAGTGCAAAGTTGGCTTTCAGTGCAGAGGACACATCAATACATCAGGGAAGGCTTCTGTTGCAGAGTACCTGCATACAACACTGACAAAAAGCCCCACATGGTGGAGAGGCTGGGCTCTGTTAATGGGACATGGAACATGGAAGGGCCTGAACCTGTCAGCCACAGAGTCACAAGCAGGTTTATAGCATGGGGGCACTTCTCTTATTTTCATGGGTCAAGGTGAGAACCTAAACTCAGCGTTGAGGGTGAGGGAGCAGCTCAGACTGACGGAGCAGCTCATGGTGAGATGAGCTGAGTCCTAGGGAGTACTACTGTGTGTAAAGGGAGCAAGACAATACACAGAGTATCCTTGTGAATGAAATTAGGATAATTCCATTAAGATTCTGTTAAGTGTGGTTGTCACTAACCTAGGCACCTCCTATATAACTGTCCTGTAGTCAGGGGTCCTATATGCTCTCTAAAATAACATATTCTGTAATGTCTCTCTAAAGCAACTGTTTAAAAATATTTCTGTTAGGTAGGTAGGTAGGTAAGTAGTTGTTTTACGCCATTTCGACAGCTATGGTCATATCCATGGCAGTCTAACAAGTTTAGGCAACTGTTTTAGTTTAGCTTTACACTCAAATAATAATGGTTGAAAGTGAAATGTTTATTACAAGAAGAAGGAAAAAGGGAATATATTTCTAAACAAAGCAAGGTGGGATTTCAGTTTGTCGGATTACTCATCCATACCCTTTAAACATGACTCAAAATTTGAACATTCTCATGAACCGGCAGATTCTTGCGGCATACACAAGTCACAACACAAGTTGACATCTTGAGTTATTCCTGTGAATTACATGAGTTAATTCTTGTAGCAATCACAAGTCATCACACAAGTTTAGATCTCAAGTTATTCCATTAAACTGAACATGTTCTAATGAACCAGTGAATTCTTGTGGGGATCACAAGTCATGACACAAGTTCACATCTTAAGTTATCCCTGGGAACTAACTGAGCAGATTCTTGTGGCAATCACAAGTCTTGACAGAAGTTTACATCTCAAGTTATTTCCAGGAATAAGATATGTTCCTTCTAAGCAAAACTCAAAAATCAAATGTTCTGATGTCATGGAGAAAACATAAGTAAACATCACAAGCTATTCTCGGGAATTGAACAAGTGCATTCTCGAGTGGATCACAAGTTATAACACAAGTTTGTATCTTGAGTAACCTTTAGGAATCGAACATTCTTATGAATCAGTGAATTCTTATGAGAATCACAAGTCAAAGCGTGGTTTTCACCCGGAAAGGAACATGTTTAACTGGGACAAATCTGGGTTGTGTGGAATGACATGTGAAAGACACAGGAGATTCTTGAGAATTATGAGCATGATCCTTTCCCATGGAAATCATGAGTCAAAATCCTGTGAAGTGAACATGCACAATTCTCTGAGAAATCACAGGTTATGACACGAGAATGCATCGAGTTCATCTCAGGATTGTGTTTGCAGGGTAATAATGAGTAGAAGTGTTGTAGTGAAGAGTTGATGGTTTGGATTTACCACACTAGAGCGTTTTCAGCTAACATTAATGATAACCCCTTATCCAGAACATAGAGAACAATACTAAACACTGCTGCACCACAATGGATGTGACACACAACAGTGCTAGTGACTGTAAAGGTTTAAAATGGTTCTTATTAATATAACAAGCACAGAGGACACATCAATATTCACTCAGGGAAGGTTTCTGTAACAGCTCACCCACATATACATCACTGACAAAAGAACCCCTACGTGGTAGTGAGCCTTAGCTCCCTTAATGGGGCGTGGAACATGACAGGGCCTGCACCTGTCAGCCACAGTGTCACAAGCAGATTTATGACATGGAGGTACCACCTCTTGTATCTGCTCAGTTAGAGGGGAGTACCTCTGCTCAGGCCAGGTGAGCTGCTTGTTGCAAAGGCCAGCTGAGGGCGAGGCAGTCACACAACATTCATTTTTAATTGCAGCAACTCAAAATAAGTGAGCAGTTGAGGGTTAGGTCTAAAATAAATGCTGTCTTTCATGTTTCTCCACTCTGCCCAGCAAGACAGGTATGGCCCAAGGATTCTTTCTTTAATTTTGAAAAAAATGTATAAGCAATTTAGTAGCACTATAGTCACCACCACAAGTGGCGTGTCATGGTGGGAGTAGCATTTTAAGAAAATGATAATAATAAAATGAAAGAAAATCATCCTACTATGCATAATTTTACCAGAGGAACACAATTTTTGATAAGGCCTTAGAGGGAGCTGACTGCTCTAACAGAGGAAACAGCTGATCTTCTGAGGGAAGCTGAGGGATCTGAAATCAGCTAGATATATGTGGAGAGCTGCCGAAGGTGAGAGGAGCCACAAAGTATTGGATTGATTGAGATAAGTGAGGAAATTGTGAATGGGGTAAGTAGAGCTCTGAATATTCTCTGAACAGCTCATGGTGAGGGAGCAGCTGTGGGTGAGAAGAGTTGGTCAGAATGAAGGAATGTTCAGCTTTTGTGTCAAGGTAAATACTGAGGCACACTTGATAATGCACTATTCCCTCATATTGCACCCTGCAAAAGGTTCTGGGTGACTGACCTTAACCTTGAGGTCTGAGGTCTGATTCGTATGTAGTCTGGTGGATAACAAAGTAAAGAAAAATTGGTTGTTCGCCTCGCAAGCTAATACCTGGGATCGTAATCAATGTTTACATCGGTAGCATAGTACATTTTGGCAGGTTTCACTAAAATTGTAATGACCGAATCAAATTCCTCTTAGCCCTGCTCTTTAATTTGAAGTCCTCATCTGATTAAGGATTACAAGGAATCTGTAATTTCAATGGATTATGTCAGAAAGCTGCTTTGTACATGGTGTTTAGCTAGAAAACATGGGAATCCATAAATTTAAATGCTGACAATACCAATGGCATTCATTGCAGTACTAGTTTAACTGTGGCTCGCTTTTAAAATTTATATAAACAGAGTCAAACAGTTATGGAAGGCCTGTGTTTCAAGTGAACCTATTCAAATATTTTATGTTTCCAACTCCTCGATTAATGCTTTTGACATAGGCGTAAAGGCCCTCCACACTGCCTCTTGTATTTTGTTCCCCATATTACAGTACTGTGTAATCATTCCCAACATTTTAGGAGTCTCCCCAGATTCCGATCATGGGATAGATACTATACCCAGGTGCTAGACCTAGCATGGTAGACAAAAGGAACTAATATAAAGCCAAACCCTTCCTTTAATGAACTGTTATTTCACTCAAATGACAATGAGCAGTGGAATGGGAGGGGATAGATTTAGACATATAGACGCGAGAGAGTGAGAGAGAGAACGAGAGAGAGAGATGGGGGGAAAGAGAGAGACATATATATATATATATATATATATATATATATATATATATATATATATATATACACACACACACACAGACACACACACACACACACACACACACACACACACACACACACACACACACACACACACACAGACATTGAGAGAGACAGAGCGACAGATAATGTTAT
Organism: Acholoe squamosa; assembly: GCA_949317995.1. Classification (NCBI taxonomy): domain Eukaryota; kingdom Metazoa; phylum Annelida; class Polychaeta; order Phyllodocida; family Polynoidae; genus Acholoe; species Acholoe squamosa. The sequence continues at coordinate 72,435,692 of OX439041.1, forward strand.
TGGAAAATGCCATTCATCCCTACAATCTTTTCTCTTTAAGTTTGAGAGAGTTCTGCATTGGTGCCCAGTCTGCAGGGCCCATTGACATTTACACTGAGGTATATCACGGACCCTTTAATATCCCTCAATGTCTATCACATTAGCATTAACCCAGCATGAAGTAAAGCATTGATCAGTCTCCTTCACTTTGCCACTAAGCCCCAAGGGTTCACTTCGCTTACTTCATCATTTTCAAGCATGACATATTTCTGGCCCTTCCTGGAGGCTATTGCGGGCTCTTTAGATATCACTTCAATGGTCGACATCAAATGAGAAAAGCTGCCCTTTGTCTCCCTTCGTTCCAAATGACCACGGGCATGGACTGGTTACCAGGTTTAGTCTGTGTAGGTGTTATCCATATGCTATAGAAGGGTGAGAAACTAAAGGGAACAGTGCTGCCCTCTGGTGGTTTTATTTGCTATGCACAGACCTTAATTATGGAGGTGAGGGGTTACTTTGGCAACGGTGATTATGGTGGTTCACTATTCAGTTTTACAAGGATCCCTGGTAGATTCAGCAGTTATTTATTTACAGTGTAGGCATGCCTACTTTTGCTTGTGCCATGGAACTTTGGGTTTGTCTCCAAAGCTTACCCCTCAGGTGCTAACCGTAAAAACACAGAAATATATGACTTTCTGTCTGTGCACACATACTGTAATGTCCCGTTTAAGCGCCTTGGTCTAAAATAAGCGCCAGTCTCAGATAAGCGCCACGGTATATAATCAACCTTAAGCATTGAAACATTATTCAAATAAGCACCTGTCCCAAATAAGGTTCGGGGGTAAAGGGGTATTGAAATTAATGAGCGCCCGGGCACTTAAACGGGCCAATATGGTATCTAATGAATGACTTCCTGCCCCGCGGGATGCTGGGACTTTGCTGCTTGACGCCACCAATATTTCCGGGCTTGGGGACAAAAATAAAAACAATTGCAAAATGTAGATATCTGGCCCATTTGAATGAGGCAAGCATAAGATCATTATACTGTAAAGCCTCACAGACACACATGACACAGCGACACAGGGGGTCTTAAAGTCCGACACAGGCGACATGCCACTTTTAAAAATCGAAGGACATGTCTGAAGCCCCCACTATGCATCAGATAAAAAAAGACACAGCGACACGACCATTTCTGTAAAATCTGACACGCTTTTTTTTCTCTGCAACCATGTATAGGCCTATGTGTATAAGGCACAATCAAGCTTTCAAAGGAACCCAAAGGCACACATGGGGCTTATATCTTTTCCACAGTTAAGTATTATTTTAATTAGGGAATAATCCATGGGACATGGCTGTGGGCGTGTTCTAGACTGTATTGAGATGTCCAGGGGCCTTACAATCTTGAGCATAACCACAGCCATGACCAAGTGCATTATTCCCATTATAACTCAGAAAAAAATCATCCACCAGCCACTTGACAACACAGGGATATCAATTTTGTAGTCTAAAGGTGAGATGAAGTTAACCTCCTGTACTGGGAGTGCATTATGTCCATCTAGATAATGCATAGTGCATCAGCCAATCAGAATGCAGCATTAAGGATAGCATATTATGATTTTGCCTAGCCGTATTATAATGTAAGATAACCTAGGGTAGATTAACCTAAAGACGTCAACATACCCAGAGACGTCCACCAAGAGAATCGCTATTAGTATGGTGTCTTGTCTTAGATCAACATAAGCAGCTGTTTTCTTTTTTGGGTACAAATCTTTCATTGTGGTAATTTACACGTCAGAACCTTGGAAGTGTCAATCAACTCTATGCAGTCATGCAAACAATATGTGGATTAACACGGTAAAAGGTACGCCCGCGTACCCCCTCGTGGGCGTACCTTTTACCATGTTAATCCACATATTTACATCAACAATGAAAGCTGGAAGGGGTCAGTTTGCATGAGAACTGGTTATAATAATTCAGTTGATTCAATGCTCATCATTGATTCAGCCATGTTGATTCAAGTAACAAAGCCATGTTAATAATGGCACGAGTTACTCATACAAAAGCTACAAAATGATCACAAATGATTCATATATTGGTTTAAAAAAAGGGGGGATTCCCCTAAGTATTGTTACAGGAATACTTAATAGTGGCATAGATCACCGAGGGATGAGAGCCTGCACCTGTTACTGTACAACCCTCTATAGAAGACAGAGTCATTTGTTGCCTGAGATAGGGGAGGGGGGGGGGGCTTGGTAGTTTTTTTATCCACCCCCTGCCACCAATATGGTAAAAGTTATCATGCCCCCTGCTAAGATTTGATTTTGCAAAATTACCCCCTATCACATGTTGGATACACATGTGGAATGACGAGGTGTCACTGTGAGTATTTGAATCGCCCATTAATTAGTTTTGACTGCCCACTGTAAAGAGTTAAATGACTTGTGCCCCCCCCCGTTAATCTACCAAGCCCCACCTGCCCGGGCCCTTCCGACAATAAATAGCCAAACCCTGAGTTTAGAAATACTGTTGTTCATTCCTTATTGATCTGTGATCCTTTTGGTTTTTAAAATTTTAAATCAACAAAGAGGCAAAGTTTAAGAGCTAAAAATCGAAGGGGATAACTAGAACAAAATTCAGGATGGCGTATGGGAACGTGGTGTACAGCCGTCAAACGCCATGGTCACATACATTTGAGCTTTAGTGATTAAGATACATGATTTCTGTATGCTTTGTTGATATAAACCAGGATTCCACTGAAGCCGATGATTTTCCTGGTTTTTGTCGGGCCGACAGAGGCCCGATTGGCTCTTTTTAGTTCGTCGGCCTGTTGTCGGTCCGACAAAAACGTCGGCCCGATAACTGGCCGACAGTCCAAAGTTCCACAATCGGTTACCCAACCCCTACCCGATTTCTGCTCTTCCACCAAACTGGCATACTGTCGGATACAGTCTCCGACAGGTGTCCGACAGTCGTCGCCGATATCTAGGCCAGCTCTTCCACTGATCACGTGATCGGCGATGACCTACTTTCAAGAACAAGATGGAGGTCGAGGAGATCGTGCTGCTCGCGAACGCCACTATCGGTATTTTAGCTCTAGAGGAGGGAGACATCGATGTTATCCAAGGGGTGAAAAGGAAGCACAGGTACCATGCTGCACCCTACCTGAAGGACAGGACAGATGAGAGGCAAAGGAACACCTTCACCAAGCTCCATCGTGATCTGATAGCTGTAAGTATCTTGTATAATAAGGGCCCATCCATACAAGGTAATGTCGGAGGCAGACAGTGGGGAGGAGGGGGGGGGGTTAATCTTGAGCACAAATCGGTGATAAACTGTCCAGTAGACGGGTTATTATCCTTTTCTTTATGGACAGCCCCTGCATGGCAGGGGGGGGGGATGGCTCTTGTTCTGTTAATTTAGCTTTTCTCTTTTTTTCAGATGGGAGAGGACGCTGAATTCAAGCATACTTTGCGGATGGGGCCCGACTTGTACCACGAGCTGCTCGCCAAGGTCACCCCACTGATTTATCGGAGTGACACCAACTTCAGGCCCTCTGTGAAGCCAGACGAGAGGTTGGACATAACCCTCCGATACCTTGCCTTAGGTAACTTGATATGTGTATTATCTGAGACAGAGCATGTTTTATTCAATGTTGGTAAGGTTCAAATGAACCTCTCCCTTTTATTTTTATTAAAGCCGGAAAAAAAATAAAAGTCATCTTTATATAATTTAATATGTGCTTCAAAAACACTTATTTTTTTTTTTTTTTGGCAGGCGACAGCAGCCAGACACTCCACCATGGCCATCTGGTGGGCGGGTCTACGGTGTACCCTATTATCCGCGACACGTGCATAGCTTTGACGGCTGTGTTGAGAGAAGAGTACATGAAGGTAAATAAAAAAATAATTATTTCTTTCTTATAAAATAAAGACCTCGAGGAAACTTTTTGGTTATGCTCCTGCTTGTCTATATAAAGTTCTTATCATTTTACAATAAAAAAAACAAAACTTATGCCCATCCAAGATGAAAAGATCTAAGATTTTTTTAAAATATTTTTCATGCAGGTACCTAGCACGACGGAGGAATGGCTTGAGATAGCCGACGGCTACGCCAGTTTCTGGCAGGTGCCCCACTGCATAGGATCTGTAGATGGTAAGCACATACGCATCAAGAAGCCAAAGAAGAGCGGGGCCACTTACTTCAACTATAAGAAGTTTTACAGCATCGTGCTGATGGCCGTCGTGGACGCTCAGTACAGGTTCCTTTACGTGGACGTGGGCTCTGAGGGGAAGGCTGGAGATTCCAGGATCTGGAAGGAAGGTCCCATGCACAGAGATATGAGTGACCCCACTAACCCCCTTCAGATTCCTCCAGCCTCTGGGATCAAAGGAATGAGGGACCTTTTGCCCTATTTCATGATCGGAGACGATGCTTTCGGGCTTTCTACCCATCTGATGAAGCCATACGCCGTCAAGGACCAAGGTATGAAACAGGTGGCATACAACTACAGGATGTCCAGGGGTCGTAGGTGTGTTGAGAATTCCTTCGGCATCTGGGTGACCAGATTTCGCCTCTTCCTGAGGCAACAGGACATGGAACCCAAAGGAGTCAAGATCCTAGTCATGGCCTCCCTTGCCCTTCACAATTTTCTACGCACCCGATCCCCCTCTGAGTATATACCTCATGGGGCTGTAGATTATGAAGACAGGGAACACGACCTTCACCCAGGAGAGTGGAGAGAGGAAGGGGGCCTGGAAGGTCTAGACAGGGCGGCGGCACCTAGGAACATGCCTCAGGACGCCAAGACCATGCGCCATAGCCTGTGTGAATGGTTTTCATCCAGAGCCGGCCGGGTCCCATGGCAGGACCGATACCTGCGGAAAAGGTATGGGTATCTGTTTGAGAGAGAAGCTGCCAGGGAGGCTGGTCCAGATGATGTCCTGGACGAGGACAGTGAGTGAAGCCTGTAAAGCATGTGTCTTCTGAAAGGAAATGTCGGACGTACTATGACCAAGAGAACATATTATTGAATATTTTTATGTACCACAACCACAAGATGTTATAACAAATTATTTTTTTTTATTGACAAATCTGAACTAGAACTGTTATCTTCACATCCCTTTTGTCTGATACAATATGTATGGCACTGTCTGAGGTGTCATGCTGTAACATGCATGAAGTTGGATTGTACATAGAAATATAACCTGTGTGAATCGGGCGCAACATTATCGTACATGAACTATCATGTGATATATTGTATCTGATAAAGGCACGATTTTACCTGAGAAGTGATGCATCGGATGAGGCAAGTTTTTTTACCTTGAGTATACATACCTAAATCTATATGAAATATAAAAACATCTGATATGTGTTATGTCAGCATCTAGATATATCCTGGAGTACTTGACAGTATTGAGATCTTTACAGGTCCATTTTGATATATCATGAGATCTTTACATGTCCATAGATATGAAATCATGTTACTACAATTGTGTCTGCTGCTACGGCAACACGACATATGCACGATGTCTTGCAAATAAAATATCTTAACTTTCTTGTTTAAAAAAAATAAATTTATTTATTCTTTAATCCAACCAGAAAGTTTTTATCATATGAAAAGACAGACTAGAAAACACAAATAAATAATAATCGGCCGCGTCTCCGACAGTTTTATGATCAGAACATATCTCTAGCACGACCAAGACAGACTAGAAAACACAAATAAATAATAATCGGCCGCGTCTCCGACAGTTTTATGATCAGAACATATCTCTAGCACTAGGTGTCCTTACTGTCCGTCCCATTCACCGTTCACAGCCTGCACGGCTGTCAGATAAACATGGACCTTAAATTTGTCCTTGACCTTTTGGGTCATGCGTGCCATCTCCACCTCTAACATCTTGCACCACTGTGTGTCAGGAGAAACCTCCTTCTCAGGGGGGGGGAGGATGGGCCTGAGCCTGGGTTCTGTTGCCCACTAAGGTCACAAGATCGTTCAAAGATTCCCCGTATGACTCATAAAACTTTTCTCTAGACTGGAGTATCTCTGAGACTGTCTTCTGTTTCTTTTCTCCAGCTTTAAGGTGTTGTGGCTCTCTCTTCTCCAGGTATTCTGCCTTGGCAGCTTCAGTAACCACATTTTTCTTTGGAATATTGTAGTTAATAGTCTTACGTTTTTCACCACTGGTAGAAGGAACAGCACCTTTCTTAGAAGTTTTACCAGACCCCTTGCCCTTATCAAGAGAAGTCGGAGGAGCTGCATCTGATTTTGCAGACCCACCTGCAGAAGTGTTCTTTCTGTGGGGAGAAAATCTTGTCCTACTGGCGATGGAATCGTCGACGATCTCATCTCCAGACTCTGCTTCAGGATTGTAGTCCACATCCTTGACAGTGTCGTCTTCCTCCTCGTCGTTCACCTCAATCACCATCTCATCGGCCTCCTCGGATGGTTCCTCCAGGTGTTTGGGCCGTACGACCTCCTGCAGTGAAATAAATGGTTGAGTATCAAATAAAACAGAAAGAAATTTTCAGCCAGGTGTGTTGTTAAATATCAGGTAAAATCAGGAGCAGAATCGGTGAACTTAAAAATATTACATACAAATCGGGATGGAATCTATTAAACTTTTTAGACAGACAGAAATATTTAATGATTACCTTTTTCTGTGGATAATTGGTGTCACTTTCAAGTTTCTTACACCATGGATCTAAGAACCCACACAGCCGTTTTATGAGGGCTTTCATGTAGGGGAGCTTCCCTTCTTCAGCAGATGACCCCGATTTAATTTTTCCAGACACGATTTTCTGGTAGTCCGATCTCAAAGACGTCATACGGATGTTAATGAAGTAAGCTGAAAGAAAAGGGTTCTTTTTAATATCAGTAACAAAAGATAAAAAGACTGTATTAAAAAAAATACATTCATATAAGAGTCTGTTACTAAAAACATTAAAAGATAGAATAAATAATTTTACTGCTATATTATACTCAGGTAGCAAAGACAACAGAAGAAAATACTGAAATTATTTTTACCTGGAATGTTGAGTTCATCCGAGATCTTAGCTAGAGCTGTCCATTTTGCAGTGGGGTCCTTGTACAAGGAGTGGCTCTTGTCATAAAGGTGGGTGCACTCCTGCCACAGCTCACACAATCGCTCCAGAACTTCTGGATCCTTGAAGAACTGCCTCCCGCTGCCAGCTGCTCCGGAAGGTTTCTTCTTAATTTCTCCTATAGTTTTTTTTGGGGTGACTACAGCCTGACTGTCGTGGATGTCTGCTTCTTCACCCTCCTCACCATCGTCTCCCTGACCTTGACCTTCTTCTTCACTGTCGTCTTGGACCTGCTCGCTCCTACCAGAAAGGGTGTATGGAGGGGATTTAATACAGGCCTTCTTTGCAGGAGGGCCTGATGAACAGGAACTGTCTTGGGTTTTTTCTTGTAGGACCTTTTTCTGCTTCTTTGGAGGAGGTGGCGTCGGAGAACGAGGAGAAGGTGGAGGGCTGACTGACCTCTCCCCCTTTTCCATGTCGGGCAGTAGGTTACGCTTGGTACCCTTCTTGTTAAGGAGACGAGGCAGAGGACCTGAAGTACGGGCACAGGTGGACTCCTCCAACTTGTCACGAGACACAGGAGTGGAAGATAGAAATGGTTCCTGTACACTTAGGTCTAGTGCAGTGTCCTCTATAATGTCAATTTCATCTGAATCTTCGTCCACGACAGCCAGGTTTTTGGTAGTAGTATGTGTACCGGTATTTTTTTTAGACATGGCCGTGCGAGCTTCTCCCAACTCATCTGGTGTCAAGTCGGGCAATCGAGCCTTACCTCTTGCAGAGAAACGTTTCGCTGGAGCCTTGGGTTCTTCCTGCGTCTCTATGACTACGTCTGAACTGTCTTTTTTACTTCTAGGGGGTTTGAAACCCTTGTTTCCTCCCCTTCCCCGACGCCTCGAACCTGCTCTACCCGACATCTTGTTTGTTTACGGCCAAAGCGAAGGTCACATGACTTGCACGTGACAAGCAGCCCGACAGCGGTACCCCAAGTGAGAGAAAAGTGAACTATTTCTGTCGGCCCGACAGCGAAGTAACCCGACAGGTACCCGATTTTTTCTAATCAGTTAGAAAAAATCGGGTACTGTCGGGCACTGTCGGGGACCGTCAGAGATACATCTCCGATGGTTCCCGATGAAAAAAAAATAGGTCTTCCACCGAAGACGATTTAAGCCCGATTCTTGCCCGACAGAAGCCCGATAGTGCCCGATAGCTGCCCGATAGTTCCCGATGCTGCCCGATGCGTCCCCGATGCAACCCGATGACAAAATCGGACAACTATCGGCTTCAGTGGAATACCCGCTATAGTGTCATACTAGTGATTGGCATGATCAAGTTGTCATATGAGAAATATCATAAGACTAGTGGTATATAGTGTTATTATCTCAAGGCTCTTATAAATAGTGTTATTTCCAGTTGTCACTGGTTTATTCAGCTTTAGGCAACATGTAAGAAATATCAATCATACAGTAGTTAGTATGTAGGTAATTTGTACATACAGTAAACATACAGTAATTTATAAAGTACAATGTTCAGTTCCACTCCACCTGTGAGGTATTAATAATACAGTGTCCAGCATAGTTCTAGGTGGGTTCCCACACCTAGCTCCTGACCTGCTGCTTAGAGAAATAATGTAATAATGAGTAACTTTACCCTCTGGTGGAAGTCTTGAAGAAGATAGCCTCTGGCCACTAATGGTAGGAAACCAATGCCTGTCTAGCATAGTTTCACCATAGTGCAGTGGTATAGCAGGTAGCAGGAGATGACTGGAGATGTTACCTCTAGAGCGGTTCTTGGTGATGTGTCTTCCTGGAGGTGCAGACAGGCTATTTGTAGCAAATCTTGGAAAAGCACCTCCAGACTGACTGGAGCCAGCAGCATCTGCCTAACTCTACAATTGTTTGAGGGGACCCTTTCAAGTGTCACAGGGGGACAAAGGACCCCCATGGACGCCGCTATGGCCCCCATTGTCTTGGTCGGTTCTGCATCTTCAAACCCTCATAACTCGGTCGTTTATGCTTGTATAACCGCCATTTTGGGCATGCGCGGAGCTGAATGTGCCAAGATTATAATGCCCACTGGATAGGCGCGTAACTCCCGCCGGTTTGTCTGTAGCTCACTCGGAGGTCGATTCAGTCTCCATGGCGTAACTTCCTTAATACTGGGAGTTCCGCCTTGATCTTGGGCTCATTCTGACCGTCTAATTATGGGCTTTCCATAGAATTTTTGATATTTGACCTAGGTTGCTCAGGAGCGACGCTAGAGCGACCGGAAGGTTATGGCGTCGTGCTTATGTAACCCATTGTTCAGTCCTTAGAGTGCTCAGACACTCATGACGGCGTCAGCGGTGCTCAGGCACCCGTGACGGCCGGTTGCATTCACTTACAAGTTATTAATTTGTGCATTGAACCATGAGGTCGCACACTGAGACCCTCATTTTTATTATATTGTGCAGTGAACCATTAGGTCGGAGCCTTTGATGTCAGAGAGTGTATGTAACTGACCTGGCTGGTGTGCAGTGGGGCATGAACGCTCTTATGTAAAGTTTGAGCGCTCTTATAGCTCTTAGAACCAACCTATGTATTAATTTCATAGATATTTCTTTGATTAATACAAAATATGTTAGAATTTATGGAACAATAAAATGGTATATCATAGAATACTCCCTCTCCCCCGAAAGAATGCGAAACTCCGTCATTTCGCCGAGGGAATGTACAATTTATACAATTTTTACCTTATTTTGGAGTTGTATACTGTTTTGTAAGAGGATTTGAAGTGATGGGGAGTGCTTCAAATGCAATTTTTGTGGTAGAGCTTTGTCAGTATAAACAATTTTCTCCTGGGTATAAGTACATTTCCGAGTTTCTATATCTTACCATACCATAGCTTATTTGCTTATGTAACATCAATATTGGGTACAATTTTCCATTTTTATGTACAACATACAATTTGGCAAATAGTGTGCAATTTTGGCATTTAATATTCAATTTAGCGTGCAAATTGAACATAAATGACAATTTCAGTGTGCAAATTTACAATTTCGCGTGTAATTGCGTTCAATTGACAATTTCAGTATGCAAATTTATATATAATTTTTGCGTACATTTGGCAATTTAAGTGTGCAAATATATAATTTTCGCGTATATTTGGCAATTTTAGTGTGCAAATATATAATTTCGCGTACATTTGGCAATTTTAGTATGCCAATGTATAATTTTGCGTTCAATTGATAGTTTCTGTATGTACAAATATAATTTTGCGTACAGCTTGGATACACATAGAAATGTTGATTTTCTAAAAATCTGACTTCAGTGTATGAATTGGGTACAGACATACAGTATAATGTGCAACATATAAATCAAATGTAAATTGGATACAACTTACAATCTAGTGTGCAAACATACAATTTTAGTGTGCAAATTGGGTACGAGCGTACAATCTGGTGTGCAAACATACAATTTTAGTGTGCAAATTGGGTACGAGCGTACAATCTGGTGTGCAAACATTCAATTTTAGTGTGCAAATTGGGTACAAACGTACAATCTAGATTACACTATTCAATTTATGGGATTTGAGACAAATTTTTCCGAGGGCCGGAAAAACAAGGTACTTCATGTACAATAGGCTTGTTTGTCTCTGAGTTACTCATTGATTTTGCTATATGGGTGTATTAATTGGCAATTTCGGCAGTGGGCCGCTGCTTAATTGACTATTCCCCTAGCCTTTTGAGTATGTGTCCCTGAAAGAGATTTATTTGGTGAGTATCTTAAGTAAACATGTTTTATGTCAACCATTTTCTCAACAAAATTTTTTTTTTTTTTTTTTTTTTTTTTTTCATTCATTTTTTCCAACAATTTTCTTGGATACCTAAAGTGTGTTACTTTAAGTAAACCTTGGCATAGTATACAAGTGCTAGTGGGTACAAAAACTGTCTTAGTTATCTACCTGCATTCATGTATATTAATGTTAGATTTGTACAATTTTACAATTTGTAATTTGCAATTTCGCAATTTTGCGCGTATATGCGCGCATTAATCATTGATTTTGTGAGAATACCATAGATTTTCATATTATACATCAACAAGTGGCTGTGTATATAATTTTTTTTTTTCTAATACTTTGATAATTTCATTGACAGTGGAGGTGTGTCAGGAGTGAGATGTGAGTCTCCTCCCTGGTGTGCTCATGCAGTGGTGGCACTTGAGGTGTTAGGTGCCAGATTTTGGCATGTGTCTGTGGCAGTGCCTAGCTTGGTGTCAGTGGACAGTTCAGGGTGGGGGGGGGGTGTGTGTGTGTCCATTTAAGGAGTGTGTGGCTGGTATTGGAGCATCAGTTCCTCTCTGGAAGTCACTGCTGTAGTACCATGGCCCACCTACAAGCTCTCTTTGCTCTGCCTGTCCCCCAGGTGATGGAGGTGGGGAGTCCAGTTAGGGCCCTGGTTGAGTCTAACCAGACCATCCATTATGGGTACATAGTGAGTAATTTCAAGGAGATCATTGAGCATGGTGATGTGATGGTCTGTAATTACTCCTGCCATTATTTCCTGGGCTCAGCCTTGCGTCGGGGGGCCACAGTGGCCCTTCTGACTAGGGCCTTGGGCAATATGGGTTTCTGGCCCATGGATTATAACCTAGGGCCGCGGGAGCGAGTGCTATGGGATTATTTGTTGGCGGCATCCCTCCTCGATCTTGCGGCATCCGGGAATCCATCCACGGCTGCCGAGTATGGACTGGGGATGCTGGAGGCCCGGCTCGCTGAGTGGGAGCAGGATCACGGCCATATGTATGGCTCGGACTCGGCCCCGGACTCTCCCATTGATGTTGAACCCGAGGATCTGTGGTAGGATCCCGACTGACTGAAACCTAGGGTGTAAAAACCCGCCATCCCAAAGGCCCTTTTCAGGGCCGGCAAATTGTCCGAAAAGTTCTGAATACTGTCTCTGATGTGTTGTCTCCTGGTGGTGGACTGGGGGCAGCCTAGGCTGTGGGCAGTCTAGGCTGTTTCCACGGTCACCGGGGAGGGCTGGTGGTTTAGAAAATTAGCAATAGTCTGCATGTTTGACCTTGCGGTCTCCTCCTGTTGTTCGTCAATAATTATATCTGTTGTATTTTCCAGTGCTGTCATGGTCACCGGGCTGGTGCCACAATCATTCTGGAGAAGCATGGAGTAGTACAGTCCTTTGTTTTTAAGGGCTGGTATAGTGCTGAACCTAGTGCGCCAAGGTAGGTGTATCACCTGAGGGAGGTGATAAGCAAATTCTCCTCTCTGTGTTGTTATAACTGCTGGTCCATTCCAGGTAAATATAGCCTTAGGTAGTGGGAAGGTTTTAACCACTATATCCTTATAGGTAGGGGCAGCTGCTGATTTAATCTCATCAAATTCATGTGGTATTGGCCTCAAGGGTAGCGCGAAGTTTGAGTCTCCACAATATATTTTAAAATATATTGTGGGGTTTGTGCGCTTGGCCACATTTTTCTTGCCACAGTGTGTCTGTGCAAATTTCTTAAGGTACTTCATTATTCTGTAGGCTGAGTAGATGGTCAGGGTGAATAATATAGCAATTATCAGGGTGTGGGTTTCCTGAATTGTGAGGAAGGGGGTGTGGGTTTCCTCTGTAGGGGTTAATTTGGTAGGATTCTTATCTGGGAGCAATTTGTGTAGGGGCAGCTCGGTGACTAGTCTGAATGCTTTGGCTGTAGGCAGGTAGGCTACAGTCCCTCCTAGTCTGTATAATTTGAGTAGTATGTATACTATAAAAATGTGAGCTGATATCCCTAGGATGAGTGCTAAGCTTTGGAAGATTGGATGCTCTGTAACTCGACGTAGGTATGATTCCTCGTAGCGCGTTTCCATTTCCTTATTAAGGTTGGAGGCATCTTTTAATACTGTTTTGGCAAAGGGCTCTAAATTTAGTTGAGTAATATCATCCATGATTGGATTTTCCTGTAGTTTTTCTAAGGTTCTAGAAAGGTTTACTACTGGGAAATTTGGAAGATTCTCTCTTTCATCTGTTTTGGTTTCAGAAATTTTGTTAAGTGCTGCCATGAATGGTAAATTAATTGTCTTGAGAATGTAATGAAATGATAAGGTTGAGTTACAGGGCAACCTTGTGTTTGGAAGAGAAAATTCTCCTACACTGATCGTGCACCCACAGGGTACACCTATGATTGAGTAGGACTGGGCCTTCCGAGTTTCAGACGTTTTACCATGGCAGTTGATAAAGTAATGGGGTTCATTAGTAGTGACCAGATACTCATCTTCAGAAATGGAAATAGCATGGGTGGTAGGTGCTTGCAGTGGTGAAACTGTAAACTTGCAATGTTCCTTAATCTGTTGAGCCTGGTTAGTAAAAATGGCTACAGGGCATGTAGGCCTGTGTTTATAGATTCTACCATTTACATCTCTGCATACCTTTACTGTAGTACCTTCACATGCCTGCATATCTGCTGAGTCCAATTCGATAAATAATGATTCATCGTAAGATACTGCTAGAAACTCAGTTGTGGTTTGTAGTTTGGTGACTCCTCTGGTGGGGGTCTCCTGTGTGTCTATAGGCATGGGTGATGTAATCATTTGGTACAGTTTGAAGGTTGAGGTGGTAGATTGAATTATAATGTCCAGATGAATATATATATGGTGAGCTGAGTAAGTGTATGAGGTCAGCTTCTGTGAATAATAGAAATCTAAGTCATTAATTGCGACTTGTGCTCCAGGGTGTGTAATCCTAAGTTTGTTATTAATGTCAATTAGGTATCTAGCAAGGTCTGAGGGTGGCACTATATCAGGGGTTAGGATCCCTGATGATAGCATCCTCAGGGCTGCATTTGTCCTTTGCAGTGATTGAACTGTATTCATTCTTGCTGCTATGATAATTAGTGCATCATTTAATACTTGCATTTTTTCCCTTTGAGTTTTCTCGTGCCTTGAATATGAGTCAAGTGTCCTGGACATGTTAGAGGCCCACAGGTTGACGGTGTCACCTATGGTGTTGATTGTGCTGTCCAGTACCTTCTTATCTTGGATGTATGCTTTAACAAACTTATCTTGTCTGTCTGTGATCTTTTCAATGAGACTAGCTGCTTCCTGATCTTGTTTAGCAAATTTTCTTAGTATTTCATCTATGTTCTTGAGCTGTCCCATTACTTGGTTTACATCTTCTACTGTGGCTAGACCTAGCACACCGCGAAACAGGGGTGCTAGAAAACCCAGTATGGCCTCTCTTTTGGCCTTGTCCAATGTGTTTATGGGGTTGGATAAGAACAATTTGATGGAGGCTAGTGTTTCATTTATCTCCTTGTCTGCAATTTCCAGCAAGGTGTCTAGCTCCTTAGCTTGTTGGATAATTTGGCCAGAGGTATGATCTTGTAGAGTAGGAGTGGTCAAATGGAGTATTCTATCCCTTATGGATCCTTGGGTAACGGGTGCCCGAGGTATCTTGTAGGGAATAGCTAACAACAGTGTTGTGGTTGTATGTCCATTGACCAATGGTTGAGGGCTAGGTTTGAATACTACTCCTATGTTTTGTCTCACCACAGGTGTATAACCTGCAGTAAGTGGTTCAATAGTATATAATAACAGCATAGTTAGCAGTATGGGTGAAACTCTCAGTGTCCCCATGGTGCTTGTGTAAAGCAAGTTTGCTGTTTAAAGTCTTGTCAAATTTGTAGTGATTTGGTGCTGGTAAAGTCTAAGTGTATGGTGTAACACTTTAAATGAAGTGGTTCAAACTGTACCTTTGCAAGATTGAGCTGTCTTGGCAATATGTCCGGTGAGTCTATAGAGGTTGACCAGTAAATGGTAAGGTCAGGTTGAAGGTGAAGTAGGTGTGTTCTTTATCCTAGTGCAGTCTCTCCTAATGGAGAAGTGGGCTGGCTAATTCCCAAGTGGGGTCCTGTAGACTTGTGTTCCAGACTGCAGCTGGATGAAGACTGATGGTGGGCTATGGTCCACAGTGCTTCTTATGTAGCCTACCCTACCCACATCCATTGTGGGCCTGGTATTGTTTCTCTGGAGACAATGCATTAATCTCCAGTGTCTGCTAACTGTGGGGTCTATTGTGTAGTCTGTGTACTGGTAATTAGCTCATCCTGTCATCCAGGACAGCCATTCATGACCGTCTAGACAGTTGTCTGAGGGTAGCTTATAAGGTCAATTGATCTCTATAGACTGCTGTGTTGGCATAGCGCGCTCTTTCATGTGGGGATTAGGCTTTAGACACTCCATTGTGTTACCCTTACTCTTCTTAGACTTCATGTCTGCTTTACTTGGGGGGTCCCAGTCTTTGACCCTTTCAGAGGCAATAACCTACTGATATATTTACAAATTTGATTGGCTTTATATACATAGTAATTCATTATCAGTCACACATGTCTTATGTGTGGATGAAGAGAATTTGTAATACATTTTGAAAATCTTATGTCTTTTGGTATCTCAATCCTGTTTCTAATTTCTTGAAACTGCACCACACCTAGATGTCTTTCTTAGTATGTGGTGTGCAGGCCTAGGCTTGATAGGGCCTATGCCTGTGGTTTCTCTTGTAAGGGTGATATCATTTTTGTTCCTTACAATTTTGCTGTAGTATTTGGCCTCATGTGGAATAAGCCTGTGTGCAAATTCATTGTTTCTGACAGCCACAACCTTTTTCAGTCTGTCTATGTGCACTGGTCTGGCCACCAATAGATTGGTGTCCAAGTTTTTGAGTTTGGCACTTGTCAAACTAGGTCTATCTACTACAACATATGGTCCCATAAAAAGGGGTTGAAGTTTCTTACACTCTGTGTTGGTCAGGATTCTTGGTATGTTAAGGTACACCATGTCGGTGACCTTGATTTCCTGTGGTGTAAGTTTCTTATCATATCTATCCTTCCTTTCCTTTTGTAGCTTGGCGACCCTTTCTATAGCTTTCCTCCTAGAGGTATCTTGATTTGTTATCATGTTAGCTACATGGTCTGCTACTGTGGATATGTCTTCCTGTATTCCCAGCCCTAAGTCCATTGGGGTGGCTGGGTTTCTTCCATGGAGTAGGAAGAAAGGGGTGAATCCTGTGGTTTGGGATTCGGTGTTGTTTAATGCAAAGGTTATGGGTTCAATAAATGAATCCCAATTGTTTTGGTGCTTTGAGCAGAATGCTCTGAGTGCTGTGCCTATGCTAGCATTGAATCTCTCTACAAGCCCATTTGATTGTGGCCTGTATGGTGAGGAGAATTTATGTTTGATCTTGAGGTGTTTAGTTAACTTTGTGAACTTTGCACCTGTATAACATGTCCCATTGTCTGTTTGAAGAGTGGCTGGTGTTCCATGATGACAAATTATATTCTTGTAGAACTCTGCTGCTGTTGTCTCAGCTTTTAAGTCAGTAGTAGCCCAAGCTGTTGCATATCTGGTAGCATAATCTATGCAGACTTGTATATGTTTGTTTCCCCTGGCAGTTGTGGGAAGTGGTCCCACCGCGTCTAGGTTTAGGAACTTCATTGGTGAAGTCATGTACTCTCTCACTGTCATTGGTGTTTTGTGTGAGTGTACTTGCCTTTTTGCTGTGAGGCATGTGTGGCAGGTGGAAACATATTTTGTTGTGTCTGCTAGCATAGACTTCCAATATACCCTAGGTCGGAGTGCTGACAGCATCCTACTTGAACCGAGATGGCCGCCAGTAGGTGAGTCATGGAAATACTGTAGTGTACTTGTTACCCATTGCTGTGGTATAACAATTTGAAGTGGTACAGTATTGGTTTTTCTCCAATTTATGGGGCATATATGGACTAATGTACCATTTACCAAGGTGTATGTCTGGCCTTGGTTGATGATTCTATTTCCTTGTGCTTTTGGTGCAGGCAAGGTCCCATCCTCAAGATACTGTATGAGGGGCAATAGGTCCTTGTCTTTCCTTTGTTCCAAGCCAAGGTTTGTTCCTGAGATGGATGTGTCGGGAATCTGATCCAGTAGTTGATTTATATCTAGCACATGTTGTTTTATTCTGTCTCTTTCTTTTTCTTTTTCATCGACTATTGGCCTATCTTGTGCCTTTTGTTGGGGTGTGTCACTCTTGTTTTGGTGTGTAGGCTCCTTTGGAGGGCCTATTCTCGCCTTGGTGGGAGTGGCAACCTTTTTCTTTAAAGGCACAATTTGCTTTTTGTCATTCTTCTTTGTCTCGGAGTTCTTTGACTTAGTAGATGCAGTGTCTTTTGTGACATTTTTCCTGGCAGGTGGGGTTTTGGTAGGTTTGTTTCCTGTGACCTCTTTCTCATTTAGAATAGTTTGTGATTGTGTGGGGGGTTTTGGTGTGCCCTCCTGAATCATTTCTCTAGTCTTTGAGCGTGTGGTCATAGGACACAAATGGTTTGATGTTTCCTCTCCCTGCATTGGTTCAAAGAATCTGACTGATTTAGAAGTTGCTTGAGTAATAGCATATATTGTGTCTTCTGGATCTTCATCATCTGAGTCAGGTGGGGTGAAGGGTGGCTCCTTAGGAGTTGCCTTCAGCATTTGATTGAGTGATGAGAATTCAATAGGCTCGAAGTCATTATCTGGAAAGAGTTGTGAGTATTCTCTCTCACAGTGGCAAAACACATAGTGTGTAGATTGCTTCAAGATACCCCTAATGGGTGTCTCTGGCTTTTCAATGGTGTTGGGTGGATCATCCCTTTTGAATGGTACTTTCTTTGTTACTTTTGCAAACTTGGTTCTACTGGCTGCTCTAACTCTCCTTGGTGGGGGTGGAGGGTTAGTCATGGGTCCAGAATCTGGGTAGTCTCTTCTAGACATAGCATCTGGTGGTGTGTTATCATCACCTTTCACATGTTGGATGGTGAATGAAAATTGTTGTATGTCTAGAGCCCATCTGGCCCATCTATGTGTGAGTCCTGTATTGGTTAATAGTGGGATTAGGGCTGCATGGTCTGTGTATAATTGGAAGTGTCTAGTCTCTAGATAGTGTCTGAAGTGTAATACTCCATACACTACTCCCAGTAGTTCTCTCTCTGTGGTATTGTAATTTCTCTCATGTTTTGAGAGGGTTCTACCTGCAAAAGCTACTGGTCTGAGCACTCCTTCATTATCTCTCTGTGAGAGTACAGCTCCTAAACTCACATTGGAAGCATCAGTTGCCAAACTGAACTCTTTCTCGTAGTTTGGATATCTGAGAAGAGCATTGGTACAGAGGGCATGCTTTAATGTTTTGAAAGCATTATCTGCCTCTTCTGTCCAGACAAATGCTTTGAGATGTGTCTGTAGATCATATAATGGTCTAGCAATTTGGGCATAACCTTTGATAAACTTTTTGAAGTATTGGCATAGGCCTGTGAAGGATCTGACATTTTTGACTGATTTTGGTGTTGAGAAGGTTTTGATTGACTCCACCTTTGTGGGAGATGGTTGCAGTCCCATGGGTGTGACTCTCATTCCCAAGAAGTCTATTCTGTCTATGAAGTATTCACATTTTGATTTCTTCAGTTTGAGTTTACCAACTCTTAGGCTGTTGAACACGTCTTCCAGGTCATGGAAGTGTTGTTCGATTGATGGTGATAATACCAATATGTCATCTAGGTATGGTAGGGCACATTTGTACTTGAGTTTGTTCAGAATTAATGTGACTAGATGGCAGAATCCCGCCGGTGCCGTCGCTAAACCCATCGGCATCCTTTCATAGACATATTTTTTGTCATTTGCTATGAATGCGGTTTTATGCTGATCCTCCTGTCTTATAGGAATTTGAAAAAATCCCTGTTGGGCATCTAGCTTACTGAATACTCTTGGTCTGAGTGACCCTATCATGTCTAGAGTGTCATCGGCCCGGGGTGTAGATAAGGCTTGATTTATCGTGTTCTGGTTCAAATAACGAAAATCTGTGACGAGCCGATGGCCTCCCGATGATTTTTGTACTAAAAAGGATCTGGAGGCCCAGGGGCCCTCGGCACATTCTCTCAGAATGCCCTGTTGTACTAGCCTTTCACACTCTTCCCCTATTGCGGCCTGTTTTTCTGGTGTTTGTCTATATGGTAGGAAATGACATGGTACTGCCTCAGGTTTTACATGTATTGAGTGTGTATACAGGTGTGTGGCACCAATGTCTCCATCTTTTCCTACAAATACATCATCATACTTGGTCAGCAGTGATTTTAATCTATCATGCTGATCTTTGGATGTGAGCACAGATTTTGGTGGAACATTCTCTTCCAATTCTGGCTCGAGGTCATGTGCCTCACTATGTATAGCAGCTATTTCAGAGAGTCTGATTGAGTTGGGTTCAGGGTCAGCATATGTGGACTCACAGTCTGAGTCTGTGTCACTGAATTGAGTTACATCCTCAGGCCGTATGGCTGAGATGGATTGATCAGTGTGTGGGGTTGTGTCTGACACCTGTTGGGGTTTTTCTAAATCAGATTCCTTGACTTCCTGAAATAGAGCTATGATGGCACCCTTTTTGATTTTATGTGGGCGCCTGCTGGTGTTGAGTAACACTAGGGGATGTTTGTTATTTTCCCTGGGGGTTACTGCTGCCCTTTGAACTAGATATGGGGCATTGTTGTTTCTTTGGAGGTTATCTACTACTCCAGTTTTGCCTTGCAGTGATTGAGTAGATGTGACCTTACCCAATACTGCAAGTTCAGAGAATGGAGGGATGGTAAAATCCCTCACCGCCCTAATGGGTTTGAGAATTTGTTCAGGATCAACATTAAATTCAATTTGAGATTTTGTAGTGCTTAAGAAATCTGTGCCGAGTACAATGGGCTGTGTGAGGTTGGGTATTACAGCAAATTGGTATTGGAATCTGACACCTTGGATTCTAAAGTTCAGCATAGCTGAATGTCTAACATGACACACCGATCCATCTGCCAAGTGGATGTTGATTTTAGATTTCCTCAGTTGGATATGGAATCTCTTTTGGAGATCCATGAGGAATGATTGTCTGACACAGGTGATAGTAGCACCTGTATCAACCAAACATTGTACATCTGAAACATCATATAGATTTGCATTGATACAGCCATTTTGAAGAAGTACAATAGAAAGCTTGGTACTCTCACCTGTATCCTTTGATGATGAATCTGGTGGGGTGATGTGTATCACTGATGGACGTCTCTGTCTGTTAGATGGTAGATTGGCACTAGCAATTGTCTCTGGTTGGATCTTTGTTAATCCTGATTGATTGTTTGTATTTGGGGTGTCACAGTGCACTGGCCCATCGGCACTGTGACATCCTAGTTTTCCTGGTTCTGTGGGGTGGTTGAGATGCTTGCCACCAGGAGTTTGGAGATTTGATCCATCACATGAGGTGGTATTTGGGGGTTACTTTGTTGGTTCCCCTGGTAACCTCTTGTGTCAGGTTTGTAATCCTCCTGGCGTGGGTTGGAACCCTGGTTATATTGACCAGAGTTGCTGTATTGACCGGAGTTGTTGGATCTCTGGTTGTTGTAGGCGCCATTGTTGTTGTAGGATCCACTGTTGTAGTTCCTATGTGGACTCTGGCCCCTACTGTTGGATCCTTGACTATAGGATCCGGAGTTGTTTGAACCCTGGCTGTTGTTGTAGGATCCAGAGTTGTTGTAGGATCCAGAGTTGTAGTTCCTATGTGGACTCTGGCTCCTACTGTTGGATCCTTGATTATTATAGGATCTGCCATTACTTGGGGTTCTGTCTCTCCTATCACTGTATGAAGAGTTACCATTGTTGGAGTTGGAAGAGCTGTTGTCTTTCCTACTGTTGTGACCCCCCCGGTTGTTGTTGTTGCCCCCTCTACCTCTACCTCTATTGGATTGGTAGTTGGGGTCATAGTTATTTCCTCTGTATCTACCGGTAGGGTCTCTTGATGCAACCTTAGCTTCCTGTTGCCTTACATGGGCACTAGACATTAGGTTAACATCTTCATCTGAACTAGTGCTGATTTCCTGGACCTTTTTCTTAGTAGGCTGTGGGTTGGTTTCTGCATCCCTTACCTTCCTAGATCTCTCTTGGGTCTCAACCTCTAGGGCTAGGTCTAGGGCTTGGTCAAAAGAGTCTATTTTCTTGTTCTCAAGAGCTATAGAGATCCAGGGCCTCATGCCTTGGGTAAATGCCTTGCTTAGGGTTTCATCGTTCTGGCGTTGGGCATTACACACTTTCCTGAGATGGCATGCATAGTCTAGAACAGGTTCATCTATCTTTTGTGCACGGAGTGCAGTCCTTGAGATTATATTGTCTCGAGTAGCAAAATACTCTTTTAATTTATTCACTACATTGGTCCATGTCAACATATCAGGTGTGGCACTCTCCCTGAAGGATTCAAACCAAGCTAGTGCTTGTCCTTCGAGGTACTTGGGTAAATATGTTACCATGGTGTCACTGTCTGTCACTTTGTACTTATCCTTCAGATATTCTGGGAATTTGTGATCAATGAATAATGCTGTTGACATGAGTGGTGATGGGTGTGAAAAGGTTTTGGGTTTTGTTACCTCATGTATCCTGATCTTTCTGTCGTCCTGCTGTTTATTGTCTATGAGCTTGGTCATGTTGGACACCATGGAGATTATGATGTCATCTTTGGATCCAGAGGCAGATGGTGTGACAACAGGTGTGATGGCAGGTGTGGGAGGTTGTGGGGTCTGGGATGATACCATCTTCATGAGATCTGCTATCTGTTGTTGTTGTCTCTCTAGGGACTTCCGCTGATCTTCCATGGCCTTCTGTTGAGCATCTATTGCCGCATTCCTCTCTGCCAGTTGTTGGTTGAGGATCCTCTCCCTTTCCTCCTGCTGGGACTTGTTGGTCTCTAGGGCAGTAACTGCATCTTGGATGGCCTTCTCATAGGCCCTTATCTTCTCAGCTGTCTGATTAGGTTGGGGGCCTTCATCGGTGTCCATGATGGAGGGTGTGGGGGAGGTGTCTCTGGAGGAGTGGCTGTCAAAGGCTGGAGCTGGGGTGGAGGATCTAGATGAGGGTGTGGATCCACCCCCTGAGGCAGATCCTTCTTCCCCTGAGGTAGATAGCGTGAGTTGGGCGTCCTGTAGAGATCCCTGGGAAATGTTGGATCCCTGAGAACTGGTTGTTCCCTGAGTAGACAGGGTGGGTGGTGTGGGGTCTACTGAGTGTGGGTCTGTTGTATTGGAGGCTGGTTTGCCTCCTGCGGGCCTCCTAGATCTTGGTGGGAGGGAGACCTCTTCAACAGGCCCCTGACTACGTAAGGTCTTTGTGTGTTGTTCTGCCAGCTTGACTGATAAGGCCTTGATGTGTGTGGTGGACCTCACTGACGTGTGGGAGACCTCACTGACGTGTGGGAGACCTCACTGACGTGTGGGAGACCTCACTGACGTTTGGGAGACCTCACTGACGTTTGGGAGACCTCACTGACGTTTGGGAGACCTCACTGACGTTTTGGGAGACCTCACTGACGTTTTGGGAGACCTCACTGACATATGAGAGATCTTACTGTTGTGTGAGAGATCTCATTGATGTGTGGGAGATCTCACTGATGTGTGGGAGATCTCATTGATGTGTGGGAGATCTCACTGATGTGTGGGAGATCTCATTGATGTGTGGGGGATCTCACTGATGTGTGGGAGATCTCACTGGTATGTGGGAGATCTCACTGGTATGTGGGAGATCTCACTGGTGACCTTGGTGGGTATGGTGTCAAGGTCAAGGTCACTGGGTGGGTGGAGTGGGTCTAACTGTGTGTATGCGGTACCAGCTTTAATTTACTGTGTGCATGATTGTTCCCAGTTGCGGTACCAGCTTTAACTTACTGTGTGCATGATTGTTTTTAGTTGTGTTACCAGCTTTAAATTTTATGAGCCTGTGAGATATGGGATCTTAGTAGGATGTTCTCCACCACTTTGTCATACTAGTGATTGGCATGATCACGTTGTCATATGAGAAATATCATAAGACTAGTGGTATATAGTGTTATTATCTCAAGGCTCTTATAAATAGTGTTATTTCCAGTTGTCACTGGTTTATTCAGCTTTAGGCAACATGTAAGAAATATCAATCATACAGTAGTTAGTATGTAGGTAATTTGTACATACAGTAAACATACAGTAATTTATAAAGTACAATGTTCAGTTCCACTCCACCTGTGAGGTATTAATAATACAGTGTCCAGCATAGTTCTAGGTGGGTTCCCACACCTAGCTCCTGACCTGCTGCTTAGAGAAATAATGTAATAATGAGTAACTTTACCCTCTGGTGGAAGTCTTGAAGAAGATAGCCTCTGGCCACTAATGGTAGGAAACCAATGCCTGTCTAGCATAGTTTCACCATAGTGCAGTGGTATAGCAGGTAGCAGGAGATGACTGGAGATGTTACCTCTAGAGCGGTTCTTGGTGATGTGTCTTCCTGGAGGTGCAGACAGGCTATTTGTAGCAAATCTTGGAAAAGCACCTCCAGACTGACTGGAGCCAGCAGCATCTGCCTAACTCTACAATTGTTTGAGGGGACCCTTTCAAGTGTCACAGGGGGACAAAGGACCCCCATGGACGCCGCTATGGCCCCCATTGTCTTGGTCGGTTCTGCATCTTCAAACCCTCATAACTCGGTCGTTTATGCTTGTATAACCGCCATTTTGGGCATGCGCGGAGCTGAATGTGCCAAGATTATAATGCCCGCTGGATAGGCGCGTAACTCCCGCCGGTTTGTCTGTAGCTCACTCGGAGGTCGATTCAGTCTCCATGGCGTAACTTCCTTAATACTGGGAGTTCCGCCTTGATCTTGGGCTCATTCTGACCGTCTAATTATGGGCTTTCCATAGAATTTTTGATATTTGACCTAGGTCGCTCAGGAGCGACGCTAGAGCGACCGGAAGGTTATGGCGTCGTGCTTATGTAACCCATTGTTCAGTCCTTAGAGTGCTCAGACACTCATGACGGCGTCAGCGGTGCTCAGGCACCCGTGACGGCCGGTTGCATTCACTTACAAGTTATTAATTTGTGCATTGAACCATGAGGTCGCACACTGAGACCCTCATTTTTATTATATTGTGCAGTGAACCATTAGGTCGGAGCCTTTGATGTCAGAGAGTGTATGTAACTGACCTGGCTGGTGTGCAGTGGGGCATGAACGCTCTTATGTAAAGTTTGAGCGCTCTTATAGCTCTTAGAACCAACCTATGTATTAATTTCATAGATATTTCTTTGATTAATACAAAATATGTTAGAATTTATGGAACAATAAAATGGTATATCATAATAGGTCGAATAAAACATCTTTTGCAGAGCTTGACCCGACGACCACTCTCCCTCCCCCAACACTGGCATTGCACCATCTGCACAAGGAGCACTCAGGATAGACCACTGAACAGCTCACAGCCTCTCTTATCCTGTACATATCTGCATATGTCACATGTACCTCTCCTCTACCTGACTGCACTCAAGCTACCCCACATAGACAACGGCACTCCTTATGCAATTCAACACCATCCTCGTTCATGGAATTGAAACATATATTTGAATGAAACATGTAATAATATGAATAGAAACGTGGTAGATTTATCTTGTCAGACCTGGCACAGACTCTTTTTGTTGACAACATTAATTATGTGCCTAGGTTGTCAACCTCATGGCTTATCACTTTAGGGTTGTCAGGTAGGGTCCCATACATTGGCGATCTAAAGTCATCAAGGTGAACAGTCTGCACCGGCGCTGACAAGTTAGATTTGATAGGTTGTGACTTGTTTACTTTCTGCTGTTTAATAAGAATACCATAGCAACTGTACCTTCCCTATTTGAAATTCAGCAAACTCTCTGCACAGAAATAGCCTTGTTTTAAAAGAAATGAACATGTGCAGGCTTTGAAAAAAATGGAAATCCTCTTAACTTTCTTTCCTTAACGTGGATAGTGTCATGTTGGATACAGAGTGCAGGGGCCGGGTACAACCATTGATATCCTCTCCTCTACTGAGGGGTTGTTCAGGGGTGCTCAGGGTCCTTGAGACTGCAGTCAAGTTGTAACAAAAGGTAAATCAAAGTTCAACAAGACTGACACCTGGTGTACATTCAGACAACTACATCCACATATCTATACCGATCAAATATCCACCTCTGTAGGTGCATGGATCATCAAACATCTGGTAGTTGTCAATTACCGTATAAGCATGTATACGCGCCCAGGCAATCGTTTATTTCAGTTAGTCTATGCCCCCACTTATAGGCACTTATTTGAATACTGTTTTCAGTGCTCAATATTGATTTGAATACCCCTGTACCTCGGCCCGGTATACCCCTACCACTTATTTGAGACCAGTTCTTATTTGTGACCCCAGTGCTTAAGCGGAGTACTACGGTAGTCTCTGCCCCTGGCCCTTATTCAAGACCGCTGCTTATTCAATGATTTATAGTACAAACTTTAAGACCACTGTGTATCTGGTGCTTATTTGAGACCGGCGCTCATTCAAAGACCTGGCGGTTAAACAGGCCACTACGGAAGGTGCTTTATGCCCATATGCCATCATGACGCTTGAATGCAGCCATGTCCCAGACACAGCATGTCCATGCATCATGCTGAGTCTATATTTTTCCCCAGGTCCTGGGGAGAGCTTCATATGAACTCCACTCCAAGGAAGTAATATATAATGCATAGACTTGCACGAGTTGGCTTCAAGGGGTGATAGAAGCATGAGCCGTAGGCGAATGCTTCTATCAAACCTCTGAAGCCAACTCGTGCAAGTCTATGCATTATATATTGCCCTTATAACACGGTTTCCACCATTAATTCTAAGTATTTACCTTTAAAAATGATAGAATCCATTGATTTCTTATGCTAGTTGACAAGATGGCCCTCCGCCATCTTGGTTTCATGTTGTACAGACATGTTGAAACCTACCTTGACACGAAAGTAAATTCTCCATTTTTGCAGCTTATGTACCAAATATATCGAAATACTTTGGACATAAAATAGTTGAAACCTCATTCTAACTCCCTGTCAGGTAGATTACTTGATATTAAGGCTGAATTTAACATAAAAAATTATTAAACTTTCGAATCGAGCGACTTGCCGTGCGTCTTCCTCGTTCTGTCAACACTACAGGTGCCACCGCCTGGTGTGTACAGAATGGATTATATTTTAGACTGGTGCAGCTCTGTCTCGACGTGTTCACAGTAGTAGGTCTATGAGAGTTGGACTTTGAGGAGTTCGCCAGCCTAACCATACGGGTAGCCGTGAATTTTGAGTGCTTCATTGCAAATATAGGAACTGATATTATCCATTTTCGGCACTGAAAACTCTCTAACGTTGTCATAAGGCAAAATATCTAAACGTCTGTACAGGAGAGGCATGTGTACATTTTGGGTGAAAGGGTGCTCCCTTGTGAGTAGGTGTGACAACAGGGGATGATTGACAGGCAGCTTCTTAGGCATGGCCTGCCTGTATACATGTCCTCAACATTCAGACCGGTATCCAGCCAAAGCCTCCCCCCCACCCAGGGTTCAGATTGATGCACCATTGTCATTGATGTGTTATTTTTTATGCTGTGTTGGTGCATAATTATCCAAGTATAGTGCAAGGCTCCAAGGGCAAGTCACTTATACAAATCTTCAGTCATGGTCTCTGGGTCATGGCCACTATGTTTTATGACCAATGGTCATTGAAAAATTATAAATACGTCTGGTGGGATCAGGTCAAATGAGAAGAAATGAAGAGTGGCGGCACCAACGTTTGTGTCTTTTAATGTATCAAAAGTCCACATGATTTCATCATACATAGCTTGTTTCAGTATTAACTGCGTTTGATATTTTTTTACGGTTTATGTATGACTTTTTAGATGTCAAGATTGCTCCAGTTTTTTTTTCTGGGGGTAGCTTTATTTTTATGTCTTATAATCTTAGATGAAATTAAATCATGTAAACCACGCCTTGCCATCCAGATGTTCACTTTACCAGCGTACAACCTGGTCACATGACCCCCAGGTCAGCTGACTACCCTCATTAACATACCGTACATTCTCCTTCCACAGAACATTCAATGCGAAATTATGTTTCTTTCTTCATTCTGACATTTGATGCTTATTACCAATCCCAACTAAGTGATGCAATATAGTACGTAGCCAGTTCATAGTAGGCCGAAATACCTGCCTGCTCACAGGCAGGATCCAAGATGTATACAAGTCTATAGTGGCACAAACACATGGCTAGTCTGAACTAAGTACTCACTTTCAGTTCCTGGAAATTGTCCCTCCTATTCACAAACATGTAGTTTTCATGTACATCAGCTTATAATAACTGAAGCATGAGATACATCCAAATAAATCTGACATGTTTATCTTGAGCTTAGATATCACTACCTCAATGGCCTCCATTGTCAACATGCTGGGGATGCCACCTGGTGTTAGACTACTCTTGAAACATAGGGCTAACCAACCAAGAATAGTGTAGTCTTTTTGGCACTAGGTGGCTTCACCTGCCCTTCAAGATGGCCGACAATGATTTGGAGTTAGGGAGGGAGATTTGAAAATCACCTGGATTATTAATTATTACAAGTATTTCAAGTGATTTGTGTATTGTGAATCTTTGGATATACATTGAAGGAAGTGTTGGTGGAAGCATTGGACCTGAACAGTAAGTACTTCTGTGAGAATTGGCCACTCTGCCAGATTGGCTGACCAAACAGACTACAACAGACACACTTGGTCTCTGAGGTTCCCTCAGAGCGTCTACGGAGTAGTTCATAGGCTTGCCTTGTAAATCATGACAGAGACACGTTTGGGACACAAAGATCTCTGTTAGGAGACTGCCATGCCTCGTTCGTGCATAACGGAGCTCACTCTTCAATCATAGCAATCTTTAAGGCGTCTCGTCATGTCTCTGTCCCAGTCTGAACTCTCTTGACTTGTGTTGAGCTTGAGGAAAATAGCAAGAATACAGACAAATCCAGTCTTCTGAAATATTGCACGAGCATACTCAGTCAATATACTAAAATGCACTATTCCACGGGCTTCCCTAGCCCACTTAAAAGGGTCTATATCTCCTCTTTCCTATCCCCTCGGATGTGTGTGGTGCACATATGCGCAGGCACTGACACATTCCTCTGTTAAATTATCAACCTGTGAAGCACGGGATAGCCACTTAGTGCCGCTAAAGTGCTGTAAAACACAAATCAATCAATCATGCACTATTCCAGCCTTGATTGACCATTGTGGCCAGAGAAGAGTTTGTTCAGCCATACCTCATATAACTATGTGCCTCTTGGTCTCAACCCTGTTCCACAGGCCACACAGAGCAATCCCTGAGAATATTGGGAGTTATTAATTCTTAATCCCTAAAGAAAAGGAGAGGTGGATCGATGCTACAGATTTATTTATTATAATTAAACCCAGATTAGTGCATTGGCGAATGATTTCCACAAAAACGCAATGGTGCATCAAGTAGAAGTTCCTGATGCCTACCTTATGCCAGAATACATGATATATGATACATTGCTAAAGATCACTAGTATGCTACTGACAGAGCTTTAAGACGCCAAGTTATGGGCCCTATATTTGGTAACACAGTTTACACGTTCCTGGTCCATTCTGGTGCACACAGGCAGGTTAGGGAATGGTCATTATTTATCAACAGGGGGGGTGGTGGGTTTTGAGGGGGGGTGTAAAATTTTCAGACCCCTCCCGAGGGGGGCTTAAAAAAATTTTGACCCCTCTTGAGGGGGGTCTAAAAACGTTCACCCTCTTTTTAGCAAAAAAGACAGCGCGCTACCATAGATCAAAGAGGGGCACGAAAACTCTCCGGCGCAGGGAGGCGCAAAAAATTTTTACTGCCGTCAAATGGCAGCATAAAAAATTTTCGCGCATCCGCGCGAAAACCCACCACCCCCTGTTGATAAATTATGACCACTCCCTTAGTGCAGAGACGCATTCAGCCAACCATAACAGGTGGTTGAAGTGTGTTGGAGAGTGGGGAAAGTACTGTAGTTCTATGTACCGCCTCTACCCGCCATGCTACATACTACTAGTGTACAAACACATAGGCACTTCACTGACCACCCTACTTAGTAAGGGGGTGTTAGTGTACTGAATCTTAGATTGAGACTGTGTTAATATCTACTCAAACTCAAACCAGCTAGTGTGAAAGTAAGGAGGTGTAGTTGTAGCAGTGACATTTGCCGTCTATGAGTGACAAGAAGTGGATAATATACAAGAGGATTTACCAGGGTTCAGGTAGGGTATTTACCAGTTTCTATACAGCTTTTATTCTAAGGTGTTTTATACTCATTGTCAGCACCACATGAGCATGGTTATACTTTAACCCTGCAAGGGCTACAGAGTGTTTAAGCCATTAAGTGCTGCTGATGCAGGAAGCATCGTGTCCATTGGTCGTCATGATGCATTATGCTGCCCTCTGTCACTTGAGTATTAAACATGTAGGAGTGTCCTGATGCAGTATATTACTGTAGTTTAGTGGTTCAAGTTCAATTTGGGTGGGTCCATGATGATTCAGGCCAGTGCACATCCCCACCCCCATCTTGCTAGCATTTCCCTAGTATAACTGTCTATGTGCTAGCATTGCACCATTCAGTGCGCGAACATAGGGGTCAGGTAATCTTCCACTCTGGGAATTTGTACTATAGACTATAGTATATTATATATTTAGAGGTTAAATACAATCAACGAGGGTGTAACACCCCCAAGTTGATTGTATCCAGTGGCTAAAATCAACGAGTGCATCAATAACCCTTATCTAAGCCTTTTATACCATGGTTTCAACCCTAAATTATAATTATTTACCTTAAATAAAGAAGAAATTCGAGTTGACTCGACAACGACGAGGAGGAAGCCATTCCGCCATATTTGATCTCTGTTTATCAACATACTGTCCGGTACGCCAAGAATAACATTCAATTTTCACCATTTATAGAGCATTTCTGACCTCCACAGTTTAACAAAGCAAAGAATATACCTTCTTTTTACTGTTCCCATGTTTCAATAGAAGAATTAAAGGCTATATTCCCTCAAAATGGCAAAAATATGATTGGTCCCGGTTCGCTGTCCGACAAGAAGCGTAGTACTTTCTCTATACACCAGCTGGCGCAACAGCCGTGGCAGGAGATGTTGACACTATGTCAGAGACAAGCAGCTGGTCGCTCGCTTTGCAAGTTTATGAGTGTTTTTTTTTATTATATTTTGCTTTAATATCATGGAAGCTACAAGACTACTATTGAATTAACCTCTATACATTCTTCCCTTCAAGTCTTTTTGTCAGATTTGGTATGTAAAAGCTAGAAATGGCTCATATATTCTGTTGTCAACTCGCTGTCAAAATTCTTTTTCGGTTTAGTGTCAACTACTGTTAATTCTAGCCGTGGTTAATTGCACAAGTTTTATCCCTAAACTTGAACGCAAAATTATGCAAATGACCCGTAACCATGGTATGAACATAGATATACACGTGCACATGCAGGTGTATGTATATACTTATAATACCAATATGGCCCCAATTTGATCACTAGCATGAGGCGTCGCTGGCTTACAGGGCTGCTGGGTAAAAGTAGTTCTGTCCGCTGGTTGCTGTGGTGCTAATATACATACATGTAGGCAGGTACCGTGTGTAGTAATCTTCCCCATTAAATGGGGACCCTCATCAAAGGTGAACACGATAATATTCCCTTGAATGCGTCTTGTGTGCTGGCATGGTACCTTCAGCACGTGAAAACAGGGCTAAGGTAGCATGCAGGAATCTGCTACTCTCTCTGGGAATCTGTACTTTAAGTCTATATATTTTCGCCTCATGCTCTTATTTGCCGATAAAATTACAGAGTGGCACCTATTTATCATTTATGCCCTTATTAATCAAGATATACATTAAAGTACACCTAGTATTGAAACAAATTTCAGGCCTCCCATGCACGCTTTATTGTTTTGGAACAAATTTAACCTGTATTTGGCAGCAAAAGCAGATACATTCATTGAAAACATTGGATCCGAATGGACATAAATATGAGCTGATACAAGACCGTTAATTGTGGTCACAACAAGTCAAATGATTCTCTTCAAGTACAATAATCCATACGAAAGTAAACGATACTGTTGCATAAAAGGTAATGATAGGCCATCAGCAAGCCATCATCGGTGAGTGAATTTTACACAACCTTTGGAGATGTTATGCACAAAATACGTTATGTACGTCGGCCAGCACGAGTATGCCGGAGTTGCTAAACCTCCCTATTGGCTGCATGTTTATAATACCACATCTATTGTGGTTTTCATTTAGAGGAACTTGGATGGGTCACGTGCATGCAGGTTTTTGGTAAGGTAGGTTCTTTTTACAACTAGTAGTATCTTTTTTTTTTTTTGGGGGGGGGTGGCAAATGCAAGGTTTACCTATCACAGTCGATGAGCTGCAATCAAAGGGTAATTAGGCTATATGCTACTTGAAAGAAGTTAGAGAAGGGTGGTTGACATATGGTACCAACAGGCCTAGTGATCGAGTCAGGGGCAACCTACCCTACACCTAGTATACATTGTACAAATGCTGAACTGACACACCGCAGACAGCACTTCAGCGTGAGTTACAGTTAGGCCCCTGCATCGTCACAGGGTTGTTAGCTGCAGGCAAACATTGCCGTGGTTAGGTAGCTACCCCATGACCAGGAACCAACCCCTCAGATATAATTATATCGAATGTATTGATCAGATAATCAATTTTTAAATAACAATATATACACCCTTGCATTATCTATCTTCTTGGTAAGATATCAGCATAAGGTAAAACCCAGAATAGAGCCCACAAATACTTTACCCTCTCTGTATAAAATGCAAGTAATATGCGAGACATGGTCACCTTGCCCTAAATACACTAAGAGGTAGGTTAAGTGCATTGGTTTGTTTGCCCACATCGACCCACAAATAGAAACAATCAGTAACAGTAAATCACGCTATTCTCACTTGTATAGCAGCTATTTCAATCATTTAACGGCTGGATAGTTGTTTCATGTGCTGATCTATTCTGTTGACTGTATGCATCAATGCATAAATGCAGCCCCAGTCCCGCCCGATCGGGATTCTAGGGAATACCTCTCTCGTGTATGGGGATGTTGGGGATGATGGTCCCCATTTTCTGGGAAAGATTCCTATGCGAGGTACCTGCCTACAAATAAGCACTACAGCAACCAGCGGAAAAAAAACAACTTCTTTTACCCACAAACACTAGGTGCCAGAGACGACTCACGCTAGTGGTCACGTGGGGGGCTAGATTGATGCAGCCCTATATAGGAACTCAACAACGCTGCATCGGTGTATCCTGATATCATATCAGGCTAAATGCCTAAGCCTCTGGATTTGTTAATTGTATTTGTGTTGGGAATTAAGCCTCAGGTAGCAGACACTTCAGAAGTTGCGTCAATTGTTGTTCTCCTTGTGCTAACATTTAATATAGCGTAGGGGAAACACCCTTGGTATATAATTTGCAGTTCCTCCTCCCCATTTCAGCTACCCTGTACACTCTCATATACAATTGTTACTTACTGATACAAATCCAGCTTTAATTTCTGGGGTAGAGAAAGAAGAAACTTAGAAATACCTCAGGACCTCACATATATTACTTATAAGACCCGGCTTATACACAAATCTGAGGTCTACTGTGCCTCATAGACCTTGTCAAAAGAGGTGCTGCGCCTTATAGGCAGTGTGAAATTATATCAAATTTGACTGAACGCGACCCAAAACAGCCCTTTGCTGCGCCTAATCTAAAGATACGTTTTGGCTGGACTCTTTAACCATTTGTGGATCAACACGGTAAAAGGTACGCCCAGTAGGGGGTGCGCGAGCGTACCTTTTACCGTGTTGATCCACAAATTTTGTCCACTTGGCCTCTGCCACGTGATTGGGCCATACATTACCTACATGATTCTTGTGACAGAGGCCTAGTAGACTACATGTACAGGTGATATGAGCAGGCTCAATATATACCTTTTGCAAATATGCACCTGCGTCTTTTGTCTTTTGTAGAATCACCAGTCGCCTTCTCTTGTGGATTGTGGATACAATTTGCTGATTAAGTGATTCAGAGATAAAGTATGTCACTGTTACACTCAGTTTATTCTATGCTGAAATGTTCATGTCTTACACGTGTAACATACTTTGACAATGCACTAGCCTTCTCAATGGGAGGAAGAAAAAGAATGTCAAGAGGAAAGTTTTAGATACAGTACCCTGAACAAGGGTGACCTCCCTTAGCCAAACTATAAGGGTTCCTGAAAATACCGATTTTGTCTACCAATATGGCTCTTTTTTCATTCAGGATTTTCTTTAAAAAAAATCCCTGACGAAGGACTATAGGGCCTGATATCTATCCCCCTCTCCCATGAAATTCTGTTCGCTCAACCTGGATTATCTGTAGTATTCAAAGCGGGTAAGTACTCCCAACCCAAATATTCTTGGATTATACCCATAGAAGGAAGGGTTTTAGAAACAGAAATCTAGGGAATGCACCAAATAAGTTTAAGTCATGTCATGTGCTGCCACCTTCTGGGATCATGCTATTATCGTTGGCAGGGTCGGTTATTTCATTGGGGCATCAGATATCACTGGAAAGAATGTGAGAGGAGCAATAAAAAAAGGAACTCCTATGATCACTGTTAATTTCGCTTTTGAAGTTAAGAAAATCATGAAATTGTTGATCGCGACGCCCATACCCATAGTCCACTAGGCCTCCATCACATAACTTTATATAGGATTTGTACAGCTGAATAGCATGACAGAGGTGAATTGACTATGGCCTTTAGCCTCCCTATGCTGTCTGGGGTGTTAGGCATGCCAAACTAGTGGACAGCATCCTTTCTATTCGGGCCTCCCTAGCCCACTTAAAAGGGTCTATTTCTCCTCTTTCCTATCTCCTCAGGATGTGTGTGGTGCACATATGCGCGGGCACTGACACATTCCTCTGGGAAATTGTGTAATGGCGTTCTCGCCATGGATATGACCTTAGTTGTCCAAATGGTGTTAAACATCTATTACTCACTCACTCACTCCTTTCTATTAAAACATAATTGTTCATCTGATGTCTTGTCCTATGACAACCTTCTGCCAAAAAGGACATCCACCCCCAACAACCCATCGGCTTTGGTCTGGTATGATGTCAGTCTCCGAGCATATTTTATGGGCAGGTTTGTCAGTTCATTATAGTAAGTGACAGCCAAGCAGATGTTGGGAAGTGACCTTAGGTTGGAATGTCAGTCTGTGAGCATGTGGGGAGGGGGTTAACCCTATGAGTGCGATATAATGCCGCAAGCCTAAATTTTGTGATACAATTTGATGTCAGTGATTCAGGGAGACATGATTGGTGCATCATGCTCATCCAATGGATCAGCATGATGCATAAATGCAGCCCTGGAGAGTTCCTTTCTTGTACATCATTTATGCATCATGCGACCAAAGGGTTTGCCAAAGCCCTTGAGCGCCACTCCTGCATTATTTCACCCATGGCTTCCTCATGGTGCATGAATGCAGTGTTGGAGCGTGACTCGCCTTTGCTACATTCATGCATCATGCTAATCCAACAGGGTTAATACACCCCTGCAGGATCGACATGATGCTTCAGTGAAATGTTGGCTAGCAGACTTTAATTGGTGCATCATGCCGACCAATGGGCATTATGCACCTGTGGTGGTCACGAGTTGTCCTCGAGGTACCT
The DNA here is from genome assembly GCA_949317995.1 of Acholoe squamosa. Taxonomy (NCBI): domain Eukaryota; kingdom Metazoa; phylum Annelida; class Polychaeta; order Phyllodocida; family Polynoidae; genus Acholoe; species Acholoe squamosa. The sequence continues at coordinate 72,470,296 of OX439041.1, forward strand.
TCATGGTCCTCGTGGGCGACATCGAGAGCACCTCTCTTACCCGACGCCTGGGGGCGCTGGAGTCCAGCGCCACGTCACCACATGGTCACGTGGCCCTTGACTCTTGTGTATATAAGGCCGTTGTACGGCCTTCCTCAGGGTCAGTCCAGTCGTGACGGACCATCGTGAGCGATGGTTGGTGACTGCCCAACTACCATGTTATGATACTTCTCTGTGCTGTTGCACAGAGAAGGTATATGTTACTTGTTGAACATAGACACTAGAAGGCTGTGCTAGTCGTCTAGTGTCGAGAATTGCTTAGTAGGTCAAACACTACTACCTGTAAACTGTCATCGAGAACTGCTGATGGCTATGCATTATTGACAATAAAGTCTTAACTGGAACCTGAATAGTTGTTCTTCGTTGTCTATCGAAAGATTCGACTAGCATCGAGGGGTAGAACACTACACACCTTAAGCAGCCCAGGAGTAATGAGTTAATGAAAATGAATTTAAAAAATGATATAACTATAATTGTGAATACGTTATCACAGTCCATCCTTATACATTTATTACTAGCTGGCCATGCACTCTTGCTTCAGTGACCCTTAACCCTCTAGGGGCCACGGCTGCATTGGTGCATTATGCTCATTGGTCGTCATGATACACGAGTAAACACTAAGTGTGCATCTAGTCAATTTACATCGCCTGTACCTAGTGTGTATGGTACAGTGGATAACAGTGTCCCATACTATCAGTTGGGGCTGGGAAAGTCACTGAGTTTGAGGCATAAATATCCTAGTCTTGACCAATAAGGTGGGTTAATATGTAAGGTAATGCCCTATTGTGGTTGCCTGTACCTCTCATAGTTTCATATACTTAACTGTATGATTGTTGTAGCCTCAAAGGTGTCCCAGTTATCAAAATCCTGGATCCAAGTTGGCCATCTTTGGACTGTGTGGTGTGCTGTGGTGCATATTTGGCTGCCTTTCTGACCACTTTGGCCAGATGGAGACACTACATTCATACCAGTAGTGACCTCTAGTTATGTGGGTTGAACTTGTTTGCCCACTGCTAACCACCCTATCTCACAGTCAGTGAAGTGTGAAGGCAGTACTAGCTCGATGCAGCAAGTTGGGAACCTAAAACTTAGTTTTTCCTGAATTTTCGCTAAGAAATGCTGTAGTTTAGCCAAAAATTATCCGATTTACATAATATTTGCAGCAAATGAAAGATGAAACTCATTTCTTTCAGGCCAGGGTAGATGGTATTACAATAATATAGTGCACAGTTTACCACTGAAGTACAAATTATAAATTTAAAAATCATTAGTTTAAAAAAATCGCTGTTTTTCAAAGTTTGGCCCTATATATTTTGTGAAAAAATATTCTAACCATCAGTTTCTGATAGATAGTGCATAATACTGACCCATCAAGTTTATAAATGAGTATGTTTTTTCCCCTACCTCTATGGTGGCTTATTACACTATGGGAGACATGTGATTTTTGTTAGTTTGCAAAAACTGTGATTTTCAGCAAAATTTCTGCTTGGTTTTTGATGAGGGACCACATAGATCACCATATATGGACGCGTGATCACCCACTGATACCAGAATTATCCATTTTTATGTTCTACTCGATCATCTTTAAAGGCATATTAAATATCTAAGTGATACAATAAGTGTGAGAAGAATTAGCCACATCTTATGATTCTAGTCTTTGGTGCCGACAACGCTTTTGTTGCTATTTACAGCTAAATAGCTCAATAGTGCATTATAATAGGGCTCACATGCCTTATATCGGGTTCTAATAGCATTTCAATATGGTTTTCAATGGGTCATCAGGTCAAAACAACAATGGATGATGGAATTTAATAGAAACAAAAGGGTTTTGCACCATGGACCTGTTCACATTGTTCAGGTCTTCAGATATTCTTATCTTGAAAATGATGAAGACATTTATGAGCATGATGCTTTTCCAGCCCATATGTGACCTACAGAGGTCATTTTGTCTAGTCTGACATGTATTATGAGGGAATAATGCATAGCAAATGATTCTATTTTCATATTTTGTTATGATTTTTGAGATAGAATCATACACAAGACTTGTCTTGTGCATCATATACAAAAATGTCCCTTGAATGAAGGCATTTTACATGCATAGCTGCCTCCAAAACTGGAAAACACTCAGGTTCCCAACTTGCTGCATCAAGCTAGACCAGTCTGAGGCAGTACTACCTCCCCCTGTAGGGGAGGGGGGGGGGGTAAGGCTAGCTGAATCTCAGCTCCACAGAGTGAAACCACAACAAAGTGACAGAGGATAGGTTGTGACCAGGGAACATTTTACAAATGGATATCTAGCAGAGTTTCATTCAATTGACAGGCAACAATGTAAGTGAATTTACAAAGTAAAGTGTCTATACTTAAACATAGGACATTACTTAAACCTCCCAGTTCCCCATACTGCCTGAAACGATGACTTGTTTCTCGACCACCCTGGAGTAAGTGGGATCTGTTACCAGCCAAGTCATACCCACTAGACTTGGCTGGCCTGCTAGCTAAGTGTACATCATGGCCACCAATGGGCATGATGCATTAATGTATCAGTGACCCTGAAAGATTTAAAGGGTTAATGACGTGATATGCCGGCAGTAAAGGGTTATCACTGTCAGGAATGTGACATGATCCTAGGGAGGTGGTTACTGGGTATCAGGTGTTGTTACTGTTAAAGGCCATGCAGCTTATGAATTGTGGCTTCCTATAGGGACTAAGCGGGATCAGAATGGTTCCTGAGATTACCACGTGCAAGCTGATATCAGGAACTTCTGACTCTGTTCTCGCACCAAACTTGTTCCTGGCATGTCATACTGTTTGGATATATGGTACTCATCAGAATAATGCAAGAAGTTCCGAGATTGAAATTGTCATGGCTGTGCCCCCGATACTTCTGTCACATCAAGAGTCTAGACTGCCTTGCCACCGCACATGCAGCCTGAGCAGCCTGTAGGTATTGAGCAGAGTATTGTACTGGATGCCTGTGCCATACTACAGGTAGCCCCTAGCAGCTTGGTAGTGGGAGAGCCATGAAGTGGTTATTTTCACTACGGTATAATATTTGTGATATTATCAATAACATTTTGTATGTCTTAGGCTTGAAATAAACCCAGAATTAACATTTGCAAGATGAATAAATCACTCACAAAAGTAAAGCATCTTCTGGATAAGTCACATTTCAGACAATTGATCATTGTGGGAAAGTGGCACTGTAACTGATATATTTTCTTTTACACAGTCAAGAAGTATATAGGCTTCATGTTGATGTAATATAATCATGATCTGGACAAAGGATCATGATTTATTTTGGGCTCATATGACGAAAATGTAACTATACTATGGACATGCATAGCCAATCTTATATTAAAAAAATGAAGTATTTTTGGACATGGGACCTAAAAATGATCGGTACCCTTTAAACAACATGCGGAACCCAAGCTATGAAAATGCTAAGAAGTGACGTCACCTGCTCTGACAGCCACACCACCCCACTCGCTACTCGTTGCAGCCTGAACCACATCATCATGGTTTTCAAAGTCGCAAACTGACATATTCCTTTTTTTCTTTTTATATTCCACATACTTATGTTTATAAAGACATGTAGTCCCCATCGGCCCAGCATGCCTTACTACATCAACTGTAAATTGATGCTAGCTTACTGCAGTTCACATGTAGCAAACACTATCCTCCAATTCCCTTCGGCCAGCCTTTTGAAGCATTTGAAACTTGATGCAGCTACTCTCCAGCACTGCATTGGTATGTGGTGTCTCACCGGGAGTGGCTCAAGGGCATATATTTTGCTGTTATAATCCTGGTTATAACATGGCTAGGCAAAGTCATAGTGCATTATCCTTAATGCTGCGTTCTGATTGGCTGGTTGACTGTGCATTATCTAGATGGATAATGCACTCCCATTAAAGGAGGTTAACTCTATCTCTCCTTTAGACTACACAATTGATATTCATGTGTTGTCAGGTGGCTGATGGGTGATTTTTCTGTTATAACAGGAATAATGCACTTGGTCATGGCTGTGGTCGTGCTCTAGACCTATAAGGCCCCCCGATGTCTCAATACAGTCTAGAGCACTCCCACAGCCATGCCCCGTGCATTATTCCCTAAATAATTGTGGCATTGAGGAGTTGCTCTTACCTGAAGCATGGCAACTGAAATAGATGCTGACCTTGTCACTGTATCGTTGTGTTTAAGCGTTTAAAGGGTTAATGAAGTTTTGAATGAGTCCTGGGATTTTATAAGTGCCAGGGGTAGGGGTTCAAGAAATATACCTTAAGCACTGAAAACTAGAACTTGAATTAGTGCCTTATTGTGTGAGGGATAATAGCCCATACAAAGTTACAAGTGCCCTGGCTGTTTTTCACGATGATAGGGTGAGCAACGTTTTAGCAACAGGGCATAAAAAGCTGACAAAATGAGGGGTTTTCCCTACAAAGCATGCTCTGTGGATATTTTGTAGTACTGTCTGTGGTCATTATGTGGGCGAGGGGGTGGTTCTATAGAGTTTTCTTCTTAATAGGTGGGCACTTTGTTATGTGTGGCTAGATTGCAGTATAAGAGATCATTTAAGGGTTACATGATTATGGTGTGCTGGTGGAGACTTGCCAGTACTGCACCAATGTATCATGGTGAACATTTGATTAATCTTAATTAGATTCTATGGGATCAAGCAGTAATGGATGTAGAATTTTGAAAAGGAAGTAGCACACCCTTAATTTAGCCTCTTTCTTGTTGCTAAATTTGAGGCTAAAATGGGGAAAATAAAGTCATAACCACTGCATAAAAGGTGGGGTGCATGCCGCCATGTAAATTCGCCACCGCATAGAATTGGCATCATGTGATTGTGACGAGTAGCCTTGTCAAAACAGCCTTTGTCAATGACAAATGGCATAAAGCTTTATTGCACTGTGCCAGCTCTAAATGAGTAAATGAATAATGTGGCATGCCTCCTTTGAGGGGTTAACCTGGATCGTATTACCAATTAGAGGCAGGTTCCATGCCAAGGCATCGCATCAATGATGTCACGTGGACCGGAAGCCCGGGACGGGGAGTCTACATAGGTAATAAACTGGCAGTGCCGGTGAAAAAAAGACCCCCTTTGAAAAAGGTACAGGAGAGGCAGCTACTACTTAGTGTACATATTTATAATCTATAGCATATGGGATATGCTCATTTACTTCAAGTCAACCTGGCCAAACCAATATATTCTTTTGACTAGATTTATTTGAGATAAGCATATGTAAACGGTTTTCATGATACATTTTAACAGGTTTTGATAACAAGTTTACCAATATAGGGCCAATATAACTTCATATTGTTATAGTAAGCAATACCCTTCAGAAAAAAAAAAATCAGAGTGGGTAGCTTATTAGGCATATCAATTCTAGTAGAAGTCTCAACTGAGTACCTATAGGACATAACTGTGTACCTCTTTTAATCTTGAATTTTGAATAGCACATCAAAATGTTTGCATGCAACTCTAAATAACAGTTAATAGATGGCAGTACTATCCATGGTTGATACCATACATGCATCTTTGGATAATGTATACATATCATGTAAGGTCGACCCTTTAAGGGTCGCTGATGCCTTAACGTGTCATGTCCATTGGTCGTCATGATGCTTGAATGCAGCCCTGGTTAGTAACTTGTCAAGGCTACATTAATACATAATGCCAACCCTACAGGGTTGATACAATGCCCGAGGGGTCAACATGATACTCGAATGAAGTGCTGGCGAGTCTTACCAATGGGCATGATGCACTCCTGCATCCGCTGCCTCTAAAGGGTTAAAGCTAGGGCTTCCCCTTGTGAGTTGCCCCAAGATAACAGCCACAATACACCAGTCAGATGTCAGGACGTGGTTGTCAAAACACACCCTCACTGTCAGCTTATCTGGTACCCGCCATTTTGAAAGCCATCCCGCGTATTGTTTGTTTGACGGGCAAAGAGTTTTTGCCGCTTTCTGTTGTGTGCAGGTTGAGAGGTTTCTTCCTTCACCTTACTCCATCCTGAGCCATCAGTGCACTCTTTAATGGATTAATGTTGACCAATATCTTTGCTCCAACCCAGGCTTTGAATGCTCAATATCTCCGCTCTTCTTGTTATAAATCAGCTAATTACTGCATCAATTAATACATTGCTCAAGGCGAATAGTAATTTTTTTTGTTTGAATTTATTTATTTGCGTCTGTTGGCAATAAATATATGTGTCAGGTCATCAGAAAGTGTAAGATTTTGCCATTGAAGGGCCTTAAAAAATAATTTTCTAATTACTTTATATAACCCTTCAAACTTGTGAAGGGACATCCCCTCAGCTCAGAAAACCAAAAAATACCGACTTAGGACATCCAGTTCCATTTTTGATTAAATTGCTGTCAGTAATATAGCATGTCACATTATGCATAGCAAACACATGCAAAAACAAGGCCAATATGTGACCCATCCTTACAAAATGGTACGAAAGTCACACATAGAAAATTTTAGTTATTGGTATATTCATTTACAGCTCATCAAGTGCTTTCATTTGGTATATAACACTTGCATATTTGAACTAGGTGTACCTCTGTGGATCTTCTGTCGGTAAATTCAGTCATATCAATTAAATATTGATTAAACTTAGATAATTAACATATCAAACATATAATAATTTCTGAATCCTATATAATTCCTATGTAATTCTATATAACCAAGAAAACTATAGCTATGTTTTTTCGGCATTGGAGGCTTAAATTCAGTTTAGTAGGCAAGGATTCTGAAAGATATCTACCCATATGTTAGAAAAATGATAAAATATCAATTTTAAAAAATCTGATATTTTTTACACTATACCACTTGAGAAGCCTATATCTAGGCTTCTACATGTGCGACTTCAGTACCACTTTGTTAGGATGGGTCACATATGTCTATTATTGACTTCAATTACGAAATGGAACAAAAATTGAGTTATGCATGCACAGTAGACTGCCTCTTACATGATGATAAAAGTACCAGACGTTACGTAACACCCGGTACTTTTATCAGAATTATTTCACATAAGCTGCTCTCACATGGAGACAAATGCTGATAGACACACAATTTTTTCACTAAAATAGGGGATAAAAGGTCCCTTGATGTAGGTAATAATAAAAATGTTGAATGTTTTTTTTTTTCCATGTAATATAACTGATTTAGATTTAGGTACCGGACGTTACAAGTTACAGACTTCCATTTTCCAAGACACCTGATGAAAATAAGTCAAATGAGTCTATGTAAGACAAGATTGTTTCACAACTTTCTGGGGACCTGACCCATCAGTACAGAAAGTTTGAGTCAAAATATTGATCCATCAGTCGTTATTTCTCGACAGAATATAACTTTGTTATTACTTTCAATATACATATGTATATTTAAACATTTTAGTAGGTCTGATGGATTACTCTCACAGACGTTCAGGTTTAACAGGCCACTACAAATATAAAATAAGAAACCCATGGGCAAATAAGAAGGTACGGACCTCATCCCAACTTAGTTAGTGTCTGGGCTGATCTGTCTGGTCCTACCTAAGTATAGAAAAATATATATGCAAAATGACACAATATAATACAATATGGGGAGGGATATTACACGGGGTGGGGGAAACAGCTCATATTATCCCGGTAACAGAGAGATAAGTATTACATGGTAACCTTTATCCATAGGGCAGTAGCAGTTTAAGATATTGTAGACTTTCTCCTTTAAATTTTTCTTTTGTTTCAGCATTTCTTCTGCCCACAGGAAGTAGGTTCCATTGTTGTGCACCATAGAGCTCTACATTTCTTGCATATGAAACACAATTTGGGGTGATGATTTTACATATAGGGGCATCATGTTGACGGGTTGGTAATCTGTTATTGACTCTATAGACATCACAGGGGCGTGGGAAGCAGTTTCAGAGTGGGTGGGACCAGGCGGGTTTTCTGCAATTTTTGACCTCCCTTTGCTTGACCTTTTAGTTTTGACCTTTTGAGGACTTGGCCAAAAGTGGGGGGGGACATGTCCCCCCTGCTTTCCACGCCCATGCATCAGATCTAGATTTGTCATACATATAATTCAATAAATGAATATATCTTCTATGTGTCAATTTGTTACAACCAGTTTCATTGTGTATATAATTTGTATTGGTGATGTGGGGTACCTTTAAACAAATTTATATACATCTGTTTTGAGCATACTGTAGGGGATCTAGGTACTTATCAAAAGTGGTTATAAAACATATTTCGGCATAGTCCATATATGGTAGAATAGTGGTTTTGTATAAGTTAATTGCTATTTTCACATCCACATAACGTCTTAGTAAGCAAAGTTTATTTGTCTTTTAAGCTATAGTCTTGATCTGATTTTTTAGATGTAAACCATAAGAAAGTAGGGGATCTAGTATCACACCTAGATATTTATAACTAGGAACCACTTGTAGCTCCTGCTTATTGAGTAGAATATTAGCTTGTAATGTTTCTAATTTGGTGGCCAATGTAGAGAAAATCATGACCTTTGTTTTTGGCACATTAATGGATAGCTTGTTTTGCATACACCAGGTTGAGTAATTTTCTAAACCTTCTTGTAACATTCTTTTTGCTAATTCGAAGTCATGATTGGATGAATATATAACAGTATCATCTGCGTAGAGCTTGACTTTACATGATTTTATACGGTTTGTAACTTCATTAACATATAATAAAAGAGCAAAGGACCTAATATTGAGCCTTGAGGTATGCCACGGACCACCTCTCACTATCAGAAGTGATTCTATTTGCATGGACCATTTGCTTCCTATCACTTAAATAGTTTTTGAACCAGTGGAAATTGTCTGAACGTATTCCATAATGATTTAATTTTATTAATAAGACAGAATGGTCTACTGTGTCAAAAGCCTTTCTGAGGTCTATAAAAGCTGCATCAGTAGAATTTGCTATATTTAGTTCCCTTTTGATATCATCAGTGAACTTAGCTAAAGTATCCACCATGCTGAAGCCAGAACGAAAACCTCCTTGGTTTGGAGTCAATACCTTTTCTTTAACCAAAAACCCATAAACTCTATTATGCACAATTTTTTCGAGAAGTTTACAAGGAAGAGGTAGAATTGAAATAGGTCTATATTTATTAACATATAAGGAATTACCAGCTTTGGGTATGGGGGTAATTTTTGATATTTTCCATGAGCTCGGTACAATATTTGACCTGAAGGACAAATTAAATATCTCAACTAATTTATCAGGAATATGTTTAAAAACAGTCTTAAGTATCGATGAGGAGATATTGTGAATAGCAGAGGATTTGATGACATTTATATCATTCACTAGCTTTAATACTTCTTGTATATTAGTTTCCAATGGATCCATTTGAGCAGCAATTTGATCATCAAAAGGTCGCCATGCAATATAGAGATCCTGTGCTGGAGTGGGGCCAATGTTTGCAAAGTACTGATTTATGAATTTTAGGATGTTTTCTTTAGGAACAGGTGTATCATTATTATTGTGATCTACCAAATTTATATCTCTTTTTGAATTTTGATGACCCGGTAGAAAAACATTAATAATTCGCCAAAATTTTCTATGGTCATTTTTGTACTCTTCAAGTTGGTCTTTAAAGAAATTTTTCCTGGCTTTATCAATAATCTTATTGGCTCTGTTTCTAGCGTCGGCAGCCTGTTTCCATTTTTCATCAGATTTCGATGATCTAGCTGTCCAGAGAATTTTATTTTTGTCATGTATAACTTCATAAACATTTTGTGTCATCCATGGGTCACATTTTACAATTTTTCCTCTAAAATTACTAAATGGTAGGTGTAGCTTCAACATAAGGAGGATTGGCAGGGTTGCACAGGTCAAAGTGGATCAGGTAGTAAAATAATTTACCCCAACCATTATGTCTCCGATGTGCGCCACGCAAATACCTCTGACAAGACCACTCACTTAAATCCTAGAACAAATGATTGCCAGCAAACATTTGGCTCGAATTTCAGCATTTTAAAAGAAGCCATTTTTCATGCTCCTCCCAACTCAAGCATAAGTGACGCTTTAGTCCACGTGATGAATTCTGTCCACATCGGAAAGTTTGTAATCGGTAAATATCCTAATGTAAATTGCCAGAGCAAATAAAATCATTGCAATAAATCTCTGTCCTTGCATTAAGAGAGATTTGCCAATAATTGTTATAACCCTTTAATGGTCATATAGTGCATTAACTCATTGTGAAAATTTGTCGTTATGATGCATCAATGCCAATCGACATGTCAGTCCATGCATCACATTGAACCTCAGTGTAACAAGGTTGTAAATGTCCCTGGGTCACAAGAGTAAGAGGTCTCACAGAGGTACTTGTATTGTACAACCTTATTGCACTGAGGTAACGATTTGACCCTACACTGTAACAATACTGAAAGGATTTCATTAAGCACCCAAAAACAAAACATTATCTTCAATAATATTGATTAGACTTTCAAGCATTTGCTGTATCTTGATGACAACATGACCTGTCCCTGGAAAGTCGAAGCATCAAGTATCCCTTGAAGGGTTAATTGTAACTTTAGTAAATCCTTAAAGCTGCTGAAGTGGGTTTGAATGAGCAATGACAGAAGTTATCAAAGTACGTGAACACGGAGAGAATTGTTAGCCCATCTCCAGATTAGGGTTCACTGAAAAAATGGGGTCTTCAAAGTGAGCAGCATAAAATGACCAAGGCAAAACCTGGCAGATTCATTTTTTCATCTTGGGTCGTCAGGTAGCGTCATATACCTGGACCATTTAAGGTTGTCAAGCTGAATAGTCTGAACTAGGGTTGACAAGCTGAAGTTGACAGGTTATGATTCATTTATTTTATACGGTTCAATCAGAACTCTAGTGACCCCACACTTCCTGTGTATTCACTCCGATAAAAATCATACGATCTAAGATTGAAAACCTAACATTCATAACTGAGGGAATTTATGGCTCCTATAATCATATTAAGATTCATGAGGTTTAGAGCTGCCCCCATTGCTATGCTTTTGGTTTCAATTTTAGGACTTGAATGTTTTCAAAAATTGGAATCAATTTATACATTTCACTTTCTTGTTGCAATGAGCTTTAGCTTTCGTTTTTAGAGTGGACTTACATGTCATTCGTTTTGTTCTGAAACCAAAAAAGGGCATGCCGAGATGTAGTTAATGCACAACAGGCAATGAAGATAGCAATAGTAATGTAGGCACATCTTGGTCGAATTTATCAATATGCCCTCTCAAGATACATGACAAGACAAAAGTGTGTGATATTACATTGAACATAGTAAAAGTAGTGCTATACGAGCCCCTCACCCCTCACCCCTATGTCTTACAATGTGGAATCACCTCCACTTGAGGGATATCTTCCACTACATCTTTTTCACTACTTCTACATGTGCCAAGCTAGCATTGCATGACAAAAACTCACAAACTAGGAGCTGCTGGTTTCATGTGAGATAGACTTGTCTGGGAGGCGTCTGCCTCTAGTTAGCTGGGTGGCTGAAAGGTGTGGCTAACCCTTCAGGGCTGGTGATTCATTAATGCATCATGCCCATAGTTCTTCATGATACATGAATGCAGCCCTGGCAAACTTTAGGACTGCTGATTCATTAATGCATCATGCCCATTGCTCTTAATGATACATGAATGCAGCCCTGGCAAACTTTAGGACTGCTGATTCATTAATGCGTCATGCCCATTGCTCTTCATGATACATGAATGCAGCCCTGGCAAACTTTAGGGCTGCTGATTCATTAATGCATCATGCCCATAACTCTTCATGATACATGAATGCAGCCCTGGCAAACTTGAGGGCTGCTGATTCATTAATGCATCATGCCCATAGCTCTTCATGATACATGAATGCAGCCCTGGCAAACTTCAGGGCTGCTGATTCATTAATGCATCATGCCCATAGTTCTTCATGATACATGAATGCAGCCCTGGCAAGCAACTCAGCAAGGTATCATTCATGTATCATGGCAACCCAATGGGGGGCGATATACGCCTGGAGGGTTATCCTGATGCTCCAATGGCTCGTCAGCACTTCATTGGTGCATCATGCCGACCAATGGGCATGATGGCACTTGCATCAGCTGCCCTCAAAGGGTGTGTTTAAAACATCAGAAGTGATGTGACAAGTAGAGGAGAACTGGTTGTGAAGTGAAGGTGTGTGGGTGGAAACTATTAGATGGGTGTCTATATCAAAGAGCTGCCTGGAGGTCATTTCTAAAGAAACTACGACTGGGACTTTTGAGTTGTATCGAAATTACTCCAGAAATAGTTAGTAATAGATGTTTGACTCCATTTCAACAGCTTAGGTCATATTCATGACGAGGAAACAACATTACATGATTTTAAAGATGAACGTGTCAGTGCCTGTGCATATGTGCACCACACACACTTGAGGGGATAGGCACGAGGTGAAATAGACCCTGTTAAGTGGACTAGGGAGGTTTGCATGTGTACCTTAAAAATCGGCATCCAGGAGCATTAGGGCATATTTACCTACAGTCAGTGTCAGACAGATGCTTTGACTCAAACACAAGCCAACGTGCCTGTATCTGGTATCTTATTTACAGTCTTAGTTATCTAATTGTATATAATATATCTGTCTGGTCAGTCAAATAGTTATCTGATTGTCTAATTGGCTCTGTTGGTATACTATAGCAAGCGTGCACTGTGAAGGAATGTCGGCGAAATAATACTGAAATCCTTTTCCCCAAAGGTGCCAGAGGTCCATGGTTATTTTCAAGGAGATTACTTGTACTACAGTGTGTACAGTACTCAGTCTGGTTCAATATGTAGTTATGTTGGGTATTCGTGGGCAAAGTGTAGGCCTAAACTATTCATTTTTGGAAAGCTTAGACCCCCCTGAATCCAAGAATCACTGTTTCCAAAATTAACCCCATTTTAAGAACATATTGAGCCAGACTAACTGGTTCATTATAAAAACTATACTGCTTCAATGCAATGTGATGACAGCAGTTCATTGTTTAGTTTTACGAGTTAGATTGAACAGTTATTTTTTAGAGTATATATCAGTGACTTGCTTCTCACCTAGATCTAAAGTCAACAAAAGAAATGAACCTGCTGTTCACGTGGAATCCGCTAGGGGTGGCTTCAATTATCTGAGCCAGGTACTCCTGCACGGCCCTGGCTCATTTACTGAAGAAAGCTAGATACAGTGGGGAAAAAACATATAGGAGATAAACAGAAGGCGAAAAGCACTACATTCAATGAGAGATGAAAACAAATACACCAGAAGACAGAAATAAATCTAACCAAATCCTATTAAGAATAATCACATCTGGACATGTAGGGACCAGAATAGTCACGTACAGGTCTGATCATGACGTAGTACTTCCGACCAGATGTTTCCTGTCCTCACACAGGGTAAATAGCAGAGGATATGTAGGCGAGTGAGGAGGCTGTCAGGTGTGGAGGATGGAGGAAGTTACTCTGTCTGTCCTAACACTTTGACGGCTACATAGTGCATTATTAGCGCCTTTGCTATCATGAAGGGGTTGATACATGGCTTAAAGGGGCCCTGGCACGGCAAAGTACAACATGGGTACCGACACAAAGATCGTTTGTAAACTCGCAGGAACCAGCGGAGCACCCTGATTGGTCAATGGGTGGTCACGTGACCTTTTAATGCGAGCATGCTATCGCCATGCCAGGGCCCCTTTAAAGGCATCACTAAAAGGTTGTAAATATATAGGATTCTGTATATACAGCAGCAGAATGTAATCGGTCAGTGGGCCCAGTAGGTAGCACTGTCATTTCAGTACCAGGTAATTCCCTAACGTCTTAGTAAGCAAAGTTTGTTTGTCTCTTAAGCTATAGTCTTGATCTGATTTTTTAGATGTAAACCCTAAGAAAGTAGGGGATCTAGTATCACACCTAGATATTTATAACTAGGAACCACTTGTAGCTCCTGCTTATTGAGTAGAATATTAGCTTGTAATGTTTCTAATTTGGTGGCCAATGTAGAGAAAATCATGACCTTTGTTTTTGGCACATTAATGGATAGCTTGTTTTGCATACACCAGGTTGAGTAATTTTCTAAACCTTCTTGTAACATTCTTTTTGCTAATTCGAAGTCATGATTCGATGAATATATAACAGTATCATCTGCGTTGAGCTTGACTTTACATGATTTTATACGGTTTGCAACTTCATTAACATATAATAAAAGAGCAAAGGACCTAATATTGAGCCCTGAGGTATGCCACGGACCACCTCTCTCTATCAGAAGTGATTCTATTTGCATGGACCATTTGCTTCCTATCACTTAAATAGTTTTTGAACCAGTGGTAATTGTCTGAACGTATTCCATAATGATTTAATTTTATTAATATGACAGAATGGTCTACTGTGTCAAAAGCCTTTCTGAGGTCTATAAAAGCTGCATCAGTAGAATTTGCTATATTTAGTTCCCTTTTAATATCATCAGTGAACTTAGCTAAAGTATCCACCGTGCTGAAGCCAGAACGAAAACCTCCTTGGTTTGGAGTCAATACCTTTTCTTAAACCAAAAACCCATAAACTCTATTATGCACAATTTTTTCGAGAAGTTTACAAGGAAGAGGTAGAATTGAAATAGGTCTATATTTATTAACATATAAGGAATTACCAGCTTTGGGTATAGGGGTAATTTTTGATATTTTCCATGAGCTCGGTACAATATTTGACCTGAAGGACAAATTAAATAACTCAACTACTTTATCAGGAATATGTTTTAAAACAGTCTTAAGTATCAATGAGGAGATATTATGAATAGCAGAGGATTTGATGACATTTATATCATTCACTAGCTTTAATACTTCTTGTATATTAGTTTCCAATGGATCCATTTGAGCAGCAATTTGATCATCAAAAGGTCGCTATGGAATATAGAGATCCTGTGCTGGAGTGGGGCCAATGTTTGCCAAGTACTGATTTATAAATTTTGGGATGTTTTCTTTAGGAACAGGTGTATCATTATTATTGTGATCTACCAAATTTATATCTCTTTTTGAATTTGAATGACCCGGTAGAAGACTATTAATAATTCACCAAAATTTTCTATGGTCATTTTTGTACTCTTCAAGTTGGTCTTTAAAGAAATTTTTCCTGGCTTTATCAATAATCTTATTGGCTCTGTTTCTAGCATCGGTAGCCTGTTTCCATTTTTCATCAGATTTCGATGATCTAGCTGTATAGAGAATTTTATTTTTGTCATGTATAACTTCATAAATATTTTGTGTCATGCATGGGTCACATTTTACAATTTTTCCTCTAAAATTACTAACTGGTACGTGTAGCTTCAACATAAGGAGGATTGGGAGGGTTGCACAGGTCAAAGTGGATCAGGTAGTAAAATAATTTACCCCAACCATTATGTCTCCGATGTGCGCCACGCAAATACCTCTGACAAGACCACTCACTTAAATCCTAGAACAAATGATTGCCAGCAAACATTTGGCTCGAATTTCAGCATTTTAAAAGAAGCCATTTTTCATGCTCCTCCCAACTCAAGCATAAGTGACGCTTTAGTCCACGTGATGAATTCTGTCCACATCGGAAAGTTTGTAATCGGTAAATATCCTAATGTAAATTGCCAGAGCAAATAAAATCATTGCAATAAATCTCTGTCCTTGCATTAAGAGAGATTTGCCAATAATTGTTATAACCCTTTAATGGTTACATAGTTAAAATTGTAAAAATTTGTCGTTATGATGCATCAATGCCAATCGACATGTCAGTCCATGCATCACATTGAACCTCAGTGTAACAAGGTTGTAAATGTCCCTGGGTCACAAGAGTAAGAGGTCTCACAGAGGTACTTGTATTGTACAACCTTATTGCACTGAGGTAACGATTTGACCCTACACTGTAACAATACTGAAAGGATTTCATTAAGCACCCAAAAACAAAACATCATCGTCAATGATATTGATTAAACTTTCAAGCATTTGCTGTATCTTTATGACAACATGACCTGTCCCTGGAAAGTCGAAGCATCATGTATCCCTTGAAGGGTTAATTGTAACTTTAGTAAATCCTTAAAGCTGCTGAAGTGGGGTTGAATGAGCAATGACAGAAGTTATCAAAGTACGTGAACACGGAGAGAATTGTTAGCCCATCTCCAGATTAGGGTTCACTGAAAAAATGGGGTCTTCAAAGTGAGCAGCATAAAATAACCAAGGCAAAACCTGGCAGATTCATTTTTTCATCTTGGGTCGTCAGGTAGCGTCATATACCTGGACCATTTAAGGTTGTCAAGCTGAATAGTCTGAACTAGGGTTGACAAGCTGAAGTTGACAGGTTATGATTCATTTATTTTATGCGGTTCAATCAGAACTCTAGTGACTCCACACTTTCTGTGTATTCACTCTGATAAAACTCATACGATCTAAGATTGAAAACCTAACACTCATAACTGAGGGAATTTATGACTCCTATAATCATCTTGAGATTCATGAGGTTTAGAGCTGCCCCCATTGCTATGCTTTTGGTTTAAATTTTAGGACTTGAATGTTTTCAAAAATTGGAATCAATTTATACATTTCACTTTCTTGTTGCAATGAGCTTTAGCTTTCGTTTTCAGAGTGGACTTACATGTCATTCGTTTTGTTCTGAAACCAAAAAAGGGCCTGCCGAGATGTAGTTAATGCACAACAGGCAATGAAGATAGCAATAGTAATGTCGGCACATTTTGGTCAAATTTATCAATATGCCCTCTCAAGATACATGACAAGACAAAAGTGTGTGATATTTCACTGAACATAGTAAAAGTAGTGCTATACGAGCCCCTCACCCCTCACCCCTATGTCTTACAATGTGGAATCACCTCCACTTGAGGGATATCTTCCACTACATCTTTTTCACTACCTCTACATGTGCCAAGCTAGCATTGGATGACAAAAACTCACAAACTAAGTGCTGCTGGTTTCATGTGAGATAGACTTGTCTGGGAGGCGTTTGCCTCTAGTTAGCTGGGTGGCTGAAAGGTGTGGCTAACCCTTTAGGACTGCTGATTCATTAATGCATCATGCCCATAGCTCTTCATGATACATGAATGCAGCCCTGGCAAACTTCAGGACTGCTGATTCATTAATGCATCATGCCCATAACTCTTCATGATACATGAATGCAGCCCTGGCAAACTTTAGGACTGCTGATTCATTAATGCATCATGCCCATAGCTCTTTATGATACATGAATGCATCCCTGGCAAACTTCAGGACTGCTGATTCATTGACGCATCATGCCCATTGCTCTTCATGATACATGAATGCAGCCCTGGCAAGCAACTCAGCAAGGTATCATTCATGTATCATGGCAACCCTATGGGGGGCGATATACGCCTGGAGGGTTGGCCTGATGCTCCAATGGCTCGTCAGCATTTCATTGGTGCATCATGCCGACCAATGGGCATGATGCACTCTTGCATCAGCTGCCCTCAAAGGGTGTGTTTAAAACATGACACGTGATGTGACAAGTAGAGGAGAACTGGTTGTGAAGTGAAGGTGTGTGGGTGGAAACTATTAGATGGGTGTCTATATCAAAGAGCTGCCTGGAGGTCATTTCTTAAGAAACTACGACTGGGACTTTCGAGTCGTATCGAAATTACTCCAGAAATAGTTAGTAATCGATGTTTGACTCCATTTCAACAGCTTAGGTCATATTCATGACGAGGAAACTACATTACATGATTTCAAAGATGAACGTGTCAGTGCCTGTGCATATATATGTGCACCACACACACTTGAGGGGATAGGCACGAGGAGAAATAGACCCTGTTAAGTGGACTAGGGAGGTTTGCATGTGTACCTTAAAAATCGGCATCCAGGAGCATTGGGGCATATTTACCTACAGTCAGTGTCAGACAGATGCTTTGACTCAAACACAAGCCAACGTGCCTGTATCTGGTATCTTATTTACAGTCTTAATTGTCTAATTGTATATAATATATCTGTCTGGTGAGTCAAATAGTTGTCTAATTGTCTAATTGGCTCTGTTGATATACTATAGCAAGCGTGCACTGTGAAGGAATGTCGGCGAAATATTAAATACTGAAATCCTTTTCCCCGAAGGTACCAGAGGTGCATGGTTATTTTCAAGGAGATTCCTCGTACTACAGTGTGTACAGTAGTCTGGTTCAATATGTAGTTATGTTGGGTATTCGTGGGGAAAGTGTAAACTTTACATTTTTGGAAAGCTTAGACCCCCCTGAATCCAAGAATCATTGTTCCCAAAATTGACCCCATTTTAAGAACATAATTGTTGAGCCAGACTAACTGGTTCATAATAAAAACCATATTGCTTCAATGCAATTTGATGACAGCAGTTCATTGTTAAGTTTTACGAGGTAGATTGAACAGTTACTTTTTAGAGTATATATCAGTGACTTGCTTCTCACCAAGATCTAAAGTCAACAAAAGAAATAAACCCGCTGTTCACCTGGAATCCGCTAGGGGTGGCTTCAATTATCTGAGCCAGGTACTCCTGCACGGCCCTGGCTCATTTACTGAAGAAAGCTAGATACAGTGGGGGGAAAAACATAAAGGAGATAAACAGAAAAGCAGTACATTCAATGAGAGATGAAAACAAATATACCAGAAGACAGAAATAAATCTGACCAAATCCTACTAAGAATAATCACATCTGGACATGTAGGGACCAGAATAGTCACGTACAGGTCTAATCATGGCGTAGTACTTCCGACCAGATGTTTCTTGTCCTCACACAGGGTAAATAGCAGAGGATATGTAGGAGAGTGAGGAGGCTGTCAGGTGTGGAGGATGGAGGAAGTTACTCTGTCTGTCCTAACACTTTGAAGGCTACATAGTGCATTATTAGCGCCTTTGCTATCATGAAGGGGTTGATACACGACTTGAAGGGGCCCTTGCACGGCAAAGTACAACATGGGTACAGACACAAAGATCATTGGTAAACTCCCAGGAACCAGCGGAGCACCCTGATTGGTCAATGGGTGGTCACGTGACCTTTTAATGCGAGCATGCATTCACCGTGCCAGGGCCCCTTTAAAGGCATCACTAAAAGATTGTAAATATATAGGATTCTGTTTATACAGCAGCAGAATGTATCCGGTCAGTGGGCCCAGTAGGTAGCACTGTCATTTCAGTACCAGGTAATTCCCTACAGAAGTAATCTTCACCTAGCTGGGATTCTATCGTATATTTAAATGCTGGCCTTACATGCCTTTAGACTTTTTAGTCAAAATCTGATTGATAGCTTTCCTTTGAACACATGCAGTGTTCAATCTCCAGAATGAATCATGCAAAAATATCCTTGATCAGTATTTGGGCAAAGTTTGCTGTTAGGCTATGATGTCTGGTATTAGATATTTATTTGAGTAAGGACATGATTTCTGCCACCCCGAATTACCAAAAGCTAATGCATTTCTCACAGAGAATTGCTCCTATTCTCAGAAAAGTGAAACAAACATATTCTAAAGGAGGAGGGACAGGCATTAGAAATAGTCTTTACCACATTTTGTGAGAATTGTTGGGATTCTCTGCGATTCATTCCAACAACATGCATGTACGCATTTTGAGACTTGGCTGTGCAAGCTATTCCTGCGTTACCTACCCTCCTTTTATTGGAGGGTAGCATATGAGAGGTTTCATTGCTATAAACCAAAGGCAGAGGCAGTCTCGCCTGGTCAGGATTCTAGGCAATACCTCTCTCGTGTATGGGGACGATGGTCCCCATTTTCTGGGGAAGATTACTACGCGAGGTACCTGCTTACAAATAAGCACTACAGCAACCAGCAGAAAAAACTTCTTTTACCCACAAACGCTAGGTGCCAGAGACAACTCACGCTAGTGGTCGAGCTGGGGCCAGATTGAGGCAGAGGTGAAGAGAAGACAGACTGTGTCAGTACACTGGTAGTAGGGCCGTCAGATCTCCAACACGCCCAATGACAACCAAATGTGCCATATCATTATGACACACTCTACCACTAACAACGGACAGGTGGCAGCACGGGTCCAACCCAAGGCCATTGCTCACTCTCCCAGCAGATCATGATATAACCTGACCTTATCTCAGACAGGTTCTGCAAGGCATTGTGGGGAGGCCACTGGTAGATACCACATTAGATTTTCCATAGTGGTCTGTTTCAGCATTCATTGATTTCAATACCAGTGTACCCCCAGTCCTTATATGAGCTTATTTGAATACAGTTTTTAGTGCTAAGGATTAATTTCAATACTGCTATACCCTGAAGCTTACTTGAGACCCTGGGTCTTAAACAGACCATTGAGGTACGTATTCCACATAGTGATTTAACATTCAGTGTCATTATGTGTATTACTCTTCATGATGTATGAATACAGAGTACCGTATTCTCCCGCGTAGAAGACGCGCTGCACGTATAGGATGCAAACTCAGCAGAAGTATTTTCACGTATAAGACGCACCTCTTAGGGCACAATTTTGTAAATTCATTACATTTGGGTCTTATACGCGGGAGTTTACGGTAGTCACTACAACCACTCAATACGAAAACTTGTGGGACACCGGCTTTTACTGGAAACTGCCAGACTGCAGGACCGAATTTCTACCTGTAATCTTGGGACATTTGACTACACATTGGCAATAATAATTCTTTTCCACCAAAACCAATCCCGGCCTTTGGTATAATAAAATCTGCACGACCAAAGAGGGATAATTTTTCATGTAGACTACACATGGCACGATTACAACAGAGCCACAGCCATACATCATGCAGACTCTAATTTTAAGTCGCTCTTCTCCTGAGCATCAGAATAAAGGCGACTGCAGATGGGCCAGACTCGATTGGTATCTAAGGAGCATGGTCCCGATCCGATTGGGAAGATCAAACATGTTTGATATTGACTGACTGGATCAGACGTCCGCGCAGACACTCCTGATCATCAGGATCGGCCAATCCAGTCGGGCCCGTCTGCGGTCAGCTTAATGCTCCAATGTACTGCTAGCCAGCAGTCTGGCCAGCAATTTCATTGGAGCATTAATCCTACTTAGGGGCAAACTGTATGGGCAAACTGTATAAATTCTGCAATCAATGCTGAGTCACTTTGGAAGGCCAATCAGGATTCTCCAAAGCATCTTTTAATACATGTAGTTGAATCTTTAGTATGAGAGGTGTAAATACATTTATATATTTGTGTATTTCTACTGATACTGCAGTATTTTCCCAATACATTCCACCACCCACCTGTTTATATACCTGCAGTACTCAAATTCTACCCTATAGATATACATGAGGTGTGTAAGGTATAGATAGATACTAGATATCCTGTCCTCACATTGCTACTCAGTTATCATAATGCCATGCAGACCACCCACACTCACACACAGTCTACAATATCAATGACACTTTAACCCTTCAAGGGCTGCTGATGATGCAAAACTCCAAATATTCCACATTGAACATTGCTATTTTGAAGCATTATTGCAGGCCTGTGGGCATTCTAAATGATATAGCTCTCTCAGATTGTATACATGGCAGATTTCATAGTTGATAGCGTAATGGCTCGTTTAAGCGCCGTGGTCTCAAAAAGAACTGGTCTCGAATAAGGGTGTGGTGTAAGGGTATTAGAATAAATCTTAACCACTAAAAATTAAGCACCTGCCTCCTTTAAGTGCAGGGGTACAGTAAGATATAAATCAATGAGCACATGGGCACTTATATGTGCACTACGGTATGTTTCATACATTACCCAATCTCAGTCTGCATCCTATAATAAAAATGTTGGTCAATCTACTATCGCTTTGTCCACTGGAAATTGTTTTTCCTGTTAATATAGCCATATATATATGAATATATATATATATATATATATGTATATATGCATATATATATGTATATATATGTATATATATATAAATATATATATATATATATATATATGTAAATAATAGTTTATCACCCATCAGTATAATGCTGACTTATCCTGAACCCACTATAGCTGTCTATATATATATTATCATACAGGCAGCTGTTACCCATCGTGCCGGGTACTTGACTTTATCATGGCTACAGGAACCAGCTCGTGTTGCTGTTATTGTTGACATGGTAACAGCCGCCATGTTCTCTGTCCTCACCCTGTGGTACAATGGGAGCTGTAGGTAGAGCGGTTCTAGCACCTTGTTGTCAGAGTCTGAGTCAACCCAGGATTTCCCTTGCTACCACTAAGCTAATAGATGATGCATATCGGGGCCCTAGGGCTGTATATACAGCATATACAGCCCGTGGGGCCCCGATATGCATCACCTAATAGGTTTATACCACCATTTCCTCCATTTTGTATCAATTTCTTACCTGAAATCCAAAGAATATAGCCAGGCGAAGACATTTTGTAAGTGCAAGCGACACGGCCCATGTCCACTCGAAACCATTGTTTTGGTTCCTTGCCGGGAGAGGTACCGCTGTGTATACAGTCACTTTTTGTATGGAATCCAACCATGACAAGTTTTCAAATTAAAACATACATATCCTTAGATAGTCTAGATGAGTACTCCATGCTTGATATGTCCAATATATTCAAAATAAAGGAGAATCCATTGATTTTTTCATCGTAAGCGAGTCGCGGTCCGGCCATTCCCACCCGCCTCCATGTTCGGCGAAAGTGTGTCAGTGGCCCGGATGTGGATATAGGTCATCCGCTCGCCGTACGAGGAAGGCGCCGAAAATTTCGGACCGGTTTGGAAAATCAATGGATTCTTATTTATATTGAAGAAAATGGAGATAATTAGCACGCATTCCTCGTCTATGGATCGAATACTTCTTGGGATTTTAATATTATAACATGTCATGGTTGGATTCCATACGAAAAGTGAGTGTGAACATTTGGTATCTCTCCGGTCAAGGTCTTATTTATGTTCGCATTGGATTTCATCACCGTTCAGTGTGGCGCTATGGCTAAGGCCTTCGCCTACCACCACTGCGGCCGGGGTTCAATCCTGATACGAGTTTGGACGATTTTTCACATTGAAACAATGGCGAGGCCAAATTTCTATGTCGCCAGCGTCTCCAAAAATATTCTAAGTCCAACTTGACCCCGAAAAAGTATATACAAAAAATTTCAAAAATGCACATGGGTGGTATATGCAGAATAATGCACGGCTAAACTGCATATAAACCCGCCGGAAGTGCCGAAATCGTGGTATAATATAGTATAGGTGTTGATGTATACAGTGGTTTATTTCATACGAAGAACGCGCCTCACTATAAACTTGTATGGGTATTGTATGGTGAGAGCCATTGCGGGAATTAAGCCCAGTTTGCACGGCCCCAGTCTCCCCTGTTATGTCATCAACATAGAATTAAACCCTTTATTAAAAAGTGATTTGAGGGGGGGGGGGTTTCTACAAGAGCAACATAAAATAGATTCAGAGATGTATTTTAAAGTACCTCCACCTCCAGTTTCTTCACTCATAGGGCTCTTACTGTTCCAAACTCTGCCGTATACATGTGCACCTCTGTCTAGGAACTCAGTCCTTTATTCCAGGGGTTGTATCACCTACCGTAATCATCATGCTCAGCCCATGGAGCATGGATTCAACACTGGGCAGCTATTGATAATGATAAAGTAGGCAGTCTTACTTCTATGAAGACAGTACAGCCTGCCAGACAGTTTATACACTATCTGGCTGGCCGTACTGTCTTTTATAAAAAGGAAACAAATAAAGGTGTTTTAACTGAATTCAGGATATAGCCAATTATTCATTCCACCTTGAGATGGTAGGGACAGCCCAGATATTACAGTTAGCTTTCCAACGAACTTGCAAACCAAAATAATTATTTGGTAAAGTACACAAATGACTGAGGGTTAGCACGTGAGAAATATTGGGTCTACAGGGTAGCGCTTCTCTATCTTAACATTCTATGTCTTCAGGGGCTTGCAGGCAATAGATCCTAGAGTCAGCCAGTAAACCATCAATATGTCCTCACCATCTCTTCATATTGGTCCTCTACCCAGAATATACTGAGTTTTGATTAATCACTCTGCACTTATTTTCCTTTTCTCGTGGTCCTACTTTTTATGCTTTAGGTGGACAGTAAAGATTGATGAGAGAAATATGGATCTTGTAGAAGGTCTGGTGTGTGTCATATTTATAGCTGATTTATCATGATACACAGGTGGCTACTGTCTCTGCTGCTATTAATAAGTCTGTTTTTGTACTGACTGATGCAAACTAGGGGGTCTACTCTTGTTGCTGTATAGGTTAACCCATTCAGGGCAGAATGGACCATCACAGCTTACTACTGACACTTTGAATGGGGTTTATATGTTGATATCTACCATAAAAACCTGTAGATTAATTTAAATGACATAACATCTGTCCGTCCCCCAAAAAGACCGAAACCACTTTTTGAATAAAAAAATTATGCTGCATTTATTTTAAAGGAGGCCTCAGGGAGATGTTACCCTCAGCTTTGCCTGCTCCTTTGTTTAGAAGCCAAGCCCTACACATGGACTAAAATTATTGGGGGATACTTCACTGAGCATTTGGAAGACATGAGGGCTTAAAGCTTCATGCTCTTTTCTGCTAATCATGATCTGAGTAGTTAACTGGTGTAGCATTGTTTTATCACACAGATTCCAAAGCAGGGTATTGATTAGCAATTGCATAGTACTTAAATGTATCTGTGAAAAGTTGCTTAGAGGATCATGAGCATGCATATGTGATAACTACACTGAAAACATCGAAGATCCGAAACTAGTCAGCGGTGACCACTTTAGGTCCTCAAGTTGACGATACCTAAAACTACAACTTTAGGTAGTCAAAATGACTACTTTAGGTCGTCATCCTGACGACCTGGCTCATCAATATGACGACTCTGTACTGTCAGTACTGTAGTTTTAGGTATCATCAACTTGAGGACCTAAAGTGGTCATCGCTGACTAGTTTCGGATATTCCATGTTTTCAGTGTAGGTAGAACTAAATTAAGCCATAATGTTGTCCCCGGCAGGTTTATAGATGTGCTTTTTAAGTCTTCATACTGTAAACCTAGGGAAATTACCTGTGGCAGTAAGCAGATAAACAATGATATAAATTGAGAATGAATTTACTTGTTTTTAGATTCACCATCTGGCTTACTATACTCAAGATGTGCTAAAAATGTCATTTATCCATGGACTTCGAGATTGTGAATGTCGAGGGGTGGATAATTTCACGATGGTGATTCCATCTTCAGTAAAACAATAGATCGAATTATTACTTCTCCCTGCCCTCTCTCTGTCATTCTCTTTTTATTTTCACAATTTATTTAAAATAGTACTTTGTATGGAGAAGGTAAAAATTAAACTGAACTTGTCAGTCCCTGAAACAAATTGAAAGGTTGGTAGCTTCAATAGGTGCAACTTCACAATTATCAAGTACAAGCGCAAACTTGGCCGTTCAAAGTAGTTAAAAAAAGACGCTGTGGCAAGGATGACGGTTAGATTTAACAGTTTTAAACTAGTCTCCTGTATTCTACTCACCTTGAAAACATATGCTGTAGGATTTTGGGAGATTTTGTTGTGCAATCAAAACCGTAGTGCTTGTTAACATACTTCCAAATGCTACAAGATATGAAAGTTCACATTTAACCATAGTTCATAGTCTGAGTGGCCGGTAGAGTGGTGCTTAAAGTGGCATAGTCCGATGGTTGGGGCTCAAAATTCAATCTCCTCAAAAATGAACTAGGATGTTCACATAGATCATACTTCCCATGGTACCTACTTTATTTGCTCTCCTTACCCATAATTAAGCTCATATTTAAGGGAATTGTCAAATTTATACCCGATCTCCTACTGTTGGCAAGCATGCCAAAAGTCCATCCATTAGAAATACACTGTAAATGCTTATGGATAGGTCCATGGGAACCCCTTTCTAAGCCAGTATAAGCTAAGAATAACAAATGATGGCCTACACACAGCTAAATATGATGTTATTACAGCGTAAGGAACATATTTGAATAAGATTTAAAAAATGAAAAATATCTGACTATGCCACTTAAACACACCATTAACCTTATGGAACAACCTTCATGAAGCAACACCTGTTGAAGGAGTATGTGATATGTGGGGTCCGGGTGAACATACATTACCTGAAGATATACTGTGACTGTTGATAAGTAGGGGTTAGGTTGTGACGTATAACTGTTTTGAAAATTGTAAAAAAAATAATAAAAATAATCATAAACAAAAGTACCAGGCTGGTAATGAAAGGCGGGGGGGGGGTAAATTTGGAAATAAGGGAAGCACATCATGAAAGTCCATACATGTAGAACACATCTATGTTCTATAAATTACTTGCTTTAACACTACTTTATTGCTTTTAAGATGCCTTCACATTTTATATCAAGATGCAACAATTCACTGGTTCCTTTAGGGAATACTAACCTGAATAACTGCTGAAGCTCTACCTTTGGTATTGAGTTTTGGATTTCCAAAATTTCAAGATATGCATGTATAAAAAATCAGCACATGTTATAAAAGCGCAAGGGACAATAGGTTTGTGGACAATAGGTTTGTGGTCAGTGGCTGATCCAAGATTTTGAAAAGTAGGAGGCACACCCTTCACCCGTCAAATGAACTGTTAACCCCAGAAGAAATGAGTGGCTACTGTTGGGGAAATCTATTCAAAGAACTAAAATAAATTTATGTCACGTAAGTGCCTGTCTTGTGGAAGGGTCAGGGGTAATAACCACAATATCATATAGATCCATACCTTTTTGGGTGCTTATTTACAATCATACAGTAGACAACTCCCTTGTCAGCACCCCATTCATATAGAGAATTAGGCTTCCCCAGCCCACTTAAAAGGGTCTATATCTCACCTTTCCTATCCCCTCAGATGTGTGTGGTGCACATGTGTGCGGGCACTGACACATTCCTTAGTGAACTTGTGTAATGTGGTTCTCGCCATAAACATGACCTTAGCTGTCGAAATGGCGTTAACCATCTATTACTCACTCACTCTCATATAGAGAATACAGAAATACCGCCCCCTGGTGTTTATGGAGTGAACCATCCTGCAGTTATCATCACCTCACATATCTTGTCATCTACAGGCAGTTAGATCATGCAGACTGAAGCAGCTATAGGAGTTATGGCAACATACATCACCGCTATACATCAGCACAAGAGCTATTTTCAGCTTAGATGTCATAGAAGTTTCCCAGCAAGGTCATCAAGATAACAAGCAAAAGCAGAGAAAAGTTCAGAAATATGAAGCAGATACTTTACAGCCTGTAAGCAGAAACATATGCAATCTAGGTCAGATGCAGATACAGGTATATCTGTGGGTGACAATACTTGAGAATATTAAGACTTCACACGTCCACGCGCACACACATACAGGTGTAACCAGCAAATTGGGGACACTGTTGCACACTCCTCCAAAACAGCGCATTCCTACATTCACTTAATTCGGGTTCAATTTAGAGCACAAGTCCATTTTAGCTCCCGTTAAACAGTGAACAGTTATAGTGCAAAATATCAAATTGGTCTCTGGTGCTCCCAAGTAGAACAGTATGATGTGCCTAAACTGAGGACATGGCCAGTGTTTCATTAGGAAAGTGAGGACATTTGTACAATTCGAAGAGTATCCAGTCTATTTATGAAGAATAGACTGTTTTTTAGATAAGCAAGACGTTATTACCTACCTATGTAGAAATTGGTGAGTCAAACAATGTGTATGCAAACTGAGGACATAATCACACAGTATGTGTATACGAATTGAGGACTTGATCTTAGATATATTCCACACAGTGTGTTTGCAAACTGAGGACTTAGCCACACCGAGTGTGTATGCAAATAGAGGACACACAATATCCGTATGCAAACCGAGGACTTAACCAGACAGTGTGTGAATGCAAATATAGGACAGACAGTATACGTGTATGCAGACTGAGGACATGGCCGCACAGTGTATGTATGCAAACTGAGGACACACAGTATATTTATGCAAACTGAGGATATGGCCACACAGTATGTGTATGCAAATAGAGGACATTAGTACACCATGTGGGCAAATACAAGACCTGGTTAAAGGTAAGGTCCATAAAGTGTGTGTGTACAAACTAATACAGTGCGCATCTGCAAATAGAAAACCAATGTATACATACTCTTAGCAAACCGATGACATATCCAAAATTAGATTTTCATTGTGGAGGGAGTCCTTATGATAAGGTGACCCTTGGGAGTGAGTGGACATAGGAGGAACTGGTAAAGTGACAGTAGAGTTGAAACCTTATGGTAAAAAGATACACAATACTCCAGAATCCCAATACACTAAGTTAGGTTGACTTGCTAGAAAACTTTCCAAGTTTCATAAATATTTAGACGTAATCCAAAGAAAATGTGTGGAGAGAGCATCAGTTCCCTCAAATACCATGTACTGCCTGCCAAAATAAGTTAAATTCAACTTTGCTAAAGTAAGCCTGGAGATTCACTTGCCTGACTTTGGAATCCTTCTTTTTGAGTCAATTTGAGGCACCTTTGGGAGTTTTCTGTGCATAAATGTAAACAAACACTAATAAAACAGAGTATTCCATTCCTGGTTAGCAGGATCCTTACTGGGAGGTTATTTGAGATAATCCCAGACAGTTCTCTCTGTGAGCGTCCACTGGTGCCTTGACTGCTGTTGCTATGGCATGCTCCCATGGCATCAGACAGCCAAAGCACGGGCCTCCAAGCACATTCTCAGACAGACAGCATCAATTCAGCCAGAATGAAGTAACAGGCGAAAGTGGTGAAATTCATGTCCGAGGGCAATTTCAAAGTGAAGGCTGCTGCCATCTTTGGTGTACATGAGAAACAAGTGCGAGAATGGGTGAAAAAAACTGGTAGGAGTGAAACGATCTTTCAAGAGGGTCATCGTAATGCTGGTTAGTCCAAGTACAGGCCAAAAAGATTGCTGCAATGGCCAAACTGCCCTTCAAGACCTCTAACGGCCGGCTGTGCAGGTTTAAAAGGAGAAATGTCTTCAGTAGTTATACTCCAACCTCACTTGGACAGAAGATGCCCCTGATGCTGAGAAGGTGCTGTCCTTCCAGATGTTTGTGATTGATCTCAGGAAGCAGTAGAACTATGATTTAGCTGACATCTATAATATGGATGAAACCCCTCTCACCCTTGACCTCCCCCAGATAAGGACACTGGCCCCTGTTAGAGGCAAGACAGTACTGTTCAAGACCACTGGCAATGAGAAACAAGGCTTCACTGGTATTCTAACTGTGACAGGAGTGAAGCTCCCCCCTTATCTTATCCCAGTCCCAGGGGTTGTCATGGAAGTTCAAGAGAAAGGTTACATCAATGAGGAAAAATGCCTAGATGGGATACGGAGAACATTTCCGAGGCAATATAGCAAACCCAGGCTTCTAGTATGGGACTCATGCAGGGTACACCTTACAGAGGCGATGAGGGAGGCCCTCACTAGGAGGAATGTCCAGGTTGCAATCATTCCAGGAAGATTGACCCCTCTGCTCCAACCCCTAGATGTGTCCTTGAACAGACCCTTCATGTGCTACATAAGATTGAAATAGGAAGAATGGATGATGGAGGCCCACCCTACCCTCCCTCACCAAGAGAATCATGAGCCCCCAATGAAGGACATCCTTGCCAAGTGGGCTCTGGAATCCTGGGATGCCATCCCTGCACCCATGGCGGTAAAGAGCTTCCTCAAGATGAGCCTCAGCAATTCCCTTGATGGGTTCCAAGATGATTAGGTCTGGCTAGACAATGATGAGGACGAGGAGGAGGTCCTCCAAGACCTCAAGAGGGCTACCAATGAGGAGGGGGAGGCCCATGATCCTCCTAAGCTGAACCTAAATTCTGACTCAGATGGTGAGAATGACTTCCTTGGATTTGGCCCTGATGACTAAACAACCCTGTAGGCCAACCCTGTGAACCCTGTGAACATTGACCTTAAGCTGATTGACCTACCAGTGCATTTATGAACATTTGACTTTGATTACCAGTGTATTGTGAATGTTTCCATAGAGTTGATGGGTCCTACCTGTCCATATGAACATTTGACCTTGAGTAGACTGGTTTTATAAGCATATATAAATACCAGTTTATCTCACAATTCTGGCCTCCATCATGCTTTTTTGGTCACAACTCCAGCGCATTATTGGAATATAACCGCACTCTGAGACCTTTTATTCTACTCCAAGACAGTCTTGGTTGAAATCTGGACATGTTAATAAATTTGAGAAGTATACAAAGTCAACCTCTCCATACATATCCAGTTGAAACAGTTCAGGTCCTACGGAAAAGCGAGCCCTAGCCGCGCTGGTAAGAGGAGAATGCCATAGCCACTATACTAGCTTTGACTTACCCCACTGCCATGTCTCTGGGCTTTGCATTTGTATTTAAGGTAAAAAAACATTTTGACATGCGAATCTGGCCAGGTTCCAGTAAACATAGTATCCATAGATAGTGATGCAGTGCATCCATACTTATTAATATTCAACATGTAGAAGATTGGAGGAACGTTTTTGAACCGAGTCGCGATTCACCATTTCCAGTGCTCTCCTTGCACGGAGCTGTGACCTATATCCTTCTGCTAATGTGTGTCAAATGCTGACTTCCGGCCTAATTCTGCATGGTCTACAAGAAGTTCATCAATTCATTGATAACCTCTCACAAGTTTGGGTTTGTGGGAAATAACCCAACGAGGTTATCCATGAATTAATAGCTTAATAACATATATCCTATGGTAATACATAAGGTTCTAATGGATTTTTATTAAAAGGGCATAGAAATGAAGTAACTTGCTTAAACTATTCATATAAAAGCAGCAAAGCATCTCAGGTTGTTTAAAACTGTCTTAGCTGTTAATTTCGATCAATGTCTACTTAAATGGCATGAAAAAGAAATCAGCTTATGACCAGGGTTTTATGGTAGCACAAAATAGCTAAGATAAGGATAACTATTGACTATTCGCGGTACCGGCGCTAAGCGGCATGGGAGGCGCTAAAAAAACAACATACAAATGAGGACATGGTAGAGATAACTATTTATCTCATGGTAAATCCGTTCAGATACTGGGCTGCCATAGAGATAGCATTAGGAGGTCATATCAAACGGGAGGTGTGTGATACAACGTGGTCGTATCACACTGCCTGGTCACGTGACCTTTTGAGAATGTCATATATTCAAGATGGCATTGTAAACAAACCATGCATAACGTTTGAGATGTGATAACCATCCACAGCCTTTGTAACTTACAATGTAAGCCCTATTGACAATGAGATAAATGCAAAGGAGCACTCGTGAACCTTTGCCTATAT
The DNA here is from genome assembly GCA_949317995.1 of Acholoe squamosa. Classification (NCBI taxonomy): domain Eukaryota; kingdom Metazoa; phylum Annelida; class Polychaeta; order Phyllodocida; family Polynoidae; genus Acholoe; species Acholoe squamosa. The sequence goes on from OX439041.1 coordinate 72,501,619, forward strand.
ATGAAAACAACAACAACGACAACAACAAAAAACTAAATAAAACTCACATGCCTTGTAGGTGTCATGGTGTGACAAACTATTAATACTTATATAAACTAAACATATTAAGAGCTAGGGACTATATAGTTATGCTGACAGAAACTTTTAATATTATACATAGGGTTCATTCAAGACACATAAAGAGGTGTAGCACACATTGGCAAGATGGGACTGGAACAGCCTCCACATGATACACCAACTGGCTGACTCGCCATGTGAACAATGTGTCATACTAGTACAACAAGTCTGCAACCACATCTGGGCTAACAAGGCAAGATTCACAGGAGATTATCTTTCCCACTTGAATGAAGTCATAGAAAATGAAGAAATAAGGGCTTCCCAGTGGAAATAAAAGAGGCAAATGGAGGAAAAACGGCATTCACTAGTCATTGCATCAGTTCAGTGTGATGCCGCTCAAGCTATGCTATAGCCCCTGCATCTTTGGAGATGAGGACCCTAAGTGGACCCCTTGTCAGGTCTGCTGAGGTGATATTCTCATCTTTGCACTAAATTCCTCTCCTCTCCTAGAATGTATGGTGGAGGTACTACAGCATCTGGAGGATGCTTGGCTCAAGGTAAAGCCTTCTAAATGCTATATGTCATAGAGGGTCTCTTGTGTAGCTGAGTGGCCAGAGCAGACTTTCCTCAAGGAGGTATGCATCTTCTTCGGGTGGTATATTATTATGCCTCATACGGTTGCATGCCAGTAAACAGAGGGAGAGAATTTGAGGATAGACAAAGGCTCAAAGACATATTAGGTGGGGCTGAAGAGGCAGCTTAGTTGATCTATCCTAGGAGGGAATAGTTATATAGCAACGAGTAGTGAGTGATAATTCAAAGAGTCACCTGAAAAGCACACTACCCCAGCAGGGAGCCACAGAACAGACACACGAGAAGCATTCAGAGAAGTTTGGGAAAACTGCAGGAGGAATACTAAGGAGGCTGCTGATAACTTAGAGTTAGAGGTAAACCACTAGAAGCTGGGTGGTCAGTTCTTGCACAGCAGTCTTTGCTGAAAAAATCCTGGTGAAAGTCGAGATTCAATGGGCCTAGACCCCCTGGCTGGACCAGAACATGGCCTTCAGAGTGGGATGTCCCTTGAGTTGTCAGGAATCAGTCACTCTCATTAACAATTTCATCAACATTACTAACTGGTTGATATTGTGTTGATATTTTTGATCAACCTGTCTTCAACACTTTTTCAATCATTCCAAATCAATTTTTTTAACCATCACCATTTCAACATCAGATCAATAGTTGACATATCACTGCTGAAATATTGTTCACAATTCAACATTCATTTAACATTGATCTGTCATGCCTAACTATTACATGTATCAGTGTTGTTTCAACTTTGAAACAATGTTGAATCAACATAGAAACACAAATGTTGAATCAGCACTTATGATTTGATGTTGAATCACAGTTGATTTGATTATGTTGTGTCAACTTTCAAATTCGATAATATCTAAACCCAGAATCAACTGTTCATCTGCAAAAAATTGATTCAATGCTGAGTCAACATTGATGTGCCCACTGGGTCCTTCGATGCTGAGCTGCAGTATCATATGAGCAAGTGGCTAATCAGTGTGCTAGGTTGCAGTGCATGTGTTCATCTTTAGGAGAGGTCCTACTCTGACAAGGTGCGGGGAGAGACCACTCCTGCCCGGTGGTGTAGAACATTGAATCAAAACTGATTGATCAACCCTGATTAACCAGTATCCTACACTGATTTACAAAGGTATTGCAATAGAATTACTCTAAAACAAAGTTGACTGTATAAATTCTGCTGTGTGGGAGGGGAATGAGTGGCCATGTCCTCAGTTTGCCTCCACACACTGTGTGGAGTATATCTAAGACTAAGTCATCTATTTTAACACAAATTGTATGGCTTTGTCCTCAGTTTGCCGACACATACTGCATGGAGTATATTTTAGACTAAGTCCCCAGTTTGCCTACACATGCTGTGTCTCAGACCAAGTCCTCATTTTGCATAGACACACTGTGGGGCCATGTCCCCTATTTGTCTACACACACTGTGTGGACCTTAACTAAGACCAAGTCCTCTATTGGCATACACTATGTGGCCGTGTCCTCAGTTTGCATACACACACTGTGTGGAGTGCAGTCTATAAGAAAAGTTTTTCCCCTCGTAGGCCATTTAGTCCTGCAGATCTTATTATTCCCCATGACTGAATACCTCAAGATTATTTTTGATGAAAAATGAATAACAATAAAAACAGAATCAAATAACTATTTTAACCATTTAACTCTTCAAAATTTAAATAAAAGTAACTGCTTTTGTTTTAGGCGGTAAAAACTTTAATAATGGTCCGATTTGCATGCCGGAAAAAAAAATATAACCCAAGGTCCCATAAATACAGCCATACATTCTGTCTGACAGTTTAGGTTGGACCGGGAGCAATTTTGTCGGCAAAACCCGATGTCCGATGAGTTTTTCGTATTGACTCAGAGTGTATCTAAGACCATGTCCTCTATTTGTAATCACACACTGTGTGGCCATGTCCTCAGTTTGCCTACACACACTGTATGGAGTGTATCTAATACCATCTCCTCTATTTGCATACACACACTCTGTGGCCATGTCCTCAGTTTGCCTACACAAACTGTGTGGAGTGTATCTAAGACCATGTCCTCAGTTTGCCTACACAAACTGTGTGGAGTGTATCTTAGACCATGTCCTCAGTTGGCCTACACACACTGTGTAGAGTATATCTAAGACCAAGTCCTCTATTCACATACACACACTGTGTGGCCATGTCCTCACTTTGCCTACACATATTGTGTGCAGTGTATCTAAGACCATGTCCTCTATTTGCATACACACACTGTGTGGGAATGTCCTATGTTTGCATACACACACTGTGTGGCCATGCCCTCACTTTGCCTACACACACTGTGTAGAGTGTATCTAAGACTGTGACCTCTATTAGCATACACACACTGTGTGGCCATGTCGTTTGATGATTGGAGGAAGTCTGTATAAAAGGGGTTTTTAAGTGGGTGAGATACCCCTTTACAAAATGTAATAAGGTTATATAAAGAAACTCTGACTTTTAAATCAGAAATCTGATGGTTTCTTGGGACCTGACCCATATATCTCAGACCAAGTTCTCTACTTGCAGACATGCACTACATAGCCATGTCCTCAGTTTGCCTACTCCCATTGTGTGGAGTGTATCTAAGACAAAGTCCTCTATTTGCCTACCCACACAGTGTGACCATGTTCTCAGTTTGCCTACACACATTGTGTGGAGTGTATCTGAGACCATGTCCTCTATTTGCATACACACACTGTGTTGTTATGTCCTCAGTTTGCCTACACACACTGTGGAGTATATCCAACACCATGTTCTATATTCGCTACAACTGTCTCCAGTTTGCCTAACCACACTGTATGGAGTACATCTAAGTCCACATCCTCTATGTGCTGTGTCATCATGTCCAAAGTACCATACCTAATTCCAAGCCCCCAGTTTAACTACACTTTTTGCAATTGTCCATACCATAGACAAAGTCATCTAGCCCTCATTTTGCATACACACACTGTGTGGGCAAGTCCCCACTTTGTAAACCTTATGTGTACCTCATAGGAAGATACAGTGTAACTATGTCTGTGTACCTCACAAGGCTAACATCAGAGTACCCCATTAGGACTCATTCGGTAACTGTGTGTGTGTACCTCATAAAGACACACTGGAACTGTGTGTACCTCACAAGAACACTCTGTGTAACTGTGTGTACCTCATAAGGCTAACATCTGGGGGACACTGTACAACATTATACTGTAGCTCACGACTCCTATGACTAGGATAATCGTCATGAGCGACCCACTACTGGTCAGTATAATCAGCCCCTAATATGTAATATGTAAAAATAAAAAGTGGCCACTTTATCGGCTGCTATTTAGCTACATGTACCCCACAGGGTTCTCCAGTTAAAAAAGTCACACTATGTTGTAGTCTTGAATAGACAACTCTGAAATAATAGTATGTCCTGCTCTAGGGCACAGGTGCCGCACATAAACAGTCATAACCGTTCTTTGAAAAGCCTCAGCATGTTAATAATTCTGAATTTAGTATGTGTGACCACTAAAGTGAAAGGGTTAATTGTGTATTTTCTTCCCTTTTCTGAGTAAAGCTTGATAATCATTACATAAATGTTGAGATACTGAAAGTGAAAAATGAATAGCCAGGTCAATATAGAGGTGCAGTAAACATAGTCACGTCATGTACTTATCTACAACCTAGTACAGAATGTAACAGATAATAACTATGATTAACACAGAGTAAAATAATATTTCTGTAGATGAAGCTATATAGTTTCCCCTTCTCTTATACACAGTAGATCAAGTCTTATTCTATACAGGTTATTACCCTGACGTGTACCTCATAAGGACTCTGTGTGTAACTGTGTGTCTGTACCTCATAGGAAGATACAGTGTAACTGTGTCTGTGTACCTCACAAGGCTAACATCAGAGTACCTCATAAGGACTCTTTCCATAACTCTTGGCGTGTGTGTGTGTACCTCATAAGGACACAATGTAACTGTGTGTGTGCCTCATAAGAACACTCTGTGTAACTGTGTTTACCTGATAAGGCTAACATCTGGGGGACACTGCACAACATTATACTGTAGCTTACGACCCCTATGACTAGGATAATCATCAGGAGTGACCCACTACTGGTCAGTATAATCAGCCCCTAATATGTAAAAATAAAAAGTGGCCACTAATATCGGCTGCTATTTAGCTACATGTACCCCACAGGGTTGTCCAGTTAAAAAAGTCACACTATGTCGTAGTCTTGAATAGACAACTCTGAAATAATAGTATGTTCTGCTCTACATTTTTTAATTTTAACAAAACCTAAAAATATTGTTTGCAAACTTTAAAAATACGTTTTTTGCCAAGTGGGAAGTTTGATTAAGGAAAGTCCTCAGTTTGCCTGCACACAGATTCAGTGTCTGGTTCCAATTTGTGACACATTTTTATTACAAATACACTTGATTAGTCCTTAAGAGGTCAAAAATGGCAATTATGGAAATCATGGAATACACCCAGATTACTAGATGAACTGGGGACACACAGACCTCTCAGTGTGTAAAACAAATTGGGGACTTTTACACACAGGTTAAAATGTTAAATATTTTGCGCTGATTTTTCACACACAGCTCTCTTAAGGTCAAATTGGAGACATTTTGTTGACACACTGGAAATCATGTTTATAACCATTTATCAAGGTCATCGCTGATGCCCAGGCCCATAGCCCCCCTTTTCTCAAGGTTATGTGAAGTGAGACATCCCCGGATCGCAAGATGTCCCCAGTTTGTAGGTGTGTGTTCCCATGAATGTCCCCAATTTGCTGGTTACGCACACATACACACACACACACACACACATCTCACTTCACAAAGCTAATCGTATAACTTACATTTAGTTACAAATTCATGAGAGGATATGTAGAGCCCCAATGATTACAGATGGGTATTGATTGTTCAATAAGCTACATCTTAGCATGTTCCATAACTTCAAAACCAACAAAGAAGTTGCTGAGGGATCTCACATATAAAGGCAAAATCAGAGATATGAAACACTAAGGAAGAGTATCCCTACACCTCATATCACCCAGCCTGGAGTTAAGTGAGCAACTAACACTCCATCAACCACTCGAGTAATTCCCACAATCTCTTTGTGCATATGTTTTGCAATTTCAGAGATGCTAAAAGTTGGGTAAGCAGTCCATACTATATCAACATCCTGGATAATCACCTTGTCATTATTGCTTTCCTGACAGGTCTTTTCATGTAGATGCTTTATGATATTAGTGATACTGAGGCATCTGGCAGATGGCAATAACTGTGTATGAGAAAATGTGGATCAACACGGTAAAAAGTATGCCCGCGCACACCCTCGAGGGCGTACCTTTTACCGTGTTGATCCACAAATATATATGTTATATGTGCTTAGATAGTATGCCTTTTTTACATACGGAGGTTAATAAGTAGAGACCCAGACCTTCCTATCTGTGCAATGCATACCAAAATAAAACATGACACGAGGGAACACTTACAGCTGTCATCCTTGTGACAAATAGACTTATACACTGCTTGGTTGCAGCAGTAAGGAGCTGTGCAGAATGAGAGTATACAGACAGTCCACCTCAAGTATATGGGAGGTCTATAGCAATTTACTGTGTACTTGGCTGTGAGACCAACCATTGTATACTGTATACATTGTGACATGCCCGGGAACAAGAGTTGCATGAGGCTTCAGCGTTGCTTGGGCTTGTTACTAGCATCTTAAGGTATATATATCCATATCCATATATGTACCAGCATTGGGGACAATAAAATCTACAATGTCATAGTCAAAGATAGCTGATATTTAACCAATTTTGGAAAAAACACACACACACAATTGAATCTCTACCAAAATGGCTGCAAACACAGGGGGCTACAGTGGATGTGCCATATAGGTCAAGGTCTGTATAAATGCCAGGTCTTTGAATTAGCACTGATCTTATAATGCACCCTGGGTATAGTAGCATTGGAATTGAAGAACGTACAGACCACTGTGATATAACCATTTGGTGATCTGTCACTGTGTGTATGGTACAAGATAGTTGTTTGTACAGAGAGAGCTGCTTACAGTGATATAGGTTGTACTTAGGGGGAACAAGTAATCAATGGATAATTCATGACGCATGTGTGTTAGCAAAGGATAATTACACCAGGGCGCAGCCCGAGTGTTAATATCCTTTGCTAACACACACAAGTCATGAATTATCCATTGACTGCTCATTTTTTTAAACGATATCAATAGATAATCAATAGAATATCAATAAATTCAAGTTGAAAACAAAAATCGTTCCCCTTTCCCGGGACTTGAAGCCTGCCATAGTGTGTGTACACATGGCGAAAGAAAAAAATTTGCCCGAACCGGGACTCGTCCTGCCTACCTGTAGAAGCTGAGCGCAATGCGCTAACCACTAGACCACCGGGTCTCACACCTTGGTGCCCCGCAGCCGTTAGTTTAGTCTGAACCTGTCCCGCAGTCGTTGTGGACAGCTACAGCAAAACAAAAAAATATACGCCCGGACCGGGACGAGTCCTGCCTACCTCTTCAAGCTAACCAAGCAAACACACTGTTTCTTGTCAGACCCTGTGGTGCAATGCATAGGGAGTTGGATTTGGGATCAGGAGACTGCAGGTTTGACCCCTACCCTGGCAATGAAAATTTTTGTAGGTTTTAATTAGGGAATAATGCACAGGGCATTATTACACAGAAAAATAACCCATCAGCCACCTGACAACATATGAATATCAATTGTGAAGTCTAAATATGAGATGAAGCTGACCTCCTGTGCTGGGAGTGCATTATCCATCTAGATAATGCATGGTCAATCAGCCAATCAGAATGCAGCATTCAGGATAATGCACTCTGGCTTCGCCCAGCAGTGTTATAATTGTGTACCAGCGCCTACGGCGCTGTGATCGTGGCGCTTTAGTATCCCGAAAGTCGGACCATCCCAGAAGTCGGCCGTAATTTTCAAATAATTAATATGAACTTTAACCGTTGCGCCTAACACAGCCGCGGGAAAGTTTGCTTTTGCCGACCCCTCAGTTACGCCATATTCACGATAATGATGCATGGTGGGACTGCCTCAATGAGTGTAAAGGGCGATGTGGAGGTTGGAACTAAACCGAAGATCCACCTGACAAAATATGTTTTTATTACTCTCCTCTAAGAGTCAGATTACCATACACGTTTCAAACTGACTTAGATGAGGAGAAAGTGAGGATAGACTATTCAACAGTGAAAAAGTAACATAAATTGGGGGCAGAGTTAGGTGGAAAAAGTCACGTCAGTGCATGAAAGAAGCAGACAAACAGACAGACTCTAGGTCCACGTCCGTCGGAAGTGGGGGAGGTTTCATAGAAGAAGGAGGTAATAATATATTGCCTATTGGTGGTCTGTTGGTATGCTTGGGCCAGGGAGGATGATCACAAGGTAACCGCAAGTATAGGAATCAGATATATAGTGTTAAAGCAAACATCCATACCCTCTAGAAAACTTGCTAGGCAGAACGTTTGCCAGGACTCAAGTCTGTCATCTTAGGATGTATTTATTCTAAAATTGCACCATATCTTGATAGTAAAGAAACCTGTCTGAAAGTACACACACTTAATCATAAAAATCACAAATATTCACCAAACCTTCTGAATTAGCTTCCAGTTACAGCTATAGATACATGTATGTAACTTGTGGGTGATCTGGCCGAGTGTAGCTGTTAGTGGACCGACTTAGAATCCCAGGCATGCCTGTCTATGCGTTTAAAAGGGCCAATATGGCTGCCTACATAGGGTAACCAGTTAGAGTGGTATGATTATAACCTGTTGGTGATCTGTCAATGTGTAGCTGTTAGCAGACTTAGTTACCTGTTATTTACACGCCTGTCAGACTATCACTATCCCACCCTCGGATCATGCCTGACCCCACCCATCTCATGGTAGGAGTTCTGAAGGCCCAGTCAGGGCTGCTCACATAACCCAATACTGAAGACTCAGATGAAACTAATTGATATCGCATTTGCTATGTAGTATGGATTTTTTTTTCTCTTTTGAATGATAAACCTTCATACCCATTAAAGAAAGACATCCGAAAGAGATTAAGAGCCATGTGAGAAGGACCTTTCACATGCAAGAGAGAGAGAGAGAGAGAGAGAGAGAGAGAGAGAGAGGGAGAGAGAGAGAGAGAGAGAGAGAGATGGTGCTAGCTACGCCCTACACTATTCCAGTATTATGAACAAGAAACAGGCTTTTATCCTTGAACCTTGAATCATCAAAAAGATGAATTCAATATTTTATTGCTAAAATAAACCTTTTCTTCTGAGGTGCATGATAGCTAGTCCTACACAAAAACAAATGACAGTAGCCCATCCTGCCAACAACCAGCAGAGATAACCTCCAGCCTCTTGTACCTATATCCTAACTACCCTCTGCACATCTGTGTGTGCCCCTTTCCCAGGTATCACCCCTACAAACTTTGACCCTGGGGTGACCTGTAAGGGTTGAGTCAGTACTACTTGGGGTCTCTGTGTTCTGCTCTGTGGAGTTAGTGGTAGTAAGGAGGGACTGTGGATAATAGGAATTACTCACTATTGAAAACCAACATTACATCTCAACCTTCTGTCTCAAAATCTGTGTTTTCAAAAAATCTTTACAGAGGTTCAGGAAAACTGAACTATAACAGTGTGTAAGTTCAAGGTATTTAATGTTACAGAATTAAAGCCCAATTTGCTGGTGTAAGAACTGGTGAAGTAGTATTACTTTACCAGCTGGAAGTAATATACAGGTTCTTGGTGAGTCTCCATGCGAGGACTGCATGTCCCAATGATATTTGATATATATATATATATATATATATATATATATATATATATATATATATATATATATATATATATGCAGTATTTAAATGGTTAATGCTTAGCAATATGAGTTGTTGGTGTAGCAGGCATCCTATACATGTTTGTGTGTTGGTGGGTGGCTTCTTGGTGGCTTCATACCACAGATCCAGGGATAGGGTAGTGTGTCCATGTCTCAACAACTCTCCCAGGTACCTTAAATCCCCGCCTATAAGTGGACCACACCTATAAGTGGACCCCCAACTTGACTTAAAGAAAAAAACCCATAATTTTAGAAATCCTGGGGGTATTTAGTTCAAATTTAGAGGCATAAATTAACTAACTTCAATGAAAAATACTAAGGTTTTAAAAGATATAGGATGTAATTACCATGTATATTCCACTTTAGATGTAAGGCAAAAGTACAACTATTTCTAAGAAATGTGACCCTTTAGATTTCTGTTTAACCAGGTAGTGTTCAACATTGATTTGAGCAGAGCGACACCTATAAGTTGACCCCCCCTCTTTGGGAAAGAAATTTGACTTATAGCTGGGGTTTACAGTACCTAAAACCAACCCCTCTACCTTTATGCATAGCCATGTTTTGGGATTTGTATACATTCCTTCTTGTTTCATGAGGTATAACAAATTAGTTGTTTTTGATGCTATCTGATGATACTTAGACAAACCTAGACAGTTAGAGTAGAGAGATGGTCCCATGGTAAGGGATCTAGAGGTTGAATCAAGGATGAACTATTAGAGAAAAAACAGGCATGAAACCGGAGCAAGGAATGGTTCTTGAACCCGTCTCGTATGAAACTGGAAACCATAAACACAATATCAGTATTGCAATATTCTGGAACTCAGTGATAATGCTTGTAAATAAAACAAGGTTTTAAACAATGTCAAAAATATTGTTTCCAATTCTAAGTGAAAGAAATGTATGGAAATATGTATCAAAATATATTTCGATGAGGACAGTTAGTTTGCTGACACTTAGGAGTAGTTCCACTGTTCTCACATCAATCCACAGGTTTTCTTCTGATATGTACAATCTAGTACCCATATCATTGACGCAGACATAATAAAGTTCAACTCATATAGTGTGAAGGTTCTGAAATTCTCATGCTGTTTTACCATTGATTTAGGACCACCCTGAATGTGTTCCACTACACTGTAAATGTTAGCTTAATGAATGTTGTCAGTGACCTTATTTTTATACCTCATGGCATCTGATACTGAAGTCCTAACGCTCTTCTCTGTCACTTCTTGTAGTGCACAGTTACATCACTTTAAATGCACTGTGGCCATCTTTTTAACTATGGCCGCATTTATCTATCATCTTGGGGAAATGATGCACTGTGCTGAATACAGTGGTGGAGCTTTCTATAGAGGTGTTATGCTATATCTGTGGGCTCAACCATTCAAAGGATGCTGATGCAGGAATGCATCACCCCCATTGGCAAGCATTATGCACCAATGAAGTTCTGGCAAGTCTGCACCAGAACTTCATTGAAGCATTATACCAACCCTCCATGAGAGTATACATTAATTCAATCATTATAGTTGGCATGATTTGCAAATGCTGCCCTTCCAAGTAACTTTTATTCATCCATCACAAGGACCAATAGGCATGATGCAATGATACACTATTTGCCATTTAAGTGTCAACCGTTTACCTCTCACCCTTACTCTGATGCCATGTAATCTCTCCTATTACTATTAGTAGGCAGGTAACCCAAGGAACCCTACTAACCAGGAACCCTTCAGGTACAGGCACCTGATACTATCTTTTATTTTATGTGAATAACTTCTTCCCATAGAGATAGCATTGGAGGGCCGATCCGCACACCCACAGTGGCGTAACGTGTACCGATCCACCACAGCGGCCGATCCACCACTGCAGCCTCGTTCTGGGCACATGTAAACATTCAAAATGGCGATGGGCGCTCGTGCGGTGAACTACAGTAACGGATGTTGATACTTTTTCCTTATTTAAACCCTCTAAAAACATAAAATAAATATAGAACTAAACTCCCCTGGTGTTCTCGGTGGCCTATCCACCCTTCGGGGGGTCACCTTCCCTCGTGGTGGATCGGCCACCTCGTACACCACGGTCGTTTAGTTCTATCTATATCTAAACCTTTGAGTGCTGCATACTGTTTATGTTTATTTGTTATCATTAGCATTAATAAAAGCCCAGTGATTTGTATGTGTCACTATAAGTCCATCACCCAATATCTTGTACATGAAGTCGGCATTGGTGAATAACTCAACAGTTTTCTTTACTGTACATGAAAAGGTTGAGTGTATAAAAGCATTGCATAGCCCACAGCATGTTAATGCACAGGTAAGGCTGTCTATAGCTAGTGTCTAAGCAAGCAGTAGAATCTATGAACATGATGTCTCACAAACTCTTCCTGCTTCATATCGGTCTAGCCTACCAGTTAGTGCTTTGGTAATTACCCTAGTTGGATGGGGGAGGTGGAGGCTGGCAGGTGATGGGAGGGTGAAGGGGATCAGAGGCATTCCTACCTGTCCAACTCAGATCATATTATCAGTCATCTATGTGCACATTGTTAGAGGCCACACTGACCACACCCCTCATCTTAATAGAACCAGCTGTGGACAACACACATGGAGTTTGCTTTCAGCTCAAAATGCCAGGTATTATGTCAATGCACTTCCTATCTTTGTCACTATGCTGAGCAAACCTTGGTCTGTGATAGAGCAGCCTAGATCGTCCAATTCTAGTACAAGTGGCTGACCTCATTCCCAGGCCCTGTTCCCCTAATTCTGTGGCCCATGTAACCATGACCATTTTGACTACCATTTATTCATGACAACTGCTCACATTATTGTGTTAAGGCTGAATGCTTATCAGAGGTGTGTTTTGGTAGAGACGACCCACTGAGATACCTTGAGCCTTTTTACTTTTGGCTGGTATTTTCCTCTAACTTCTCTGTTATGTGTGAGGAAAATTCTCAAGGTTGAGAAAATGCTTAGTGTTTTCCACTTTTACAGGGGCGAGATATAACTATTCTTTTGAGAAAAACGCATAATGTGGTACATGAAAAATAAGCTTTCTGTGGATAAAAAATCTGAAAAATTGTGGGCGATAAGATGGTTAAGACGGCAGACCAGGTGGTTCATGAAGAACATATCATGTGAGCTGTCAGGTAGGCCTTTCAACAAATAGGTTGATTTATCGACGCACATTACTCTATTCAAGGATAATATTATTTTATGGCTAGTGAGGTGGGGCTCAGTGTCTAATATTACTTTCATCTCTTCAGCAGATAGTTGTTGGGTACAAGGATAGGTTGGAGACAATTGTTTTAGGATGGCTCATGTACATCTACCAACCAGCTCACAAGTTAAGACAATGAGAGCTAACACAATGAAACAAATCGTGGCTTGCAATATAGTATAATAAAGCCACCACAGCGCCAATGGCGAGCTTTGGATGAGCCCTACTGATAGATTCGTGTAAGGCCTCCAGTACAAAGCCTATAGAATCAGTAAGTGGGAACAGATGTAATTTAGTTTTGGTGAAGATGCAATTGGAATGTATGGTCAATAGCTTGACATCAACAACACTACATTAAGTCAAATCTAACTAAAACCTCACGATATTCAATTCAGTATCTTTGGACCATGTGTTTGAAAAAAAAACAGGGATTGAAGCCTATTGATGACTGATGGCTCTTGATTGTTCAATTGACCAAAATCTTACAACCACAAAAAAAAGTTATTAATCTGATAGGGCAGAAAACTAGATGGTTTGGCCACTGAGGCAGAGTGACCTCACACATGAGACCTAAGCTTACAGCTAGGTGAGCAACTCTTACTCCATCAACCACCTGGATAATTCCTATAATAAACATTGCCAATAATATTCATTCTGTTTTCCCTACTTGTGGGGTCTATATCATCAGAGATGCAGTAACATCTGGGAGAAGAAGGTCATACTGTACTTTGTCCAATGGGTGATAAGCACATGTATGAGGGACAATAATCTTAAATAATGTACATGTGCTGACATGACTCTCATCATTCTAGCACTTCATGATGATGATGCTATAAGGGTATACTGCCAGATTGACCACAATGGATTTATGAATGGGAATGTTTTCATATTGTAATTATCATCCACAGAGGTTTGTGTAGAAATATTAGTAGTTCTCATAGACCAGACTAATGAGTACAATGCACCATTACACTTCTTAGTACAGGGCCTCATGCTCCCCCATCTACATGAGTTCTTACACCCATGGGTTTACAAAGTTTACGAGTAGAGACTGAGAACATCTTATCTGTGCAATGTGTATAAAAACACATAACATTGGGAAAGTGTTACAGTTGCTTACTCCTATGACATATAGACTTATGCACGACTCGGTTGCTGCAGTAAAGAGCTGTAAAGATGCTTGCATAAAACAGTCCATCTCAAATGTATGGGAGGGATATAGCAATAAATCTATTTGTGCTGCATATATTGTGACATGCTCTGGAACAATCGATGGATTAGACTGCAATACGGCTTGAGCTAGTTACTTTGATTTATTGTAATTTCTTATAAGAATCAGGAACCTTGCATTTACTGGGCACAAATAGTTATACATTGTGATAATTAAGTTAGTTGATAATTTGTCAAGGTATAGCTGTTAGCAGATTTAGTTACCCATTATTTACACGCCTGTCAGACCACAATCTCACCCCTATCCTGCCCTGCTCACAATCATTAAGACGCCCATTTGTATTCAGAGCACCTGACTTCTGACCACTCAGATGAAATATTCATAACTGATTTATGAATAATTAGCACATGTTAGGACACACCAGGTTCCATGGACCCTGGTATGTCCCTTTATCTGCAAACTCTTATATGTTAACAGTAGGCCTTCCTGCCAACAACCAGCAGAGATAACCTCCCGCCTCTTATTCACCTGCCCACCCCTCTCCCGGGTATAATTCACCCCGCCAGACCTTGACACTGGGATGACCTGTAGAAGCTAGAGTCAATATCACATGGGGTCTCTCTGCTGGGAGGAGCTATTGTTAGTGAGGGAGGAACCAAACTGAAGAAGAAAATGATTGAGAGGGCTGTGTCAACGTAAGCATTAATATCACTTCATAACCTTGAAACTTTATAATCCTCATTCCTTTAGATAGAGGTTACAGAATACCCGTGCATAGGGGTCTCAGAGCTAAACCAAATAAATAGATAGAACTAAACGACCGTGGTGTATGAGGTGGCCGATCCACCACGAGGGGGGGTCGGCCACCGAGGACACCAGGGGAGTTTAGTTCTATATTTATTTTATGTTTTTAGAGGGTTTAAATAAGGAAAAATTATCAAAATCCGGTACCGTAGTTCCCCGTACGAGCGCCGGTCCGCCATTTTGAATGTTTACATGCACCCAGAACGAGGCTGCAGTGGTGGATCGGCCGCTGTGGTGGATCGGCACATGCTACGCCACTGGGGGTGTGTGGATCGGCCCTGCAATGCTATCTCTATGGGAAGAAGTTATTCACATAAAATAAATGACATGGCTTACAGATTGGTATTACACATAACAATGCAGTAATATACCCCACCCCCCAGCTTTGCCTTGAGTAGCGCAGAATGAAGACAACAAACTCAATATATCTAACATAACGTGGCAGCAACCGGTGGTTTACAATCATCTGCTTCCTTATCGCAACTGTAATATTAAATATTTAGGGTTGCATGATACCTTCTTGTTCAAAATTCATCTGTCTACATGACACACCAATACGGTGTAAGTGAGAAATAATGGTCAGTATTTTGTCACTGTATTTTGTTACATATTACTAGCTTTCTGGTTACATCATGAGAAGGAGTAAGCATAAATGTTCTGGCCTGTATAGGTTCCTCAGCACCTTTAGATTTTAAATTCGTCATACACCGTCCCTTATCCAAGGCCAGAACGTGTTCAAATATTAGTATTATATATCAGGAAATTTTTGTGACAAGCATGGAGCCAGCAGCAGGCCTGCAGCGTGCAGGTGAAGCAGTAACTGGGTCAGCACACCTGCACCAGTCTACCTGTACAGGTGAAGGGACTAGGCTCCCTCTGGTGATTAATACGCGCATCAACTATATTGATGCTTAACATTTCTAGACCTGGCGCACATATATCAGGACCAGTGCTTATTGATAGACCTGGTGCTTATATATCAGGACCAGTGCTTATTTATGGACCTGGCGCTTATATATCAGGACCAGTGCTTATTGATGGACCTGGCGCATATATATCAGGACCAGTGCTTATTTATAGACCTGGCGCATATATATCAGGACCAGTGCTTATTGATAGACCGGACGCATATATATCAGGACCAGTGCTTATTGATAGACCTGGCGCTTATATATCAGGACCAGTGCTTATTGATAAACCTGGCACATATATATCAGGACCAGTGCTTATTGATAGACCTGGTGCTTATATATCAGGACCAGTGCTTATTGATAGACCGGGCGCATATATATCAGGACCAGTGCTTTTTGATAGACCTGGTGCTTATATATCAGGACCAGTGCTTATTGATAGACCTGTCTCATATATATCAGGACCAGTGCTTATTAATGGACCTGGTGCTTATATATCAGGACCAGTGCTTATTTATGGACCTGGCGCATATATATCAGGACCAGTGCTTATTTATGGACCTGACGCATATATATATCAGGACCAGTGCTTATTTATGGACCTAGCGCTTATATATCAGGACCAGTGCTTATTTATGGACCTGGCACATATATATCAGGACCAGTGCTTATTTATAGACCTGGTGCTTATATATCAGGACCAGTGCTTATTGATAGACCTGGCGCTTATATGAATGTAATATATAATGATTAGAGTTGCATGAATGCCTTTCAGGGGATGATATAGGCAAGACGTGAAGCGGAGTGCCTATATAAAGCCCCTGAAAGGCATGAGTGCAACTCTAATCATTACACATTGCCTTTATAACATGGTTTCCACCATTAATTATATTTATTTACCTTTAAAATTGAGGAAATTTCAAGTTTTTCTCTTGCGACTGTAAGCTGATGAGAAGGAGCTCCACCATATTGGAATTTTGTTGATGTCTCACTTGCACAGACCGCTGAGAAAAACATTCAATTTACACATATTATAGACTATGTGAGGCATCGTGAGATGAATAAAAAAAAAAGATTATATATTCTATTTACTCCTACCAAGCTCCTATAAAAGAATGATTTGAAGTGTAAATTCTCTCAAAATGGCCAGAATATGATGAAATGTTCTGGTACCGCATAGCAAATCAGAGCAGACGGTTAGTTCAATCACTATACACCAGGTGGCGACACTTTCACGGGCTTAAACTCGTGATCCCCTTCGGGGAGAAACGGTATGATCGGAAGTGTGTCCCTGGTTCCGGTGGTGAATATGCGAAAGTCTTTACAAGCGAAAATGGCGCCGCGTTAGCGCTTCTCCTCGAAAGACGTAACCGCTTAAACTCACTCACAGTGGGAACGTACAGAAGGGGTAGTAGTAGCATTGCTTTTTACGGGTTCGCTATGGTACCACTTCCTTTAAGTTAATGCCCGTAGCTAGTTGATAGGCTTTACACCAGATGGCATGAGAGGTCATGTTGACAAATGTAATGGTGAAAACACACAGCCAGTTGCCCGCTTCAAAAGTTTACATACAGCTATAATATCAAGGAATCTACTCGACAGGGAGTCATATATATGGGTCAATCCACTGAAAGTGGGCACTTGTCCATGGGAGAGGGTCATTTTTAAAAACTAAGAATTATATCATGAAACTTAATTTTATTGATAGCCCTATATCTTGGCTCTTAGGAAAGGTTCATTCAAGTCACTAACTCTCAAGCGGTCAGTTTTTATTGCAAATATTCAAAATTATGAAAATGTAATGGGCGTGAGCAAAATGAATTCTTTTCTACCTCCTAGAAATATTTGTTAGAGCTACATGATTTTCATTTAGGATATTTGACAAAAGGTCCCAAAGACACACTATGAAGAAAATAGGAAAAAAAGATGGATATTTACAATACATAAGGAAATAATATGAATGTAATGGGCGTGAGCGTAATGGGCGTGAGCGAAACAACTTTCCCAGGCTTCAGACAGCAACTCAGCAATATAACATCACCCAGAATTAATCTAGGCAATAAAAATAATCTAAGAATACTTATAGGATGCATTTGGAATGCATCAAGCCTGCCAACATGCTTGCAGTGCATTTTACTCACGCCCATTATGCTCACGCCCATTACGCTCACGCCCATTACATCTGTCAGTTAACCCCTCTTTTTGGCATAACCAAGGTATGTAATGACTCCAGTCTTTTTTTAAAATGACTTATTAACAATAGATCTTCAAGTTAGGCTGGTTGAAAGAAAGAAAACTTTGATAGTTTTTGGCCTGGATGCAGAAATTTGAATGTAATGGGCGTGAGCAAAATGGACTTGAAAATACTTGAATATGTACTGCACAGTCATGCCTGTAAGTAGACCCTAAGTTTCTGTACCAGAAAATCCCCTATGATGACCCTAATCTTGGTGGGAAATAAGAAGATTGAGGGTAGTGTTTTAGTAGGCCTACCAGTGTACTTTCATTTTGCTCACGCCCATTACAGCACCTGTATTTGGTTATAGAAATGAACAGGGGAAAAGGAATGCCAACCAGAGCACCTCCAAACAACATAAAAATGTTAGATAGGACCCCCCACTAAGGAATAGATAAAATTATATTGGTCTGTTGCTGTTTGGCTTGATGGTATAGACCCTGGGATGAGGTGGAAATTGAATAAAAAGGCAATTTTTGGCCATTTTTGAACTTTGTGCCACCATATCTAAAAAAATAGCAGGCCGACATATGTAAACTTGCCCTTCTTTTGAAGCCCAAGGTGTTTTCTTTGAAATGAAACCAGAAATAAGAAGAATGGTTACTTACTTCTTATTTTACAGCCCCCTGTATCCAAAAAAGACCAAAAAGACCCAGGTGCCCACTTTCGGTGGATTGACCCATATATATATATATATATATATATATATATATATATATATATATATATATATATGTATGTATGTATGTATGTATATATATATGTATATATATGTATATATATATATATATATATATATATATATATATATATATGGGTCATGATTGTGTACACACATCACAGCAGCTTTAAAGGGTTAGCAATATGAGCTGTTCGTGTAGCAGGCATCCTATACATGTTCATTTGTTGGTGGGTGGCTTCTTGGTGGCTTCATACCAATGATACAGGGATAGGGCAATGTGCCCATATGCATGTCTCAACAACTCTCCTAGATTGGTACCTACAGCCAACCTCACAGAATATGCATGGGCCATGGTTTTGGGTTTCTGAACATTCCTCCTGAGTTTATGAGCTATAGTGCATTAGTATTTTGTATGCTTACCCGTTGTACCTAGACTTACAGACATATAGCTGTTAGAGCAACTCTAGCAAAGCTATAAACATACACTGCCAAAAAAAATGGCCTCGTCCCAAAGTTGCCAGAGATCCATTGTTATTTTCACCGAGCTTCCTTTGTACCACCATGCTGCCACATGGGGATTATTGTAAAACATACACAGGTCCCCTGCTATCTAATTACGGTGGTTCACTGTTCAGTTTAAGAAGGATCCCTGGTAGATTTAACAGTTATTTTGTACAGCGTAGGTGAATCGATGGTAGACTACCCTTCCTAGAGCCAGAATCCATGGGCTAGCAACTGGATCAGGGTATTATATTAAACCCACCTTATTTAAAGCTACACATTGCAAACTATAGCATTTAGACAGTACTGGACATACCATCACAATGTATATACGTTTTAAATTTATTTGGTGGTTCTTATGAGGAAAAAATGTAAATAATGATGTTTTCAGTCCTTATTTGTAGGTGGATTAGGCATTTATTGACAAACATGCTGGTGTGGTGAACCTCAGCTTCCAGCATAGAACTTAACATAAAATGTTATGATAGTATAACACATATGCCGAAATAAAAAGGCCTCAAAATCCATTTCATATGAAAGAATTATTTGAATGGATACATTTTAAATAAATGCAAATTTTTCGACAATATCATGCACTCTTGAACCTGTAGCAGACTACTAAGGGCTCAAAAAGGTTAAACGAATAGCACCGTCTTTTATCAGTGATTCAGGACCACCCTGAATGTGTTTTACGACATCTTAAATCTCAGCTTAATGAATGTTGTCAGTGATCTCATATCAGTATGTGCAGTAGATTTATTTACAGAGATTGTCAGATTAGGGCCAAAGGCATCTGATACCAACATTTTAACCCTATCAGGGCCATGGAGTTAGCAGACTTTCATGCAATATGCACTCATGTTGCTCTGAATGCAATGCAGACACATAACTCACTAGCGCTGCATTATTGCACCATGTCAATATAATATATGGTATCATGGCAATGTAGATTTATTTTTTTGAGCTGCTTTAGTGCAGGTAAAAATAAACCTTGGTGTAATATGCTATCTTTAGGGGGGGGGGGTAAAACATATACCTCACACCCTTACTCTGATATGTCATTATCTCCCCCATCAGTAGGCAGGTAACCCAAGGACCCTACTAACCAGGAACCCTTCAGGTACAGAGACCTGATACTGCCTTATCTAACCCATTATGGGATGCATGGGGTGTATGTTTATTCAAGGAATAAGGCACTCGTAAGTGGAGGGAGCATGCATCTATTCCCTAATAAGGACCACATAACTGGCATCTTTCACAGCAGGGAGGCCATGTGAAAGAGCTGTACCATCATTGATATAGCTATGGTAGCCTTTCACATGAGGTTGCTCAGTGAATGGGGTTATAGATGCACAGCTACCCAATAATTGCACAGCAGGCCTATTAGAGGAGCTGTGCATCTATTGGGGTGCTGTGCATATATAATCCAATATACGCACTGCAAGAAAACAACCCTGGCACTCTCCAATCACATCTCTCATCACTATATTCATACAGTAGGAAGCAAGATTATGCTTGGTTTATTGAATAGATGCACAGCAGCCGTGTTATAAAAAAGTACAAATTGTACCAAAACACTGTCTAGCCCATGAAGCTTAGTGTAAGGGTACCTAGGTCTAATGTTCGGGAATGTAAGAATATCTATGAACACATGTCTCTATGCACCTTACACCATCCCAGTAGTTAGTGCTTTGACATTGGTAATTACCCTAGTTGGACGGGGGAAGAGGGAGCTGTGTGGTAAGGGGAGGAGTGGCGAGGATGAGATGAGAGGCATTCCTACGTGTCCTACTCGGAGCATGTTATCAGTCATCAACAGACAGATTGTGAGAGGCTGCCCCTCCCCCATACCTAGCTTAGCATAACCAGGTGTTGGTGGATGGACACCTGGGGTTTGCTTTCACACTGAAATAACAAATTTTGTATTTGATTTACCCTTTGTCATTGTGCTGACAATAATGGTAAGCTGTGGTCAGTGACTCAGCTATGCTGTGTTCATAGATCTTGATTACATACCCGCCTCTATGTCTAGTTGCAGGGCTACAATTTGTTTGAATTAACCTATTTGGGGGCCGTTCTTTGTACATTCTCATAGAGACCTCTGACTCTTTCTATAAGAAATAAAGGGGTTGTCTAATTATGTGCACCATCAGTCTGAGTGGGTACTGAAAGGTGTAGCTAGCAATAATTTAGGAATCATAATGTTGTGAATTGTGGAGTGCATTAATGAAATATGGTAAAGAGTATTTCATGTCATGTTGAACTGTGTATTTATAATCTATACCTACAAAATTTAGAGGTGAAAATATTACCCGCCCCCAGGCTACAAAATTAATGAACATTCCCAGGCCTTGTTCTCCTACAGCTGTGGTCTATGCAACCACCACCATTATGACTGTCACTTATTCGTCTCCCATTTTTGTATCACAGCTAAACCATGAGAGCTGGTGTGTTTTTGTAGAGACGAGCAACTGACATTCCTCTCTTTCAACTCTTTCATGTGGTAAAAATCAATTTAAAATAGCTCAGTGTCTGGACAGAATAGATATGTGTTTTAACAAGAGAGAGAAAGAGAGAGAGAGAGAGAGAGAGAGAGAGAGAGAGAGAGAGAGAGAGAGAGAGAGAGAGAGAGAGATTTTGTCAGAAAAACAATTCTTTTGAGAGAGATGATATTATGTGGGATATGAAACATTTTGTCTTCTATTGATGAAAAATCTGGTACATTTATGGATGATAGGACAATAAAATAATTTGGTAAGCCACGTGGTTCATGGTGAACCTTTTTGTGTGGGCTGTCAGGTAGGTACAGCTTTTTGGCAAATGGGTTGATATATCGACACATGTCTGTCTATTTGAGGCTAATATTGTTTTACGACTGGTGACGTGGGGCTCACTGTTTAGTGTGTTTAGTGTTTAGTGGCTACAATACTTGTCAGGGGCAGCTGTTTTGGATCTCATATAATAACCAAGTTCCCAGTTAAGAAAAAGAGAACTAGTTAGATTGGCAACATTATGAACTAAAACTCATTATAAAGGAAATAATTTAGACAGGAATCCGAAAGCTAATACCTCTATGGATTCATCACTTTTCCTTCAAAGCTGAAACATATATTTAAAAAGATACTTTAGTTGAAATAAACAACACCGAAACTTCATGCATTCATATAAAGAGAAATCATTTGTGGTGGATCAACATGAAGTGTTGATACCTTTCTGTGCTTTTGAATAAGCAATGACTCAGTGTGTATTGTTTATGCACAACGAGATGTTGTTGATACAAAACCAGAGGTTAGAAAGCTATCACATTTTCTTTGTTGATTCACCGAGAATATATTTCACATTTTAAGCAACTAACACCTAAAGAAATGAGGGGAGCTCGACATAGATATAGACTGTTTAGCCAAAGATATCTCTATATTGCAGGTTGCTAAAACGAAGCAGAACAACAACAAAAATACCTGACTTAAACACCATAGGTTATATGATAACGAAAGTGCCAATTTCAAACATTTTCTGGTTAAGATTTATATTCATCATGAAAATAAACTTTGCTTTTACTCTTGTTATTGGTTGTATTTCATACCCAGAGAAACAGAAAGACTTACATATGAAATGCTCACTGCAGAAGGGTCTAAATAACGATGGAATCTGTGTCCCAAAGTTGCCAGAAATCCGTAGTTATTTTCACAGAGCTTCCTCGTAAATTTTGTGTATAAACACCATAAGGCCAAATCCCACTACGTGAAAAATGGGTCTGAAATGTCTGTGATTCTGGATATCGGCAACATTGGACTCTTGCCAATTTCCTAAATCACAAGGGTACTCACTGCACTTCTTACCACTCCAAATCCGACTATAGCTGATAGTAGCAGGGGAATCTCTGTGATTTTCTTTACTGCACAGATGAGTTGCTAGAATGATTCACAGAGATAGAGTATTTGATATTAAAATCACAGTTGTCTCTGACTATTTTCTGTGGTATGCAATGGTCTCCTGCATAGCATAAACAAATGTAGCTTGCATAAATCACAAGCAGAACCCCATTATGACTGTAGTATGTGGAACTTGGCTCCTGATTTATCAAAGACACACCTCTTCTGATTTCCTAGAAACTGCTGTTTTCTTCTAAATCACAGGGATTTTGAGTCTATCACAGAGATTTCAAGCCCTTTGTGAAGAAAATGTCAAAAACTTTTGATGTACTATACTCCCTAAATACCAGCACTTTGACAGGGATTATTAGCCTTTACAGGTCTTCCCTAGACAATATTACCACCCCAATATCGGCTAAGCACCCACATATCCTATTTCACAACGATTTCATGACCATTTTCAAGTTGTGGGATTTGGCCTATACGGCCAGCTGGGGCCTCTTGTCAAAACTACACTGGTTCCCTGCCATGCAAGTATGGTAGTTCACTGTTCAGATTTACGAGGATCCCTTTTAGATTCAACAGTTTTGTTTTACAATGTGGCTGTGGGGGCGATTCAGCCCCTAAAGGGTTAAAGTCCTAAATGCCATCTCACTATACCACTGTGCCACCACACACAGCTGGAATAGCCAATAAACACCCTTCCACTCCTCCTGTACCCACCACCATGACCTTTCTACTACCACCTGTAGCTGCTCTTCTTCCTCCTCTACTCCAGACACTGTTAGCCTCCAATAGTACAGTAAAATCTGTCACAGGTCTACCTTTAAAGCCGACATTTCTTATGACATTTAAGTTCTTTACGCTTAAATGTCCCTAATTATTAAAAGCCAACTTCAACTTTTAGAATTGTCTACATCCCATAATAGGCTAAAATCAACAAATCTGGTCAGCTTATCTGAGCGGCTTTTTGGTATGCTCTCTGACAGACGTAGTGATACTTTGTCTTTAAAGAGTTAGAGAGTGGCTGGTACCATCCTCCTGCCTCATCTATTCTCTTTACATCATCCTTGCTACAACCCCTGCTCCCGGTAAATATCAGCATACCCCCACACAGGAAGTACCAGCAGCAGCTGGTTACCGGCAAACACCTGCACACAACTTGTGTTTTCTAGCTGAGCAGCTCGCAGCCTTTACTATAGCTCACTGAGCAGGTATCAAGATAGCAATAACTCAGCTACAGCTATGTAGACGAATGACAGATAGAGCCGGCAGAAGTAAACTAACTTACAGACAAGCATTTTATCACAGATGAAAGCACCATTTTATGCAACCATATGTGGACCATAATGACTCTCAGAGTTATTGATATAACATGAGATACGTGTTTCCAGTCATGACTGTATATATATATATATATATATATATATATATATATATATATATATATATATATATATATATATTTGCTTAGATCTTACTCTATTAGCTTCTAGGTTTTTAGCTATACAGAGAGGCTGATTACACATAGCCAGGATCCTCAACTATAATACTGTAAGGTAGAGGCAGTATATGAGATAATATCAAAGACCCCTTCCATCTTTCCAGGTTTTCCGAATTGTTAAATGTCATATCTTTACAGCAGCATTGGACTTTAATCCACTAAGCCCATATTATCACTAGTCATAGAGCAGCTATCTATAGTTAAGGGGTGGATGATCTGCCAATGCAGTGTACATTTGTTAGAACTGCAGTGTTACTTTCTCCCAAGACATTATACTGCCCTTGAAGGGTTGATGCTGTGATGAGTTATTGATATAGCTTGTCCCTTGTGTGTCCTTGGTGAGTGGTTTGCACTGTTGGACTAATCTTAACTCACTCTCCCTCATAGACCTGGTCGATCTTGTGGCTGGTGCTCTATCCGCAAAATAATGCAGTGGTGCAGTTCCAAGTAATAGAAAAAAAAAACAAATAACCTCATGGCATCACCGAGATCACTGCCAACCTAGACAGTGAAAATAGAACTGTTGTATTTCCGAAGTGTATAAAGGGCGCTGTGCTATCAGAGCAATTTAGTATTAAGTAACCATTTAAAGGTAAGATATCACTTCATTTGGCATTACAACAAAGAGGTCTACGCCTTCCTCTTCTGGTGTTTATAATTATTCATGAATACAAGCAAACGTTCACCTGTAGATACATCTTTCGTATCCACTCTTCATGCGTTATCTTTCCATTTGCGCGTGTGGGTTGAATCGCTATAGGTTCTATAAAGGGTTAGCACTGGTTGGTGCTGTGTACTTGGTGCCCTGGCTCAGTCTGGGAGTCATTCAACATAGATGAGATGAGCCAGACCAGAACCAATAGACACAACTTGGGTTGTTAGCAGAACTACTGAGCACCGCTGTAGCCAATGTAGGGAAGCAGCAGACTAGAAAATAGGACCTTATCTATAAGATGTTCCTACCAAGTATACGACTGATCTAAACTATGTGTTTACCTAAGCAATTTTGCCAGTCATTTCTGGTTGAATCATACAGGAGAAGCCTTGCACGTCATTTCCAAGTAGAATTGGCGAGAAATGAGGCCAATATTTTATCTTTAGAGCTAAATAGATTATATGAAAGATTATATGAAAAGCCTACAGTAGGGGTAAATTAGCCTAAACATGCCTCTATGCTGCCTCATTTTCAACTTTTTGAAGCATATCATGTTTAACAGAGAGGTTGTTTATACCATTTGCATCAAACACACATTTTTTAGTTTTAATAAAAAATCAATTTAAAACAAAAACTTCTTTGAGGTGTATTATGGTCAGACTTTTTATGATTTTAGTGAGTGGGATAACCAAAAAAGGTCATTTAGCTGCCAATACAAGCTGGCCCATTCCTTTCCCCTAGGAACCTCCATCCCCTCAAACATTGCATTTCCCATAGGGGTTGTAGCCCTTGCTACTGGCTCAACTTTGCACCTCCTCAATGGTCCAAATGTGTAACCCTGTCCAATCATTGTCATACAACATATTTGCACTCTGTTGTCAAATCTCTCAGTGTCTGAGCAATCAATAGAATCAGAATTTGATGCATTTGAAGTGGAAGAATGTGCACAGTCTGGATGATTCTTAGGGTAGGTTCTGCTGATAAATGCCAATTTCCGGCCTGTTTGGTGACTGCTATTTTTTAAAGTAAAGGTGCTACAGTTATCCGAATGGTCTCAAATGAAGTGAAATTCTTTTTACAACTTATGTGAACCTCCCATGTACACAGAAAATATGTTTCTTTTCAATGGTTGTGAGAGTGATGAAAGGTAGCGAAAAATTAAAGATTTCAGAAAACTTTTACCATGGTTTCCATGGCAACCGGTCACATGATTATCAAAATATTGAAGGAATGGTCCTATGTTCAGGTACACTGCAAAAATGATGTTTAGATCCTAAACACAATTCTAAACGTTTTTGTAATCACATTAATTTCCTAAACATGTTTAGCCAAACAATGTGCTTAGCTCAAGTGTTTAAAAATCTAGGTGTTTAGGTTCAAAATTTGTGTTTAGATATCAATGAAATTTTGCGTTTAGATGTTTATGAATTTTTGTGTTTAGATGTCTAAGTGAGTTGGTGGGAAGTAAGGGTTTGCAGACATGTATCCATTAAAAAAAAGGAATATCTTTTGTTTGTTTTCTCATTTACTGGAGGACATCAGCAGGTATTTTACACTGCAAAGTCTCAAAAGATGTCAGCCACAGCTATATACACATATATACACACTGCATTAGAATAGGAGACTTGAGGAAGTACAACAGGTTGGCTTGCTTGCTTTGAATTTAAACCTCACCTATGTGCCTCAAGGACACGTCGAGGGTGAGAGGTCCCGTGGCGTGAAACCCGGACCCGTACACTAGAGGGAGCTAAGGTAGAAATCACGCCCCTACACATTTACCGAGGCAATGGTTCTTTAACATCCGTCACTACATAGGCATAGTGAGAGATGGACAGGCCTGTTTCAAGTCATTTGTCTGCCATGACCGCCGAGAGACTTTCCAGCACAGCCTAGCCAGAGCAGGGAGGAACTCAAATGACACCTTACGGCGACGTTTGGAACCACCACTATGCCCCGGCCGGGCCGGGAACCGAACCCACGACCTTACGGCCTGTGAGCGGACGCGCTACCGACTGCGCCACGCCTCCCGACAACAGGTTGGCAGGAAGGACATTGCTTTATACTTTACAAAATAACATGACATAGGTGTAAGTCATGGAGCTCATTGATTATTTTATGGTAATGATGGTGGTGCAAGTTGAATTTAGTTAATTTTCTATTGTTGTGTCTATTTTCATAACATTTAAAGAAATGACATTATGATAAACAAGGAGTTTGGGGATATTTGTCATAACAATTGATTATAACTGTGTGCAGATAGTCCATTCAGAGGTAGTGCTGCTACCTGGTGTGGGTTTGACATCCAAGTATCTAAACATATTGATGTTTTAGTCTAAACACCTAATATTCAACTGTTTAAACTCAAAATGTCTGAACATGTTTAGCAAAATTGTTTATGTATTTAGAATAAAAGTGTTATTTTCCTAAATGTGTAGTCAATGACACACCTAACTGACGTATATGTTTAGGTTTTAAACATGTTTAGACCTAAACATGTTTAAAATCTAAACACCATTTTTGCAGTGTAGCCCTTTGTCTTAGCTTGAGCCTGATATCTAGGTCAATAATGTAGCTTGATTGCTTGAGAACTTATCAATGACCTTTCATATCAAGTCAGGGAAACTTTAAGTTTTCAGGCCCATACTTGGTGAATAGGTCCTTTATCAGCCTACAGAGGCCCAAATACTATAAACCCAAATAACATTTAGTGTGTCCCAAGTACACATATAGTAAGTAGTGCATCTTGGGCTAGTTTTGTAATTCTATCACCATATCACATCATCAGTCCGAAGAAGCCAGTTTATCACAGGACTATACTAGATGATCAACTACTAGCCAACAACAACCTTGTAGGAGTAGCATGCCCATTGTTCCATATGATACACCACTAAAGTGCTGGCGAGTCTGTTCACCAGCACTTCATTTGTGCATCATGACAACCCTCTGGGAGTGTATCAGCCCTATGAGTTCGGCTTGATGCATGAATGAATCCCTTGTGAGCTACTCAGGTTCACATAATATCATGAGCATCATACTACCTTTAAATAGTTAGTGTATATGTAAGGGTATCGCCAACCAATGTACCAGTATGTGAGTGTATCGTAATAACAAAGTCGGATGGTACCAGATTGTCCCCTGACCCTTGGCCCGAACTCCGAGGGTTTTGCCCAATATCGTCAAAGGCGATCAGGAAAAGCCTGAGGACTGAGGGCCAAGGGCAGGGGACAATCTGGCTTTGTAAACATTCTGACACAAGAAATGATATTAATCTTCCTCAAAATAATCTCGAAATCAGACAGAAGCGCCCTAAACCAGAAGTGCTAATCTCGTGGATGACATGAGTCTTGAGACCCAGCAGCCGTTGTCCACCAATCAGATTGCAGAAAAGCCGACCCAACTTCACTCAAGTGTTAAAACTTTGGGCACATGTCAAGCTGACCCTAGGGATGCTGGGTAAAAGTAGTTTTGCCCACTTGTTACTGTAGTGCTTATTTGTAGGTACGTACCTCAAGTAGAAAACGGGAGAGAGGTATTCCCTAGAATGCAGAATGGGCGAGATTGGGCACATGCCTCACACAACCTGATACCCTCAGTGTACCTGAGGAGTGTAACCTACATCAGTCATCAGCTGACTTTGGTAATCACATGAGGGAGACAATAGGAATGCTGTTGGGTTGTTAGGGGAGTGGTAGTGAGGAGATGAGAGGCATTCCTAGCTGTCCTACTCAGATTCTGGAATCAGTCAAAACGTACGCACGGTGCGGCCTCAACCTCAACATGATCAGCTGTAGGGAAAATGAGACACCAAAGTTTACTTTCACATGGAAACAGGTCATAACAATAAATTCACCTACAAACTAAAAGCATGCATTGTAATTCTGCATTATTATGACCCTGAAGGATTGCCATCAGTGTAGTCAGGGCAACAATTCATGGTGGGATCAATTCATTAGTATTTGATCTTCATCATGCAGAAACGTTATAAAATCTCTTTTTTCATGTATGATTTCTTACAGAATCGCAGCTGCTGAAGCCTACAGTTTCAACCTTCATAATTTAGGAAATTCCACCCAAAGATTTATTATTGTCAGTCTAAGTGTCCTAGACAGCAGAAACATGTTAGATGTGTTTTATGACACACAAACCAGTATACTTTGCCCCCCCCCCCTACCTAAGGTGCAAAAATGTCATAATGGCTTCTACTTCAACAACAAATGTACCTGACTACATTCCCAGGCCTTGTTCCCCTACATCTGTGGTCCATGTAACCACCACCATTATGACCGCTATCTATTTGCCACAATTAATTACATTTCTGTGTCATGGCCAAGCGTCGAGGGTGAAGGTGTGTTTTTACAGAGCCAGGTCACCCGCATTCCTACTGTTTATGACTTTTGGCTGGAATTCACCTCAAACTTCTGGGGTTCTTTTTCATGTCAGATGTTTTGCCAGGAAACCTATTCCTCTGAGAGAGAAAACATAATGTGGTGCATGAAAAAGATCGCGTTTTCTTAAGAAAAATGATGTAATTTTTGTGGAAGATAAGACGGTTAAGATGAGAGGCCATGTGGTAGAGGGAGAACTTATCGTGTGGGCTGTCAGGTAGGTCTTTTGACGAACGGGGTGATTCATGGATGTATGTCAGCCTATTCAAGGCTAATATTGTTTTATGACTGGTGTGGTGGGGCTCAATGCTTAGCGTTATTTACAGCGATCAAGGGAGGTTACAAGAATAGATGGGGAAGACTGTTTTGGGATGACTGTGTATTAACCCACTTCCCCCTTCACTTGGTGAACACAAAGATAAGATGTTAGTATATGGGAGTCTGTTTGAATGGAAACATATTTTAAAAGATGTAAACAACAGGTTGAAATACAATACATTAGATAGGGTTTGCTGCAAAAAATATGAACAAGAAAACATTTTCATATATGATTGAATCCTACTAAGACACTCCTTGAACATGGAAACCTTTGTCATCGGCAATGAGAATGAAATGTGAAATGGAAATCTTTGCAGAACATTCGAGGTGCCCTTTCTGTGCTGTTGAGTAAATAAAGTTTTCTGCATTGCTTATTCACAACTGTCTGGTGTCAATAGGAAAGCTTTGGTTGAAAAGTTATTCATATCTTTTGTGATCCACCAGAAAAAAAGTTCTATATTTTCAGCAATTGACTATAAACCAAATCTAGAAATAGGAGGTGCCTCTATGAAAATAATACATCTGCGTCTCAGCTTAAGAAAACATGAAATGAAAGAAAGGAAGAAGAATTCCTGTTTAGATTGGTTGTTTGAAAAGCAAATATACTTATCATTTAGTGTTACATTTGAAACATTTCATTTTAATCTACCAGGCGTCCTGTTAAAATGAGCAGTGAACCATCGTGAATATACTGCAGTGAAGCAGTGTAGTTTCTACGGTGAAACTCCAGATGGCAGTACTATAAATAATACTGTAGTACAAGAAAAACAAGCTACATTAAAATGATGGTGAAACGTTTGTCCACAAGGTGGAAAGGATCAGTCGTTCTTCTGACAGGATTTCCGCTTACCAGGGTCAGTGAGATACCTTAGCTTTAGCCTTATCAAGACAGTATGGAGCTTTGGGGACAGGAAACTGGATCAAGGCATCAGGTTCATTCATTCTTATAAATTATCTCAATGCACTGATGCTACAGTGCTGTGAAGGTCATCAGGCATTAATTGGCGATATGATTCGTAAAGTGCAATATTATCCTTACCATAAGGGATAAGTACTACATCAAAACACCAGAATCATTTATTGTGAAGCACAAAGATAGTCCAAGCAACTCTTCATTCAGGCATCGAAACAAGACAAAAGGAATGAGGATATCCCAAATTGGAAGCATAAGGATCAATGCAGTGCTAATCATGTTGGCCAACTCACCAGCACTTTATTGACATATTACGGGCTAAATCAACTGTCAACGGCCATTTTGTAAGTCACAATTCTGTCATGATTCCGCTACCAAATCTTGAAGGAATCAACAACCCAAAAAGTGCATGGAATGGAGACAGAATCATGACAGAACCCCAAAGTTCACGGATTGGTAAAACAGAATCCTGATGGAATCCTCACAAGTGCATGGAATGGTAACAGAAATATAACGGAATCCCAAGAGATACATGGAAAGGTCATGGAATCCCCGAAAATGCACCAAATGGTATATATATATATATATATATATATATATATATATATATATATATATATGTAATCAGGACGAAATCAAGGGTGATGGAATGAGTGACGGCGATGGATATAACCAATTTGGGTGACAAATGAACTTTAAGGCAACTCAAAAAGAAACTTGTTTCTCATCACTGCGCGCATCTAAAAATTGTGTTTTGAGCTTTTTTTTTCCACAGATTTTTAGTAAAAAAAACAAGATGAAAATAAACAAATATGGGTATATTTGGTATCAGATTAAAGCTAACGACCTCAGCAATGCAGTGTACAAGAGATTGAGAGCATTTCCACAAATTTTTATTAACAGTAAACTCTTAAGTACTAAAATCAAAACTTCTGGTCTCAAATATTCGGGAGACGGCAAACTTTATGTCTCGGTATGCCCAAACTAAAGATAAAAGAAAATCGCCCTTATCATATTTTTCAGGGGTTGGTGTTGAGAAACCAGTTTTTTTTAATGGCCTAAGTAGGATTCCCTATGTGGTCTGAAAAGGGTTAAAGTGGTAAATACCACCTTACTTAACTACTGCTCTAACCCAGCCTCTAGCCCACCCCACCACGTCTGTATCCTCCACCATGACCTTTCTCCTACCACCTGTAGCTACTCCTCTTCCTGTCCTACACTACCCAAGCCCTTACAAATCGCCAATAGTACTCTGTCCCTATACAAGGGATTTTAGATCCAAATTTATTCCTAAAATCTTTGTTTAGTGAGCAGTCATCTTTTAACAGGGGTTTTTGATCAAACAAATTAATGTAAATGCTCGCGCATAAGATGCTGCTTAATACACCATAATTGTATTATCTGCTATTTACCCCAACTCAGCTTGCGTCCTATAGGTGAGGATTTTCCACACACTGAAAACCTAGAAGTTCTGAAACTAGTCAGCGGTGACCACTTTAGGTCCTCAAGTTGACGATACCTAAAACTACAACTTTAGGTAGTCAAAATGACGACTTTAAGTCGTCATCCTGACGACCTAAGTCGTCAATATGACGACGCTGTACTGTCAGTATTGTCATCCTGATGACTCAGGTCGTCAGGATGACGACGTAAAGTCGTCATATTGACTACCTAAAGCTGTAGTTTTAGGTATCGTCAACTTGAGGACCTAAAGTGGTCACCGCTGACTAGTTTTGGATCTTCTATGTTTTCAGTGCAATAGAACAGTACTAAAATCACTAAAGTTTGACCCTGGGTGTGTCCTATAGGCTGTAGTCTAACTCAGGACGCGCCCTATACATGAAGGGCGTCCTATAAGCAAGGATTTATGGTAGTGATAGAATAGTCAAAGTATTTGCCTAAATAAGTCTTCATCACCATGACGGTGGTTGGCTAAAGGGGTGCGTCTACTGCCGACGGATGGACCATCCATCGGTTTCATCCGTATCATTTATCATTGATTTCTATGGAGAAAAATACGGATGAAGGGAGACGGATGGTCCATCCTTCGCAGTGGATGCAGGCCTTAATAATGGAACTCGACTTATGGGAGAGGTTTTACGATAGTCGGTGCATCTTCCTACCACATCTATCTTCTTTACATATGATGGATTGCTCTCTATAAGTTACACACTGGTACCAGCTTCCTCCATGCACATACCAGGTACCAGCTTTATATAGATATGCCAAGTACCAGCAGCTGGTTACCAGCGAACACCTGCACGCACCTTGTGTTTTCCAGCTGAGCAGCTCTTGCAGCGTTTACTATAGCTCACTGAGCAGGTATCAAGATAGCGATAACTCAGCTGCAACTAGCTATAGAATGTAGTATAGGAGATAGAGAAAGGAGATCTAACTCATGGATGAATGATATTTTATTACAGACAGAAATATCACTTCACACACAATCTGTGAGGTTATTACTATAGCCGATTGGCGTAACTTCCAGTGGCAAACATGTTAACTGAGGGGCAACCTCCCATTGCAAAGAGGATTCGACTCATTTATCTAAGTGGAAAGTGGATTGATGATAGTCTGCATCATATCAGATCAGAGACGATTAGGGTCAAAAAAGATCTCAGAGGAGTGTCACTTCTTTGTTACACCATGTATTTATACTAATCTTGATATATAAGTCATTATTATTGCTAAGAGACATTCAATCATGATTTTTGACCATTCTAACTTCTACACCAACGGTTGCAGCATTAAGCATCAATACGGTACCCGTTGCTTAAAGGGTGGATGCCAAAGTAAGTTATTGATATAGCCTGACCCTTGTGTTTCCTTGGTGAGTGGTTTGCGCTGTTACTAACTGGCTAATCACATTCGCCTTTCAAACATGGTGGCTGTCACATCTACAAGGCACCCCCTCCCAATGATGCAGTTATCAACAGCAAAAACACATTTGTTATACATCATGACATACAGTAGACTATTGTGAAAGTGGGTTGTTAAAATAGATTCTGTACTGTTAAAATTAGACTGTATTACAAATCTGAGGCGCATGTTTTTTTCCTAAATGGCTGAAAAATACTCCATTGGTTTCATTCAAGGTTCAGTAAGCCCCTTGTATTGTTTCAAGCTATATGTCATGGGGATTTGGATAGTCCGACCAGTAATTTAATTAGCTGTAATTCATTAAACTTTGGAAAGTGTAGGACTTCATCAAAACTGGTAAACTTGGGCAAAGTGGAAAATTATCATATCAGTCAATCGCCTGTGATTTCCTCTACTATCTCACGCAAAGACCTCTGAATAAACTGATTTCAAACCCACTTTTGGCCCCCTATAAATGCGTATATATGCACATGCCTACACACGCTCTTGCAGAGCACACTTGCCAGCTATTTCCACCGACAGGCTAGTATGGACAGAATATAATATATGAATTTCCTGACAACTTGCATAGCTACTGATAGAGGAATAATGTATCTTCTCACTAATGTAGGATTTATAACATATAACATTATCTAAGGGGTTATAAAGGTACATAGAAGGGAACCCTCTTCAATGCCCTGACAGATAGGCAGCGCGGAAATAGGCCAAGCACCGAACTCGCTAGAAATAGTTTATCAGGACTTCTTTCTGATATATTGCTTATAATCAGGCAGAATTAAGGGTTCTTTACTTAGGCTAAACAGCCAAAGATAAATGAGATGACAGCAGAATTTCAACTTACACCCCCTCATTAACTTTGACAATTCAATAATTATTGTCCGATTTTCTTCCGCAAATTTTCTCATTGTATATTTTAACTTTTCCCACCCCATGTCATTCCCTTCTGAAAGTAGTCAACTTTTCACACACCCCTGACTTTTCACATCCCCGACTTTTCACCCCCCATCTCATGCCTTCCTCAAAGTTAACTGTCAGCTTTTCACCCCCCCCCCCGATTTTTCATACACAATATCATTCCTTACCCAAAGTAGCCAACATTTCACCCCCCCCCTTCTCTCACACTTTCCCTTCCTAAGTACCAGTTATATCATCATCCCCCTACACTAACCAAACTGTTAACTCCTGCACTGGCCGCCTGAGGCGCTACTATTACCACGACCACTGACTCCCAGTAGCTCACCCCTACATTGTGGGGGAATGTTGTCGAAATAAAGTCGGAACCCTTGTCCCAAAGTTGCCAGAGACGTGTTGCTAATTTCACAGTGATTTCTTGTTCATTAGTGTATCTCTATACTGCCATCTAGGGCTTTTTGTAAAAACTACAATGGTTCACTGGTATACATTTATGATTGTTCACTGTTCAGTTTTATGGGGTTGTCTAGTAGATTAAACAGTTATTTTCTTACAATGTAGACTCTCTCTAACACAGACTGAGCTATTCACTTATTATTGCACACACCATTTTTTTTTTTTTTGCCTAAGCATGTTTCAATTTGTGATTGAAAGTTAGGCTGCTATCTCTTTCTCTTGCACCAGCTGGGTTTGCAGGACTGCATTAATACCCGCCATATAAAGTGCGTCTTACATGTGAGGATGGACCCCTGGTGCAACTTATAGAAGCAGCAAAAGTTGCTCAGGAGAGGTATTTCTTTGAAATATCTACTATGTATTCTCCATACAGTGGAGAAAGGGGATGTGGGAGGCCCCAAGGTGGCCATAAGTCTTTGAATTTTTAAAATCCATTGATTAGAACGAACGATATGTCATTTTAACTAGTTTTTTTTAAATCTATCCCCAAAGTCTGGGTGCGCTTTATATGTTGGGTGTGCGTGATACACGGGGTATTCGGGTACGTGTATAGTCACGTCCCAGCATAGGCCCTACACACAAGCAGTGCAACCCAATGGCTGAACTCTATAGTGAACTTGTCTCTCTCACCATGAGCTGCTCCACTCACCCTGAGCTACTTCCCCATAACCTCCTCCTCCCTAGTCATGTTTTTAAACCATCCCTGAGCCCTATCACCACTCACTCAGTCTGTACCCTCTGTGTCTATACTGACTGGAGAGGTGGTGGTGGTGGTGGTGGTGGTGGTGGACACTCTCCTCACCCCATACACCCTGAGTCTCTGTCCTCCAGGGCTGATTTGTGTACAGCAAAAACTGGTGGCAAATCTTGCTTTTCTACCTGTGCTCCGTGCTCTGTACCCCGTGGGGTGCATCATTTGGAGGGTTTTACGGTTTTGGTGGACATTTTATTAAGGTAGGTGAACTTTGTAAACCTTATTTCAGGGCAAGGTGTCAAGCAGAGTAATTCACTTGCGTCCACTTGACTCAGGCAGCTCTCATAGGTCTTGGTGCTGGGTAATGATTAGAAGAGATGGGTCATGGTGACAGGTATGAAGTAATAAGCCCAAGTTGGGCTGGAAATAGGTTCCTTTTGGGCCAGGGACTTGGCCCAAAATTGACCAGGGACTGGGTCCGCTGACAGGTACTGAATTATAACAGATCCCGAGGACTGCACTGTACGACAAATCCCAAAACCTACACTGTAAAAAAAATGATTGTTGAAACTACCAGGGATCCTTGTATCATTGTAAAACTGAAGAGTAAACCACCGTAATTTTATTGCAGTAAACCAGTGTAGTTTTTCCAAGAAGCCCCAGGTGGCAGTATGCTGGTACACAGATGTATAAGGAATCTCTATGAAAATAACGCTGCATTGCAGATAGGGTGAAATGGCTTGAAATTGTTATTGGGTCTATTGGCTACAACAAGTAAAATTGGGTCCAGCTAGGGTGTTACGTGGATTGAGTTATGTAAAATTAATATGTATCTACCTATACATGGGTGAAAATTGATGCTCATGCGCTTCTCATGCAGGGGTTTTAAAATATGACAGAGACGATTTTAAAGGTTCCCAGGGCACGGCATAACCACAAAAAGTAAGGGAGTGATGCTCCGCCCTTCCTAAAAATCGACGGTGTGATGTCCTGCTTGTTTTCAGCCCCCATGTATAGACACAGATCCAGAGAGGGTCACATAGTATCAAGTAAATGGAATGAGTTGTATGATGCTGGGCCTTGGCAGGGGTCGGGTTCTAAAATAATGGGTCCACAGAGGATTCCATTTTACAGGGGTTGAAGTGTACAATAATGGGTCCAGGGAGGGTGATGGGTTTCTGGCTATGCGTAGATATGGGGTTGGACCATGGGGCACATGGGACCCCGGCTTTAGCTCTCATAGCATAAACATGACACACTTTGTATCAGAACAATTGCATGTTTTAACCCAATAAGGACAGCTTTATGCCCCAAGTCCACAGTTCTTTTAAGGTTAATCAATCTTTCTGATACATAATGAAATACCTATATTGCACTTGTGTTGTGTCGCCTCAAATCTATCTGAGAATCACACTGATAAAGCGTTGTGTATACTCTCTTGTTAATATTAACTTCAGGAATTTTTGGCTATTATCGTGGCAGTGTATGGCATAGGTCAGTGGCTGTGGGTATAGTTTCACATTCAGGGAAACTGAACTCATTTTGTTACATGGAATAGGGGAATTTGGTACATTGGTTCCCAAGAGGAGGCTCGTGTTTGAATCTTACATAAACCTCAAATAGGCTATTCTTGCATAAAATTAATTTCTATACATGTGTTAGGATTGGTAATAATAATTGATTGACTACTTATTACAAGCTGTAATTACCGTATTGTATTTTTGTTGGTGTCATATACTGCGCAGGTCCATTGTGCTCTGCATTATACAGGTTTATCCAGTAACTAGCCACCCCTGGTTAATTTTGAAATGGTTGATGATTTAAATATGGTGGTAATGGTTACCCCTAAGTCCCCTCTCCCTGTTAGTCTTTCCATTATTTTACATGACCCTGTTATGTTAAACCGTGTACCCTGTATCATATGACCCAGTGCACTCAGATGTAAACAATGAGGGTACATGGGTTGGGGCTTAGAGCTGGAACAAGCTCAGTGAGGCCTAAACATTGCAGTCTTTCTGTGTCAAACCATAGTGCTCGGAGTCCCTCACATAAAGGCCCCTCCCACCATGGGGTGTGGGGGTCATAAGATTTGTATAGTGAAGAATCTGAAGTTGTGTGTACCTGCCAACTTGGCAAAAAACGTATTTTCAAAGATTGCAAAGTTTTTTTTAGGTTTGAACGAGCTTTAGTGAGCCTCTATGGCAGCTCTTCTGAGTGAGTGAGTGAGTAATAGATGTTTAACGCCATTTCGACAGCTAAGGTCATATTCATGGCGAGAACTATATTACGCAATTTCACAGAGGAATGTGTTGGTGCCTGCGCATATGTGCACCACACATCTGAGGGGATAGGAAAGAGGAGATATAGACCCTTTTAAGTGGGCTAGGGAAGCCCAGCAGCTCTTCTATCGAAACAAATAAATGAATAAGTTTCTTAAAATGTTAAAATCGCAAGTACATTTAGCTGCCCAGTATTGGGTCAGAAAACTACAGGTGACAGTGTTAAAAATAATAAGGAATACAGGATGGCATATATAGTGCATCTTCAGTTTTCATTATTATAACAGTCAACCCCCATTGATTATATTGGTGAGCAACTCACCAGTCCTGCATTGGTACGTCCAGCTGAGTATTAGCAAGTATACCCTATAGATTCTACATGTTCCATTGTACTATATTGATCTGTATAATTATAGACCTAGGGGCAATCAGCAATTTTAATTAACTCACGATTCTGGCTTAGACTGTGCCTTTTTGGTCATAACCCAGTTCTGTAATCAGGGTTTAACCGCACTCTGAGATCTTTTTTTTCTAAGACATCCTTGGTGTGATTCTGGGCATGTCAATAAATTGGAGAAGTATACAAAGTCAACCTCGCCATACATTTCCAGTTAAAACCTTTCAGGTCCTATGGGGACGCGAGCCCCAGTTGCTGTGGCAATAGACAGAATCGCTATCCATTACATCAAGCCGGGTGGTAGTAGATTCCAATGCGAATGACAGATTTGACAAGATCTCACTTACCACTCCATGGATGCATCCTTATTTAACATAGAATCCAATGGTGGTTAGTCGAGTTATTAACAGCGAGACATCCTTAGATATCCTATATGATCTGTCCATGCCTAATTTATCCATATTATTCAAAATAAAGAAGAATCCAATGATTTTTCATTGCGATACGTCTTGGTACCAGCTGTAGCTTCTGCTGGGGGTTTGACCTAGTTCCAGCTGAAAGTATGTCAGTTTACATACGGGCACCTCCCCGCTTCGTCAACAAGAAGAAATGGCCTGTGGCGATGGATTGCTATGTAAATTCATTGGATTCTCATTTACTTTGAATGTAATGAAGCCAAAATGTATGCGCATAGCAAGTAGGGATCATAATTATATCTGTTGGTAGTAGGAGTACAAGACTTGACATGCTTCGATTCTATGCGAAAAATGTGTGGAAAGGCAAAGTTATGACAGGCACAGTGACAACAATGGCTTTGGTGGCTTGGCAAAGCTTGCGGATCGCATGCACTTACAAAATGTCTTCTTCTGCATTTGTTCTCAGGTCATTAGGTAAGAAATTAATACAAAATGGAGAAATAAGTATGATAAACGCATTAATATGTCTTTAACCCAGGACTCAGTGGGGTTAAAGGTACATTAAGAGCTTAATATGGCCCTTGTTCACACATAAAACATACCTAAGAAAACTTGGTCAAAGTGACTTATTATTCCTAGTTAGTACTTATGACTAACAAGGAGGTCTAAGTTTTCTTAGTCACATTGACTACCCAAGTCAGTCCCACTCTCCGAGCACAATCTTAAACAGGGTGTCTGCTGGGAGTTTCAGGCAAGGTAACATATCTTGGTCACTTTCACTAAGAGATCTTAGTCACTTTGACCAAGATCCATTAGTAAATTTGACTAAGGGATAGACACATGGTGTTGCCTTTACACACCAGATGGCAGCATAGTTTGAAACAGGATTTTTCTGGTGGGTGTGTACCATAAATTGTTCCATGTATGTTTAAGATATGATGATTTTCAGGAACAACATATAGTTGAGCCTTATAAAATTCAATCTAGCATTACACTTGGCAAACATGTACCAAATAGGTTGATGCCTTGTCAAATCAAATAGGTAGTCAGATAGAACATATTCTGTGGTAATCTTGATAAATATAATATCCACATTTAAATTTGCTTCTTTGGCAAACCCAGAGTAACTTGGCTCATGGGTTCTAAATGAATATGATGTGAGGCATTTCAAATGTTTCCTAAATAAGGACATCTGTGGGGTGTGAATCCTATATAGAGCTTAACACAATCACCATTTGAATTGAATTAAAACTATTTGGTAGTGTACATAGTCAAAACAATCAAAGAATCCTAGTCAAAAGCAGACAAGCCAAGGCAAGTTGGCCACTTTGTTAGTCATATTTGACTAAGAAATAAAGGGACATTTAAAGAAGGCGTTTTGATTAAGTATTGCTAGAAAGTTAGACGATTTGACTCGTATTTGACTTACATTTGGAACTTATTTTTTTCTGTATTAAAGGTTGGTGCTTATTGAAGACTTGAATATTAAATTTCAATATGCCTGTATCCCCAGTAATTATACAAGACCGGCGCATATCCAATGACCTGACACTGATACAGAAGTATGCACATTTATTGGCTTGCACTGATGCTTCATGGCAGAAGAGGGGGTATATTGCATTGAAGCACCAGGAAGCTCCCAAAGGGTTATTTGTTAGGCGTGGCAGGTATAATTTATGACACACCTGTACGTAATCTAAGTACAGATAAATCACCTTATTACATCTATTTATCATTGCATATCAGTCAAACCCATTACATTTGGCCTTTTTAACCTGTTAATGATGTATGACCAAAGTCCTACAGTATATAGTCTTATGCCCGTGTTGTTCATTATGGACCCATTTAGTTTTATAGACTATAGGATTTCGTTATCAAGGGTGGGGCTAACCTGCCATCAGGATGGGTCACACCCAAGGTCAAAGCAACATAAGCCATGGCCTTTCACAGTAGTCCTTTGAAAAAACGTTGAGGTACTTACACTAACAAAAAGCACAGATGAAGACAACACTTAAGATAGCTTCTTGAATATTTTCAAAATTAGAAAAAGGCCGAAACTGTCGTCATTTGCAATACATTTGCAATGATTTCATGCAAAGATAGGTTAGAGATAACCATTCAGGAGATTGAAATATACACAGATATCTGTGGTTCCCTTTGGAAATGCCATTTTCCATTTGAAGATATCTTCACCCCCTTTGAAAACGTTCACACAGCAATAAGACTGGCCAGATGTTTGTTTTCTCTAGAAATTATAGCTTCCTTATATCCCTTATCCCTGCTATTGCTTAGAAAGAAGCACAGCAAACTCTAAAAAAGGAGATGCAATTATATAGTCATGTAGTGGAATGTTGTGAAAAGCAGGTATTTGTATTTGACTCCTCACAACATCCATGGGAGGGGGGGGGGTTAATATGAATCTCAAATTGCCAATCTATAATGGGAAGTATGTTGTTTGAACACACAATATACTTCAATCGTAATCCGCCATATAGTGAGGAACTAACATTTGTATGATATCATGCCACCCTAATGTGTCCTTGCACTCCCACAGGGTCGGTAACAACTTTCATGCAAAACCAAGGACTAGAAAAGCTAATTTAAGGCTCCATGCTGTCCTTAGAGGTTTGTTCAACAGGACTCAATAACACCTGTACTACTATAAAACTCCGCACATAATCCATCGTCAATTCAAGCCCCTGGCGTGGCTTATAGTATTGGCATGCCTCATTGTGCGGCTTATACAAGGGATTTCACATACCGTAATCTCCCGCGTATAAGGCGCAGCCCGCGTATAAGGCGCACCTAGAGTTTGAAAATATTGCCAAAATAATGAAAAATTCATATCTTTGGTTCTACTGAATGGATTTTAAAAATTTAAAAAGCTACATGTACCTAGGGTCCCCCAGACCCCTCCTGCCCACATT
Source organism: Acholoe squamosa (assembly GCA_949317995.1). Classification (NCBI taxonomy): domain Eukaryota; kingdom Metazoa; phylum Annelida; class Polychaeta; order Phyllodocida; family Polynoidae; genus Acholoe; species Acholoe squamosa. The sequence continues at coordinate 72,543,250 of OX439041.1, forward strand.
ATGTCCTATTAGGACTTAGGGGAAGTGTTACATATCAAAAGAAAGGTCTTGGTATCCCCCTTGTGGATTTGGGGATAACTAAAACCCCTCGTATAAGACGCGCCTTATACACGGGAGATTACGGTATATGGGGACCATCTCAGACCCATGTCAGAGCTTGTAGCATCCTCCTAAAGTCAGGGTGTAGATTATACCAGACACATGTGTTGCTTGTACACGGGGTTTTACGGTACTTTTTAAAACAATTACTTTTAAAACAAACATCCCTCACTAGTGAAATGCAAAGAAGAGACGAGCTGGTTCTTACATTATACCTCCTCTGGAGACCATTTCATAACACACACACTACGACTGCTCATCTTCAAATCGTAGTTGGAACCATGTAGTGACATTACAGCCTTGTGGTAGGGGATACGTTACACTTGCAGCACTACGACTGCCCTACTTCATCTTATATAAATACAGCATAAGTGCTAATCGTACAGATTAGTCGTAGGGCATTTCCTACAATCACTGGGATTAACCTTTAGGCTTTCAAATGGTAGTAGCTGAGTGTAGTCGTAGTACCTTAAGAAATGACGTCATGACTGTGTGGCCCAGCTGCCAACTCCATACCTGCCTACCTGTTAGTGAACAGGTAATCAATGGATAATTCATGACGCGTGTGTGTTAGTGAAGAATAATTACACGAGGGCATAGCCCGAGTGTAATTAGCCTTTGCTAACACACACAAGTCATGAATTAGCCATTGACTACTTTATTTTATTCCACGAAACCAATAGATAATCAATAAAATACCAATCAAGTTGAAAACAAAAATTGTCCCCTTCCCCAGGACTCGAAGCCAGCCATTGTGTGTACACGATTGGTATAGACCTCGGCACCCGGCAGTCATTGGCTTGGTTTGAACGCGTTTAGCAGTACCATATATCCTTGTGCTAAGGCCTGGTCAATTTGCCACTTAGTATGGAGGTTAAGGTAGTAGACAGTACTAATACAAGCCTGGGCGTATAAAAGGGGAAATATGGTATGGAGCTATGGGACAGGCAGCTCTGACCACTGTGTTGTAATTCTAACTGAACCTGTCCCGCAGTCGTCGCAGACAGCTACAGCTAAAAAAAGATGCGCCCGGACCGGGACTCGTCCCGCCTACCTCTAACGGCTGAGCGCAACGAGCTAACCACTAGACCACCGCATATCACACCTCGGTGCCCGTCTCGGCTTGGCTTTGTTTGAATGCGTCCCGCGGTTATGTATACACGATCGGTACACACACCTCAGCGCCCGGCTAGGCTTGCTAGGGGGGTCACAACCCAGAATGCTGGGGATTTTCAGACTTTGAACGTATAGAAGTTATATGTGAGTGACCTCCCCGGGCTTATCATATCATATCCAGACGTGGTTCTAACCAAGCAATTCTCGTCAGTCCCTGTGGCACACTGCATGGGGAGTTGGACTAGGGATCTTAGACTGCAGGTTTGAGCCCTGCCCTGGCCTTGAAAATTTCGTGGGTTTTAACATGTAAGATATGACATGTAAGGACATGAGAGGCGTGCAGGTTATCCGTGGATAACCGCACGCCTTGCAAAAGTGATGTTACAGCCTTCAGGGTGTGCAATATCGACAGGTATGTGCATGGGAATATCCAGGAAAAGCACTGAGAATCCCAGAAATCGTGGAATAAATGTGGATACAGTCATGGGTACTTCAACAGGTGGGCCATAAAGCACATAGTATGTCATGGTTGAATGTACTCTCATCAAAGCACAACCACCTCTTGTTTGTATCACTCCACACCTATTACTTGCGCAGTGATTTGCCACCGTGGGGAGTGATGGGCTGCCATCTGTTAGCGGATGGTGGGCCAGGTTTGTCTTTGATCAGAGAGGCTGTTATGCTGCCTGGGGGCCATCCACAAATGACGTCATGCTGAAGGGGGGAGGGAGAGGGTCAGGCCCAGCATGACGAAATAAATTTTCCATATACCTTCAGCATTGCAAAATTGGCAAAAACATGACGAGGGGGGAGGGGGGGTTCAAAATGTTCAAATTTTGCATGACATTATTTATGGACAGCCCCTATACACATCAGCTTGCCAGTCATTTTGGAGTGATTTTCCACCAAACCGATGTGTTGCTAGTTACAGCCTCTGTTTGTTTACATCACTGAAACTAGCCAACTGAAATCTCTTTCTGTAATATGCTTAATCACAACCACCAAGCTCTGCAGCAAATCCTGCAGATAGTTCCTTGCAAATTCATGCAAACTTGAATACAAACAACCCGGTGTTGATGTGGAATCTCCTGGGTTTGCATTTTATGACAGACCAGGGGATAGCAAGGAAGGATGGGGAGTATACGGCAGGATGCACATGTGAAATGTCGAAGGTCATCAAGAAACATAGCAGCTCTCTAGCATAAAATAGGTAGACATACACAGGTGGACAACCATGATGCGTGAATGCAGCCCTGGCAAGTAACTAGTAATTTCTTTTTTTCTTTTTAACATTATAGATTCAGAATAGAAGGCACCACAAATAACAAGGCCAGTCTATTCACGCAGATATGTGCTAACTGCCTCAGACATGCCTATGCCCTCTTGTGATTAGACAACCCAACTAAATGAGGATCATATCAGTTACAACCCCTTCCCTATGAACATTGATTTGTCAGTACAACAACCTGTGAAACAAGGATAATGTTTTATAGGTTTAGCATTGCAAAGCTACTCACCCAAGTTGTGTCTATCACATTGACTACGAGCCATACCATATCACATCACTCTACCACCCACAGATATAGAGCACATAAGGTTAAACACATAATTCAGGTTGATACATCCACATCATCAATATCAACATAACGCGATACGTCAGCCTCGGGGTATCACCCTCTAATACTGCATGAAAACAAACCCGTGTAGGTTTATTTAGGGTCAGGTTTTACCCCATTTATATCCTCCATCATCCTCCCACCTGAGCAGAACCCTGCGGGGGGTCTAACCCTGGAGGGTGGGGGATGTACCCTGGGGGAGGCCATGGATCAAGTTAGGGGCACCTTTCATGTTAAAGTACTAAGTTCGGATGGAGACCTCCTGTGCAGCGCCCGATACCACCAGCAGGCTAATAGCTAAAGTAGGGTCTTTGAAGTACATTGCACTTGCGGAACGCTAAGACGTCTCACTACCTCTTGTAATCTACCAGAATAAGAGCTGATGCAGATGAATATACAAATCTATATTCTAGTATTTTGAACCCTTTTTTATCATTGAGGTAATTGAGTAGCACAGGAACAAAGTGGTTATGCTGGTAAGCAATGCCTTAGTTTTCTGAAGGAAAATGGGACTGAAGGATTGAAGGATCAACAACATAACCTAGGCAAAAATCACTTTCTTGTTTGATAAACTTTCCCAAAGTCCTACAGAGATATCCAAGCATCCAACAACATCCATAATGCACACGAATATATAAATGTCGCTTGATATCCTGTAGGTACTGTCTCCATTGGTTTCCATTAGGTACATTTTATTTCTGAACATCCCGTCTATCACATTGTTAAATGTTGCAGCAAGTCCTGTATTGACTGGAGGCTTCAGAAGCTTCCTATGTCATTGCCTAGTCCACCATCGTACTGATTTTAGTTTCCCTAGGGGGTATTTGGGGTGGGTGTGTTGAAAAGTGGAGGTTCAAACATCAATGATGGTGTGGGCGTCTGGTAAAGATTGTTCTATAGATCTTTTAAAGTGAAGTAAACTCACAAAAGTCTTTCCAACACAGGTCTTTAAAACCTAACCTTACTTCAGAGGCTTCCCTGTTCTATTATTATGCCTCCAGGGACTAGAAACACATCTAAGCCCAGCGGGGTAGAAGTGAATCCCGCGCTAACCCATGAGTACCTTGGAACGGTCAGGGAAGCTGCAGGTTGATTAACGTAGGATGTTTTTGTATGTGGCTCAGTTCTTTGCAGAGTTTGTTTGCTCTTGGTGCTCCTGGGTCCCTCACACGGCTCAAATACAGACCATATGCTGCCATCTTGGATGGATTGACATACAAGGAGCAAGGTTTGTTTCACTGAAGTAAGGATTAGAGGATCAGAAGGGACGCCTTGATTCAACTGAATCTTATACTAGTTTTGATTGTTGGTAACATCATGGAGGACTGTACATCCTGACAAAATTTGCAAAATCCAAGAAGACTTACATATTTTTCTGATTTCGATTAGGATCGATTTAGGATCGTTTGTTTTTCTTTTTCTTCTATTACAACCAGTTTTATACCGAATTTTTCTGGAAGATGTTCTTAGTTTTCCTATTGTTGCAGTACCACTCACTCACTCACTCATTCCCTCTCACTCACTCACTCACTCACTCATTGATTCCCTCTCACTCACTTACTCATAACAGGAGGGCTTCTTTAGACTGGAAAGATGATATTGGAGTTTCTTCAACAAGTTAACTCAGTTCATATCCGAGCAACTTCATGATTGATGATGCTTTGATTCGAGTACTAGTATACTAACTCATATTACAAATAAACCTAACCTGTCACCATTCAAGAAGGTCACACCCTGCTGTTCTGTCACCTTTACTGAGCAGTGAGCTAATCTAGTTTCCAATCTGACTCCAGTTACAAATAGCCTCATGAAGTGACTCCCTGTCATGACCGAGGTATACACCTGCCGAGACGCCACGATGAGGATATTTCTACACACTGTATTAGCCGGTATAAATACCCTGTCCTTATTAATTTCAACCAGGCTATTCCCCCTGGCACTTATCCAAGACTTAAATTATTTGAAGCATATTCCAAAAGTTCGATAACCCTGTACACCCTGCACATTCAATACCAGTGCTTGATCAGACCAATACAGCACACTACTCCTCTCCAATACACTTGGGACCGGACTGGTTCCCATGAGCGCCATATGCCTGCTGAAATCAGTGACTTCTGGACCTGATCTCGCAGCCTCTTTTGTTCCCGGCAGGTCAGGCTGATCGGAAGGGCATTGGAAGTGTGGCACCCGTCTGAATCTCACAAGAAATTCTGAAGACAGAATGGCTGCATATATACAAATAATATGGAACCCCGCTACATTCTGTGCTAAACAGATGTAGGATGAAGGATCTTAATCAGTGATTTGACAGGCTGAAAAATAGTGATGGGGCCTCTGTGTTACCAGGAGTTGAGTAAAGTTGTAATCCCTGAAGAGCCTGAGTGCCTTGCTAGCGCTATATTCATGTATACATCTTGGCAATCTTCTTGGTTGACACACTCCCTAGAGCCAACATGATAGATGTACCAATGTTGTGGTTATGAGTAGAGTCTGCATTATGATAGCGCATTATGGCAAGCCTGGACTATGAGGCATTATGCAGCCTATTAAAATGGTTCAGGTATTTGTAACTCCACTAATCAAAGACTGACCTGACAGATGATTGACAATAAGATGTATGATTTACCAAAAACACTGTCCTAAACAACAGGAATAATCAGCTACAACTGACCATACAAAGAAGCTAAGTATTAGGCACATTTCCTTCAGTTTCAGTTTTGACTAAAGAAAAATACATGAGAGCAAGGCGCTACGGTCCCCATTTTGATTATCAATTTTCTTGAAATTGTTCATAATTATGCACCATGTTTGGTACACGATAAATCTTTTCTCCTTTGAACAAGAAAATAATCAGTTTTTGTGTAATGTGACTACACACTGTGAGCACAATGAGGTTTGTTGTAGTCACTCCCACCTCCATTTGTACCTCAGTAGGGAGGTGTGTCCCTCACTCACCAGGGGACAGCTAAGTAGTTTAACACATCTCTAGTTACCATAGTTACCTCCATCCCTACACCACTATAGGGATAGCTACAAGGGAGGCTTGGCACAATGCCACTTTGGCAGCTTACAGCCACCTACAGCACCCCTAGGACTTGTATCTCTTTGTCCTCATCCTGCCCTCTTGGTTAGTGCACCCCAGGGACTACCACAACAGGAGGGTGTTTCTTAACATGTCCTCTTTAATTCATATAAAAATGGTCAATACTCTAAAAAGTAGCTGTTGAATCTACCAGGGATTCTCATAAAACGGTACAGTGAACCACAAAATTTCATTATTTTGCAAATTTTCATATTGATTACCAAGTACTATCAGGTTACAAGCTATACTTTGATAATTCTTCTGTGTTTGTATTTTTCTTGTTATGATTTCCAAGTACTGTATATATACTATATATGTTTATTAGGACAGTTATATAGCAGCCTACCTTCCTTGTTTGTGTCTATAAACATTTAATGAAATTGAGACCAAAACACTCACCACACCGAGTGAGTTGTATACTTGGTTATACATTGAACAACAACTCAAAATTTCATCTCAATGTGCATCATTTCATCTTTATGTAACAAGTCCTATCAATCAGGATGGGACTGACATGTCTTTATATACACAAAAATAACAAGTGAAACTGAGCCCAAATCTTTTTGATCGCAATATTATCACCTCCTTTGCATAGTGGAGCCATCAATAAACACGTTTTGCAGTGAAGCAGTGTAGTCTTTACAATGAAGCCCAAGATGACAGTAGAATGGTACAAGGAATCTCCATGAAATTAACAATGGATCCATGGAAACTTTGGTACAAGGATTTCCCTTTTATTTTGACACCCTTTTTGTTGACAGTGTACAATAAGAACAGGCCTTGTGATCACTTGAGTTCGTTGTGACTGAAGCAACTTTGGAAATAGACTCCTTACTCAGCATCCAGTTCATCGGGGGCAGATATCAATTCTAGATATGGATGCTCAAACAAACACATTGTTATTAGCTGGTTCAACAGGAATGATTTTGAGCCTTTGTATCTGACTACTTTATCAGAGTCTATTTAGCAAAAATAAACTATTGTGAACAAAGCTCCTGTGAATAGGTCACTCTCTCTTGCAAGCCTGTCCCTAAGTTCAGGATATTCGTACAAGCTGCACAAGTGGTATGGGGTATGGGCACTATTAGTACACTGTTGAAAAATAACTGTTGTCGAAATAGCAATGCATTCCTCGTCCAAAAATTGCCAGAGATCTTTCAATATCTTCAAAGAGATTTCAACCTTTTGTGTACCACCATACTTCCACCTGGGGCTTTTTGCAAAAGTTTGGTGGTCCAATGGTTTTCAATAATGTTTAGTTTTACAAGGGTTCCTGGTAGATTCAGCAGTTATTTTTACAGTGTCCTGTATAATATTTGGTCAAATACCCATGCCATGACCTAAGTCATACAAACCAAATTATTCCTCCAGGTTACAGTTAAGCGACAGCTTAAACATGGGAGTTTACAGTAAGGTTGTAAACCCGTAGCATGTGAATGTGAAGCAATGCTTCACTCCTTACAGAAGTCTGTGTATAAATTCAAAAATCAGCTATGATGAAGAGTTTTCTTAACACAGATGACTGGTTTCATCCCCTTCTCTTTGTTCCTTTGACGAAGAATTGTTAGCAATGATGCTAAAATCAAGAACGGACAAAGGTAGACGATTGGGTCAAACCAAAAACCAGACCAAGGAAACCTCACACAGTTAGTGTAAAACTTCATTGAGTGATCAGTGAAGGTAATCACATATGCATTAAAATACTGCGCTGTTCTTAACAGATTAGGGAGTCAACATGGGGTGGTGAGGTTTGATATTTTATGCCCTCCCTCGAAGGAGGTAAACAATTTTTTTTCGCACCCCGCCCTCTTGTGCCATAGGGAGTAAACATTTGTTGCACCCCTCTTTGATCTATAATAGTGGGCAGGCTTACTTGCTAAAAAGAGGTCAGATTTATATGTCCCCCTCAAAGGGACCAAACGTTTTTATAATGCCCTCCCCCCTCAGGAGGGGGCCAAAAGTTTTTATGCCCCCCCCCCCTCAGGAGGGGGCCAAAAGTTTATATCCCCCATCACCCTCAGGAGGGGGCCAACAGATTTTACCCCCCTGAACCTCCCCCCTCCTGTTGATAAATAATGACCACTCCCTTGATACTAAATTGGCCCCCTTTCTGACATCTCTTTTCAGTGAATTCCCCCAGAGGTTGTACCTTCTCAACTGAAACTCTTACAGGCAAAATATGCAGGATATGGATGCAAAGTCAAATCAGATGTGATTCACTGAAATCTCCCAGAGGGCCATGAGCCATAGCAGCTCACATGAAGCCCCCACTGGTGCCCCTAATCCATCATTGGCTGATTTCCCAAACGGCATCAAGGTCAATAACCCTATAAGGACCAGATGATGACTTTGGGTTCCTTAGCCATCATGATGCAGTGTTGGCGAGTAACTCACTAGCACTACAATGGTGTATCATGACATGTGTTTGGGATTATTATTATCTAAACCCCAGAACTTCCCGTCGATGTATAGCAACACCCCCTGATAATTTATTATCCATTTTCTCCCAGATTAATGCACAATCTATCTCTCATAGGTTTAAGCGTCCACTGTGCTCGGTAACTATTTCCTCAGCCATTAGGTCAAGGGTCTGGTAATTCAGCTAGGGGTGCATTTGCGAATTAAGATAACTTTCCACAATTGTACATACCATAATCGCCTGTTTAAGTGCCTGGGCACCTATCAGTTCAAATACTTCTTTACCACTGTCCTTTGTTTTAGACAGGCGCTTATTTGAATACCGCTTTAGTGCTTAAGGTTAATTTCAATACCCCGGTACCCCCCGCGCTTTTCCGGGACTGCCACTTATTTTGGACCCTAGTGCTTAAACTGGACATTTTGATAGCCAGAATGGACCATTTACTAGAAGTGGCTTATGAGTTGGGAGGCAGGGAAGGACTGTAGATGCACCAAACTGTATACAAAGATTTGGATGATGGATTACATCAAGGGAACAACTATTGATATGATCAGAGGGGCAATCTTTATAATAACTCGTCAGCCATCTCCCCCACTTCTGTCAAACTGGTAGGTCGATAAATCAAAGTTCACTTTGGTTCGATGTTCAATCAGTACTGTAAAACCTCAGCCATAAGGCGACCACTGTCATAAGCCGGGGGCAGAGTCTGGGAAAATGTTATAAGCCGATTTTAGGGTAGAATTTTAACAGTTTTCTCTATGACCTATAGTAATCTAACCCCTGTCACAAACCGGGGTCGGAATTTGGCAACAATTAAGAAGCCGGTTTTACAAAAAAATAAAATCGTCTTATGACCTGGGTTTTACGGTATAATCTTATATTTATGATATGAGAAATGATAGATCATATGTTCATAGACAATCGATCATTGTAAACTAAACTTGTAGTCTTTGACAGAAACAATATATCTTGCACCCCATACATCTTGGGTCATACTAATGCATTAGATGATGGAGGAAGGTCCATTAGGATGACCCGAGATGAATGGGGTGTACCTTGCAACTCGGAAAAAGCCAACAGCAAGAACTATGCAAAAATTGGTGACATTTTGTTCTCTGGTAATGTTATCAACCGCAAGGGTGCAGTACAGACCTGAGGCGAATCCCCTCCCAGTCCTCAATTTTCCCTAAAATCCCAACTTAAAAATGCATAGAATGCATTGCATGGCAGATCATTCACCAGAGCCATATAGCTGCATCATCATAAGCAAAGCGCAACAAAAGTATCGAAACACCTTTAATAGTTTACAGCTTTTGTTAGGCATAGTAAAGTAAAATGGATGAAAAAAAAACAGAATGAAATTATAGCACCATTCAGTGATCTGACACTCAGACATGCAGAGCTGATCTTCTTTTAGTTCCAATTAGCCCAATGAAATACATTTGTCATCAAATAGTGCAAATCGATGGAGAGTGGTAGTGAATCAGTGAAATAGAGACTCATTCATAATTTAATGCCTCTACAGCAAGCACAGAATGATTGTTAGGTATAATTCAGGTCTAGAAGAGTGCAGATGAATTGAAGGAAGATGAGAATCACATATTTATTATCAGCTGAGTTCAACATAGTCAAACCTTCTCTCGAACAGATAAGCAATATTGTGCACACGAAGCAATATATCATCAGCTCAGTCTAGAATAAAATCGACACAAAATCTGATCCCCTCTGTTTGGCTTGTCTCCCTGTAAAAGCAAATAATGTTCCCCATCCAAACCAAACATCTTGGTATTGCCAATTGCAACATGATTTTTATTGCAAAGCAAAATGATCACACGCTGCTTCTGTTGATGCAATAAAAAGGAAAATGATTGAAAGAAAAAAAGAAACAGCAGCTTGGTGGTTCTCGGCAATCAGACGCATCCTATGCATATAAGATGTGTTTACGATTAACACATGGATAGGTCTAAACATAGCTTTGCTCTTCTTTGAACTGTCTCAAAACCTGCAGTTTGAGTGAGCATTGGAACTTCAAATGCAGAAATATCGTATTAATGCTTCGTGTCCTGTATCTCACATGATCCACGCATGCAGCACTGTAATGCATGTTTTGTCATTGCAACCATGCAAACCTATTAACAATCATATCTTATAATATCAAATAGACTGATGTAACGGTTCGTATTAAGTCTATATGTTGGGTGGCTCTTTGGCTTGCTTAACACTAGAGGTATCAACACAACCCGAGTAGTTCGGGTTGGGCAAAGCCCTGCAAACTTCCCACCTGTTCGGGTAGGCTTTATTAAGAGAAGATCACTTCTGGACTGGACTAGGTCCAGTCCTCTTCTGTGGATCGTCCGGCTCCTTAGTAGGAGCTGGATGCGAGGCGTGGTGCTGCCCCCTCTTGTACAAAACGGGAATTGCAAAGCGACACCTGGTTGGCATAGAAGGAACGAGCACCACACGAACACATCTCTCGTATGAGGCGCACTAATATATACATGACGATGCCGGCCCCTACACACACACACACACACATCTCCCACTGGTACATTCACTGCATGAACCTTCAGATTTAAGTAACATAAAGTTGCTCAAAAAGTTGTTTGAAGTTGCTTGATGGCTGCAGGTTTGCAGCTTTACTGAGCTGCAACTACGACCATTAGGTTTCTCAAAAGTAGATGATAGGTGTAGAAATACGGTCATTAAGCAACTTTAAGTGCAGATTTAAGCATCTTTAACCAACATAACATATTTGGGGTTTTGCTTTCCTCAAGATACTGCAATATTTTGGATTTTCTTTTGCCTTTCTAAAAAGGTTCAGGTTTAAAACATGTCAGAAGGTCATCTATGATTCCTAGGTTCTTACAGTCGGCTGGGTGTATATTTACATAGACAGGTTGGTATGTCTCTCCCCATTGCTCATAATATATCTACATGATGTTATGTTTACTTAGTGAGGTTTATTCTGGACAGACAAGTATCCAAGGCATTTATCTTGCATTCTTGAAAATAACTGTTGAATCTACCAGGGATAGTAAACCAAAGTAATCGCATAGCAGGGAGCAAGTGATGTTTACAAGAAGCCCCAGGTGGCAGTACAGTGGTACAGGGAATCTCTGTGAAAATAATGACATATCTGTGAAAATAACGAAAATAATGCCAACTTTTGGAAGAGGATTCCCTCGTTATTTCTCTGACATTTATTAACAGTGTGTTAGTACTTTGCAGACCATATGTGGGTATGCCACATATTTGTTGTCATGATACTTGACTGAAACCAAGGCTGGATGAATGCATCATGACAACCTTGATATATCGAAGCACTCATAAAGAATTGGAATGATGCACAAATATGTTGCTTGCGACCTAACTTCTTAGATCTGGATTGGGATTGGTGTTGTGAGGAAAGCGGATGAAGCTCTCCGACTCATATCGTACATAAAGTGCTATTTTATCTGACTTATGTTACCTATCTAACTAGCCCCCTGTGGGTTGCCATCACAAAGTGGCAGTAAATCATCAACATCATCTTTTTATTCTGGATCAAAGATAATGTGCAAAAGGAGACCAACAAGAAAACTTCTAGAATCACTAGAAAGTCTAGTTTAAAATGACCATACACTGAGAACTCAGGTCAAATGAAAACCCCATTTCTTTCCCTCGATCAAAATCTCATAAGTACCTTTTCAAACTTTGTTCTAATAATATTCAAAGAGTTGGGTAAAATAGATCAATCCAAGCTCTCTCATACGGAAGAAATATGTCAAATAATGATCTGGAACAAATCCTACATGTATATTCCAGCAAATTGCACCTGTTCCATGAGGCTTCTCCTGCCAATTTCAAGAGAACTTGTGGAAATAATTATAGAAGTGGGAAGTAGTGTCTTACCAAATCAATGATTGACCTTCTCTCCCTGTATTAATGAAATGTATTCATAAAACTAAACAGCTCCAGGTGACAGTATGGTGGTACCCAAATGTACAAGGGATCTAACAATGGATCACTTGCATCTTTGGGATGATGATTCCATCGTTATTTTTGATGACAGTTCTTTTAATAATGCAGCACTTCATCAAGACCTGTGCTCATTTGTAAAACAGTCCCTAATACAAGCATACAGGGTACGTTTGACTGTATAAAAGCTAGCAGAAAAAAGGCAGGAAAAACCAGACGACATTTGTGAGCCAGCAAACACAAATGGGGGTTCCTGCGGGATCTAGTACCTGTTTTAGCCACCAGGGGACACCACTATGGACTAGAATAGGAAAAAGAATGCCTAAAACTGCTATAGGCTACTTTTTTGGAGAACTCAAAGATCTTTGATAGAATGTTCTATTTTTGGGGGAAAGGTTCCATATTTGGCATTAAAAAGAATGTTTTTGGGCTGAAATAGGCATTTTTGTTGATTTCTGTTGCCATGGAAACATGATATTCATTCTAAATAAGAAAATCAATGATCCTATTTGAAGGAACGTTTCACAAGGTCCACTATGGTGAAAACTGAATGAAAATATCATTTTTAGATCAAAAGAATGAAAAGTTATGCTAATTTAGCTATTTAGCATAAATTATGCTAATTATAGTTGTATCTCATGACCATGGAGACAGACGTAGGGCTTATTGACATTCACGATATGGTTATACCTACCCATATTCAGCAAGCTATTCCTCCAAAACTAACAGGAGTATCCTCTCATGCAATATATCACTGGAAAGCTAGTGATCTGAATTTATAGTTGACTTTAGCATGGTGTACCTTTTCTCCTTGCATGTACACATTTGGTGCTGAGGACAGGCTGTGTATCAGACAGGTCTGTCAGCTTATACAGCAGTGGGAGGCCTGACCCGGGGCGGCTAGAACCAACCACGACCTGCAGGGGGCAGTGTTGTCGGCATTACTGGTATCTATAGCTCTAAAGGCTACACAGGTAGGCCTGGAGCTTAATTCAAAACATCCTGGGATCACGACCCCAGCGATCTTAGGAATAAATCAGCCTTATCCTATTAAGCGATCTTAAGAGTTGACTGGGTTCACATATCCTAGCCAGCACTAAGATCGCATTGATCTTAACCTCAGCCCTCCTACACTATTCCAAGAAGAACTGACTAAGCACAGGGGTAAGAGTCCCAAAATAAAGGAATATCTGTGGAGTCACTCTTCTTCACAAGAGTGCTCATACCATCGTTCCCCGTCCCCATATGGGCTAACAAAAGAGCACAGGGTGCAGTTGACCCCCATACAGTATTCAAGAGTTGTTCCCATGAATGTATGATTTATGCTTGCCTATTAGAAGCATTGTGCCCTCCCCCCAGGACAAAGAGAGAGAAGGGAAGAATTACCTTACAGTGCACTTAATGCATGAGTAGCCCTAAGAGCCCTCAAGGACACTCAGCAAACGTCCTCCCTCCCCTCTTTATGTATGCAGCAGGCTATTCACTCTTTCGATCAGGAGTGTTTCCTGTAAGTGCTCTTGTACTCAGGTGAAACCACTATGCCTTTCTCTAACTAAGATCGCAGTGATCTTAGTGGTGGAAATGGAATAGTGAAGTGATCCCAGGACTAGCTATTCTGGACAGGCCTGCAACCACTGCATTACATAGGGTAGACCAGCCAGGTCTTATGATATGTGCCTACACTAAGATCGCTGGGGTTGGGATCCCAGGATGTTTTGAATTAAGCTCCTGAGGCTAACAGAAGGGGTAAAAGAAACAATGTTAGGCCATCCAGAGTTATATGTTCCCTCAAGGCCTTGAGGGCAGGCAATCAACTACCTTTCTATAGTTTTTTATAGGGACTAGACCCGGGATATGGTGTACCTTCCATGCAGGGAATAATGAGAATGTGCAGCCCTTTTCAAAGGATGCTACAAAATAACATACCGTAATAATGAGAAACCGTACACATCACCCTAAAAGGCCTAAATCAATTAAAGATCCAGGCAACTCAGTATTATGATGCTAAAGGTCCTGATACAGTACATAGCATCTAACTTTTAACGCTTTCCTTCAAGCACAATGTTGCCCTTTGTGATGGAGGCTGCATTTCACTTACCTTCTGTGCAGGCTGCAGCCCCGGCCCTGTAGAGAGACCCAATCATGCAGTTGCAGTCATTTCAAAAAACCTCTTAGTATTTTCAGAAAAGACAAAGTAAAAGAAAAATCCTAACCGGTGTGTGTATGTCTGATGGACTAAATGCTACGTAACTAGGTAGCAAAAGCCCTGGTCCTACTACATTCTCCTGTCACTTACCTCCTTCTCCCTCCCTTTCCCTGTCACCCACACCCATAATCACTGTACTGAATGGCCCATTTAAGGGCCTGGGTCTCAAATAAGCATTGGTCTTGAATAAGCTCTGGGGGAATAGGTGTATTGAAATTAATCTTAAGCATAATATTCAAATAACTGCCTGTCTCGTATGAGTGCCGGGTGCGATTGATAGCGATGAACCCCCAGATGCTTATAAATATGGGCCACTACAGTATAAGTACTGAACACTCTACTTCATACAACCCAGTATAGATGGCGCTCCTTGAGACACCAACAGTCTCCCGGAAACATGCTAGGCATGCTGGGATGAGCCCTACCACCAGGCAGGGGTCAGAAAAGTTGACATTTAGAGAATGCAAATGGAATACCATCCCCTGATGTTCAGGGGCTTACTGTTGGTCTGGTGGAGGAAGAAATGCAGGATCCCACGTGCCACCTGGTGGTGGCCTGGGATGGTAGGGGCAGAACTGAAACTATGCTCTATCCATCATAGTTAATGGGGGTGATTTGAGCCTAACCTGGCACATGCTAAGAATTATTTAGTTTTTTCGCAGCAACATTAAGTGGAGTAATGCAGAGACAAAAATTTATGATCTACCATGGGTCTTCCATTAATGTCAAACTAAGATTTTCTTTTTATTCATCAGAGTCAGCCCCATCCCAGTTCTTATCAGTAGATTCTCAACTTTGTTGCCAAAGTAATCCGAAAAGGACCACACCTCCAGCATAAGTCCAGCCTGGGCAGGAAAAGCATACATAAGCTATCCAATTTCTATGCATTCCTTTACTAAACAGTGCTGCATTCTTGCATCATGCCAAACCCTTTGCTCTAGGTGTATATCAATGCCCTAAAGTCATCATGATTGCTTAAATTTCTATGCCTTTATAAGCACCTGGGAGCTCTTTAATTTCATTACCTTTGTGCCCACGGCCCTTATTTGTGACAGGTGCTTATTCGAATGCTGTTTTAGTGCTTACTATTTCAATAGCCCTCTTAGCTTAGTGCTTATTCGAGACCGGTGCTCAATTGATACCCCAGTGCCTGAGCCATTACGATATAAAACATTTATGATTTACTATGGGTCTTCCATTAATGTCAAATTAAGGTTTTCCTTTTATTCATCAGAGTCATCCCCATCCCAGTTTTTATCAGTAAAGTGCTGGCGAGCAACAATGGGCATAATGCACTCGTACATCAGCAGCCTATAAAGAGTTAAAACAAAAGACACTAACTGAAATTGTCCATGGGACAGGAATGTTAACACATATTTGTAGCACTCTTATATTACTCAAAGAAAACAAGCAATGTATACCTATGTAAGTCAGATTGTCAGTGGAACCTAGCAGTACTCAAATACACAGGTGTCTCCACCAATCACACCCCAAACTTGTCTGACTGGCACCTACCACGCCTTCCTCTTTTACACTAACCTTTTGCCTCAGTCTCTTTTCTCAGTGCTACCTTTCCATTTTTCTACCGTTTACAATCGATTTCTGGTGAGAAACTGTAAAACCGGGTGCATTAACATCATGTGGTAGCATTACACAGGAATTTGTCACTGACAGGTTAAGTGTAGTCAGGCATCATAATGAGAAATGGGATTGACAACTAATGCTGCCTGGAAAGGTTTAAGTTACTCTTTACCTCACTTGACCATCTGTCCAATGGTTTGCTGAACACTTATGACTGATACAGGCCAGCTAAGGCCTTCTAAGAGGTCAGGGAAAATTAGCAAGTTGAAACATGTGAAAATATTTGTCAGCCCTGGCACAGGTTCCTCACATTGACAGTAGTAGAGGCTGTCACTCACATGTTGTTAGCTTTGGGAGTTTAACGGTTAGGGTTAGCAACTTATTTCAATTAGGAAACAGTGGAACACAGATGCCCCATAGTTGTAACATAGGGGCTCTGTATCTCACACTCCCCGGGCAATAACCCTCCCTCCTATCTCATAGCTGGTAACAACCAATATGGTCATAAAATATATGAATAATCATCTCTGTATCTCACACTCCCCACGCAATAACCCTCCCTCCTATCTCATAGCTGGTAACAACCAATATGGTCATAAAATATATGAATAATCATCTTTCTTTTGTGCAATTTTAAGATACATTTTTGACAAAAAAACCCATAAAATGTATAGCCTGAGTCATACCCAATTCTTGTGTATATTTGCCTACATACTAGCCAAGATACATGCTGAATTATATCTCGGCCACTGTTCCTCATGGTCATCAAAATATATTCTGTCATCTATAGGTGTTTGCCCTGTCATAAACAAATGCTGATCTTTTCGTGTAATTTGAGCCATATTTGATATTTGTGGGAAGAGCCCAATCAAATTAGTGTAGTTATAGTAGTGCTTGCTGCTCCAGACATCAGATACCTGACTAAAATGATTACGTGAGGAGGGGCATTGGTGTCGGGGCATTTCACAGATTGGAAACCTTATCTCTGTTACAGTTTTGATATGGATTCATTTCTGCAAACTCATCAATTTTAACCCTTTGAGGACCGAAAACACAATGCTTTAAACTTCATGTCAAACTGTCAGCAGGATGTAAAATAGCACTGACAAATCATCACCAGTCAGTAGCTCTTGGCACTATATTGGTGCATCATGGCAACCCCTCAGGAGTGCATCACACTATAAGGTTGGCATGATGCACAGATGCAGCTCTGCTGACCAGCTGCATTATGGGAATGAAATAATTTGTTGAAGCCATGTGCTATACATCCATATATACAAGGTTAAACTGGTTTTATTGTTCTATTCCTAACCTTTTGGCATGATGCCTAACTGGTACTACAACATAGTACATTTGTGCATCATCCTATTAATTTACATTGGCACATCAAAGCTTTGGACATCAAAGTCCTGCTTATTTTGTCTAGAATAAATCTTGATTTGGGAAATTGGGGCAGTAAATCAGAAAATAATTCCTTGTTTCCGGCCAAAGGGAGGGACCACATCTTTGTGTCCGTCTAATTTGCAGTGACTGGTGATTCTGCATAAATGTAGCTTCAGAAGCCAGGACTGCATTCATGGAGTGGAACAACAATGGGGCAAAGTGGTGAAGAACAGCAGAACCCTCACAGGGTTCAGTTTTGATCATTCTGAGTAGATGAGCCACGGATAAAAAATTAAAGAAATGCAGCCATTTTGACTATAATCCATCTGCAGAGATGTCTTTTCTTAGTAACAGATTATCAATCATCTTGACACAGTGCCTCGGCTTGTAAACATCTTCCCCTTAACCTGTAAGGGTCGCTAACGCATTATTGCATTATGCCCATTGGTCGTCATGATGCACCAATTGGCAATCTTGTTGGGATAATATCCTCTCAGTGGGTTAGCTGTGATGCTTTGCATAACAACCCATAACTGTGGTAGGTTGGAAAAACACTTTTATTTCATGGCAAGAATGTACCTTACTATAGATTAGTACAGAAACCCCATCCTATTCAGAAAGACATACCCTTTCAGCACTGCAAGAAGTCTGTACATAACTATTTTAATTGGGAGTTTTTGTCTATATTACACCGTAAAATCATGAAATAAATAGAGATTTTCACTTTAAAGTGTCTCTAATCCAAGTTTCTTTCCTTAGGGGTACTTTGCTTTTCCAAACTCGGGCTGCAGCCTCGTTTGGAACAGCAAGATGCCCACTCATGAAAAAAAGGTTGTGTTTTACCCTGCAACTTTGTTTAAATATATCCAAGTTCTAAATCCTTACTTTAGGGTACACACTCGTACCTAGCATCATATGATGACACTAAGGACCACTAGAATGACCCTGAACTTGGCACTCTTCAGGCACTTTCAGACTAGAAGGATGCATCCTATACTTGAGGAGTGAGTAGTATTTCCAGTTCCTGGCTTCTAAGTAGTGAGGCATAGTGGAGTAAAATATAGTTAACTCCCACTGTGCTTTGCTGCCTCATTTACAATGGTTCCCTGAGGGTTTATACCTCATGTTACCAGAGTATAAGAGGTACAGCTGGTGCTGACCATGTCTTCACCTTCAGCAGAATAAACAAACATCAACCCATAGATCACCTCACCATCCAAACACCATACATCACCTCAATACATTAGTCAGCTGGACTCATCTCTCTCATACGTGCACATACCCTCACATGTCACCTTGCTATTTTCAGTTGATTTTGAAATTTGAGAGAGGGGGTAGGGGGCATCTTCCCCAGCATAAAGGGAATGCTTAAACATAATAAAAAATTGAATATGTCCCCACAAAATGGAGGAAATTGCAAGATGCATGTCCCTATGGCCCCTCATAATCTGTCCCAGAATTTTCATTATAGAAATTGTTAATCTTTAGAGGTTTACTTTAGTATGCATCTTCCATCCAACAGCTAGTTCACACAATGTCATTTTTGCAAATCTACAATACAGTGGACTGAAATACGATGGACCCATCCTAATGTGGTGCTTATAATGGGAATCCATTAGCACACCAGGTGCAAATGGGTGGCTTAGCCCATTTCCATACATTGCCCATATCCTTTCAACTGCTTGACTGATTGCCGCTCAAATACTAGAACTTCTGAAAATGTATGTATATCTACCTGTATTTGTAAGCTTTATGCTATTGAGGTCATCCAAAGCTTTTTTTTGATTCAGCCCATCCACCGGGCGACCCTTCCCCCTTCTGTTCCCATTAGGCAGAAGAGATCTGTTGACCAAGAGGGGGTTCTTGTGGCTTCCCTCCCCCTTCTCACGATGCTGGAGCATTCAAAAGACCTACATGTAGAAACAGAGGAACTTAGGAGTAAGTGTGAGGTGGTAGTAATAGGATGTGATGTCCCATGAAGGTGGATAAGGTCTGTTCTAACTCCTTGATACCCTTCACTGTCATGGTATGTTTTCATGACACAACAATAATATTGAGAGATTCACTGATGTCACCCTTGTGGTTGCTACAGGCCTTTGATATCATCTTCTATTGGATGATGAATCCATGTACCCCTGTTTGGACAGTCAAAAACAGCCATGTATCAGAAGATTTTAAAGGGTATTCTGGGATTATGTAATGGGAACTGAGTATACTGACCATTATACTGGTCCTGTCCTTGCAACAGAAGACCATTCATCTTTTCTAATGCAGGAATTACACTGCAATCATGTAAACAATGCTGTCGTCCTGGTTTGTGGGACAACTGTGCTGTTGGCTATCAGAATAACTAAAAAGGGAGTTTGCATATCCTTTCTATTGTTCCTTATACCTTTATTAGCCTATATGAGCCTCCATACAGACATCATATATAAAAACGTTACCGGTAGCTGATTACCGCAGTAGATTATAAGAGCCTTTTTCATACACGATACACATCAAATCGAGCGCTGTCATTGTTTTATCATCAATCATGGCTGATAATTAAGGATGTGCCATTTGTTGGTAAATGGAGGGGCAGTCCCAATGCATTGGAAAACACTGACATGTTATATTATATCCCCATCCAAGAGTGATTCTAGAAAAGGTTTGAAATATCAAGGTTGAAGCTTTATTTCCTTCCTACTGAAAAACTTCCACCCCTCGACCAGATCAACCGTGAGGCTTTTGTCACTCTCCCTAGGTAATTATGCTCCAAAATCTTTATCTATTTGTAGTCTTTTCATATAGGAAATACAGTATTGGTAGTAGTTCATTACATGTAAAGCCCTTGCTTTATATCACATAAGTAGATAGTAAAACAAGTCTTATACTCAGTCCTTGAAATCTACCAAGGTCGATACCTCCCCAGCAGAAGAATAAATGAATGTTCCCTGATACCAGCCCTCTCTATGGCAGTAACATCATTAGGCATTCATAGCTGCTCTAATTGGCATTATTGAGTGCCTGATTGGGGTGCTGTTTTACTAATACAGACATGGTACTGGCATATAGTGTAATGAGCTAAGGTTTTTGTGATTCCATACAATTAGTATTACTCTCTTCTGATCATCTAGAGGCTGTGTAGTTCAGTTTGATAGCCCAATAGAGCAGTGTAGCCCTTTATTGCACTTTGCACGGTCGTTGCCATGACGCATGAATGCAAAACAAGTAGCTCTACAGTGCTGCATTAGAGCATCATGTCATCCCTCCATGGTTGATACACTTCCAGAGTATCACTAACATGCAGTACTGGCAACTAGGTCAGCACTTCATTTGTAAGCCATGTAGACAAAGAGATAATGCTGGAGGAGGCATGATGTGTCCTTTATGGGTTAATAAAAGGCACAGTAATAGGGTTATAGCTAGATAAATCAGCTACATAGGCCCATGCAAAAGGAGATCAAAGAAGATACAACAAGCTTAGATTTCTCTGATTTACAGAGTATAACACTAAGGGTATGGTACTTATTGTTGTTAGAGGACACCTTTTATCATTAATCTAGGGATGGGGTAAACTGAAAGCAATTTTCCAAGATTACTCTGTGTTAATGATTCACATCCCTGAAAGGGAGTGTTAAAGTCTTTCACTTAATCAAGTTTATGTTTCTCTACCATAATTTCCATCACACACATTTAGTAGCTTCCTCTTGAGTCTTCCTCTTTTAGTGGCTTCTTTATAAGCAGCAGATCTGTATAAAGGCTATGCATTTAGGTAGGTCTATAAATATCCAACAACAGCCTGAAGAGTAAGCCTAGTAGCGCTTTTGTGCATCTTGAAGACAGAAATATGGACCTAGAACTGCAGGCATGTGTTCAGCAAAGAATTGAAGTGTACTTTATTCCTTGTTGGGCACTCCGCCACAATACAATTTATCCAAAGCTATCATATTGACCGACCCACAGCTCACCTTCTGATATACCTTCAGGACTGAGGTGTCTGATCACTACTTCTGGACCTATGCCTCACCTCATCATCGACCCCCCAGTTAACCTCACTTAGAGTGGTGCAGTCTATATCTTATAGGAATAACCAAGTGGGCTCATAAATAGATTAACCCTTCAATGTCTCTCTCCTTAGTTTCCCAATAGGGCATCCCATGCATTTTATAAATGGGCATTGTCGGTGGAATATGGTAACCCTTTGCTATCACCTGAAAAGCATCATACATCAATACATGAATTTTATAGGTTTACAGCCTAAGCACTTTGAATTTATGACTAGATATATCTTACTGATATGGGTAATGGACCCGGATATAATTATATACATTGTATATTCCTTCTTGCCTGGTACACCTATTAAGAAATTCTGTGCTGCCTAAACTTAGACTCAAGCAGGTCTGCCCTTCATTTTGTCACATCCATGTAGAAATCTATTCATTGAGTTGTAGATAATAGTGCATTTAGGGGACTTGGGATTGATTGGATAAAAGGTGAAGTATGGCATGTCTGCCCTAGATCCCAAGTACCAAGTGCCTTCATAGAACAAAGTAAACCAGGACATAGGGTTCCTTTTATCAATTCTTGGAATTGCTTAGAGAGTCCGTGGTTGGCACTACAGAGGCTCATTTACACTTTTTCTACAAGCTCCTCCTTCTGACTTCACTGTGAAAAAATGTCGTTGAATTAATTAGGGAATCCTCATCCCAAAGCTGCCAGAGATTAATCATTATTTTCACAGAGATTCTTTATACATTTGTGTACCACTGTACTGCGGCTTGGGCCTTCTTGTAAAAACTACACTGGTGCATTGCTTTTCAACTATGGTGGACCACTGGTCAGTTTTACGAGGATCCCTGGTAGATTTACAGGGTATCTTGTACCATATGATAAGATTCTTTGCTTAGTCAACGGGGTTTGAATAAGCACCAGTGCCAATATATCACTCTAGTTCGGGAGCCAGTATGGAATGACGTCGATGTCCTGGCGTTGAGAGCAGCACAAGGTTTGGAGGTTGGATTTGTGCAATTTGAGGGTGCTGATTCCGAATCTGAGGTGCGTATCTCTCTATCTAGGTCGTAACAAGGTCAGATTAAAGGTCAAATGTCACGATCTGGTTTTTAATATAGAACAAATAGAAGACTTTGTTCCAGTCATTAACACTAGAGGTCCTTAGTGCATGGTGCATTTCTCATTTACTTCTGTCCTAAGTTGATTAGAACCCATTGCTATTGCATTGTGACCTTAGATCATTGATTTGACCATGTACCGACCTATATATGAAGATACGCACCTCAGATTCCCAATCAGCAACCTAAAATCACCCAGATCCAACTATCATATATTTCATTGTGCTGCTCTCAACACCACTACAACACCACTAGATTTTAAAATATTAACATTTGGGCCGGCTGGCTCCCCAGCTACTCACCAGCATTATATACTTAGAGAATAGACAACGACTTTCTTCACATCTTGACTGTCTGTTGTTCTATAATGCACGAATGCATCTGAGTGCATTATAGGACATCAGACAGCCAAGATGTGAAGAAGGAGTTGTCTATTGTCTTTATAAAATGATGTACATTTCATTCCAATCACTTATGTACCCAATCAAGGTATGTCTAGACCGATTAATGGCCCTTGACTTGTTTACAGCCATGGTGACCTTGCTCAGTTGTGCACTACACTGCTATAATGCACTCAAGGTCACTTCTATCTTGCAGCAGAGCACTGCCAGCCGTTTTATAAATGAGTGCAATGAACACCAGAGATGAAAGTCTTCAGGAAATTCCCTGATTTCAGGGATTTTGAAGTTCCAGGGCCCTATACATTCATATAGAAACCCAGGTTTTTGGGGCGAATATTGGACCATTTCAGGGATTTTTGTGCTCTGTGACTTTCATCCCTGTAACACTAACCTTGGCACAAAGTATGCACATGATGCACCAATTGTGCATCATTGCATTGCCACCTCACGCTTCCCCTTTAGGAATGTATCAACATGATTCATGTGACATCCACATAATGCATAAACTGTGGGAATTACTCACTAGTGCAATATGTAATGTGTATAATAAAACTGCACTGCCTTCATATTTCAAGAACAATCTGTTCCTTTTTTTTATTCTACACAAAATTTAATGTGATGTAGCGAAATATAAAGGTCAAAATTCAAATTGTGGAGGCCTCTTGAAAGAAACTTTCGTAATGCTTGATATATACATATGCAACAAATGAATGGGCATGCACAGTCACAGTCATACTGGGGGCGCCGGAACACATAGGCTAAATATTTCATATGTGAAATTGACCTTTATGTCTTTGCCAGCCTACCACTGTACATTCAGCCTGCTAGATGTAGGTATATCATGTCAGCCCATAAATAAAAAAGAACACAGACTATCAGACTATGCCGTCCTTAAGGGCTTAACTAGGGTTAACATATTTCTGAATTAAACAAGAGCATGTATTTTGTCTTTGTCAGTCTATCACTGACATCCAGCCTACCCCATAAGTATATGTCAGCCAATGCCGTCCTTAAGGGGTTAATCAGGGTTGACATATTTCTCAGGAAAACAAGAGTTGTGTTGTAAAATAGGGAGGCGAAGTCACGTCACGTGCGGGCGGATTCTGAGCTCAGCATATTATCGCCCGCAGGCTTGAAGGATAGGGGAATATTTTAGGCATAGCATAACTTTTTAAAGAATGAGTGTTGAGCCTTAAAAATTCATATATGGTGGGCCTTCAAGTCAATTCATATATTGGTCATTTTAGTTCCAAATCAGAATTTTTTTTACGACATAGTTTATCGCGAGACTTAGGCTCCCTATAGCCCTAAGGTCAGAAGTTGATGGCCTTATGGCTGATACCAGTCTCTCTAACGTTTGTAGACAGTAGCTACAACACCCCTCACCCCAAAGCAGGTCTAGCTCTTTAAGGGTTACATGGTGCCTACAGGTTCAGGATGTCAGAGAGTTTTTTTTTGCTATAATGCATAAATATAGCAATGTTGAATTCCCTTGTCAGCGCTGCATCTAGTATACAGCGGGTCCTCCAATATAGCCAATATTTGGACCAATTTTAAATCAGGAACCATCAGGCACAATCAGGGCTCCCTCCCCTCCTGGAAATATCTAACATACCAGATATTTCTGTGTCTGATCTTTTACAGGTCGGATTTTAGGCCCAAAACATCTTTTTTGAAAAATCATTTCTTAGCCAAAAATCCTGCATGATTTTTGACCCAACCTTTTTTTATTGGCCCACTTAAGCATGCCATACATGTGTTTGTTGTGGTAATGTATCTCCCTTGCAAGATTTCTCTAATGTATAAAGATAGTGCAGTGGAAAGCTGCCTTGGCAGGACTATGACTAAACCCTCACCTGAATGCTGGGTATGTTTGTGTGCAGGGTTAGGGCAGGTACACTATCAACACCTTCTAATCATGTAAATGGAAGATGAATGGTTGAAATGTCAGATGGGTGTATTTCATTACCAGCATGTCAGTTTTCATAATTCCAACGAAATGAACAGACATGTGTAGAATTTCTGCCAGCTGCACACAAGCAGAAGAAGGCGATGCTGTCTGTGTGGGCTATTGTCAGTTTATCGTACTAAGGTAAAGAAACCTGGGCAATGCACACTTTAAAGCATAACTGTTGAACCTACCAGGGATCCTTGTAAAACTGGACAGTGAACCACCATTACTATTATAGCCGGGAGCCAGTATGGTTTTTACCAGAAGGCCCAGAAGGCAGTACCGTGGTACAAGGAATGAGGATTCCATCATTATTTTGACTTATTTTTTGCCTCAAGTCAGCACATATATAGATAGGGTGTACTTTACTACTAGCTTCTCATATGTGGCTTGTACTGGGAGAAGGGGTCTTTAACTCTTAGAACCCCCCGCACTAAGCCCCCTTTTCGCAGATCGTGTCAATTATTTTTTTTTTGTAAATATGCAAGATTTGTACATTTTTTGCTTATACAGATTTTCCCCATTATCCTTTGCATGATACTAGTTTAACACACCAATGTGTACAAAAAAAACAAAGTCTTTTCGAAATTCAAATTTCATTAAACTGAATGAAATTTGATTTCCATTTAATAAATCCCGTAATTATTCATTCAGTACCTGATGCACTTTTACACAAAAGTACCGCCTCTTACATAGACATTACTTTTCTCTTTCATTTCAGCATTTTTCAGTTTCCGCAATTTTACTATTTTTTTATGTAAAAACTAAAACCTTTCTTCCCCTGCCTCATCTCTGTCAGCACTTATCATAAATGGGAGTATCTTACAACCACCTCTCAATATGTGATATGACACTCAGGTGCTGCTGGTTATCTCCATCCTATTACTATGAGATAGCAGTACTGACAAGGGTGTTATGGATATTCAGAGGGCTGCCTAGGTACTTTTATGCTTATGAACGGCATCTGTTTATATCTTGATTTTGACACTTGTTTTTGTGTCTAATCTAATTTTTAAATTGTGTAAAACAGTCATCTACAAGACCGATACTGAAGTTTATTTTAATGTACAATTCAAGGAAAATGGTTCAGTGCAATGATGTAAAATGTAGCGTATCATATATATGCTATACTGCATTCTATGGCTAATCCATATTTGATGAAACATTGGCAGAATGATGCTGAAACTTGTGTCCCAACGTTGCTAGTGAACCACCATTATAGTGCACCATATGGATTGATTTCTTTCATAAACGATTTTATTGTAAGTACAATAAATGGTATACATACATTGAATGCAGTATGTTGGTCAGATACTTCTTGTTGCAATTTGTCGTATTCTATTCATATAACACAGGGAATATGGCAAATGGCCACTGGCATTATTTGGCCATAGATACTTACCTTATCGGTCCCTGCCCACTCAGGCATATAACGTTTTTGCCCTGTTAAAGAGATGAAGACACATCTAATATTTGATGAATTGTTATTTTAGTCAGCTGAATTTTCCTTCTGTTTTCTTTTTTTTACATATTCAATCTTTTATGTTTATCTTAATAGGTTTTCAATTCAGTGCTGATGCAATGAGGCATTATGCAATCTTTAGAATGGAGAAAGGTGATAAGGGCCAAAAAAAATCATTCAAAGGAAAACATAATAATAAAGATATTACTCTTCCTTTCCCCCTTCGTTGCAACTTTGTCAGTTTTCTCAATTTTACCATTTTCATTTAAAAACTAAAACCTATCTTCCCCTGCCTCACTCCTGTCAGCACCTATCACGAATGGGAGTATCTTATAATCACCTCACAATATGTGATATGGCACTCAGGTGCTGCTGGTTATCTCAATCCTATTACTACACTGAAAACCTAGAAGTTCTGAAACTAGTCAGCGGTGACCACTTTAGGTCCTCAAGTTGACGATACCTAAAACTACAGCTTTAGGTAGTCAAAATGACGACTTTAAGTCGTCATCCTGACGACCTGAGTCATCAATATGATGACTCTGTACTGTCAGTATTGTCATCCTGATGACTCAGGTCGTCAGGATGACGACCTAAAGTCGTCATTTTGACTACCTAAAGCTGTAGTTTTAGGTATCGTCAACTTGAGGACCTAAAGTGGTCACCGCTGACTAGTTTCGGATCTTCCATGTTTTCAGTGTATGAGATAGCAGTACTGACAAGGGTGTTATGGATATCCAGGGGAGCTGCTTGGTTACCTTTAGACTTATGAATGACATCAGTTTTTGTCTTAATTTTATCACAAGTTTTTGTGTCTAATCTTATTTTGTAAATTTTGTAAAATAATCCTCTACAAGACCGATGATGAACTTTGTTTTAATGTATAGTTCAAGGCAATAATCAGTTCTCAATTATGCACTGGTGGAAAGGAGTCAATGAAGCATTATGCAATCTAAAAGGATATGAGCAAAGAGTACAGAAAGGTGAAAAGGGCTAAAAATCATTGAAAATAAAACATAGTAGTAGAGATATTACTTTTCTGAAGCTAAGTTGCTGAATGATCAATAGGGTCCGATACTATTAATCAACTCATTGAAACTTTACATGGCTAAAATATTGGAAAGTTCCCTGATTGAATAAGATTAAAAAATAAAGCAGAATGAGTTGCAGCTGACTAAAAATAATGATTCATCAAATCTGAGAAAATATGACAAAAAAGGCAGGGGAGTGGGCAGGGAGTTATAACATTAGTATATGTGGGGTGTCTGTGGGGTGTCATAAGAACGTTCAAAGCCTGGCTAGTTTTTATCAAAGTGATGCTCAGTCCCTACTCTCCTGTAGTACAATGTATCCAGTGGCACACTGTAGAAAAGATTTAGTTGAAATAATGGGCATTCTTTGTCCCAAAGTTGCCAAGATCCTTCTTGTAAAAACTACACTGGTTCAGTGCTATACAATAAAAGTGGTCTACTCTTCAGTTTTACAAGGATCCCTTGTAGATTCAACAGTTAGGTTTTACTGGGTAGACATGTGAGGCGATATGACAAGTCAATATCAAACTCTTCTATAACAAGCTTTTCTGATGACAAATACTGTTGCTTTGAACAGAAGGCAAGTTTTGTAGAGATTCTATCAGTTAGTAGAATGTGCAAATGTGCTAATAAGAATAACAAAATAGTACTTCCGATATCCCAAAATCTTGTACTTGAGAGGTCTATGTGGAGAATCTGTGCAGTAATTAGGGCAAATTAGACACTGCTTACATTTTCTACAATAGCTTGCTGATAACGGATGCATGGATGCAAGCCTGGTGTGTACGTCACCAGCACCACATCTCTGCATCAGTACATTGCTGAGCGAAAAAGTCTTGTAATGCGCAAATACATAACATTAAGTACCCAATCAAGCAATGTCCAGACCACTTAATGATCCTTGACTTGTTTACAGATATGGCATCCTTACTTAGGTGTGCACTGCACTCTTATATCTACTGCACTCAAGCGCACTTCTATTGTGCAGCAGAGCACTGCCCACTTTTTTATAGTAGTGTATAGGGTAGATTAACCTAAAAACGACCTCATACCTAGAGTCGACCACCTGTCAACTTATTTTTCTCACTTTCACATGTAGTGCATTGGTCTTAAACCCTAAAATTATTGAAATAGAGGTGTTATAGTACCCAATAGAATGCAGTCCTAGACTATAATATAGTCTAGGACTGCATGATAATACGCTAAAGTTCCCAAGTTTGAATGGTTTTTACCATGACCGGCTGGTCATTTCATCAGAATTCTCCAACTTTGGTTTGATAATTTGAAGGTGACAAGTGCTCATATAAATACAACATTTTGACTCTAGGCATAGATAAATATCTTTACTAAATGATAGCATAAGGAAAAGTGCAGAAATGTTAAATACTTTCTGTATAGGACTTATTTCCTAAAACATACCAATTTTACCTTGAGATGACGACCATTTCACCTTGAGTCAATCACTCCTTATACACCTATTTGGGCATTTAATTGAACAGAAACCATTAATCATGTAATATAACATCACAAGATTCATGACCAGAATAGTTTGGGATAGAAATCTTCACTGGATTATGCTCTGATGCATACATTTTAATCTTTACTGTAATGCTACAGTTATTACTATATAGAGAAACTATTTGATACTGAGAGTGTGATGCTAAAGTTAAGGAATGGATTATTATAGTCCATATCGAAGGTCTATTAAAGTACATTAAAGCCTCTGTAATGCAGGGTTGGAAATACCACTTATATTTTGATGAGATTTACAATATCCAATGCCAAAAATTGCCTCCAATTTCCATTCCGGGCTTCCCTAGCCCACTTAAAAGGGTCTATATCTCCTCTTTCCTATCCCCTTGGGATGTGTGTGGTGCACATATGCACGGGCACTGACACATTCCCCTGTGAAGTTCTTCCCATGAATATGACCTTAGCTGTCGAAATGGCGTTAAACATCTATTACTCACTCACTCTCAATTTCCATTCTAATTGAGTCACTATAAAAGCATGCATTTTCTTATGATGCAATAGTTTTAGAAATGATGAAAAACAATAGATAAACTTTACACATGGATTTGAGAAAGGTAATTGGTCCAAAAGCCCAAATAATTGTCTTTCACTTAGTACCTTGGGGAACCCTAAGGACATATTAGACTCAAAGATATCAGCTACTATATATCCCTGATTGAAAACCTGCACAGGAACGGTCGTCTTTAGGTTAATCTACCCTAGATCCTCTCAAAATGGCAGCAGTGGATCATGAAAATTGGAGGCATCAAGCTGTAATAAAGGGGTTAAATAAGGACTTTGGTGCTGATTTTTCCCATTTGTGTCCGGCTTCCAAAATATTTGGGAATAAATTGTTAATTACTGACACTGGTTTTCTAATTGCTTACATAAAAGCTTTAGTTTCATTAGCACCACAGTCAATTTCATTTTAATTGTGACCAGAAACCTTTGAAATGCTGACACTTGTGGTAACTCATGTAACGCTACTTGTGCCAGCAGGCATTGTCTATTTCTGCAAGTCTCTAAAGCTCTGGTACCAATTTTGTCCTGGAAAAAAAAAATGATTGAATTGTCCAAATTGATTGAATGAAACTAAGCTCTGAGAAATGACGGTTAAATCTACAAGTCATCCTGATAGTGAACCACTGTAATCATATTGCAGTGAAGTAGTGGAGTTTCTACAATGAAGCCCCAGATGACTTCATGAATTTCCATGAAAATAACGACGAATCTCTTGCAATTCTGGGCCTAGGTGTACACCATTACTTTGGAAGAGCCTTTTTTACAGCTGTAAACATCTACCAGCTCACCCAAACTCACTATGGAATTAGGTTCCTTTAGGCCTGTTACACACCTAAAGCTATTCATAAATGTAATCAACGGCTACCTACATGTCGGCCAGTTTCAAGGCTTTTTGCATGAGATGGTCACCAGGAGGGATGACAAGAGACTCATCTATAAACTCCATATGGTTTTACATGGCAAATTAAAAAGACATCATTGATGAAATAGTCATATATCTGGAGGATGTATTCTATTTTTAAAGTCCATCATTGATTCCTTGCTAACTACATAGCGATAAATCTATCCTGTATTATAAACCCTTGGAGGATTGCATATTGATTAGATACTTGCTTGTGTAATTGGTGGATGAGTGAAGCCCTCTCCAGAAACTCACCAATCAATGCTTAATGCTCTATCATGCTGATCCTTTAGTAAAATTACACTTCTGATAAAGGTCTTATCATTAGTTTTTAGATTAGAGTTTGAAAAGTGTTGTGTCTGAAGAATATTTTATTTGGTGCATTTTGACAATAAATCAGTGGTCATTGAGCATTGGCACATTAGTTAGTCCTAAAATGATTTATGTCTGTTAATATATACACCTGCCACCTTTGGGGCACGTGTTCTTCTGAAAACACCAGGGGTACATTCTTAGTCCTTTAAATGTTGCATTATATAATATTTTCATGAATGCACTAGATGCTTTTGAATTCATGATGCAAAAATGCAGCACCGTTATGCAACTTTCCAAATGCTGTTGTATCAATGAAATGAATTTCAGAATTGATTATTCTGTAAAAATGACATGAACCCACGATCCGAAAATGGATTTGAGGATCAATGAAACAAAACAAATGTCACAGATCATCAAAGCATCATAAATTCCCATGAATGCTTACAGAGAGGTCTTTATCGACAACTGAGTGGATGGTGCTACAAATTGAGTAGTGTTGTATGACAGAGCTGGAGTATCAAAATAAAGCGCGTCAAGTTTCAACTTTAAAGATTTGCACCTGTCATTTGGTATTTCATAATGCAGCTGAAATGACAGTTTCATTCAAATAGATACTCTTGCTGTTGTACACTGTAGAAAAAAATATTGTGCATTGCTTCCTTTGAGAATAGTATCTATAGCTTATTCTCTTTTCTTTACTTTTACAGATCCATGTGATTTACCTGTTGGATTGTGGATACGAATTGCTGGTGACACCACATTAGGAAAAGGTTTGTCAGTCGTTCCTTATTTTGACACTTTTCCTGTTTCCTGTAAATTGGTGCATGAAAGACCTATTTCTCATAACAGTTGCATTGCTGTGACCTCTTAAAATGATTTTACATTTAAAATGACCATCTCTTATGCTTCCTTCAAAATCTAGCACACTGTATATATATATATATATATATATATATATATATATATATATATATATATAAATTGGGATTTATAGCACAGTTGTACATAGATCTCACATCTACTCCGATATAATCATTTGGGTATGTAGGAAACCTATCATATTGTATTGAGGAAGCTTTCAGGTTCAAAAACCATGTTGGCAAATCAATATAAAAGCTACAATCATGACGCAAAGCCTGACAAATAGCCACCAATTTATCTCTGACTTACATCTGTAAGCTTCAGTATCTCACCACTGACAGGGTGCAGTCCAGGTTCAACTACTCCTGTAAAGACTGCATATTGCTTAATACACTGTTAGCCCTTTGGCTGCCATTATGTAGCATTGGAAAGTAACTCACCAAAACTCAATTCATGCATATTCATTCCCAAGGCATCAACATTTTAATGCCCCTATACAGCCCAGTCAAGACATCTATGACAAGAATTATAACATATGCTGTGCTTAAGGGGGTACATGAGTAGTCAGTGAGCAGTTGTCAGTTGGCCTTGGACAGGCAGGATCAAGTTGTCTGAGTCCACTGCAGCTGCCTTTCCCCTATGAAGTAATTAGCCACCCAAACACTGAGATATTTGGCGTAGTAGGGTGGCAGAGACTGATAAAGGAGTAATGCGTCTGTTATTGCCCTTTTCATGGTTGGATTTCGTCTTATAAGTGGTAATATTATGTCATACAAACTAAAAACCCTAGAAATTTAAAAAAAAAAAAAAAAAATACAAAATAAGTCTATTTGGTGACTGAGTGAGTAATAGATGTTTAACAACATTTCGACAACTAAGGTCATATTCACGGTGAGAACTACATTACACAGAGGAATGTGTCAGTGCCTGCACATATGTGCACCACACACATCATGAGGGGATAGGAAAGAGGAGATATAGACCCTTTTAAGTGGGCTAGGGAAGCCCAAGTCTATTAGGTTCATGATTTCCAACAAAAATAAAGTACAAGTCATTGCCTTTTAATGGATGAGAAAAATATTGAGCAATCATCAATCTCTATGCCATGTATATGACCTATAATGTGACATTTCATGTGCCCTGAGGCCTTCAGCTGGCTTTGAATAGCTGCTGAGATGTGATCGCATCCTTGCAGCAATGCTATGTTGATGCAGCTTTTGGAATATTCAGTAAAAATAGCTGTCTGGGGTGCACAGTGAAAAAACAGTTGATTCTACTAGAGATCCTTGTAAAATTGGACAGTGGACTACTTTAATTGATTAGCACTGAAGACAGGTGGGTTATTAGTGCCAGGTGAGCGTTGGGGGGGTGCTATTGTATAGGTGGTATAGGCATTCCAGGTGGGCTAGGATAATATGGAGGGACATTGAAGCAAATCATTAGTTAGCAGGACAATAACCATTGAGGCAGGGGGTAGAGATTGGTGGTCAACAACAGTTGATATAAGGATGAGGGCACTGATAGCAAACGCGAGAAAGGCATTGACTCATGACTGAGGTACTTCAGCCAAGATTATAGACCCCCTACATACTAAAGTGGCCAATAAACGCACTGAAGTCTCAAATAAGTGCCAGTCCCATATAAGTGCCGTAGATAAGAAGGTATTTAAATCAATCTTCAGAAATAAATTCTATAAGTGCCAGAGTGCTTATACAGACCACTACATTAGACACATTTTGCCCTGACACATTAGCAGCAGATGATGGAAAATGATGAAGGGAAGCAATTGTAGTGGTCAGTGAAAACGTCTCTGGAGACACCGGGATTCGAACCCGGGTCTCTCGCTTGCAAGTTGAGTGCTCTACCGCTGAGCTACATCCCCTGGCCTGACATACCCTGTCACCAACACGGCCCCACTGACATTTCCACCTTCCAACTACCCTGGATCGGTATGGTATACATAGGGGGAGTGACACAACCAAGTGAACAGTCCCTCTGAAGGCTCTGCGCACCCGACGGGGGAACGAACCCCTACACAATGTTAAGTGCAGTCAACTGATACCAATATGTGTCAGAAATGTGTGTATAGAGTATTATTACACGATTTCTTCGATTTTTGGTGCCTTTTCTGGATATTCACGTTCTGATTCCTGTTGATATTGCAGGCCATGAATCGTTCTGATATCCATGGATATCAGGCACCCTGTGCCTGTTATCCATGGATATCAAGCACACCATACAAATGTGGGAGAACACATTCAAAACTGTGCATCCCAGGCCAGGATTTGAACCCGGATCGCCATATTTAAAAGCGAGAGTCTTAACTCTAGACCAAGCTGGCGATGGTGCAGAGAAGGTTAATAGTTGAAGCCACTCGGCCCGGCTCGTTAAATGATCATTAAATGTATAGGATTCTGAAGAATTGAGACAATGACAGCACACATGGTTTAAACCCATCTATAAAGAAGTAAATACTCCATAGATGATGTAAATGACCATATTTAAAGTCTCTGTTGCTTAATTTCAAGGTAAAATACAATTTTCCAACAGTAAATATTGTCTGGCAAGCGTCTCCTTTGCCATAGCGGCCCCTCATTTGATATCCTTTGATATCCCACACTCTTCATGAATTATCCATTCATTACTTGTTCATAATGGACGCCTTGTAGGCCTGCTGCACGTCCTTCTGCATTTGTCAGGCTGGCATGGGCAGACATAGACCTGCAGGGGAGGTTATTAGATGGTGAGAAACCTTAGTATGGAAACTATGGTCTATCCACAATTCTGCAAGCTAGACTTAAACCTTAGATATCTTGTGCAGAACCTGTACATATAATTTTAATCAGCTCTTCTATCTAGATCTATACCTATCTGTTTTCTTGTGGAAATTAGGATATGCCACTTTTCTGTATTTTTTATGTTATGTAAGCTCAGTTTAATGGGACAGGTTTTTTGGTTTAGTACTGTTGAAAGTTATGGATCCAGGGCAACTTTGGGACAAGGATTTCAGCGTTAATTTCACTGTGCTTTACATTGTATAATATAAACTGTAAAACTTTACTGAATTACAATTACATTACTTATCTGTTCAGTTTTATAAGGATAACTGGTAGCTCCAACAGTCATTTCTAAGACTATGGGCCTTATTGGTAAACAAGGACTAATTCTAAGCCAGGTATCTATCTTCTAATTGTGCCTTTGGTAAAGGTGAGGGAGCAGTTTCTCTTACATGTAATTATCTAGGGAAGTGTGGAAAGGTCTCATGGCAGCTGCATCTTCTTGGAAGCGGCTTTTGTATTGTGCAGTATGTGAAGTGTTTTAAAATACTTTTGCTGAAATCTGTGAAGAGGCATGTTTTAAGACTTTTACTCTTTCAAGCACGCATACTGATGAACATGATGTTCATGTTCCTGCTCTGTGAAGGATGTCTTTGAAATAGCGGTAGGCTCATTTGTCCTAAAAATAAAAGAGGTCCTTTGTTATTTTTAGAGAGATTCCTTCTGCCATCATTATTGCCACCTGGGGTGTCTTGTAAATTATACTGGCTCATTACAATATAATTACAGTGGTTCACTCTTCAGTTTTATGATGATTCCTGTCAGATTCAATGGTTATTTCCTATAGTTTTATAGGTAACTTGTCAATAGTGCATTTGTCAGCTATCATTATTATCAGGTGAGCTATTGTTGTATGGTTAGGATAAAGCCTTATGTAATGGCTAGGTATTTATGAGTGTATGTGCTTTGTTAAGATTAAAGAGCAGGTAAACTAGCCATCAACACCTTCTTAATATCATGTAAATGGAAGATGGATGGTTGAAATGGCAGATGGGTGTATTTCATTACAAACATGTGGCTCTGTCTCACCAGTTTGATGCAATTACATTCTGGGAGGTTTCTGACCGAGGTTTCTGACCGAGGTTTCTGACCGGGGAGGTTTCTGACTGGGTAGGTTTCTGACCGGGGAGGTTTCTGACCGGGGAGGTTTCTGACCGGGGAGGTTTCTGACCGGGGAGGTTTCTGACCGGGGAGGTTTCTGACAAAGGGTGTCTGACCGGGAAAAAGATATGGCCAATTGTGCCACAAATATATGGGGTGGCAAGAAATTTATCAATGTAAAATAAAGTCAGGATAGGATCAATCCTATATTGACTGAAAAAACTATACCTTTCTGTGATGGAATTTAAACTACAGGTCAATTTAAGTTTTAACAACTGCCGGGCAGAAACCTCCCCAGTCAGAAACCTCAATCAGGTCAGAGAACTTCTAGAAGAAGTGGCTTCCCCTTAAAGCAAAGAAGAGAGGGCAAATAAGTAAGCAAAAACAGTAGGGATAGAAAGATGTCCATCTAAGGAAAAGGAAGGGAAGGCTGAAATGTAAGATAAGTTGCACACTAGCACTGTATTCTTCATCAAGACATCGATCAGAAACCTTCATTATGTGATACTTTCTGGCCAGAGAAGAGATGGCCAATGGTGCCATAAATATAAAGGGTGGCAAAAAATTTGTCAGTCTAAAATAGAGCCAGGATAGGATCAATCCTGTATTGACTGAAAAAACTATGCCTTTCTGTGATGGAATTCAAACTACAGGTCAATAGATGTTTTTATAACTACCAGTCAGAAACCTCTTTGGGAGAGGAGAGTCAAAAAAGTTGTCCCTTCTCATTTTTTCCCTGAGTCTGGAAAGGAACAAAAAACACAGGGAAGGGTCTCCTGGACCATAAGGAACATGGGGAAAATGAAAAAACAGTACCTTTCTGTGACCAATTTCAAACTGGAGGCTAAATTAACTCTCTGTAACTGCCGGTCAGAAACCTTGGTCAGAAACCTTGGTCAGAAACCTTGGTCAGAAACCTCCCTGAACGTAATTGCATCACATTGGTGAGAACAAGCCAAGTCAGTTTTCATCATTCAAACCAAGCGAGCAGATGTGTGCAAAATTTCTGCCATCCACACACAACAAACTCTTTAACGTTTAATCCCCTCAGTTGATATGGAACTGCTACATATCAACAGTGAAGAATTGGCATGATGCACAAATACGTTGCTTGCAACCTAACTTTTTCAATCTTGGTTGGCATTGTGAGAAAGGCGCATGAAGCTCCAACTCATGTTGTACAGAAAGTACTATTCTATCTGACTTATGTTACCTCTCTAACTAGCCCCCCATGGTTGCCATCACAACCTGGCAGTAAATCATCAAAATCATCTTCTCTAATATGACAGATAAAGAAAAAGAAGACCAACAAGAACCTTAGAGAAAATCCTGGAAAGTTTTTTTGAAAGAACTATACACTGATCAAATTTGAGAACTTGGGTCAAATGAAAACCCCTTTTGCATCCCTCTATTTTCATCAAAATCTCATTTATAAGTATCTTTTGAAACTCTGTTCTTACAATGATAAATGATTTGTGTAAATAGATCAATCCAAAGCTCACTCAGAAAGATGAAATGAAATATGTCAAATAATGATCTGGAACAAATCTTACATATATACATCATACCTGTTCCTCAAGGCTTCTCACGCCAATTTCAGTGCTACTCTACAGGAAAGAAGCTGTAGGGGAAAAAGGGCGGCAAAAAGCAGAAGACATTTGGCCTAAGGGCGGGATCTGTATCCTATGAGTCGGTACGCTTATAGAGCAGCAGGTTACCCCTCTAACTAACGTTTTGCCAGACAGCCAGGCATAAATCCACAAACATGTTCAAGGTAAATGGACATCCAACAGATATTGGTGAAGGATATTACAATGGGGACTTGATGAGAGAAGTAATTCCTAAAGGAATATCAAACAAATTAGAGTAATTTCGATTCTGTAGCGTAAAATTTGAATGTACTGTAAAGTGGTGCCTCACTGAATGATTGACATTCTGCCCTCGTCTATAAGTGCATGAAACATTCTAAATAAATAATTGTTGAATCCTCCAGGCATCCCCAGTATCTGTACAGTGCAAATCTTCATATCTCCAAATCAACCATTTGAGGATACATGGGCATACAAAAGCCTCCCTATTCAACAGTTTTAGTTGACGTCTTATACCAATGTACTCCAAGCACTTCATCGAGAACTCTGCTCGTTTGTGAAACAGTCACTCATACAAGCCTATAGGGTACATGTATAAAAGCTAGCATAAAAATGGCAGGAAAAAGCAGATGACATTTGGTGCTGAGGATGGGCCATGTATCAGACAGGTCTGTCAGCTTATACAGCAGCGGGAGGCCTGACATGGGGCGGCTAGAACCAACCACGGCCTGCAGGGGGCAGTATGGTTGGCATTACTGATATAGAAGTAGCTGTAAAGGCTAGATAGGTAGGCTTGAGGCTCAGAGAAGGTGGTAAAAGAAATAATGTTATACCTCTCAGAATGACATGTTGTCTCGAGGCCTTGAGGGCAGCCAATTAATAACCTTCCTGTGGTTTTATATAGGGACAGGACCATGGATATTGTACACCTTCAAAAGACCAAATATTTAAAGAATGCAATCCTATTCAAAGGATAATAGAAAATATTATCAAGAGGTACAATGTACTTCACATGCCCTAGTCTAAGCCAAAAGATCCAGGCAGCTCTGATATTATCTTCCAAAGGGGTAAAGAAGTCCTTTTAAGTATATCATTAATCAAAATGCAAATTTCGTTCAGTCCTACTGCATGAGGGCTGAACGGCAGGCCATATTATATCATGTGACTCTGATTGCAGCTAAGTACACTCTTGTAGGGGGAAGTTTGTGTGGCCTGCCTCCACCCCCCTCCTATATATTCGGAAAAAGATACAGTCATTCCTCTCCGTACTCAGGGCGCATGTGTCTGAAGGACTAAATGCCAGGCAAGAATTGGTAGAAGGCCTGGTCCTTCCACATTTTCCTGTCACATACCTCCTTCTCCCTCCCTATCACTGTCACACACACCCAGTCACTATACCCTAATGGCCCGTTTAGGCTCTGGGTCTCAAAGAGGCGCCAGTCACAAATAAGTTTTGTGGGTATAGGGGTATTGAAATAAATCTCAAGCACTAAAAACAGTATTCAAATAATTACATGTCTCATATGAGTGCCGGGGGTGAAAAGAGATTGAAATCTATGTATGCCCTGGCACTTATACGAGCTACTATGGTATAAGTACTGCACACTCTGCTTCATACAACCCAGTATAGATGGCGCTCCTTGAGATACCAACAGTCTCCAGTAAACACGCTAAGCATGCTGGGATGAGCCCTACCACAAGGCACCTGATATTCAGGGGCTTACTGTTGGTCTGTTGGAGGAAGAAATGCAGGATCCCACGTGCCACCTGGTGGCGTCTTGGGGTGGTAGGCGTAGAACTGAGACTATGCTCTATCCGCCTTAGTTAATGGGGGTGATTAGAGCCTAACCTGGCACGTGCTAAGAATAATTTAGTTTTTTCTTAGCACAATTAATTGGAGTAATGCAGAGACAAAAATTTATAATTAACCTTGGGTTTGCAATTTATGTCAAATTAAGGTCTTCCCTTTATTCATCAGAGTCAGCCCCATTCCAGGTTTTATCACTAGATTCTCAACATTGTGCTAGAGGAATCTGTACAGGACCACCCCATCAGCATGAATTAAGCAGGACAGACATACATAAGCTATTCAGTTTCTAGGTGTGTAACAATGCAATAAAGTCATCCCGATTGCTAGAAGTACTATGCCCAATTAAGCAATTGAGTGCTCATTAATAAACTTCAATACCTCTGAAGCCATGGACCTTATTGGAGACTGCCACTTATTTGAATAGGGCTTGAGGTTTATGTTAATACCCCTCTAACCCTAGCGCTTATTTGAGACCAGAGCTCATTTGTACTCCCAGCAAATGAACGCAGTATACAGCCAAGAAGTCTCAAATAAATACTGGCCTTGAAATTCATATTAGTCTTAATTAGGTGCTAAAAACATGATCTAGAATTATCATCTGACTCAAGTCATGGGGGTACAGTGACATTTTATTTTCTCAGGAACAGGCCAAATGAGTTTAATTTTAAGTTTAAAATTCATTAATTTATACAGCATAAAGAAATTAGCTGATATGGTTAATAGCTAATAATGAATACACTCTAAAAATTAGATGAGGCACTAACTGAGACTTTTCAATGAACAGGAATGTTTACACATCTTTGTAGCATTCTTGTATTACTCAAAGAAGACACACAATGTATACCTCTGTAAGTCAGATTGTCAGTGGAACCTGGCACGTCTCAAATACACAGGTGTCTACATCAATCACACCCCAAAAGTGTCTGACTGGCACCTACCACGCCTTCCTATATTACACTAACCCTTTTCCTCAGTCTCTTTTCTCAGTGCTACCTTTCCATTTTTCTTTAGTTTACAATCGATTGATGGAGTTCTGGTGAGAAACTCTGAAACCAGGTGCATTAACATCATGTGGTAGCAGTACACAGGAATTTGTTGATGGCAGGTTAAATAGCTACTTCAAATCAGGCATCATAATGAGAAAGCGGATTGAAGTTCTGACAACTAATGCTGCGCGAAAAGGTTTAAGTTACCCTTAACCTCACTTCACCATCTGTCTTATGGTTTCCTGAATAATCATGACTGATACAGGCCAGCTAAGGCCTTCTAACAGGTCAGGAAAAATTAGCAAGTTGAAACCCATGAAAATATTTGTCAGTCCTCTCACAGGTTCCTCACATTGACAGTAGTAGGGGCTGTCACTCATGTGTTGTCAGCTTTGGGAGTTTGACTGTCAGGTTCAGCATCTTATTTTATGTAGGAGGCAGTGGAATACGGATGCCCCATAGCTTTAACCTAGGGGCTCCGTATCTCACACTCCCCATGTAATAACCCTATCCTGTAGACAAGGGCCAGTAACATACATGTGTAATGGGATAAGATATCTAGTTCTCTGTGTTACTCAGATTTATCTGATTCTCCTTGGTATTCAGATATCTCATGGGTTAACTACTCCCTGGTGGTTCACCTGGGGTTCACCTCTCGATGATGCTCACTTCTCCAGTATTCCATGAATAAAACATGTCAATAATGTTTTTTAGCACCATCTGAAGAGACTTCTGGACATTTCTGACCAAAATCAGTTTAATAACATGTACATCCTCAGTCATACCCAATTCTCGTGAATATTTTCCTTTATATTGGCCAAGATACATGTTGTATATATAATTATCTCAGTCGATGTTCCTCATGGTCATCAAAATATATTCTGACACAGTTGTTTGCCCTGAAGTAAACCAATTCTGATATTTTCTGTTATGACCTCACAAGTCATGTAATTTGGGTCATATTTGATATTTGTGGGAAGAGCCCAATCAAATTAGTGTAGTTACAGTAGTGCTTACTGCTCCGGACATCAGATACCTGATTAAAATGATAACGTGAAGAGGGGTATCAATGTTTAGCCATTTCACAGATTGATTTTCATATGGATTTATGCAAACTCATCAATTTTAACCCTTTAACGACCAACAACATGATGCTTCAAACTTTATGTCAAACTGTCAGTGGGATTCATAATAGCACTGAAAAATCAGCACAAGCCAGTAGCTCACAGGATCTGTATTGGTGCATCATGGCAACCCCTTAGGAGTGCATCATGATGGTTGGCATGATACATGGATGCTGCTCTGGTGACCAACTTGCATGCCAGCTGCATTCATGCATCAAGGGAATAGATTATCAGGGTTGAAACCTGGTTTAACAGTGTTATTCCCAAATTTTTGTGAAATAGCCTACCGGCACTTCATTGGTTCATTATCCTAATACTTTCTATTGGTAGGTCCACAGTTTTGACATCTAGGGGACTCTGCTCAACATAAGGGGGTGTCCCCCCTTATTTGGAAATTGGAAAGAAACCAGCAAATAATTCCTTATTACAGGCAAAAGGGAGAGACCCCACCCCTGTGTCCGTCTTAATCTTTGGTGATTGTGCATATATTTAGCTCCAGAAGCTAGGGCTGCATTAATGCAGTGGCACAACAGTGATGCATAGTTGTGAAGAACAGAGGATCCCTCACATGGTTGAATTTGGACTAATGTGAGTAGATGAGACACTGATAAAAATGGAAAAAAGATGCAGCCATTTCCACTATAATCCATCTGCAGAGTTGTCTTTTGTTAGTAGCAGATTATCCATGATCTTGACACAGTGCTTCTGCTTATAAACATTTTCTCCTTAACCTTTACGCCTTAAAAGATGGCTGACCCTTCAGGAGTTTACTATTTCCATAAGGTTGGCATGATGATCAAATGAAGTGCTGTGAGCACGGAGGGGGGTGAGGGTTAGCTGTGATGCTTTGCACAAAGGCCCTAAGCAAGCTGTGGTAGTTTGGAAAAACACTTTTATTTCATGGTAAGAATGTAGCTTAGTATATATTAATACAGGAATCCCATCCCCACGGTTGGCATGCAGAAACACGAGTCTTACCCATTCTGAATGCTGATGTCATTCTGCACGCTCTGAGAAAGCTCAGGGGTACCTTGCTGTTTTTATCTCGGCCTACATCCTCATTTGGAACAGCAATATACCCATGCATGAAGAAATGGTTGTGTTGACACCTTGCCATGCAACTCTGTCCATATGATATCCCAGTTCTGTAGGGTACACACAATTCATCCTAGTGCCATATGATGTCACTACAGTGATCATTAGAATGACCCTGAGTTCAATACTCTTCAATCATAATTTTTATGTTTCAGACTAAAGAAATCCAATTTATGCTCAAAGAGTCAGTAGTACTTTTAGTTCCTGCACTGAGAAAAAAAATCTTAAATAATACTCATGTGAGGCTGGATCCAGACTCAGACACTGTCGCCAAAATGGGTATGATTTGAGACTCAGCCTGATCCTGGGCTGATACTCAAGCAGATCCTGAGGCTGATCTTGGGGTGATACTATGAGTCTGCCAGAGTATCATCCCAGGATTAGGCTGAGTCTCAAATCATATTCCTTTTGGCGACATTGCCTGAGTCTGGATCCAGCCTCACATGAGTAAGAATTTTTTTTCTCAGTGTGGCTACTAAGGAGTGAGGCCTAGTGGGAGCAAAGTAAAGTTAACCCCCAGTATGCTATGCCGCTTTCTGTACGGTGGTTCCCTGAGGGTTTATATCTCAGTGCACCAGAGTATGTAAGGTACAGCTGGTGCTAAACATGTCTTCACCTTCAGCAGAACAAACAAACATTAACCAATAGATCGTCTCACCATCCAAACATCATACATCACCTCAATACATTAGTCAGCTGGACTCACCTCTCGCATACCTGCACATACCTTCACATTTAGCTATTTTCAATGGCAGATTTTGAAATCTGAAAGACAGGGAGGGGGGCCTTTTGGAAAGCTTCTTCCCCAGGGTGAAGAAAAATACTTCAACATTGGAGGAAAAAAATGAATTTCCTCCAACTTGGAAATTGTTGCCGAAATCTATACAGGAAATGTATGGCTCAATCCCATGAAAGTGTCCAAATGCTGAGAGCTGAAGAGCACCACTTTTAAGGGTAATATTCAAGGCAATAAGCATATACCAGAATCTATACGCCTCAAAACAAGGTGAATGTCATCCTTTTCTTGAACAGGGGTATCCTTTTTCTTTGTTTGTTTAGCATACTTGTCTCATTGCCTGTATGAGACACCTCCACACAGATGTTATACATAAGAACGGTTAGCTGATTTCTGCAGTAGATTATAAGAGCCTTCTTAAGTACGATAAATATAAAGTCGATACAAAGCGCTCTCAATGTTTCATCATCCATTATCTCTGACAATTAAGGATGTGTCATTTGATGGTAAATGGGGGAGGGGGGCGGCCTTAGAAGATTGTTCTATTGTGGTTAACACTGGCAATTATATCTCTCCACCATAAAGTGAAATTAGTCCCTAGACCAGAGCACCCATGAGGGGTTTTCCACGTTGAATGTTATGATCTTTAATTACTTGTATAATCTTAAATATATAGGAAATGCAATATTGATTTCATAATAGTGAATAACACATCAGAACCTTGCTTGATATATTACGCAGCGAGATAGCTCAATATGTTCTATTGTAAAACCCTTCTATCATTCCCTGATATCTACCAAGGTCGATCCCTCCCCAGTAGATAATGAACTATCCCTGATACTAGCCCTCTGTATGGCAGTAACATCATTAGGCATTCATAGCTGCTCTAATTGGCATTATTGAGTGCCTGATTGGGGTGCTGTTTTACTAGTATGGACATGGCACTGGTCTATATAGTGTAATGAGCTAAGGTGTTTGTTGTTCCATACAATTAGTATTACTTCTCCTCTGATCTAGAGCATAAATGCATGAATGCAATGCGGCAGCAGCAGGTAACT
Source organism: Acholoe squamosa (assembly GCA_949317995.1). NCBI lineage: Eukaryota > Metazoa > Annelida > Polychaeta > Phyllodocida > Polynoidae > Acholoe > Acholoe squamosa. The sequence continues at coordinate 72,587,112 of OX439041.1, forward strand.
CTACAGTGCTGCATTTAAGCATCATGTCAGCCAAGCATGGTTGATACACGCCCAGAGGCTGGGAAAAATGCAGTACTGGCAACTAGATCAGCACTTCGCTCGAAAGTCATATTGACAAAGAAACATTCTGGAGGGGGCATGATGTGCCAGTTATGGGTTAATCGAAGGCACAGTGATAGGGTTATAGCTACATAGGCCCATGCAGAAGGAGATCAAAGAAGATACAACAAGCTTAGATTTCTCTGATTTACAGGGTGTAACACAAAGGGTATAGTACTTATTGTTGTTAGAGGATACCTTTTATCATTAATGTAGGGATGGGATAAACTGAAAGCCACTCTCCAAGGTTCCTTTGTGTAAATGGTTCACATTACAGAAGGCAGTGTTAAGGTATTTTACTGAATAGAATTTATAATGTTCTTCCATTGTTATTGAGGGACTTCCATTACACATATTCAGTGGCATCCTCTTGAGTCTTGCTCTGTGTGTGGCTTCCTTACAAGAATGGGATCTGTATAATGAAAGCTACATTAATGTAGGCCTATATATTACATAACATCCTGAAGAGTAAACATTATACTATGATGCCGGGAAGCACTTTTAGGCATCTTGAAGACACATAAATGGACCTAGAGCTGCAGGCATTGTGCACCAAAGGGTTGAAGGAAAAATTTTACTCTATACCTTAGAGGGTACCTCAACACACTACAATTTGCTTAATTTTCTCAATAGGTATCATATTGACCCCACCCACAGCACACTTTCTGATATACCTCCAGGACTGAGACCTCCAGCACATGTCTGATAACTACTTCCGGGTGTATGCCTCACCTCATCATCGACCCCACTTAACCTTACCTTACCCAAAAGGCAACTTAGAGTGATGCAGTCTATAAGAACCAAGTGGGCTCATAAGTAGAATAACACTTCAATACTGTCCCCCTTAATTTCCCCAATAGGGCATCCCATGCATTTCATATTGGCAATATGCTTACCTTTTGCAAACACCAGAAAAGCATCATGCATCAAAACATGAATTTTCAAAGGTTTACAGCCTAAGCACTTTGAATTTATGACTAGGTGCATCTTGCTGATGTGGGTAATGGGCTAGGGTTTAATAATTTATATACATTGTATATTCCTCCTGGCCTGGTAGACCTCTAAAGCATCAGCATGGTGCTCTATGCATTCATCTATGACCGCTGAAGTTAGTTCGTCATGGCAACAAATGAATCTCGACTTACAGACAATCTGTGCTGCCTAAAGAGTCAAGCAGGTCTGCCCCATATTTTCTCACATTCATGTAGGAATCTATTCATTGATTTGTAGATAATAGTGCATTTGACGGACTAGGGGGTGTATCGAATGTGGGATGGTGTATGATGCATCTGCCCTAGATCCGAAGTCCCTAGTGCCTTCAGAGAACAAACTGAACAAAGATGTAGGCTTTCTTTTATCAGTTCTCGAAATTGTTTAGATGGTCAGTGATTTGCACTACAAAGGCTCATTTACACCCTTTCTACAAGCTCCTTACTCTGATACACTGTAAGAAATTTTCATTGAAATAACGAAGGAATCCTCATCCCAAAGTTGTCAGAGATCCATTGTACATTATATCCCAGCGTACTGCCACCTGGGGGCTCTTGCAGAAACTACATTGGTTCAGTGCTTTATAATTAAAGCTGTCCAGCTTTTTAAGTTTTCTAAGGATCCCTGGCATTTTCAACAGTTTTTTTTACAGTGCAAGGTTTTGGTAAATCTAGCTGTTTTCTTATTAGATTACTTTACACGACATCTTTTTAGTAATGAATACTGATCTCCATTTACTCGTTCTTAAATGAAAAAAAAAAGAAAGAAAAAAGAATGTTGGGTGACAAAATGTAATTAGCTAACTAATGCTATGTTCATGCTGACCCTTCGGTAATGCTGGCCCAGGTGCAGGCCCAGAGCATATATGCAAGGTGCATGGCCAAAATCAGGAATGGCACGTTGACAGATTCGGTGTATCAACACTGAAAACCTGGAAGATCCTAAACTAGTCAGCGGTGACGACTTTAGGTCCTCCAGTTGACGATAACTAAAACTACAGCTTTAGGTAGTCAAAATGATGACTTTAGGTCATCATCCTGATGACAATACTGACAGTACAGAGTTGTCATACTGATGACTCAGGTTCTCAGGATGATGACCTAAAGTCGTCATTTTGACTACCTAAAGTTGTAGTTTTAGGTATCGTCAACTTGAGGACCTAAAGTGGTCACCGCTGACTCGTTTCGGATCTTCCAGGTTTTCAGTGAAGGCAACATAAGTATATATACCTAGAGGCATCAAGCAGCAGCAAAGGGTTAAATGACTAAATCCTGCTTTCAACCATGCACATATACTTCACAACCTATAACCTACTCTGTATAGGCCTTCTAATGGAGCCCCAGGTAGAGTTACAGACGCTTCACAGCACTCACTAATAACCTTATTAAATGTAATAGCTGTGGACTGAATGTCAGCAGATGAAGCTATCAGTCAGATTGCCAGGTGGGCCCCACAGGCCTGCAGGTGGTATGTAAGGTTAGTCCTTGAAATGCCTTGAAGTCCCTACCGTATATCTTTGTGGTTAGTCGCTGGGTCTTAGAATAAGCACTGCTCTATGTTGGCCTTACCTTAACCAATCAAGGGTGACTAATGCAGGAGTGTTTCACGCCTATTCTTTGATATGATGATGAATACCGGTATTGATGATGCATATATTCATCTGGAATGAGCTAGATTCTAGTTCTTACGTGTACTCATGTATGTATATATGAAAAGACTACTGTCTTCGGCTTTAAAAATGTCTGTATTTTGTAATTACATATGCTGCTCAATGAAATAACAGACGTGCAGTGTAGAGAATCATAGCGACCTTTTACTTAGCTCAAATTAAGGACATTGTTCCTCTAAAGCGGGTATTCCACTGCCGTCGTCGGTTGGCCGAAATTTTGCCAATCTGATTATTTTTGATTATACAAAGTATAGAAAAAAATCAGTCGGATTAGTAAAGTCTTGGCCGACCGACGGCAGTGGAGTACCCGCTTAAAGAGAGTCATCCACTGCTGTCGGTCGGCCGGGTTTTTGCTAATCCAACCAATTTTTTCTATATTTTTTCATTGTCAAAAATAATTAGATTAGAGCAAATTTGGTCGGCAGTAGAACACCCCCTTAACCTAGTTCATATGGCTTCACAGTGTATGGACTTCCTATCCAGCTCCTTCCTTTCAGGGGTGTATCAGCATCATTAATGCGCCAAGGCATTGACAGAACCCTTGTGACATGCAAACGTGGGTGACGTGGAAAGGTAATAGTGTGTTAGAGCACTTTACATTGTCTTCAGATGGTAATGGTTTAAGCACAATCATTTTTACCCAAATAATTATGATGTAGGCAAATACAACGGTAAACACTTCAAAGTGTGGAGACTTTTTGAAAGCAGATGTACCTTGCTTTCAGAGATAGATCCTTCATTTTATTTGTAAAGCTGACTTTTCGTCAGTTCACCATGTGCATCTATCCTGCCTCATTGGTATACAGATCATGTCACCCAATGAATTAAAACACATACCTTCAGTGACCATGACAAGCCTAAGGTGTTAACATATTTCTGAGGAAAACAGGTGTCATGTTGTAAGGTCAGAAGTTGGTGGCCTTATGGCTGATACCAGTCATCATAATGAATGTCGACAGTAGCTACAACACCCTTCAACCCAAGCAGGTCCAGTCCTTTAAGGGCTGCATGGTGTCCACAGGCTCATGTTGTCAGAATGTTGTTTTTTGATATTCTGCGTCAATGCAGCAATGTTGAGATCCCTTGTCAGCATTTTATCAACACTGTAAATAAAATGTCATTGAAATAACGGCACATTCAAAGTCTCAAAGTTAATTTCACAGAGATTTCTTGTACATTTGTGTGCCACTGTACAGCTACCTGGAGCTTCTTGTAAAAACTAGCCTGGCTAGGTGCTTTTAAATAACGGGGGTCCACTGTTAGGTTTTATCTGGTATATTTAACAGTTATTTTCCACAGTGTGATGTAAGCATCCCATACATGTGTACTTTGTGGTAATGTATCTATGCTGCAACAGTGCTCTGATGTATATAGGTTGTGCAGTAGAAAGCTTCCTTGACAGGAATATGACTAAACCCTCACCTGCATGCTTGGTATGTATGTGTGCAAGGGGAGGGCAGGTAAACTATCAACACCTTCTAATCATGTAAACGGAAGATGGATATTTGAAATGGCAGATGGGTGTATTTCATTACAAACATGTCAGTTTTCATATTTCCAACCAAATGAACAGAAATGCACAGAATTTCCGACATCCCAAGACAACCAGCTGATGACGGTCATGACTCTGTCGGATTAAGCATAAGAAGGTAAAATACCACCAGGAGCATTTTTGGTTTGAGTTTAGCTCGCAAACCGAGTTAACTCACACAGGTTAAGTTACTCTATCATTGATCTTGAACATTTTTTTTTCTTAATTCTCACTAGATGAACAATGTTTTTAAGAATTCTTCCCCCTGTTGCTTGCAGAATGCTGGTGGTTTAAAATGCAAATGTTTCATCCTAAATAACCCAACAAAGAACAAAGTCTATATGGGATTCAAATTTAAGTACAGCTTCATGAAATTTGAATTCCACTTTTTTATTCGATAGATCTGATAGTTGTCCATTCACTGCCTGAGTTCATTTTCATACAAAATATACATAGAATCTCAGTCAAGTTTCTTTTTAATTTTTCACACTCATGTCATTATGATGCAAAAATGCTGCACTGGTAAGCATCTCATTTATTTCAACTTTGCCAATTTTTGCAAGAAAACATCTTTTTCATTTAAAAACCAAAACTTTTCTTCCCGAGCCTCATCTGTGTCTGCACTTATCATGAATAGGAGTATCTTACAATCACCCTTACAGAATGTGATATGGCACTCAGGTAGTGTTGGTTATTACTAATGGATAAGAGGACTGACAAGGGTGATATGTATATGCACAGTGCTGCTTAGCTACTTATACTATAATGAATGGCATCAGTTTGTGTCTTAATTTTATCACAGGTTTTTGTTTTTTAAATCATGTAAAATAACCATCTACAAGACCGATTATATTTCCCTGGTGGGATGGACATTACAATGTATACACTTTGCCCAAAGTCACTGACAAAAGGGCAGTTTATTACAACAGTAAACAGACCAATGTCAGTAACAATAAAGAAAAAAAAAACTCATGACCAAAAGTCCATGTCTTGTGCCTTTGTTCAAATCTGGTGCTGTGCCACCTGGTGTGGCGGCAAGGAACCACCTGACTCAGGTGGGTGAAGGGTCCATCTGGTGGGGAAATATACCCCTATATATCCACAGTTCCTTCGCATATATAGTAGTCATATTTCCCTAGTGGGATGGACAACATTACAATGTATACACTTTGCCCAAAGTCACAGACAAAAGGGCAGCACACGGCACACAATAACACTTTGCCCAATTAATACCTGCTCAATTCCTGAGCAACACGTAGGTCTTTCACACGTCTTGAGCGGTATGAGTCTGACAGATAAATCAGAACAGCCCAAGACCTCCAGTTGCCATAACTTTTAACGTCATGAAGGTGCATGAATTCAGCCAGAAACATAGCAGCACCTCGAGGAACACTGTGAGATGAGAACTCTCCTTCCAGTTTGGCAATCCAACAGGATTCCTTGAGTTTGTAAGAATAAACATTATAGCTCCATGAAAATAACTGCTTATTTGGCTTGAGTCCAGACTCAGAAATATAATCTTTCAACAGCTGTACAGGGCAGAGGCTACTGCCAGGTGATGCAATAACAGGAATAATTTGTTCATATTGACGGAATTGGACCGTCTTTGAGCTGCTAATACATAAGTCAAGTCAACCATCCCAGAATTTGACATCACTCACTAGGAGGGAATGTGAAGAATTGGTGATATGCCCAACATGCAACAAGCAGCAGAAGAAAAGGAATAGAGCAGCCCAGAAATTCCTGTCTTTAGATTTCGATAAGTCAAGGACATCTTTAACACATAATGAGTCAGTGGCTGTCAGAGGCTCAGCTGGCTTAGATGCTGAGCCTAGCAACCGTTTCGCACCATCCAAGGTCGCTTGTGGGGTGCGAGTAACCCATAAGGTCATGTAGGGCCCATAGCCCTGAAATGTAATTCTCAATTGTGTGATATGACACACGATCAGAAAGATGGGTTATATACAAACAGACATTTTTTATTGAGGCTGGTAAGTAACACAAACTGTACTCTTCACAGAAGTCTTCATATTGCTTCCACTGTGATTTCCTTTGACAGACCAGCAATTTGATCTCAGAGTCTCCCAACTGCGTCGCAGTGCCTCCAGCTCTGTAACACAATTGATGAATACATCAATAGTGTAGCCACAAATAATTACATGATCAGCATTATTAAGATGAGAGAGGGCGTCAGCTAATATGTTATCTTCCGAAGTGATCCTGAAGGCCCTCAAATGAATGTTGTATAGAGCACAGCACCAGAACTATTCTCATTGCCAAGGCATAGCATGGGGGCTGGTACTCCTGCCAGAATTGCTCATGCCTTGAACCTGTGTGTTATCCGTATACACAGCTACAAAGCCATTCCTCCACTCGCTACCCCAGCAGTGCACCGATACTACAACAGGCCATATTTCTTCAATGTTAATATGATCACAGTAGGACTCATTCTGCAGAGGGTTTTCTTGATGGCTGCAACATTTGTCATTTTTATACCAACAACCGTAGAAAAGTCATCTTCAATATGACCGCCAAATCCCTATTTTGAGGAGTCTGTATACACAGTATGAGAAGGGGTATCGGTCTTTATCATACGGGCCTTGCCGTTGAACCAAGTAACAAACTGATACCACCACTCTAGATCCAATAACAGACTCTCAGACAGGTTAAAGCAGTGGATGCTGGACGGAATGTCTCAAAGTTCATTGTACACACAACGGGAGAAGGTGCGCCCACCCTTAACGTCTGTAGAGCAATGGCCTAGGAGACCAGCTAATTTTCCAAGCATTTTCTAGTGCCAGATTTCTGGCCACTGAAGTAATCAACTTCCGATTTAACTCGATCAAGTTTATCGTTATCATTTGACAAGGTTAAAATCACTGAGTCAATAACAATTCCAAGGAACTTAGTCACATGTGATGGGGGAACCAACTTGTTCATTTTTACTTTGATCCCCAGACCATTCAACATTGCACATAACGGGCTTTGAGTATCCTGGCAAGACGATTCTGAATTACTTATGACGAGGTAATCATCCAAGTAGTTGGTACGTGCCACTAGTGGGTACTTGCCACTAGCACCACATTTTACTATGAAGTCAGACACTTGAAGGGGGCACAGCGCAACCCAAAGCACAACGACATATCTTACCATTACCCACATCCCAGGCAAAGCCTTGAAAGTCATGATGGGCAGGCAGGACATTAATAGAACGCTATGCATTGGCGATGTCAGTCACTGTGCAAAAATCAAATTGATTCAAGTCCGACACAACATCATCTACAGAGTGATAATGAAATTTTTCACATGAATCTTCCATGTAACAGTTGATATTGATATGCTCAGGCATAGAACAGTCAGTGATAGGGCGTAAAGTGTTGTCTGGTTTTAACATGCCACCCATAGCATGAACGCATCTTGGCCGTGACTCCACTTTCCTGACTTTACCTTCCGAGAGTTCACTAATTATTTGTTCAGTCATTTCTAAGCAAAAAGCACTGCTTGTTAAAGAAGCATAATTCCCACATTGGTACATAGATGGGCAGTCATGATCAATAATCCTAAACCCTCTGTATATACCAGTTAAGACATACTAGTCACTGTCAGTTGCTAGATCTCCAAATTCCAGTAATTTACATGCAAACGTGCAAGATTTAACTTGCGTAAGGACAGATTCCAACACATAAATACAGTGACAGATTTTTTCACTACACTCCTTAAACACAGGTAAGACAATGCCAGGGGCTACATCTACACAGCAAATACGAACATCAACATTAAATCTACTTGAGAATTTGATAACAGTATCCCTATCTGTGCTGAGTCTGACAGAATTTGATAAACTTTCCCATTTGTTGTCACAACCCAGAGTCACCTCCACCGGAGTACCTTCGTCAGTGCGCGGGTCGACAGTATTATCCTCTTCCTTTTCTTTTTCTTACTCGCACTAGAAGAACTACCTGTATTCTGAGAAGTGAATGATTGAATACCTAACACATGTTGTGCAAACATACTATGATCAAAGTAGCAAAAGGTGTATTCACCAAACGCATCGCCACATTCTCGCATGTCGTAATAATAGGTAATGAGAGCATCTTCCTTGTAAATATCCCTCTTGTCCATGAGAAATTTTACATGCATCCCATATTTTTTACATGGATGGTCTCGCTACATCATACTATTAAGAAGGCCCATAATAGCTGAAATCACATCTCCTAGAGCTGGATTCTTGAGTTGTTCTATGTCGAAGGTAGTAAACTTACTCTTGGTATCTTTTGAAGCATAAACAATCACAGGTGGGCCTTGATGCTGAAGTTGCTGTTGCTCCTGTTTGAGCTGTTGCTGTTGCTTCAGGGATGGAACTGGGCCACTATGCATAGCAGAGACGGATGGTTGAGCACTGACTAGGGGGGCAGGCGGATACAGGGGCCTACCATCAGATGACTGCATAGGCCTTCCCACTCCCACCCAGGCCGGTTGCTGTTGCACAGAATAGATTCCATGATGTTGCTGTATAGGAGTGTTATTTTGCTGTGGAACATAAAGGCTACCATCTTCATAAAACAACTGTGGCTGCTGGGTGGAGCCATCCCCCCAGGTTGCAGTTCCTGCAACACTGCCTGTCAGTTGTCTCCCTGGGGGCTCAACCCTCACACCAGCAAACTGACCCACAGCTGAAATAGATGTAGACCTGCACAGTTTCCACTCCACTCAGGGTTTGGGTCGGACCGGGGCATAAGAAATAATATCCGGTTGCCGCTGTCTGTTGATAGCTGCTGCTGTCGCTCTGCCCAGCGGCACCGTCATTCTGTGTGGGCCCTGTGTCCTCCCCGTCGAAGTCATGGTTGAATGACGATATATTCGCAGGCTTATTGTGACTCACAATTTCATTGCCAGACTTCCATCTGGGGTTGGGGCATGTACAATTTGGACAATACTCCTGGCCACATGCGTCACATTTTACAGCCATAGCTAAGCAGCAAAATAGCAAAATTACAAAAAGAATCGCATGACCAAAAGTCCATGTCTTGTCCCTTTGTTCAAATCTGGTGCTGTGCCACCTGGTGTGGTGGCAAGGAACCAACTGACTTAGGTGGGTGAAGGGTCCATCTGGTGGGGAAATATACCCCTATATATCCACAGTTCCTTCGCATATATAGTAGTCATAAAATTCATTTTCAAAAATGTATGAATACAAGGCAAATAACCAGTTTTCAATTACGCACTGGTGGAATGGACAATGATCAATCTGAAAGGGATATGAGTAATGCTTAGAGAAAGGTGACAAGGGCTAAAAATAATTTAAAGGTGAACACAATAGTAAAGATTTTACTTTTCCGAAACTAAGTTGCTGAATCATCAAGAGTGTCTGATACTAATAATCAACTCATTGAAACTTCTCATGGCTAAAATATTGGAAAGTTCCCTGATTGAATCCGATTAAAAAAAGAAAGCAGAATGAATTGCAAATGATTAAAAAGTAATGAATCATCAAATATGAAAAAGATAATAGGGCAAAAATGTCAGGGGAGTGGGCGGCTACTGATAACGTTAGTATCTGTTGGGTGTCATAAGAACGTTCAAAGCCTGACTAGTTTTTAGCAAAGTGATGCTCAGTACATCCTCTGCAAAAGCACCATTTATCCAGTTCAGACAAGTGGGAAAAGATAAGTCAATATCCAACTCTACCACAGCGAGTTTTTTCTGATGACCAAAATCATTGCTTTTAAGAAAATAGAGCTTTGTAGAGAAAAAATTCTATCAGGTAATGAGAAAGTACTAATGTGGTAAAAGTGAAAAACAGAATAATATTTCTTATGCCCCAAAATCTGGGATTTGAGAGGTGTATGAGAAGAATTAGGAAACAACAGCTACTTGATGAATTAGAAACAAGGACTATTATGGGATTGCAGAAACTTCACAAATTAGGTACCAAGATATATTCTACAATGAGATAGATGAACCAATGAGGCATGGCCTTTATCTATGCAAGACAACTTTGTAAAACCTAATAGAACAATGCAGAACAACAAGCTTTAACCAAATCAACTATTCTTTGTAAATACCATACTTCCTCAACGATATTCATAAGGCCAAAAAACGGAAGATTTACTAGGGTTGGGCCTTGCCTATTCCCCAGACCTTGGTTTGGTGATAACGTTTTGAGAGTAATTTACACCCCTTTAGACTGTGTTCTGCTTTATTGTTATAATGCTCATTAGTTAAGTTATTTACGAGGCATGAATGCAAGCCTGATGCGTATTTCACCAGCGCCACATTCCTGCATCATACCAACCCTTTGCGGTCAAAACACCCTGAGTGATGGCATGGTGTACCGGCACATTGCTAGTGTATAGACCTCTCAGAATGGCTTCAGTGCACAATAACAATTTGAGGCATCAGGTCGTAATAAAGGGATTAAATTAGGACTTTGCAGCAGGTTTTCCCATTTGTGTCAATAATTTGGATTTAATTGAGTTAATAACTCTGGGTTTTGTAATTTGTTTCATAAAAGCTTTAGTTAAATTAGCCCCAAAGTCAATTTCATTTTAATTGTGACCAGAAACCTTTGAAATGTGGACACTTGTGGTAACTAATTTAACGCTACTTGTGCCAAGAGGCATTGTCTACTTCTGCATGTCTTCAAAGCTCTGGTAACAATTTTGTCCTAGAGAAAAAATTGATTGAATTGTCCAAATTGCTTGAATGAAACTAAACTCTGAAAAATGACTGTTGAATCTAGAAGTCATCCTCATAGTGAACCATTTTAATCATATTGCAGTGAAGTAGTGTAGTTTCTACAGTGACACCATGAAAATCCATGAAAGAAACGACGAATCTCTTGCAATTCTTGGATAAGGTGTACACCATTACTTTGGAAAATCCTTTTTTTACAGCTGTAAACATCTACCAGCATCCCAAACTCACTATAGAATCCGTTTATTTTAGGCCTGTTACACACCTAAAGGTATTCATGAACGTAATCAAAGGCTACCTACATAAAGGCCAGTTTCAAGGCTTTTTGCATGAGATGGTCACCAGGAGGGATGGCCAGATAGTCATTTATAAACTCCATACGCTTTACAAATTAAAAGTGAGTGAGTGAATGAGTAATAGATGTTTAATGCCATTTCGACAGCTAAGGTCATATTCATGGCAAGAACGACATTACACAATTTCACAGAAGAATGTGTCAGTGCCCGTGCATATGTGCACCACACACATCCTGAGGGGATAGGAAAGTTGAGAAGTAGACCCTTTTAAGTGGGCTAGGGAAGCCTGACAAATTAAAAGAGTGCAGAATCAATTAGACATCATTGATGAAATAGTCAGATGTCTGGTGGTTGTATTCTATTTTTAAAGTCCATCACTGATTCCTTGGTGAGTTCATAGAGATGAATCTGTCCTTTACTATTAACCCTCATAATATTGCATATTGATTGAATACTTGCTTGTGTGCACTGGATGAGTGAAACCCTCTCCAGGGACTCACTGATGCTTAATCCTCTATCTTGCATATATATGTTGATCCTATTGTAAAATTACACTTCTGATAAAGGTCTTATCATGGGTTATTGAGTTTGAAAATAGTTGAGTTTTGAAGAATATTTCATTTGTTGCATTTTGACAACAAAATCTATAGTCATGGAGCATTGGCACATGAGTTAGTCCTAAAATGGTTTATGTCTGTTAATATGAACACCTGCCACATTTGGAACACGTGTTCTTCTAATAACATCTGGTGTATGAGATGAAAGGTACATACTTAGTCCTTTAAATGTTGCATTATATAATGTTTTATGAATGCACTAGATCATTTTGATTTCATGATGCAAAAATGCAGCACTGTTATGCAACTATCCAAATGGTGCTATATCAATGGAATGAATTTCAGAACTGATAGAGTTCTGTAAAAACTAAATGAACTGATAATCCGAAAATGGATCCAAAGATCAATGAAACAAAATAAATGTCACATATCATCAAAGCATCATAAAGTCCCTTTAAGGTTTAAATAGAGGTCTTTATCAATGATCCAGTGGCTGGTACTACAAATTGAGGAGTGTTGTATGACAGAGCCGGAGTATGAAAATAAAATGTGTCAAGTTTCGACTTTACACCTGTCATTCAGTATTTCATTATGCAGCTGAAATAACAGCCTCATTCAAATAGATACTCTTGCTGTTATATACTGTAGAAAAAAAAATTGTGTATTGCTTCCTTTGAGAAAAATATCTAGAGCTTATTCTTTTCTCTTAACCTTTACAGATCTATGTGATTTACCTTTTGGATTGTGGATACGAATTGCTGGTGACACCACATTAGGAAAAGGTATGCCAGTCTTTCCTTATTTTGACACTTTTCCTTATTCCTGTAAAATGGTACATGAAAGACCTATTTCTCAAAGTCCATAACAGTTGCATTGCTGTGGCCTCTTAAATCATTTTTACATCCAAAATCACTATCTCTTATGCTTCTTTCTAAATCTAGGACACTGTATATATAAGTTAGGATTCATAGAATAGTTGTACATTGATCTCATATCTTCTTCAATATAATTATTTGGGTATGTAAGAAAACTATCATATTGTATTGGGGAACCTTTAAGGTTCTAACTGTTTTTAATTTTCTTTGATCTCATGTTCAGTGAAATCAGGCTTACAGTTTGCATTTTAAAATAAGATCTACATGCAAAGCCTGACAAATGGCCACCAATTTATCTCTGACTTACATCTGTAAGCCTAAGCGTTCCCGGAAACCTACCGTCAGTTCATCTTGAATGTATTTGTTAGGCCAAAGCCCAAGGGCAACTTCGGACTTATCTTGGACTTGTCAACAATTAATGAGTTGGTTGAGTACGAACATTTCAAAATGACGAGCCTGAACACTGCAGTTGAGATACGACCTGGCTGTTACATGTCGTTCATAGACTTAAAAGATGCCACTACTCAGTCTTAGTCAGAGAAGAAGAAATTCCTCAGATTTCTCTGGAAAGGAAACTTATATAAATTTCAAGCAATGTCCAATGGACTAGCTTGCACGCCCAGAATTCTCACAAAAACAATCTTATGCCAGTGTTCTCAAACCTTAGGGAAATGGGCCACGAGTGTTTTCAGTATATAGGTGACTCATTCATACTGGGGGAAACATACTGTAAAACCTTTTGCTGTCATTACGTAGCATTGACGAGGAACTCATCACAAGTCAATCCACGCAACATGACAACCTATGGGTTTCTTCCACTCAATGTGTCAGCATTTTAATAAACTGTCTAACTGCAGCCCAACCAGGTTGTGCAGCACCAATAACAAGAAATGAATGTATGTTGTTTTTAAAGGACTACAGTTGGCTTCTCAGTAGTAGTCAGTGGGCAGTTGTCAGTTGGCTGTGGACAGGCAGGATCAAGTTGTCTGAGTCTACTGCAGCTGCCTGTCCCCTATGAAGTGACCAGCAGCCACCTACACTAAAATATTGGCCTTGTAGGTTGGCAGAGGCTGATAAAAGAAATATGCCTCTGTTATTGCTCCTTTCATGGGTTTCACAGGGTAGATATCCCCTTGTTATATATGCCACACAAACTAAAAATCCTTAGAAATACATGTATATTATATGAGACAAAATAAGTCTATTTTGACCATGATTTACAACAAAAATAAGGGACAAATCAAAGTAATATCTACTACCATTTAATGGAAGAAAAAGATGGTGAGCAATCATCAATCTCTATGTCATGTATATGACCTATAATGTGACATTTCATGTGCCCTGAGGCCTGCAGCTGGCTGTAATTGGCTGCTGATATGTGATCGCATCTTTGCAGCAATGCTATGTTGATGCAGCTTTTGAAATATTCAGCGTTTACTAAAATAGTTGTCTGGGGTGCACAGTGAAAAATAACTGTTGAATCCACCAGATATCCTTGTAAAATTGGAGAGTAAACCACCATAATTCAAAACCACTGAACCACTGTAATTTCTACTGGAAGCTCCATATGGCAGAATGGTGGTATGTACTGTGAAAATAACAACGGATTTCCATCAACTTTCGGACTGTGAATGCGCTGTCTTTTTGATGATATTGTTTTACAGTGTAATCAGATGGTCGTGAAGCATCACCAGGGGGCTTATTCATTACAACATGGAAACTATGATACTTGGTCAATGTTGTGACACCTCATGTCCTCCAAAATGTTCAGCCTAGATAGATACAAAGAAAGGACTTGTTCAAAAATGTAGGTTAAATAGAGAAGGGTGTAGGAAAAAGGATGAAAAATGTAGGTTAAATAGAGAAGGGTGTAGGAGGAAGGATGAAAGAATATGGAAGACAGAAGGTATGTAAACCAGTGATAGATTGAGGTAGCAGCAGCAAGGTGATGCAATGGCTTTTACCTCTGTATTCCACATGATGGGTTAATAATGAATGGTAAGGGGTATGTAGGGATGAAGGTAAGTGAATGTGTGTGGTCCCTGCCCTGAGCCATCAGTTATAATTATAAGACAGGTGGGTTATTAGTGCCAGGTGGGGTGGGGGTATGCTATGGTATAGATGGGAGGTATTCCAGGTGGGCTCAGATAATATGGAGGGACATTGAAGCAAAACGTAATTAGTAAGACAATAACCATAGAGGCTGGAGAGAGAGGGTGATGATGAACAGGAGTTAATATTAGGATGAGGGCACCGATGGCAAAAGAGAAACAGGTATTGACAGATTTGCTGTGGCACATCAGCTAAAATGTACATGTACACAATACCTCTTAACAATTGAAATTTATTTTTTTCCAGAGTGTTTATACAGACTAATACATTAGATACATTTTGCCCTGACATATTAGCAGCAGATGATTGTCAATTATGAAGGGAAGCAATGTTAAGTGCAGCCAACCTATATCTAATATGTGTCGGAAATGTGAGTATAGAGTATAATGGACGCCTTGTCCTACAGGTAGGCCTCCTACACATCCTTTAGAACTGGTCTGCTTTTGTCAGGCTGACATGGGCAAACAGAGACCTGCAGGGGAGGTTTGCAGATGATGTGGTATAGGAGCCACCTGTTTAAAAAAAGTCTTTCCACAACTCCATCAAGAATAGTATCAAAGATCATTGACTCTACAAGCTAGACTTAACCCTGAGATATGGTCTGCATAACCTGTACATAACAATTTAAATCAGCCACTCCCTCTATACCTATCTGATATTTTGGAAAATTAGGATATACCACTTTTCCGTTTTTCTTATGTTATGTAGGTTCAGTTTAAATGGATCAGATCACAAGTATTTCGGTGTTATATTCACGGTGGTTTACATTGTAGAAACTATATGGCTTCACTGAATTACAATTGCAGTAGTTCTCTATTCGGTTTTACAAGGATAACTGGTAGCACCAACAGTCATTTCTAAGACTATGGGCCTTATTGGTAAACAAGGACTTATTCTAAGCCAGGTATCTATCTTCTAAACGTGCCTTTGGTAAAGGTTAGGGAGCAGTTTCTCTTACATGTAATTATTTTGGGGAGTGTGGAAAGGTCTCATAGCAGCTGCATATTCTTGGGAGCGGCTTTTGTATTTTGCAGTATGTGAGATGTTTCAAAAAGCTCTTTGCTGAAATCTGTGAATAGGCATATTTGATGTAATTTACGTTTTCAAGCATGCATACTGATGACATTGAGCTGAGATGGCTTTCAACCAAGCCCAACACCTGCTTCTTAGCCCCAAGCAATCTAAAAGCATTGAAAAAAGTTCCACAAGCACCATTATGGCGAACTCTGAAAAGGAGGAAATTATGTTTGAACTTTAGAAAAATAAGGCTTCGTCTCCTTCCTCTGAATGAGGTGAAGTCACTCTGTAATATCATCTATATAATCTTTTGACCTGAAATGGAAAGTCAAACTAATAGAAAGGTATTCCCACAATAATGTTGTGCTTAAAGAACTGAAAAGGGTCAAAAGGTTTTTGAGCAAAACAAATCTCAGGTCATAAGTCCATGACTTACACCAGATACCAGTCCCCTAACTATTGTATACAACATGCGATACAGACCGTCTCACCTCAAGCAGCTCTAACCGTCTTCAGACTGCATGGTGCCTTAAGATGTGTGTTGTCAAGATGCATACATTTAGTGCCTCTGAGTTAATTGGCAGCAGTGCATTGGTGCACCATGCTATTGCTGCAGGCAAGCACAGTGGCACAAGGAATTTCCATGGAAATAATCTCTTGCAATCTTGGAATGAGAAGTTCACCATCAGTTTTTAAACTCTATGGCCTATGTGTCAATCATGTAGGGATGACATGATGCAAGGATGGAACATCCAGTGAGCTTCTGTAGCATGGGTAGGATTAAGCTTCATGTGATGTCTGGGTATGGATGTGTGTGTGGTTTGGTGAAATTGGAGGGCAGGTAAACTATTAACACCTTCTAATCATGTAAATGGAAGATGGATGGTTGAAATGGCAGATGGGTGTTTTTTTATTACAAAGTTTTCATCAGTTTTCATGAATCAAACCAAACAAGCAGGATTTCTGCCATCCACACACAACCAAATAAAAGTGAACTCTTTAAAGTTCAATCCCCTTAGTTGATATGACGCTTAGCAGTTGTTGTTGGTTGTCTATACTGTAATGAATAAAATATCACACTATGCAGGAATAAAAAGGGAGTTCTGGATATCTGGGAATACTTTGAATTTTCAAAAAGAAAAAGAATAGACAATGATGAATGGCCTCAGTTTGTCTATATTTTGCAACCGAAGGCAGTAATTTGAATCATCTATGCATCTATGCCAATGAACTCTTTGAGGCATAATAAGAATGAGATGGGGAAACCAGGGGGGGACTCAAAGGAAAAACCTAAGGGTTATACTAAACCCACTGAATTTCATCTTTAATACACAATGCATGATACCCCTGGTTCTACTGAAGTGTGTGCATTGTTGTTATAATGCATTATTGCAGCCCTTCCTGGAATTGGTGAACTTTCGACGGATTGGTTTGATGCATCGAAGGGAATTTCAGCATACCGGGTATACGCCTTTTCAGAAATTCAC
The DNA here is from genome assembly GCA_949317995.1 of Acholoe squamosa. Taxonomy (NCBI): domain Eukaryota; kingdom Metazoa; phylum Annelida; class Polychaeta; order Phyllodocida; family Polynoidae; genus Acholoe; species Acholoe squamosa. Next base: position 72,604,441 of record OX439041.1, read on the forward strand.
TCTTTGTGCATGCTGACTAGTGAGAATAAGGCATCGTGACATCCAGATATGCATTATATATAAAGGTGTCTGACTATTAATATTTTAACCTAAATAATCAAATCAAAGTTTGAATGAACCGGTTATTAAAGCAGATATCATTTTTCAGCAGGTCTTTGTCCGTCATTGCAACATGATTTTCTTTCAATATGAAAAGAAATCCAGATCTGAATGTAGTTCGTTTTCACGGACATGTGCAACTAATTAAACGTGATGATTGAATGAGTAGGGGAAAAATCACAAGCTGAAACCCACATGAGACTCAGTGGATAGGGACTGATAACGGTAGTATTTGTGGGGCCTCATAAGAACATTCAAAGCTACAGTACCTGTTGTTTATATTTTTTTTATTTTTTGTAAAGCTACAGTACCTGTTGTTTATATACATATATTTTTTTTTCTAAAGTGATGCTAGTAACATTTAGGTAGAGGCACACAAGTACTCCCTAGGAAGTAACTGTTGAATCTACCCTTAATGGGAGCGGAAAAGTCGGCGTAGTCACATGGTACAGCTCTTCTGGTCACGTGATCTAATATTAGTCTCGAACCAGATTATTTATTGACACTTTCGTCCCTATGGTGAGGGTCGTTTTCTTTTGCGCGCCCTACAGTTTTTCTTAGGCCTTGTAATACTGTATATAGTCACAGTAAAGTCAAGTGCATGGAAATGCACAAAGTAAGCATCGTCAGTAAACTAGCCATATCATGACACAAAAAAAATAGTATACATGCATGAGTGATACCACTTCATTTGAACTTAAAGCTATTAATGATACCCTTGAAGGCAAAGCCGCTTGCCAGAAATTCATTGGAGCACCATGCTAACAATCCAAGTGTGTATCAACCTCCTGCAGGGCAACTGAAGTCACTCTCTATGCAGACTTTGTGGAGAGTAAAAGTTAGAAGAGCATACATCACTATTGAAGCCACCATACTAGTACCCTCTGCTTCCCCATGGCTCAAAGCAGAGGGGGTGGGGGTTTGCATGAAGTGCCATATACAAATGTGTTTTTCACACAAAGAGCAGTTAGGATTATGACCCCTGGAAATATTATGTTAAACAGCCTTAAATAGCCCTTCCCTTTTTAGTGGTACCCTCCCTAAAAAGAACACCCACGCACCACTGCTTGACCAGTCCCCTGGCTGATTTTCCCAGTTTCGGAAACACTTGGGATACAATTGAGTTGATCATCCTGGTGTTTTGTACCATTTTTACATGGAAAACTTGGTTCAATGGCCTCTGAAGTCGATTGCCTAAATTGTGAGCAGACACCTCTAACTCTTTAATGGCCGCTGATGCATTACCGAGTAATACCAATTGTTCGTCATGATGCACCAATGAAGTGCCGTCGAGACTGCTCACCAGCACTTCATTCGAGCATTATGCCGGCCCTCGGGAGTATATATATATCAACCCTGCTCCAATTAAGTGCTGGTGAGCAGTCTCGCCGGCATCTCTTTGGTGCATCATGTAGACAGATGGGCATGATGCATTAATGCATCAGTGGCCCTTGGTGCATCATGTAGACAGATGGGCATGATGCATTAATGCATCAGTGGCCCTTGGTGCATCATGTAGACAGATGGGCATGATGCATTAATACATCAGTGGCCCTTGAAGGGATAAAAATGTATCAGGGCCTTGCTGCACTTTGCAGAACCAGGCTGTTGAACTAGTTGCCTCCAATCCTCTGTAGCCCTATCTGTTTTCAGCCACCGAATAATTTAGATTTGAGTTTTTGATGAAGAGCAATTTTAAGATATTGCTTATAGATTCTAGGCATTATAATACATTTGAAGTCTAACACAATCCCCATCAGGAAATCACAGTTGCTTTTCAAATATATCCTTGGGTAAAGGGTCTTAGTGCATTGAATGTAGCATGTGGTACATAACGTATTAAGTAGAGAGTGGAGAATGGATGATGCAGTGCTAGGATTTACACCTAAGCGTTACCGAACAATTATTTTCAATACACATGTGTGTTTTCTACAGTCTACCAAACAGAACACCTGCAACCTTAAAGGAAAAACTATCTCTCTGATAACACCTGGGGCTACAATAAAAGAGATATCCTAAATCTTTTAAATGTCAAAATAATGTATGAACACACTATCTAACATCATGAAACATGAATTTAGCGACATAACATCACTCCCTGACGTGAATCTATAAAACTATCTCTGTGATTGATACCTTCCTGAAAATCTGCCATGACCTGAAGATAATAATGAAAGCTGGTGCAACACAATGACAAAATGCCAAAGTACATTGACACAATGATGTAACCCTCAAATGGTTATTGGGAGAATATTGTCAAAGCTGTAGTGATTAGTGCTTTACTTCTATTTGGCCGATTGAAGTATTCTATGACAAGATTATAGTCTTCAGCTCTAGCATTTGCATCTGCCTCCACTACCTGCCTAGCCTAAAACAAGGCACTCAGTTCCAACTTCAACGTTCTTAGATTAGTTTGACCTTTGCTGAAACATAAACACAAAGGTATTATTTGCAATTTCCATCTTCATAAATAACAGTGGTGGCAAGTTTCACTGAGTAATCCTGCAGTGCTATGGAAAAAGTTTGCTTCATTGCTATCAGAATGTCTCAAGGTTAGTTATAAGTAGGCATAGCTAGCAAGTTCCAACTACAAGGATGGTGAAGAAAGAAAGAGCCTACTGTATTGACCAATTTAAGCACAGATCTTGAAAAACTAATATTCAAATAAGTGCTGGTCTTAAATGAAGGCTGGGGTTACAGTGCGTGTACTGGTATTGATAACAGTCTGGATACTTAGGCCCATTAGTTATCTAAGATTGTCTCCCACAGTTTTAACCAGAATCCAAATGTGATTTAGCACTACTGAATATTCTTGCTTGCGTTTTGGGTTCATTTCACGGTAGAGTAACGACAGTGCCAAGCCACATGTATACTGAAAATAAAAAAAGGTTCAAGGCTACATGGAAGGGATCTGTTGGGGGTGATACTGCATCTTTCTTTGGTAAGTATATGTGACCAGATAGGGGAAAACCTACATCCTGGCGGGAGGCTTTTTAAAGTTCAAGTCACAGGCTTTAAAATGAGATATCTTGAGGTAAAATATCCCAGATAGTTCTTCTGCAATTGCTTGTCAAACCGAGGTTGTTGTGTGCAAGCTCTAAATGCATTATATCCTAGCATAATATTGATAATGTTTTGTAAAAAAAGAAACCAAGAAATGTGATATTTTTACCATGAAATTGGTTCTAGACGGAAGTCTGCTTTTGGTGCTGGGTTCCTTATGTAAATATCCAACACATTTGTCACAAAAATTCCTATTTAGAATAATAGAGTGGTTTCCGGATGCACGTTTTCTCCAGATGGGTCACACATTTTGAAGTAATTGCATGAATATTTTTCAAAATATTGTTTATAATGAGGACCCTTAAATAATCATAGTAGAGTTTATCTGGGAGGTAGCAGAATCCCTGTGCCAGCTGTTATTATCATTTTAAGATGGAAATGCCCATTAGGCTATGCCTCTGTAGTCTGTAAATAACTCCCCTTTATTTTAACACAATGAGTTCTACTTATGTGACATGTCCTGGGAATAGGGCCCTTAGTGTACCCTGCACTAAGGCCCCTTTTTGCAGATCCTGTCACATATAATATGTGCACTTTTCAATGTGTATGAGCTTTATACAGCAGTACTCTAGTAGTAATTCACATCATCACCTATTCAATATGCTTTCTCTAATCTAAAAAGTTGACAACAAGTCACTCTTCATACAGAATTTTGAGAAAATTACAAATAGCCTTCTCCCTGCTTTTCTAAGTATAGAAACAGATAATTGTGTTGTTGTATCTCTTAGAGGTACATGGACTAAGTACATAACATCCATCTTGTGCATATACTGGTCTATGGTTATAAGTCTAGATTACATAGGAGGGTGTGGAAAAGTTCAGAGGCAGTTTTACCTTCCTGTCTTCTGAAATGGACATATGGTACTTAACACGATAAAAGGTCACTAGAAATAATCTATGAAAGCACACGTTTCAATCAAACTACTCCTTAAAGTAGGCTTTTTGATTAGACAAAGGCTGAAAAAAATGGGAGACAGATAATATTCTAAAAGTTTCATCTGTGAACCCTTTCGACTGGACACCTAAAATAGTTGTATGCATTGCCCAGCTTAGAGAACTAGGCAGCTAATCTGTGCTGTGGAACATTCATCTTTTTAGAGTAGCTCCTTAAGCATGAGTAAAGTATCACCATTGGCACTGCCTCGTTAGGGACCATTATGGTGACACTAGCTGCTCGCAGCTCGCAGTGACAGTAACATAATGTCCAATTACAGCAATTACCCTCTGCCCTTACACAGACTGGCAGCAAAGTTCCTAAAACTCCTATAGGCCTCACGCTAAGAACTTCACAAAATATGTTGCTTTTAGAGTTCAGAGCTGAATGTTTCGGACCACCAAAACATTTCTCACTATAATTTATCATAGCTCAACCAATGATAAAACACGTCCCCGATGATTTAAATTATCCAAAATGACCAGAAATCTTTAGAAATAGAGAATATATAGGTTTGACTAACACATCCTTTCCCTTATTGGCCTGCATGCATACTACCTACAGTTTGACCTATTCTGCATAGATCTAATAACCTGCCATTGATCACTATTTTTTAAGCCTCCCAACAGTGACATACCATAAGGCCAGTGTGTCACAATTTATATTCTATGAATTGGTATAGATTAGTGATCCAGTTGATGCCTAATACCACAGCTGGCAATAATCTCCAGACACTAACATAACCAATCAGGGGCCACAACCCTTAAACACCTACAATTACACGGTATGCACGGTCGTCTACTGCAGGCTGCTACGGTAGACCGAGATCTGAAAAAGGAACACAAAGGGATGCCTGGAATTTTGGACTACTCTTTCACCCTAAATATTCTATGATTACCTTTTTTCAATTTCAAGAAAATGACTGCTTTACTTATATTCTTCTGGTTATCCTAGTGGAAAATTATGTATTCAAATACAGACTCACATTAGATGTTTTTAACCATTGCCTTGTACTACGGAAGTGCTCAAGGCCACACCATGAATAAAATCATTTTCATTTCCGGGGAAGAAAGAACAGCTGAGCAGAAAACCCGCTGTAAAACATAATCATACCAAAGGTCCATCCTCGCATAAAGAAGCTGCACCTCATAGTATGGCCAGGGTTTTACAATAGAATATCTCCATTTAGCATAATTATTTTCGATGATTTAAAAGACATTTCATTGTGCAATAACCTATCATTGTACCAGGTATAAATCAGAGTGGAGAGGGGAAGATGGGGAAGAGGGAAGAGTGAGCCCAGGTTGGACCAGGCACCAATATTTTTCATTTCCTACAGGTTTTTCTTTGGAGTTGAATAATCACTTCGGCCACAGGTTTCCTTCTCTGGTGTCACTTTTCACAATCAGAATAAATGCTTTAAGCACTGTAGTGTGTTCCGATTTGTTTTGTGTATGAAGGCTGGTTAAATCATCCTCAGAGACGATTGCTCAAAATCATTAAAAGCGCCTTATAACTCTTTACAGATATTAGGGTGTTTTTGCTTATGTTCATGGTCATGACGCTTTGGGGCAGTCATAAAAAATTTCAAATGATGTGTTGCATTATCATAAGAAGAAAAACTCAACAAAAAACACCAAGATATTGTGTAGTTCTTAAATCTTTTAAAGTGTCTTGATGCCAAAGGAATGGCATAACGCACAAATGCAGCATTGACGGGTTACTCGTTTATGCATCAAAGAGATATTATGAAACCATTGAATGACAAGAGGCATGTTAGTACCCAACCCTAGTAAGTTCAAGAACCCTCATACTTGGTACTCTCTGAGCATATGTTTCAGACTACAAAAATGTAACCTTTGCTTGAAACTGCCCAGCAAATTGTCCTGAGTCCTCGTCAACCTGTGTGAAGTGGCTCACACATGTTGTTTGATGGAACAAGATGTCGTTATAGCACAAGGTCACCAGGAATAGTGAACAAGTAATCAATGGATAATTCATGACGCGTGTGTGTTAGCAAAGGATAATTACATGAGGGCATAGCCCGAGTGTAATTATCCTTTGCTAACACACACAAGTCATGAAATATCCATTGACTACTTATTTCATTACATGATATCAATAGATAATCAATAGAATATCAATAAATTCAAGTTGAAAACAAAAAATTGTTCCCCCTCCCCGGGACTCGAAGACTGCCATAGTGTGTGTGCACGATCGGTACACACCTCGGCACCTGGCAGCTGTTTCGTCTGAATGCGTCCTGCAGTACCGTATATCCTCGTGTTAACCTGGTCAATTTGCCTTTTAGTAAGGAGGTTTAGGTTGTAGACAGTACTAATACAAGCCTGGGCATATAAACGGGGAAATATGGTATGTAGCTATGGGTCAGTCGAAAAAAAAATACCACCGCGTCTCAAACCTCGGCACCCATCTTGGCTTGGCTTTGTTTGCCTGGACCGGGACTCGTCCCGCCTACCTCTAACGACTGAGTGCAATGCGCTAACCACTAGACCACCGTGTGTCACCCCTTGGCGCCTGTCTCGGCTTGTGTTTGTTTGAATGCATTCCCCGGTTATGTATACACGATCAGTACACACACCTCAGCGCCCGGCTAGGCTTGGCTTCATTTGAATGCGTCTTGCGGTTATAGCAGCGGGCACATGGCGAAAAAAAGATGCACCTGGACCGGGACTCATCCCGCCTACCTCTAACGGCTGAGCAAAATACGCTAACCACTAAACCAAGCGTCTCACCCCTCTGCGCACGTCTCAGCTTGGATTGCTTTAGACGCATCCCACGGTTATGTATATATGATCGGTATACACACCTTGGCGCCTGGCTAGGCTTGCTTTGGTTTGAACGCGTCCCGCGTCTCGCGGTTATGACCCGCAGTCTTTGCCTTTATGTGAGCAGTAGAGACAAAGCTCTGGGGGAGCACAACCCAGACTGCCGGGAATTTTCACACTTTGAATATATAGTTCTAAGTTATATGTGAGTACCCTCCCTGGGCTTTGTATCATATCAAGACCTGGTTCTAGCCAGCCACTGTGGTGCACTGCATAGGGAGTTGGACTTGGGATTTGAGACTGCAGGTTCGATCCCTACCCTGGCCATAAAAATTCCGTGGGTTTTAACATGTAACATATGACATGTAAGGACATGTAAGGTGTGCAGGTTATCCATGGATAACCACACCAGGTGCCTGTTATCCTTGGATAACTGCACACCTTACAAAAGTCATGATGCAGGCATCATGGTGTGCAATATCGACAGGTATGTGCATGGGAATATCCAGGAAAAGCACTCAGAATCACAGAAATCGTGTAATAACAACTGCTATGCCACGTGAGTCTAACACACAATGGCAAAAGATGACGGAATGAGTTATCACTCAAAAAGGAGTCACCATTGTTGACCAATCATGGCGACAGATGACGACAATTTGCTGGGTGTTTATCCTGTTCCATTTCTTGATTCTGCCAACAGCAAGTTGGGCATAGTAGGAGCTATACTTATATAGCCTAGTCTACAATGATATGTTTGGCTTCTTTGAGTATGGTGGTTCCCTGAGGGTTTAGACCTCTGGGCACAGAGCAATGGCATAACGCACAAATGAAGTATTGGCGAGTTACTTGTTCATGCATCAAAGAGATACACATGTAATATAAAACCATTGAAGGACAGAAGGTACTTTTTCACCCAGCGCTAGAAAGGTGACAGTCCAATAAGGACTCTCTAAGCATATGTTTCAGGCTACAAAAATGTAACCTGTGTTTGAAGAGTAAGCAGTATCTCCTGTTCCATTTCCTGTTCCTGTCAACAGGAAGAGGGGTGTGGTAGGACCTTAGTCTATATACCTTTCTCAAGGACCACTATGCCTTTTCTGCTTTCTGTATGGTAGTACCCTGAGGTTCTACAGAGTAGACAGAAGGCTGCAATACCTGACCAGTGAGAGGGTCAGGTTCAACTTCCCCAAAGCCTTCTTGACTGGTCAGTGGCCAGAGGTCAGGGTAGGAATGAGAGAGGATCAAGTTGTCTCTGGTCAGCTCTGCAGCTGTCAGCCTCACCTCGGCACCATCAGCACTGTGGTACCTGGTTAGAAAGAGCACATTCATAGTTAAGTGGGGGAGTAGTTTACTTGAGATTTCTCATAATGACACATTGATGGGGCTCTTGATCCCCTCACAGCTGTTGCATTTTTGCTGTTGTTTCCATTTAATTTCTAGGACATTCCTTCTTTGACAATCCTGCTCATAAAACCAAGATCTGATATATCTTTGTGTTTGCAATCAGTTCTGGATGAGTACTAGTCTTTCACAAACATTACGTTAGGTGGGTAGCCTAGTTATATCATATTACATCAACATTGATAGTATATCTTAAATATTCACCTGATTATCCATGAAGTTTATAAAGTTTATCAAACTATCCACATCATCACAGAGCCTGGGAGGTAATTTATCTTACAGGTCACATGACCAGTTCCACACCTATCTGTGGTTCTGCTTTCTTAGAATAGGTGCAATCAGTGGCCATCATGAGGGCATGAAGGTGTGCAGGGCTACATCTAGAACCTACACTGTAAAATGTCATCAATATAATGAGTAATCCTCATCCCGGAGTTGCCGGAGATCCTTTGGTATTTTCACAGATATTCCTTGTACATTTGTGTACTACCACACTGTCCACTGGGACTTCTTGTAAAAACTACACTGGCTCAGTGCTTTACAACTACAGTGGGCCACTGTTAAATTGTATGAGGATGCCTGGTAAATTTAACAGTTATTTTTTACAGTGTGCACAGATTTGACTCGTCACACCAGGGTCATTGTGTCAATGGGTGTAGGTGCAGGTGGTTGATGCAAGCACTGTATTGGTGTTTCATTACGACCATGTAGACAGAAGTATACTATATATTGACCAGATCAGATTGCTATAATGCATAAATTTATATCACAGTACAGAAGGACTTGTTTCATTTAAAATGTGTGTGTAATGAGAATGAGGTGGTATGGAAAGTATGTGCTAGTTGTGGTTTTTGATAAGTGGTGCCTGATTTAAGATTCCTAAAAAGCCAGATACCAGCTTAATGTTTGTTTCAGCCTTTCTTCTACTGGAGTGATTTAGGGTGTGTGTTAGACTTTTCTCCATGATAAGGCCAAAAAAATATTGTGTGTTTCCAGTTACATGGCTGAAATGTCTAGGGTTGGTAGGTCGGATTTTCTTTTTCTTTTTTATCATTTTGTATAGAAATGTATTGGAAGACACGTTGGATTCTATGATTTAACAGTAGAAATATGAAAAAATACATACGAAATATGAAGCATATGTAAAATATATGAATGACTGAAATGAGCTGTATACTAATAGATGAGGACCCTTTTTTTAGATAGGCTCCACGAAAAATTGATGAACTTCATGGGAAAAATGCCTATAAATCACCAAAAATATGAAAAAAAATCCCCCCAAAAAAACAAAAAAAATTCTAAGGTCTGCTCTGTTTTGCTAGGGTCGGTCGGGTAACTGGAAACAAACCCCTTATTTTAGGCCTAAGCTGGGAAGATACTGATTTGTTCTGACTCTGCTGCATCCTAATAGATGCCTCCCACTAAAGGGTAGCACATGGTGTAGCACTCCCGGAAGTACTTAGCAGGAAGTGGTGAGACAGAGGAGGAAGCTGGGAAGGAGAAAGGACGTCATTTATATCTGGTACCTCTGTCTTAATAATGTATAACACAAAGCCATATCCCTTTGTATCTTAGAAAGGATATACAGCAGTGGCTGCTCCTGATTTCAAGTTATGATTTTTCTGTTATCTCTCATTCCTTACAGTCTACTTATCTAGAAAATGTCTCTGTGATCAGACATTTCGTCAAGTCTATAAATTTGAGAAAGCACAATACCTGCAACCTGTCAAAGAGTATCAATTGTAGTGATGGGTACTATTGTCATATGAAGGCAACGTGAAAGGAAAGGGTGGAAATCATACAGTAATGATTTCGGCTTGCAGAACCATATGGAAAATGACTTTCTTGGATACTGTGAGCTGATTTAAAGGCGAGAGCCTACTGTGACCTTTACCCTTTGCATGAGTCTCATGCTATGCTATATTCAATTTTGAATTGTGCCAACCTATACAACAAACCGTTGCTTTCTTTTGCCTGAGTATTTTTTTCATTTTCTATTTCTCTGTTCTTTATTCTGTTACAAGTAGTAAACTATTGTGTTTCTGTATCACCCCTGCTATTGCGGACAAATAGAAGCTTGTGTAGTATTCTCTCTACAATATTGACTGTTTCTCATTATCATTGGAATAGAATGACACTGAAGCCACACCAGAGGCTTCGAATTACAATCACAATAAATCTGGTTGTATTTTAGCTGTTTACCAGGGTACATGATTGCAACAGTTTGATTTAAGCATTTGTTTTATGATCCAATCATCTGTTGTGAAAGTTAAATTCTGTTTTGGCTGTCATTGCAAATGAATTGTAAGCCCTAATTGGATTCAGCTCTGAGGGAGTTTAATTATGATCAATGACAAGTCATAAGACATGTTTTAATTATTGAAAGTAGAGGTACATAGTCGCCAGTATACAATTTCTGACCTCACGATGTAACCCTCCATGTGACTTCTAGCAAAGTTATGATTAGTTTGGGAAGTGTGAATTAGTCCAATAACATGGCTATGAGCATGCTGTGCATAGAGAGTGGTCCTACATGTATCTAGGTGAAAATAAATGGTTATAGGTTGTGGCCTCTTCTAGGTAATAATGCATGTACTGGTGCCAGTTTATTAACATTGTGCTGTAGTTCCTAGATTATAAACCCCTTAGCTATACAAGGGTCTTTGATGCCTCTGACTTCATACTCCACAAAAAAAAAAAAAACATTGTTACACAGAAATTGAAGGTGCATGCAAATAAAGTTTTTGTATATGCAAACTGTAATATGACTTTTAGCTCTAATCTATGTTAGAATGAATGAAGGACAAACTACATAAGTCAGAGAGTATCTTCAAAAGAGAAACCTTGTAGGCAAAAGAGGGGGGGGAGTGTGGGAGGAATGATGAAAGGAACAAGGAAAAAGCCCAACTGGTGATAGATTGAAACAACAGTAACAGAGTGATGAAATGAGTTTTACTTCTGTATGCCACATGATATGGCAATGGAAGGTAGGGGGTATGTAGAGATGAAAGTAAGTGAATGTGGGGGGTCCCTGCCCCGAGCTGTCAGTTATAATGATAATACAGGTGGGTTATTAGTGCCAGGTGAGTGTGGGGATGCTCTGGTATAGGGCCCAGACAGGAGATGTTGGGCCAAGATAACAGAGCTGATCGTTGAAACAAATAGAGAAACAAGTCATACAAGGCAAAGTAGTCTGTACCTCAGGTGCAGCAGGGCTATTATCAAAGAATTAAACATAACATGGATGGTAGATGGATGATAGATGGATGAAGAGGGGAATAGAAACACAGAGATGAGAAGAGCAACAGCAAAAAAGGAAAGACAGAAAGACAAAAGACGGTTTGAAAAGTTTGAAAGAGAAAAGGAGAAAGAGAAAGAATGTAAGGCAGTTGGAAGAGGAAGAACCATTTCTCATAATCAGTAAGGCAGATAAATAGAGGCATCCTAGGAGCCAGTCCGTGATAGTTACACTGATGCTGATGTAGATAAGAACCATTCCTATAGATACTGATATATGTAAGACGTATAGATACAGATAAGGAACGTTGAACATTACCCAGCTGTAACTAATGTGAGTACAGAGTAATAATGTACACTGTGTGTTGTCGCTATACCTCACACATGTCTGCCTGTAGCTCGGGTAGACAGTGAGCAAGGTAACGCTTGGGTCTAACACTGAAGGATGGCTACCACCTGTAATACATAATGCTATAGTTCATCCAGAATAACTCAGCAAAAGACCCTCCTGTGGCTATAAATATATGCTCGTACCAGTTTGTCTTTCATAGACTGAAGAGTCATTTACAAGTAACGGAACAGATTCTAACATAAAACTGAGCATTCTTTTAGGGATATAAGAAGATTTTTTTTAGTTGAGGCTAAGTAAGGAATGGATTGGTTTAGAAGCTACCCCCTTCTCAAATATACTATTAGCTAGTCCATTGCTTTTTCTGTATGTGCTTCTTCAACAGAGTTTAATGTCATCTTCTATTTCATGCTACACTTCTTGCATTACATTTCTGTGTTTTCTCTACTTTCGGGAAAGATATATTATAGTAAAATGTACTTTAATAATTCAGTGTGAAGTCCCTGTAATCTGAAAAAAGGGATTTGTTTCAGTACTCTGATTAACAGATTCAGTACATTGATAATCACCTAGCTAGTAGTACTGGGGCCCAGTCAGTAGTAACCTACAGACAGGTGTAACCAACCATATTGGAGTGACGTCCGGGCAGCAGTGAACCAGACACCTGCACTAGTTTGACAATAATTACAGATTACATAAGGCCCCTACAGCCCCATAGGTTTGTCAGTGCTTCTAATTTACTGGCCAGTGATACTTGGGTGGGATACAAAAAGGTCAGTATTTTATAGAAATAAAATCAGTGATCTGGTTCACTGTTGCCCAGTTTGGTGACCAGACAGCTGGGGGAGACCTAGACTACATGTATACCAACAGGCATTGAGCATGAATGATCTGATGGTGGTCAGGCTGGCCCTTAACAGCTGGCCTGGTTAGCTCAGGTGGGAGAGCATGAGACTTTATATCTCAGGGTGACCAGAACGAATCCCACACTGCCAAGTTATCTTTATAAAAACTTTTACTTCCAATTCCCTTTCTTTTCATATATAATTCATCCAAATAGTTTACATAACTGTTTAAGACTCTATGCATTGTTTTATTCATTATTCTCTCAACATGTCTTTGTGTTCCTAAATTAGGTTTACATTAGTGTAAACAGTACTATAAGGTTTCATGCTGATTCTTGAATCTAGATGGTAACCAGCCCTGGTTGTCAAGTGGATATGCTCCGTGCCTTTAACTTCAGAGGCCAGGATTCAATCCCCCGTGCTGGGAGCATTTCACTGAGCCAACTTATTTATCTTGAGTACTTTACATCTAGGAAGGGGTCACATGATCATACAAAGAGTAAAATATATGCACGTTAGCAGTAAAATCAGTTGCAACCAGGCTTCAAGGTCGGGTCAAATTGTTATAGAGACAGGCCATTCCAGTCTACCTAGCTAGTTTACAACAGGCATCGCATCCAGGTGGCTACACTCTTTATTAATGGCTTCAACAACAGATGAAGGGGTGCTACTTGTGACATATTATAATCACAAAACCAGACAAAGATCCATACTAAAGTTATTCAAACATTCATTATGTCGGTTTCCCTGCATACTCTTCATCCCCTAGTAAACCATACATTTGCATCTCCAAAGTGCATTTGGCTGGCAGACAAATGCATAAATGCAACATTATAATTTCTATAAATGTAACATTAAGAATGCAACATTATGATTTCTGTAGTCCATGACTTCAGTCCCCCAACTGATTTCAGCAGTGCTGCAAGATATGATCAATGGGCTTGAAAATTGCAGACCTGATTCACAAATGTAATGCTCAAATTGCAACTCTTTTATGGGTCAGTGATGAGAAACAAGTTTTCATTTGTGGCGTGAATCAGAGAATAATTACCAAAGCCTTCCGTGATTGCTCCTTAAATCATCATCTATAGTTCTCATATTTCATTGCTTTTAACTCATCTGAAACCAAATTACTATGAATATCTTGATGACTTTACTGTATCCGCTACCCGTGTCTCCAATCACTCTCCTACGCTATACTGGTACTCTTTCAGTCTGCCACTTTTTAACACACTTTCTCCTCCCTCCTCCCCCACAGTTACTCCTAGCCAAACTTTCAGTCACAGAAACAAGGTAAGAGACCTGATTGTGCAGCATCATTCTGCAAAGGTTTCCCCAATGCAATTCTCCACTCATTCAATGTATACTTACATATCTTCTATTGCCGCTTCTTGATTGCTCGGGGCTTTCAGTCAAAGTCAGTCTGGTGCAGTCCAAACCATTCATATAAACAACATTTCTATGTCATGAGAACAGGCAAGTCTGTAATCTTGAAATTAATTGAAACGTACCTGTAAGTTGAACCGTGTGGACCTAGCCGTTTGTTTAGACAATGCTGATATGTGGTTACGGGAGTGAAATTACAGGAGTGAAATTACCTTAGGCAATTAATGTTACAAGTGACCGAAATGGCTCATGCACAGTTTATACCTAACATGTTAGCAATGTAGTTTGGAAGGTTGCTTGCATACTATATAGTCTGGCCGTGTGTGTGTGATAGCAGCCACTTGTTCTTTACTGACAGACATGTGTACACCGTCAACACAAAGGTGCAGTAATAGACTCAGACAGAGAGAAGAAGAACGGTAATAACAGCCAAGGTGTGTTTGTTTGTCTGCAGGTTATCATGAGGTGGGAACAATACAAGCCCTTTGCTGTTTCTGTGGATAACATTATACAGATAAGAAAGTGACAGTAGCTTTCTGCATTTCTGTACCTTGTGGGCTGTAACTATTAATAGTAAAATGAGCACAAATGGTACCAACTATTTATGTATCACTGAAGAGAGATAGGGTAGATTAACCTAAAGACAACCGTTCCTGTGCAGGTTTTCAATAAGGGACATGTAGTAACTAATATCTTTGAGTCTAATAGGTCCTTTGGGTTCCCCAAGGTACTAAGTGAAAGACAATTATTTGAGCTTTTGGACTAATTACCTTTCTCAATTCCATGTGTAAGGTTTATCTATTGTTTTTCATCATTTCTAAGAACATCTCAGTTAGTCTATTTTCACCTTGAGATGACCACCTTGCACCTTGAGCTGACCACTTGATAACTACTCTTTTAATGGGGCTATGTTCATTAAACTATCATTTGAAAAAAAAAGAATAAGTCTTTTCTATAGATATGCAGTAAAATGGCGTAATTAAAACTATTGCATCATAAGAAAATGTATGCTTTTATAGTGACTCAAATAGAATGGAAATTAGACCTTTATGGCCATGGATATTGTAAATCTCATTATAATAGAAGTGCTATTTCCAACCCTGCATTATAGAGGCTTTGTTTTAATGTACCTTAATAGACCTTCAATATGGACTATAATAATCAATTTCGTAACTTTATCATCTCACTCTCAATATCAAATTGTTCCTCTACATAGTAATTACCATAGCATTACAGTTAAGATTGAAATGTATGCATCAGAGCATAATCCAATGAAGATTTATATCTCAAACTATTCTGGTCATGAATATTGTGATGTAATCCTACATAATCAATGGTTTCTTTTCAATTAAATGCACAAATAGGTGTATTAGGAGTGGTTGACTCAAGGTGAAATTGATATGTTCTAGGAAATTAGTCCTATACAGAAAGTATTTAAGAGTTCTGCACTTTTCCTTATCCTATCATTTAGCAAAGATATTTTTCTATGCCTAGAGTCAAAATGTTGTATATGTGAGCACTTCTCATCTTCAAATTATCAAACCAAAGTTGGAGAATTCTGATGAAATGACCAGCTGGTCATGGTAAAAACTATTCAAATATGGGAACTTTAGTGTATTATCATGCAATGACAATTACATCATATATTCCAGGACATCATTCTATGGGGTACTATAACACCTCTATTTCAATAATACTAGGGTTTAAGACCAATGCAGTACATGTGAAAGTGAGAAAAACAAGCTGACAGGTGGTCGACTGTAGGTATGTGGTCGTCTTTAGTTTAATCTACCCTATGTGTTTCAGGACTACTGGAGGAGGGTATTTATGCTGTTTTTGTGTATTGCAATAGAAAGTGCAATGTATTGTGATAAACCCACTCCAAAAAAAACAAACTTATTTCTCATCACCGCCATCATCAGAAAAATTGTCATTTGAGATTTTTTTCTTTTTTTTTTTAGAGAATTTCCCGAGAAAAATGTATAAAAATGGAGCTGGCTATCAACAATAGACAATATCACACTTTTATAATGTCAACGATAACTTTCCTTTTAAAATGCAGTTTTTTTTACACACAGCTGTTTGCGATGCACCCGTGATGCATTCACGCCCTAATGAAATGCTATGGCAAAAGAAAAAGAAAAATTTAAATCCTCCCTCGTCACATTTTCCATGACTTGGTGATGAGAAACAAGTTTTTTTGAGTGGCCTAAGCATCATACATTGAAATATAGAAAAGGAATTTGCTGGATAAGGTCTGCTTAGCCTTTGCATAAATCAGTGCTGGGTCTTTCAGCTAAGGACAAGGGCAGTATCTCACCAACATTCCTATATTAAAGGTTACAAGCAGTTTCTAGGTTATGTGCAATTATTAATGGAGTGTTGAAAGGTCTCGAGGCAGATTTATCTTCCTGTGAGTAGTTGTTGTGTGGAGCACTATGTGTACTATTTTAAACAGAGGCAACCTTGTTGAGCCTAAGAATGGCATTTCCAATTAGGAATGTGATTCTCCCAGTTTTCTCTTGTCTTTCCTTCTCACCCTATCTAATACCCTTTTAAAACTGTAAGACATGAAAATGTCAAAGTGATCAAACCCTTACTGGAACTAAATGCTGTTGTTCAAACATCTCAGCTATTTGAAGATCTCATCCATTTTTTTACATTAACTGAATTTGTATTAAGGACTACTGAAGAATTCTCCATTAAGCAATGTCTATGAATATGTTTCCTAAAAGAAAACAATAATACCATTATATTGAGTTGGGCTATTATACTTGCTAAGCCTGCCTAGAATCCATTGTCCTTGCCTTAACGTAAGGCAGCCCGCCTGACACAACAACTGTCATTTAGCAGGAAAGCCTCCTTTAGGCTTGTTTCGGTAGGTGGTCCTAGTTTTGGCAGCTGTTAGTAAGGAAGGGCCCCACCGCCATGAATAAATATTTAACACAGTGACTTCTGTAAAGTAATTACAACTGGTTCCGCAAGCTTCTAGCAGGCTTGCCCCAAGGGGCATGCCCCATGTGGGCAGCACGAAGAACCAATGTTATGTCTTCTTTGCTGTTTCCTCAGTACTTTTTCTTTGTTTTAATGGGCATCCATGCACTTTTTATCTACTTCTATTACTGGTATATATGGTCAAGGACATACTGCTGTCGTTCAGACTACAGCTAGAAGGCAACTACCATACCATAGATATACAGAAGTGGTTCATATTCCACCTGTGAGTAATCACAGCATAAAAAGATAATAATTGATTCTGAGTTAATTAATTATATGCTATGTGCGGCTCACTTGCAGAAAACAAAAGACAAATCCTTTGTCATTTTAAATATACAGGTTTTGCTAACAACCAGAGCAAAGACGGATTTGCCGAGGGAAGATGTGGATGGAAACATGCAGGTTGGTTTAATGGAGTAGTGGTGTGTATTTCACGAGGAGCTAGTCCAGACCAGCTGGTATGGTTGGCTGGTGTTCTGGAAGTGTAGAGATTTAGTTAGACATTGTGTGGGCTGAGTGACTAGGTGTGCTGGCTCAGTGGTTACCCTTTATCATAGGCTGCATCTCTTACCATTACTTACCACTGCAGCAATGTCAGCTTAAGGCCAAATCCCACTAAGTGGAAAATGGGTCTAAAACAGCTGTGATTCTGGCCATCGGCAGCCTTGGAGTCTTGTCAAAAACAAAATTCACAAGGGTTCCCATGCCACCGCTACCTTTATCAAACCCCACTACTAGCCAATATTGGAAGGGAAATGTCTGTGAAATTCATCACTGTACTGAATAGTTGTTACTTTTAGTCACAAGTACAACTATAAGTATGACTATAGTGTGTGGAACTTGGGTCCTGATTTATGAAAAGATAACATACCTCTTGTGATTTACTAGAGATTTTTGTTTTCCTGTAAATCACAGGGAATGTCCGTATATTACAGAGATTTCTGGCCTCTTGTGAGGAAAATATCAAAAGCTTTTGATGTATTCCACACCTGAAATAACAACATTTTGGCAAGGATTTTTAGCCATTATAGGACTCCCTTAGACGATATTACCACCCCAATATCAGCTAAGTAACCACATATCCTATATCACAAGGATTTTATGGCTATTTTCGCGTTGTGGGATTTGGCCTTTACTTGATACTTTAGAGTTAGTGGAGAATATATCTTTTTAGGGTTAATATAAGACATCAACCAAGCGCAGGTCACTTATTTATGTCTTACATTTACTGTGCTGCACCTGTAATCCGTAGAAAGTAGGGTATAGTTGATGCGATTTCAAGGAGCTTAGCCAACTTTTAAAAGATGTAAAGTATACCACATTTTTGGGATGGTATGCATCCTTAAGCAACCTCTGGGCAAATTCCTGAAGTATTTAGTGCACACACCCTCCATAGGTTGATGCTTTAGAAAGTGACACAATGACCAGAAGATTCTGGCATAACCCTTACATAGCCCAAAGCTTGGTGTATATATTAAATATTCATTTTCTGCTAGATTCTGGTTTAACTAAACAGAATGGATAGTACATGTACGTCATTCACATTACATCATACCTTCCCCTTGTTACTGTCCTAATTAATCCTCATTACTGCATTGTAGTGTGAGTTAATTATTACTGACCTCCTCAGTAGCTGAGGTGTATCCATGCAGATGAAGCTCTCATTTAAGCGGGGTGTGCACGCAGAGTATCACACATGTTATAAAACAGCGTATTAACCTGATATTTGTGAGGAATTTTGGGTTACAGGAATGCTGGCAGTCACACTAGTCCTGGGAGCACAATGGACTTGAGATTCAATTGGTCACGTAATTCTATCAAGATGCAAAAAATCAGTTCAATTTAATCTTGTTCATTGTGAGAATTCTGCATAATGGAATTCTGTAAACCAACCAGGTTCTTCCAATGCAATACAGAATTCGCTAATGTACCAGTGAGTAGAGTTCCAACATCATTGCTAGTCTGTAAACCAACCTTGAAGAGTTGCTTCAAAATTCGATACCTAGAATGAATCCCACTACCAGCGATATTCCACTATCTGCAATAAGAAATAAAAAAAGTGGTTGTGGTTGTTAATAACCAGACATTGATAGATATAAATGACTGCATAGCAGCCTGGTCCCATTTATGCAAGGCTTCCGCATACAGAACTTTGATGTGGATCATGTAGTGAGTGCAGTGAGAGGCGAGGCTTGACCCAGTACATCATGACTTATTGATATTGTGACGAGGGAACCAGGTGCATGACATGTTGCTGTAATATCCATCATCCTATCATACTAGATCTACACTACTAATCCACTGGTATTCGGGTAGATTACAATAAACCAATATGCGAAAAGGGCCCTTAGTGCAGGGTGCCATGAGGTCCCTATTCCCAGTACATGTCACAGTCATGTTGAGTGTCACATGGGGTTTTCTGATGCATGAATTTCTGACTACATCCGTAGAGCTCTCTGACAGATCACCAGCTGGAACTACTTACATGCATAATATGAACAATAGGCTATGATACTTCAATCGTTTAACAACCTCTGACAGGGCATCCCACCTTAGGGAGTGGTCATTATTTATCAACAGGGGGGGGATGGTGGGTTTGAGGGGGGGGGGGCGTAAAAATTTCAGACCCCTCCCGAGGGGGGGCTAACAAAATTTTGACTCCTCTTGAGGGGGGGGGCTAAAAAAATTTACCCTCTTTTTAGCAAAAAAGCCCACGCGCTACTATAGCTCAAAGAGGGGCGCGCAAATTCTCTGCGCCTCCGGTTTGGGGGGCGCAAAAAATTTTGACTGTCGTCGAGGGGGGGCGTAAAATATTTTTGCGTGTCCATGCGGAAACCCACCACCCGGCCCCTGTTGATAAATAATGACCACTCCCTTAGTCACTCGTCACATGGCTACCCTGCCCCTAGTGCTGGTCCCACCACACCCACCCTCCCCTCTACCTCCTCTATTGCTCCCTTCCCTTTGCACATCACCCATCACCCGCCTAATATGAGCACCTCATGAATCAGGCTGAGTTGAGTTAAATGACCATTTACACCAAACATGCATATGGGGCAGCAGGGCATGAGGTGGGGAACTCAAGATTACCATGTATGTGGTGAATGTCTGATTAGCAGAAGGTGTGCAATGGAGAGGCAAGGTAGTGAGTGGTTGATCATATTTCATGGACCTATTGACCGACATCCACATATTTAGATAGCGACATCACCATTAACACATGTAGGAACCAGTAGTGGTGTGATGAAAAGAGGATCTAAAAAATGTATCAAAAAACTACTCATCATAAAAATGAGGGAAAGGAAAATGACTTGGCATGAGCATAGAATTAGAGAATTTTCTTACACAGCACAGACAATGATTAAACTCAGAAGAATGAATAACATTGTCTTTCTGGCATTTGATAACTACTGTGATGATTCAGTGCTAATGTCAAGTATTGTTTCTTTACCAAGTGCTACCCAGTGTTGCTCTCAGATACTCAATGTTAGCCCATGCAACTACCCAACTCTCCTAATAGCACTCAGTATCATGTTGCTTATTTTCAACAAAAGAGTACACATATACTACAAGGTCTAATGAAAGCAAACATCAGCAATGGCTCACAATGTGGGTTGTATTCGGTGCGACCTGATCTACTCAGTTTAGTTTCCAATATGGACATTACTGATAATCTACAACCAGGATGCAGTTGCTCCCTTGTGTCGGCTTGTTGGTTCTGACCACAGTGCACCCCCTTCATTAATGTTAGAGGTCTGTGAAGGCCAGGCTTAGGGTCAGAGGTCACCATTTAGCAGGACTAGATGAAGGAGGGTCTGGGTAGGAAAGGTTGGGACAAGGTTAGAAAATGCAGTTGTAGTTTGGGTTGCAAAAGGGATAAAGATCCAGAGACTGATTGAAAAGACTCGTCCAGCAGAAAAAAAAATGTTTGTATTGGACTGATTTTGTCAAGATCTTATCTATAAAAGAATCCAGTTACTCTTTCTTCCCTGATCAAACTCACACAAAAGAAATTAGCTTTCCTGAATCATTTGAGGTAACAATTGCTTGTCATGCTTTCTAATAATGGCTGAACCAGAACGGTTTGTTGGATAGAGCAAGATATTTCGAACTCAGAAGCTGAGAAGTATGGGGGACCGAAGCTATCACAGCGAGATTCGGAAATGGCGAAAAAATAGCCTCAAGCTGTGTCACTTAGAAGTAGGTCACGATGCTGAGAGATGGGACAAAATTTTCTAATTATTTCAGTAGCTATACAGTTGAAATGTTCGGGATGAGTCCTCAGTATTCTATGATTCATCATTATGACTCTATACATCTGAGTACATTTTGAAAATTGAAGAGGAGTTTTAGAGAAATTTTGAAGGTAAAACCCCCTATCCCTTCAACACTGTGACCTATTTGTGGATGCCACGGTTACGTCATAAAACGCCCCTCCTTGAGGGTAAAAGCATAGTCCCACACTAGTCACTCTGGCACCCTATCTGTGCAGGTGAAGGTCTGATTAAAACTTGGCGTGGATGGAGAGGATCTCACATGTTATAAAACAGAGTGTTATCCTGATATGTATTGAGTTACAGGAATGATCACACCACTGGTCAAATCACATGACACAAAGGCAGGAAGATCATTCTTCAGGGGTGATATTCAACTTCGAATCTTTCTATGTAATTCTATTAATATGGAACATTTGGAATCAATTCAATTGAAAAGGTTGTGTACGTTCTGTCAATATGCCAAGGATATTTACATTGAGTGGATAAAAAGGCTGTGGCAGTTATAACAATACTGGAGCTATGTGTTTTAACACACCACAAAATAGATTATTCATTGAAGATGTCTCACAATGTATGCTTGATCAATGCAATGTGCTCAACCTTAAAACAGTTTTCCAATGACTTTTTTTTTACAAGTTAGTTCCTCAATATGCCTGATAACCAATTTTGTAAATTTGACTCAAAGTTGAATACATGCAAGAGTGAATTCTGGGAATTTCCAGTACCTGCAATGCTAAAAGGTTGATGCAGTTGTCAACAACCAGACATTGATAGATATTTATAAATGTGTAGCAGCCTGGTCCCAATTATGGATACAGAACTTGGTGCTGCAGCATGCAGTGAGTGCAGTAAGAGGTGAGGCTTAACCTGGTACATCATGACTAATTGATAATGTGATGAGGGAACTAGGTGCATGACATGTTACTGCCATTCACCCTTTATCCACAATGTTTAAATTTGCATCATTCTTTATTTTGTCTGATCCTGCAGTAATGAGCTAGGCAATATTGAATTCATGGACAGTGCATTGTTTTCTGGTGTTAGTGTACGATGTATCCTGAATGTGTCATGGACCGTTATAATGCACGAATGCAACCCTGGCAGGCCACTAACCAGGAATGCCTGCATGTATAAAAACAATGGGATATGAACAATACTTCACTCTGCCTTACTGCTTTTTTTAACTTGTCGACCCATTCAGCCCTTCTTCTCTCAGAAACAGTTTGTGGGAAATCCCTCCTAATTCACATCTCACAGGTTTACCCCAACCCCAGCCCTCCCCTGCACCTCCTCGATGACCCGCTCCCTTTTGCACATCCTTGCATCAGAACCTCGTACATCATATTGACTACCCATTGAGGGCTAGCATCGACTATAGTCGACACCATGGTAGGCCTAGCATCGACTATAGTCAACACCATGGTAGGCCTAGCATCGACTATAGTCGACACCATGGTAGGCCTAGCATCAACTATAGTCGATGCCCATTATATAGGATTTGTATAGGAATTGAAAATAGGCCCGTCCTCTAGGAACTATACTTTTTTTCAGAGGCCGTCCCCATGGCCAGGGCAACCATTTTTGCTCTGCTCCCAAAGGGTTAAGGGACATTTACATCCAACACACACGGGTGGCAGTGGGGCATGGGGTAGACACCTTAAGGTTAACATGTATGTGATGAGTGTCTGACAGGTAGTGGGCTGTGGGATGGAGAGGAAAAGGGATGGTGGTAGAAGGTTGTTCAAATGTCATGGCCCTATTGACTGACATTCTCATATTTTGAAAGAAACATCACCATTAACACACACACGTTCTGGTGCAAGGTTGAAGTAAAAAAAGGGAAATCGCTTAAAAAGCTTGACCCTTGACCAAACTTAACAGTTAAGTATCATTTTAACAACATCTATACGGACTGCCTTACTGGTATTTGAAAGCTACTGGGATGATTCAGAAGAATGCCCAGTGCCACTGTCAGCAATTGTTTCTTTATGCCACCAAATGTTACACAATTCCTCCCAGTTAGTCAGTGTTAGCCCATGCTAAAAACTAGTACTACACAGGTCTCCAAATAGCATTCAGTATTACCTATAATGTTGATCACTTTAAAGTGCTAGATTTAGTGAAAGAGAACATCTGCAATTGCTATATAGATGTTACAAAATAATGCAGTTTCTCCCTTGTGTCAGCTTGTGTTTTCTGACCACAGTGATCCCAGCTCCCCCCCCCCCATTAGTGTCAGGTGTCATTGAAGGACAGGCTTAGGGTCAGAGGTCATAATCAACAGGAAATGATGAAGTAGGGTCTGGACAGGAAAGCCATGGCACATGAATAGGAAGTGGGTAGTAGTGTTGGAATAGGGATGAAAGGCCCTTCCAGCAGAGGTAATAATGGATTGATTCTGGCAAGCTCTCATATATGATTCCAGTTTCTTTATGCCAATGATCAAACCCACACAAGCCCTATTTAGATTCCTTTGTATATGATAAAGAATGAGTCAATATAGATGTTCTTATTTACAGAAAAGAAGAAAAAATAAAAAAAATAAAAAAAGAACTGCAAAGCATATCAGGGATCTGTACATCACTCCTGACCTTAGATGAACATTGGTATCAAACTCTTTATTTGGTTTTGCGCCATTTGTGCTGTCAGATATGTGCGTAAATGGTCTCTTGGACAGATTCAATGTTTGCAAGGCGATTTTACCTGAACAAACACAGATTTAAAGCCCAAGTACAGCGAGATACTGAAGTGAGCTACAGGAAATTTTTAGAAATTTTTAGTCAAAAGTAGATGCGTTCATTCAGTAATAGTATTGCCTCATTTGAGCTTTCCTGCTCCCCTTCATCACCCTTCTCATCACATTTGGCATCATGGGCATGGGATACTTACCAAGGGTAAGGCACTAAAGGCCCAGTTCGGCCCTCTGTCAGCTCCTTCTGCACTGCATAGCCATTGATTAGAGAGGACAAAGTCCTCCTTTGCGTAGAATGGCTATACGTCTGTAGCAAATAGTTCGATGGGCATCTGACAGAGGGCAGCAAAGGACCTTTAGTACCCTATCTTAGTACTATATGGGAGAAAAACCTATGCAGTACCTCCTGACCGACCCATTATATGCCTTAACCCTTTAGGGGCCGTTGATGCATGAATGCATCTTGTCTATTGGTATCACCAATGAAGTGCTGGCGAGACTGCTCACCAGCACTTCATTGGAGCATCATGCAGACCCTCCAGGGGTATAGGTATCAACCCTGTAGGGTCGGCATGATGCTCCAATGAAGTGCTGGTGAGCAGGCTTGCCAGCATTCCATTGGTGCATCATGACTACCTAGTGGCATGATGCACTCCTGCATCAGTGGCCCTTAAAGGGTTAGAATTCCCACCACCCTGTTATGGGACACTGGGGTATGCATGGTGCAAGAGCCACCCCTGGGTGTCGTTTGTACCCCAACCCAAGCCATAAACACAAGACAAATGGTCAACCCCTTAACGGTTTAACCCTTTAAAGGCTGCTTATGCATCGATGCATCATACTGATCCTGTGTTGCTGATACAATTCTAGTAGTTCAGCATGATTTACCATTGCAGTGCATGTAATTTATTAGCAAACCTTAAAGGTTAGGGTCAACTGTGTAATGCATCAAAAGTTATGTTCATTTCCTATCGAATTGCATCAATATACAGTATCTCACTGCTGGTGCATTGGTGTATCATACAGGCCTTTTTTTAATTATAAAAAGTATAGCATAGTGGTAAGAGATTTGCAAGGCCAGGTTCCTTGCATCATGTCAGTATGTGACCATAGTCCATTTTCAATTATAATGCTTAAATCTCAAGGGTACGGTATGAAGTACTGGATTTAATACCGCACTTTGGTGATGAGGAAATTTGAAAAGAAGTGCAAATGATATGGGTTAGGAATGTGTGAACTTTTATTTTTACTCCTGGCACCTTACTAGAAACAGCTATAAGCAGTACATTCATAGAAAGGTGAAAAAACCTTGGTAGCCTAGGGTGGGGCATGTGAGTATTACCGGAGTAGCTAGGAAGGAGGCCTCCATTGCTTTGTCAGGAATAGAAATTCCTCTCACAGTGTTATTGAACCAAAGCCTGTTTATCTAGGGGAATGGATTCACAGTATTGGTAGCAAGATGGATTCTCCTATCCATTTAATCCCTCTAGACTCTGTGGGATGGTAGCTTTGATACGTATGCTCCATAACTAAAAGGAACCAGCCAGCTGATACATTCAGTACTTTGAGTTGGATAATCTGAGGCAGATGAAGACTATGTTATTTTAGTTTTCTTTTATTGTCAACTCAAATCATTTAGAACAAATATGCTGTTTTCTGATAAGATCCCGTATATGAAGACAGTTTCATCTTCATAAAAGCCACCACTTCAATACTAAAGATACAGGAAGATCAACATTATATTGGTCAGCCGTCACTGCCCTACTGCCGCCAGGGGGGGGGGGGTTTCTGTTTTGAAAACGATTATCATCAGCTTTATCGTAAAGAAAAAGTAATTCTATTTTGATAATCGTATCAAAATGGGGATTATTTATAATTGGTATAATGATAATGTGGAGAGTCTCCTAATAATCTCCAAACTGAAAGACCATTCTATTTCAAAAGTGGATTTGACGATAATATCATGAGTTTGGGATAATCTTTAGATATTATTTTGTGA
This sequence comes from Acholoe squamosa, assembly GCA_949317995.1. Taxonomy (NCBI): domain Eukaryota; kingdom Metazoa; phylum Annelida; class Polychaeta; order Phyllodocida; family Polynoidae; genus Acholoe; species Acholoe squamosa. Next base: position 72,630,509 of record OX439041.1, read on the forward strand.
CCATTATGTCTTGCTTATGGGTGCGTTTACTTTTTTGTCTAGACCTTAAAGATTTTGGGATACTTATTCATCCAAATTATAATGAAAGATTTCGATTTCTAAACATGTTTGTACCCTTTTGAACCATATCATATTCTAATCGTCATAAAAACAGGCAATAATCATGAAATAATTGATTCAATAATAAATCATGTCTAGGAGGTTTCTTTGGATTGATTGGGATTATTTGAAGATTATCTGATGATTATCTTCAAACCTTCATGACTAGGTGTACAAATGAATGTGGGGACGGACTTGGCAAATGACCATTGAAAATGAAAAGTAGAAAAATATTATTTAATTGGAAAAAAAATGAGACAAAAAGCATTTCACATCTAAATCACATTTTCCTCTATAGACTCTCATACTACAAAACTAAGACACATTATACAACGATATCTTAGGTTTTGTAGGTCATAGGTCAAAGGGCCAAGGTCAAATATAGCAGGTTTTAAAATAATTTGATATGACAACTTTACTACCCCAAATTACAGATTCAACCATGTATTTCATCATCTCTTTGGTGTCCATGACACATATTCAATGCAATGGCCCTTGATTATGAGAGGTCAATGTCAATGTCATTGCCCTCATGCCATTTATTCTATGCATATAGACAAACAGCTATACCAAATGTTCTGCTTGTTTTCATTAAATAGGCCTGCTTAGATTGTAGGCATATAAAAATGGAAATTTGCATTACATGAAAAGGGTGATTGGTTGTCTAAAGGTTAAGGTCACATATTTGTACCTGAGGGTGTCCCTTTAAAAGAATTCCTCCCATTGTAAACTCATTACGCTCATACACTATTTGAACATCATTATTAAAGATGTTAAATAGTCAAATATTGTGGCCTATGACCAAGAGGTCAAGGTCATTGGTCCTACGACACATGTCCTTCCTCGGGCCTCCCTAGCCCACTTAAAAGGGTCTATTTCTACTCTTTCCTATCCCCTCAGGATGTCTGTGGTGCACATATGCGCGGGCACTGACACATTCCCCCTGTGAAATTGTGTAATGTAGTTCTCGCCATAAATATGACCTTAGGTGTCGAAATGGCGTTAAACATCTATTACTCACTCACTCACTCCTTCCTAACCCCTTAAAGGTTAATTTTCATCATTATGGATGACTGCACCCCTGATGAGTCACCAGAACCGTTTCATACATCATTATGCTGAAGATATGAGATTCAAGCTATCCTGAAGTGTCTGCATGATACACCAATGGGCATGATGCACAAACACATTGACAACCCTTAAAGGACTGATATACATTAGGCATTCAAGAGTTTCCAAAGAAAACAGAAAATGGTTGGCAGCAGGACCCTTAGTCTGATAGTCTTGTACCAAGGTTCATGGCACAAGGGTGGGGCACCCCTGAACTTCTGAATGATCTTATCAGTGAATGCTCTGATGAATGTACAGACAGGGGTGTATGCGTAACTCACAAACAACCCTTTGTTCCTGCCCGTGGATGTAACAGCGACTAGTGCCTAAATGTATAAACCATGCTGCCAGAAAATTTTGACTCTGCAGGGGCGTAGGAAAAGGGGGGGCCAGGGGGGCCTGGCTCCCCCAATCATAAAGGAGGTGGGGCCTGAGTATGTCTGGGCCCCCCAAAAATTTGCCAAAGATTCATAATTAATTGAACAAGAAGCTAAAACTTTGCATCTCAAATTAGATTGATATAGTAATGGGATAGGGAAAATGAGGGCCTGGGCCTCAAATCAAATCTAAAATTCATTGAAAATTAATTTTCTATACAAATCTTATATAATGAATGCATACCCGAAATAGCACGCTATTTGGCTTGGTGGTCAAGGTGGGGACCAGCTGGGCCCCCCAATTAAGATTTGCTTCCTACGCCTCTGCTCTGAAGATGAGCAATAGTAATGCACCCATGCCATGGAGGACAGATGCATGCTTTTGCTGTTCATTTGTCTATAATAACTATAGTGAAGACAATTGAAACGTTCTCTCTCTGTTTGTCTATATTTAGAGGATAGATGCCATGATGCCAATGACCTTGACCTTGACCATTCATAAGTAGAAATCATTTAATTGAATATATGTCATGGACTGCAAATTGCTGTTCAATACATGGCTGAGGTTGTGCTCTAGGAATGTAAAATTGTGATAGTAATCATAGGGAAATCTCAGTATTTGACCTTTGCCCTGTGACTCATTGACTATAAAACCTTACATATCATCCAATAATATGTTATAATATTCTAGTATGAGAATTGATAGAGAAAAATGTGATTAAAATGTGAAACGTTTTTTGTGCTCAATTTCGTTTTTCATATGATTACACTCTAAGCAGGCCTATTTAATGAAAGCAAGCAGAACATTTGGTATCTCTGTTTTCTATATTCATAGGATAAATGACACTAGGGCAATGACCTTGCCCTTGACCTCCCATAATCAAGGGCCATTGCATTGAATATGTGTCATGGACACCAAAGAGATGTTGAATACATGTTTGAATCTGTAATTTGGGTAAGTAAAGTTGTGATATAAAATCATTTAGAAATCTGCTTTATTTGACCTTGGCCCTTTGACCTATGACCTACAAAACCTTAGATATATCTTCGTATGAGGTGTCTTAGTTTTGTAATATGAGAATCTATAGAGGAAAATGTGATTTAGATGTGAAATGTTTTTTTTATCTTATTTTTTTTCCAATTAAATGATATTTTCCTACTTTTTATTTCCAATGGTCATTTGCCAAATTTGTCCCCCACATTCATTTGTACACTCACCAGGGCTGCAATCTACATGGTCAGAGCTTTCCAGTGGTACCAATTGTATTCTAGCCTTTTTTGGTGACCGTTAGATATGTTATAGGACCCCTGCTGCTGCAGCACTAAAAAGGAAAATCGCGAGATTGTGTTTCAAAGTCCCTCTGAGAAAATCTGATGAAATTCCCTTTAAAAATTGCTTCTAAGAGAACAATCGTGAGATTTGAAAATAATCACCAGATAATCTTCAAATAATCTCCACCAATCTGAATAATCGTTGCAAAAAGAGAAAAAGGCCCCAGTTCTGACAATCTCTCATGGTTAAGGCTATGGAATTTATTATCAGTTGTGGGCATCACCCCAGTGACAATGTGGGTCGGTAACATGACCACCGAATATGGGTGGTTTGGATGTCACATGCAGTGATAGCAGCCACATGTCGGCCGCCGGTTAGCAGTGATAAAGGTATCTAATAGATTAGGGGTGAATGACGAACCAATAACATTTGCTCCAAGCTGCAATAGAATAACAAACAAAACAAACAACAACACTAGTGATACTGTCCCTATATGTAAATAGACGGAATAGTCACGTGATCTATCCAGATCGGCAACAACTGACAAAACACCCCATAGCCTTAACCTTAGCCTTAAGAGATTGCCAGTAATGGTTGCAGCAAAGCAGTGACGAGGGGCCTGATATCAAGGTGCTAGCATGCATCTATACATCTTGATTTCTTTAAAGTAGTTATGGTCCAAACTGAAACAACCCTTACCCATAACCAAACAAGAGAGCACTGCTGAAGTATGATGCACATTGGGTTTCATTTCTTCTGATAACTCATCCTAAACTGTGCTTTCTTTATGTATTTTACAGAAACATGTGATTTACGCTTTGAGTGGAAACAATTTGCTGCCGACACTTCATGAGGAAAAGGTAAGCAATATTTTCATCTATAACTATTCCCTGTATGGGACTACTGTCTGATACATTTCATATTACACCAGCTGGGCCTTACTTTTATTTATTACACAATTTCTGTGACTCACGATGATATTCCCGTTCTGATATTTCTCAATATTGCATGCCCCATGTAAGCAAATCAAGGATGGACATCAGTACGATTTGGGGTGGATAGCAGCACAATTTGAGGTGGATTTCGGCATGATTTCATGCTTAGGAGCATATTTGAAACCATGCTTCCCGAGTCAGGAATCAAACCAGGGCCACCATAAGGAAAGTATCTCAGCAGTGAAGGAAGAAGCTTGAAACAAGGTTTACCTTACCCCGGCTTGCATAAGGCCTTTAATAACATCATATCATGCAGAATTGGAGAGTAAAATCCTTATGATAATCAACTCAACGCTTCGAGTCTCCTTTAACATCTACGGATACAACTCATGAGTCCACTGATATCAATTCATTACTTAGTTAAGACAGGGAATAGAGGGGTGATTGCGGACTGTCTGAGTGGCTGTTAAGATCCGTTGAGTGCCTATTATGTTTAATCAGCTACCGGGGGAGGCACTCAGTTTGGACACCAACTGTGGTACTGACCTCGCAGAGAAGTGGCTGTTGACGTGTCAATAATTGTAAAAATGTGGGCTGTTAATTGAGTTAGATTTTAGCTTTAAGGGATATCTGCTATAACTTGCATCAGAAGAACCTCAATATTGCATACAATCATTTCAAGTCTGTGAAATTCCGAAATACTGTCATCCATAACCTTATTTTCTAAAAAAAATAGGGTGGGTATAAAAAGTCAGCTCCTTTCAAGTCGTCTGTGAAATGGCTGGAAAGTAGGGGTTGTAGATTTGCAGTTCCTACTGACCATCAAAGAGTGAGTAGCCCCCCCCCACCGGGATCCGCTATGGGACAGTTCAAACATCAGTCAGGCAAGATAGGTGCTCTCCATTTGTAATTATAAACTCCCTTTGCTAGCAATACATCCCCTATTTTCATTTTGAACAAGTATTCCCTATTTCCATTTTGAAACTGCAGTTCAGATAGGCATTAAGAAACTCTATCAGTATATATATATATATATATATATATATATATATATATATATATATATATATATATATATATATATATAAAAGGAGTGTTAAACATTAGCCAGCTGTAACTAATATGAGTACAGAGTAATAATGAACACTTTGTGTTGCCACGCTATACCTCACACATATCCGGCTATTTGAGGAGCAGACAGAAGACGCTGGGTAGGTTAGCAGATGAGTAACACCTGTTATACACAGTGCTAGAGTACATCCAGGAGAACAATACACTCTAAAAATAACTGTTGAATCTACCTGGAATCCTCGTAAAACTGAACAGCCATATTAAAATTGTATTGCATCGTTGTATTCTCTATGATGAAGCCCCATATGGCAGTAGGGTGGTACAAGTATTCTCCATAAAAAATAACAATGAATTTCTAGCAAATTTGAGACAAGGGTTTTAGCATTATTTTCATGACATTTCTTTAGAGCGCATCAATGTCATACCAGGAGGTCCTAAAAGATGAAGTAAGATTACTATGTTGAAATAGTTATCACTAAATACACCAAATGCCACGTTCTCCTGATTTATGTCAACCAAACTGCTGGTTTTAGGATTTGACATAATGGAGCTGAGGATAGGGAACCAAAATAAGTTTTTTTCATAGCTTTGACTGCAAAGACAAAGGAGATTAATGTTAGAACTAAGATATCCAGATTTCTTAGTCTACTCTTCTATCTTTATTGGCAGTGATGACGTCCCCAATGTCATCCCCTCTTACAACTATCCAGTGTTCTGTTTTCTACACTGGCACAGTCTCGTCCACTGTCCTCTGAACTCAGTTTTTCCACCTCCCACCACCACACTTACTCCAGCCCGGACTGTCTGTGACACAAGGCAAGAGGTCCAAAAGCTTGATTTTTAGAGTGTTTCAAATGAAGATTTGTGATAGTGGTAGCCATAATGAAACTCTTACAAGATGGCATCAATACTGTCCACACCTTGTATAGCATCGACAGCAGCCTGGTGAGTGAGCAGGAGTGTTTGGTGGCTCCCCTCAATGTTATAGTGGGGTACTTGTTCTTTACTGACAGACACGTGTTCACTGTCAACACAAAGCTACAATAATAGACTCAGACTGAAAGAAGAATAATGCTAATAATAACCAAGGTGGGTTTGTCTGTCAGGCGGTTATCATAATGGATGGGTCAGCAACATGTCGAAACAATACAGAGTCGTCTGAGCTAATTATTGCCTAGACTGGAAACATATTTACCATTAGGGTAAGAAAGTCCAGCCCAGCTGATTACTGGGATTGATGGTGTGCAGCTACTGCACAGGTTAGATTAGATTTAGTATTCCTTAGTAACTAGGCTGGTCTGCTGGCCCTGTAATATATAAATGTTAGTCAAAATGGCATTCAATGACCATCTTTAACCCGTTTACTCAGTCACTTGAATTTGCTTCTTTTTTTTTCTTTTTTTTTTTTATCTCCCTGCACATTATTTTGGCATCCTACTTTACCAGAAGGAAAATAATCCTGAATATTCAAATGTACCTAAAGCATAATATCAAGATAAACTGACTGGAAAGTCCAACGTTTCCCTGGTCTCCCATTCTGCCTGTCCCCTGTTCCTTCTTGAGTGTCAGCCCATGGAGGGGGTGTTGTTTCCAAAACTGACATGTAGGGGGCAGCACCGTTGACGCTTTGGACAATCCTTCCCTCCTGGCTGCTACCCTTGGGATGCTACCTGCGTGTCGCTCTCTGCTATAAAATAGTCCCTTGGGATGTTTGAGAATATTACTCATTCAAAGGCCACAGGATCATTATTCTCTGTTTGCATAATGCACTAACAAAGTCTGTGAAGTCAAATACCATACACAGGACAATTAGGCCAGTGTTGAAGGCTACTACACAGGGCATTTTTTTCATAAACCAGTCAATGTTATTAACACTTGTAATATGCTTTGTTAGTACACTTACCAACTTACCCATGCCCTTGATTAATAAGGAAATGGAACCAGGCAATTAATTCTGACGGTTTAATGAGGACAGAATAATAGGAGAAATTATTCAACCCTAATCAGTAGCTAGCTAGCTTGCTAAATGAACAGCCCACTATGGGCCACCATCCCTTGACTGCTATGTTTACTGAGCTTCTCTTCTTATCTTTTGAACTGGCCTCAGACACTCAATATGGCAGTTTCACAAGGAAATCTATGTATGGAACTACCAGCAACGCGGAGGGTGAATGATGGAGGGTAGGTTCGTGCACATGTGCACAGATAGTGTGTAAACATAATTATTTTCACTATCACCACCAACAGTATGATATATCCCTGCCCACAGTTTCTGGTTTCCTTATTTTGTGCTAAGGGTCTTCCCCATATTATTTTTCAAAGCCCACTGTTAAGCTGTCTTTGTTGCCCTATCGTGACCTTGGTGTTGGCCCTAGTCAAGATAGTTCTAAGAGGTTGGTAAACGCAGGAGTGAGAAAGGCATACCTAATACACCAGCTGTTAGACACACCTAATATGGTGTAGTGAATCTAGTATGGCTTGTGAGTCATAGCCATGTCTTTCTCGCCAGCTATAGTCACATACATACAATTCATCAAATTAGATTGCAATTCTCTATTATCTTTTCTCCTTTGTTCCACTTCCATTATGTCCAGGTACCTCCTGACCTCACCTTTATTTGCCTACCCTCAACAATCCCATGGTTTTGATATAGTGCACTGGGGACTGAATGGTGGCTGGCCGTTCACCCTCATCCCAAAATCACAATCAAAGGGTGTAGTTTATTTTCCACACACCAATACCAAGACAAGAATGGTCTATGTCTTAACATCTCAAGTACAGCATCATGCATCAGAGGTTTTGCTTATCTGTCAACTAAGTGCACCACCATATATACCAATCTGATGTCAGTCTAATCAAATCTACATTTCTATCTAAGACAGGATGTACGATGTCAGTATGTTTTGGTTCATACCAGAGAAGGCAAATTCAATGCAGAAGAGCCCTGCTTATTGACCATAAAAAGCTGGAGTAAATGGAAAGGCAGCCACACAGTATTCATTGACTGCACTATAAATTCATGGCCATCTCTCTGTCTGACCTCCTCTATAAGTCCCCCAAGGTTGTCTGCACGAGCAGGAAACTTGTAAAGTAGCTCATCCACTATGTTGCTCCAATATAACACCACTGACCAACATCTGTCGGTGGTTTCACTGAAGTTAAATGCATATGGTAAAGGGTGTGATAATTCATCTGAGTGTTGGCAAGATATTGTACAGGGGGGGGGGGTGTTTCCAGGTAATGCCAATGTCAAATGGAACTTGTTGATCAATATCCACATTTTTTCGACGGAAAATTGAGCATCATAATGCACCGACAACAAATGATGTTTATAAATAATGACTACTAATAGCAGATTTATACATGGGATGTAAAACAGTGATATAAAAGTTAAGAAAAAAAAACATAGTGATCGCATCTATCCCACCCCCCAAAATAAGATTATTATGCACTGACCAAGGATGTAAAACCAGTGACATGAAAAGTAAATGGACAAAGGTTCAATCTTTATACTCAATACGAGTGAACCTTGTGTTTATTTTCATGTCATCTGAGTCAGAAATGTTGAAAACTCTTTTGAAATCGCATAAAAAGATAGTTATTCACATGTTTTATAGCCATTTGGGTTGCTGTTACTGGCTGTGAGATTCAGGGAATGGTTATCTTGTGGGGGTGAGATACGGAGGCCCTAGGTTAAGTCTATGGGCCCTCCGTATTCAACTGCTCCAAACATTATGTTCACATCTATCCTACCCCCCTCCCCCCTCCCCCAAAAATGATAAAAGGACAAAAAACAATGATAAAGCATAGATCTAACCGGGTGATTACAATGGGACACATGGTCCACCATTACATAAACAACTCAATGATAAATCAACACTAACCTCATGGGGTGTCAAACATAGCTGTGCTATTTTGTATTTTACTCTGTTAGGCTATTAACATAGCCTGACGTCCAACTCATGAAATAGCCTATTGTGGAACATGCTTTTATCACAGAAAAATAAACCAACACAAAACTTGATAGCATTGAATCAGCACAAACATGACTTACAGCCATTTACTGCTGCATCATGTGGTGAGTGTGGCGGGAGGTGAGGGGTTAAGCTGGTACATCATGACTTATTGATAATGTGATGTCTTTAACAGGTGCATGGCATGTTAGTGCTGTTTACCCATCATGACTAAAATTTGATAATTGCCATGTTCCACCACTGCATTAGCACTATCGTGTTCTTCAAGCTTGAATCAGAATGTATTTACTTTCCATTCATTCATTTATCTTTTTATCCTTTTCGCTAGACTGCCCTCCTAACTTAACTCGCATAGGACCATCATGAGCTGCTCCCACCATGGCACTATTTCCACACCCTGAGCTGCTGCCTCCCACCACTCTTCACCCAACCCCTTCCTAATGAGAACACCTTGTGCATCATGTTGGGTTGAGTTTAAGAGTCATTTACATCTGACATGCTTAGTGGCTAGTGGGCCATGGGAAGAGGAGGTGTACAGTTGGGTATTGAGTGAGGGTCAGATACTGGGGTGTCGGATGGAGAGGCGAGGGCTCGGCTGTGAGTGGTTGTTCATATTTCATGGACCTGTTGACCGACATTCACATATTTGGATAGAGACAGCTCCATAAAGACATGCCTCACCATCAATGAAGCTTACATCAAACAGCAGCCTGAATAGTATATTAATGAAGCTGTTTCATAGAAAAAAAGGAGAATGACCTCGCATGAGGGTACACAGGATCATCAGATGCACAGCATACACATAACTGACAGTTTCTAAGGTACAATTTGAACAAATTCTCATCTGACCAACTGTTGCTTTTCGGTATTTTGTATATTTAAATGAACAATTCACTGTACATATCCAATGGCAAAAAATACTTTTTATGTCATATACTACAATGTGACACAAAAGACATTTTTGCAGTCTGTTTGACATACAAAACATGACCAAGTCATAGTAGTGCACTGCCCACCTCTGAAACGAACAACAGCCCCATCAGTTTGGTTCCTGATACTGACATAACAACATGGTCTACAACTTGATTACTGCTTCCTGCTGGTTTCAGCTCCTGCACCATGACCAAAGTGACCTCTACTAGTGTTAGGAGTCAGTAAAGGTCAGGCTGAAGGTCAAAAGTCACCATCTAACAGGATGTGATGTATATGGGTAGGGGCAGAGTAGGATAGAGGAGGAGGCAGATGGGGCAGGAATGGGACAGTGAATGATGTGGGCCGGACAGAGTAGGGGTTAATCTGCACTGGGACAGCAGGGAGTAATCCCTCCTCTAAAACCAAATATCTTTAATAGGCTGAATCCATGGAGATATTGACATTTATGTGTATGTTTTACTTTGAAATCTCTTTCACTTCTGCTCAGTCCCAAAGAAATAATGCCAGAATAATTCCCAACTTAATATTGTTAAAAATGGCTGTTGGGTTCTGGTCAGTATATTTGTGAATTTAAAAATGGTAAGATGATGGATCTTATAAACTGAATAAATAGATGATTTGTTTTAACTGGGAATTGTTTATTGTTCCTACAACATCCCCATCACCTTGATGTGGTGCACTGGAGACTGAATGGTGCCAGTCCAAATACCCTCACCACAAGAACGCACTCCAAGGGTGTAGTTTATTTTCCCCACACATGCAATGAAAACAAGGCAAATGCTCAACAGTCATCTTCACAGCATTAGGCATTTGCCTTAGATGTCATGCTTTATCTATATGTGACACAATCTGCAAAGAGGGGGCTTAGTGCAAGAGGTATTAAGACCCGTTTCCCAGTCCATGTCACATATATGCTATATGCACCTATAACTGTAGATACACAAGAGCACCATATAAACCACTTCTTTGTGAATCTAACCACATCTTCATTTCCATCTAAGATGTTAGTATGTTTTGGCTCATACTAGATAAGACAAATCAAATACATAAGATCCTTGCTTATATACAATTAGACGCTGAAGTGACTTAAGGCTGCCAGACAGTATTCATTGACAGCACTATACATTCATAGCCACCTTCTCTATAAATCCCCCTCCCCCCTGGTTGGCTCCATGAACAATAAGCTTGTAAAGTGGTTGATCAACTATGTTGCTCCAATATAGCACCACCAACCAACATAGATGCTCTCAGTTCTGCATTCTGTGCACATTAATAAGGCTTTTCCCTACCTCCTCTTCTTGTATCTTTTATTTCAAGTCATTCTACAACTGTAAGACATTCTTTCAAAAAGGAATTAAGAACATTTGATTCTTCATATTGGTTTCTGCTGTTCAATGGGAAGCTGTTAACACTGCTAAGGGAACAAGATGGCTGCTTTCACAGAGTCGAGAGTTGTGCAGTATACTGCTGTAAAGGGATCTGTGTGGTCTATGTAGTGTCCCTCTAATTTACTTACCAAGAACCACCTGGTCTCCCATACATCAATACTTTATACGGCCACTTACTGCATGGTGCTTTTTATGTAGGAAAGTGGTGAATTTTTCATCTATGGCTGAAAAGACCATTCCTACATGCCTAGCTATATGAACATGTGATAAATCTATAAGGTGATGTGTACATATCTATCATGACAACATTTTATTTCTTTTACCTTAGTTACTATACTATTATTCTTTAGAAGAATTGCAATGCAGGACATCCAGTTGTCAGACCTAGGAAGGTAATTGATGATTGTTACGGTCTGTAAGTGTTCTTCATAGGGAATTGATACCTATTGAAGGGAAAAACTGGTGTTATTGAGTTAAAACAAGTTAAGTTGACAGACAGGCCACACAGTTTTCTGACTAATCATTGACAAGCTGTGGTTCCTCATCAGAACTGTTTTATGGATTGAGCCTGAAGTGGATGGATGAGAAAGTGCCACTTTTTGGTATACAAATTAGGTTCAGATAGAAACACCAACTTAAAAGATTGATGAATTTCTTTTTTATATTCTCCATACATATAACTCAGTCTACTGACATAGAGCTGTATTAGCATTTTAGTGATATAAATTCAATCTTTATGAATATGAACATTTTAACATTTCATATCGTTTTGACTTTGAAGGGTAAAATGGTGAAGTATGGATTTCCTTTTATGATGAAATGATTTGTTATGATTTACATTGGAATCAAGTATGTTGCTATCTCTCTACCGACTTAGCGGGATTAAACTTTACCTAATGAAATGATAGTAACTATTTACTCCAATCTGAGGGCAGATGGTACCAGTCTGATAACTGTTTTCAGTTATAACTGCAGGTAACCAGTTTCAAAAATGGCCACACCCATTTGACAATCCAATACACCAGTATAGAGTTGGCTGTCTAAGACCTATCTAAATCCACTATGCCATTACCTGAAACACAGTAAGACCCCAATAGTCCACTATTTATATGCACCAAGCCCACCAGGGAAATACAAATGAAGATGGCGTTTGGTGTTTTCCCTGCCTGGCTATCTTATTGAATAGGACACTTGTGTCAGGTTAGTGCCCCATATTTAACCTAGGCTTGTTTATTCAATGATGCAAACGTTTTGCAAGGACAGCTTTCCTTCCAACCCACATCAGTCTGATCTAATTTAATGAAATTAGTTTCTGTAGAAGGTCTCACCGAACCTATTAGTCTGTTCTTTGATGGCCAAGTGTATCAGCTAACATTTCTAATTTTAAATTGATATGGTGGTTTTAATGAGGTGAATTAGCAATTTTTATTTTTGTCATTTATAGTTTTTGTTTTATCATAGTTTGGGGAAGTTGTATCTTGACTGATTCTGTATAGAAAGTCCCCACCAATAGCGAGAGTGTGTTACATGCCAGACAAATAGTATTCATTGGATGTGCTGCATGCATCATAGGAGTTGGTTTCATAGCCAATATTTTGCCTGACAAAGTCACAATTACTTCTAAGTTTGCATTTGTGTCTAAAATGTCCAACCCGTGTTAGTTATGTCATGTAAATGTTGACTCATTTGATACAGACATTTTATTTTAACTGTAAGAAGCTGGAGTGGCTGGGAAGGCGGGCAGACAGCTTTCATTGACTGTAATGTAAATCCATAGCCAATACCTTTGATGATTTAGTATGGTACATGTCAGTGTAATCATGGGTTTGAGTCCAGTAATTTTGCTGTAAAGCATATATAAGGAGGTTTTATGGTATCAGGATTGGAACATAGAACATGCATTTATGTCACACAGTGGGAATAAATGTAATGTTCAGCCAGGATATTTGGGTTTATGGATGAATCTATGAATTGGTATATTTTTATTGGTCCCCACCAATAGCGGGATTATCTAAGGCATTGAAATAGACACACACACCTTCAACTTGAAGGGTATTCATCAATTTGTTAACATTAACAAAGTGCTGCAGCTGAGCGATACAAGTTCTGATGTAGGATGCCCTGAATTGAAATAAAATCAAAATGGCCTGGAGCAGTGCAAGGGTACGTGAATCAGAAATGGATTGGATGTAAAGCATGAGTGAAATGTCAGAGACACAATAACTGGAACTCTCTTGTGAAATATTACTTAAATCTGCATTGTCAAAGAAGCTGTAAGTTGAGCAACTGCATGACAACACGGGGTAGCCCAGATTGATAGTGGATACAGAGAGGTTAATGATGAATAAAGGTTTTACACCCTGCGTGTAGACAGCTGGAAGGCTGGGGTTAATGGCCTAGCATCCAGGCTTTACATTAATGTCGGAGTCACTTTAGAACCTCTTACAGCCAATGATACAGAGCTGCACAGGCTCATTGTGTCAAGTCGTAGGGTATATACAACCGAGTGGTAAGCAAGAGGTATACTAGCAATAGTGTAAATTTGAGGTGTATCACTCTTATGAATGCACATTGAAAAAATCAAGTTGACAAATTATCCTTGCATGATAAACAAGGAGTCTTAGGCCCTATGCAGAATGTAGTAAGGAATAGATACTGGTAGTATTTGGTCAGTTATGTAAAATGTACCATGTCATTGGACAATCTTTAGATATCATTTACAAGTGGTAAATGAATCATTTTCCAATGCAGTTTTTCAAGGTAAGATACACCATATTGCCTACTCTTGCCCCCTCATCATGTTCATTGGCCTTTAACAGCCTTTTATCTTATATGGCCATACAATGTGACTTTAATATTATTTTCATTCTAAACTGGGACTATAGGGTTAAAATGTTGAGTGTAAACTATCCATTTAAGTAATATGAACACATTTGTCTACCGTATTTTGTCTTTGTATTTCTCCCCACTTCACATCTCTAATGTGGAGATATGTCTCTATTCCTTTTGTTAATATAACAAAACTGAACTGAATAACAAACTATATCTAAGTAAAAAAGAGGGAAATATAATGTTGTTATGCATTATTGATTTCCCTTATCTTGAGCCGTGTTGTTTAAATGGTTACCAGACACATAAATGGAGCACCTACAGGACTGATTCTGTAGTTTATGAGTTATGCGTCTTTGATTACCTCCTAAATCCTACCTTGGCATTTACTTTTTAGGGGTGCTGTCAGATTTAAGGGTGGCTTTAGAGTGCCAAGGTAGCCTGTATAATGGAATTGTAGGCAGGCGATGACTGTAATAGCATACTGCTTACGGTGAAAAGCTTGTTTATATTTTGACCCTTTGAGGAGAGCATGATGGCTCAATGTTCATAGTATTTTACTGCATCCTTATGAAAGAAAATGAGTTGAAGGTGTGTTGTTGTATCATCAAAACAATGTAGATAAGTTGACCTCTCTGGAGTTGACAAGTTGGATGGAATCAGAAACTATTAGTAGCTCAGCATGGCTTCACTCCTGCTTGGTTGAAGTCTATAAACACAGGTGTACTTATACAAGCCACTAAGGTAATCTGAAATCATTTATCTGAAAGGGAAAGTGAAGCTGAAATCCTGAGAGCAGATAAACACATGATCCATACAGCTAGGGTTCATACAGAAAGGGCATTTGCAGAACAGTGAAGGGGATGTTGACAAGTGATGAAGTAGTTGGGAGGATATGGTAGTTTGACTTGTCTGCAAAAGAAATTGGCAATGTCATCCTATGAGGGCAATGACAGTGATATTGACTTAAAGCTCGATTCCCTGAGAGATGGTCCCCTGTTGAGTGGGGACCTTCATGTGAGGGTGTGAAGGAGCAGAATAACTTCATCGGGAGTCCACAAAGGAGTAGTCCCCTTCCAAACTAACAGTGGGCATACCAGATTTGTAAAGGGGACAAACTCGTGGTTCCCTGTGACATGAGTTGAGCATGTGGGCAGCAGGTGTCCATATGCATGTGCCTGGGCCTACATGCTTGTCTTTTGTCATGGTCCCCCCCCCTCAGTGAACCATGTCTGAGTGATCAAAGGCCATAGTTTGTCTGGCCCTGCATATGGGACCAGGCAAAAAAAAGAATACTTGCTATCCTTAAAAAAGAGTAGGGGAATGAATCCCCTGTAGCAGTTTTCCTTCTCACCCCTCCCCATAGATTTGGTCATCCATATATGCGGTCACAGCTGTGATGGACAAGCAGCGCATAAATACCTGTCTAGCTGTATGGACAGGCAGCTTTTAACGTTAGTAAAAAACAATCAATCAATCAAACCTGAGAGATGGTTTTCACAGAGTTGGCAGCTTTATGGTTATTCTTTAGCCATTGAATGAGTGAGCCCCTATCCAGCTATTTCATGTACCATGGCTACACAAATGTTCTGTAAACTTAACGATTCATAAAAAAATGGTGCAGCAATTATCATTATTACTCTTATTTTATACTGTTGACAACCATTTCAGTCTTAGAGTTGACCCAATACCTCATACTCATTTCCAGAGAATCTATACAATAAACACAGGAACATAATTATATCAGCCTTTTTATCCTTTCCCTTCAGTATATTGCCTTGAACCTGTATGGGTTCACTTCCCAGGTACAGGAAACACTATCGGACCTACCACATCCACTATACATGCACCAGAGCCTGAGGGGAAATACAAATGAAACAGCAATTGGTGTTTTCCTTGCCCACATCTCCTATTGAATAGGACACCTGTGTCAGGTCAATGCCCCATATTTAACCTAGTCATATTTATCAGCTGTTCATCGAATTGCAAGTCATAACAGTCTGATCTAATGAAGAAAATTGTTGCTGGAGAAGGGCCACTGTAGATTTTCTTTTCTATCATCTTTCTTTGATTCGTGTCACACATTATATGAGATCACCGGTATATTTTAGTTGGCATTCATCAGTCCAATTCAATGAAATTGTTATGATTTTATTTATATGAAAAATTATTATAACAGATGCAAATTATGTTGTTAGAGATGCTGAACCTTCCTCCCCCATAGTCCCTGGTCCCCTGTGTCCTTATCCTATATCAGCCCCTGGAGGAGGTTGTGTTCCACCATGGCATATAGGGGCAGCATTGGGAGGCTGAAGTTAATGTTTCCAGCCTTGCTGCTACCCGGGGGACCCTACCTGTTGCTGCTGTCTAACATAAAATAGTCCATAGGGGCGTTGCAAAATGGTTATCATTAAAGTGGGCCAGCGTCCCTACAGGTTTATATTCTTTGTTGGCCTGCATCAATGCAGAACATGAAGGAAGCATCTCTGTCTGTGCAACAGTCTCACTAAAATCATTAAAATGTACAGAGCAAACCAAAGCCAGCGCTATTGAGGTCATTGCTCTCATCAATATCAGCATCATCAGAACTAGGATCATGTTGCTTCTTTCCTCTATCATGCTGCATGAATCTTCCCCTGGTGATTGAGTCAAACGTTTTACACTTATAGCCATACACTGATGTTGTTGTTTATTAGCAAATGGATACATCCAAGAGCACAACCTGGAAATGTCTACTGCATGCATTAAAGGTTCAGACCGCATGTATACTGCATTCAGACAAGCATGCATACTGCGTGCATACTACATTAGGCTACCTAGTGGACTTGCACTCTTGCATTTCAACTACAATGTAAATGTCAACCTGGAGGCATCAAGCAACCTACTTTGTTTTATTTACCTGATAGAAGCTGTAAAAAGAACAACCAGCCTCAGGCCATGTCCCTTATCAGACAAGGCTGCAATTCATGTCCTGGGTCTGGACCTGAATGATTTTTCTTTGTCAGGCAATGCAGAGTGCGACATTAGGGCATTAGTGCCAGTCTATTAATCCCTATAAGAGTTAGGCAAGGATGTTCATGTGGCCGAAGTTTCCATTTGAAATTTGGCTAAATACTGTTAATGTTTGTTCCCTCATTTACCTTGGACCAGCCCTGTAGTTCTCACTAGCCAAAGTCACATTCATATCAATAGTTCAAATTGTAACTCCCTCGGTCATTTAGTTATTAAGTATGCAGGTATCTGGAGGCTGACAAAGGTGTGCAGTGAAGAAAAAGAAACAGTTTTGTCCATGGATTATTGAGGAGAAGTACTCTTAATGCACAGAGGAATACCTCAAAATCCGCAGATTTTAACCAGAATATTTGTTAAGTATCAGGGGCGTAGGAAGCAAATTTTTATTGGGAGGGCCGAGGGGTCTCGGTTGGGGGGGCCTGCTATATTTTTGTATAGGCTTATATAGGGAACCTCCACATTATTGGGGGGGGCAGGCCCCCTACCCCCCCCCCTTTTTCTATGCCCCTGAGTATGCACACCTGTTCCTTGTTGCTGTCCTAATTAGTGCATGGTATCATGAATTAATTAGGGGCTCCTCAGTAGCTCAGATGTAGCTCTCATTAAATTGAGGTGTGTACTCGAGGATCACACATATAATAAGATAATGTCTAAATATGCATCCCTATATTTACTTCACAATTGCCATTATCATCAACTTTTTGTTATTCATGGCATTCGCTTAATTGTCAAAATGATATCAGCTGAATCAAATCTAGATCATGGATAATCATATCATATAGTGCCAACTGACATTTGTAGTTGACACATATGTACATATAAATGCATTCATGTATCCTATCAGTTATTTGCCTAAACTGTGCACAAATATGGGGTAGAAACAAGCCTGATTTGATACATTGAAAATGTGTTATGATGACATCACTCTGATCAGCCCTTAGGCCATATTCAAGTCTGTTTAATGTATTATAGCCTGATATCCAACTCATGAAATAGCATTTTTGTTTTCTAGTCTAATGTGAACCTTGCTATGATTAAAGAAAAAAAAACACAAAAATTAATAGCATTGAACCCAGTACAAACATGACTCATGACCATTTACTGCTTTAAGTGGTGAGTGTGGCGGGAGGTGAGGGGTTAAGCTGGTACATCATGACTTATTGATAATGTGGTGTCTTTAACAGGTGCATGGCATGTTAGTGCTGTTTACCCATCATGGCTAAAATGTCATTATTGCCATGTTCCACCACTGCGGGGAAACTACCTGGGCGACGCATTCTTCTGTCAGATTGCATCATTGGTGTATCATGGGATGTCATGCATGATGCAAAGATGAATACAGCCCTCAACGGTCCACAATCTGGGCTTAAGCCATAAATTGTTAGGAGAATATTGTGGAATGCATTAGCACTATCCAGTTTGTTAAGCTTGAATCAGAATGTATTTACTTTCCATTCATTCATTTATCTTTTCTTCCTTTTTCCCAGCCCTCCTAACTTACCTCGCATAGGACCATCATGAGCTGCTCCCAACATGGCACTAATTCTACACCCTGAGCTGCTGTCTGCACAACTTCACTCAACCCCTTCCTAACATGCGCACCTCATGCATCATGTTAAGTTGAGTTTAAGGGTTATTTACATCTGACATGTGTTGTGGCCCGTGGGGTGTAGGAAGAGGAGGGGAGCTAGTGGGCAGGAGTGTGTGTCAGGTAGTGGGGTGCGGAATGGGGAGGCGAGGGGATGCTGGTGAGCGGTCGTTCATTTTTCATGGACCTGTTGACCGACTTCCACATATTTGGATAGAGACAGCACCGTAAAAGCATGGACTGCCATTAGCAAAGCTGATATCAAAGAGCAGACTAAACAATGTATTAAATGTTGCTGTTTCATAGAAAATTGAATGACCGGGCATGAGTGCAGAGTTATCACTTGCACACTATACACAGGGGTTACAGCATTGAGCAAAACGAGCATTATATTATGCAGCGACCATGAATGATGCTTATAATGAAGATTGATTGCAGCATTGTACATAAGGTGTAAAACAGTGACATAAAACTTAAGAAAAAACATACTATTCTCACATAGATCTTATATAGTTGTTCTAGCGATGCTGTTTTATTGATATAGCGCTGGTTTGATGGCAGAAATCCTTGGTATTAAAGACAAAATCAAACATAGTAGTTCTTTTTATCTATTTTGCTGCATTTATACTGTAACGGTTCGTTCAGTGTATCGATTTGGGTGGCTCTTAGGCTCGCTTAGTCTCTATAAGCAACACACAACACGAGAGGTTCAGGTTTGGCAAAGCCCTTAACTTTCCATCTGCTCGGATGGCCTTTATTTATTCCTAAGAAGGTCTAGTAACGTGTCTGGACTGGACGAGGTCCAGTCCCCTTCTGCCGAACGTCCGGCTCCTTAGTAGGCATGGTGCTGCGAGGCATGGTGCTGCCCCCTTTTGTACCAAACGGGTATCGCAAAGCAACACCTGGTTGGCATTGAAGGAACAAGCAACATACGAGCACATCTCTCGGATGGTCCGCACTAGTATATATACAACGATGCCAGCCCCTTCAGTACTATATAAAAAAGGGTAAGCCTGTGGAATATGACATTACATGATCACCACTTTAGTGAATTTTGGAGTGAGATATCATGTGATTCGTCAATTTTTTAATTCTTAATTAATGTAAATGCCTATCCAAGCTTTGCGTTGAAGTGGGTTCAGGGTCAGGTTTGGGATGAGAACCGACATTGAGAGGGCATCAACCAATGTCAGCATAAGGGTATACAATCTGTTAATTACTTAGTGCCTTGGTATTGAATTAATAATACATGATCAAGCAATGGTAGATTGGTTTTGGGAATGTTGCCAAGTAAAAGATGCCAGAGAGCAAAGAGGCCAGAGAGAGATGGGAATGAAACACAAGCAGAATAACAGGCTGAGCAGTAGGATGGTATAAGGAACCAGCTGCTGATAAGAGAAAATGTAAACCTGTAAAGACTTAAGTAGCCATACATTATAAAAATGATGGAGTAGTTTGGTAGGGATGATTCTGAGATTGGAAGAAGGGTTCCTCCTCTTTAGTGGAAATTAACAATGTTTCCCTGTGTGTCCTATAAAAGGGCAATAAGAGGGTTATTGAGTTAAACATTTATACTCTGAGAGAATAGCTCCACAGAAATAAAGGTCTCACAACTAAATTGAACAGCTGAGACTCAGTGGCTTTCTGTAATAGAGACTGAAAACATTTGTCCTAGATATTGAACAGCCAAGTTAATGGGCCACTGTAATGGAGTCTGAAGAAAATGGATGATGACTACATTCCAGAATTCTATTAGGTTTTTAAAAATTCTTCTCGTATCTCTTATTTCAATTCATTTTAGAACTGTGACACATTCACTCAAAAGGGAATTAAAAAACATTTTACTCTTCATGTTGTGGTATTCTGTTGTTCAATGAAACAAGATGGCTGCTTTCACAGTCGAGTGTTGTATAGTATACAATAACCTGATGTAAAGGAATCTGTGTGGTCTATATAGTGTCCCTGTAATTTACTTACCAAGAACCACCTGGGCCCCAATACATCAATACTTTATATGGCCACTTACTACTTTATATAGGAAAGTAGTGTATTTATCATGTAAGGCTAAAAGCACCATGCCTAGATGCCGAGTTTTCTGAATGAAGAATCTAAAGATGTGATGTATATATCTATAAATCAAGTTGAGTGAAGAGCACTAGGGAAATTGCAGTTTTCTGACGAGATATTGACAAGCCTAGACTCTGTGGTCCCATGACAGAGCTCTTTTATGGATTAAGCTTAAGGAGGATGGATAACAGAAGTACCACTAAATTTCCTGTGAATATTAGGTTTAGAAAGAAAGGCCAGAGATGAAATCAATAGAAACAGTGTGCCATGCTTTTTTCATATTCCAATATAGTGGTATATGTATACAATGTGAATGATTTGGAGCACTATCAGTTTCAACTTTGAAGGGTGAGAGGATGAAATATGGATTCATCTTCAATTCCTTTCATGATGAAAGGATGCGTTTCAATTTATATTGTTTTTTTTAACCAAGCGCATGTATTGCCATCTATATACTGATAACTGCTGGTAACAAGCTTCAGCAATGGCCATGAAGCTTTGGAAAATCTACTAGCTACCTTGATGTAGAGTGGATGCCTAAGACCTATCTAAATCCACTATGCCATTGCTGGAAACACTGTAAGACCCCGATAGTCCATTATATATGCACCATGCCCACCAGGGAAATACAAATGAAGATGGCGGGTGGTGTTTTCCCTGCCTGCATGTCTTATTGAATAGGACACTTGTTTATCCAACGATGCATACATATTGCAGGGACAGCCTCCTTTCCAAATCACATCACTTATGAGATTAGGATGCCCTAATTCATCTGAATCCTCGTTGAACAGGAAAGCTGAAAGCAAAACCCTGTTTCTTTTGTGTAGTAGGATCTGGTTATTCTATAAGCATGTCTCTGTTTCTAGAAAGAATATTTTCTCTCATGAATATTCCTATGCCAAAGGAAATATGCAGCTCCTAGGTTATTGAGACAGTTTAGGCAACTCTATCTTCCTCTGAGCGGTTATTCTGTGTTGGGCTATTTGTGGTATTCACAGTGACCTTGCATAATCTCTGATCAATTTTATTGATCATTTTTTTTCAAATGATGATTTTACCCACTTTCATTCAAACACTCATTCTATATAGCTATCGCATCCCTTCTGATATTAAGTTCAAAATGGATCTCTGAATGGTAATTCACTTAGTATTGGTGATGTTTATTAATCTCAAGTTCTTGCTTAAACTCATATGATGAAATTCCAAAGTACATCTTGGGATACCTACAAGGATGTTGCCTAGAAGTTTTCAAATACATCAGGTTCTAATATCCTGTTTTATTTTCCTTTTCCATTAACAACAATTAATGTTCTAGTGCCAGGGTGGTTAACTACTCCGATGGTACATTTTTTACGTATCATATATCAGTCACTGACACACTTGAGTTTGTATCCTAACCATATATATATATATATATATATATATATATATATATATATATATATATATGGCAGACAAACAGGAAATTCAAAGTCATCTTCCTAGGCAATCATGCCAAGAACCTGACACTACAAACTGACTGCAAAGTCCTGAGAACCCTCCCCCCAGTCCTTCCTGGTCCATTGTGTCCTTCTCCAGAATCAGGCCATCAAGGATTTTGTGTTTCCACCATGGCATATAGGGGGCAGCATTATTGGACTTGAGGTTATGTTACCAATCTAGTGGCTACCCGGGGGACGCTCCCTGTGGCTGCTGTCTGACATTGGATTGTCCCTGGGCGTCCCTGTTTATCATTCCAGGACCACAAGATTCCCACAGGTTCCTGCTCTGTGTTGCCACAATGCATCAATGCAGTGCATGTAGAAAGCATTGTTGCACTGTACCAACTTTCTCAGTCTGTGCAAATGTCTCACTAAAATCATCAGAATGTACAGAGGAAACCAAGGACAGCAGTATTGAACTCACTGATGCCATCGTTATTAGTATCATCACAACTAGCATTATGTTGTGGCTTTCCTCTATCATCCTTCATAAATCTTTTCATGTTTTGCATTTCATGTTATGCACTGGGATGTATTTATTTGCCAATCAACAACAAGATCATCCCAATGATGTAGGGATGGTGTTTGGCTGGAAGAGTCACTCTTTTGACTGAAAATGTCTACTTTATGCATTCAGGCTACCTACTAGACTGGCATTTGTGCATTTCAACAATGACATTAACGTCATCCTGAAGGCATTGGGCAAACTAACTAGAGTTATTTACCTGATAGAAACGGTAAAAAGTAAAAACCAGCCTCAAGCCATGTCCCTTATCAGACAAGGCTACACTTTATGTCTCCTAGGTTATTGAGAACCTTACATTACAAGAACCTGACATTACAGGTAGACCTGGGTGAAATTTCTTCAACAGGCAATGCAGGGTACGAGTGCCAGTCTATTTATTCTTATATGAGGGAGTTAGGCAAGGTTGTTCTGTCATTTACTTCATTACCAGCCATGTTGTTTTCACCAGCCATAGTCACATCAATAATTATTCCAACTAGTAACTTCCTTGTCATGTAGTCCCAAAGTAGGTAACTTTCTTGAGGCTGACACAGCCTTGTTCATGTATTGTCGAGGAGAATTACCTTTAATGGACTGAGGAATACCCCAAACTATTAACCGTCAGATTTTAACAAGATTGCTTAGAATATTTGTTAAGTATGCACACCTCTTCTTTTTTTGCTGTCCTAATGAATCCTTGTTGATGTACCATATCATGAATTAATTAGGCATTCCTCAGTTGCTGAGATTAACTATTGCAGATAAAGCTCTCGTTAAATTAAAGTATATAGTAGAGGATCACACATATTATAAAAGAACTTCTAAATATGCATCCCACTATTTACTTCAAAATGCCTATTATCGTCAACGTTTTGTTACTCATGCTTAATTATCAGAGTGATATTAGCTGGATTAAATATAGATCATGGATCTATAGCCTGATATCCAACTCATGAAATAGCACATTGTTAAGCATGCTTTTATCAGAGAAAAATAAACCAATACAAAAATTGATAGTATTGAATCAGTACAAAAATGATTCGCGACCATTTACTGCTGCATCAAGCGATGAGTGTGGCGAGAGGTGAGGGGTTAAACTGGTTCGTCATGATTTATTGATCAGCTGGTGTCTGAAACAGGTGCATGGCATGTTATTGCTGTTTACCCATCATGCTCAAATGTCTTTATTGCCATGTTCCATCACTGCAGGGAAAATATCAAACTACCTGGCGATGTATTCCTCTGTGAGATTGCATCATTGGCGAATCATGGGATTTTATGCATGATGCAGAGATCATGGACCAATCAATGAAAACAGCCATCAACGGTCCACAATCTGGGCTAAAGCCATAAATAGATAGGAGAATATTATGCAATACATTAGCACTATCCAGTTCTTCAAGCTTGAATCAGAATGTATTTACTATCCATTTATTCAATTATCTTTTCTTCCTTTTCGCTGGCTAATCCTCCTAACTCACCTTTCATAGGACCATCATAAGCTGCTCCCACCATGGCACCATCTCCTCACCCAGAGCTGCTGCCTCCAACCACACTTCACCAATCCCTTCCTAACATGATCACCTCATGCATCATGTTGAGTTGAGTTCAAGAGCCATTTACATCTGACATCCATAGTGGCTAGTCGGCCATGAGATGAGGAGGTGAACGGGTGGGTGGTGAGTGAGGGTCAGATACTGGGATGTGGGATGGAGAGGCAAGGGCTCAGCTGTGAGTGGTTGTTCATATTTCATGGACCTGTTGACCAACATTCACATATTTGGAAAGAGGCAGCACCATAAACACATGCCCCACCATTAGTGGAGCTGTCAAACAGCAGCCTAAATAGTGTATTAATATAGCTGTTTCATAGAAATCAGATGCACAGAATACACATAACTGCCTAAAAGTTATGTACCATTTGAACAAATTCTCATCTGACCAACTATTGCTTTTCGGTATTTTGTATATTCAAATGAACAATTCACTGTACATATCCAATCGCAAAAATTACTTTTTATGCCACATAATACAATGTGACACAAAACTTTTGGAGTATGTTTGACATACAAAACATGGTCAAGGCATAGTAGTGTACTGCCCACCTTCAATAATGTAGAGGTCGGTGAAAATGTTCTTGGAGAAACCAGGACTCGAACCCGAGGCCCTCCAAATTCAAAATGGCCGCTCTTTCTCTGAGCTACTTCCCCTTGGCCTGACATTTCCACCTTCCATCCACACCTGGATCGGTATGATATACACTAGGGGGGGCAGTGATTACCCGGAGACCCGCCCCTGGGGGTCTGCCACTGAGTACAGGGAAGTACTTCCCCTACAATAACAACAACATTCCCTTCAGTTTGGTTCCTGACATTGATATAACAACTTTGTCTACAACTTTATTACTGCTTCCTGCTCATTTCTGCTCCTACTCCATGACCACAGTTACCTCTACCAGTGTTAGAAGTCAGTAAAAGCCAGGCTGAAGGTCAAAGATCACCATCTAACAAGATGTGATGTATATGGGAAGGGGCAGAGTAGGATTGAGGAGGAGGCAGATGGGGCGTGAATGGGACAGCGGAGAATGAGGGTTGGAGAGAGTAGGGGTGGGGGAGTAGTGGTTAATGCATTGGGATGGCATAAAACAACTCCTGAACTATAGCCAAAGATTTTTTCGGTCTTAATCCATAAAGGTATTTATGTGTCTGTTTTAGATTTCCAAATCCCTTTACTTTTGTATGTGATCAGTTTCACAGAAATAATGCATAGTCAATGGTTCCCGAGGTCAATGGTTTTCTACTGCTGAATTCTGGTCAATAAATCTGCATTTTTGTCAATGGTTAGACAATGGATTTCATCAACTGAATAAACAGGTAATTAACATTGACTGAGCCTTTCCTATGTGTGATGAAGTGTCAAATTACTTTTCCTCAATATGTATTATCTTTTCTCCTTTAGTCACAATTCCCTCCTGTAAGGCAAAAAGTAGCTCCTGACTTTACCGTTTTATGTATCTACCTTTAACATTCCCATCCCCTTGATATTGTGCACTGGGGACTGACTGGTGCTGAGCCAAATAACCTCATCTCAAGAATGCACTCCAAGGGTGTAGTTTATTATCCCCACACAGGCAATGAAAAACAAGACAAATGGTCGTCAGCATTAGGCCTTTGCCTTGTAGTTCATGCTTATTTGCATACTAAATGCACCAATCACTGTAGATTCACAGGAGCACCATATATACCAATTCTGTGTGAGTCTAACCAAGTCTATATTTCCATCTAACATGCTAGTATGGTTGGCTCATACTAGAGAAGACAAATTCAATACCAAAGATCCTTGCTTATTCACCATAAGAAGCTGCACTGACTGGAGATGTTGCCAGACAGTATTCATCGACAGCACTATAAATTCATGGCCATCTCTCTGACTGACCTTCTCTATTTATGCCATGGCTAATATCGTCGACACTATAGATTAGTACTACTTACGCCGTATTCAATGGGGGGGATGGAATACGATCCTCACATATTCAGCGGCGCCATTTTGAATTTATACAGAGCTAATTAGTTTCGTATTTAGGTATGGTTATTAGAAGTTTTACGCAAAAAAAGAATGATTGAACTAGTTAAATAATATGTTATGAATTTTTTAAGGTATATCTAAGTGTTAGCGCCATGTTAAAAAAGAAGATATTGCCCATTTATATCGAAACTAAAAGTAGCGGCTAGCTCTGTATCACTTGACCTACTTCGTCGAGCAAGGTGTCATGGCGGATGAAAACAAACTGGGACGACTTGACACGTTGAAAAACAGTAAATATGGTTGTGTTTCTTTATTTTAAAGCAATTTAACCCTGTAGGGCCATGGCATAAATGCCAATGTCAACTCACAGTGAATAATTTAGGATCGTATTCCCAGAGGTGCTTCTGCCCGTATTCAACGAGGCCTTATAGGGAATACGATCCTAAATTATTCACTGATCGTTGACATTTGCTTATATCTCCCTCCCCCAGGCTGGCTACATGTGCAAGAGACTTGTAAAGTAGTTTATCAACTATGTTGCTCTAATATAGCACCACTGACCAATACCAGTGGGTGGTTCCACCAAATTTGGATTCATATATGGTAAAGAGTGCAATAATTCATAAAAGTATTTGCAAGTGATGTATTTACAGGGGTGGAGGTCTTTCCTGGTGGTGCTCATATCAAATGGACTTATTGACCAAGGTCTGCTTTTCGTAGACAGTATTGAGCAAAATGAACATTATCATATTATGCAGCGACCATGAATGATGTTTATAATAAAGAATATTTGCAGCATTGTACATCGGGTGTAAGCAGTGATATAAAAGTTAAGAATATGCTCACATCTCTCCTACCCCCAGAAGATGAGTTATATTAAAAAGAATTAAAAAAAAAAAAAAAACACCAATAAAGCTTACAGCTATGTAACCCAATGAATACACTTGAGACACTTAAGCTGTGACTGCCTGCCATTGCACAATGTCTGCTGATGTTCCATAAATAAAACAACTCAATGATAATTTACATTGACCATATGAGGTGTCAAACATAGTTGTTCTAGAGTTGCTGTTTCATTGATATAGCTCTGGTTTGATGGTAAACATCTTTGGTATTATAGACAGAATTAAAAACAATAATCCTTTATCCATTTTGCTGCATTTGTTTTATATAAAAAAAGGGTAAGCCTGTGGATTATGGGTTACATAATCACCACCTTAGGAGGGTTTTGAGTGGATATCACATGATTGGTCAATTTCTTTATTCTTAATTAATGTGAATGCTTATCCAAGCTTTGCATTGAAAAGGGTTCAGGGTCAGGTTTGGGATGAGAACCGACATTAACATAAGGGTCTACAATCTGTTGAACCAATTAGTGCCCTTGGTATTGAATTAATAAATAGAACAATGATAGATCGGTTCTGGAATGTTGTCCAGTAAAATATACCAGAGAGCAACTGAAGGGGGATGAATAACAAGCAGGACAAAAAGGCTGGAAGCAGGGCAGACGTATGGTAAAAGGAACCAACACCTAATAAGAGAAAATGTAAATCTGTAAAGACAAAGGTAGCCATACCTTAACAAAATGGTGAAGGAGTTTTGTAGGGATGATTGGGAGACGTGTTCCTCCTCCTTAGAGGAAATTTACAATGTTCTCCTGTGTGTCATATGAAAGGGCAATAAAAGGGTTATTGAGTTCAAAATTGATACTCTGAGAGAATGACTCCAAGTAAATAGCAGTCTCACAATTTTCCTCCTATATATTGGGCAGCAGTCTGGACAAAATTGATGAGAACATGATGTCCCACAATTCTTTTAGCTTTCTAAAGGTGAAAATCCTTGCGACAATTCAATACTCATTGAATATTTGTGATCTAGTCATACTCTCCACATTGCATCCTACTGATAATTCGATCTCCCAAGGATCAAATATCAACAGAGATCTGTACCTTCAATGCTTTACAATTTTTTCTCTGGAAATTATATCAGGGCAGTTGCAATCCTTCTCCATCAGACCTGTATGAATTCCTCTTGCTGAAGCTATAGGGCCACTGCAATTCACTCTATAAGCACCGCAAGTACAGAAAAAAATACAAAATTAAGATATCACATGGCATTTTCTTTGCCTGTATGTCTTATTGACTTGGACAGTTGTAGCATTGTAGTGCTTCATATTTAACCTAGCCTTGTTTATCCAACCATGTAACGCATATGACAAGGGTAGAGTTCCTACCAAGTAATAGTTGCCCAATCTTACACTACCAAGTAATAATTTCCCCATCCTATAAGAATATGATTGCCTGAGAAGGTCTCAAACACATAAAGCTGTAGATTTGTCCATGATCATTCCATTTTAGGACCGTTGTTCTTAATCTCACAGATAATAGAAATGGAGTCAAAAAGAGATCCACTCACTCTGGTGACATCCTGTCTGACCCATTGTCTATAGAAGGGATTGAGTTCTGTACTGAAAGGAGTAGGTCATGGCGGACTATTTTCTCCTTGAGCTCTCCATCATTCATTCCAGGGTAGGAATTTACCATGTGCAAGGTGCTGTGATAAAACTTTCTTTTAATCTCAGCCCTTCTAGTGCTTAAACTATTTTTCTGCTCTTTGACATGCAGCAGATACTGATAAGGGGACAAGATGGTTGCTTACACAGAGTTAAGAGAGCTTCCGTAATGGTATCATTGTGGTATATGTAGTGTCCCTGTAATTTACTTACCAAGAACCACCTGGTCCACGATACATCAACACTTTATAATGGCCACTTACTGCATGGTCCTTTTTATGAAGCAAAGTGATGTATTTATCATCTAAAGCTGAATGTACCATTCCTACATGCCTAGTTGTCTGAATAAAGCATTTGAACTTGTGTTGTATATTGATAAATCATGTTGAGTGAAGGGCCCAAGAGAAATGGCAGTTTTTTGACTACATATGAACATGCACAGTCTCTTTGGTTCCCTGACAAAGCTGTTTTATGGATTGAGGATGAATGAGAAAATACCACTGAATTTCCTGTAAAAACTAAGTTGAGATAAAAAGACCAGCTAAAACTAACGATATCTTGTTTTTAAATTCAAAAGATACTCTCAGTTGACGGATGTGTAGCTGTATCAATACTTTAATGAGATTAGACTCAATTATCAAAAAGGAATGCTTTGAAATATTATATCATATAGATTCATCTTCAATTCCTTTCCTGACATAACGATGTGTGTGAAAGGATGATTAATCAGTGATAACCACTGGCAAGCAGATTCACACACACATTGGAAGATCCAATAGCTCAGTATAGAGTTTGCTGTCTAAGACCTATCTAAATCCACTATGCCATTACCTGAAACACTGTAAAACCCCAATAGTCCACTATATATGCACCATGCCCACCGGGGAAATACAAATGAAGATGGCATTTGGTGTTTTCTCTGCTGGGCTATCTTATTGAATGACACTTGTGTTATGTTAGTGCCCCATATTTAACCTAAGCTTGTTTATCTAGTGATGCATACATATTGCAGAGTCAGCCTCTCTTCCAACCCAAATCAGTCTGATCTAATTATAAAATTGGTTTCTGAAGAAGGCCTCGCCAAATCTATTAGTCTTTTCTTTGATGGCCAAGTCTATCAGCTTGCTTTTCTGTAACACAGTGAATAGTTGCATATATTGGAGGTGGTTTATATGGTGGTTTTCATGAGATGAATTAACAATTTTGATTTTTGCCTATTTTCTATGATTCAGCTTTTCAGTTTTTATTTCATCATAGTTTGGGTTATATTTTATGCATAGTGACTGATCCTGTATAGAAAGTTCTCACCAATAGCTGGAGTGTGTTACATGCCAGACAAATAGTATTCATCGGATGTGCTATATGCTTCATAACAGTAGGTACCATAGCTAATGCTTTGTCTGACAAAGCCACAATTACTTCTAAGTTTGCGTTTGTGACTTAAATTTCCAACTTGTGCCACTTCATGTAAATGTTGACTGATTCAATACAGACATTTTGCATTATCTGTAAGAAGCTGGAGTGGCTGGGAGGGCTGCCAGACAGTATTCATTGACTATAATGCAGATTCTTAGCCAATACCTTTAATGATCCAGTCCAGTACATGTTAGAGTAATTGTTGGGTTGAGTCCAGTAATTTTGCGGTAAATCATGTAAGGAGGTTTTATGGTATAGGGACTGGAACATAGAGCAAGCATGTATGTCAAAGAGTGGGAATGAATATACTGTTCAGCCAGCATATTTGATAGCTAGGGTTATGGATGAATCTATGAATTGATATATTTCTATTAATCCTTTTAAGATTATCTAAGATATTGAAATAGGCACACACATGCAACTTGAAGGGTATTGATTAATTTGTCATCAATTATAAAGAGATGCAGCAACGCTATACAAGTTCTGATGTATGATGCCCTGATTCAAAATAAAATCAAGATGGCCCAAAGCATTGCAAGGGGACGTGAATCTAAATGGAAATAATGTAAAGCATAAGTGAAACATCAGTGAGACAATAACAGGACCTCTCTTGTGAAACATGACCTCTCTTGTGAAATATTACTTAAATCTACATTCTCGAAGAAGCTGTACGTTGAGCAACTGCATGACTACATGGGTCAGCCCAGATTGATATTGGATACAGAGAGGTTAATGATGAATAACGTTTTAACACCCTGCATGTAGACAGCTGGAGGGCTGGGGTTAAATGCCCAGCATCCAGGCGATACATAATGTCAGAGTCAGTTTATAGCCAATAATACAGAACTGCACTGGTTCCTTGTATTTGGTAGTAGAGTATAATTATACAAGGTAGAGGGAAGCATACTCATAGATGATAGTTTGGCATCTTGATAAAAAACCAAGTTCACTAATGTTCCTTACATAATAAATGAGGAATGTGCAGAATGTGGTTAGGGGTGAATACTGGCAGTATTTGGTCTGTCAAATGGTAATATAAGATAATATAAAATGAAGCATATCATCGGGTATTCTTTGATATCAATTACATGTGGTTGATAAATCTTTTGTGAGCTTTAACTGGGGTGAGTTCCACCATGCTCAAATACTTAGTTTGGTAGAATGTAGTCATTAATTCAATTATATTATGAGGAAATTGGTCTGGCAATGAAACTTCAGTTCATGATCCACTTGAGTAAAATCAAATCAGTCTCTTCACTTCATTATCGGTTGGCCATGCCCCAGCCCTGTCGTAACCTGATTGGGTGATTGTTGTATAGCCCCCATTTATCCCTTACTCAACAATGCAATAGCCACCTCATCATGCAATAGATAGGCCGTAATACCTACTGATTGCCCCGTCTCATGTTCATGGGTCTTTAACAGCAGCGTATCCCATTACATGGCCATGAATTTAACCTCATTTTAATTTTACACTCCGACTCGGGGCCAAACCTATTGGGTTCAAATTATTTTGAAAGTAAAGTTTAAGTAATGTTAAAATATGCATTACATTTTCAAGGTGTCTACTTTTGATCACACATCATTTCTTCACTGTTCTGATGTGTAAAATATGTCTCTTTTCCTTTTGTTTTTGTAACAGTGGTAAATAGGGTAATGTGCCATCAAACTCAATATGGAGTTGTTATGCATCACTGACCTCCCTTTTCCTGAGGCACCAGTGGGATGGGAACAAGGATTTCATCCATGTATCATGTTCAGAGATGCCAATTTTCCTGGTTTACCAGTAATTCCTGTTTTTTATTGTTTACTTCTTTTTCGGAGGGGTTTTGGGAGGGGTTTTGCTATTGTGGATACTTTTGCTCTCGGCAAAAGTGTCCAAGATAGCATGCTTTTCTCTTGTTCTTTCTTTCATCGACCAGCAAGTGGCATGCATCTCTGCATGTTGTGTTCTTTAAAGACACACATAAATGGAGCACCTAGAGGACTGATCCTGCAGTTTATGAGTTATGCGTCTTTGATGACTTCCTAAATCCTACTTTGGCATTTACTTGTATGTGTGCTGTCAGATTTAAATGCTGCTTTAGAGTGCCCAGGGGGCTGCTATAGAGGCAGTGTAGATGGAGTAAAACTATAATAGCATACTGCTTATGATGAAAGCCTGTTTAGATTTTGCCTCTTCAAGGACCAGAGGCGTAGGAAGCAAATCTTCATTGGGGGGGGCCCATGTTGGGCCCCACTACATCCACCTTAAACTGTCGGCTCAAGCGCGATGATGTCTATATATACCATATAGAATTTGTATAGAAAAGTAACTTTTGTTGGAATTTAGATCTGATTTGAGGCTCAGGCCCCCATTTTTCCAGCTCCATTGCTATATTATTCTAATTCAAGATGCAAATTTTGAGGTTCTTGTCCAATTTATTATGATTTCTAAGCAAATATTGGGGGGGGGCAGACATACTAAGGCCCCCCCCCTCCTTCATGATTGAGGGGGCCCAGGCCCCCCTGTCCCCCCCCCCCCCTTTTCCTACGCCCCTGAAGGAGAGGATGATGTTTGATTGCATTTTACTGTGTTCTTATGAAAGACCAAAGTTGAAAGTATACTGTTATATTATCACAACAATGTAGATGAGTTGACCTCTCTGGAGTTACATGACATCAGAAACTCTTAATAACTCACCAGGGCTTCATCCACACATTGTTGAAGCCTATAAGCACCAGTGCACTGTCACCAGCCACTTTGGTTGTCTGAAATCATTTTCCTGAAAGGAAAGATGAATCTGAAATCCTGTGAGGAGATAAACACACGATTCATACACTGCTAGTGTCTCCAAGAAAGGTCACTGGTAGAACAGTGAAGGGGTGCTAACAAATCAATAAAGTAGTTAGGAGGATATGATAGGTTGACTTGTCTGCAAAGGAAATTGGTGATGCTATCCTATGGGGCTCATAAAAGGGAAATAGCAGTGTTATAACCTAAAGCTTAATTCCCTGAGAGAAGGTTCCCACAGAGCTTGCAGCTTTATGACTATTCCCTAGCCATTAAATGGGTGAACCGCTGCCCAGCCATGTTGTGTACCACAACTACACAAATGTTTTGCCAACTTAAGGATTCATAGAAATGTGTGCAGCAATTGTCTATATTATATTCTTTGTCCTCTCGACATACAATTCAGCCTTAGAGTTGACTCAATACCCTATAGTCATTAAAATCTTATATCAGCCTTTTTATCCTTTCCCTTGAGTATACTGACTTAGACCTGTTTGGATCCACCACACTGTAGCAGGAAACACTATAGGACCTACAAGATCCACTATATAAGCATTAGAGCCTCAAGGGAAATACAAATGAAGACAGAAAGTGTTTTCCTTGCCTGCATCTCTTATTGAATAGGATACTTGTGTCAGGTCAATGCCCCATATTTAAACTAGGCTTGTCTATCCAATGATGCCTAAATATTGCAGGGACAGCCTCCCTATCAACTCATGTCAGTTTGATCTAATAACGTAATTGGCTTCTGGAGAAGTAATTGCCTATTAAAGTACACCGTCTCTTATTAATCTCAAGTACCTGTTAGCCCCTGTGCTAAATAAGTGACCCGTGATCATTTGAGATTATTTAATAAGGCTTTCAGGGCTTCAGGTTCCATAGCAAATTGCTTTGTCTGACATGGTCTCATTTACTTATAAGCTTGCACTTGTGTCCAGAACCTTCAGCTACTTCATGTTAATGTTGACTGATACAACACAGTACATGTCCCACTGCTTGGGTCAGGCATATGTAATTATGTTTTTTTACATCGAAATGGCAGCTGTGGGCAATAAGCATAAGAAGTTTGTATTCTATCTAACCATGTATAACTTTGGTATCCTACTTTAAAGGAAGGGACACAGACGGGAAAACCGAATATCATCTTCCTAGGCAATCATGCAAAAAGACATGACATTATAAACTGTCTTCAAAGTTCAGAGAATCCTCCTCCTTAATGCTCCCTGGTCCCCTGTGTCCTTCTCCCATGTCAGTCAATGGAGGAGGTTGTATTTTCACCATGGCCTATAGGGGGCAGCACTGTGGGGCTGGATGGAATGGTGATACTATAGCTGCTACCTTGGGTACGCTACCTGTTGCTGTCTTCTAACATGAAATAGTCCCTGGGGGTGTTGCAGAATAGTTTTCATTTAAGGACCACAGGATTCCCACTGGTTCATCCTTTTTGCTGGTCTGTTGCATCAGAACACTGCATGTAGCAAGCACTTTTGCACTGTGTCAACCTTCTCAGTCTGTGTAACATTCCCGCTTAAATCATTAAAATGCACAGAAAAAAAACAAGGACAGGCTATTGAGGCCACTGTTGTCAAAATTATCAGCATCATCAGAACTACTAGCATCATGTTGTGGCTTTCCTCTATCATGCTGCATGAATCTTCCCCTGGTGTTTGAGACAAAAGTTTTACACTTACAACTATACACTGATGTTGTTGTCTTTTATTAGCAAATGAATACATCCCAGTGCACAACTTGAAATTCACAACCTGAAAATGTCTACTGCATTCAGGCAAGCATGCATACTACGTGCATAGTACATGTATTCTGGCTACCCAGTGGACTGGCTCTCATGCACTTCAACAACAAAATTAAGATCATCCTGGATGCATTAAGCAACCTACTTTGTGTTATTCACCTGATAGAAGCAGGGAAAAAGAACAACCAGCCTCAGGCAATGTCCCCTTTCAGAGAAGGCTGCACACCATTTTGGTAAACTAGAGCTGCCTAAAGTTCCTTTTGAAGCTTGTCAGGCGATGCTAGGCACATCATTAGGACATAGAGGGACCAGTGCCTTAGTCCCTCTAAGAGGCAGTAATGCTAGGATGCTCATGTGGGAAGGTAAATGATAATCATACAAGAGGCATGGCTCTTCCCAATGATACTTTTATTCTCTCCTTTACCTGTTTCTTTCATGACCTGCTATACATTTCTCACCAGCTATAGTCACATATATACTAATAATTCATGTAATACCTCCCTCGGTTATGTGGTCACAAAATGGATAACTTCCAGGAAGTTGAAAAAAGGTTTGTAGTGAAAAGATACATACCAATGACTATGCATTTTTGAGGAGAAGTACTTTTAATGCACATAGGAATATCCCAAACTATCATCTGTCAGATTGTAACATGATTCCTTGGAATACCTGTTAAGTTCACACCTGCTCCTTGTTGCTGTTATAAAAGATCTAAACATGCATCGCCGCATTCACTTAAAAATGTCTGTTATCGTTAGTCAACATAAATTTATTCTTCCTGGCATTCTCTAAGCATTAAAATTATATCAATTAAATCTAAATGGATATTGATATTGTATAGCAGTGTAAACCTATAAATACATGAACGCCTTCAGGTATGCTATCAGTAATTTGCATATACATGCACAAATATTGCATAGGACCATGGCTGAATTCATGTAGTGGTATGTAGTTGTATAGTAGTATGATCACATCACTCTGATCAGCCTATAGGCCATATTTTACTCTGTTTAAATGTAACATAGCCTGATATCCAACTCGTAAATTCGATTTTTGTTTTCTAGCATATTTTGAAACTTGCGATGATTACAGATAAAAAAGAACACAAAAGTTGATAGCATTGAATCCGTACAAACATGACTAGCGACCATTTACTGCTGCATCAAGCAGTGAGTGTGACGGGAGGCGAGGGGGTAAGCTGGTATGTCATAACTTATTGATAAATGTGGTGTCTGAAACAGGTACATGGCATGTTGGTGCTGTTTACCGTTCATGAATAAATAGTTTCACCACTACAGGGAAAAAAATGAAACTACCTGGAAATGCATTCTGCTGTGAAATTGGTGCATCAGGGGCTGCCATGCATGATGCATATTTGAATATGGACAACAAAGTTCCAAATCAAGGGTTAAGCCATGAAAGGTTACAGAAATTGTGTAATACATGGGTAGAGCACTATCCAGTTCTTCAAGCTTAAATCAGAAGATATTTCCTATCTATCTATTCAGTCATTCATATTTCTTCCCATTACCTAGCTTTTTACTTTTACTGGCCAACCCTCCTCAAGCATTTGTCGCAGGACCAGCATGAGCTGCTCCCACCACAACACCATGTCCATACCCTGAGCTGCTACATCCTGCCACACTTCACCCAAACCCCTTCCTAACATGAGCACCTTGTGCATCTTGTCAAGTTGAGTTTAAGGCCCATTAGCATCTGACCAGTGGGTTGTGGGATGAGGAGGTGAGCCGGTGGGTGGGGAGTGTGTGTCATGTAGAGGAGTGTGGGATGGAGAGGCGGGTGCTCAGTGGTGAGTGGTTGTTCATATTTCATGGACCTGTTGACCGACATCCACATATTTGGATAATGACATTACATTAAAAAGGATGCCCAGGCATTAGTGGAGCTGACATCAAACACCAGGAAAAAAAATGTGACCTGGTAGGGGTGCAGCATTATTGTGTACTCAGTATGTCTACACAGAACTGACTAACAGGTAGGTAAGCCCCTACCAAGCTAACAAAGTCTCAACTGACCAACCATTGATTTTTGGTATTTAGTATATTCAAATCAGCAAAATATATATAGTACAAAACAAATTACTAAAAATTACTTCCTTTTGTAACTAAATGTTACTCATTCTGTTTTAACATCCTAGAGCAATATCCGAGACAGACAATAAACAAGAGGAAAGTATTTTCCTGTATTGCCATGTCTCAAAACACCATTTCATTTCCCTTACACCAAAACTGTATCATACCCTGAAGCATGCAGAATAAGGATCAAACTGCAGTTTGGTGAGACCTAAAGGGTTTCTGGTATGTGCCCATAACAACAGTATGATGTCTGTTAGGCATAGTAAAGATGACCAAGGTATAATACTGCACTGGCCAACGTGGATAACAACAAAAGTGCCATCAGTTTGATTACCGATATTGACATAACAACTTTATCTACAACCTGATTGCTGCTTCCTGCTTGTTTCTGCTCCTGTGCCATGACCAAAGTGACCTTTACTGGTGTTAGGAGTCAGTAAAGGTCAGGCTGAAGGTCAAAGGTCATCATCTAACAGGATGGGATGTAGTTGGGTAGGGGCAGGGTAGGATGGAGGAGGAGGCAGATCGGGTATGAATGGGTCAGTGAAGGATGCGAGTGGGACAGAGTTGGGTTGGGGAAGTAGGGGTTAACGCTCACAGCATAACGCAACTCCTCCATTAAAACCAAATATTTATATATTAGGCTGGATCCATGCAGATATTTATGTGAATGTTTTATTCTGAAGTCCCTTATATTTCTGCATGTGATCTCAAGCAAATAACACAAGAGTGTACCTCTCCAACCTGCTTTTTTACTGTTAGATATAGCTGCTGAATTCCGGTCAATAGATTTATAAAATTCCACAGTGGTAAGATGATGGATTCTATATACTGAATACACAGATTTTGTACCTTGACAATTGGTCATGTGAGAATGAAGAAATGCATCAAATTAAATTGCATTAATTCTCTCTATTATCTTTTCTCCTTTGATCACACTTCCCATATGTCTGGGTACGTCATAACCTCACCTTTTATGCCCACCCTCAACAATCCCATCACAAGGTCTTAATATGTTGCACTGGGGACTGAATGGTACCTGGCCCAATACCCATGTCCCAAGAACACATTCAAAGGATGTTGCTATGAAAACCAAAACAAAATGGTCAATATCTGAACATGTCAAGGACAGCATTATGCCTCAGAGGTGTTGCTTATACATCAATTATATCGTCTGCATTTTCTAGACAGCAAAATAAGCGTTATAATGGATTGACCACAAATGATGTTTATAAAAAATGACTATAAATTGATCACAGTGTTGTACATGGGATGTAAAACAGCGTTATAAAAGTTAAGAAAAAACATAGTGCTCATATCTATCCTACCCCCAAAAATGAGATATTTTATAGCCATTTGGGCTGCTGTCACTGACCGTGAGATATGGGGAAGGGTTATCTCATGGGGGGGGGTGAGATACGGAGGGCCTAGGTTAAGTCTATGGGCCCTCCGTATTCCACTTCTCCAAACATGAAAAAAGAAAAAATACATTATGTTCACATCTATCCTACCCCCCTCCTCCCTAAAAGAAATTGATAAAAAAGAAAACAAGGACAAAAAACAAACGTTGATAAAGCTTACAGCTAACCAGGTGATTAAAATGGGACACTTTGGCATGGACTGCCATTAAATAAACAGCCCAGTGATAAACTAACACTAACCTCATGGTGTGCTAGCCATGCTGCTCAATACAGCTTTGTCTTGGCAGAAAATATCCTTGATATCATATAGGCAGAATCAAAGACAATCACACTTTCATCCTACAATTTATCTTATGAAAAATGGTAAGCCTCTAAAATACAATGTTACATTATCATCACTTTAGTGGGTTTGGAGTCAATATTACATGTTTGGTCAATTCCTTTACTCATAATTTATGTAAATGCCTATCAGAGCTTTCCCTTGTTCTGGGGTCAGGATGAATTTTGGGATGAGAACCTAGATTGAGAGGGCACCATCTAATGTCATTAAAAGGGCCCACAATCTGTTTAACTACTTAGTGACCCTTGGTATCGAATCCATAATAGATGGAATAAGTGATCCACCCTGTTATGGTCTTGGTGATGGTTTGGGAATATTGGAGCAGTAAAGGTTACCAGAGGGCAATAATTTATTTATGAGGAATGAATAACATCCTGGAAACAGGGTGGTAGGATAGTGAAAAAGATGGTAAGAGAAAATGTAACTCTGTAAAGATAAAAGTAAGCATACCTTGTTTAAATAGCAGAGGATTTGGGAAGGATGATGATAAGATTGAAGAAGTGTCGCTCATCTCTAGGGGTTATTGACAACATTTCACTGTGGATTCTATAAAAAGGAAATAAGAGGGTTATTGAGGTAAAGCTTTATACTCTGAGAAAGTGGCTCCATAGAAATGGCAGTCTAACAACATTTTCCCTAGATATTGAACAGCCAAGGCTGAGTGGGTTTCTTTTATAGAGTGTGAAGAAAATGGATGAGCATGATATGATGACTAAATATCAGAATTCAATTAGGTTTTCTAAAATTCTTCCGTCACTTAACAATTTATAGAAAGGTTGTAACCCACTCATGTTATGCACATTGCATACTTCTGATAGTTATAGGGTTCTGATGTTAGTATCATAGGTCTCTCTAAGGTAATCTCGCACACTGCAGAACATGACCTTTTTGCGATAGCATATAACCTTCGGCTTAGGATTGCAATATATCAACTAAGAACTCTATCTTCATTTGCCATTATGATTCAATGCATTACCAATTTATATTCTAGTAATCATAGGAAGCCTGTCGTAATCCTCCTGCCATACACATGTATGAATCCATTTTGCTAAAGCTATAAGGACACTGGGATCTAATTTTTATGCACCACAATTACAGAAGAAAAACAAATTGAAGATATGGAGTGGCATTTTCTCTGCCTGTAGGTCTTATCAAATTGGAAACTTGTGTCATTGTAGTATGTCACATTTAATGTTGCCATGTTTATCTGATCATTTTTACATAATTACAATGGTCTAGTCTCTGCCATGTCATACAGTTGCCTGACGTTGTAAAGAAAACAAATGCTGTCTTGCCAAAAACACATCACTGTATTTCCCTATGATATGTCAATGTTACTCCTCAGGCATACCGGGCCAAATTTATTTCGCTCTGAACTTTGAGTGCTATGTGAAGGGAGTAAGAAAAACTTGAATTGTGTTTTGAAAGACCAGGAAATGCCTTGGTTATTTTCTCCCTTTGTTCTTTATTCATTCCAGTGTAGGGATTCACCATATCTAAGGATGCTGCAATATTTCTTTCTAATTTACCTCAGTAATCAAAGTCTTGTATTATATACTAAATTTGAGCTAATGTTTAAACTAGGAAAATGGTGTCAACATTTTTTTAAACTAGGAAAATGGTGTCAACATTTTTTGCCTTAGATCAGGTTAACTCTGATAAAGTTTGATAAAAAGTATAAGCAGCAATAGCCAAGTGTCTACTGATGGCACTACCTAATTCTCTCAGTTCTGCATTCTGTATACATTAATAAGGCTTTTCCCTATCTCCTCTTCTTGTATCTTTTATTTCAATTTATTCTAGAACTGTGAGACATTCATTCAAAAAGGAATACAGAACATTTGAATCTTCATGTTGCTATTCTGCTGTTCACTGGGAAGCAGTTAACACTGGTAAGGGGACAAGGTAGCTGCTTTCACAGTTACGTGTTGTATAGTATACTATAACCTGCTGTAAAGGAATCTGTGTGGTCTATATAGTGTCCCTGTAATTTACTTACCAAGAACCACCTGGGCCCCAATACATCAACACTTTATAATGGCCACTTACTGCATGGTCCTTTTTATGAGGGAAAGTGGTGTATTTATCATCTTAGGCTGAAAGCACCATTCCTACATGCCTAGTTGTCTGAATTAAGTATCTGAATATGTAATATATATCTATATAGCAATTTGAGTGAAGGGATCCAGAGAAATAGCAGTTTTCTGACAAGCCATTAACAAGCCCAGACTATGACCTGTGGTTCCCTGACAAAGCTCTTTTATGGATTGAGCTCAAAGAGGATGGATGAGGAAACTACTACTGAAATACCTGTAAGGATTAGGTTGAAATAGAATAGTAGCTAAAAAGAGGAAATCTATATAAACATTGTGCCATGCTCAACCTTTTTAATATGTCTCAGGTATTACTAAGTCAACTGATGTGTAGCTATATCATTACTTTTATTAAATCAAATTCAATCTGTCAAACATGAATGATTTGAAATATTAT
Organism: Acholoe squamosa; assembly: GCA_949317995.1. NCBI lineage: Eukaryota > Metazoa > Annelida > Polychaeta > Phyllodocida > Polynoidae > Acholoe > Acholoe squamosa. Next base: position 72,671,477 of record OX439041.1, read on the forward strand.
ATCATTTTAACTTCGAAGAGTGAGAGGATGAAATATGGATTCATCTTCAATTCCTTTTATTATATATAATGATGTGTTTTAATTTAAATCAGTGATAACCACTGGTAACCAGCTTCAGCAATCACCAAATACATTGGGAAATCCACTAACTCAGTATAGAGTTTGCTGCCGAAGACCTATCTAAATCCACTATGCCATTACTGGAAACACTGTAAGACCCCAAAAGTCCACTATATATGCACCATGCCCACCAGGGAAATACAAATGAAGATGGCCTTTGGTGTTTTCTCTGCTGGGCTATCTTATTGAATGACACTTGTGTTATGTTAGTGCCCAGTATTTAACTTAGCTTGTTTATCCAAAGATGCATACATATTGCTGGGACAGCCTCCCTTCCACCCCACATCAGTCTGATCTAATAAAGAAATTGGTTTCCGGAAAAGGTCTCGCCAAATCTATTAGTCTGTTCGTGGTGGCCAAGTCTATCTTCTTACATTTCTGTAATACAGTGAATGGAGGCATATATCGGAGTTGGTTTATATGGTCGTTTTCATGAGATGAATTAACAATTTTGCTTTTTGCCTATTTTCTATGATTCAGCTTTTCAGTTTTTCCTTTAAGCTTTTATTTCATCATATTTTGGGTTATATCTTATGCATAGTGACTGATTCTGTATAGAAAGTTCTGGCTGGAGTGTGTTACATGCCAGACAAACAGTATTTATCGGATGTTCTGCATGCTTCATAACAGTAGGTACCATAGCCAATGCTTTGTCTGACAAAGCCACAATTACTTTTAAGTTTGTAGTTGTGACTTAGATTTCCAACTTGTGCTACTTAATGTAAATGTTGACTGATTCAATACGGACATGTTTTATTATCTGTAAACAGCTGGAGTGGCTGGGTTGGCAGCCAGACAGTATTCATTTGTATAATGCAAATTCTTGGTCAATACCTTTGATGATCCAGTCTAGTACATGTTAGAGTAATCCAGGGTTTGAGTGCAGTAATTTTGCTGTAAATCATGTTAGGAGGCTTAATGATATAGGGATTGGAACATAGAGCATAGATTTATGTCAAAGAGTGGGAATGAATGTACTGTTCAGCCAGCATATTTGATATCTGGGGTTATGGATGAATCTATGAATTGGTATATTTCTATTGATTCTTTTAAGATTATCTTAGGTATTGAAATAGACACACATGTACACATGCAACTTAAAGGGTATTGATTAATTTGTCATCAATTATAAAGAGATGCAGCCGCGCTATACAAGTTCTGATATATGATGCCCTGATTCAAAATAAAATCAAGATGTCCAGAAGCATTGCAAGGGTACATGAATCTGAAATGGAATTGGTGTAAAGCATAAGTGAAATATCAGCTAGACAATAACAGGACCTCTCTTGTGATATATTACTTAAATCTGCATTGTCAAAGAAGCTGTTCGTTGAGCAACTGCAAGACAACATGGGGCAGCCCAGATTGATAGTGGATACAGAGAGGTTAAAAGTGAATAAAGGTATTACGCCCTGCATGTAGACAGCTGGAGGCTGGGGTTAATTGCCCAGCATCCAGGTGATACATTAATGTCATAGTCAGTTTATAGCCAAAAATACAGAGCTCCACAGGTTCATTGTGTCATGTTATAGGGTATATACAAGGGAGAATTAAGCAAGAGCTATAATTTCAATAGTGGGAGATTCAAGCGTATCGTTCTCATAAATCATATTTTAGCACATTGAAAAAAATCAAGTTGACAAAATTAATGTTCCTTGCCTAATGAATGACTCTTGGGCCTAGAGCAGAGTGAGGTAAGGAATAGATCATAAAATTCAACAAATGATGTATTTGGCTTCTCGGAGGTACAGTTAAATATTTAAAGCACCATTCTTCTTTATTTTAGTCCTATTTGATAGAAAACATCTGGGGCTTCAGGAGAAATGCAAATTTGCATATATCGGCCAATTATTCTGACAGATATAGGCCTTCAAAGGTGAAATGTCACCAAAAAATGACATTTTTTCATCCTTTCCTCTATGTTAAAGGTCATGTATTACATGATAACTCATTTCTAGAACACCCTTAACTATTTTTTCCATAAGGGGTACCTCCTAGCTAATATTTCAATGTCGTTTGGAGTTGAACGATCTCATAAATTTTCGGCGGGAAGGCCTACTATGAAAAATGACAGGTTTTCTACCCACCAGGCATATAATAAAAATAGATTAGCTAGCCTGCTAAAATACTAGCTACATTCTTATAAATAGCCGTATCGGCCTAAACTGTGTATATCTATGCTGTAATTAATAGAGGAAGGTGTTTTATGTCTTAGAATGTAACATAGATGTAGTTTTAGAATGTAACATAGTTGTAGTTTTCAGAGGATTCAGTGAAGGCTGTCCTAAGATGGTAAAGTCATTTATAGATGGCTAAGGATCTTACAATAGACATACTGTATATAAAGCAGAGTGATTTTCAAGAGCACATGATCACTTTTTATGAACTGAGGGTGAAGCTAAAATTGTGGACTGATTTTTCACCAAATTTTGACCTTGTGCTATATAACACAAGACCTGTTATTCTAAAAGTTTTGATCCCTGTTTTTTTTTTATTTTGGGTACACTTAAACTACTGTATTGTACTATTATGAATCCAGGATTTGGTGCCAATCCAAGCTTTGATGTTATATCTAAAAAACGTGACCGACACTAAAGGTGATTCAGAAGGTTTTACAGCACAAGCTATAAATACTGAACCCTTGGGAGTTGGATCCTTGAATAAACCTTTCTGATATGCCAAGATACAGGGCTTTCAATAAAATATAGTATTATTAAGTGATATTGAGTTTGTGAATTCAATGGTCCTGAGCCCAATATGCATTAAAATGTGAAATCGCCCAGATCTATACTGTCAGTATACGGTCAGTTAAATAAAATGAAGCATATCATTGGGCAATCTTTGGATATCAAATATATGTGTTGATAATCTTTTGGTGTGTTTTAACTGGGGTGAGTTCTCCAAAGCAGAAATGGTTAGTTAGGTAGAATCAAATCAATAATTCAGTAACATTATGAGGAAAGCGGCAGTGAGGCTTCAGCCCATGATTCATTCGATTAAAATCAAATCAGGCTCTTTACTTCATTATAGGCCACCAATGCCCCAGCCCTGTCATTACCTGATTGGTTGATTATTATATAGCCCCCATTTTATCCCCGACTTGACAATCCAATAGCCACCTCATCATGTAATAGATAGACCATAATACTTTAATCTGACTGCTTCCTCCTAATGTTCATTTGTCTTCAAATAGAGGGTATCCTATTACATGGCAATGACTTTAATAGCATTTAAATTTTACACTTGGACTTAACGATGCGCCATGTAAAACCTTTCAAGTCGAAATTGTTTAGAAAGGATTATGTCCTGAAGGTGTTTACTTTATATTACCGGTACACACCAATCTGTTTTTCATTTCTGCACATTGTGTGGAATATAGCTCTTTTCCTTTTTTTTTATAACATTGTTGAATGGAATGACACTCAATATCTAAGTCAAAAAGGGCAACGATGAGATGGGGACAAGGGTTTTATCCATGTAGCATGTTGTGCTCTTTAAAGGTTTACCATACACATAAATGGAGCACCTAGAGGACTGATACTGTAGTTTATGAGTAATATGTCTTTGATGACCTCCTAAATCCTACTTTGGCATTTAATAGTAGGGGTGCTGTCAGATTTAGGTGCTGCCTTATAGTGCCCAGGGGACCTGTATACAGGCACTGTAGACAGACTAAAACTACAATAGCATACTACTTATGGTCAAACTCATGTTTATATTCTGACCCTGCAGGGAGAGCATGATGGCTCAATGATTGTATTTCATTATTGTGCCATAATGAAAGTGCAATAAGTTGAAAGTATACTGCTGTATCATCACAACAATGTAGATGAGTTGATCTCTTTGGATGATTATGACAAGTTGCATTAAATCATAGACTATTAGTAGCTCACCAGGGTTTAATTCATGCACGCATCATTAAAGTCTTTAAGCACCGGTACACCTACCCCAGCCACTATCGTAGTCTGGAATCATTTTCCTGAAAGAAAAGATGAATCTGAAATCCTGAGAGGGGATTAACACATGATCCATACAGCTAGGGTCCCCAAGCGCATCAACAGAACATTTAAGTGGGTATTGACAAGTATTGAAGTAGTCGGGAGGATATGGAATTTGGAAGGTTGACCTCTCTGTAAGAGAAATTGGTGATGCTATCCTATGGGAACCATAAAAGGGCAATAGCAGTGCTATTGACTTAAAGCCTGATTCCGAGAGAGAAGGTTCCCACAGAGTTGGCAGCTTTATGACTATTCTCCAGCCATTAAAATTAGTGAGCCTCTGCCATAGCTATTCCCTGTACCATGCTACGCAAAATTATTCTCTGAACTTAACAATTTATAAACAAAATTATGCAGCAATTATCTATATAATTGACATACAATTTAGTCTCCCAGTTGATTCATACGTCAAAGTCCTTTACATAAATTCACTGTGAAGACTCTCCATATTGACTTGATCTATATGATCTATAGCTGAATATACCTTTTCTACCATCTAGTTCCTTGAATAAGTGATAAGATAAACTAAAATATTGCATAATGTTTTCTTATTGAATGTAATGTTCTTTGTCTTTATGGTACAATTGGTACTGAATAAGTGGATCATACCAACCTATGGGACTGTATGAAATAAGTTGGATCATCATGATGCAGTAAGACATAACACCCATCTTTTCACATTATATAGATACTCACCTGTCTAGAGTCCTTTATCACGATCTGAAAGGAAATAGTTCAGCCCGTAAAAAATTAACCACATAAATTCATGAAATATATATTGCCTATAATGATGTAAACATAGAGGGGCATATAGTGTTTAGAGCCAAGATGTCTTGTGTAAAGTCAGGGAGGTAGGGGGTAGGTTAAAAGCCCAGCATCAGGGTAATAAATGAACACCAGTTATAGTTAAGTACCCCATATGGTCGCCCAATGCGATCTTCACTGGTCCACTATGGCAAGTAATTAGATTTAGGCAAGGGCAATGGCAAGTGTGAAGCAATTGCCAGCGGAAGAATCTGAAATATGTGTCAGTGAGGCTCGTGGTAGATTTGATTAAGAATAAATCAGGCTCTTCGCTTCATTATCCATCCCCCATTTCCAACCCCTGACTACGACAGTTTGGTCACTTGTACAAAAGACCTCATTCATTCCCCGACCCAACAGTGCAATATTTGGCTGCCTAATCATGCAATAGATAGGCCTAGTTTATGATACCTTCTGCGAGTTTGATTTGACTGATTCAATATGCTTCAATATTAATGGTGATTGGTTCCCCATAGTGATCTTATACACTACTGGGCTCTGAGGGAGTGGTATTGATACGGGATGGTGAGCCAATCAGTCTTCGTTCCCTCATAGGACGTTTCACAAAGACGGGAGTTTCATTGTATTTCCCCCACCATTAAATGAGAGAGCGTCTGCGATAGATAGTTAGTGTATCTAGAATATTAGGTGTGCATTGCAAAATATCATGAAAACCTGAAAATGCACATCAAGTACATTCTGTATCCTGACATATAATTCAGTCTTAGTGTTGACTCTAAAATTAGAGCCATTTCTGTCATAATGTTGAAACACTCAGATACAATATTCCTTTGAACTTACAATAGACTTTGTGTCTCTTTCTTTGCTTATACTGCACTAGACCCGTATGAATCAACTACGTTGCTGCAGAAAGCTCTATAAGCTACTAGATCCACTGTATAAGCACCACAGCCACAGGGGAAATATAGATAAGGACAGACAGTGGTGTTTTCTCGGCCTGCACGTATTCTTGAATAGGACACTTGTGTCATGTTCATGTCCCATATTTAACTATAGGCGTGTTTATCCAATGATGCATACATATTACAAGTGCAGTCATCTGTAAACTTGTCTGATCATATATAGGAAGTTCTTGCTGGAGAATGCCTTACTGTAAAATTAATATTTTTTTTGTATCATCTTTGATCGGATTACTTTTTTGTCACTCATTATATTTCAATCTTTAATATAAATAGTCAAAGAACCAAATATCTGGAGCCTAATTTCTCAGGTGTTCAAAGCAGACAGCCGGCATAGTTACATTTGGAAGTATTAATGTATCTGTAAGCATATTCTTCTCAGCAAGAACTCTCACCACCATTATTGAACCACGTCTACAATTGACATGAGCAGTGACCAATGTAAATGTTCTTTGGATCACTATCCACTTCTCACCGTCACCTACCAAAAACAGTTAGGGGACCGCCAAGGAAGTACCAGTGGTATTAGAAGAGACCATGGTCTGCTTCCACTGCATACAAATGGGCTTTCAATTACCCCAAGCAGACTCCTGGCATACCTCTAAAGGTTATGCCATTATTCCTGGCTATAACAGGGGTCAGAGAACTCCTGCAAGAAGTGTCGTCTGGAAGTAGATGGATTAGTAATTAACCACCATTCATCTAATAATAATAATAATAATAATAATAATAATAATAATAATAATAATAATAATAATAATAATAATAATAATAATAATAATAATAATAATAATAATAATAATAATAATAATAATAATAATAATAATAATAATAATAATAATAATAATAATAATAATAATAATAATAATAATAATAATAATAATAATAATAATAATAATAATAATAATAATAATAATAATAATAATAATAATAATAATAATAATAATAATAATAATAATAATAATAATAATAATAATAATGATACCTTAGTCTTTATTCTAGCAGTGGGATGGAAATAGTTGTATTCCTTACCGTGATGGTCTGTTTAAGTGCATAAGCAGATCTTTTAATACTATTTTTGGGTCAAATTTGAGAGAATATATTTATAATTAAAATATATTTTCAAAGTTTACCACTGGCTTCTGACTGAGGTGGGCTCAGTGTCAATACTCAAAGACCAGCAGAGAACTCACTATGGTAGTTTACACAGAGCAAACAGTTCTAAGGTTAAGTAAAGGGATCTATGAAGTCAAAGTATTTTTAGTTATTTACTTAGCAAGGACCACCTGGTCCCCATATTATATACCATGTGGGCTTTATCAAGTAATATAGGAAGGTGGAATGGTGTCAGCTAGAGCTGAATCCACCTTTTCAAGCTGCTGATAAGATATAACTCTGCACTTGTATATTTCATCTTCCTGATACAATATTGCAGTAATAGAAGTGACTCGTCAGGACTTAAATGCAGGATCATGCCTACTCTTGGGGTCTACAAAACCATAGAATTCAATAGGGCATTTAGATGGAGAACGTGGGTGCCCCCTTCTTTTGTATCTGTAGTTAAGAGTTTGTTTGATTTTTTTTTGGACACCAAAATATCGTCAAAAATTGCGGGTGCGCACCCTCCTTCAGTACAGTTTGTGCCCCCTGATCCGACACTGGGATCATCATGATGACAGCATATAGCTCACTCACCAATCACTTACTCACTAAGCTGCAGAATTGCATTCTGATGACAAAGGTCCATAGTTCATTAACATACTCTATGACCCTTAAAAGATTAGGCACATGAAGTCATTAAATCTATTGCCTGTATTGATGGTGGGTATGAAGCGGCTTATGACGGATAAAGGTAATAGTATCTTTGTACAGTCAGGGAGGTAGGGGTGGGGTTAATAGCCCAGCATCGAGTAATAAATAAATGCCTGTCTCAGTTAAGTACCTCTTATTGCAGCCCATGGAGACCTGTACATAGAGGTCCACTGGGTCAATGTGTGTAGTATGGGGGGAATAGCGGCTACCTTAATGCAATCAAAATAGGCAGTTGCTAGGTTGAGACTTTTCAGTCTTATGATATTTTGGTTCGGATGTTTTGAGTATATTAAGTGATTTTACTAGCCTGCTTTTGCCAGAGATTGCCAACAGGAGTGGATGGTTCACAAATTACAAAGTTTTATTGAAAAATCACTCATCAAATATGAGGTTGTTATCATAAAATTGGTTCTAAAAGGAATTTTGAAGGTTTGATTTTTGTTCTGGATTCTTTATGCGATCTTTAAATATTGGAGGTTCACTGAGATTGAGCTTCCTCAGCAACGGTATTTTTTTCTACATCTATGGGAGAGCATCAGAACTTTTATCCATGGGCTTTCTTATGCTCTGATGCTGTATCTGTTTCCCTGAAAAAGCAATTGAAAGCTAATGCATGGTGGTTATAGTCCCCTTGCCCCTACATTTATATTATACAGCCATATCCATCTATCGCCCTTCACTTCATAACAGAGCTAAAGTCAGATTCTGAAGAACCATTTATCTTGGATGGGTAATGGGGCTTATATATCAGCATGTACCATGTACTATATGCATCTTACTGGTAGGCTCAAGACCCCTTGGTGTAGATCCTTAGAAGATAAAGCTATGTTTATTTGATTTGGACAAATTGAAACGACTTCATGCATGTGTTTGGTGTATATTTAGCAATCACCTTATTCTATCATGTAATTTATCTTGTACCTCTAGTAATAATGCCATCATTATTGGGGAGGACTGAATGAAATGAACATTGTCATAGACAATCTTCAGTTTTCAGACTTAACAAAAGCAGTACCATGGTTCAACACTGCAGTGCCTGATTGTAGGTATATAGCACATGTGATAGACCACAGTCAAGTGTAGTATTCTGAGAGGTACTGAGCTTACCAGTCAGAAATAAAGGGTAAATCTGTGATGAAATATGCCTAATTCCCAGCTCCAGAAGGTAAGAAATAATACTCAGATTCTGAGTTTACCTCGGTGATGGTGTGAAGGAAGGTGGATGGATATGATTATATCAGATATGAATATAGGGGGCAAGTGGACTGTACCCAATGTAGGTAGACCTTCAATGACTCTGTCTGAGGAGCAGGGACAGCATTAATTAGAAGTCCATGGATAAACTTTATGATGCTTTTGAATGGATGTAGAAAAAATACCTCTGCCCAGTGAGCTTACCCACACCATATTCTTTTTGCATATTTTATGGAGGGCTGACCATATCTGACCACATGTGTTCTAATTGCTGCCTCCTATTATTTATATCAATTCAGCCCAACACTGGGAAAAGGTAATAAGATCACAGGTAAAAAGTATTATTTATTACAAAGCTAAAAGAAATGAGAGATTTGGCACTGGCAGCTATTTTGAATTTTCCCAAAATCTTAAAAATAGTCCATTCAATGTTGCCTATTTTTATACAACATCTGAATGTAAAATTGTTTCCAAAAGGCATATTTGTGCAAAACTATAAATTGGAAATGAATTAATTTAATATTTTCCAACTTTTTATCTTCGGAGGGGGCGTACAGGGTGGTTATGCATCTCAAATTACAAAAGCGATTGTCAGATTCTCGCTTCTGATGATGGACAGATTATTTTCATTTCGTTGCGAGAAAATTTTTGTCTTAACCTCCCCCCCTACTTGAAACATCTAACATGTTTGCACACATAAAATAACTCCCATAGGACAGATATAGTATTATGATGGCCCTCTAAATCCCACTTCACTGTCTAGGTCTAGGCGTTCTATCAGATTTAGTGCATGTTTTAGAGTGCCTCTGGGGCTTGTATGCTGGCATGGGGGTAACAGTAAAATTACACTAACATACTACTTATCATGAAACTGTTTATAAACTAACCCTTAAAGGAGAGAGTAATATCTCATGAGTCCTTTTTCTTATTTCTCACTAACCTTACCCGATGGTAGGCCCCATTTTCTCACCTCTGACTTTTATGTGGTAGGCCACATGTTAATCCTAATAACTACATTTAACCAGAAGGATCATACCAAGCATTAAATAGCCACCATGCTATATAATGCTGTATAATAATAATAATAATAATAATAATAATAATAATAATAATAATAATAATAATAATAATAATAATAATAATAACAATAATAATAATAATAATAATAAATAGACATACGACAACTCCAATCTAGTTTGGGCGAATATTTTATTGGACCTGGCCAATAAACATACATAACCAGGCCTAAGTAACACAAGAAGAAAGAAAAAAAATCTCCAATGTGAGACTCGTGGTCCTTCCTGGGGCTAGGCAATATGGCCGACTACAAGGCCACCAGTGAAGGAACCTGTTACATAACAGCTGAATGGAAGTGGTGACATCTGGTAATACATTTGGGAACTGCTACTGCCCATTTATCACCACTTATATGCGCGCATATAAGTAGCTTATAAATAGACGTACGACAACTCCAATCTAGTTTGGGCGAATATTTTATTGGACCTGGCCAATAAACATACATAACCAGGCCAACACGCCAAACAGAATGGAGAACAAAACAAAAAAAAACAAAAAAACATACATAACCAGATTTTACACGAATAAGGCGCTGACCATACGCCGATCAAGATCGACACGAGCTTGTTTGGATTTTGTCAAATAATGCAACACACTCAATGATTTCCAATCACCAATGTTCTTGATGTCCAATAGACTGAAACCTGCATCTGCCAAGGCTGATGCACCTCCTCTTCGTAACGAGTGTGAAGACAACTTATCGATGCCTGACTTGGCACACAACTTGTGCAATTTGCCTAAGTACCATGAGTAACTGCCACGACACCATTGGCCATTTTTCATGTACGACACTACTTGTGAGTCACTGGATGGGTAGTTCACCATAGATAACAGCAAGGTCAGGTAATGATGAAGGCAGAAGATAGAGTCATAGATGAATGTGAAGGGTATGAACAAGACCCGCTCCTTAAATGAAATAGTCTTTGTACGGCGAAGTCTGACGGAGACCCCCCAGACTTCCCAGGTCAAATCTGACAAGCAGACTGCCAGTCCTTGTTCAACCACATTGGACTTACGTAATAAGCCCCTGAACACATGATAACAGTGATCCAAAATGCCACATCTTCAGAACATGACATATCCAATAGTTTATAAATACGCTTTAAGTCCTGCACTGACGCTGGTCGCGCCTGGTCCACATGATCACCTAGGGTCCTTCGGATACCTCTCATAGTGATGTAGAGTTCAAATGTATTAGGGTTGACATGTGAATAACCTAGGACCTTGTGCAACACCCAAAGTCCTCCTAGGTACTGTTTAATAGAGCTGTAGCGCAGTCTCTCAGCCAAGTGTGTAACATATAACAACACAACTTCTATACTAGCGGGGAATGGAACAAGCACACCATATAATATGCAAAATTCCAAATAAGAGTTCCATTGGCTCTTCCTAGTACGCTCCGTGGCTCCAGCCATCCACTGTGACTGGTAGTTCCGTAGTTTGTGAGTCAAGACATCCCCTGCAGCAGAAGTCATTTATCAGAAATGAAGGCAATCCTTTTGCACACCTTTTATCCGTACAGCGCGACAAAAAGTCAGGAACAATATTGTCTTTAGATTTAACGCGAGTAGCAACAATATGAAAATTATGTACAACTGATAACCAAAATAATTCTCTTATCCACCACATACAGCGAACACTCAGCGATCTGCCAGTATTTATCATGCGTTGGACTTGGGTATTGTCGGTTCTGACTACAACTTTTGTATCCGACCAATTATTTCCCCAACGTTGCGCTACGGCAACCACTGGCCAGACTTCCAGTAGGTTAATGTCAGCTGTCTCATCATATTCACAAGGGGGTTCAACAGTATGATGTAATGGAAAGCGATTATACAACTGATTGTAGGCAGGTAATTTCCATGCACCTACTAACCAATCACCATTATAACATGAGCCAAAACCAGTTAGTGATGAGTCAGTGTCTACGATAGGATGATAATCAAAGGTACGTAGGATTTTTGCAGAACCATTGAATACATAACTGAACCTTTTCCACCAGCGGATGTCATCCATAAACCAATCAGGTAATTTGACCACCGTGACACTGTCAGCCATGTATTTGAGTAGGTTAATGACTCTACGTGAAAATGTTCTGCCTCCCTGAATAACTCTACTAGCGTGTGCCAAATGACCACACATTTCTTGTAATTCTTTTTTGGTAGCAACAGTTTTACCCAAGAACTTGTCGATCAGTACCAATAAGTTGTCTAATTTTTGTGGGGGTAAGCTGATTTCCATTTTCACTGTGTCAATTACCAGACCCAAATACTGGACTTTGGTAGCAGGGGTTAAGATTTTTTTCCATGCAATATGGAAACCGAGACGTCGGAGCAGATCTACCAATATCGCCTGACGCCTCGCACACTCCTCGTAGTTGTCAGCCACAATGACAAAGTCATCCAGGTAACCGAAAACATTGAAAATACCTCTACGATTCATACACCGGATGACAAACTCGGTTAGTTGAGTAAAGATAAATAGTGCACATCTAAGACCAAACGATAAGGCTTGATCTTCAAAATATTCTGGTGCACCGTCCAGACTCCACACAAAACCTTGCTTGGAACGATCGTCCGGATGAACAGCCACACTGCGATAAGCAGATTGGATGTCCAATACACATAAAAACGAGCCCTCATGTATGACATCAGTAACACTATCTACTTGAGTATGATGAAACGGTTGGCAAGTTGTGTACATAAAGTCATTAATACTTTTAAGATTATCATCGGGATCACCACGGCTGCAATCTGTTATGGGTCTTAAGCTGCCGTCTGGTTTTAAAATAGCCCCCAGTGAATGTACACACTGGGGTCTACTAAGAACCCTTTTGACTTTACCATCAATTAACTCCTTCCTTACCAGATCGTCCATTTGGCATTTTACACCTTCTTTGATTATGGAATGGTAATTTTTTTGAAAATAAGAACCATTATAATCCACATCAACGATTTTGAATCCGTTACGAACACCGTCTAGGATATAAGCATAGTTACCATCAACTTCCTCAAACCCCATGCATTCATCAAAGAAGGCGTGTGGGTTGAGTTGGAGGCACATGCCATCTAAGACATGAACGGAATCACAATCCAAAGGACAAGGTCTAAACCATTCAACACCATCGACAATTCTGGAAGTGTAGATAGTAGGAGTTAATATAATGTCTTCCGTCTTTGGTGATGAATCTGAAGAAGTGACATGATTTGAACCACAAGGAATTACGAATTTGATGACATCCCATAATAAACTATATTCAAGTTCACTGGTATTGTCAGAATCGGAAGATTTTATAATTCCACCATCTATGCCAGACTCCTCGGAGACACTGACCCCTGAATCAGAATCCACTAAGGCCTGATATCAATCATTTGATTTTTTCACAGTGCACTTTAGTTTTGTGTGATTACCCCCACAAGAGCGACATACATGTGGGTGAGGGCAATCTTTGGCGTTACAACCATTATCACCGTTAAATGCATAGCAACAGTGAATTTCATCTGACTTTTTCTTTTTGTTCTTTTTCCTCTTACTACTCGATCCCGCAACAGTACCAGCACCACTTTGAGATGATGGAGGCTGGATACCAAGAACATTACATAAGTGCTCGGCACTAAGATTCTCAAGACCAACACTGTTTGAGAAGATGTCGTGATCGAAATAGCAGAATGTGTGTTCACCAAACGATTCTCCCCTTTCACGCATCGCAAGATCATACTGAATGAGAGCATCCTCATTGTAGAATGCTTTCTTGTCAGTTAGGAATTTAACATGTTTTCCATAGTTTTTACATGGGAAGTTTCTAGCCAACATGCTATTCAAGAGACCCATGCTAGCAGAAATAACATCATTCAAGGCGGGTTTTTTTACTTTATCATGCGGCATGTGCTGTTCAATGTCATAGGTCACAAACTTACTGCCACTGGCATTGTTTGGTGAAAATATCACCATTGGGGCGCCTTGAGCTTGATGTTGTAGTTGCTGGTTAGGATACCATGCTGTTGGGTTATGTGGAATTCGAGGTTGCACAGACTGAACACCAGGAGCCTGGAACAGGCTTTGTTGATTAGGTAGAATTCCTGCAGCCTGGTACTGTTGTTGTGGGTTAGGAATAATGCCAAACTGATATGAAGCCTGCTACTGATGGGATGTTGGGACTGGAATCCCATACATATGAGAAGTAGTCGGGTTACCATATACCATAGGTGTAGGTGGGAACTTTAGCCTGCCATCTGGTGCCCTAAATTGACCCACACCAGGCCAACTGACAGTCTGACTAACAGGTGTGACAGGTGGGGAATAAGGTGTGCCATCTCTGTAGAACAGCTGAGGAACAGTGTTTCCCATGGAAGGTTGGGATGGAAACAAACCCTGAGTAGCATTAGGACTACCAGAACTGTCAATACCACCAGAAATGCCTGAAGCATTGTTTTTAGGAGCTACACCACCACTTCTCCATTGTTTCCACAGTAGGAACTCCTGAAAATCATTGTCTAATTCACCATGGGAATGTATTTGACCCACTGGATAGTCAGGTTGATTGTCTCTGGGGACCGGGTGATTGTACCGGGAAGGTGGCTTGTTATCGCGGGTTAGCGACTTGTTTACTTGGGTATTCCCCTCTACTGGAGGCAATTTTTTACACAAGTTGGGTAAATCAAACATACCTGAGGTGGTTTCAAGGCCGGATTGGCCTGCGGAGGGTCCAATAACCCTAGAATTAGGCCCTTAAACCTTGTTTGCGGCCGAAAACCGGCTTTCCGGAAGTACAGGGCGGCCATTTTGGACTCCGCAGTTAAGGTTAGAGCTAGCTTGTGATTGGCCCATTTGGAAGCATGGTGTGTTCGGGCCCCCACTTTTGTTCTTTACCGTATCCAACTCTGAAGGATTCCAACACGTAGCACTAGCAGTAAGAGAAGAAGTTTGGGCCTCGAACGTACCCATGGCGTTCGAGCCACCACTTTCGTTCCTTACCGCATCCAACTCTGAAGGATTCCAACATGTAGCACTAGCAGTAAGAGAAGAAGTTTCGGCCTCGAACGCACCCATGGCACCTCGCCAAGCACGTACTCCTTCGTTCAATTGGCGAAGAGATCTGTTATTTTCAGCCCTTAGGCTGGCCAATTCTAGTTCCAACTCTTTGCGTTTACACATTTCATCAATTTTTGATTTCCTGGCCCTTTCAAGTTCAATCTGATGCAATAAATCATTTTGTGTAGAATCCTCCCCAAGGCTGCTAAGCTCACCATGTTGACCGTCCTTCCCCTGGGGCGGCCGGTCGCTCTGCCTGGCCTCCGTGGCCTCCTGCTCGTCACGCTCGGCTGAATCCGCGGAACCAGGTAATTCTTCCGAATCCTCCGGAGAATAACGTTTCCCCGGATTGGTCACCCCACAATTCGGGCACTTGGCCGTGTTACCATGGTAGGAAGTATCACAGGCCACGCATTTAGTCATGATGACTGGGGATTTGAAAAAAAATCTCCAATGTGAGACCGGTGGTCCTTCCTGGGGCTAGGCAATATGGCCGACTACAAGGCCACCAGTGAAGGAACCTGTTACATAACAGCTGAATGGAAGTGGTGACATCTGGTAATACATTTGGGAACTGCTACTGCCCATTTATCACCACTTATATGCGCGCATATAAGTAGCTTATAATAATAATAATAATAATAATAATAATAATAATAATAATAATAATAATAATAATAATAATAATAATAATAATAATAATAATAATATTCTAACTATATAAAAGGCCATTGTTCAGCAATGTTTTTCCTTTTGCCTTTTTGCTGCCATAATAGAGTTTAAGACTTCTAAAGGGAAACGGGATATGAGATGGATATCTGAAGCCTTTCAGCCATTGCTGAACTTGCATTCATTGATTTCGGGCTTCCCTAGCCCACTTATTAGGGTCTATATCTCCTCTTTCCTATCCCCTCGGATGTGTGTGGTGCACATATGCAAGGGCACTGACACATTCCTTTGTGAAATTGTGTAATGTTGTTCTCGCCATGAATATGACCTTAGCTGTCGAAATGGCGTTAAACATCTATTACTCACTCACTCACTCGCTCATTGATTCCAAGCAGGTTATACCCCTGGCACTCATTCGAGACTTAGATTATTGTGAATTTTTGAATTCCAAAGCCTCTACACCCCCCCCCCGGCTTTCTCAAGACCAATGCTTATTTGAGACCTGGTACGTAAATACAGGTCAATAGCATATGTGTGCAGTTGTAGCAGTTCTATGTAGGATTATGGACCAGTAGGAAAGCTATGTAATATAGTGGCCCCATTCCTACATAAAATTGTATTAGCTCTATATGTGATTATAGAGTAGCTCATCAGCAGGGTAGGACACCTGAGCCACTCTTAAGGATGCAGCTGCAGCTGTCTTTCCAGCAACTTAACCCCTTGAGGGCTGCTGATGCAATAATGCATCATGCCGACCAATAGGCATGATCATTTTGTTTAAAGTGCTCATTGGAGCATCATGCCGATCCTCCGGGAGTACATATGTTGGGTCAGCATGATGTACCAAATGGGTCTAGACCCCTAAATTCGACAGGGTGACATGGCCATTTCTTAAAATCGACATGTGACATGGAGCTTAGTGACAAGGACATGGAGAATGAAAAATTTAGTGACATGAGACATGACCTTTCCTTAAAATCGACATGTGACATGGAGCTTAGTGACAGAGACATGGGGAAATAGAAATTTAGTGACATGTGACATGGCCTTTTCTTAAAATCGACATGTGACATGGGGACCCCCCCCATCTAGACCCCCTACCAACGTTGGTGCATCATGACGACCAATGGGCATGATGCACTCCTGCATCAGCGGTCCTTAAAGGGTTAAGCACAAAAAGTACCCGGTATAGCACTCGTTGCTCAAGCCTTCTGCTGCTGCTGCTGCTGCTGCTGCTGTTGTTGTTACTGCTGCTGCTGCAGTAGGCCGCCGATAACCCTGCCCTTCCTCCCCAACTGAATGAGACTCCTGCTGATAGCAATGCTTTATCATACCTGCGGTATCCCAAGAACGCTATCTCTCATTTGATGCCGCAGGGATGCAAGCTAGAAAAAAATAACAAGCGCCTAAAAGTAAAATAACTGGTAGGTTGATATTGTCTCCTTTGGGAAATCTCATAAATATGGCTGCGGCAGTCCCTAGTCCCTAATCTAACCAGAGGGCAAGGCTTGAAGGTGCGTATTGACAGGGGCTACACTGACAGCACTAGACCGGGAGGCAGGCAGGAGCTAGGCGGCAGGAGGAGGGAGGCAGGGCGGCCAAGGTGCAACAAGGCCACTGCGTGCTCCCCAAACACCCAAGACCTCCCTCGTGCTACCAGAACAGTCTACCGTGTGACAGCACCCACCTATATACTGCACACCACACCCTGCTATGGCGGATACCATCATGATACCCATATACCCCTTATATTACCTGTGACAGAACCGGGGAGGCCGTGACAAGAGGCAGGGACTGACTCGGTGGTAAGCCATGGCAGTAGGACTGCATTGTGGAGTAACAGGGGCCGCGGGAGCTGTTGATGCTACAGTGTGTGGTGGGCCGCGAGGGGAGCAGCTTAGCGTGTGTGCTTGGAGCAACTCTGCTGAGTAAATGCACCCATTGGGAGCGACTCACGCCGACCGCTGCATTACTACAGGGCAACATGGGGACAGCACAGCCACCAGCTGCAGCAGAAGCAGCAGTAACAGCAGCAGCAGTAACAGCAGCTAGGCCGGTGCCTTATGCTACACTGTAAGAAAAATACCACAAAATAACAGCACCTCTCCAGCAAATTTGGGACAATGCATGCTGGGTTATTTTTTCAAGGAGTTTCCCTGCAACAAACTGCTTCGCCATACTGCATCCTTGAGTCTCAATATGGAAATAACACTACTTTAGTGCACCAGAAATAGGTTGATTCAGTGTATAGCTTGCAGGGGTCCCTGGTGTTGATTCAACAGTAATTTCTTGGAGTATATAAGAGTGGGTCTAGTTGCTGACTGAGTGACTGGGTGGGAGGAGGTGCCCAACAGTGCTGGGCCAGCATCGTGGGACAGTTTGCAGTGCAAGCCTTAACAGCAGCAGCAGCCACATACGCCCTTCCCCTCCCTCACACACCTCTCCATTGTGACTCCCCTCAGCTGCAGCAGCCGCCCTTAGTAATAGCCCCGCGTGGTCCTGCATACTGACGGACTGCACACTACCTTATACTGCTATACTATTAACTGCACCATGCTGCCCTATAGGGGGATCCTATAGGGGGCCTCTCCCCCATGGTGCCCTTATGTAGGCAGTGAGGGAGGATAGGGTACATAGGGTCAGAGAGGGGCAGAGGAATCTACATTTGTGAGCTGCTCCCTAAATAGGGAAACAGGAGGGACACAGAGGAAGAAACATGAGCTGCTCCCTGTAGAGGGACCACAGCGAGTTAGAGAGGAACGGGATCTACATGAGGTACCCCTTTTTTTAGGAGAAAGCATGGGCACAGTTTAGGAGTGTGGGAGGAGAAAGGGACTGCCTCCCTGCAGAGGGGAAGGAGAGAGGTGTTGCTTCCTACAGAGAGACACACAGAGGGACGGAGGGAGCTACTCCTTGTTGGAGCAGCAGCAGAGGGGGAGAGGCCAGAAGACGCCATGTGAGCTGCTCGCCATGCATACAGAACGGTAACAAGGGGAGCAGCATGGGACACATGTCCACAGGGTCTGCAGGGTAGGAGCAGCTCAGCTGGATAGTGATGCACTGTGGGCACCTCATGCTCCCTCCTTATAGGCCAGAGGCACTGCAGGCAACTGCTCACACATTCTCCTAGAGCCATAGAGCAACTCATATTTGGCCCATATAGGGGGAAGGGACAAGGGAAGGCTCATATATGCTTATTGTAGGACAAGGACAACTTGCATTTGATACATATAGGACGAAGGTATAGGAAAGAACTGGCACCTGCCAAAGGTTAAGGGGATTGGTACTGAGCATTTATTTTCCGCATTGTCATGAATCATAGGGGAAGTGTGGCTTCCTGACCCACCCCTTTTGAAGACGTGATATCATTAGCAGACTCTTTAATTTAATAATAGATAACTCACACACTCTATGGAGACTGGTATGAGGGAGCCCCAGTGAGGGTAGAATACAAAGCTGTAAATGTAGAGCTGTAAATGATATAACGCACAACAGGCTGGCATATGCAATGACTCAATATTTATAAGTGATTACCATTAACCTAAGCAAGCCCTGAGGGTGACAAGAGGTGAGCAGTACTGGAGCAACTCACTGCGTTGCTCATAGAAACATGCTCAGATGCCCTGGAGGCGTCATCAGGAAGGATAACATATAGCACTGCTTATGCTGCAGGTAAATCACACAGTGTAGCTCATACACCATCAAAAATAAGGCAGTGGCTTGCGAAGCACCAATAGACACCCCACAGTGCAGTGTGTAGTATAATGGGACAGAGCAGCGTACAGAATAGTACATGTTTGTTGATGTCCCCATATTTGATGATACAATTTTACGTTTTGTAATCTATTGCAAGACCAGATCCAAGAAATATTGATAAAGTGGCTCACAGAGCAGTTCATATCCATGACCTTATTGATTGGATTAAAATAAATGCAAGCCAGGTAAAAATATTTCACAAGATACACTACCTTATAGAGGCATTAATGCAACAAACCATAGTGGGGCAACACACGGTCGGAGCAGCTCAGGGAGCAGTATACATAGTAGATCATAGTGCACAGCGCCACACGACAGGAGCAGCTCACGGCAGGAGGGAGACCAGGTGACACAGCCACCACAGGGACAGCAGGAGTAGTAGAGGGGCGGCTCTCACTCCATCCACGAGTGGGCCCACAGGAACAACCCCAGCTAAAGGTTACTACTGCTACTACCACCAGGACTCTATATAAAAGCCACTAGGGCCTACACTCTATAGATAGTATATATATAAGCTGATACTACTACAAGGTTACCTTATATAAAGGTTACACAACTACTGCAACTGCTACTACTGTTGGAGATACTACCTTCACATCAGGCCTTGTTGACAGGTGAGTGGGCGTGCTGTACATTACGTGGCTCTATCTTGTCATCTATTCCTCTGTGGGATGGTGCAGGGAGCCGCAGTGCCCAGTGTTTTGTTTCTTCGGGGAGGTGGGAGAGCGCTAAAAGCTGCTACTTGTTTTAGCCTATACTATAGGCTATAGCGATTGCTGCTAAATCGAGAGATACATCATCAGCTTAGATTACAAAGGAAAGGGTAGAGCCTCTTTGTTTCCTTTCCACTAACCTAATATTTTAATATGTCATCTTCTCAGATAGTGGTTGAATTCAGAAGCCGGTTCCTCAACAGATAGCAAATTGCAGGTGGCTATCATATACAAATATTCTGGATATAAAAAATTGATATAGGGCATAGTATTATATTTGGTTAGAGTTACAGATGGATTGAAAGGTTATGGCTGGTGTACAATATGGCATGGTAAGAAGTAACCTATAGAGGAAGGGAGTAGAGGTGGTTCATTATAGGTACAGTGAGAGAGAGACAGGGAGAGAGAGAGAGAGAGAGAGAGAGAGAGAGAGAGAGAGAGAGAGACAGACAGACAGAGAGAGACAGAGAGAGAGACAGAGAGAGAGAGAGAGACAGACAGACAGACAGAGACAGCAAGAGAGTGGGCCAGAGAGATTCTTTCAGTCGTACAGACAGAGACCGTCAGGCAAAGAGAGAGAGAGAGACAGAGACAGAGAAAGAGACAGAGAGAGACAGAGAGAGACAGACAGACAGAGAGAGAGAGAGAGAGAGAGAGAGAGAGAGAGAGACAGATAGAGACAGAGAGACAGATAGAGAGAGAGACAGATAGAGAGAGAGACAGAGAGAGAGAGACAGAGAGACAGACAGACAGACAGAGACAGCAAGAGAGTGGGCCAGAGAGATTCTTTCAGTCATACAGACAGAGACCGTCAGGCAAAGAGAGAGAGAGAGACAGAGACAGAGAAAGAGACAGAGAGAGACAGAGAGAGACAGACAGAGAGAGAGAGAGAGAGAGAGAGAGAGAGAGAGAGAGAGAGGTGTGCAGAGGCAAGCACGAGCAGGGTGTAAATGTACGTATGCGACACAAACATAGAGAGATATGGAGTGTATGGTATAATCTGATAATATATCATACATATGAATGGCTTAATGCCTGCTGGATGAAAGGGGACAGAGAGCCAGTACTGGAGAGGAGGTATACAGCATCCTATTGTACACTGTATAATGCGTACAGAGATATACACAGGTTTATTACTTATTTATAACACTCCTAGATTTACCATCTGGACCCATCCCATGCCATCCACTTGTTCACTTATTACCGTACCTTGTGGTACCATAATGATAACTAAGCTGCCACTTGAAGGAGTGCATCATGCCCATTGGTCGTCATGATGCACCAATGAAATGCTTGCTGCTTCCCAACGCTTCATTGACACATCATGCCAAACCCTTTGCGATGTGTATCAACCCAGCAGGGCCCGTATGATGCAAAGATATAGCCCTGGTGAAGTCATGATGGCCAGTACTGGGCGTGATGCTCTGTAGTCCCTTGAAAGGCTGGAATAAAATGCAGATGCTTCACTGACATAATCTACCATTGGAAGGGTCGGTGGAAATTGTAGACTAGTAGAAATGGAGCTTTGAGGCAATATCTACTATATTCATATTATATCGTCATAGGCCACTAGACTAGTAATGTATCCATCATGCCCACTGGTCGTCACGATACATGACGGACACACTGTGATGGCGCATTCATCGACGCAAAGTTCCTTGTGGATTATATATTTGTAACACCATACTGCCACCTGGGGCTTCTGGTAAGAACTACACTGGTTCCATGCCATACAGTTATACACCAAAACCCACTGGCACTCTCAGTGCCTAGTGGCCGCTAGCGCTATATGGCACTGATATCACACTATTTGGATCCGCCAAAAGTGGCTGGAAGTGGCTTGAGCCTCAAACCACCCATTTTGTTCTATTTTTTCAAAAGATTTCTCACTGTAACTACTGTTCAGTTGTATTTATAGGTTTTGACAAGAATAAATATTTTAGATACCCAGTAGTAGAAACTTCTGTCATATCCCAATTTTTATCAGTTTTTATACACAAAGGTTTGAGACTACAGGTGCTCAAATCAAAACAACCCAAAAGCAAGATAGCCACCAACAGTTTCTCAAGGCCATTCTTGACTGGCTTTCAGCAGGTACAGGTCCTTTAGATGTTGGAATTAAACAATCATTTCTTGTCTAGGGCTAGATTATGATGATGGAAGTATCCTCGTAAGATTCAAATATTGTGGGGACATCTGTTATATGCCAAATTAGAATGTAAACAAACAAATTTGCTATGCACGGACGTAGGGATGGTCACAGGAGGCCATCACAGCACCTTCTGAATCCAGGCACTGTGAGACACGGACGTAATGCAGTTATGGTGGTACACTGTTTACTTTCGTGAGGACCTCTGGAGGCCATTTCTCAATGTACTACGACTGCACACAGCCACTATGATTTAAAAATGCCAAGAATAAGCCAGGCAATCGTAGGAACTGCCCTACGACTGCTCACTACGATTAGCAGCTATGCAGTAATTACATAAGGTTTAGTAGGGCAGTCGTACTGGTGCAGACATTAGGGACTACTAATTCATGGTGCTGTTATGGCCAAATTATTAGGTTCTCACTACAATTTAAAGGGCAGCAGTCGTAGTGTGTTAAGAAATGGCCTCCTGGTAGATTCTATAGTTATTTTCTACAGTCTAAACTATGCTGTTTCCTTCATCTTGAGGTTAACATATGTAAGACGTGTCCCAAGAGTATATACCATAACCTGGTATGTGGCATCCCACATGTAGATATACGCTGTTATGTCATACTACACCTGGTGTAGATTACTCCCCTGAGGAACACTCATTAATTACTGTTAACACTTTACGGAATGCCTAAGGCCAAATATTTACAGTAACATGCAACAAGCAATTTTGGTTTGAGATCGGCACTACATTACAGCTTGGTTAAAGCCACGCGTTGCACGTTCGGGAACCAGTTCTATTCCGAGTTATTGTAATATTTGATATGATGCATGAATGCAGCCCTGGCATGTTACTCGCCAAGGAGAATGCTGCATTTATGTGCCATGAATACCAATGGTCATGATACAATTATATCCAGTATTAGTCTTTCAAGCGGCTTAGTTAATGCAGTTTGTGTAGGTTGCTTCAACCCCAGGTTTGCAATGATACTAACTATATAATGCATGGTGTGTCTACATTGGGTTAGTGTGCCAGCATGTCATAGGGGCAGGGTAAGGGTCAAAGTCTGGTCACCGCAACCATCATCCCCCTCCCTTTCTCCCTCAACACATACAGTTAACTATGGACCTGTCAGTATGCATTTTCACTCTAAGTGAAAACAGTTATTGGAACCCATTTATATTAATGTTTTCTACCCCTATAGTAAATGTTATCAGGATAGGATTGACATGGAAAATAAAAGTACATGATGAAAGTACATGCACAATAAAGTCATAGCAGCCAGAGATCACATTTCTTTGCAGAGAAAGGGTGTCTTTGTAGAAGTAACATTAAACCTGCGTGCAATAGCTAGAGTAAACCCACATCATCCCCATGTCACCATAACCTTGTCTGCTGGTCTAATATTACCATAACTATTGATACCACTATGTGGGCGGGTTCTCAATCAGAGGTTAAGCCTTTAATGGCTGAATAATACATCCATGTCATTGAAAGCCGCCTTGATGTGTCATGCCAATTTTCTGGACAGTGTACGTTGGGCATGATGCATAAATGATGTGGTGATCAATACCTTGAACATTTAATCTACACACACTTTACCCAATGTTGACCTACGATTACTCAATATTAGGAAATATTGTTTGTTCTTATCAGGGTCGGATCCAGGATCTGGAAAACGGGGGGCGCGGCCGTAAAATAGGGGAAAAAACCTTATTTCTGAGCAAATTTTGGGGTCGAAAATATCTAATTAAACTCTTAAGTACTGGAAAAAGGGGGGGGGGCGGGCTATATCCACCACTGCTTTTATCATTGCCTGTGTCGGTCTCAGTTTGAGTGAGTGAGTAATAGATATTTAACGCCATTCCGACAGCTAAGGTCATATTCATGGCGAGAACTACATTACACAATTTCACAGAGGAATGTGTCAGTGCCCGCGCATATGTGCACCACACACATCCTGAGGGGATAGGAAAGCGGAGAAATAGACCCTTTTAAGTGGGCTAGGGAAGCCCGGTCTCAGTTTGAACCGCCTTTCTCAGCTACCTTCCCTCTCTACCTACCCACCCTCCACACTGTCGGCCTCACTACCTGCTTGCCTCTGTGTCTGCATGCCTGGGCCTCCTTCCCACTATCTGTCTCTCTCTATCTGTTTGAACACTCACCTGCTTAACGACCTCCATGCCTGTCTGACTGTTTCTGTGTCTGCTTTCCTTTCTGCCTACATATCTGTGTTTCTCTCTTGCTGACTGACTACATGCCTGCTTTTTTGCCTGCCTACCTATTTCTCTGTCTACCTGCTTGCGTTTCCCTGACTGGCTTATTGTCTGCTTTTCATGCCTGCCTGCCTGCCTTGCTGCTAACCCATCATTATGCTTGCCTGTCTGCCTGTCAACCCACCTGTCCGCCCATCCATTTATCCCTGTCCGCCCACTATTTTGTCTACCTGCCTGCCCTCTTTCAGCACCACTGCGTGCCTTCCCTCATGCTATGCTACCCCCTTCCCTCAGCTCCATCCGTCCCTTACGAGCCTTTTAAAGGAAATCCCTGTAAGTAGTAGAGACGGTTTCAGCTTTGACTCAGGCGATGCCTGTCATCTAGCCGTGTTCGGGCTCTGTACTTGGTAAACGGGGGACGTATGTGGGTAGAGTGGATGGGCGGGTTGGGGTGGCATGTCGTGTTTCAAGACGTATGGGGCAGGCACATTGTAGCGTAAGTGCTCTAAGGGTTGTTAATGCATTAGTAAATTATGTCAATCCAATATCATGTTACAATGCTGAATATCGGCTCACCTGGACTTCCTTGGAACATTATGCTGACCCTATCAAAGTATATCAACCCCATAGCGCATGCATGATACATACATGAATATAGCTCCAATGAGTAGCTCTCTACAATCAAGCATCATGATGAACAATGGGCAGGATGTACTAATACGTTTAAAGGGTTAAACATACATCTAAAGTAAAGACACAGGTGGAGGCGGTTAAAGGCCTCAGTGCTTAAAGCGCTCTGGTAGTAGGGCAGGTTTAAGGAGAGTGGGAGGTTGTCTTTGTAAGTACACAGTCACCATTTACTGTATTGATGTGATTTGGCTCTCTATAACAGAAGCATGTATTCCACTGCAGTTGCTCGGCGAAATTTTTGCTAATCCGATCGATCTTTTTCAGTATTTTTGCATTCTTAAAAATAAGCCAATCGATGGCAGTGGAATACCTCCTTCATAGATTGAAAAAGGCCAATACTGTATTACATCTAGCCCATGAACGGGACATTTGCTCACTCAAAGCCCCATTTCTAGTGCTAAAGAGGTTTTTCAGGGCCTTTATTGCCCAAAGGGCTTATAGATAGAACTGGGACTCATAATAGAAAATCAAACCCTAGCACTTAATGAAGATGCAAGACACATTTAGCCTAGCATATTAATGTGTTTTCCTTTAACTGATAATGATTCTTTAATGCAGTTCTGGCGAGTAACTCACTAGTACTGCAAGTATCCATCATGTCTACACCAGAATGATGATCACTCCCCAAGGATCAGCATAATGGAGCATTCGGGAAACTCTCGCCATTTCTTCATTAAGCGACAGACGCCAATTGCTGCTGTAGAAACAGTCTGACAGTGCTCGTACTTAACGGGAACTATGGACACAGGGATTATTGTAGCTTCTACATAATTATCACCATCCGATGATTATCAAACCTTCAGGGCCTTATCGGGCTTCCCTAGCCCACTTAAAAGGGTCTATGTCTCCTCTTTTCTATTCCCCGGATGTATGTGGTGCACATATGCGTGGGCACTGACACATTCCTCTGTGAAATTGTGTAATGTTGTTCTCGCCATGAATATGACCTTAGCTGTCAAAATGGCATTAAACATCTATTTCTCACTCTCACTTCAGGGCCTTATCATGCTCATCGGTCGTCATGATGCATGATTCTGATGAGTAGCATGGTCAGGATATATATTCATGAATGCATCACACAATGGGCGTGATGCCTACAGTGCCTACAGTGGGCATGATGCACTAAAATGTTAGTGGTCTGTGGCATTTATAGAGGGAGAGGCAAAACCTCTTATTCCTGTAAACCTTTGCAGTGAACTACCAACATTGTGATGCAGTGGAGTTTTTACAATAAAGCCCCAGAGAGTAGTATGGTTAAGCACTGTGTTACAAGAAATCTCCGGTAACCCTGTCCTTATTTGTCATGGCAGATATGACCGTTACTATAGAACAGTACTGGACATGTTGTATTCAATGGGAGGCATGGAATACAATGTGGTCAATGGCATTTATAGAGGGAGAGGCAAAACCTCTTATTCCTGTAAACCTTTGCAGTGAACTACCAACATTGTGATGCAGTGGAGTTTTTACAATAAGGCCCCAGAGAGTAGTATGGTTAAGCACTGTGTTACAAGAAATCTCCGGTAACCCTGTCCTTATTTGTCATGGCAGATACGACCGTTACTATAGAACAGTACTGGACATGTTGTATTCAATGGGAGGCATGGAATACAATGTGGTCAATGGGTATCCGCCATCCTCGATTTTGAACAGAGCTTAGCCGTTTTTTCTTTATTTAAAAGCAATTTAACCCTGTAGGCCATGACATAAATGCAAATGTCCATTTTAGGGAATAAATTTGCATTGTATTCACGGAGGTGAGGCCTGTCTGCATTCAACTCCGCCTATAAGGTGTTGTTGACTACAGACAGCCTCCCCTCCGTGAATACGATGCAAATTTATTCCCTGGTCATGGACATTTGCTTATATATCATGGGGGTAGAAAGCAAGGTGAAATAACGGTGAAAGCTTTGTCCCAAAGTTACCAGAGAACTGCTGTTTACTCAACAGCATTTTTTGGAGTTGCAAGCCGCGTCAGCGGCCAGGAGCGTACCGACCGTAGCAAGTCCATAATGTTTTCAGTTTTCTCCCTGTCACCTATGACGTCATTGATGACGTCATGCTGCCTCAGTGACATCACCCACAATGGCTAGTGATATTGCCATGATCTATGAGTGCAACTCCTATCCGTGGTCCT
This sequence comes from Acholoe squamosa, assembly GCA_949317995.1. Taxonomy (NCBI): domain Eukaryota; kingdom Metazoa; phylum Annelida; class Polychaeta; order Phyllodocida; family Polynoidae; genus Acholoe; species Acholoe squamosa. The sequence continues at coordinate 72,698,755 of OX439041.1, forward strand.
TACCACATTTTTCTTGTTTACAGTGTGTTCGTCATGAAAGTGCATCATGTCAGCACTCCCATATTAATACACAACAGAGGTGTAAACTGGATACCCCAGATGAAGTGCTGCACTGGTGAACAAGGGATCCTCATAAAACTGAGCAATGAATCACCATATCCACTTTCTATTGAAGCAGTCTAGTTTATACATTGAAGCAGTGCAGTAAACAGTGCTACAAATGGAATTTCTATGAAAATAATGATGGATATATTGCAACTTTGAGATGAGGATGTCATGATTATTTTAACCACAATCTTTTACAGTGTGATGAATGGCCCTACCAGAATTCCATTTGACGTTGTTATATCTCATAAGGCTTACCACAGCAACACAACAACAATGCTCATAATTAAGGATGGCTATGGACGGGAGGATTAATCTTTCTCGGTTAAGTCCACATTGATTATGGGACAATGTCCACTATTGCAGTAACAACAGGTTAGGCCCCTTGGCATAGAGTGTGATTACCTCTCACTAATCCATAGCACACATGCTGGGAAAAGTCGTTATACTCATACCGTAATTTTACTGTTTTTAGAGCATCTGTGTTTTAGGATAGCAATTACCATAATTCTTTGATTAAAAGGCACACCTCATATATAAGGTGCACCCCGAGTTGATTTTAACCCCAGAGACACATCTGGTATTAAATTGTGGTCGTTTCTGGACTGTTCTATATTATAAAATTCTTGCCTACGGCTAATGCTTATTATACTAATTATGAAGACCAACAAAGATACCATAGTTGTCTGAATAAGAACCCTTGTGCTCACAGGAATTCACCCGTGGCCCTCAATCAAGACACACACACTTATTTAAGACTTAGTTTATAGTGTATTATTCAACTTCAATGATATATTAACCCGACCAGTTATTCAAGAGAGACAGTTTTATAAAAAAAATATTTAAAAAAAAAAACGCAAAAAAGACAGAAAGACAAAAAAACAGGCACTCGCAAAGCCTACTTTGATAATGGATTTATGCACTGGGCTGTTATGAAGGGATTGGCCCTTTGAGTCTCTGGCTTTAACATAATGTAGAACTAGATTCACTGAAAACATGGAAGATCCGAAACTATTCAGCGGTGACCACTTTAGGTCCTCAAGTTGTCGATACCTAAAACTACAGCTTTAGGTAGTCAAAATGACGACTTTAGGTCGTCATCAGGATGACAATACTGACAGTACAGAGTCGTCATATCCCAGCAAATTGTCGTTATCTGTCGCCATGATTGGTCATCAATGGTGACTCCTTTCTGAGTGATAACTCACTGCGTCATCTTTCGCCACTGTGTGTCAGTCTCACATGGCATGGCAATTTATCACAACAGTCACCAACATGATCTCACTCACTGCGTGAGTATGTGCCACCCCTTGTCATCCCTCACAAAGCATGGTGACTTATCACCACCATCGCCAACATAGATCTAACTCCCTGCGTGAGTATGTGCCACTGCCTGTCAACTCTCACTCAGAATGGCGGCTTATCACAAGCATCGCCAACATGGATCTGACTCACTGTGTGATTATGTACCACTCCCGTGCCACTGGCATCAACTCTCACACAAAATGGCGACTTATCACTACCATTGCCAACATTGGTCTCACTCAATGTGTGAACTTGTGTCACTCCATGTCAATGCTCTCTAAGGATTGCATCATCTGTCACTCACTCTCACTCAGAATGGCAACTTATCACCACCATTGCCAGCCTTTGTCTCACTCAATGCGTGAATTTGTGTCACTCCAAGTCAATGCTCTCTGAGGATTGCATCATCTGTCACTCACTCTCACTCACAGTGGCAACTTATCACCACCATTGCCAAAGTTGTTGAGACAGCACCACTGTTCAACATGTAGCCTATCTAGGAAGTGTGGGCATGAGGTATAAGTCCCATACGTATCAAATGTGCTTTGTTTCACACTGATTTCCATGTAATACTTCAGAGTTGAATCAAACAAGATTATATAGAGAGAATATCAATTGAATTTAGATAGAGGTATCTCTAAAATGAAAGCAACTATCCATAAACACCTTTTCTCTGGTTACAGGAAAAATACATAGGGAAATATCAACATGAACACCTTGTCTGTGGTTAGAGGGAAGATACATATGGCAATACCTTCTCTGGCAAAACATACTTTGATCTGGCAGATGTGAGGCTGCATGATTACCAATGTCGATGATCATGAGCTTTTCATCTAACAAGGTGAGTGATCAACAACGTCGCCATCACTGGTGAGTCTGAGTGATCACCACTCTCGCCATCCATGGTGAACCTGCGCTATGACGTGGTGCGCGTTTCATCTAGCGAGGTGAGTGATCAACCGCCTTGCCATCCCTGGTGAGTGTGAGTCATCACGATCCTCGCCAACCGTGGTGAACATGCGCTATGGCATGGTGTGCGTTTCATCTAGCGAGGTGAGTGATCACTCGTGTCGCCATCCCTGGTGAGTGTGGGTGATCACCATCTGTGGTGAACCTGTGCTATCACGAGGTTCGCGTTTTATCTAGCGAGGTGACTGATCACAATCCTTGCCATCCATGGTGAATGTACATTATGACGTGGTGTGCGTCTCATCTAGCGAAGTGAGTGATCACTCATGTCGCCATCCCTGGTGAGGATGAGTGATCACTCATGTCGCCATCCCTGGTGAGGATGAGTGATCACGATCCTCGCCATCCCTGGTGAACTTGTGCTATGACGAGGTGTGTGTTTCATCTAGCGAGGTGAGTGATCACCCGCGTCGCCATCCCTGGTGAGTCTGAGTGATCACCATCCTCGCCATCTGAGGTGAGGCCATGTGATTACCACCATTGCTATTCCTGGTGATCTTGTGCTATAGCGACGTCGTGTTCCATCTAGCGACATGTGTGAGCCACTTCACACAGGTTGACGAGGAGTCACGACAATTTGCTGGGATTGATGACTCAGGTCATCAGGATGACGACTTCAAGTCGTCATTTTGACTACCTAAAGCTGTAGTTTTAGGTATCGTCAACTTGAGGACCTAAAGTGGTCACTGCTGACTAGTTTCAGAACTTCTAGGTTTTCAGTGTTTCTGCATATTATGATATTATATGTATGGAGTACAGGGAGTTAAGGTGTTAACTTGAAGTGCAGACGTAGGCTTATTCTGAAGAGGCTGAATGTAGACAGGTAGAGGGGGGGAGTGACTGTTAGCGGCACAGATAGATTGCTGCCCTAGATCCAATAAAAAGGATTGAGGATGAGGTGCTGGACTATCCTCCAGGCTAGTGAAGCTAGATCTATCTCTATATTTCATTCTAGACCAATAAAGGCAATAAGGCAAAACATGCGTACTAGGAACACCACATAGTCCCAGTGCTATAAAGTTGTAACTGCATTTTTCAATTTCCTTTTTTTAAGGTTCTAGAGATGTTAAAACAGATGACCTTGCCAAAATATCATACAGGTCATTCAGCTTTGCCTTGGTCATACAAATCACAAACCTTTTCCAATTAGACATACATGCATACATAAATCTGTAATTCTAAGTTACAAAAACTTTGACTGCATCTCATATTCATAAATTGAACTACCATCTTCCACAGATGATGGTTTGTGCAGAGATTGTGTCTGTATATGCTAGGATTGAGCCTGTGTGAGGCAGTGTTACACAAGGGGCACAGTGCCAAGTGTGTGGTTTGCCATATGGAGTCACCCATACCTCACCCCACAGAGGTGTCCTTATATAGCTGAATTATTACTCTCCTTAGCACATCACCCTAACTACTTTTAACCCCTGTGTATAATCTTCACCTGCAGATAAGCCACATCGTCACGTGGAAGAATGTTATAGGCCGCACCTGGGGCCTGAAAAGGTTGCTTATCCTGTATTAAGGGTGACTGTGTCTGCATGACAATGGCAGTTATACTCGCGGAATCATTTGTAATATCTATGTAGGTGCCACTTTTGTAAGCTAAGTGACATGCCAGGAACAAGTCTGGTGTAATATCAGAGCCAGAAGTCGGTGATGTCAGTGCGCATGTGGTCACTCAGGAACCAGTCTTAACCTGCAAGGTTATTTTTCCCCCCTGAATTATGTCTGCATGTTCCACAAAATTAATGTAGAATAAAGCCTTCATACATGATGGTAAAAGGGTTAAATGCCTGCCCCCTGTTATTCCCTTATGGTAGTCACTCCCTCAACCTTATACCATCCCTGCCCCCACCGCCTGCTTCATATCACACAGCCTCCATTGACCCAGGACCTTCCCTGTAGCCCCAGCCCTGGTTGCATAGTGTGTACATTGGGCCAGAATACACAGGGTGCAGGATCGATTCCCAAACACTGCATATACACACAGACACAGCGTGAATGCAGCCCTGCCTACCTACACTGGCTCCCTGCTCCAGGTGTAGGTAGTATTAGATGTGTATTGTCATGTTATAACATGGTTGTCACAGGAGGCTATAGGGGCCTGCTGGTGTTGTATTATGTCATGTAAGGTAACTCCATACAGATTTTGTCCTCAGTTAGCCTCAGGTATACAAGATGCACAATGAACTAATTAGCAACTTAGGCGGCTCTTCAACTACTCTGGTGCCCAGAGGATTATGAATCCTCAGTGAACCATCACAGGACAGGAAATAATGAACACTCTTCAAGCAGAGCTTCAATTTTTGTAATTGCAAGGATATATGCTGGAGAGTGTCAAATTCAGACATGTACTACCCACTTCTAGTGCCATTAGATCTCTAGGTACTCTAAGTGTTCTCTGCATGTTCCACAAGAGTCACTTAGGGGCGTAGGAAAAGGGGGGGGAGTGACGGGGGCCTTCCCCCCCCCTAATTACAAAGCAGGTGGGGCCTGAATATGTCTGGGCCCCCCTGAGATTTACCTAAACCTCATTATAAAATGCACAAGCATAAAAAAGTGGCATTTCCAAATAGATCAATAGGGTAATGTGATAGGGGGCATGAATGTAAGTAGGGTAGGAACAATTCACTGGGTGTACCTGAGGCATGAATGTATGTAGTATAGGAATAATACACTGGGTGTACCTGAGGCATGAATGTAAGTAGTATAGGAATAATACACTGGGTGTACCTGAAGCATGAATGTAAGTAGTATAGGAATAATACACTGGGTGTACCTGAGGCATGACTGTAAGTAGTATAGGAATAATACACTGGGTGTACCTGAGGCATGAATGTATGTAGTATAGGAATAATACACTGGGTGTACCTGAGGCATGAATGTAAGTAGTATAGGAATAATACACTGGGTGTACCTGAAGCATGACTGTAAGTAGTATAGGAATAATACACTGGGTGTACCTGAGGCATGAATGTAAGTAGTATATGAATAATACACTGGGTGTACCTGAAGCATGAATGTAAGTAGGATAGGATTAATACACCAGGTGTACCTGAGGCATGAATGTAAGTAGTATAGGAATAATACACTGGGTGTACCTGAAGCATGAATGTAAGTAGGATAGGAATAATGTATACACTGGGTGTACCTGAGGCATGAATGTAAGTAGTATAGGAATAATACACTGAGTGTACCTGAGGCATGAATGTAAGTAGGATAGGAATAATACACTGGGTGTACCTGAAGCATGAATGTAAGTAGTATAGGAATAATACACTGGGTGTACCTGAAGCATGAATGTAAGTAGTATATGAATAATACACTGGGTGTACCTGAAGCATGAATGTAAGTAGGATAGGAATAATACACTGGGTGTACCTGAAGCATGAATGTAAGTAATATAGGAATAATACACCAGGTGTACCTGAGGCATGAATGTAAGTAATATAGGAATAATACACCAGGTGTACCTGAACCATGAATGTAAGTAGTATATGAATAATACACTGGGTGTACCTGAGGCATGACTGTAAGTAGGATAGGAATAATACACTGGGTGTACCTGAAGCATGAATGTAAGTAGGATAGGAATAATACACTGGGTGTACCTGAGGCATGAATGTAAGTAATATAGGAATAATACACCAGGTGTACCTGAGGCATGAATGTAAGTAGTATAGGAATAATACACTGGGTGTACCTGAACCATGACTGTAAGTAGTATAGGAATAATACACTGGGTGTACCTGAACCATGACTGTAAGTAGTATAGGAATAATACACCAGGTGTACCTGAGGCATGAATGTAAGTAGGATAGGAATAATACACTGGGTGTACCTGAGGCATGAATGTAAGTAGTATAGGAATAATAATCTGGGTGTACCTGAGGCATGAATGTTAGTACTATAGGATTAATACACTGGGTGTACCTGAAGCATGAATGTAAGTAGTATAGGAATAATACACTGACTGTACCTAGGGCATCTTGAATTGTCTGTACATAGCCCTGTGCCTATGTTAGCTGTAGAGGCAGCAGTCCCACCGTCCATATTTACTTGTTGAACATTGAACATGGCCGGGGGCTGGACACGCCTCCTCCTGCTCAGTCCCTGTGGTTGTTGTAGATCACCTCACAATGTGTTCACTGATTGCTTGTGGACAGGCCATAACCACCATCCTCATCTTTCCCACTCCCTTCAACGCCTACAGGCAAAGGCGATGTCTGCTTGAGTGTTCAGGACTTCTACCTACCCGGGCCCCATACTCCGCATTTTTTTCTTCTCTTCTTGCTCAAACCCTATCCTGTACAGGTGTGTGCACTATAAAGAATAACTGTTGAATCTACCAAGGATCCTCATAAAACTGGACAGTGAACCACTGTAATCGTATTCCAGCGAAACAGTGTAGTTTCTACAATTAAACCCCAAGTGGGAGTATGGTGATACAAGGACAATTAACAAAAGAGTAACTTTTGGACAATGATTTCGCTGTTGTTTTGACATTTCTATTTTACAATATGGACCACGTGATGAGTACAGATTCTTTTTACATCGCCCTCACGGCATGGTATTTAAGAGTCCTGTAGTGAACACAGTTCTCAAGTACTCCCATCCAACCAAAGGATCATTTATGTCAGAGGGGTAGGGGCTAGTCCATTGTTGTTCACACATGTAAGTGCCCCTCACTTGGCTGAGGCGAACTGTCTAGTACTGGTTAGGCACTAGATGTATTTTTCCACCTGGTGAATTTTGATCATTTACTCTCTCGATCCATCAAAACTAAGGCCTGCATTACAAAAAAAAAATCGATAAGTCAGCTTCCTTTTACTTTGTTGTAAAGACTTGAGTTGAAAACCCAAGGGAACGAATGAGCTTCTACATGCGAACCTTCCATTGGGGATTCAGCTTTCATCCTGAAACCCATTGTTTTAGGATAGATCAACTTCCATCGAGGCACAATTATTTTGACATTGTCTGTATGTCATGCATAAGATATAACACACAACCCTCTACCCATGTGCCAGTTGTATTAAGGCCATTTCAGGACTGATGAATGGCATATATACATGGAGTAGAAGTCTAAACGTATCGATTCTTCATCGTTAGTCTCTTTCATTTCGCATGGATTTTCCAGGGTCCAGGGTGGTCAGGTCACCTCCTTTCTTGCCGTTGATTAAGATTGTTTTTGCCTCTTTCAATCCCAAAATCTAGCTGTAACTTGGGTCTTGAAGGAGGGGCAGACTTGTATCTCTCCAAAATCCCGCCTATGCTACTGTTATTAAAAATCCTTATGAACAGGTGCTCAATGTAGGTTTATCGCTAATTCTGGGTAGTCTATAGGTACAAGTGTACTAGTCTGCGATATTAAAAAAGGATATCACAGGCCTAGCATTGGAGACTATCGCATTGTTCAGAAAATATGTCGATCATACTATAAGTGACCATTTTTCTGTTAAGTATTAACTGTACAGCTTTGGTATATCACATGAAATTGTAACTAATGACTACCCTTTTTAAATTTTTTTCAGGTGAGTGGCCTTTGTAGTTTTGTTGGGAGATTAGGAAGAATGGTGAGTGTACAAATGATTTATCATTTAACAGCCATTTTAACCACGTGTACTTAAGATACACGTGGTTAAAGCGGTCATAGATAAAAGACCATTTTGAGATACCTACCCAAGCTTATAGATAGTCTGCTCTAAATCAAGATAAAACTCATATAAATAGCCATGGTTTTTAAACAAAGAACTTAGATCTTTTTTGTTTCGGGTCGGGTTATTAGTAGACACTGCTTAGATGCAAGGTTACACGTACCAGTCTGATTAATGTGCAAGCAGTGTATGATGATATTGGGGTGGGAAGATACCATAAACCCCACATGCAAGCTGCAACTCGATATACCATTTTCAGACCCTTGGTTGGTGCAGCGTATGGTGAGGTATGCCCTGGGTATGTCTTATAGCATTGGCTCAGGGTACAGCTTGTACTTGGGGGTGGCCTATAGACCCCTATGCGAGTTTTTTAAAATAGGTACTAGGTTCATGTTGTTGTGTTGAGATCAAGTAGTATATGGCAAAAGTGCCTAGTTTCAGGCACCCATGCTCTTTGTAAGGTATATGAGTAGCATATAGAAATGTCACTGTCTGTCAGTCAAACAGGTGGTGGTAGGTTTGAGGTATAAAACTACAGCAGCAGATGTGCAAGCACTTCGGGCATACAAATCCACAAGTTTGTGTCAGTACTAGTTTGGATGTTATTTTCTCTTATGGTACTGAATATGTCAAGAAATAGATATTGCTATAAGAGACCTGTCAGACTTGGAACTGATCATGCAGGCATGCCATGCCACACAACTTTCATGACCATGACCATTTAATCTAACTTATTGAGGGCTAGCATCGACTAGTGTCATCACCGTGGATATAGTAGATGCTCTTTATTATAGCGATTATATATATATATATATATATATATATATATATATATATATATATATATATATATATATATAGCAGTACTTACAACCCCTACTCGCTACATTGCATTGGTGCACCATTCTAACCAATTGATGAGAATGGACCTGGAGGTTTTATATGTATCCCAGAGGGTTAATTACCCACATATATATTCTCCATAAAAAAAACCCAGATGGATAGCCATAGTCATATTAGTCAATGGCCCTCCATGCCTTTGGCCCCACTCTACTGGCGCTCCACTCCATACACCTACACCACCGGCCTAGTCCAATCGCACTCATGTTAATGAATATAAATAAATCATTACTGATCCTCATTACAGTATCGTGCTCATTGAGCAGTGTTTAATTAGCAGTGGCCACACGGCCGTAACTCGGGCTTCCCTAGCCCACTTAAAAGGGTCTATTTCTCATCTTTCCTATCCCCTCAGGATGTGTGTGGTGCACATATGCATGGGCACTGACACATTCCTCTGTGAAATTGTATAATGTAGTTCTCGCCATGAATATGACCTTAGCTGTCGAAATAGCGTTAAACATCTATTACTCACTCTCACTCACGGCCGTAACACATTATTTCACTGTCACCTCCTATGTACATAACTCATATCACAGGCCATATAACAATACAGTACAACTCTCTTATAGGGGTGTATCTTTAACAGGACCACTCACTAATGGTGAAGTAATTATAGGGGTTTTCTTATGTTTATAAGCCTACTAAGCATTTCGTGCTTTCCCCCGATATAACCGTGCCCTTATCCTCAGATCCCTGTAGAAATAGTATAAAGAAATACTTATCCGATAAATAATTCGATGAATACATAAATTGATATCAAGTTGGTTCCTCACGGTAGAAAGTGTCGAATTGCACAGATGCAGTAGTCATTGGTACATAAGAAACACACCATAGTGATGCTTTAGGGATAATTCTAAATCTGCAAGGATGTTGGGATGACTGAATGCACTAGTTTCGTACAAGTCATCAAATCTGCACACCTGCACAATGCCAACAAAGGACATAGATAGACAATGGCCGTGTACATGTGAACTCCGCTTACAGTGCCTTCTAATTCAGTGTTTACTTATTCATCTGTATACTACCATCACACCTGCTGGGTGACCTATAATTAGGTGCCACCTCACTATATTAATTACAACACCTCAGAATATAAACTACTGCGTCTTCCTGTGATAATTCCATTGGCTGCATTCATAGAGTTCTTGATTAGGTGCTATCATTGAGTAACTGCCTAAATGATAGACGAGTACCCTCGCATTCTCACATATAAGCCACAAATTTTACTAGATTCGAACCAGAGGCAAAAGAGGGATATGTCTTATATGTGGGTATTTAGCACTATAAACCAGTACAACAATTTTTAGGCCTCACACAGATCTCATAGCCTTCCCCAAAGTCAGGGAGCAGCTTTTGCCAGAATGTGCATTATACCCGAGTACAGTTGGTATTCCTTCTGGTAAAATCTCCTTGCCTAGACGGTAGTTTATGAATACACACACCTCCAGGTAGAGTATACATTGTTGCTATCTGTCTTTGTTATATCTAATGAAAACATAGATGAGAATACACAGAGTAGATATATCCTTAAAATCAATGCAAATAAATAAGATTACAAGTTAATGTGGTTCGCTCCGATAATCTGGCAATACATACCAGTACTGTAATATCTTACTAATAACATATGTGGAATAAGGAAGATGACAGTGGATTTGGTGACAATTGACTTTGTACATATCTTATTTCAAGACTGGATATCACAAAAGACAGTACAATATAATTTACAATATTTACAATATAACAATAGACAATAAAAATAAAAATAATTTACAATATATATATATAACAAGACAAATATAATAACTTACAATCAGTAAGTTTAAAATTTCTGGATCCACCCAGCGTGGTGTGTCCAGCTTGAGTACAAAACCTTATTGCACTTACCTAGATAGTCTGTTTGGCCTTTTTAAAACAGGTTCAACCCTCATGTGAGGATGGCAAAACAATTCAAGGCAATTACCAGCAATTTGCTGATTTGGCACATTATTATGTTCCCTCAGTATTGTATTAACCTCTGTTTTGCTGGAATGATCTATGAAATCAATGCAGGGAGGAGTTCTCACGCCATACTGATGCCTCATAATGTTAATAAAATAACAGAGGTATATTAACGAAGTGTCGTATTCTTAGAAATTATGGTGTATTTTGCTAGATGGTGACTTTGTAACAGGACCCCTTTATACTCAGATAACAAGATGTGATCACCAAAACCTTCTAAAGGTTGTGTACAAAATATCTGATTCATCTACAGGCAGCTTTCTACAACACTGTGTTCCCCCCTCTACTTTCTTCAGGATGAATAGAACGTAGTTGATTTATTTATGGCATATGTAGGGGAGCTATATATGGCGAACAGTCATGCACTGCCCTAAGATGGCATGCTTAAGGTGGCTGGCGGGGATAGAGTCAAAGTAATTAGATTTTTGCCATATTCTCACTAAAGTCTGATTTGTACTTCTCATATGTGCAAAAATAATAGGGGGGTCCCATGCATTTTTTTGAGATAGGGAAGATTCAACCCTATATAGGATCATATAGTGATTTGTCACATAAATCCCTAGATTCATATATCTAAAGTAATTAGATTTTGTTATAACTTCTTCAGCACTTAGATATTAAGCATATCTTTGCAGTAGATACAATATTGACATATGGTCCCAAGCATATTTGTAATGTTTTTGATGATTGAAATAATAGATGTAAGGATATGGTTAGAATAGTGACATCTAGATTATATAGTCTTTTTCTATTGGTCATATACAGCAGCCCCCATGGTTCATGTGTAATGTCTCTGCCTCACTCACAGAAGATCCTGGGTTCAAGTCCATGCCAAGCCTGCCTCTATTTTGCACATTTCGTCTATCCATAAATTCAATGTAACACAGAGATCCCTGGTGTCCAAGTGATGAACTAACAATACCCGCCAGCAAACTTAAGGCAACCGTTGTGATCGTCTTAAAGGAAACTTGTAGCCTACATCTCATGTGTTTTCAAGGTTTCATCCTCTACAGCCAAATACTTCAAAGTTGACTGAATGAAAACTTAGCGTGGTGAACTGCATCTTTGCTATTGTGACTCAAGGTTCATCTTGCTGTTTTTTTGAAGGGACAGATGCGGCACCCACATAAAGGCATAAATTTTTAAGAAGCACATCGAAGCCAGTTGATTAGAGGCTACATTGTAACAAAACAAATGTTGTGGGAATAACAGTGAAACCATTGTCCCAAAATTGCCAAGGATCAATAGCTATTTCAAGAGAGATTCATTGTACTACGGATTATGTTGTACTGCTTCATTAAACAAATAGTGGTTCACTGAAGAATCTATTGATGCCTCCCAGGTCATGTAAAAAAACAGCACAAAAAAAACAGCGATTGCATGGTTTCTTGTTTATCTGTATACACGTGCGGTCATGACAGTTCTGATCTGAGAATATCTAGTGATATGTAAGCAGGTACCATGTGTCTAAATTCATGACAAGCCATGAACAAATCTGGTACAGGATCAAAGCTGGATGTATCAGCGTGCATGTTGTGAGCTTGAAAACAAGACTTCTAAGTCTTCTCCCAATTGAGCGCTATTCAGTCAGCATGCCAGCACTGCAACGGTACACCATGCTCACCCTTTCGGGTGTATCAATGTCAGTGTGTTGCATGAGTCCAGTGAAAAAACCATGACATCTAACCGGCATAAAATATACTACTTTTAACAGGTCAAGCGACAAAACAGGATATTATAATGAACTCTACTGAGAGGACAGACACTAACCCCTGTAGGCCTATATTACAATAATGCATCAAGCTGAGTCTATAGGGCTGATACAATCCCAGAGGGTGGGCATGATGCACCAATGAAGTGCTGGCGTGCAGCACATCACCAGTGCATCATGCTGACCAATGGCTATGGTGCACTCCTGCATTAGCGGCCCTTGAAGGGGTATTGTATAGAGTCCAACACTCAACCTGTGCCATACAGACTATGGCCCCCAACCTACTCTACCTTACATGAATAACACATGAACTGTCAGTGGTGAAGTGCAGCATTAGGGTCAACTGACATCTAAACCTCACTCTCCTACACAATCAAAACTACCCACTCTTCATGCAGAGCTTTATCATTTCTAACTCGGTCTCTGATCCACCCTGGACTATATATTGATACCACACCTGGTGAGGGTCGTGTCATTCAAATCATCATTCACCATCGACACCTGATTTCATTTTTCTTTTTTTTTGTTTTGTTTTAAATTTAGAAGAAACAAAGGCTTTCTTTTAGGATGTGTTGCCCAATCAATCCCTGAAACTGATCCGCAAAGAATCAGATTAGTTCGGGTTCAGGTCACTGGTTAAGTGGCACAGGTTGTTCCCTATCAGGAAAATTATGGGTAGTCTGATTTGATGGAATCACACTTTTATTTTAAAAATATAGGTTTGGCCAGAGATCTAAGTTAGTGTGCCAGAGTGAGGAGAGTGGTTTGTAATAGTGGAGTGCAGGGCCAGCTTTTTACAACCACTTTTAGGGGCTGGTAGACGGTGATGTCTAAATGGGAGGGTGGAGTGATTTTATATGACACACTGGAAGCACCCAGGGACATGACATTGGGGCCTTTAGCGCCTAATGGGCCGCATGATGCCTGAAGGCTCCAACGTACAAAATCTTTATTATATATTATACCATGGTTATCACATTCTTGCACGATTTTACGGTGCCGGGAGGGGATAAAGACGTTCGAATAGTATGCGCTAAATGAATGGATATTGACACTTGATGCGAGATGACGTGACAGTGAACAATTTAATTCAATATAAAAAAAAACTATAGCAGTAGGAGCTTAATGCGTATAGATGATCAATCTACACATTATATTCTATCACCTACCTTTAATTCGCCATGATTTGACCTGTATATTTAGAAGGATTGAAGATATAAAAATCGAATCGAGCGCAATTTCTCCGTCATGTTGACTGCGTAGCGCACAGATTATTTACCGCGGCGAGACACAAGTTGTCACGTTGGCATATGCTCTATGGGTATTCTGGCTGTCGCGCGCAGTCCTTACCAGCGGTTCTACTATGAAAATGCCTGTAAGACACACACCAACATAACACTTTGCGTCCAAGCGGCTTTGTCGTCTCGCCGAGAAACCAAGATGGCAGAGGAACTTGAACAAGATGTATCACTTGGATTTTTATCTCTTCATTTTATAAATAAGGTAATTACTTAAGAAAATGGAGGAAACCCTGGTATAAACGCCATACATAACAAATAGAGGTTCACTCGTTGATTCTAGGGGCTAGATAAGAAGACACTCTGCCTACGGCCTCGTGCTTCTTATCTGCCCCTAGAATCAACTCGTGAACCTCTATTTGTTATTTATGCCTTTAATATTTAATGAATAACGAATGCCAATGTAAAGGATATATTCTCTCCCTTTTTGAGTGTATCACCTGAATGAGGAGACATGATGCATGGATGCGACTCTGGTGATTTACTTTCCACGGCTGCATTCCTGAACCATGATATATATCGATTAGAGCCGATCCTTAAAAACACAAAGCAGCATTCAAAGAACACACAAAGGGCCATATAGGGCTTTCCTCTATTGCAAAACCTAGATATCGTACACCAACACCTGAGGGAGTCACGAGTGCAATATTGGTTTATCATTTCAACATGTCGAGAGTTATAATTGATACCAAGCATGGATGTAGCCCACTCAAATACACATAGCGTATCATGGCATAGTGTGGCCAATCAAGGTGTGAATCAAAAGCTGCCTAGTAATGGGTAGTACCTTTTTAAAAAGCATTGCTCTAAAAGGGGGTGATAACATGTAGAGGCAATGCCCCAGCATTTCCTGATACCCATGATAAGTGGGTTTCAATTTTCAGCCTTTGATGAAGGAATTAGGCTCGAGAAAGGTGAGAGGGTGTGCCTCTATTCCCAAATAAAGAACGAGGGGATACCTGGGGGCCTTTATTTGGGAATAGATGCATGCCCCTTCCCCTTCTGAGTGGCCTTATTTCTGTAATAACATGGAGTGAAGAGACAGCTCTGCTGTACATTATTGGGGTTGATCAATCCTTTAAAGGCTGCTAATGCATTAATGTATCATGCCCATTTGTCGTCATGATGCACCAATGAAGTGCTGGCGAATCTGCTCGCCAGCACTTTATTGGAGCATCGTGCGGACCCTACAGGTTTGATACATATACTCCTAGCAGGTTTGCATGATGCATCGTAACGACCAATGGGCATGATGCATTAATGCATCAGTGGCCCTTAAAGGTTGAAACATATTAAGAGGGCATATGAAAATGGGCGTTATCACATTGTACAGTCCTTAAGGGATTGGTGATTGCTCACCTATTTTACCAATCTACCTGTACACCTGTACATTTACCTGTGTACATGTAGAACTGGGTCGTCGTCGCCAAATGTCACCATCCTCCAGTGACATAAATAAGGTAGGCGTTAAACCTTTAAGGGATGCTAATGCATTAATACATCATATGGACCCATCGTCATGATGCACCGATAAAGTCTGCAAGACTGCTCAACGGCACTTCATTGGAGCATCATGATGAATCTTTGGCGGTTTGTGTATTAGGCCCGTAGGGTCAGCATGATGCTTTAATGCAGCCCTGGTGAGTTACTCGCTAGGGCTGCATTCATGCATCATGGATGCATCAGCGGGCTTTAAAGGGTTAAGGAAGCTGACGAGGTGCGTAAACAGAGGTCCGGATACATACCATGGAAGGAATTTAGACTTTCGAGGAAAACAAATATTATCTTGTTTCTAATCATTTATCCATAAAGTCCAAATGCTGTCTTTTATAAGTTTAATCTCCATGGCTGTATTCCTGCATCAGGCCTGTCTTATAGATACTTAATACATTCCTGCATGTGCCGGCTTGATGCATATAAACATTAGAGGGTATCACTTTGCCTCTATAGGCTACCACTCGAATCACCCTCTTGGATAATTCAATAGATAACTTGCAAAATCAATGCACTGTATGGCTGTCTAAAAGTAAGTCAATATTCAGCATTGGGTATATACCATTTGTGGTGCATACCTCTTTAACGCATCCAAATTCAACTGCACAGCGGTCCATTTCTGCTTACCCACTATTCATTATACCTGTACATTTTGTTGTGTAGCATGGACGCAACTGAAAAAAACATGTCTGCAGTATAGGGTTGCATCTACACACCATGCAGCCCCTTTCGGGCTTCCCTAACCCACTTAAAAGGGTCTATTTCTACTTCTTTCCTATCCCCTCAGGATGTGTGTGGTGCACATATGTGCGGGCACTGACACATTCCTCTTTTAAATTATCAACCTGTGAAGCACAGGATAGCCACTTAGTGCCGCTAAAGTGCTGTAAAACACAAATCAATCAAATCAATCAACCATGCAGCCCTAGGGATTCACAATCTTTAAGCTTTAATTTGCAAACTACAACAATGTAATCCTGGTGAGTACATTTAGCAGCAAGTCATTTGTTGCCAGCTGGTAGGGGGGTGGGTGAGGTGTTGGTTTTTTATGGAGCTGCAACAATTTTCTGACCCCCCACCAATATGATCAAAGGTATCACAACTCCCCAGCTCAGAACTTATTGTGTAAAATGATACTTCCAAAATTGAATACACATTTGCAATGACGTTGTGTTGCTATGACTACTTGAATCGCCCATATTTAGTTTTACCCTCGATGGTGAAGGTTTATGGGGTAGTGCCCCCCCCCTACCAAGGAGCTATTTTAAAAAATGACCCCCCCCCCCCCGCTAAAGCTCTCCACCAAACAATAACTGCATGACGCGTCTATTAAAGGGTAAGCATAGCACGCCTGCCGCTTGAATCTCAGTGGTAGAGGCTGTGTCGGTGTGTATATATATATATATATATATATATATATATATATATATATATATATATATAATATATAATATACTGAGATGGATCATGTATAATGTATACCCATCCTCTCTACCCTCAGCATATCTACCACACCGTAAAACACTGAGTCAGCACTTTCTCTATGTCACATGTCTACCACAGTTAACCCTTCACCACAGGATGCATTGATACCTGGCCAGGGCTGATTGTGTATTGCTGTATCACACGGGCCTAATAGACTCAAGGAGGTTGGCATGATCCTCCGATGAAGTGCCGGTGAGGAGACACTTCATTTCTGCATCATAGCGACTGATGGGCATGATGCAATCCTCCATCAGTGGTACTTAAAGAGATAGATAATGCACAATGCCATAGAATGTGGAGTATTATATCATCAGCACTGTAGTTGATCATTTTACTCACAACCTACAAAGTGGAATACCCACCTTGCACAGGCAAGGGCAGTCCAGTTTGTGAACAGCAGAAGCCCAGTGCATTGAGACGATGGAATAAAACATTGACAGAATTATGTAGTCACATACAGCATGTAGGAGATCAGAGCAAGATTCATTTACAGGATGGCCTGTCCTCGATCTATAGAGTAACCAATCAGAATGTACCATACAGTCACGTGACAGTATTGGAGTCAGAGGAGTTCTGAAAGTAGTCATGTAAATGGATGGGGGCAACATGCACATGTATGTTAGTGTCTGACCACCCCCTCCCCCAACACAGAGGTCTGATCTCTCAGGTTTACCCTTAATCACTCACAATGAACCATACCAATGGCATTGCATTGAAGCAATGACAAATCTATTATGAGAATAAGGATGGTTCTGTGGCATGATATAATGAAAACATCACATGACATGGGTAGGGAATACGATCACCTTGTATTCAATTCTAAGGGGAATATAATACCGAGCCTTTTGGATAAACAGGGCCATGGACCTGTCATATTCAACCTGAAATAAAGTTCTGTTGATATAATATACCTATAGATTTATACTCCCATGGTGTATCACACTTGCAAAAGGAGCATCTATTTAAAGGAATTTATAAATACTGCGATTTGCTGATACATTTGTACTCCCAAAATTTGTATGTATACTGTAGTATCTGCACTATGAGGTGAGAAAGAAGGGGATCAATCCTTGTCTGAGAAGTGGATTACCTCCAGTTTAGGCTTGGATTAGGCTGATATTAAGCTGATCTTCTGGCTTCATGCGGGGTCTTCCCGATATCCCGCTAAGATAGAGGGATTCTCGTGTGGAATAGACCAGACTCCTCCATATTCAGTTATGGGGCTGCCGGAACTAACAGAGAAATGATGGATGATTGTGTCTGTCTTTCAATGGAAATATTGATTTGATTTAACAAGAGGGGCACAAATGCGGCTCAGTCTAATTGCCAGAGCTGCTGTTATGCATACCACTTGTACAGATAAGATACAGACTTGGAGGGTTAGTATGATACCCCAGTGCAGTGCAGTACAGCTACACTGCACAGCAGTGACTGCGCTGCATGACCATGATAACAAAGGAACATCAAGTTACTTCCCAGGAGGGCATTTCTCAAGGCACTACCATCACAGACAGCACTGCACCTGGAAATTCCAACGCTATTCCTATGGCAATTTGGTACAACTTGAAGGGAGCAGTTTTGGTATTTTAGGAAGTATCTGACCATGTCATTATCAGCATGTGCTGTACTGCATCTTTGCACTTATATATTGATGAGTTTGCAAATCAACATGACCTTGGAGATTATCTTCACCATATATATATAAAAGCGTAACTCAGCAGCTAGCAGTGTAGTGTTCTGTCAGTCCGCCCACCTTTGGATGACCTTATAAGGAGCCTGTTGTAAGGCCTTGGTAACCTTCCACCCACTCACTGAGTCTACCTATACATAGTCCTGTAAAAGGGCACTACACAAGAGTCGTACACAGACCTGCACACAATACAGCATCTTAAAAAGATGAAATTATTATAGTGTAGCCGATAGAGCAGTGCAAAGAGTGGTTCACAGGACACTGAGATGAGCCATAAACAGAGCAGTGCATAGTGTAGGCCAAGGAGCAGTGCAATCAACAGTACACAAGGCATTACACACCCACTGAACAAGATCTCAAGAATTACTCAGGAATTTCTCGTGTCACAATTTGTGAATCCAACTAGAATAGAGAACATGATTTTCCCTGGAAATTTGGACTCACCATAATGTTCTTTAGTCTAGACCTCAAGAATGGCTCAGGAATTTCTCAGGAAATACTTTGGAATTTCTCAGGAAATACTTGGGATATTCCCAGGTACTGGACAAGTTTTTTTTTCTCGAGTATAAGATGTTCTGGCGTGTCCAAATTTCCAGAGATAATCACGTTCAAGTTGTGAACGTTCGCAACTCGAGTCCTGTTCAGTGGGGGTATACAGAGCTGTACGTAGAGCGAATGTAATGAAGTAGACAGAGCATTACATAGAGCAGCACATAGCATTACATAGAGCAGCACGCAGAGCAGTACACAAGGCAGTACACAGTACACAGAGCAGCACGTAGTACAGTACATAGAGCAGTAAACAGAGTAGTACACAGAGCAGTACACAGAGCAGTATATAGAGTAGTATATATAGAGCAGTACATAGAACAGTACACAAGGCAGTACACAGAGCAGGACATAGTACAGAACATAGGTTATGACACGAGGCAGTACACAACAGTACACAGAGCAGAACTTGGGCAGTGTACAGGGTAGTACACAGGGCATGTGCAAGGACATACACAGAGCAGCACAGAATACAGCTCATAGTGTATAACACGAGGCAGTCCACATCAGTATACAGAGCAGTACACAAAGCAGAACGTAGCGTAATGTACAGGGTAGTACACAGAGTGGCACACAGAGCAGTACATAGAGCAACACATAGGTCAAGCTATAGTGTAGCCCAAAGAGTAGTGCATTGAGTAGTACAGATATCAGTGCACAGAACAGTACAAAAATCTGTGCATAGAACAGCCCATAGAAGACATTACTCAGTAATCCCATGTGGCTAACTCTGTGTAATGCTTCATTTGATAGAAATCTTATCATATCACTCAGGGGATTCTGGTTACAATGTGGTTTTATCAATCTGATAAGAGATATATATCTCCCCTAGGAGTTGTTCTGAGGGATACTCACCTAGATGAGCTCTCCGGCACTGCACTGTTAGCCGTCTGATTCTCCTGTACTAGCCTTTTTGTTTTGGACTTGATGGTGGTCAAAAAAATTTCTATTTGCACAGGCATTTAAAGCAACAGAATGGTTTCATATTGCCACGTTAGTTGTTCTATTGAATTAACCTATAAAAGTTAAATCTTTATCTGTAGTATTCTAAATACAGGCTACAAGTTTTTCCTGGAGTACATAAAATGCTGGTAGGAATCTTTAACAATATATTCAAAGGCTTAGAACTGTATAATATATCTATAATTTTCTCCTGCCTGACACATACACTGACTTCGTAGCCACTCAGCATTCTGAAGAGTAAGTAGGGTATTTGGGAGTTTAACATGCATCATCGGCCTAGGTAGGAAAATGGATAGATCTGTATTATAATTACTATTGACTGTGTTCTCTGAGAGTTGGGGGAGGGGGCAACTGGTGTCTATGGGGATATTCCTCCCTGATCAGTAGATTTATTTTATCCAATTATACCCTTTGGTTTGGGAAATCTATCTTAGTATTTTTCACAAGAATTGACTCCCTCCTCTTGTTTTTGCTGTAGATCCTGCTCGAGAGCACTCCCCTGTGACTTCCCCTGGGAGTATTGATCACTCTGAGTTGACCCCTTTATCTCCTTGGTGACCTGCACCCGGTTGAGAAGAGAGAACAGACACAGTTTGGGTGAGGAGAAAAGAGCAGGAGATGGTAACAGCTCCATTGCAGGAGCAGTGTACGGTGTGAGTCACTGAGTGTGAGCGTGGGAGATGTCCCAAAGGTGTCGTTACTAATGGTGCAGTACTAGTTCAGAGGATGGTGTCAGGGTGTGTTGGAGGAAGGGTGTTGGGGTGTTAGGGTGGGTGTGATAGGGTGATGCATTTCCTGACAAACTATTCCTTCTTTTGGAAAGACTTGTCCCAAAGCCATATATCCATTGTTATTTCACGTAGACTCCTTTTACCACTGTACTGCCATCTGGGACTTCATTGTAGAAAACACACTGCATCACTGCAATACGATTACGGTGGTTCATTGTTACGAGGATCCTTGGTAGATTCAACACTCATTTTTTAGAGTGTAGCTCAATATTTTAGGTAAAATTACAAGTCCACATCCAATTATAAAATAGACCCTATGTAAGTTGTAGGTTCCAAGTGCTGCCTCGCTGTGTGCAATATGTTACTATAAGGTTAAGTGTATCCCAGGGGGGTGCCACTGACTCCATTGCTCCTACCTCAGGACATGACACTAGTTCTGGCTGACTCCACTAACCCCATGGTTTTATCTACAGCCCATGTTATCAATATGCTGCTCCCTGTAAATTTAAACCCTCAGGGACCTGGTTGCCATGTATAGAATGATTGTTTCATATCAGGGGGTACAGATAAGGGGTTTAATTGGAAAATATTGATATTGTTATCATGTGATGGCTGTGTAAATCTGTATTTGATGGATTTTGTGGGGATAAGGCTGGGCCATTGCATTCGTTCAGGATAATTAGATCTTTAAAATGCATATAGTATAATGGCAAGAAGCATGCATTAATGTGCAATGCTGTGTTCATGTGTTATTTTGATATTTGAATGGTTTTTAATCACAATGGGTATAAAAGGCTTAAGATTACATCACTAGTGAGACATGTTTACACAGATATGAAATATGCCATCTCAGACATAACATACAAAACATTTTAGTTACAAATAATATTGTATTCACTCAATCCTTAATCAAGAGCATTAAAGGCTGGGGATAATTGCAGGCGTCCAACATGATAATTAGCTTGAACGTAAATACTCTACAGTTCAAGGTTGAATTCTACCTGAGTTTGCCTGTGTTTGATCAAATTACATTGAACCATTTAAGAGTTACAAGATGTCTATTTTAGACATCATGTATGCGTCATATGTTTTATCACACCAATCTCTCTTTGTGTATCAGCTCTATAGTCTATACGATTATTGATAGATGCCACCTGGCAATTTAGTTGCCAATACTACATTCACTTTAGGGGCTGCTATTGCAGGAGTGCATCATACCCATTGTTTGTCATGATGCCCACAAGCTCTTTAGTAAAGAATCGTGCTCAGCCTCCTGGAGTGTATCAACCCTGTTGGCTCATCATGATGCCTGAATGAGCAAATCACCAGAGCTGCATTCATGCAACAGCATGGCCAATGGGCAAGATGCATTTTAGGCCTTAAAGGGTTCATGCAATAGGCAGCCATAGAAGTATTCAATTCAACTTGTGTCAGACTGGGCATACTTTACAGGTTTAATTCAATCTTGTTGGGGAAAGTGAGAATTCATATTATGCTTCTGGCTGGCCTGGAGGGAAGTAAAAATGGCAGTGCTCATTTCACCAATGCTCCTCTAGGTTCTCTCCACATGTCAAACTACAATAAATCAAGCCTTAATAACAAAGTTAAATATGTGTGAGAAGTCTTCCATGCCAGGACCCTTGGCAATGAGAACATCCTTCTCTTGTTACCATTAAGGAAAGCTCTGTCACTGCTAGGGGTAGTTGAAAAACCCAGTGGCATTAGACTTTGAATTTGGAGCAGAAAAATTGAAGTTTCCTGTTAATTTGTCACATGGAAGAAATAAAGCTATAAGAACGCATGACATTTTAATTTTTTTAATTAACAATTATGGTTGGCAAGACTGTTTTCCAAGATAGTGGTATTGGTATCACCTGTTGATAAGATTAAATAACCAATACTGATACTTGCTTCAAAATGTATAAACCTCCTCTTGTCTCATCCTTCTATGGCCGATTGATAAAAGAATAAAAAGTCCCAAAATGTCCAGCAACTAAAGTATGTCAAATATGTAGGGGATATCGTTCTCTATTGAGAAAACTTGCTGTCTTGAAAGATCAGCTCTATATCGTTTTGCTCCCTGCCTTAGGCTAAAATGCAAGTTGAACTCTCTCTGGTCATGATTTTAATGCTTCTAATGCACTCTGACTTGTCCTGCAATAGAATCTAATATCTGCCACAAAGAGCTTTTACTGTACTGACTTGCTGAGATGGGGAGGTCGCAGGGTGATGCATTGCCTCTTGTGCCTGCTGTCATGATGAAGGGCCGAGTGTGACACTTGACACAGGCACTCTGTTGCACTTCAACCGGTATCTATAGGGTATAGGTTTTCTCTGAGGTACCTCCTAGAGAGGTACCTCAGAGACTGAAGGAACTAAAGATGACTGTCATGTATTGAGTGAGGAAGGATGGTAGCCATATTGGAAATATGGCACCTCCTTCTTGACTCATTGTGAGGAGATAATTATGTGGAGATTTCAATCTAAGATTTGGGTCCATAAAGCTGTTTTTCATACATGTGTCACTGCCAGGCCCCGTTGACTAGTATTTGTCCTTTTTAACGTGCCTCCAACCTTGGATGTAGCTCTGTCCCATAAATCTAACTCTAAATGTACAAGCAGGTAGCCAGCCAATAAAGACTTCAATATATCGAGGTGTATTTACAAATAGAAACTCAGATGCAGATGAAATTAGCCCCAGATGTGGATGGAATTGATAATTAATTTTAATAGTGTGGCCCTTGGATATCAGAGAAACAGGGAGAGTGACACTGATAGGCTAGGCGGTAGGCTGGCTATCCCATTGATAGGAGGCTGCGGCTTTCTGGCTTTCTGACTGGCAGATGTCCTTGTCCCCATTAATTCTAATATTTTTTTACTTTGGTTTATCACAATTATTAAAGAACACCCAAACTTGCACTCTGTGCATGCCACCATTCTTATGCAACTATTATGTGCTTTTTAGATAAAGCATTATGGTACAAGGACTCTCTGAAAATGACTTTGCCCCAAAGATGCAAAAGAACTGCTGTTATTTTAACACTTTAGACCTTGGAGAATTGCAGAAAACAGTTCTGCTTTATATTCCCTCAACGTTTGACCGATTTCGGCCAAAAGTCAGCCTCTTTTCATAACCTTCATCTCACTTTAAAACTTTGTCAAATATTTTCTATTATTCAATTTGTGATAACTTTTTAAGTTAAGTTATTGTCATGCCATCAAAAAACGGTGAAAATTGGTAAAAGAAAACAGTCATCAACAGCTGTTTTGATGAAACTAAACACGACTGTTTTGGGTCATTTTGAGGCCTAAAGAGTTAACAACTCTTTTTATGTGTTATTGCTATGGTTCATGTCAACTTCCTGATATATTGTGGTATGGTAGGCATGACATACATGTGAACCACCTCTGCCAAGGACTAGCATGAATAAAGAAGGCTCACACATCAGATTATATTAGCATAGCGGGTCACCTGATGCGTCCCTCTGGGAATGTCACTGCATGGATTTACCATATCATACACAGCAGCTCTTGGTAATACTGTGAACTATGGACCCTCATTGTAAAGTGGCTTTAGGAATTATGCCTAGGATAGCTTAAGCAGTGGTATTTAATCACAGATGGGTCAAAATAAAAACACTTTATTACTACACTGTAATTGACTGTTGTGTCAGTCTGCATGCCAATTTTATGTCTCTAGAATGAAGAGAAATCAACATTTGCATCCTCTTCCTCAATTATTCAGATTTTAATCCAAGCACTGGAAGTCATAATTTGATCGTTTTCATGGGTTTAGAATGTCACGTTTTGGTGTACAAAAGATGTGCTAGCGAGTTACTCACACATATTGTTTTGCGGTTTCGCAATGGGTATTAGATATGGTCATTATATGTTAAAGCTATATTGACTACATTAATTATGTGTGGCATATCATTTTCCCCTTAAGGTTAAAAGCTGCGCAGGCATTATATTGATGAGATTTCATTCCCCATATTGGCAACACAAATTTCAAAATGCTGTACAACATAGTTTTTTACCCTGTGTCATCTGCAAATACGTGCCTTTGCATTGGCATACCCAGATACTATTTCAATATACTGAATTTCTCTGTGTCAGCAAGAACTGTCTGAATTTAAATAATCCAGAGAAGCTTCTGTAATACATTCAGTGGAGGGTGGGGCAGTTTGTCAAAGCAAAGTCAGACAGGCAGGATTACATGGGACAGCCATTGGATGAGAAGAGTCTTAGTAGTTTAATTGCATCAGAAAAAAATGAATAATATTATAAACCTACTCAAAAGGACATCAATTTGTGCTTAGTGGTCCAATGCAGCCCTACATCATAACCATAGATCAATGAGGCAAGAATGGGTGACTTTACAGAGAGGCTGTTGATAAAGGCCAGCAATAAACTGCAGATTAATTTTCTTGCCGTTTTATTCAGCATTGCTAACTAGGTGGCCATGTTCTTTTGGGTCTGCCTTTTGGGTCTGGATCTTGTTCCTTCTGATATAAATATTGATTTAGACTTTTAATCAACTTGAGGAAAGTTTTTTTGAACAATTGACTGAGTGAGTAATAGATTTTTAACGCCATTTCAACAGCTAAGGTCATTCATGGCAAGAACGACATTACACAATTCCACAGAGGAATGTGTCGGTGCCCGCGCATATGTGCATCACACACATCCTGAGGGGATAGGAAAGAGGAGATATAGACCCTTTTAAGTGGGCTAGGGAAGCCCATTTTCAACAATTATTGATTTTACTCTTTTGCAGCTATTAGGCACAACTACGTCTTGATTTATTCATGGCACATTTGTGAAAGTATCAAGTCATTGGTATGTTGAATTTATGCAAAACAAATTGGTTGCCGGCACTAAACTGCAGTCCCAAAGAGTTAGAATTGAGGTTCTCACAATTATTCATCATTCTACTCAGACATTTTATTTTGGGTCTCATTTCACCTCCATCATGTTCTGTCTCTCCTATCCTCATTTATGCTTGCCTTATTTTCTCAACTCTGATCAGAACATGAGCAGGAAATGATACGGTGACTTTTCTAAGGTGCAGAAAATGAATCGGTGCTGTTTTCCAGCAGGTAATCTGAGGTTTACACTAACACAGGCAAAAAATAATGAAAACTTGTTGATTAATGTTGCTCACCTCACAGGTAATTCAATATAGAGCCGATCATTAATAATGCAATAGCTGTGATGGCTATAAATTGCCTTTTCATGATGGCTTGGCAGCTGTTCCCAAAGGTGCATCATGATTGCATTCTGTGAGTGTATCAAACATAACATCCACATGCATGAACACATACCCTTTGCATATCTTAAAAATCACCTACTTTCGACTGACCTAACAGAATATGACATGCATGGATTACTGCAGAACTGCATAGTCCAATGATGTATTTCCTTTGTACTAAGTACAACATCTAAGTACAACATGCTGATGTGAACGGTGCTGTAAGATTGTGGTATGGTAGGCATGACATACATGATCACCAACCAGGTGAAGGGATAAACATGAATAAAGACCACCCAGACATCATATTAGATTAGCATACTTGGTCCCTGAAGGGTAGTTGCTGCATAGATTCACTATATTATAAACAAGTGCAGCATAGGAAAATGACTCTCGACTCAGAGAGCAAACTGGCTTGATGATTACCTAAGGGATCTTTCAGCAGGAAAGAAATGATTTTATTAATGGTACAATAATTTCCCAACTGTCTTCTTTTGTGTAAAACATTCTTCTTATTCTTCAGGTAGGTCTGCAATATAAAAACTAATGGAAATTAACCAGAGACTTTAGAAACAGGCAAAATAAAAATGAATACCTTTTTTTCTGTCTTTGATTGAAAAACTTAATCTTAAACTTTACGGCACACTCACCTTAAGTAGTTTGGGGGCCTTTTTTATGCAAAGTACTAGAAACCCCATGTTTTCCTACCTTTTAGCTTCCCTTGAATCCTCATCTTGTAAAAGGCAATGGAAATGAGTTTTCTTCCAAGCCTCTGAAATCATTAAAAAGACTGCAAGTTGGTCTGTTGTGTTTTGTACCGAGGGAAGGTCTTGACTGAAGAACCACTCTTGATGTGGCCAAGCTGACTCAGGGGCACGTATAGGATGCACAGGTACCTTGGGGCTGGGTTGTGTGGCCATGCATTTTACTCCATTTAGCAAAAACTGAAAGGAAAGCCTCTTGGCAGTAATAACATATTGTGGATGAATGAAAGCTTTCTGTGGGAAACTTGGGGATCTCATTGAGGCTACTGGAAATTCAATTTGAGATATTGTTGTTTGAGTGAGGTCTGGTGCAGAAAACTCTGTTATCAGATGATACATATTTACTCGCTTTTTTCTGCTGCTTACTTCCATAGTGGCTTTGTTAGAAGTCTTGCCTTCATGTCCCATCTTTTCATAATATGTAATGACTCATTTATCAGAATAAATAAGTTACTTTGCTTTTTTCTGACAGACCAGTGCCTCTTTGACAATCATTCTCATACTTAGATATTAAGTTGCTGTATCGGAATAGGAGATTAGGTCAATTAAGTATCGCTTTAACCAGTTTCTTTTAGCAAAGAGAGATGATTTGGAATCATATCATGAGATGAGTTGTGATGCACTGAATAACTTTTGAGCAATTCATTGGTATTCATTATACTGAGCCTCAACAAATATGTCACTCACAATATTGTTTTTCATGACTCAAAAGGCAGTCTTGGTGAGCTACTGCCCAGACCTTATTTATGCATTATAAAAAAGTGGGTAATTTCCACTGAAAAAAAACTCAAATATACAGTTGTTTGCAATGCAGATTTATATGGTCCGCTGACACCACACTGTTCTTGTGATTTAAAACCTTCACAGCACCAGTTTGTTGATGATCGATGTTCCCCTCATATCCAATAATGCACCCACTCGCTCATGGCCGAGTGATGATAGGACACTTATCCTTTAGTTTGTGCTGATCAAAGCACACCAGACTAATTTAGACCTATGTAATACTCACCATCACTCATGCTCACTCATGCTGAATGAATAAGCTGTACGTATATATTTATATCTTCACACGAACTTCAAACCTTATGCTCCATCGACTACTTACTATAGATTGGCAAAGACTGGTGGTTTATCGGCTTGCCCAAAGATGTGACAACAACAATGACATTATAACTTTTCTGTTTCACCTCCGAACTTGCAAGAAAGTCACTTCTTCTAAACATTTCAAATATTAACCCATTGAGGGCTAGCATCGACTATAGTCGACACCATGGTAGGCCTAGCATCCACTATAGTCGACACCATGGCAGGCCTAGCGTCGACTATAGTCGATGCCAGTTATATAGGATTAGTAAAGGAATTGAAAATAGGCTCGTCCTCTAGGAACTATACTTTTTTCAGAGGCCGTCCCCATGGCAAGGGCAACAATTTTTGCTCTGCCCTTAAAGGGTTAAAAAAGGAGCCAAAGGTTGCTACATTGTACAAAATGCCCTAAGATATTAAAAATATGTAGATCCACAAATACAGCTCAGTCTAATTGCCATTGCTTTGGTCCATCATGCCACTTGTACAGGTCTGATGCTCTCCTGGAGGATTAGTATTATACCACAGTCCAGTACAGCTTGACTGCACAGCAGTGCCTGCCCTGGATGATCATGACAACAAAGGAGCATGAAGTCGATGATCTCTGGAGGGTTTTAAAGCTACTTCTACTACTGCAAATTCCAATGCTATTCCTATGGCAATTTTGGTACGCCTTGAAAGGAGCAGTCGTAGTATGTTAGGAAATACCCTACAGAGACCATATCAGTGTGTTCTTATTATCACAATGCCCAACTGCACCTTTGCACTTATATATTGATAAGTTTGCAAATGGACATGACCTTGGAGATATTTTCATCATCTGACAGCTCACCTCAGCAGCTAAGAGTGTAGTGTTTCCTGAGTCGGCTCACCTTTTGATGACCTTATCAGGAGCCTGTTGTATGGCCTTGGTAACCTTCCACCCACTCACTGAGTCTACACAGTCCTGTAAAAACACATTTACACAGAGCTGTACACAGAGCTGTATACAGTGCAGAATCTTAAACAGCTTAACACTTTAAGGGCCACTTATACATTAATGCATCATGCCCATTGGTCGTTATGGTGAGACTGCTTACCACCACTTCATTGGAGCATCATGCCAACCTTACAGGGTTGATACATATACTCCCGGAGAGTCGCCATGATGCACTCCTGCATCAGCAGCCTTTAAAGGGTTAAAGAAAGTAGTGCATAGAACAATGAAGACGGCAGTACACAGAACATGGCAGCCCAGAGGGCCATACCTAGAGAAGTGCATAGTGTAGTCCAAAAAGTAGTACACATAGCAGTGCACAGAACAGGACAAATTTCTCTAAACAGAACAGCAGCAAAATCTGTGCAAAGAAGACATTACATGGTAATCCCATGCACCTATCTCTGTGTACTGCCTTGTGTGATAAGATTCTTGTGATATCACTCAGGGGATTCTTGTTACAGTGTGGTTTTATCTATCTGATAAGAGATATCCCCCCTATAGGGGGTTTTTCTTACAGGTGTTCTCCTGTACTGTGTTGTTAGCGGCTCTGTCTGAATCCCTTGTAATAGGTTTTGTTTGGGACTTGATGGTGTTCCTGAAAAGCAACATATTGGATTTTATATTGCCACATTGGCTGCTCAATAAAGTAAGTCCATAAAGGCCAAACGTCTATCTGTAGATTATCTACAATTTTTTTCAATGAGTAGGATTTGAATCAGCTTACTCATACAACTCTAGGATCATATCCATAAGTGCCTTAAGGTGCCTTACTATGACATGTGCTGTTCTCAGAACTTATTTCTGCATGCTTTCTGAAGAGTCAGTTGGGTATCAGGGGTGGAACACCAATGGCCTATGTGGGAATATGGATACATTATTACTGTTGTGGGGCACTTGGCGTCTCTGGGGATATATGCCTATCTTTATCAGGAGATCTATTTCAATCCAATTATACCCATTGGTTTGGAAAATCTATCATTGATTCTTGCACAAAAGCTGACTCCTTGTCCTTGTTTTGCTGTGGATCCTGCCTGTGGGCTCTCCCCTGTGACTTCCCCTTGGAGCACCAGTCTGAGTTGACCCCTTTATCTCCTAGGTGACCTGCACCCGGTTGAGCAGAGAGAACAGACAATGTTTGGGCAAGGAGAGCGGAGGGGGTGAGGGTAACAGCTCCATTGCTGCAGCAGTGAATGGTGTGAGTCACTAAATGTAATTGTCGTAGATGTCCCTGTGGTGTTGTTAGTGACAGTGCAGTATGAGTACAAGAGGATGGTGTCAGGGTCTGTTGGGGGAAGGGTGTTGTGGTACAACGTTGGGTTATTTTTTCTGGTTCAATGGACATTAAGCATATCCTTTTATTAATCGAAAGATGAACACATACAAGATGCAGTGATTTCCGATAACTTAATCCAAAAAATATCTTATTACCATATGATCCATTCTGTCACAGACAGAGCTTGAATACAATCGACATGAATTACATCTTTGTTATACACTTATTCAGTTTAACAACAAACGGTGCAAACTGTCATTTATGTACAACTACTTAATCTGCTTTTAAGGATTTCTCCAGGCATTATATCAGATGAGGATTGATGTGGATAGATAAGACATGATAGAGATAATGTTTTCAGAGTAGATAGGAGTAGCGAATCACTAATACACATGGGAATAGACCCGCAAATAGGAAATAGCTAGAAAGAAGTCCAGGTACAAAATACATTTTTTCTGGCGACAATACCGCGCAGGGCTTGGTTTGTCTTAATCTAGTCATATACATTTCATACAATCAAATAATCTAAATCTTAATACTAAACAAAGGCATAATCAAGCAAGGTAGAACATAAAGCATTTGCTCACTAAACTGTATACATATTCTCTCTCAAGTTCTCAATTCGTGATAATTTACTCTTCAGTTGCTGTTTGTGGACACTCTCTTTTAACCAACATGGCTGAGAGTTCCACAGAGATTGTCCTCTGTATTGGGGAGAGCGTTTGTAACACTCTGTCCTAGGTTTGGCCAAAGGGAAGAGGTGTTTTGCTCTAGAGTTTCTTGCTCTATCATTTTGGGTATTTTCGCTAGAAGGAACGCCATACATCTTTTTATATTCTTTATACATTAGAGATAGCAACAGCTCATCTGAGCGCCTAGCCAACCAAGACACACCACCGATGTCATGTAACTCTGCTCTGCTGTAAGAGCGACTGTGAGTGTTCAGGCAGATCCTGAGGCCCCTGTTCTGCATCCACTGTAACTTACCCAGGCTGGCGTCTGTGGCCCCTGTGTAGAAGAAGCAGCCATAATCCATGAGTGTGACAACACATGTTTTGTAGATGGTCAAGGCTACCTCTCGGGTAATTAGATGTCTGATCTTGCTTAGGTTAAATAACCTGGCATTGACTTTGTTCATCACATCTTTTATTGCTTTATCAAAGGTCAGCCTTGCATCAAGTGGTACACCCAGGTATGTATAGCTCTCCACACAGTCTAGCACCACTCCACCAGTGACAAGCTTCATCTTAGGTATTGGTCCGCCTCTAGCGCAGCTAGTGTACACTATACTCTTGCATTTCTTCACATTCAGGGTAAGCTTAGCTGCCTTCAACCAATAAAGGCACTAGTCAAACCTCTCTGAAGACGTTCCTCCACTACCCTCACATGGCGATGACTGGTATAGAGAGCAACTTCATCTGCATAAAGTATAATGTCACAGTCATCACAGCTAGTTGACAGCCCGTTCAGGTACAGTATGAAAAGCAGGGGCCCCAGGACCGACCCTTGGGGTACACCAAAGCTCACTGTGTTATTGTGTGATACATTTCCTGATGAACTATTCCTTCTTTTGGAAATCCTTGTCCCAAAGTTCCCAGATATCTGTAGTAATTTCACAGAGGGGCTTCATAGTAGAAACTACACTACTTCACGGCAATGCAACTATGGTGGTTCATTGTTCAATGTTACAATGATTCAACACTCATTTTTTTAGAGTGTAGCTCAATATTATAGGTATAATTACAAGCCATCAAATTATAAAATAGATCTTGTGTAAGCTGTACATAGGTTCTGTGTGCTGCCTCACTGTGTGAGGTATGTTTGTAGGGTTAAGTGTGTCCCAGGGGGGTGCCACTGCCTCAATTACTCCTACCTCAGGACATGACACTAGTTCTGGCTGACTCCACTCACCCCATGGTTTTATCTACATCCAATGTTATCAATATGCTGCTCACTGTAGGCTAAACCCCTCAGGGACCTAGTCACCATGTATAGAATGAGCATTTCATATCAGGGGTTCAGATAAGGGGTTTGATGGGATGGTATTGACATTGTTATGGGTAACATAATTATTTCATTTACTAAATATCATGTGATGGCTGTGTAGATAAGGGGGTGCCATTGCATTCATTCAGTACAGTTATATCTTTACACTGTATATAGCACACTGCAACGAACCACACGGTAATGTGCAGTGCTGCATGCATGTGTTATTTTGATATTAGGTTTTTAGCCTCACAATGGGTGAAAAAGCTAAAGATTAATACACTGAGAAAACATGTTTATACAGATCTGAAATATGCCATCTCAGACATAACATACAAAACATTTTAGTTACAAATGATATCATATTCACTCAATCATTAACCTAGAGCATGAAAGGCTCTAACATAGATATCCCCCAGTTCAAGGTAGAATTGTACCTGAGTTTTGCCTGTGTTTGATTAAACTACATTGAACCATTTAAGAGTTCATGTATCAACTCTATAGGCTCTACTATTATTGATAGATGCCACCTGGCAAGTTAGTTGCCAATACTACATTCACTTCAGGGGCTGCTATTGCAGGAGTGCATCATACCCATTGTTTGTCATGATGCCCACAAGCTCTTTAGTAGAGAATCGTGCTGAGCCTCCTGGAGTGTATCAACCCTGTTGGCTCATCATGATCCATGAATGAGCAAATCACCAGAGCTGCATTCATGCAACAGCATGGCCAATGGGCAAGATGCATTTTAGGCCTTAAAGGGTTCATGCAATAGGCAGCCATAGAAGTATTCAACTTAACTTGTGTCAGACTTGGCATATTTAACAGTTTAAATTCAATCTTGTTGGGGCACAGAACGAGTGAGAATCCATGCTATGCTTCTGGCTGACCTGGAGGTAAGTAAAAATGGCAGTGCTCATTTCACCACTGCTCCTCTAGGCCCTCTCCACATGTCAAACTACAATAAATCAAGCGTTAATCACAAAGCTTAATTTGTGTGAAAAGTCTGGCATGCCAAGAACCTGGGCAAAGACAACATCCTTCTCTTGTCATGATTAGGAAAGCTCTGTCACTGCTCTGGGAAGTTGAAAAGGCCGATGGCACTAGATTTTGATATGGAGTAGAAAACCTGAAGTTTCCAGTTAATTTGCCACATGCAATAAAGCTATTAGAAAGCGTGACATTTTAAATTTTTAATCAACAACTATGGTTGGCAAGACTGTTTTTCATGATATTGGTATTGGTATCATTGGAATTGACCAGCCTGATTCCCATTGATACTAATTGATTTTGAGGGGTGTTTATGCCTACTCCTTATACCAGAATGAAATATATTTCCTTAACTTTGCACTCTTGACTCATACTTGACCCGTACCAATTTTGAAACCTAGTGCTTGGATACAGTAGCACCTTTCCAAATGATATTTAGTCATCCATATGGGCCTCCCTAGTCAATCTTAAAAGGTTCTAAATTTGTGTGTCTAGTTCACATATTCATGGACACCTCCACATAATTATTGTTGATATCTTCTCCCCATGAATATGACCTTACCTGCCGAAAAGGTTAAACAACCATTACTCATCCACTTGCTTATAAGTGTGCAAACATATATCCTCTGTCTCATTCTTCTATGGCCGACCGAAAAAAGAATAAAAAAATCCCAGAAGCTCCAGCAACTAAAGTATATGAAATTTGAAGGGGACTTCTCTCCATTGGCAAAAATTTGCTGTCCCTGAAAGATCAGCTCTACATCATTTTTGTCCCTCGCCTTATAGCTGATGAACTCTCCCCAGTCATGATTTTAATGCTTCCATTGCACTCTGACTTCTACCACAGTAGGATCTAATATTTGCCTAAAAAACCTTTTACAATACTGACTTGCTGAGATGGGGAGGTCGCAGGGTGAGGCTGTGCCATGAAGAAGGACTGAGTGTGACACTTGACACCGACACAGTCAGGATAAAGACACACAAGCCACACTTAAAGCGACACCCATAGGGTATAGGGTTTCTAGGAGGTACTTTTTTTATAGGGAAGTGACTGTAGGAACTATAGATGACTGTCATGGATAGAACTGACATGAATGTGAAACAGGCAGGTACCTTGAAGTTTTTCAATAGATTTCCCCATGCTTTATATGGGGTGCATATTGATGTCATTATTCATTCATCAATTATCAGGCTCCCAATAGTACAGATTCTAACAAATAAACAAATAGACAGGGTTGTCACACGAGGTCAACTTCAAGTGGCACATAGTATAATTATTAATTGTACATCCTTCCCTTTGGCAAGAAGCAATGATGTAGCCATAATGAATAACTGATAGGAGCTACATTCATGTGTCCACCTTGGTCACCAGGTTTGGGATACTCCTAATTGGTCAGTATATGACTGTATTGCTGGCAAATTTCTCACATGTACTGTGTTGCTGTATTGTGATGGGTATTAAATATGGTCAATATACGTTAAAGCTATATTGACTACCATACCATGTGTGGCATATTACTTACAGATTTTGTATTTAGGGAGCGGAGAATAATGATTTAAAATATCAGTATCTGTGGTTTATTGCATAACATCAAAGTGGCAATGAGTTGAAACACTGCTCCCAATTTAAAGGATAAGCTCTCATTCCTCAAACACATTGTATATATATCATATATATTAGATATGTGTCACTGACACTTGACTACCCTAATTGTCTTACTAAGATCAATGTCCCTGGTTTGTGTATGATAGATGTCCTACTATTCCCCACCAAGAATGCCAATCACTCAGGGCTGAGAGACAATAGGCCAGTAATCCTTCAGTTTGCACTTATCAAAGCTCAGCAGACTGCAACTCCTTTAGTTCAACAAATCTTTGCCATCACTCTGAGGGGGATTGTTTAGAATGAAATGTGTACATTGTGGTCCCTGGTTGTGGCTTTACATCAAATATTCACTAGAAAAAAATAAATCTTTACATTTTCTCATTTAGTAGTTTTCATGTATAATGTTGACTATTTGTAAAGTATAATATGAAATGCTTAATACACTGTGTAAAATAATAAATAACCATTCATGTTTTCCGTTTGCAGGTGAGGCCAATTTCGTGTACCTGGCAATCATCTACAGGTTTGTGCAGAATATAAGATTATATACAATATATATGATAACAGTGTAAAAATGGAAACAAATGTCAAATTCAGAACAAGATAATTTCATGGACATTCCATGTACCACAGTGCTTTACTGTACTGCCATCTAGGATATCGTTGTAGAAACTACACAGCTTCATTGCACTGCAATTAGGGTGATACAATGTTCATTGTTTATATCAGGTTTCTTTGCATTATACTTTGGTAAAAATGAACAGCCTGGCCTAGGGCTGGGTCAGAAATCAAACAGGAGTAACTAATCAACAGACAGGGTAAGAAAATAAAAAAAAAAATCTGAAAAGAAATCACTAGGGCATAGGCAAGATATTTATGAATTGTCAGGGGCTAGAAAACATTGATACCCAGAAAAGCATATAATTGACAGGCAAAGTACCTATGTACATCACCACCTACTACCTGCCCTCTTTGAGCGATTTGCATACCTTCATGCCAAAAGGTCTATGCAAAATCAATGTGCACTCTTCATAAAAACTCTATATGGGATGGTGTCAGCTGGAATCCCCTATCAAGCTCTCCCTGACGTGTGTATGCATGGGTCCATATGTCGGGAATGCACTTTGGTTGTCCTTAGCCTTAGGGGTATGTAGCAATACTTAACAGCTGTGCATTATGGGTCACAACAACAGTTGAACAAACCCATTAGAATGCTGGATATGATGATTCAAAATTCGTAACCTTTGAATGCCTTTTATCTATTCTGATATCGTGATCAGCACCAGTTTATAAAGACCATTCAAACTGTGGGTGCCCCAGTCTGCATGCAAATCCTGTGTCTCCAGGAGGAAGTGAAAATCAACCTTGCTTTCTTTAAATCAATTACTTAATATTTAATCCAGTCGCTGGAAGTCATGTTTTCATTGAGTTTGCTGAGGTGAGAAGATTTTTTATTTGAGTATTTGTTTTATTATCATATGGGAGTGTGATCTTAAAGCCCTATAAATGTGTTACATGAAGTCTTACTCACATTGCAAGATCTAATGTATAAATCATCCATTCATTAGTTGAATATATAGCGCTTATCCTTTGAATACACGTTTAAGATTAAACACATGCAAAGCAGACGTGTTTAAACCTAAACACCAGGATGAGTAAGTGTTTAGATGTGTGGGTAGTATAGGTGTGTAGAATAAGTGTAAAATAAGTGTTTAGAATCTGATGGCATTTAGCTACCAGTGTTACAAATATAATAGGTGTGTAGGATATGCACACCATTCATGTAAGGTGGCGTGTGTGATCAAACACCATTTTTGCAGTGTAACTTTCAACTGATCCATGAATTGTGACAGATTAGCACAGGGGCTTAAGTTAAAAAAAAAACCTGCATTGATTTTGCAAGTCATTCATTACCAGTCACATGCGGAAAGCTACCTTTGCAGTTTCAGAGCCAAACACCTTTTCCACAAGGTTCTAAATCTCCCTGTGTCAGCAAGAACTATATGGGTTTTAATAACCTAGATAAGCTTTCTTATAAGTCCATCTATTTTGAGGGAGAGCCAATCTGTAGAAGAGTATTTATCTAATGACAAAGAAATCGCAGACAGGCAAGATTACATGGATCTTGGAAAACAACCTTCAGATGACAAAGTGGTCATATTCTGTCACCCAAATCTTTTATTGCTGCCTCATCTTCTAAACTCTAATAAGATTTAACCAATATTAAATCTGCACCTAGGTGAAAGATGTCTTGTCATCCCTGATTTTATAGAGAACTAAATTATGAACCCATTGACTTTGTCTCTAATGCAACAATGTAGTATATATATATGCTCAATATTTGAAAAAAAAAAGATACAAGCATAGCTAAAAAAGGAAATCTTTTTTCTTTTTATAGTGAGAATCCTAATCTCGAATATTAAGGCACATTCTCCTTCCATTGCCTTTTTCATTATTGTTCAGGAAAAGTAAGGGATTTCGTTTTCAATTTAGGACAAGCCGTCCAAGCCATTTCCAGAGTATTAAAAATGATAAAAAAAAATTAGCATAAATACAAGGGAAATCTTTCTGTTATTGAGCAAATAAAGTTATCTCGATCTTTTAGGCCCACTCTCCTGAAGTAGTTTGGGGGCCATTTTCACACACGGAACCACATAAACCTGTGTTTTCCTACTCTTTTTCTACATTGTCTGTAATCCTCATATCATAAAAGGCCATCAGAATTTGAATTTATCAAAAAGGCTGCAAGCAGGGATTTTGTGTTTTGTACCTGACGAGGGTCTCCAGCGAACAGCTCTTGATTTGGCCAAGCTTACTGTTGGACATTTAGGCCTATTGCAGTTTGCGGTACCTTAGGACACAATGCTGTGACCATGCATTTACTATGTTCAGTAAAATAAAAGTGACCACCATTTGTGATTGAATGAACACTTGTTGTGGCAAACCCTGTAACGTTACTGATTCCCAGGAAAATTTAGCTTGTGTTGGTTGATGTTTATGATGATGATGATGATGATGATGATGATGATGATGATGATGATGATGATGATGGTGATTCAGACATGGCAGTACTGCATCAGTCTGTCAAGTTAAAAGCCTAGTGAACTAGTGGCCTCTCCTTCATTCACACAGTGTTTAATATCTTACATTATGCAATATCTAAATCACTATGCGGATTAAAAAGATGAACATCTGCTCCTCAAACGTAACATATCTTTCACTTTTTATGTGTCATATTTGTGATTTTACTGGTTTATTTTAGGTCAATCTTCTACTGTGCCAAAAGAAATACCCAACTCACTTAGTGCTCAACGACAATTAGACAGAAATCCTTCAGTTTGTTCTTATCAGGTCTCTACCTAAAATCAACCCAGTCCCTAAATGGGGCCATTCACCCAACTTTTCACAAAATGAATATCCAAAGAAAGCAAGGGACCCCACTTACCCTCGCCAAATCACTACCCATCATCACCTTTATATCTCTTTAGTCCCACCTTTACTGTTATTTACCCATGTCCCAAAGTGCTTAGTGCTATAGTCAGTAAGCTGTAAGTTATTGATAGATTTCCCTAACAAGGGGAGACCTAAGGTTGTACGGTGCTAATAATGGCTCAATTTATCCCTTACGCTCTCTACACTGATCGTTAATGGTGCAATAGCTGTGATGGCTATTCATTGCCTTTTAATGATGCCTTGGAAGCTGTTCCAAAAGGTGTTTTATGCTTCATGCTTGCATTCACATGCATGATCACATACTCTATAGAGATACTAAAACAGAATATGACATCAACAGATTACTACAGAACTGCATAGTTTAAGTCCAATGATGTATTTCCTTTGTACTAAGTACAACAACTGTCAATGCTGATGTGATGGGTGCTGCAAGATTGTGATATGGAAGGCATGACATACATGCTGACCAACCAGGTGCAGGAATAACATGAATAAAGACCACCCCGACATCATATTAGATTAGCATAGTTTGTGCCTGAAGAGTAGTTGCTGCATAGATTCACTATATTATACACAGGTGCCCCATAGGAAAACAACTCGTGACTTAGAGAGCGAACTGGCTTGATGATTACCTAAGGGATCTCTCAGCAGTTGGGTCCTTGGCTTTTTAAGAAGAGCCATAATACCTGTTGTTGATAGGTCAACAGGACTTACCTACTTTGATACCTCATCTTTATAGTTTTGATCATCTGAAGTCTACATTTTGCCCTAATGCTGTTCTTTGTTCAACAGCATTTTTTATTTCAATTTGAATTATAGTCATGAAATTTATTTAGTGATTCAGCATCATTTTCTTATCAAACCACCTCATGAAAACCATTGCATCTTTTGAAAGCCAGCCATTTACGCAACTCATTCACTCATGTTTCAAGAAGGAAGTGAAATTATGGTGTATATGATATTTGTCAATTATTTAGATTAAAGTCAAGTCACTCCATGAATCTATCAACAAAGAGCTTTAACTCTATGGGTCACATTTCATATTTGGATCCCCTCAATCTTTTGTTTTCCATTTGATTTGTTACCCATTTTCTAAGCCCTAAATAAACCATTAAATTCTGTTTTGGTATATCTGTCTGTCATATAAGAATATGTCCATCCATCAGGTTAATGGACATGAGCCAATTTGATAGCTATGGCAGACTGACGGGTTGAGTGGATATCACCCTACATTGATTTCAACTTCCATCCATCATTTGTCATACAATCTGACTTGAGGTGCAGATTGCAACAAATGATGGATAACAGATTGGAACTGTATACGTCTTGACTTTGCATCTCAACCTTTCAAGACTAATTGAGTGCTTCTAAGCAGAATGGTCATAAATGGTGTCGTGATTCATGAATTCAGATCGTATGTCTTAAGAATGGATGCATATATATATATATTATGCCAAACATGCAAGAGCTCTTGAAGGTCTGCATGATGTAGATATTTATAAAGAGCAAACATTCATGCACACACTCATTGTTCTAGAGGCTGACACCAGCTTAGCCTCGCTTAGGATAATAGAAGCTAGCATGGAACTCTTCATGATATTCACTATTCACCGCAAAATCTATGTGAATTCTGAATCCTCAATTTGGAATTTCGAATCTAGGGAAATATTATTACCTCTGCATTCATTTAGAGGAGGGACCAGTTTACAATATCGGTTAACTTATATTGGTACTAGTCTCACTACTTCCTCCCAATATGGGAAAGAATTTAAAGGCATATGAAAGTCAATTTCTGGAACCATAGTAATGTTTCTGATATCAGGGACACTACATTGGACACAGACCACACTCTTAAAAAATAACTGTTAAATCTATCAGCTGTGGCAGATCCAGGAATTTGAAAAGGAGGCTTAAAATGGCAAATAAACTCTCAACTACTGGCGAAAAGGATGAGGCGGGCAGCCTAGCACCCAGGCCTCCGTCTAAATCCCCCACTGACCAGGGATTTTAATGAAGCTCAACAGTGAACCACTGTAATTATAATGCAGTGAAGAAAAGCAAATTTCTACGATAAAGCCCAAGTAAAGCACTGTGGTACAAGGAATCTCAGTGAAAATAACGGTGAATCTCTGGTTACGTCGGGACAAGGATTTCTCAATTATTTTACCAGTTGGCATGTCACTTTTATTGATGAACTCTGTAGACCATGACAAATATGTAGGAATTCCCTAAAAGTGGTTGAAAGGTGGTTGATACGTACATGGTTGATACATAGATGATTGATTAATTTATTACATTATTTGTATTATACTGGCTAGGGAAACTAAACTCAGTCTCTTCAAATCCCTGTCCAGTTGTGACAACCTGGAAGAAGGAAAGAAATGATTTTGTCAATGGTACAATAATTTCCAAACTGTCTTCTTTGTTATGTAAAACATTCTTCTTATTCTTCAGAAAGTCTGGAAAATAAATAAAAAAAGAAATTAACCAGAGACTAAACAGGCAAAATAAAAATGAATTCTGTTTTTTGAGTGAAAAATTTAATCTTGGACTTTAAGGCACACTCTCCCTAAATAGTTTTGGGACCTTTTTCACACAAAGTACTACAAAAACCATGTTTTCCTACCCTTTAGCTTCCCTTGAATCCTCATTTTGTAAAAGCCAATTGAAATGAGCTTTCTTCCAAGCCTTTGAAATCATTAAAAAACACTGCAAGCTGGTCTGTTCTGTTCTGTACCTGAGGGAAGGCCTTGACTGAAGAACCACTCTTGATGTCGCCAAGCTGACTCAGGGGCACTTGTAGGATGTGGAGGTTTCCTTGGGGCCGGGTTGTGTGGCCATGCATTTACTCCATTTAGCAAAAACTGAAAGGAAAGCCTTTTAGCAGTAATAGTCTTTTGTGGATGAATGGAAGCTTTCTGTGGGAAACTTGCGGATCTCATTGAGGCTACTGGAAATTTAATTTGAGACGATGATGGTGGAGTGAGCTCTGGTGTGGAAAGCTCTGTTATCAGAATAACACATATTTACTGCCTTTCTTTGTTCTGCTACTTAATGCGTCCTTCCATAGTTATCATTCTGTTAGAATTGTTTCCTATGTATTGACTTGTTCACCAGAACAAAGAGGGTATTTAATTACATTTCATTGTGTTCTGACAAACGGATGCCTATTTGACAATTCTTCTCAGGCATAGGTATAGGGTAAATTAACCTAAAGACGTCCACATACCTTGAGGCGTCCTCCCCACAAATTTGCTATGAAAGATAGATTGGCTTCTCCACTAACATTACGAAAAAGTTGATGAGCATTGAATCTACCAAATGGTGCTGTAAATTCACTAGCAAGACCAATGTTATGGCTATTTTCTTGGGGTGAAAGTCTCAGGGTATGTGGATGTCTTTAGATTGAGTTTGAGTTTGTTTAATCTTTTTTTCATTAATAAGTTGATGTTCTCGGTTGTACAAAGTTGGTTTGTTCTTAATGACAATAATGCAATACATTTTCAATCTAAATAAATTAGACCATAGATGTACATTTCATAATGGATAATAGAATGGTTGTTTCTTTAGCTTGTATAATTGTATCACCCAGATATAACAATTATGGTAGTCATGGTCCACGGTGTTAGTGAGGTATAAGTATTTAAAGGCAGGATATGAGGGGGGGGGGTGTTGTGGGCTGGTGGGCTAGGCAATTGGTGGTTTAGGTTGAAATCTTTTGGTAAATTGCTTAAATTCGTCAAGAGTTTCAATATTTCTAGTTTGTAAACTCAAATTGTTCCAAATAAAACCTAAAGAGAATTCCAAACTTCTTGTATAAGAAGCACCATTTGGTGTGTGGTTGTTTAATATCGGCCAATCCCAGGCCCTAGTTTGTAAATTTCTATGATTTTTCTAAACATTTCAAGTATTGTCCAAAATGCCCCAACTTTTATATCAATCTTGAACTGGTAAATTTCAACCTGAAAAACAACTTTATTACTAACAATTTGTGCCATATATAACATCACTATACTGATAAGTAGATTTCCCTCATATATTGGCTTGATCCTGATCCACCTGAGACCAGGGATTTTGAACAGTGAGACTGCAGTACTACAGTAATAACACCCATATGACATCCACTACAATAAAATACCAACTGTGATTGGGTAATAGAATGACGCGCGCACAATGCCACCACAAGCCCATCCTACACTGAAAACATGGAAGATCCGAGACTAGTCAGCAGTGACCACTTTAGGACCTCAAGTTGACGATACCTAAAAGTACAACTTTAGGTAGTCAAAATGACGACTTTAGGTCGTCAGGATGACAATACTGACAGTACAGAGTCGTCATACTGACGACTTAGGTTGTCAGGATGACAACCTAAAGTCGTCATTTTGACTTTCTAATATTTTGACTACCTAAAGTTGTAGTTTTAGGTATTGTCAACTTGAGGACCTAAAGTGGTCACCGGTGACTATTTTTTGATCTTCCATGTTTTCAGTGTAGATCTCAACCATGTGCAATCTGTAGTTAGGGTGGAAATGATTTTCTGTATTTATGGACTAAGAGAATCACTATTTGGACTTAATAGCCTTACTATCAATGAAAAGAAAAAAAAATAGATGCTTTTTAAAAATGTTTATAAAGAAAATCCAAATCTTAAACTAAATATTGTCACACTTGATAGGGTATACATATATGAAGAGGGACATGCAGCTACTCTTCTATGCATTCCAATTGTCAAAAATAGACATATATGTAGATAAAAGAATATGACCTACGAGATTGCATGTCGGTAAGCGCCTCATTGTCCCCCATACATTAAAACCGATAGTACTGAGAAGTGCTTTCTACAGGGCCATTACCACCTGGAATAGATTAAAAACACCATATATATATATATATATATATATATATATATATATATATATATATATATATATATATATATATACCCTAAATAGAGGACCTTAACGACTTTAAAATCTCAATTAAGAAAAACTATGATGAATGTTTTGTCTAACGAGCTTTATATGTTGTAGTTAATATCATATAATACCTCCCATCATCTCATCCCATCTTATCTCCCCTATATGCCTTTTGTATGTTGAAACGTGATAACATATTACATCCACAGAATATGAGATGTCGTCATACCACTTCATACATACTATAAGAATATGAAGAGGAAGGGGTCCTAGTGGCGGTACTGCAGCCCACAGAAAATAGGTTTAATGCATTTACTCTGTAATTGTATTATTAAACCCAATAAAACACAATAAAAATGTTTGCAAATAGCTGGTTAAGTGGGCAATTAAAAAAAATGTCATACCCCTTTAAAGATTTATAACATGGTTATCGAGTTTACGCACTGATTTGAGTGCTGAAAGTAGATAAAACGAGTTCCCATATATCGGGATAAAGAACCCAAAAATTGACAGCGGACAGGACATACCTTGACAACTAGTTGACACCAAGGTAAATCCTCCATTTTTGAAGCTCATGTACCAAATCTGATGACATGCTTTGGAAATAACATCCTTGAAACCTTATTCTACCTCCCTGTCGACTAGATTCCTTGATATTATGGCTGTATTTAATATAAAAAAAATAGTAAACTTTCGAAGCGAGCAACTGGCCGTGCATCTTTGCTATTCTGTCAATACTACAGGTGCCTCCATCTGACATATAAATAATGGATTAGGCTATAGACTGGCACAGTTCTGTTTCAACGTATTCGCGGTAGTAGGCCTACGAGAATGGGAGTTGCACCAGCTCGCCAGCTTAACCATACATGAATATGAAACCAAGATGGCGGAGGGCCGTCTCATTGACTCGCAAGAGAAAACAATGGATTTTATCAATTTTAAAGGTAAATACTTAGAATTAATGGTAGAACCATGTTATAAACCCAATGTGTAATGATTAAACTTGAACTCGTTGGCTTCATGGGTTTGATAAAAGCATGATGCCAACGAGTTCAAGTCTAATCATTATAAATTACAATCATATAACCTGGAACCTCACGTCTATTCATTTTGATGCACAAAGACATTTAACGTAAATTAATAATACTATATTGATACAACGGCCGACCTATCCACATTGTTATGAGGTGGCCCTGGCTTGGAAACCACTAGAGCAAAGGTCATTCATTCATGACAAGAAAAAAGATATCCAAGTTGCATTGAATGTTAATGCTGCACTTAAATTAGTGCGTAATAGAGCAACACGATCATGGGATTGTGACGGGGGATATACTCTACCAAACCAAAGCACCTGAGTATCCAGTTACATGCAGTATAGGTAATTCACCTGTACTGGGATAATACCAATCAAACACAGGTGGATGGGTAAGCACCACAATATTGCTGCATCAATGGTTAATTTCTCACTGCATGTAAGCAGGTACTCCTGAAGGTGCTTTGTTATTGGTTTGGTAGAATATGAACTCCTAATCACAATCACCGCTCTTCTTTCAGTCATCTTCCTGACACTCCCAGATACAGCTGCAATATTGCTCAGCATTGTTATTCTAAGTAGTCTCAGTGTCAGGGAAGTAATCCTTCTTCCTAGGTGTTACTAGCAGCGCACTGGGACAATAACATGTGATGAAGTGGGCATTTGTGTAGTAAGAGGGGAGGTAACATTATTTGTACCGGCGCCTTATGAGAAATTGATGATAGAGGTACAATATTCTTAACAATC
Organism: Acholoe squamosa; assembly: GCA_949317995.1. Taxonomy (NCBI): domain Eukaryota; kingdom Metazoa; phylum Annelida; class Polychaeta; order Phyllodocida; family Polynoidae; genus Acholoe; species Acholoe squamosa. The sequence continues at coordinate 72,743,700 of OX439041.1, forward strand.
TCAGAATAGATGTGATATAAATCAAATCAAATGACAAAATCATTTACTTCCATAATATTATCTTCTCTACTTTGAAAATGAAGTGTGGGGTAGGGGGATCCAGCAAGATTTATAGTCATTATGTCCAGGTCTGTTAAATATTAAGGAATTATCTCCCAGTTGCCTTGTCCCTGATGTTAATTGTTGGGATTGGGATTATGTATGCACCAAATGATGAATAAGAATGAGTAACGGTTCAGGTGCACACTAAAAACTTTGAGGCAAAGGCAGCTTTTAGAGATCTTTTCTAACCCCACCACCCATGGTGACCAGTTTACAATAGGATATATTCTACAAATGTTCCCTAAATATGGCCATCCAACACACTTTTGATAAAAAGGGAAAATCCAAAGGACGCAGGGGACCCCACTTTTCCTTTTATTCACTCCATATCCCAAGTTACTCAATGTTATGTTCAATAAGATTCAAGTTATTGACTAATTCCCTTTCAACGACTAACAACAGGAGACCTAAGGTTGTATGGTGCTAATAATTGCAGCACTTATCCCTTACGCACTCTACACTGATGGTTAATGGTGTGATAGCTATAATTGCTATAGAGTGCCTCTTTCACGATGCCTCATCTATGCTTTGGATGTTCCCCAAGGTGTCTTGATGCATCATGCTTGCACTCCGGGAGTGTATCATACACAGCAGATGCATACATCCATTCACTCCATGCAGATCAATCAAATTCTCCATAAAAATATTCTCTCTCTAAAAATCTGATAGAATATGGTACCCACAGATTGCTCCACAATTGCATTGTCTAAACATGATGTATATATATATCCTACATTGTTAGCGCAACGTCTGTTAATACTGATGTAAACGGTACTGGTAGATATGTGGTATGTGCACCATCCAGGTGCAGAAATAACATGAATAAAGACCACCCATACATCATATCAGATTAACAGGTCCCTGAAGGGTAGTTGCCGCATAGATTCACTATATTATCCACAGGTACTGCGTAGGAAAACACTTATCTACTTAGCTAAGAGAGCAGACTGGCTTTGGGTGATTATCTAGGGGATCTCTCAGCAATTGGCTCTTGGAGGTTTTTTTTTCAGAAGAGTCATACTACTTGCTGCTGATAGGTAATTCATAACAGGATTAAGTAACTTTGATGCCTCATGATCATCTTTATATTTTTGACAATTTAAAAACTACGATTTGCACTAATGCACTACCATATTCGGTTTAATAAGTGCATGCATACACAAATCATACACTCACTCTTTGTGCCACATTTTAGACATAATATTATGCTGGAAATGATTTCCAGATATCATACAAGTGCACTTTGAAGAATTTCTTGTAATACATTGCGTCATAGTGACTATGTCATAGGTAATACATTCATGCTTCATGCAAAGCTTACAGATAATAAATCACTTTGAAAGAATTCACCTGATGTGAAAATGCAATGCTACCCAGTTGATTACAAATAATTTGAATTTATAGTCATACCTGGTAGAATATTGTGTGATTCAGCATCAATTGAACTAATTCAGACCACCTTGTAAAAACAAATGATTGCAGCTGTTGGGAGCCTGGCATGACTCTCATGTTTCAAGAAGGAAGTGAAATTCTAGTGCATTTATCATTTCTCAATTATTTAGATTATAGTCCTGTCACTCCAGACCATTCTGCTCTACCAATAAATAGCTCCAACTGTGTGGTCCAGAAATCATGTTTTGGTATGTCCCCAATCTGCCGTTTTCCATTTGTTACGCATTTTTAAAGTTGATATATCTGACTGTCATATAACATATCCATCCTTTACCAGTCTATACGAATAGTTTTTCCCCTGATGGGCCTTTCCGTCCTGTGAGTTTTATCATTCCACAGGCCCGTATAGACATCAGCAGGACCGAATACCTTACGATATCATTGTCAGGAAAGAAATAATGAAAATGAAGAATTAACTTGCTATTTTAATCAATCAATCCTTAACACATTCAGGCACATTAAGAAGGGCTGCATACATCTATCATGCCAAACCTGCAAGATCGATGCACTCTTGAAAGTATGCACAATATAAATGTACACACAAACTTATTTTAACGTCTTCTGAAGGCTGACACCTGCTTAGCCTTCCTTAGGACAGAAGTAGCTAACATGGGATTTTTCATCATATTCACTGTTCTGATATCTGAATGATGGAGATTTGGATGTTGCCATGAAATTGAAATATGTAAGTGACTTAAAGTTAAAGTCTGATAGTTGACTGATTTTGTTATGAGTCTAATTACTTCATACCAACATGGGGAGGGACTTGATGTTTCTGATATCATGCCACATTTATCATAAGACACAACTTCAGCCAAGTATGTCACATTTCTTAATAAACTCTGTAGGCTTTTGAACTTTAAGGCACACTCACCTTTAGTAGTTTGGGGACCTTCTTCAAACAGAGTACTACAAAAAACATGTTTTCCTACCTTTTAGCTGCCCTTGAATCCTCATCCTGTAAAAGCCAATCGAAATGAGTTGAAATCATTAAAAACGCTGCAAGCTGGTCAAACTCAAGAATAACCTCAAAAAATCTTATCTTCTTGAAGGTGTTATAAATCAGCATTAGGAAACCATTTGTGAACTAGTTTCCCCATAACTCCAGGTTTTATTCACTGCCAACCAGGATATCTGGGGCACATATTCTACTACTTTCTATTTCACATTGGCTTATGGCATTATATCATAACTTATCTGTATCCCTTTGAACTTGTGGGTGAGTTGCTTCTTCTGATATTTCAAACATTGGAAAAAGGAGCCAAAGTTTGGTATATTGCTCAAAATGCTGTCATAAAAATGCATAGTCAACCAGAAGAAAGTTTTATAACTAACATTTTGTGCCATATCATCAGTATTCTTATAAGTAGACTTCCCTCATATATAGTCCTGATACACCTGGGACCAAGGATTTAGATGCGACTTGATGAGACTGCAGTGTCGCAGTGACAGGACCCATATGTAATCATTTACAACACAATACACCAACTGTGACTGGCTAATGGAGTGACGCCCACATGTTGCCACCACTAGCACATCCTACATACACTGCAAAAATGGTGTTTAGATCCTAAACAATTTTAAACATATTCTTGCAACGTTTTTGTAATCACATTAACTTCCTAAACATGTTTAGCCAAACAATATGTTCAGCTTAAGTGTTTAGATATCTAGGTGTTTACGTTTAGAATTTTTCTGATATGAAATATTATGTTTAGATGTCCAATTGATTAGACAGAAATTTAGGTTCACAGATGTATGCATTAAGAAAATATAGGGTTATCTTTTTATTTACTTTCTTGGGGACATCAGCAGGTATTTAGAAGTCTTTAAAGAAGGCAGCAACAAGTACACATATACATATATGTATACACTGCATTAGAATGAGAGACTCGCGAAAGTACAACAGCTTGACAAGTTTACACTATTTGTGCTGGTGGTAGGCAAATTGAGTCAAATCTCCATTGCTGTTTCTATTCTGATGACATTCTATGAAATAATACCATGTTTAAGAAGGGGTTTGGGAAGATTTGCCACAGCAGTTGATTGTGATTGTGTGCAGAGTGTTCATTCAAAGGTAGTGCTGCCACCTGGTGTGTATCTCACATACAAGTGTCTAAACATATTGATGTTTAAATCTAAACACCTAGTGTTCAATATGTTTAAACTCTAAACATCTATACATGTTTAGCAAAAATGTTTAGGTGTTTAGAAGAAAAGTGTTTAATTCCTAAATGTGTAGCCAATGAGACACCTAACTGACATATATGTTTAGGTTTTAAACATTTTTAGACCTAAACATGTTCAAAATCTAACACCATTTTTGCAGTGTATAAAACATGTATTTTGTGCTATATGTATTAAGGTGGGAAGTGATTTTCTGTATGCATAAACTCAGTGAATCACTTTTTGAAATAGATTTTGGTAAATGGTCTGTTGGTAGTGCAGTCCTTAAAAAAAGGCAATATGGCATTGAAGATGGCCTTGATCCTCATGCGTGTATATTTGTCATGGTGCACCAATGCATCTAGATTGAATTACCTGTATTGTATTCATACATTATTTGGCCCTTTCACATTGTACTTACCCTATGAGAATCACATTACATTGAGGCAGCCCTGGCCTGGAAATCACCAGACCTCAAAACATACATCACACTAACAATGAGGTGCATTGTAATTTAATGCTGTACACAATAGAACAATGGTGATTGTTGGGTTGTGATATGGGGTTCATACTCTACCAAACCTGAACATCAAATTACATGTAGTAAATAATTCAGCTGTACTCGGATGATACCAATCAAGCACTGGAACTGGTAGAGAGGTAAACAGAATAATGTTGGTGCATCACTCTATGTGGTACCTTCCATGCAAATGTGTCATTTAATGAACCGTATACCCTTGAAGAATAAATACAGATAGGAAAATATAATTCCACTCCAAGTCACCATTCTTCCATATCTCATTTACTTTGCTACAAAAGGAGAGATGGGAAGGGTTTTCAGCCATTGTGACATATCGCAAACTTATCCCATTTCTCCCTGTTGTCCTGTCCCATGGTTTGTCTGAGCTCAACAGGCATCTGTTAGTATACATCTGACAGTATCATACCCATCCTATAGCAAACATGGAGGGCCCTTAATCAATCACTCACCCAATTTATTGTTTGACTCATGTCCACATCACCAAGTAATCAGCATTACTTGAGTGTAGGATCTAGCCTTCGATGTGGAAGTTTTGCTAGCAGTTTGAAATACTTGTAAAAAAGGTTCACTACAATCTAACATCTTTCTACATAGACTCTACAACTCGAAACCTGCCTCACTATTCAGGATAGCTGCTTATTCAATGACACCATGCTTATACATACACACCAGGTAAGGGCATTTATAAGCAAAATCAGAGTATTAATCTCCTTATTTCCACCATGGTAAAATAATCTTTAGAAAATTAGCTACCACAGCAAAACCAGGACCCTACCTGGTTGAAGATGCAATAACAGGATAAAGCGGAGGAGAAGTCCTCTATTCTTTAGACATGGATAAACCAGCCACAGTGTGTGACCGAGGCAAGGACCCAATAGTCAGACAATCTGTATGGCACTGACTCACCCTGCTATAGTTGATGTTTAGGTCCCTAGGCAGACGGCTGACTGTGAATGCTGACTTTATATATATATTATGGGGGTTGCTGTTGCTTCATTGAGCTATGGTAGGGATACTACATCTTGGAGACCTTTTATTAGAAATGCATGAGGCCAGTCATTATTCTGTTATTCTAAAAGTCAAATGCTTCGGATTACAAAAACAAATATAAATTTGCAAATGCCATGCAAGGGATGTGGGTGGTACTTCCCCCCCCCCCAATCTCCCTGCAGGAACATACATCTTTTTTAGTAAATGTGTCAACAGGTCAATAGATTTTTGTAATGAATTTAAATGGATGATTGCCCTGGTTGTACATATAAAAAGGAGGCATTTCTTCCAGTGCAACACACAATAGAGGTTATATGTTATCTAAAACCCTCAAATGACAACCGCTTACGAACTGAAATGTAATGGAATATATACATAAAACATTTTTAGTAGATCAGGGATTAGGAGAGTATGGGAAATGTTCTCTAACTTGCCTGAGAACTTCTGCTCTTCTGTTCCTAGAATTCATGCACTTCACAAGGCAAGATTTGATACCACCAAGGTTAAAAGTACGGTTAAAGTCCATGTATAAACCACACCTGCATATAAGCCGTACCTTGAGTTCAGGACACTTATATAGATCACATGTCGGGCTGAGTAAACTGTGGTTTTGGTACCATCCTTAAGTAGTGAAACCCACCTGTAAGTTGCACCACCTGTTGAGGCTAATCCTTTAAGCTGCAGCTGGGGTCTGAAGTGGTCTATAAGCTGTGGTTTTACAGTAGTCTAGATGCATAGCGACTCATCTGCTTAACAGTGAGGAAGGTGGTGAATTAACTGAAGGTACTATTCGCTCCACACCTCGAGCCTACTCCATTACATCAAGTCACCTCTACCTCTATTAGTATTCTCCCCATGCCCCGCACCTCTTACCCAGGGTGCTCGGTGTCATGCTCAGCAGGCTGTGAGGCATTCACTGCTTTCACTTCAGCGAACAACAAGAGAAGACCTGAGGTGTTATGTGGCTAGTAATGGCATTGTTTATCACAGTACCTCAACTTTATGGATCATTCAATTCTTTTAGCAGCATAGAACATCTCAAGATTCAAGTCCTGACGTGACGTGCTAATATAATTTGCTGCCCCTTGGTGCTACATTATCCTTATACTTAGGGTGCCAATCCTGTCTTATTTACTCAGTATATGTTCACTGTGCGAAAAAACTGTTGAATCTACCTGGGATTGACGTAAAACTGGACAATGGGCCATTGTTATTGTACAGCATTGAGCCAGTTTAGTTTTTGCAAGAAACCCCAGCTGGCAGTCCAGAGGTACACCAATATACAAGGAATCTCTGTGAGAATAACAACGCATCTCTGGCAACTTTGGGATGAGGATTGCACCCTAATTTTGACGACATTTCTTTTACAGTGTAAAGCTGTATTTTTCCATTCCGGTGATTAGAAAAAATCCATAGTGCAATATGTGATCAATAAATGGTTAAAATATCAACTTTCCTGAATAATATTTTAAAGTACAGTACCTATAGGTCCCTGCATCACAACGTGGTTTAAAGTACCCCTTTCTGATGTATTTTGGAATGGTCTGTTGAGAAAATTGTTGAGTGTAAAAAATTCTCTCTCTGAAACTCTGATAGAATATGGTATCCACAGATTGCTCCTGAATTGCATAGTCTAAAAATGATGTATTAATGATGTAAACAGTGATGGTGCCTCGTGATTTTGCATCTTAACCATTCAGTCCTCTTGTGATTTGCAACCTTCACAGCACCAGTTTATGGATGATTGATGTCCCCCTTGTATCCAATAATGTGCCCCACTCACTGAGGGCTCAGTAATAATAAAACAGTCATCCTTTAGTTTGTGCTGATCAAGGCTTACCAGATTGATTTAGATCTATGTAATTCTCACTATCACTCATGATTACTACTTAAAATTTGAACAGATATATAGGTTGGAGCCAGAAAAGGTGTACCAACATGATAAGTGCTTTGGGAAAAAAACTCAAGAATAACCTTAAAAATTCCTATCTTCTTGAAGGTGTTATAAATCAGCATTAGAACTAGTTTGAGCCATAACTCCAGTTTTTATTCACTGCCAACCAGGATATCTGGGGCACATATTCTACTACTTTCTATTTGACATTGGCATCATATCATAACTTATCTGTATCCCTTTAAACTTGCAGGTGAGTTGCTTCTTCTGATATTTCAAACATTGGAAAAAGAGCCAAAGGTTGGTATATTTCTCAGAATGCTGTCTTAACAAACACAATTTTGAAAAGGCATATGTCAACCAGAAGAAAGTTTTATTACTAACATTTTGTGCCATATCATCAGTATTCTTATAAGTAGACTTCCCTCATATATCGTCCTGATACACCTGGAACCAGAGATTTAGATGCAACTTGATGAGACTGCCACCACTATCACATCCTACATATGAATCATGTATTTTGTGCCATGTGTATTTAGGGGGGAAGTGATTTTCTGTATGCATAAACTGAGTGAATCACTTTTTGAAATAGATTTTGGTAAATGGTCTGTTGGTAGTGCAGTCCCTAAAAAAAGGCGATATGCCCTTGAAGATGGCCTTGATCCTCATGCGTGTATATTTGTCATAGTGCACCAATGCATCTAGATTGAATTACCAGTATTTTATATTCATACATTATTTGGCCCATTCACATTGTACTAACTCTATGATAATCACATTATATTGGTGCAGCACTGGCTTGGAAATCACGAGAGCTATAGTCATAAATCACTCTAACAATGAGGCGCATAAAGTTGCCTTTAATGCTGCCTTTAAATGTGTACACAATAGAACAATGGTGATTGTGGGGTTGTGATATGGGGTTCATACTCTACCAAACCTGAGCACCAAATTACATGTAGTAAATATTTCAGCTGTACTTGGATGATACCAAACACGTGCTGGTACTAGTAGAGGGCCAAACAGAATAATGTTGGTGCATCACTCTATGTAGTACCTGCCGTACAGATGTGTCATTTAATGGACAGTATTACCCTTGAAGAAGAAATACAGACAGGAAAAGATATTTCCACTCCAAGTCACCATTCTTCCATATCTCATTTACTTTGCTACAAAAGGAGAGATGGGTAGGGTTTTCAGCCATTGTGTAGGATCTAGCCTGCGATGTGGAAGTTCTACTAGAAATTTGAAATACTTGTAAAAAAGGTTCACTACAATATAATGTATTTCTACATAGACTCTACAACTCCAAACCTGTTTCACTATTCAGGATAGCTGCTTATTCAATGACCCCATGCTTATACATACACACCAGGTAAGGGCATTTATAAGCAAAATCAGAGTAGTAATCTCTTTATTTCCCACATAGTTAAATAATCTTTAGAAATTAGCTACCACAGCAAAACCAGGACCCTACCTGGTTGAAGATGCAATAACGGGATAAAGCAGAGGATGGATAAACCAGCCAAATTGTGTGACCAGGCAAGGACCCAATAGTCACACAATTTGTTTGGCACTGACTCACCCTGCTATAGTGGATATGTAGGTCCCTAGGTAGATGGCTGGGGTGGCTGTTGCCTCATTGATCTATGGTAGGGATATTACATCTTGGAGACCTTTTATTAGAAATGCATGGGCCCAGTCATTATTCTGTTATTCCAAATGTTGAATGCTTCAGATTACAAAATAAAATGTAAATTTGCAAATGCCCATTCACCTGCAAGGGATGTGGGTGGTACTTTTCCCCCAGCTCCCCCCAGGAACATCAATCTAGATTTTTGATTTAAATTAATGTGTCAACAGGTTAATAGATTTTCTTGATGAATTTAAATGGATAATTGCCCCGGTTGTACATATAAAAAGGAGGCATTTCTTACAGTGCAACATACAATAGAGGATAAAAGGTATCTAAAGCCTTCAAAGGACAGCCCCTTAGGAACTGAAATGTAATGGTACAGATATGTAAAACATACTGGCAGATCAGGGAGGAGAAGAGTATGTAAATGTTCTCTAATTTGCCTGAGAACTGCTGCCCTTGTGTTCCTGGAAATCATGCACTTCTCAAGGCAAATTTTGATATCACCAAGGTTAAACGTAAGGTAAAAATCCATGTATAGACCTCACCTGCATATAAGTAGGGTGGCCAGAGGGTCAGTCTGATTTTGTCTCCCATGTCTGATGCTATAGTAAATGTCACTTTTCTAGAAGCCCCGGTTCTAAATAGGGACAATGTAGAGATGTCTAATAACATAACTTGCTCAAAGATGATCTTGGATGGGAGCATCTCCTATATAAAGCATTAGGCTAAATTCATACTCTTTAATGGACAAATCTATTGATAAACTTCAGGGTACCTGCCTGTTTCACCTTCTCATCAGTTCTATCTATGCCTTCTTGTTTAACCTGACCTTTGGGAGAATGGCCACCATTCAACAGTTTACCAAGATTCTTCTTTTTAAATATATCTACTCTCTTCAGGTTATCCTGCCAATATTTTTATGTCCACCTATACAAATAATTTCTATTCAAAATAAGCACTTCAAAAATGCCCTTTTTAGGTCAAGGATCATTAGAAAAATAATAATGGGGGGAAAAGCGGGAAAACGCTACAAATAGCTCTAAACTAAGAGAACAGGATGTTTTTGGAGTGAAAATAATAGTAACTCCCAGAGATCACCAGGCAACTTTTTGGGGCTTGTTTTGGGGCCTATATGCCTAGTTTTCAATATTATATCAACATAGGGCTCCACCAGCTGGGTACACACATACATATAAAAGATGTTGCATGTGGCTTAACTTCCTAAGAGCATAAACCATTGGAAATTGAGAAAATCAGGGTGATTTGTGAATTTCCAGGGACCAATGAGTGGTATCTCAGATTTATGACTGTGTAAGGGTATGGGTAAATGGTACCTACAGTAGTCACTAGGTGGCAGATCTGTGCCATACCTGGGGTATGCAGAGCATGTGTGTTTCCAGTATGGTGACTCAGATCTGTCATTTCAGTGGTGACACATTTTCAATTAGGTATAGCTTGGATTGTACTTAGTGTACCAACTTGACACAACATGTTTATCAAATGTCAAGATTAGGCCTACAGGTTGGTGAATAATAATTGTTAATCATATCATTTAAAAGAAATACTCTGGCCACCCTAATATAAGCCGCACCTTGACTTCAGGACACTGATATAAATTGTGTGTCAGGCTGAGTAAACTGTGGTTTTGATACCATCCTATAGTATCGAAACCTTGACTGTAAATGGCACCACTTGTTGAGGCCAATCCTATAAGCCGCAGCTGGGGTCTAAAATGGTCTATAAGCTGTGGCTTATACGCAAGGTTTTACAGTAGTCTAGATGCATAGGGAAAGGAAGGTGGTGAATTAACCGAAGGTACTTTTCCCTCCACACCCCCAACCTCCTGGTTATATCAAGTCACCTCTACCTCTATTAGTATTCGTCTCATGCCCCACACCTCTTACCCGGGGTGCTTGGTGTCATGCTCAGTGGGCTGTGAGGCATTCACTGCTTTCACTTCAGCGAACAATAAGAGAAGACCTGAGATGTTGTGTGGCTAGGAATGGCATTGCTTATCTCTGTACCTTAATTATATGGATTATTAAATGCGTTTAGGGAGTGTAGAACAACTCAAGATTCATGTCCTAACATGTGGTGCCAAGCGAAACTAATTTACTTTGTATAGATACACCGTAAAGTTTAACTGTTGAATCTACAGGGGACCCTTGAACTGAACAGTGGATCATGGTTACTGTATAGCATTGAACCAGTGCTGTTTTTGCAAGAAGCCCCAAGTTGCAGTCTAGTGGTACACAAATGTACAAGGAACTTTTAAATGAAGATTGCGCCGATATTTCGATGACATTTCTTTCACAGTGTAAGGCTTTATTTTTCCATTTTGGTGATTAAAATACCAAAAGACATAGTGTAATATGTGACCAGTGCATGGTGAACGTACCACTTCTCCTGAATAATATTGTAAGCTAGTGTAGCTATAGATAGCTACATCACCACCTGGTTTAAAATTGTCTATTCTGGTATATTTCAAAACTGTCTATTGAGAATTATGCCTAATAGTCCTGATGTCAAAAGGTCCTGATCCATCGTGCTATGGGAGGCATGACATACATGTGTATCAACCAGGTTCAGGTATAACATGAGTAAATATCACCTATAGATACATAGAGAGAACTAAACGACCATGGTGTACGAGGTGGCCGATCGACCACGATGGGGGGATGTCTCCCCCTTGGGGTGGATCGGCCACCGAGGACACCAGGGAAGTTTAGTTCTCTGTTTATTTTATGTTTTTAGAGTGTTTAATTAAGTGAAAATTAACAAAATCCGTTACCGTAGTTCACCGACGAGCGCTGGTCCACCATTTTGAATATTTACATGCACCTGAAACAAGGCTGCGGTACCAGATCGGCTGCTGTGGTGGATCGGCACACTTTTCGCCACTGGGGGTGTGGTGGTCGGTTCCGCAATGATATCTCTACAGGAAGAAGTTATTCACATAAAATAAATCTTATTACATTAGCATACTACTTCACCATGATGGATCCCTATGGGGATTACACTGAATAGATTCAACATATGAAGAGTTCCAAAATGCAATAAACGCCATTTTAAAAATTGAGGCCAATATTTCAAAAGCCTACAGATTAGAGATACATGAATGTAATACACAAATGATTTCCTTTGAAAAACATATTTTTCGGCTGTCCATATTTTGTTTAGTAAAGATTTCATCATGATGGCACTAAAATTGAGTTCAGGGGAGCACTAAAAAAATTGGTATACATACGCTGAAAATCTGGAATGGATTTATTGCATTTTGGAACCAAACTCTTCATATTATACATAACCCTGGGTTCACAGTACATAAATCAATTAATAATTTATAAACACTCAATTTGCATGTCATTACTGCAAAGTTCATCATATTCAAATTACATTATAGGATTATCACAAAAAACTTAGAAAGCATAAGGAAAATCCTAAAACACAATAGTGTCAGCAGACCGTTACAAGTGGTGAAGTGAATATACACGGAATCCAGAGAAGTTCATTTGATCCTTTTATTGCATAGCTGACATGAGTGTTTCATAAAGATGGTAACAATGATAACACTCGCCAATATCCAAGCTCTGCCCCTGATCCTATAGCTCAACCTGTCGTAGGTTCTAGGTATAGGTGTTAGGTGTAAGTTGGGAGAGATGAGCTTAGAATAGATAGATTGGGAGCTGTTGAAGCTGCCTTTTATGTTAAGGGCCTGAGCAGCTCACAGAATCAACGAAATATTCTATACACATGGTTCAATAAAATAGTGACATGTGTCATAAAGAGAGAGTGCCACCTGTGGGTAAATTATGTTAATGAGAATTGAGAGGAGATTGTGAAATATCCTCTCATTCCAAATATGGCACCACAGGTAGGTCGCACTTCCTCCAGTGGGGCTGTGTGGGTGTAGATATGATTGGAATGTTATTACATCCGTATACCTTATGTCACAGAGTCCCATGGGGGAAGTAGGGTCCGTAATAGCTTATGGATCCTGGTTCCTGTTGGGGACACAGGAGATTATTGAGTGTGGATCGTGGGCAGAGCTTAGGCTTTATATGGCGGAGAATTTAGTAAATATGAAAAATATTAATAATACCCAGAATGGTCCATTGAAAATAAGCTAGCAAGTGTATAGATCAATCACATTACGTATAGATAAAGCAGATCTTTAGAGTTGTATCACCAGTCATAACTACAGCATCCTTTCTTATTGTCTTTCTCATACGTCCTACGTTTTTTTCCCTTTTTATATTGATGGTATCCTCTATGTGGAATCAACTTCTATATCCACATCTGCATGTGGCCAGAACCGACCCCTGCAAATTTCTGGCAAAGTGGCAAATAGCGATTTACCAAAGACATTGTAGAGCATGCAGAAGATTACTCTTAGAGTACAGAGGTGAAGGCCATCCGTATATTGTAAGAAATAACTGTTGAATCTACCGGGGATCCTCGTAAAACTGAACAGTGAACCACCATACGTACAGAGCAGTGAATCAGTGTATAGTCTTTAGGCCACTTAAAAATATTTTTTTCAGCTTTGTGGATACTTTTCTAAAAGAAAAAAGGTGAGGGAGAGAGGCTTTTTTATTTATTTTTATTTGGGTTTAGAGTGATGAGGGAGGGCCCATTTTATTTTTATTTACTCAATATTATTGTGAAATACTTTTTCTAGGCATAAATATCAATAAATCATCTAGATACCCCAAGTAAATACCAGATTAACATCGTAGATGCAGGAATTGGGATTGATACGCTGTTTAAATTATGATTCTACTCAAAATAATTGCTGAGATATGACTTATTTGTCTTGGGAAAAAATTCTCTCAGTGGATGCGGGATTTTTACACTCTTTTTTCAGAGCTTTTAGAATAAAAAGCTACAATGCGGCCCTTTCTACATGGTGCGTCGGGTCTGTAAAGCTGATAATTTCTTTTTTAAGTGGCCTTGCAAGATGCCCCACGCAGCTGGCAGTAGGGTGGTGCCATGAATTTCTGTGAGAATAACAACAGATCTCTTTTGGGATGAGATTCGATTGTTATTCTGAGGTCATTTTTATTTACAGTGTAAATATCACATTGGAGGTGTGACAGTGACATAGACAACATGCAGTGAGACAATATAGTGGCCTGTCATGTCTAACTGGGCATGTCAGGATTGGGATGATCAAGGTGAGAAAAATGAAGGGTAACGTGGACAACTGGGGCTTAGGAGGGTAATTAGGAGAGATTATAGTAGATGAGGATTTAGCCCTCAGTATGATGGGATTATGAGCACAGGACAATAACCCCCGCTAGATGTCTCACCATGTGTTTAACATCATTGAGCCTTCAGTACAGGGATATAGTATAAGATATTAGACCTGAATATCAGTAGATCCTGTGGATTTACACATAAGAAATGCATGTCATTTTAGGCAAGAATACATACATATGTCACATTTCCGCAGTAACTGGGCCAGCACTTCTGATATGTTTGTATTCCCTATTCAAAACCCTGTGAACATCTATTTTGCACTAGCTATACAAATCACATCAATCTGCAGACAACCCATATATTAAACTGTTAAAAGATATGAAAATGTAGAATCTGGAATCTCCTAAAAATGCAATATTTTGAGGATTGTTTTCTATCTTTCTTTTTCTTCAATACTGTAAAATACTTCTAGAGAACTGCAGCCCCCATGCTATCTAGCTCATATTCGAGTCAGGTGTAGGACACAGTGTAAGTGCAGCATGGCCGACACAGATTCGATGTCATTACCCACAGCAGTACTAGTGCAGCACTGATTGAAAAGTTAGTGAGGAGTTTGGAAGGGTGGTAGGAAGCCTAGGTTAGAGCCGGCCAAAGCTAGAGAGCGCCGTCTTGAATAATTCTCTCAGGTATCGCATAAACAGGAAGAAGGGATGTAGAGCCACTCCTCGCCATGATCTTGAAAGCATCCCTACTGAGTAACTCACCAGGACTATATTCCTGCATTGTGCTCATCAGGGGCTGATATTTCAGAGGCATGCTGATCATGCATTTGAATGCAACTTAATTTTCCAACCTTTTGGCCTCAAACATTATGTAACTCCAATAAACTAATTCTACCATCAGAAGGTTATCATTTTCTATCTCTTTCTCTCAATAGTCTGTAGGTCGTCATTCTGACGACCTAAGTCATCAGGACGACAATACTGACAGTACAGAGTCGTCATATTGATGACTGAGGTTGTCAGGATGACAACCTAAAGTCATCATTTTGGCTACCTAAAGTTGTTGTTTTAGGTATCGTCAACTTGAGGACCTAAAGTGGTCACCGCTGACTAGTTTTGGATCTTCCATGTTTTCAGTGTGTATTGCCACAACTATAGAAGTGAGTATTCCTGGAGGCATGAGGGACCATTCGATGTATAACCACTCCTAAACAGAGTACAGAATATATACAGTCATTAGCCCAATCACCCTCTACTCTGTCTCTTCATAATAAACAGAGTAGGGGATAAAGCATATGACTGATATGCCATTTTTGGGAAAAGGAATACATGTCAAACTTTGTGTGCTATCGCACTGCTGGTAGAAGTAGTTCTAGGTTAACGATAGCTCAGATTACTTTGACTTTGAGCAGAGGTTGATTGTACGTTGTCAGAAGCAAACACTTTCCCATTTGTGCTCATCTCAGAGGCCCTGAAACTTTCTGCACTCTCCTGTACTAATCCCTTTCTGTGCAAATATAGAAAAATAATCTAAGCAAGTACGATTTCAATGAACATTTTCTCCTAATAACTCTCTGGGAATTTAGTTTGATGCTTAGATAACATGAAAAAAACACACACAGATCCTCAAACAAGTTCTTCACCAATTATGCAAATCTATGAAACCAAATAGTTTCTGGATAACCTAAAACTATTCCCTAAGTGTTGGAAAACAAGGGAACTGGAAACAGTATGTTAAGAGATGGGTTATAAGATAAAAGCTTGGAACAAGAGCAAATGATTTCATATTTGGTAGTTTAACTTTGCTTGCCACCAGTTGCCGTCTAGATCTGTAACTGCAATCTGATTGCATCTGCTACCTTTAGCGCACTGTATATGGTTTGGTGAGGTTGATTTTGCCTCCACTATACTAATTATGGTTAAATATGAGCAGAGATTTCTAGGACATTGTCTCCTTTCTTTTCTGTTTGGACAGGACTGATATTCAAAAGCTGCTTGTTCAAACAGCTAGACTCATATTCATATGCTGCTTTCCTGTTCCTAAAATGTTCAAATACTCAGAGAATATTGGTAACACTCTGTAAAGTGCTTGGAAGTTACTTCGCAACGTCCCATTGGCATATATGAGCAATCTGCCCACACTGAAAACATGGAAGATCCGAAACTAGTCAGCGGGGACCACTTTAGGTCCTCAAGTTGACGATACCTAAAACTACAACTTTAGGCAGTCAGAATGAGGACTTTAGGTCATCATCCTGATGATCTGAGTCATCAATATGACAACTCTATATGTCAGTATTGTCATCCTGACGACTCAGGTCATCAGGATGATGATTTAAAGTCGTCATTTTGACTACCTAAAGCTGTAGTTTTAGGTATCGTCAACTTGAGGACCTAAAGTGGTCACCGCTGACTAGTTTCTGATCTTCCATGTTTTTAGTGCAGGACCTATGCTTGATAGTGGACGAAGTGTTAACTGTACCATTTCTACCAATATCATCCCCATGGAGTCCAATAAACAGTCGATATCTCATCTACTTTTTTCGCCATGGCTAACCAAGGAAAGTGTTCAAATGACGTATGGACCCAATAGTCCCACAATTTGTGTAGCAGTGAGTCACCCGGCTAGTTGATATTTATGGGTATATAGGTAAATTGGCAACCGTGGAGTCCAGATATGAGGATATATGTGTCTGGTGGTTGCTACACCTATCCAGACATCGGAAATGCAAGTTTCTTTTTTTTCTGTATTTGTCTTTTAGGAAGAACCGTAAATAATGTTTCATCGCCTGGGTTATAAAGGATATTTCTGTACCTGATAGCTGATCTAAAATCAGTGCTCTTTTAAATGGTGAATTGTTTCTTTATCTGTGAAAGCCAGCAAGAGATCTGAGCAACATTCTGGTCCATTATGGGCTCCACAAGGCTCGGACTGTAGCTGTAATTCATCGTTGACAAATGCATCAAATGGTGAATTGTTTAAGCTTAGAGGCTATTGCAACTAGGTTATTATCATTGATACTAAAGTGTACATCATCATTATATAAAGTATAATATAGACCAGATGGGCTATATGATGCCAATTACCAATGTGAATATGCATGCAGTATAAAAAGGCACTTGTGAGTAGCACTTATTTGTTAACGGGCAGTTCTGTGCAGTCAATAATGTGATGAATTTGACCAATTATGACGCGGGCCTCCCTAGCCCACTTAAAAGGGTCTATTTCTCCTCTTTCCTATCCCCTCAGGATGTGTGTGGTGCACATATGCACGGGCACTGACATATTCCTCTGTGAAATTGTGTAATGTAGTTCTCGCCATGAATATGACCTTAGCTGTCGAAATGGCATTAAACCTCTATTACTCACTCACTCACTCACTCCAATTATGATGTCATATAATGCATCGGATAGGTCTGCTTCCTCCGTCTATAGTAGCAGATTTGACACCAAGTATACCATCAATATTTGTTAACAATGAAGAAAGAAAACAACCTTTAAGTTTTACTGCTGATTACCTTGTGTTTTCACTATGCGATCTTATTAGGACAAAAAACTTTTCCGCTCTCTGTTACACTTCCAAATTCCAAAAGACCTTAATCCCAACTCCATGGCCATTGAATGTTATAATGCAGCCTGTTCCTCTTCTATCTGACCATGCCAGCTTTAAGGTGATGGTGTGCTGGTTGGACATGGCCTCGTGCATATAAAACTGCTATTTAATGAAACTTGTCACTACAAATATCATTTAGATGTCGAAGAGTATTCAAAATTCTTGGAAAAGTGTACTTACATGTGGTAGATCATTCAATCACTATATTGAACATTGACTTGTTGCATTCGGTATTAAGAACATTAATTCAGTCGTGCTTGTAGATTGTGGTATGATTAGCATGACACACATGTGTGCCAACCGAGCCCGGGAATAACATAAATGTGACAGGGTCTGCTAAAAGGGCCCTTAGTGCAAGGTGCATTAAGGTCCCTATTCCCAGTACATCACAAATATAGACGGCCTATATGTCATATTACATTAGCATAGATAGAGTCCCCTAATGGGTCCCTGCAGAAGGTCACTGCATCAAGTCACTATATTATACACAATCAGGAATCTCCCTACATTATTAATTGTCTCTGGGCTCTGCATGCATATGACATATCCACTTGGCCAATTGGAGAAAAACCTTAACCTAACCCCCCCCCCCACATATAAGGTGCACCATAAAAGCTATAGGGCGTACCTGGCACTTGACTTTTATTGCTTTAGTCTGTTCTATGGTATAACATGCTGGCATCCATAAGGCATAAATCCTACTTTTGCTAATACCATTAGGTGAAGCAGGGAACAAAGGTCACACCTGAAGTATTATAGAAGGTAATTGGGAGATCATGCCTGTCTTAACAGTGCCTATAGATAGTTTTGTAATACCAGTTTCATAGATAGGCCTTGAAGAGGTTAGGACATGTGTGATCATCAAGTAGAAAGAATATCTAATGTGTCCTCTAATGTGCTGATTTTATGCTTTCTTGCTCACAACTTTGTTTGGATATTGATGAAACTAGAAATCAATTTGAATATCTGCTCGACATGGAATATTCATCAGAACTACCTCCTTCAAACTGCTTTGAGTCAAACCTTGCCCAAATCTAAGTCTGCAACCAGCATAGCTTTTTTCTAAGACCCATCTTGTCATGCACTAGGCTAGTCATTGAGCACAGATAATACTAACATCTGTAGGTGTCATAGGAGGGTGTGAAGTGTTTCTCAACATGCAATGGAGCAATATGGCAGGTTGTCAAGTCCGACTAGATCTATCAGGGTAAGATTCATCAAGGTGTAGATAGTGGGAAGAAGGAGTGGGAGGTAGGGTAAGGAGATAATGATTACAAATACTGAAGGAATAGCACTTAGTGTATGGGGGTTAAAGAAATATGACACTTCCGATTTGGCTCAAGGTGGATTTCTAAATTGCTGTTTCTAAACCCTGATTTAAATAATGACAACAGCAGGTACCCAGAGAGAAATTAATGTGCATAATTAAACTACATGTATAATTTGATTGGGTCACTTAAAGCAAATAAGGAGCTTTTTGATTTCATAACTGAGTAAACTTTAAAGTTCGGTTTGATATCCGGCTTCTATAAAAAAATCTAATAGTTCTTGCAGTGTCTTTCTTGTATGGGAGTCTTGTTACCAGGGGAAAGGTCTAGGCATGCTTGAATATCCAGAGGCATATTCCATGCATTCCCTTTTTGCCCATTGTGTTTTGAGGAGTACAAGGCTTGCTGAGTACACAAATAGCAGGAAGGTATTTCACAAATTACCTCTACTTTATATCCACTGGTAGAATACAGTTTGTTTCATGACAATGATTTTGGGGAATACACAATTGTTATCTATTATAAAACAGCTGTGCTGGAATAAAACCTATTTCAAAGGTACAGGTTTGTTTGTGTATACCTCAACCAGATACCTAGTGGGTGCATTATTTCTGCAGACCAAATAGACTGCAGAACGTGATTTCATTGATGTCAGTTTCCTTGCATCAGAAAGGTTTGACTGAATTTTAATCACCCGTTTTTGTTATGCACCAATCCATTTAGAGCAGAGACCGAATTTGAAGATGGGTTTTCATTAAAACATAGAGCAATGACAGATAGGATGGACGTTATGGGGCTTGTTGGATTGCAGTGATATTAGGAAAACGTAATGGTTATTAGGCTGATATTTTGATCAAAATATCAGCCCAATCCTTTATAGTCAATGCACTGCATTTGTCTGAATATGTGGTGGGTTTTCATTCAGATAATTTTTACACTGCTATTTTCAAAACCTCCAATACAAATAATTTTCCCTTTTAACTAAAGCAACCGCCTGTAGGTTGAAACCTTAGGACCCCACCCTTGGCCTATCAGCAGTAGCTTTGAAGACGTGGTTTTATACAATCACCACCACATTTCCTGATTGATATCAGCACAACTGATTACCAAATGTTCAGTCAGTTCTGATTGGAGGGGAGGGGAAACTGGAAATTTCTCTTTCCTTAAACCAATGATTACCTATGTTTTAAAATGTTTGAACCAGTATTTGGTTTATGTAATCTACAATGTTGATTTTTTCATCAGAAGACTCTGCTGCAAAGGGTAGATACAAATTATTATAAAAGCGTTGCTGAGAGGGGGGAGTCACTAAATTGGCTTAGGAATAGTGAATTTAAATGCTGTGTGAGGATGGCAGTGGGGTCCGAGTTAATGGAATTAGGGATTTACGGGGCAGAAACAGGATCAAAAATGTAAATCGGGTCCTCATTGAATTGATAATGCCCCCTGATAAAGGCTGTTCTTCCTCAAAATTTAATTCATGTTACTGATATCTCAATTACCAATGGACTCCTAAAGAGCATTATACTAGACTGATTCATAATTATCTGCATATATTGGAATGCATAATCTGAGAGCTGTACCATACATGATGTCAGCTCTGTAGCAATAGCTTGGGAGAATGTGTGCGGGCAGACATAATGCCAGTCATCTCGTAAATTCCCGTGCAAATGTGGCCAGCATGACACAGTAGCTTTGTTGACATTGAGGGCTACGTTATCCAGTAAAACGCTATTAGGTCAATACATTCCCAATTGGTCAGTACAGTAGACCTATACAGCATTTGCTTAAATTAAATCAACTGCACTCCTAATCGTACCCTTTCATCCTTACAGGTGAGTCGATTCTGTCCATTTCATGTCAACCCGCTCACACAGCATCTTCAGGTTTGTCTCCTTTTTAGTTCAACATTTTTATATGAAAAGTGGGGGGGGGGGCAAACGGTGGTCATTTTTGACGGCAAATCATGGTCATTTCTGACGGCAAATTGTGGTCACTTCTTACGCCAAACTAGTGCCCAAACGTGCGCGGGAAAATCTGCCATGTCTTGTGGCGCCATCTGACGATCTGTGGGCGTATCTGTGTCCTAGGTAACACACTTCTTGACGTCTAGCTGCAGCACTGGCGGCGGCGCTCTGTCGTGAACCCTTTCGGGGACAAACGGTATGATCGGAAGTGTGTCCCTGGTTCCGGTGGTGAATATGCGAAAGTCTAATGCTCATATTTTACAAGCGAAAATGGCGCCGCGTTAGCGCTTCTCCTCGAAAGACGTAACTGCGCTCTGTGTGTAGGCCTAGTAACATGCATATTATCACCATACAAAGGTTTCAGCTTGTGTGTCTTAAATTTAAGTGTTTCTTTATCAAGCATTTACAGATGAGTATGGTATGTGGATATTTTGTAATTTCTGTTAAATAGGTTCACCAATCTTCTTTGGAGACCTTATTTTAGTGAATTCTTGAAGGGAAAAACAATGGCGGATTTTTTCGCACAGTTCTCTTTTTGGTTGATATGCTCTTTGTGCAAGAGTATCTGTCCGGAATGACACGTTTTGTTAAATACACATTTATTCTAGAGACTTTTAGGGTCAGGATGATGCAAAGCACATATGAAATTATATATTAAATGAAATAAATTTGTAAAGAAAAATCGAGTTAACTTTGAAAAAAGTATATACTTTTACCTAGCCTCTTTTGGTTTATCGTTTCCTGGCAAGCAGTCAAGCTTATTTTAAAGGGGGAGGGACCAGTGATGAACGAATGACTTTTTATATTTGGTAAAGAAAATATCTTGACTTGTTTCATTGGAAACTGTAAATCATAAAACATGGCTTAAGCTTCCAAATGCCCTAGGCAGGCATGTGGAGGGAGCAGTTGGAGAAAGAAATGCTGACACAGATTCAATGGAATTTCGAGTTGCGGTAGAGCAGCACTTATTGAAAATTTAGGTAGATTGGATGGAGGGAGGTTAATCCTGGCTAGTCCAGGCTTGTAGAGAGCGCCGTTTTGAATATTTTCTCAAGTACCCCACAAACAAAAACAGTGAGGCAGGATGGGTGTAGGCTAATTACCTTAAATTACCATCTTAGGCAAATGTAATGAAACCCTGTCCATCAGTTAACCCTACTTATCGGCCAACCACATAGTTTGACCAAAAGATTTACCTGATATAAATGGGAGAGAGTCTCACTAATGGGTCCCTGCTGGGAGATCAATGCATGGATTCACTATAACTATATTATTTAATAGCCTCTGGGTTCTGCAAGCGTATGACATATTTCACCCACTCAAAGAAACCCCTTACACAGTAAGAGAATAGTTTATAGAGAGACCCCACTTGTCTTAATTCCTAACAGTGTCTAGATAGATTTTATTACAAATGTCATGTATGGGCTTCGTAGAGTTATGCGCAAATGTGAGCATCGCATAGAAAGGAGAGGCTGTGCATTGCCTCGTGGTCTATTTTTCTGCCTGCTTGCTTACAGAAACTGAAACTGACATCAACACCTCTTCTTTCAAGCTGCTTTCCTTCACCCTGAACTAGCCAGAATTTAAGACCAGTTTGCATTTATCAGTTTATTGAACCTTTTATTCTAAGCTTGGCATGCACTAGGCTAATCATGGAGCATGGCCATTGATAACATCTGTAGGTGTCATAGAAGAGATGTGAAGGTGTCTTGGAACCTCAACCTGCAATGGAGCAATATGTAAGGCAGTCATGTCTGGCAGTTTGAGGTTTATCAAGGAGTAGACAAGGAGAAGAAGGAGTAGGAGGTAGGTGAGAAAGGAGAGAATGATTGGAGATAATGAAGGTTTAGCATTTTGTGTATGATAATTACAGATGTTTAACACCACAGTAAGGGCCCTAGTTTTACGTCTTAGTTATTGTTTGATAACCATGATTTAACCAAAGCTATGTTTTGCCCTTACCTTCAGCATTTGGGCCTTCACATGCCTCTGAAATGCACTCTTGAGCCAAAATATATTCCTCTGGATTAAGGCAACTCTTTTTTTATATATTACCAGCAACAAAATGGGAAACAGTCACTCTGTTTCTCAACTCCAAGGTTATTGCTAATTTATTTGATTCCAAGGCTTGAGCTGTATATATGGTGACTATGCTCCTCTATCATAATATTTTTAAGTCTTTACTAACTGCATATATTGCATTTCAACTACAGAGAGGCCTGTCTCTATGATATTGTAAAGTGGAGAATGTCTAACACCATTAAAACATTTGAGATTTCAATGTTGTAAGATTTTATCTTGCAACAAAATGGATTTTTTCGCACAGTTCTCTTTTTGGTTGATATGCTCTTTGTGCAAGAGTATCTGTCCGGAATGACACGTTTTGTTAAATAGACATTTATTGTAGAGACTTTTAGGGTCAGGATGATGCAAAGCACATATGAAAACCTAAATATATATTAAATGAAATAAATTTGTAAAGAAAAATCGAGTTAACTTTGAAAAAAGTATATATTTTTACCTAGCCTCTTTTGGTTTATCTTTTCCTGGCAAGCAGTCAAGCTTATTTTAAAGGGGGAGGGACCAGTGATGAACGAATGACTTTTTATATTTGGTGAGGAAAATATCTTGACTTGTTTCATTGGAAACTGTAAATCATAAAACATGGCTTAAGCTTCCAACTGCCCTAGGCAGGCATGTGAGGGAGCAGTCGGAGAAAGAAATGCTGACACAGATTCAATGGAACTTTGAGTTGCGGTAGAGCAGCACTGATTGAAAATTTAGGTAAATTGGATGGAGGGGAGGTTAATCCTGGCTAGTCCAGGCTTGTAGAGAGTGCCGTTTTGAATATTTTCTCAAGTACCCCACAAACAAGAACAGTGAGGCAGGATGGGTGTAGGCTAATTACCTTAAATTACCATCTTAGACAAATGTAATGAAACCCTGTCCATCAGTTAATCCTACTTATCGGCCAACCACGTAGTTTGACCAAAAGATTTACCTGATATAAATGGGAGAGAGTCTCACTAATGGGTCCCTGCTGGGAGATCAATGCATGGATTCACTATATCATAGAAAATCGGGAATTCACTAATATTATTTAATAGCCTCTGGGCTCTGCAAGCGTATGACATATTTCACCCACTCAAAGAAACCCCTTACACAGTAAGATAATAGTTTATAGAGAGACCCCACTTGTCTTAATTCTTAACAGTGTCTAGATAGATTGTATTACAAATGTCATGTATGGGCTTCGTAGAGTTATGGGCAAACCGACATCAAGACCTCTTCTTTCAAGCTGCTTCGCTTCACCCAGAACTAGCCAGAATTTAAGGCCAGTTTGCATTTATCAGTTTATTGAACCTTTTATTCTAAGCTTGGCATGCACTAGGCTAATCATGGAGCATGGCCATTGATAACATCTGTAGGTGTCATAGAGGAGATGTGAAGGTGTCTTGGAACCTCAACCTGCAATGGAGCAATATGTAAGGCAGTCATGTCTGGCAGCGTGAGGTTTATCAAGGAGTAGACAAGGAGAAGAAGGAGTAGGAGGTAGGTGAGAAAGGAGAGAATGATTGGAGATAATGAAGGTTTAGCATTTTGTGTATGATAATTACAGATGTTTAACACCACATAAAGGGCCCTAGTTTTACGTCTTAGTTATTGTTTGATAACCATGATTTAACCAAAGCTATGTTTGACCCTTACCTTCAGCATTTGGACCTTCACATGCCTCTGAAATGCACTCTTGAGCCAAAATATATTCCTCTGGATTAAGGCAACTCTTTTTTTTATATATTACCAGCAACAAATTGGGAAACAGTCACTCTGTTTCTCAACTCCGAGGTTATTGCTAATTTATTTGATTCCAAGGCTTGAGCTGTATATATGGTGACTATGCTCCCCTATCATAATATTTTTAAGTCTTTACTTAGCTGCATATTGCATTTCAACTACAGAGAGGCCTGTCTCTATGATATTGTAAAGTGGAGAATGTCTAACACCATTAAAACATTTGAGATTTCAATGTTGTAAGATTTTATCTTTCAACAAAATGGCAATTTCACAATTTATTTCATGCCACTGGCAACTGCTGACCTTGTTTTCCTACAATATGTGGTTGAAACTTTCAAATACTATTTTCAGTGTGAAGTGTCACTACCTGTAAAATAAACTTTTTCAAAAATACAGTTGCTATTGGTTGTTCCTCGACTGGATACCTGATGCATCACTTTGCAAAGCAACCAGAGTGCTGAGTATGTTTTCATTGTTGTCAGTTTTCTTGCATCGGCAAAGTCTGTCTGAATTTTAATCATGCAGAGCAGTTTTTAGTATGCACCAATCCATTTAGCACAGAGACCAGGTTTGCAGATCGGTTTTCATTAAAACTCAAAGCGATAAAAGATAGGATGGATGATAAAGGGCTTAGGTGGGATCACTACTAAATAAGAAAGAATTAATGGCTAGTTGTTAATGTGGGAAAAATATCAGACGAATTATTTATTGTGAGTGTAGTGCATTTGTTTGAATGTCTTTATATGTATCGTGGTTTTCCGATCAATTAAGCATTGATCAGTCTTTACATTCACACTGTTAAGCAGCTATTCCACTGCCATCCGTTGACTGAATTATCACTAATCTGACCAATGCTTTCTTTACTTTGGCATAATCAAAAATAATGGTATTAGCAAAATCTTGGCCTACCAACAGCGGTGGACTACCCGCTATAGTGAAATAAGCTCCCATTTTGTTTTCAAAACATTTTCATCTTCAGACAAAATCAATAAACTCCAGACTCAAACGCAGTCTATCAGCAAACAAGAACTAGCTTCAAGAATGTGGCCTCATCCAATCACCATTAGTTTTGTTTATGTTTCTCAGTAGAACCTGTTACCAGATGATACATCAGTTCTGTTTGGAGGGGAGCTAAAACTGGAAATTCCTCTCTTTCTTCAAGTCCAGGATAGTTTTTATATTAAACTTTAAAATCAGTATTTGGTTTATGGCCAACATATTTTATTCAATGTTGATAACATTGAAAGGCTTAGCAACCAGGGGTAGATACAAAGTGTTATAAATGCTGTGTTGGGACAGGGGAGTCACGAAATTGTTTTAGTTAAAGTAAATTTAAATCCCCTGTGAGGAAGGCATGGGGGAGTTAATGAAGGCAGGAATTACTAGGTAGAGATAGAGTCTGCATTAAATTAATTACATTCCCTCATAGAGGCTGTTCTCAAAACTAAAGTCACATTATTGATATCTGAATTAGCACAGTTGTAATTGCACAGTTGAAAATGCAGGAGTGCATCATGATGGCCCTCCGGGGCTGTATCAACCCCATAGGGTAGTCATGATGTTGTATTCATGCATCATGGCGTCCAATGGGCATGATGCACCAATGCATCATGGCGTCCAATGGGCATGATGCACTAATGCATCAGTGCCCAATAAAGGGTTAACACAACTTAACTATTGCCTGGATTCTGTCACCGCAGGTGATCTGGTAGAACATTTTCTGTAACACTGCTGTGATTAGCCTCATCCAACTGCAAATTACAGGGAGAATGCAGGAGTGGATCCCAGCTAGGCTATGATCACAACTAATGCCCATAGGCAGCATGATGTCCCTGATATATCACTTTTTCCAATGAGACGTGAAGTAAAATATGTATATGTTAATCACCCCCAATGTTCAGGTGTCACCAACTACATAGTGTCTATAATGAACAGAGTACCAAATGATATGTGATGTACACTGAAAACCTGAGATCCCCAAAACTCATCAGTGCAGATGACTTTAGGTCCTCAGGTTGACAATACCTAAATCTACTGCTTTAGGTCATCAAAATGGCGAGTTTAGGTTGTCATCCTGACTATATAGGTTTTCAGTATGGTGACTTTGTATTATCAGTATGATGAGTTTAGGTCGTCATACTGACAATACAAAAGAATGACTACCCTAAATGTGTCTGCAATGACGACTTTGAAGCAACAGCAGGGATATCTGTGTATAAGCACTAGGGAAATTGTGGTAGATGTATACTTTATCTGAATATGGATATTACTTGAGAAGGGGGGGGGATAGAGGAGGCTGTACGGTAATGTAAGGTACTTTTGTAATTGCAAATAGAGCCAGAGCTTATGGATCATTGGGCAGAGTTATGAAAAGTGTATTTGTCGTCATTAAGCAGGTTGTAACACTCTCTGAGTCCTCCATTTTCTTTTCTCAAAGACCTCTTTTCAACTATTATCAATTCACAAAAATTCAAATAGCCAAGTTCCATTGACCACATGATAAGTTGGGCGGTACTGTGTTGACACAGTCCCCCAAGGGATGAAATGATGCATTGAAGTGTGTATACTCGCTAAAGGGTCAAACAAATATATCATTCAAAACCTGTCTAAAATAGGTTCATGTGTTGTCCTGTCATGATCTGACTATGTAGCAATCAACAGAGACAGATCTTTGTACCTGAACTACAGAGTGATCACAAAGCACATAATTCAGCCTTCTGGCGGGAAACCACCAAGGCACCATGATCCTGAGAGGATGTTATGTTCCCAGCAGATTCTACAAAAACCTCTATAGGCATAGCATACCCCAGTCATGCTTGGAGAGTACCTTTGCCTGAAATGGATGTGGTGAGAGCACAGAGCAGTACTGTCACCTACTGGAAACTTTTACAATTATAAATACTGTTTCCATGGTACATGGTGTTGATTGTTATCCGGTATTTTTTTTAGACCAAGATTTAATACAGGACAAGGGAATCTACTGTTTTAAGGCATAAATATTCCGCTGAGGAGTTCAAAATTTTCACAGATGATATAGGACGTTATATGAATGTATAAGGGTGGGAAATTGAAAAATTGGTCATTGGATAGCGCATGTACTCACTTTAATTAATTGCTTGAACGTTACTCCCCAATTTTGTTTTGGTATAAAGGCAAAAGAACAATGAACCTGGAGGCACCATGTGGGATTAAAGGGTTATAACAACAAAAATATAGATCGGAAGGGTGGCTCTGCCCCATTGTTCTCCTATTGTACAACTAATAGTATCATATCCCTCATGTCACCAACATGGCTGCTGCTTGCAATGTCCCTCAAACAACATGCTGGTGTCTCAATTAACTTTTCAGTTAATACTACTGCCATTGTATACAGCCTAAACTGCACTATGGCTATTTTCCCCTAGTCCACTTAAAAGGGGTCTATATCTTGTCTTTCTTATCTATATGATTCATTCTACTAGCTCAGGGATGCGGTATGCCAATGAGTCGTCATGGTATACAAATGAAGTGCTAGCGAGACTGCTCCCAGCACTTCATTGGTGCATCCTCATGACCCCTTAGGTTAGTATGCCCGAATGTAGCCCTGCTGAGGTACTCACTAGTCTGCCTTCAAAGGGTTCCAGACATAAAAAAGAAAATCAAGGGTTTAAGGGGCTGTATTATTTCATACACTCCAAATGCTCAACGGGATGCATAAGACCGGTACTGGTGAGTTCTTCAGCATCACATGAAGATTTGAGGCTATATCAAGTTACAGAGTCTGCTTTGGTTGCAGTGTCACCACATGTGACAAACAGGACCCTTACAAAGTCATTGAGGAGGGACCCACCCTCACAGTACTATTTGTACCAATACCATCCAGGGTTCACCCAGCCTGGTCCAATAAAGGGACAAAGCAGAGGAGAGCTCATCTATTTTTTAGGCGTGGATAAACCAGCCTAAGTGGGTGACCGAGGCATGGACCCACTAGTGGATGTATATACTATGTGTGATGGGGGGATAGGTCCGACTGGTTGACTGTGTGCTTATATATTACACAGCATTCTAGTTGCTCGTACCATACGCAGTGCCGGTTTATTTCATACTGAATACAGCCCTGTTGCAGTGACAGATTCATAAAGGGGTGTAGGGATGCAGGGGAAGGCCCTTCTTTCTTGTCTGCATTTAAACTTAAAGCCCAGAATACATACTGCTAAAAAGGATCCTCAACAAGGGGTTCAGTTCCTCCTATTTGAGGTTCAGGGTTTAAGGTTTAGGGTTCATCTCTTATTTAAGGTTCTGAATCCCTCACTACATTCGTTTAACTGAGGCAGGGAGTACCTTACATGATAGGTATCTCATAGACTATCACAGCTTTTCAAATGCTTCCCTAGAAGAAAGGAAAAAAATGAAACATGGGTAATGAAAGAATGAAAGGGATCAGGGGCCTGTTGCTCCAATACTTACTAGTATGAACTTGTGTTAGCGTAAATAAATTGGAAATTATCCATCACCAGGTGATTACCTTTTGAGAGCATACTTGAAACTTTTGTACTAGCAAGTGGGGCATACTTGCAGGAAATTCTAGGACAAAAATCTTGGTGTCCTAAACTTTTTTATATGCATAGCCTACTTGCATACTCACAGAAACACAATCAATGTAATAACCACTAATAACCACAGGCCCCTGGAGTACTAACTCTAACCCCCATACCTATCCACTTAACCATACTCCCCACCTCCCTTCACCCCTACCCCGGCACCACTCAGTCACCCCCATTTCTATTGATTTCACCCCACCCTGCCCCTTCTCTCTTTTTCCCACACCCTACCCTATCCCACACCCTTCCCGCTAGCTGTTATGCTCAACAAGCATCAAGTCATTGACTTCTTGCTGCCTGGTGAGCACTCGAGGTGAGGACGAAGTGTTTTGCGGCTGGCATACGAGTTATTCATCACCTTCCGGGTCCGCATCGGACCATAACAGGCCCCGGCGGCTGCATAACATTACCAAGTGTGTTGGCAATATACAGCACACCTAGGACTGCATTGCTTAAGGCTCCAGAGGGTGCAGTTTACATGTTATGGTTGCCATTATAACCCTTTGATTGTCATACATTGATTTAATGTAATTGTCCCTTTGAAAGAACCATAAGGACTAGCTGCCTAGGAATACAAACATGTGTGCTAAAACATCATATGACAGCAAAAAGGACTAAATCCCATGCTGTTCATCACTATTCCCTCACTATTTTGTGAGGGAATAGTGATGAAATCCCCAAAGGTTCATGGAGTGGTATACAAATCATGGGTGACCGAATAGGCAATGACAATTTGACCCATAATACAAAACCATTCAGGGGTCTGTTACTCCAACAGATGTGAGTGGTAAGTAGGGTAATCCTGTTTCAGCAAGTATGAAAAAGCTGTAAGTACCATACTCACCACTTTCAGATTTCTAGGACAGCTCAGGTAGGTGTCCTAGATTGTATGCCCCACTTGCAAGTATGAAACTTGCAAGTACGCTCAAAAGTGGCAAGTACCGTACTAATAGCCAGATTAAAAGCATCAACTCATAATACTACTTACATGAATGCTGGACTTGCGTTAAAGCAACTTTATGCCATACTTACATCTTTGCTCATTTTTGGCAATTACCCCTATTATCACTCACTATACTCTGTCTCTTGTCTCATAGTTGCGTTAACGCAAGTTTGTTTACTTGCTTTAAAGCAACACCATAGATTCCTGCTTGCCTGCTACTCACAAATTCTCCAAAAGTTGCATTAACACAAGTTTCATACTAGTAACTGTGGCCAGGTGAGGGAAAACATGCCTCCCAGGCAGAAATGGCTTTTAAAGGTTTGAGTCACGGGCTTCAAAATTAGATATCTTGAGCTAAAATATCCGCGGTAGTGTTTGCTGTAATTGCTTGTCAAACATAGGTTGGTGTGTACAACTGAAAATAGGAAATAAGCTCTAACTGCATTATATCCTATCAAAAACACTAATAATGCAAAAAAAAAATACAGTTTTCTGGAAAAAGAACAAAAGAAATATGATGTTTTTGTGATAAAATTAGTTTAGAGGGAATTTTTGAGCTCGCTCTTTTTTCGTTTCTGGGTTCCTGAGTGAATTTCAAAAATAGCATGTGGCAAAAATTCCCAATTGGAATAGGGGAGTGGTTTCCATGGCAACCAGAAAATGCCTTATCTACCAATTTTCTATGTTTCCATGGCAACCAACATTCCAAAAATGGTACATTTTCAGTGGAGATGGAAGATTTTAAGCATACCACTGGATTCCTTATCAAAAATTGATCTAAAGCTTTTTTTAGCATATTTACCCATATACTGCCACCTAGTGGCCAAAACCAGTACTAACCCCCCCTCCCGGAGGCGCTTTCTCGCCCGTTGGGTCAGATCTATTAGAGTAACAGACCCCCAGGAGTAAGCAGACACAATTGTTGTGCTTACACTGTGCCTCTTATTAGTACCTCACCAGCACTGCTAATATGCCATGTGCAGGTTAGCTGTTCTTGACTAAAGCAAAGTCCTGGGTTCAGCTATATTCTATGAGGTGGGAATGATGTCCATTCTCATGTATAAGCTGTAGCAAATATACATGCATGTATTACTGTGATAACCCTTTGTCCTAAACACACAGCAAATGATATTTTCTCCAATAGCTTGTCGTACTAGGTGAATATGACACAGCAGCATCAGGATCCCTAATTGATTCTGATAGGACAAAACAACACAAGCCCAAACCTGAGTCCAATGCCTGCATAATACCCTACATTAATTTGATTACCTTTTTTATTATTACTGTCACGATCTAAAAGGTCTCATGTAAAGCGGGTGTGATTTCCATTATCGGTGTGAATATCTGATCAGTTAGGTGAATCATAATTGACTGTTTATTAAAATACAACCACCCGCCCCTTATCCGTCTCCCAGGCCCCGATCAAACTGTTATTCTAATTGTAAACTAGGATGAACGGTCATTAATATCAACCTTGTTAAAGCTTTAACCCTTTCCATGCCTATGTTTTCCAAATACAGTGCTATAGTGCTACATATAGAGGTTGGGCAGTTAAAGTGCTACAAAATACATTAATGTACCATAAGGATTGGTCATCATCTTCCATAATTCTACAAATGCAGACCTGGTGTATATGACACCACGGCTGAATTCATGCGTCCTGCCAATACTATGGACAAGATGCACTCCAAATAGTCCACGCATTTCACCAATCTTTTTTAGCGAGCAGAATATATGGACACTCAATTGCGCTATCATAACATTTAAGGAACCTGGACATCTATTTTTGTCCATAAACTGCTTAATAGCCTGAAAAATCCATATTAAAATCGTCATGATGTATCGGTCCAACTCTGTATTGAAACATTCCAGTGCTTCATTGTTACAACAAGCATACACATTGGGAAATAAAAGGATCCTGCTTGGCTAGCATGATGCATAAATCACCCTCAGGATGTTTGTAGAGCACAGTGAATAATAGGCAAACCTGAAGGGTTAGTGCTCAGAACTGAAATAACGTTTCAATGATGTAACCAGATCACGCTGGTATAGCATGAATGGCTGTTGTGCTGTAAATGATCCAGCAAGTGTCAACAACGAAAAAGGAACTGTGCAAAACATGTCCATGGGAGGCTTGGTGAAAGATATGCAGGGGATGGGTAGGTGTGGGTGGAGTCTGATTTGCAAATATCAGGAAGGGTGTTGTGGTTATAGTTATGGAGGTGTATAGACTTGGATCGTTGATAAAAGACTTAAGGATGGTATTTTAGAATGGATTATTGTAGCGAACAACCTGAAGCCTTTCAAATCATACCTCCGCCCTCTCATCAGTTCCCAGCAACCCAGCAGTTTTCTCAATATCAAAACAAATGTCTCGATATTCTCATCAAAAGACCCAGTTTGTCTCATTCTCTGAGCGTGCATGCATGGCTCCGCCCTCTCATCAGTTCCCAGCAACCCTCATGATTCTGAAGGAATAACCTATCGATGAATGATTATGAAAGATTCATCGTGACTATATGCCCATCTGCCTGTTGTATCGATTAAAGCACTTGAAGATTGATACTTCGATGCATTGACCTTTCAGAGATTCATACTGTGGTGATGGAATGGGAGATCCTATTGATCCTATAGACCCAGCCATACTGGACTATGGGTGGAAAATCAGTGGTGGAATAAGACAGGAGACCAACAAGCTCACTGTAAAAAGTAATGTGTTGAATCTACCAGATCCTCAATAAACCATCATAATTGTATTGTTGTGAAACAGTGTAGAGTAGCCCCAGGTGGCAGTACTGTGGTACACAAATGTCTAAGGAATATCTGTGAAGATAATGATGGACCGCTGGCAACTTTGTGACAGGGATTTTGCTGTTATTTTAATGACAATTTTTTACAGTTTAGATTAGTGAGTTGAAGCGACAGAGAGTCGTTGATGGAATAGGAGACGGACGCCCCCTCGGTTAGCTTTATGACTTCCTGTCATGCCCA
Organism: Acholoe squamosa; assembly: GCA_949317995.1. Lineage (NCBI taxonomy): Eukaryota > Metazoa > Annelida > Polychaeta > Phyllodocida > Polynoidae > Acholoe > Acholoe squamosa. The sequence goes on from OX439041.1 coordinate 72,776,846, forward strand.
CTAAGTAGCCCGAGCATCACGTGATAGACGTGAGCGTGCAATCTCCTTCCGCCAATCCTTTGCACCATGGCAACAGTTGGCACCTAGTAACTGTTACCATGGTAATTGGGCCTGTCATGGTACTAGTGGTAATATAGTAGGGGATGTGAGATAGTTGTAGGAGGACTAGGGCTATAGATGGGAAGCCTAAGTGGGTGAGGAGCAAAGCTGAATTACTGAATAATGACTACAGACTGCATTGACCTAGTATCTAGGGTAATTCATGTCCAAGGCTGGTTCTGGTATTGTGTAAAAGAGGATAAAGATTATACTGGTGAACATCACTAGGGCTAAGGTCTTGGTTATGGTAGGTAGACAAAACGCTATGTCTTTTAGACTGTAACAAAATGCAATGAGAACTGAAAAAGGAACTACACACAAAAAACACTTTGTAGATAATGATAGTGTTGGGATCACACTGGTTTAACAACCATGATCTAGAAATAAGTTGAGTTATATGAATATCCTTTTCAACACAACAACAGAGGAAATGAGATTTTATTTTGTACTTAATATTCGGTTGTCTCCAAAAGTAGCATCGTGTAGCATGTACTGGCATTTTCCAGTAGAGCACAAGATGAGATAGAAGTCATATTCGCAATTGACAGTGACCTTAGTGATGTCAGGCTTCGTATAGTTGTATATCCCTTCAGGGTGTGCCAAACTAAACAAATATCGGAACAGACAGATAATACATTGCCAATATCAGTAATGGTACAGTATAATGGTTAGCGGTTGACCCCACCCGGGTAAATCACATGTATATGATGTCAAGAGTTCATGGGTGAGGGTCATAGTGACACTGGGACACCAAATGCGAGTACAACACATGCATTATAACCCAGTAACACTAGTTGTAATTGTTTTGAAATGGGAGGCTAGCACTAGTCCAAGGAGGCTGGGGTGTTGGTGTGGAGGTGGGAGTGAAGAGAGCCAATCAGACAAATTGCAATGGGGGCTACAAAAATTGCAGACATTTACCGGGACAGTTTGGGTAACTCTATTGAAGGGTGATGGTGTTATAATCTATACAGTACCTCCTGGATAGATGGATTGTCGCTGGAGTATTTTGTACAATAAGACAAATTACCAAAGGTCCAGTCTACTCGTCTGCCTTGAAGTTGGTAATCAGATATCTGTCAATCCTTTCATTCTAAAGTCTCGCAAACTCTCGACTTGTCTTTATTTTCCGTCACATTCTGTCACTTGATGTATCACAGAAGCTGTCTAAATAGTTGCAAAAATTGCTCGTGAACATGCAGCAGCAGCAATTTAAAAAAGACCCTTCCCATACTCATTGGTCATATGTAGTCACCAAACGCTCCCCTGTACTACAGTGGCGTTTATACTGATATTTCTAATATGACAAATAAAGTATTTATAACATGGCATGTACGTCCTATTACCACTACCACACAAATGATCTCTTTGACCACTGGAACTTACAAGTAGCAATATGGCAAGTACGCCCTAAACCTGTATAGGCTATACTGTACAAACGTATCTATAGATCTTCTATGCTCACACGGTAGATACGGGTAGGTGGAGTATTAACCCTTTAAGGGCCGCTGATGCAGGAGTACATCATGCCAATTGGTCATCATGATGCACCAATGAAGAGCTGGTGAGACTGTATGAGCTGTGATGGGTCGACAAAAGGGAGGCATAGATGAAACCCTGGCTAGTTACAGCGGCATCATGACGAGCATAAATGCATCAGCGGTACTTAAAGGGTTAAAGGTTGACCCTAACTCAATGGGTGATATACTCCTGTCCTTCCACACACAGTATGCAGAGAGACCTGTATGCAGTATAACCATTGCTTGGTAGGATGATTGTTCATTTCCGTGTGCATGTCAGCCCCCCTACATGTCTCTACTCGTCTCAATACCTCCCAATTAGGACTAAGCCCATTTTCTGAACCATTGGTCTGTCAAATATCGTGTGACCTGCCCCTATTGACATGCCCAGAAAGGATGGCTAAGAAACCAATAATAAAATGGGAATTCACATGATAGCATTTGTCCGGGTATTTGTCCCATGAAAAACTGGTTAAATGCAAACCCCTATCATCAGCTGACCTCTGGCTTCAGAGAGAATGTGAAGGACAGTGCATTTCCTACTGTTATTACTTAAATCTTCCTTTTTTTCATCTCCTTAATTCATCAACTAATACACTGAAAACCCGCCGCTATTAGAAAGTCGTCATATATGACGACTTTAGGGTCGTCAAAGGGTCGTCATGCCTTTATGACAACCTAAACTTGTCATTCTGACCACCCTCTTAGGTCTATTAGTGAGTATTTGATCCAGAAGAGGGCCCTACTATCCAAAACCCTGATTCTTATGATCCACCCTGGGATATTTATTGACTAATATCTGCAATTGATTTTGGTACATTGCTAGTTGAGAAATAATGGGGGGATGTATCATTTGATATAAAAGCTCACCTTAAAGAAAAAGAAAACGCTGGGAAAAGATTTACATTAGAACATTTACATTTCCATTACGATGCCTCTTTTGTGTTTGGTGATTTTTTTATAATTCCCTATTGATTGAGTACATTTGGTGATATGTATGTACTTGGGAGAGTGCTTTGGCCAATCTCATGTAATAATGTGCATGGTTGAAATACCTGTACAAAGATTGAATGGGGGGGGGGTTCCAACAAAACTTTCAATAATGAAAAAGTATATCAGAGATACAATATGCACCTATAGGATAATGTTATGGTGAAAATGTGTTGCCAAAGGGACGAATTTAGGCCATGAGTGACGACCTAAAGTCGTCACCTATGACTACCCAATGACGACCTTAGGTTGTAGTCTTAGGTATCGTCAACCTGAAGACCTAAAGTCGTCACTACTGACGAGTTTCTGACCTCAAGGGTTTTCAGTGTATTGTGATCTAGTGCCACTACATTACTTGCCCTCTAAACAAGCTCAAATATAGACACATATGACAAGAAAGTCAATGACATAGCATAATACAGCCCTAAGGGAATCAGGAAGTAGTAAAAGAGAATATAGGCCTCAAACTTTATAGGAAACATGTGACGCACACTGTATTCAAACCCATATATTATTTGGTCTCCTTGTATTGGAGATTCCAATAGAAAAAAAATCTTTGTGAGAAAGAACCTTTGGCAACATCCACTCCTTCCCTATAGAGGGAAACCTTCTGGCATAAGACCATCTGCCTATACCAACTCTCCTATTCAGAGAAGCAACAAGAAAAAGCTTTATAGCAAAACATCACTGGGCACCTTGACACTTTCACAGAGTTCATAGCCTTATGTCGCAGGTCTCCTTCAAGGCTGGTCAAGGCAAACACGACTGACTGTCAAGGCAAATCTCTTGGCCTCCAGTGGCTTTGGCTGCCCCTTATACCCTTTTAAGGATGACACGGTGCCATTTGCCTTAGTGGTCTTTAAGCTCTCATCCAGGTTGCGGCATTTGCAAAGAGGCTGACTAGCAATGCAATGGGTTCTCAATCAGAAGTTTCAGCTCTGTCTAATAGTGTAAAGGTGGTACAACTTATGCCGGTGATACATTACAAATATTGGCAGAGCAAATGCAAATAATGTGATCTTGCAGGTATCCCCCCTGCATTTATGCATCCTAGTGATGGTTCAGAATTAACTTTTGGCAGCCAGAATCTTTGGAAAGTACTTACTTTGTTAACATACAATTAATCTTGAGAAGAAAAATGGATTATGAAAATGACAATTTGTCCACCACAGAGGAGAGGAGATAGATTCTTCATATTATGATGAAAAAAATTATGAAATTATGAATTATAAATTGAAGATCATACAGACATTAAGGAGTAAAAGTCAAATTGTCATACCTATCCCAAGGAGCTGCAAACCTTTACAGTTGGCACATAGCTGCCAAGCACCATTAGACCCATGATTATGACCGAGTCCAGGAAAAGCTGTCACAGAGCCAGACTACTGCTGAGACCCTGGCACTGTTTCTTTGTGGTAGCTCCATGACACCCGGCATCATTGCAAGGCTTGCCAGAATAGGGGCAGGGGCAAGTGTAGCTTTGACATTTATGCCTCTAAATGTAAGCGAACCTATTCCAAGAAGCATACTCACACTTACTTGTATGGTTGAAATGAGTGAGGAAAACATGTTTGAGGTTACTTTGTCAACTGGGGTCAACTCTGTTTAGTACAACTGACCGACTCCTTACATATTTAGCATTGCTTTCACTGCCATCAGTTGGGCAAATCTTCGCTAATCCGACCAATTTTTTTCTAAACTTTTGCAAAGCTATAAATCATCGGATAAGCGAAAATTCGCCCAACCAATGGCAGTGGAACCATCTCTTACGCACTGGTTCTTCAGGCGTAAATCAGTGGAAATAGTACATGTATGAAGTTGGTTGGCCCTCCTATATATGAATGCTATAGTGCACCCATGGCTTAGGAATCTGGCACAGAATTTCTTTTTATTTCTTCTCGTAACCCAAAGCCTCAAGATCAATCTGAAATTGACTCATGGTTGCGGCCCTAAGGAGCCCCCATATTGTAACTTTGTACATGTGGAGGAAGCACGGTAGGAGGGGAGGAAGACCCAAGCGAGCGAGGCAATGAGGGGGTGTAGGACTTCTTTGAAAGCTGCTCTAATGGCATCAGTCGGCAAATGCGCCCCATGTCACTGTGTAAAACTCCTTTCAGTGTCAGCAGCCACTAAGTAAAACCTACATGGGATGGGTTTCATGAAAGGTCTGTCAAAATCCACTTTAAAAGAAAACTATATAGATACACAGGCCATAGCTGCATAATTTGGTTTATAAATCATTATCTGGGAAGTATGTATGTTCAGACATGTTTCTCTAAGTTAAATACCATTGTCTCCCTTCCATGTAAAGTTCAAGGCAGGATGTTTTTATCCGTTGAAAATGGGGCATAATATTCCATAGCAACGCTGTCTTTAAGGTGGATCAAAAGAAATAGAATACCCTTGGAATCAAACATTTAGATATATTGACTGCTGGAGTTCAGCAGGTGCACTTATTTGGGCAATCAATTGCTCAGAATTTCGCACTTCATGGTCCAGATTTCAATTTCCGGCCCTGTTCTACTAGACCATAAAAAGCCTGTCAGTCTCATGTTGGCTTGAAAAGTTCATCCTCTCAAATAACTTCATGTTATATTTCAATCTCAAGGACATGAAACTTCATACATAAATGAAAGGATATAGGCACATTTTATGTCTTTGCATGCGGATCCTCACATCCTTTGGAGTATGAGGTGGGTGGGATGTCTGTTCGAACAGAATGTCTCTATATCAAAGTCTACAGTTTGTTTTCAAAGTCCCTAAGTCTTTTTCAATGTTTACAACCATGTATTGGAAAAAGCATAACCTGCCTTTGTACCAAACAAAGAGGACAACATAACAAGCCAAACCCCTTAATCAAACTTTTAAGAAGATTCTTGGATGGAAGGAAGAAAGAATGAAAGTTACATCTCCTCAGGTTAAAATAAAGATTGTTTTTTCTTTACATTACGCTTTCTTATTTATATGCACAAATGGAGCATGTATGAGGAATTTGTCAGTCTCTAGGGGGACCATAATGAGGAATCCATATGGTCAAAACTCAGGTTTACTTCCACTGACACCATATATAAATTATCAAAAAGGTAAATAAATGTATCCACTTTGACCCTCATATGATATCTTAAAAAAAGCGTACCTACACCCCCAGGCTGCTGATAACTTTCGATGTCTGTTACCAAAACTAGTTGTGCTAAAACATAGCAGTATTCAGCGTACAAGGTTACGCCCTCACCCTACCCCGGCTACTCTAGTCCTTCCAACTATGCAGTATTATAAAGCAAGAGAATTGATCTTGCCCTAAAGTGGAAACAGTGTAACTGCAACACTTTGAAGTCTTATTGGCAAAAGGATAGTGTACCAGTGCCTAACTAAGTAAATGTATTAAATGTATTTACATAGTATGTCCTATCTAGGTTTAAGAGCCTATATTGAAACCTGCTAAGATTTTATAGCAATCACATATCCTAGGGTTTGCTAGAACAATTATGGCAGGAGGCCACTAAAGTCACACTAGTGAGGGTTTGTACTACAATCAGAGGCATCGCATCGCACATTGAGAAATAGACTACCTTATTTCAAGAAAGTATATATATATGGGTCAATCCACTGAAAGTGGGCACATGTCCATGGTAGATGGTCATTTTTAAAAACTAAGAATTAGATCATGAAACTTAATTCTATTGATAGCCCTATATCTTGGCTCTTAGGAAACGTTTATTCAAGTCACTAACTCCCAAGCGGTCAGTTTTTATTGCAAATATTCAAAATTATGAAAATGTAATGGGCGTGAGCAAAATGAAATCACAGAAATATTTGTCAGAACTACATGATTTTCAGTTAGGATATTTGACAAAAGGTCCCAAAGACACTCTATGAAGAAAATAGGAAAAAAAGATGGATATTTACAATACATAAGGAAATAATATGAATGTAATGGGCGTAAGCGTAATGGGCGTGAGCGAAACAACTTTCCCAGGCTTCAGACAGCAACTCAGCAATATAACCTCACCTGGAATTAATCTAGGCAATAAAAATAATCTAAGAATACTTATAGGATGCATTTGGAATGCATCAAGCCTGCCAACATGCTTGCAGTGCATTTTACTCACGCCCATTACACTCACGCCCATTACGCTCATGCCCATTACATCTGTCAGTTAACCCCTCTTTTTGGCATAACCAAGGCATGTAGAGACTCCAGTCGTTTTTTAAAATGACTTATTAACAATAGGTCTTCAAGTTAGGCTGGTTGAAAGAAAGAAAACTTTGATAGTATTTGTCCTGGATGCAGAAATTTGAATGTAATGGGCGTGAGCAAAATGGACTTGAAAATACTTTAATATGTACTGCACAGTCATGCCTGCAAGTAGACCCTAAGTTTCTGTACCAGAAAATCCCCTATGATGACCCTAATCTTGGTGGGAAATAAGAAGATTGAGGGTAGTGTTTTAGTAGGCCTACCAGTGTACTTTCATTTTGCTCACGCCCATTACAGCACCTGTATTTGGTTATAGAAATGAACAGGGGAAAAGGAATGCCAACCAGAGCACCTCCAAACAACATGAAAATGTTAGATAGGACCCCCCACTAAGGAATACATCAAGTTATATTGGTCTGTTGCTGTTTGGCTTGATGGTATAGACCCTGGGATGAGATGGAAATTGAATAAAAAGGCAATTTTTGGCCATTTTTGAACTTTGGGCCACCATATCTAAAAAAATAGCAGGCCGACATATGTAAACTTGCCCTTCTTTTGAAGCCCAAGGTGTTTTCTTTGAAATGAGACCAGAAATAAGAAGAATGGTTACTTACTTTTTATTTTACAGCCCCCTGTATCCAAAAAAGACCGGTGGATTGACCCATATATATATATATATATATATATATATATATATATATATATATATATATAAGGCTTATGAGGCTCATGTTGCTGCGAGGGACATTGAAAAAGCACCTGTAGCAGGTGTATGTGGTCAGGTCAAAACACACAAGCAGGTAGGTTTCAGAACACATAAAATAGATCCACTCTGGCCTTAATATGGTATCCCAAAAGCTGGTTTGCCAGAAGGTAACACAACAAGCTCAGATGGGTGTGCACTCGAGTCCACTAACCTTTGGGTTAGAATACCAATGTCTCATGACCGTAGATAGATCTATATGAACGTTAGACAAGTGTTGGGGCCTTTATCAGTGCCTTGAAGCCCAAAATTCTAAATATGAATCCAATCTTTCTGCCTATGTACAAGGCCAATGTTTATATCAACACAAGTTTAGTACTTCATAATCATTTCAATACCCAGCACACCTGGCACTAATAATAGAACTGTATTGTAGACCAGTGCTTAAGCGGGTATTCGACTGCTGTTGGTCATGCAAATATTTTGGAGTTGCTTGCCGCATAACGGCTGGGAGCGCAGTGACCGTAGCAACTTCATTATATTTTCGGTTTGCCAGTGACGTCAGGGTCACCTTGTGACGCAATTTGTGACGTGTCGGCCATGACGTCACACATCGGCCGCAGAGTGACAAGTCGTAAGAGTGGCAACTCCTATCCGTGGTCCTTGCCACATTTTTCTTGTTGCATATCCAACCGATATTTTTCTATACTTTTGCAATATGAAGACTAATAGAACTAGTGAAATTTCAGCTCTGGAATACCCGCTTTATCCAAGAACCCATACAGGACATTTACAGACAAGCATCTCTGGATTGTTCCACATTGGTTGTCTGCGGGTGGTAAAGATTATATGCAGGGAAGGGTTGCTCAGTTTAGATGGAGCCCTGTCTGGAGATGGAGGTCAGAAGGTTTGCTGTATTTGGCTGGCCATGGAGGATCTATTACCACTATAAACATGACAGAACCATTACACAGTGCCACACCAGTTCTATTTGACACAAGTTCCCCGCACTCTGTGCCTTGTTTAGGGTGCATCCTATCGCAAATCTAAGGTTAGAAATCATACGCAGAGCTCCTTGTATGCAGTACTCTATTGACTTGTGTAAAAGCTATGGTCTTTTCAATTAGGCAATTTTTCTTGGATGAATGTCAGGGGTATGGAGGTGTGCAATAGATATGAATCACTGATAACTGTGATTAAAAGTACTCATACATTGGATCGTGAACCTCTCGCTGTACGTTTGCACTGTTGGCTCTTTGTAAAGTACAATAAATCTTGTTACAATGTATTGTTGATGTCACAACACCTTTTTCATAGTCATCAATAGATGGATCTTAATGTATTGGAGATGTCACAACAGTTTTTTGTAGTCATCAATGGATGTATTTCTGTCTGTCCTGGTCTCCCATACCTTTATTGTCTACCCCTCCCCTCCCGGGGTATTCCCCCATGGCCGCTACAGAAAATGGGCTGTAAAGAAGAGCTCCCCTCTGTGTGTACCTAATGCCAGGCGAGCAGCTCTGATAGCGAGACAGAGAGCATTCATCTGAGCTTCAAACAGCTCACGTAACAGTTAGAAAGGAAAGCTGTAAGCTGTGCGACTGTACAGAGCAGCTTATAGAGGAGTACATAGATCAGTGATTAGTGCACAAATCACATAACAGGACACGTCAGGAGTTCATTTTATCATCTGAGAATTCACTGATGATTTGGCTTTTCTACTCAAGAGGCTTGCTGTTGTTGGTCCCTTGTTTTTGAAAATATATGGTTTTCTAGCAGACTAAGCACTCATGTACGCCTGTGTGTGATGACAAATATTGAATTTCCTGATGATAAGCGGGCTATGGTGTCATAAGCTTGTTGACATAAGACCATAATCTTTTTGTTACATCAAGCTGCTGTTTTTACTGCAGTTGCATCGTCCAGAAATGTTAGACGTACGTGGTTAGACTGCTTCAAACCATAATATATAGGCCAAGACATGTCAGATCAAAATAAGACTAGAAAGGAATAGACTGAAGAATTCATCATGTAAGACATATTGAACACTGGGTAAGCAGGTTGTAGACTGTTGTTATCAAAGTGCTAAATGGATAGAAATCATAGGGTGCATACAGGACAGAAAGGAGTGAAGGGTAGCATGCACAATGAAAGTGGCTTGTGAAGAGTCTTTGCAAACTGAGAAGTGCACTGTTTGAAAGTACTGTGTGAAATCCCTGTGAGAGATATCAGAAAGCTCGATGGCAAGGGACAATGACAGACTGATTAGCTGCAATCCCTTGTGGCGGTGCTGTGATCGTGATAAAACTCCGCAATTCACTTTGTTGGTAACTTGATTATAAGTTTGTCATTGGGAATTGATGAAGGCATGGTGATTCTTCTGTACCATCTCAACTATTCATTCTCAGTTGGGTTCTTGTTTGGCCCATAGTTGATGGAATTCCTAGAATTCTGGATTGGATGGGGGACGCAAGGGCCTGCCAGTAAAATGCAGTAATTAGGGTTTTGGTTAATGAGATTCAATGACTTGGACTAAATTGTGTTAATTATGCTTTAATTAATTGCCAGGGTCTTCCACAGAATGGAATAGTTTCACTCCCAGGCCACAGTAGACCAGACGAGGAGACAGTGCTAATGAGAGAGCGGGGGCCTGTTTTAGTACAATCATATTGTGGGCATGAAAGTGCCCATAACCTGTGAAAGAATGCACCCAAGGCAAGATATTGATGATGATAAGGTTTATACTATAAAATGATATTTCCCAATATGGACCACCTGAAACTACTGAGTACCAGAGTGTCTGACTACCCAACAGTTGACTGACCTCCAAGTAGTATGGCCTGGCTTATACCCTGGTCTGTTGCTATAGTGGTCAGCCTGGTGGCTCATGGGATGGTTTACAAAAGTTTCCACCTGATTAGCTAGATTATGATTATGTGACCCTGCCTTGTAGCCCAGGGGAAAGCTACCATATGATTGGATAATGCAGTCATGTGACTTGTCAGGGGAAGATTGGCTGTGATTGGCTGATGTGGTCATGTGACCTATGGGGGAGTGGGCTACCAGCAGAGACTGGTAGCTGCTCTCACACCTTGATTACAGTAATTCTGACATGAATGTTTGTATGAGGGTTTAAGCAAATCCTTCTTAAAATGTCTTTTGATGTACAAAAAATATAGGTGAATACCAAACATAGACTTCCATGAAACACCTAAGATTTCCATATCAAAATGATTCATAATTCATATTAATATCCTAATAAATGTACATAGAGTGATACCAGATATCAATATAACAGTTATTAATCTTTATAACTATAATTAGTATTCATGTATTTACATTTGATAATATATTCATTATTATTATGCAAAAGTGCATCCTTCATGTACTGATTATAGTAGGAGGCATAAAGGTGTGTGACAATATTATGATTGAATAAAGTCCAAATAACTTTAAATGCTCTGAATTGTTGTAGATGATCATGTGTGATGACATATGACTGCTCTTTACAATTTGCCTTCAATCAATTAGATATAGGTTTTCATAAGCTGTCATAGTGGCTATCATTTACCATTTGTTTATAGTACTGCGGTGAAGCCTTGTTGTTTCTACAATAAAGCCCCAGATGGCAGGACCGTGGTACAAGGAATCTTTGTGAAAATAATGGGAAATCTCTGGCAGCTTTGGAACAAGGATTTCACTGTTATTTCGACGACATAATTATAATCATGGTATCATGAAAAATCTTAAACTTGTTGTTTTGTAGTAAAGTACTAACACCACCCACACTCACACCTTAAAAAATGTCTTCGAAATAATAACGGATTCCTCATCCCAAAGTAGCCAGATTCCATTAATATGTTCACTGATAAGTCATTCATAAATTACTCTGGTTCACTGTTTAGTTTTACGAGGACCCCTGGTAGATTCAACAGTTATATTTTACAGGGTATCACTATTACCTTGGACAGTCCCTTTTATGGCAACCAAAATCATTCATCCGAAATTATTAAATTGCACAAATTTAATTCAGTGTCCTTTGGATGCTGTCCCACTGGGAGATAAGCATAAATACCATCTGTATTTCAATACTGCAAACTTCCAGTTACTGCCGCCTCCATAATAAGGTTCCTATTGAATTAACTTTTGTTTACGTGAGAGAAAACATACTCACACCATTATACGTGACTGGCTTGATTAATGTTGCTGATGAATGTAAGCCTTTAATTCTGCCTGGCTAGCATCTACATCTGCTTTGTTAACATTGTTCAGCATTTTGATTAGTTTCAGTCTTTACTGCTAGTTAAAATGTACTGGACAACAATGGATGGGGGAGGTTGGGGGTGGGTTAGGGGTGACAAGTTGCACTGTCAGCAAGTTTTCCTTGTTTGCTGTGGGTGGGTTGAGTTTCAGCGCTGAATTAAGTGGACCTAGCATTGAGTCGATGCATTCATAGGATGAAATTAAACCTCTAGCCAGTGCATGAGATATATAGAATGTCAGTTCTGGTGACCTGTAGTTTATATTTCTAGGCCCATTCCTATATTTCCAATCACCCTGTCGATACCCCTATCAATATCTAATGAGGCATAGTGGTTTTTCCTTTTGTTTCAGGGGGGAGCACAGAAATATTTAGCACCCCCCTCCACTTTGTGTTTTTGGGAGCAGAGCCGGCTACCCCCACCTCCTTTTTTCCAATCCTCTGATCCACAAAGAAAAGGAAATTTCAACCTAAGTTCCATAATAGATATAGGCTGAAATGACGAACAAAGCGTTACCAAATATTTGCTCATGGTGAAGACAAAATTGTATAAGAATTAACTTGCTGTTTTTTTTTCTGTTTTTGTTCCAATGAGAGGATCAATAGAATCCTCGGTTAAGCAAAAGTCGATGGGGGCGTTTGAGATATTGCCGTACCCATTGCCATTCCACTTTGCTCTCATTGCATTCTGTCTGAAGCTGTGGTCAATATTAACTCAATACATGGTCAGGCTGAGCTGTGGTGAAACAACCGCACAGTTCAATTAGTGGTCAGTCAGCTGACACCATCCAGGCACCATGCTGTGGGGCGGCTCACTTATGGCACATTATCTCACTCAGACACATGACTGTATCATGAGCCTTTATCAGTTATCATTACATGGGTATCACATTGCAATGCTTTTTATTACTTTATTTTTTCCAAATATCTTTGTAATGGTCCATTAAATTTTTGGCATGTTAAATATTGGTATAGATTTGTTCAGAATAAAAATATGTCAATGTAGCAAAATTTCTGTTTTCTGAAATAGCTGAAGTGTTGGTTCAACTGCCATCGTTGGGCAAATGTTCACCAGTCAAGTGGTATATGATATAGGGCGCATAAGTCCCATCATTCCGTGCGAGAAATATAGCATCCAAATTGGACAGGAAGTTCAGTACGAAATGCTTTGGGGCCATAGACCCTGACAAAAAATATTAATCCTTCATAACTGCTATTTTCTTATGGGATTCCCTTCATGTGCTGGTGTGTTAGAGATAAAGGCAATTGGTTATGATGGTCATTTACTCAAGAGATTTCTCTATTATTTTAAAGAAGTTCTCCATCATTGAAAAAAAACCCATACTTAAAGCATACCGCGTTGCAGCTTCCTGTCCTATTTTGAGGCTATTTTGGCGGCCATTTCTTGCAGGGAATCATGGGACTTACAACCCCTATTGCAAAAGTATAGAAAAAATCAGTTTGATTTGCCCATCTAACAGAAGTGTAACGTCTCGATTTGTTCCCTGGAGTCACTTTCCCTCAGCCTGTCCCACGCTTTCATTTGCTAAAGTGAGTATCAATTCATTTAGTTAAGTTTATCCCCCAGACTAGTTTGCCAGAATGATGAATAAAGTAGGGTTTATCTGTCTCTTTGACTGGAACTAGGCAGACATCTTTGCTGTAATCTAGGCATACAGTGTCCTCTACTCCATCTTAATTCCAGCCTTTAATGTCCAGAACTTCCCTAAAACCCAACCTCAAATTAAATCTTTTTACATTAGCTACAAACGCTTCCACTTGACCACCCACAGATCCCCCTAAGCCTCCACTCGGCCGCTACAGACCATGCAGAAGCAAGAAATCGCATTTCCGGTTTGAATTTCACGAACCTGTCCAACCCGAAGGACGTCACCAAGGCGATAATGGCAGCACTTCCGGTTGAATTTCCTGCCTAAATTGGTTAATTCCCAGAGTGGCATGCTGAGTGAGGTAGTATGGTAGGAGGGGCTGTAATGTCAGTAGGGTCATGTCATCTATGGTGTTTTGGCTTGATTGGTACTCACTGAGGGGTAACGCTGATATCTATCCTCGTTAAATTGTTTTGCGGGGTTGTCTGTAGTAAATCTAGCGTTACCACATCCACATCATGAAGTAGAAAAAGAGGTAATTATGTGGAAATTCTTCTTTTTTTTATACTTTCTCATTATCTAAGTTCCTATTTAAAAGTTGAAAACTTTACTAGTGGTTGTACTCAATATTAAATGCACCACATATGCTTAAGTTTATCCCAAAACATCCCTACGTCAAGCATGATTACACTGAGAAAATGTTGTTACTCACATGGGTCTAGATCAGGCAAAACCAGAGTATCATCCAAGTATCAGTCTCAGGATCTGCCTGAGTATCATCCAAGGATCAGGCTAAGTCTCAAATCATACTCATTTTGGCGACTTCGCCTGAGTTTGGATCTAGACTCATATGAGTAACAATATTTTCTCAGTATAGAGTTATCTCTGTACAGGGCAGCCCAATGCATCTGTACCACTCCCATTGTAGTGGCCAATAAAATGGAGTCCAGGCAGTGTCCGGGGAACTGGAGGGTATCACAAAGGACCTAATCAACCTACGCTAAGCTCTTCATGTCCTATACAAACACATGGTGTGGGGTAGCAGGCTAGGCCACAAGAAGGGGGAATGAGAGATAGCAAGAGGGATGATGGTAGAGTGAAAGGTTACGAGCAGTATAGGGGGAGACTGAGAGAACACAAGCAATATGCGGGGAGGGCGAGCCATAGCAGGCAGTATGGGAGGAGAGTGAGACATATGAGGCAGGAAATAACCCTTTAAGGGCCGCTAATGCATTAATGCATAATGCCCATTGGTCATCACGATACATGAATGTAGCCTTTGTGAGTAACTCGCCAGGGTTACATTCTTACATCATGCCAACCCTACGATGGTGCATCGTGACTACCCATGGGCATGATGCATTAATGCATTAGAGCTCTTAAAGGGTTAAAAATGAATGAGAAGAGAAATGGAAATGAAAATAATGAATAAGAAGATAAATGAAAATGAAATAAATGAGAAGAGAAAAAAACATGCCAGTGCTCCAGCTATATACACCATGATGATAAAGTAATGGTCATTTTGTCCCAATAACAAATGGTCTGTGGGTTTTTGCATGCACGAGGAAGATTTCTTCATTCTCCCTGTTGGATGGGGCCTGAAATTTTTCAGACCTTGAAATTGAACTAAATTAATGTGTAGATTTTTCACTCAACCGAGAGAACCGAGACCAAATCCACCCCCCATTCCCCCCGCCATAGTTAAAATATGACCACTAGCTAAGCCGTTAAGACACATTGCAGCCCATAGGGAGTACAACTAGCCTGTTGACTGTGGATGTCAGCAGGGTCAGACAGGGTGGGTGAGGGGTGTGTGAGGGTGAGCAGGGTGACAGCGGACTGAGTGGGTGCAGGATGAGGAGGAGGCAGCATTAACCCGTTAAGGGCCGCTAATACATTAATGCATCATGCCGACCCTACGGGTTTGATACATTTACTCCCGCGGGATCGGCATGGTGCTCCAATGTAGTGCAAGTGAGCAGTCTTGCCAGCATGTCATTGGTGCATCATGACGACCAATGGGCATGATGCACTCCTGCATCAGCAGCCTTTAAAGGGTCAGAATTAAGTGGTATTGATCTGTGATATAACTGTAATCACCTCTTCCTCGCCACTGAGCTGCTCCTGGCCCCTCAGTCAGCCACTGAGCTGCTCCATCCCTATCTCTAAGCCACTCTCTCACTCAGCCCCGGCTCCCCATGCACAGAGCTGAGGTATTCCCTAGCTGTAGACCTCACTCATTCCTATACATTAATGGTAAAAAGGGGGTAAATATGATAATGAAGTCAATTTAAAAAGAACGAATTGTGTTGCTCTCTCTCTCTCTCTCTCTCTCTCTCTCTCTCTCTCTCTCTCTCTCTCTCTATTTCTACCCCCCCCAAGCTCATTCTTCACAATGAACATGATGACCATGAGTACCAGTTATTAATTTCTATGGTTTTTTACTGATACAATAATCCACTAGGCCTTTATTGCCAGATTTCATATAGGCTTTGTAGGTGTAATTCAAGCGATAATCACCTACAGACACAAACTAAGAAGTAACAAAAGATTGTCTACCATCTAAAACTCCTAGTATCATACCAATATTATGGCCTACTATGCCTCTATTCCTAGATTTAACATATATGCTCAGGGATTTAACATATATGCTCAGGGAGTGCATATATATGTATGCGTTGTATGGTTCTTTCGTACGATAGAGGCCAAATGTTCTATGACATCTAGATTTGTCCACAGGGCACAATCCTGATATATAGCCTATGCTGCATAGAAAACATATTGCACATTGATATAGTCTACCCCCAGCAGCCCCCCCCCCTTATCGCCTGCAGATGTCACAGGAGGTGTGGGTGTCTGATATATCAACAGGCTGTGGGACTGCAGGGAATATGGAAACTGACGCTTACAGGAACAAGGTTTAGAAATGAAAAAAAGAAGGAGGAGGGGCATCACATAGTATTTACGGTTATAAATTTAACTGTATTCTTACATTATCGAATTTATACGAAATGTCACAAAACCTTTTTTAGATTTTAAAAAGATTAGACAGAAAGACACCACCATTGGTTCCAGCTACTAAATAAAAGATGGCCTTAATTAGGATGTTTGTAAGACACATTTTCCAAAGAATTCGGGGTTCTTGTTATAATGCATCAATGAAGAGTCTATAACTTGTTCAACAACCAAAAACCTAGACCTGTGCATGACAAAGTGAATTGACATATCATTGACAGTCATACATGTTTGAAAGGTACCTCGTGCAGTGAGGCCTACATCAAAAAGGGCAAATGCTTTGGTGAGTTTGGGAGTAATTTGATTCCCCTTAGCCACCTCACAAGTGCAGCTATCTGAATAGCTCAATTCCTGACCATAGTATTTGTCCTGATACATGGAATGTTAAGTTAACCCTTTAAAGGTCGTTGATGCAGGAGTGCATCATACCATTGATCGTGGTCTTAATTTTCGGAGAAACAACGAAAAAATAATATCTAGTTTCCGCCACAAGATGTACCAATTAAGACAGTTAAGGAAATTTGTCGATAATAAGCTGTGTCTGACTTTATACAAACAAATGGTTCTACCTGTGCTGGAACATGCAAGTTTTCTACATGAAAGTGGTCCTAAATCCAGTGTTGGCCGCTTACAACTTATGCAGAATCATTGCCTACGGTTATGTCTTCGAATCTTTAATACTCGGGATATATCTATATACGATCTCCATGTTAGAACTTACATGAAAATGCTAAAGGTTAGACGTGATAAGAACTTATTATCTATGATGTATGATGTTTCTTGTGATCCAAACTGTGTCAAACTCCCTGCCAGGAACTTGCGCGGCAATGTTAAAAAACAGTTAAAGGTATCCAGATCTAGGTGTTTGACGTATGATAAGTCACCACTGTACAGGGGATGTGTCCTTTGGGACAAATTGGATGCAAATACTCAGCAGATAGGCAGTAAGAAAGAATTCATGAACAAAATCTGAATGTATTTGGTGTATAACCGTCACTTGATAGACTACGCAATTATTTTTGAAAGATGTAATATACATGCTGCCTGTGGATAATCGACTTGTGCAAATCATGGTGATACATACAGCCCCTAAGAGGCTTTAGTTATGTCTTTAGTAATATCGTAATGATCTACACCCAAAATGATGCCTGCCTGATGTAACTTTGTACAACCTGATTGAGCGCTACACTATTTCTTTCCTGTTGCCGTGTTTTGGCCGATCTGAAAAACGTACATGTATGATTTCTGCCAATAAACTTGTTAAACTCAAACTCAACTCATACCCATTGGTCTTCATGATGCACCAATGGAGTGGTACCGAGGCTGCTTGCCAGTACTTCATTGGAGCATCATGCCAACCCTACGGGGGTGACACATATACTCACGGAGGGTCAGCATAATGCTCTTCATTGGAGCATTATGCTGACCAATGAGCATGATGTATTAATGCATCAGCGGCCCCTAAAGGGTTCAGTGACTCATCTGCTATCTCCTCCTCCACCTTTCCACTCCAATTTCTAAGTGTCACCTTATTGGGTAACCGGCATGCTGTCTTGGGCAGCCATATTGCCATGATGACATCGCACTCTGTTGCCATGGTAACCAAGGGGATCATACATGTTATCAGGGCCTTACTTACCATCCTCGGCATACCAATACCATGGTAACCCGGGATAATCCTGGTCTTCGGTCCGCGTCATCGATAATGACGTCGCAGCAATGACATAACTGGTGATGTCACTGGTGCTTGCTCTTGTCATGGCCCCATGCACTATGCTGGTTGTGTCTAGTCAAGTGTGCTCAGTAGTTAATGGGATATTGTAGTAATCCGGGATTGGATAAAGCGGGGTATGTAATAGCGAGTAACACGCTACTCATCAAAGTTGTAATTGGCTATAAATGGGATGAGAACTTCCTAAGAACTTATTTGGAGTTGCTGACTTCTTCCTTATCAATAACTATGCTATCCAGAGAATTGATAATCCACCAGCAAAGGTTGGTGAACAGACAGTTCAATGGTGGTCACAGCAGGTACTTCGCCATAGAGGTTTATGCTATTCTGGATAAAAAAATGTAAGCTTCACATCTTGATGCACGTAGGCTTGTTACACTATGTCGTTTTTTCACTGAGATTCCTTGTAACACAGTTCCGCCATCTGCGGCTTCATTGCAGAAACCACACTTTTCACTGCAATAGGATTATAGTGCTTCACTGTTAAATCTTATGAGGATCCTTGGTAGATTAAACAGTCAATTTTAATTGTGTACCCATGAGCATTGCTGCATGATTATGAGTATTCGGTTGTCACCTTTTCCTTAAAGGGCTAGGTAAAATGTTATTCTTAAGTAACCCCAGTGCTACTTCTCTACTTTCGCTGATGTCAGAATATGCAGTGAAATAGTATAGTATCATGTTGATGCGTGCAGTGCGTGCGGGTAGGACTTAACATGAAATATAAGACTTACATGCAGGAGGTAAACATCCGATACCCTGGCTACTATGTCGTGAGGACGGACTTTGGAGAGCCTAGCATGAGGCCCAAGAGGACAAAGAATTGTGAATTAACATTGACCATTATATTATTGATAAACGGTAATTGGCAGTATTTTTGCCTCATCAAAAATGAATTCTGTATCCACGGGGGCGAGCCCAATTGCCAAAGCATCACCAATGTAATTCCTTGTTCATGGTGTGTCATGTCAATGGATGGCCTTAAGGCACCATGACATTCTCAGTAAGTTAGTCTGAGAACAGGGGAGTAGGCCTATAGATTCCTTAGTCTTGTTCATTTGTTACTTGCAACTCTCTAATCAAGCCGCATAATTCTAAGGAATAATGTTCATAGAAATTTGCCTAATCTTCTGACACACACTGCCATTACCAATGGTACCAACAGAATTAGGTAGGAACACATTCCACACTACAAAAAGAACTGTTGAATCTATTAGGGATTATTGTAAAACTGAACAGTGGACCACCATAAGTGTAGTTTCTACAAGAAGCCTGAGGTGGCAGTGCAATGGTACATGTGTAGGGGAACATGACTATGTGAGTCCTCGTGCCCAGGTGGCTGACCCACAGGGGCGGGTCAGCAGGGTAGTCACATGTTCCCTATCGGTATCACACCAATCCAGGCGTAGGTGGAAGGTAGTGAACATCAGGTCAGGGGAAGTAGCTCAGAGGAAGAGCTTCCGCTTCGAAGTTGGAGGTTCCCGGGTTCGAGTCCCGATTTCTCCAAAGACGTTTTCCGCCGACCTCTACACTGGTGGAGAAACCGAGTAGTCCTGACCCGCGTGAGGGGGGCTACGGAACTCGGTTCCTGGGTTGGTGTGATATGGCAAGCGCTTCGACCTGCCAATGCTGAGACACCCGTAGGGCTAGATGCATGTGGCTCAGTGTTGGTTAATTTGGTGGTCGAAGCTGGCTGGGGGCTGTGTAGGGGAACATGACTATGTGAGTCCCCGTGCCCGGGGGGCCGACCCGCAGGGGCTGGTCACCAGGGTAGTCACATGTTCCCTATCAGTATCACACCAATCCAGGCGTAGGTGGAAGGTAGAGAACGTCAGGTCAGGGGAAGTAGCTCAGAGGAAGAGCTTCCACTTCGAAGTTGGAGGGTCCCGGGTTGGAGTCCCGGTTTCTCCAAAGACGTTTTCCGCCGACCTCTACACATGTAAGTAATTTGGGTTATTTTGATGCATTACATGCCAAAATACACAAAAGTGAGATCTTCGATATTCAGATCAGCTATAAAAGCCATATCATCAAATCTAACAGACCACCGAGGCATATATTTAGATATAAGAGAACCATTTAGCAGCCAAAAGTCCCAACCGATGAGCTACCATGGACTGTCAGTTCTGGTTAGAGACCTAATTTGGGCTGGGCTCAACTGAATGAGACAAAAAGGTAGATCTGGACCCATGATTAAAATTAAAATGGTAGTTTAAAGGCCATCCTGTCAGGTTATACCCTAGTAGAGTACTCTGGGAACACAACATTCACATTAAACTTAGTACTAAATTGGAAGGCTGAATCCTTTATTAGACACTGAGAGAGAGGGGGATGTTGCCCAGGGGAACTCTCTAACTTCCCTAACCAGGTACTGCGGTTGCACTGTAAAATAGAGGTTGTCGAAATAATGGTAAATGTCCTTGTCCTAAAGCTGTCAGAGATCCATCCATATTTTCATATGTTTTTTTTTTACTGGTCGAGTATACTGTACTGCTTCACAATAGAAACTGCACCGCTTCAGTGCGATGCATATACGGTGGTTTATTGTTGTTCAGTTTTACAAGGATCACTTCTAGATTCAACAGTTGTCTCTCGGAGTGTACGCTGAAAGATGATTATATTATTATTGACCTGTTCATCCCATCATAATTATGATACCTAAGATCTATCTCTGAGTATTGAACCAGCTTTGTGGATGAAATTACATGGAATCACAAACCCTTTACATTGAATTACTTCATGGTGTTTATGATATTATGCATGAATTGATGCCTGTACGATGCCTGCAATTATGGGTCTTTATAAAAAGCGTTTCATAACCCAGTGCATAGTAGTGAATCTACCATTTATCCTTGTAAAACTGCACCATGAACCACCATAATCATACAACAGGGAGTCAGGGTAGTTTTTCTAAGAAGCTCCAGGTTGCAGTGCGGTGGAACGAGGAACCTCTGTGAAAATAACAACACCTCTGTGAAAATAACGATGGATATCTGGCAACTTTGGGACTAGGAATCCTTCGGTATTTCGACAACCTTTTTTTTACAGTGTAGTTAAGTAAACCGTCGGTAATTAGTCTGAGATATAGATTTGCAATACCACCCACAACCTTGGATTACCTGTACTCCCAGGCATTCCTCGGACGATTCATGCTGTTCCAACCAATTCTACAACTAGAAAGTCGTGGTTAATCTTATCTACACAATGATATGAGAGCCTAACCCATGGTAATCCTGCAGCATGTTCCCAGGGCCTTGGCTTTGTGATTGATATGAATGGTAAGCCACCTCTGAATCGATCACAAGATATTGGTATACCATAAGTCGACCACCCTTTCAGTATAGGTTATTTGCACAATTTATGAGTAATCTTTGGGGCCTATAAAAGGTTAAACTATGGTAGTTAATGGGTTAAAATCATCAGCAATTCTGAGTTACCTAGAAAAGGTTAGTCTAGGGTGGTCGACATATAAGGTACTAGTACCATCATGCCTAGTGGTCGAGTCAGGGGCGGCTTACCCTATGGTGACCGAGGTATAGCCAGATGTGTGGGCGTTTGTTTGTACACTGCACTTAGACGGCAGGCAGAGTAATTAATACACCTGCACGCTGTGTACCTATCGGCCAAGAGGGTTACATCATAATGTATACAGATTGACAATAATGCCCAGTACATTAATTAGGACTGTGAATGGAAAGCTCCTGGTGGAGCAGGCAGGGTCTCGTCCCACTCCATCAACACTCATAATGAGCACTGTGTTTCTTCTGAAAGGATTCAGAAAATGTTTAAACCATGCACTCAATAGTTAGGTTACTTACATATATTTGCAAGCTCTAACATTTCATAGTAGACTTTGGGTATCATAAATATTCTTAAACAGTTCAGAAATTATTTTAACCATTATGAACAATAGCTAGTTGAGTTACATGGCTAAACAATGTTCTAATAAGTCATGAAATCTCTACGATACCATGACATTAACTCCATCAGTCTAAATCCATAACAAAAACAAAGCTCATCTGATGTGGATCCTATTAACAGACAGGACATGATAATATGCAAAGCTGATCAGATTTCCATTCGTTTAAAATAATAAATAATCAGATAAGCATTGATCGGTCAGATTTCAGCCTATTAGAGCACTGCCGATTGACTTAGAAATAGGAGTAACTGTAACTCCTATCAGCTTTAGTCTACCTCTGAGTGGTTCTCTGTGCTGCTCACCCAACCAGCAAAGCCCTGAGGCAAAGGCATTGAGTGGCAACCTTAAAATATGGCTCCGTCCTGAAAGCCCCTTTTACATGTACCCTGTCAAAAGCCTTTACTCCCTCACTGCGGCACGTCCGGGTAATCTGTCGGCACATAACCTCCTCTGGGAACTTTCTGAAAATGATCTCCAAAGAACAGAACCCAGTGGGGCTTGGGTAAAAAGATAAGGGGGTTGAAGATAGGGAAAGAGGCATGATAGCAGGTCTTATCTATTTGGGAGAGGAGGAAGGTTCAGTGAGCTATAGGTCCTGGTTCACCCACTCAAGGCGCCACTATCACTTTCATTGATAATTCCCAAAAGGAAAGGCCACAAACTGTGTAGTCCATACACTATGGTGAAATAACCTCTTTAACAGTGCGCACACAAAAAAAGACTGAGACACCCTTAACTCAACAGATTAATACATGAATAGCCATTTCTAATCAAATGATTATAAGCACTGTACAACAAAACAATGTAAAGTTGCAGGCATCACGTGCCCCTTGTGTGGTTACAGTTGACCATGTCTTATTTGCACAACTCTGATCTTATTTAATAGGGTTATCTCATTTCCCTTCATCCTTTTGGAGTAGTATATACATGCAAAGTCAGCGCAATGGATTAGCTACTAACTAGGTCATGACCAAGGTGCATTGCCGTACTGTGTAATACCCTGCATGTTTGACTGAATCCCTTGGTGTTTGTAAGGCAGTATTGGAGTATGCTTTCCATCCAGTAAATAAAAAGGAAATTAGAGTCTAACCAGGACCTTTAAAGTATTCTAGAACTGTTTGATAAGTTAAATCTGGCAATAATCAAATCTACTCAGGGGATGCTAATATCCTACAACCATAAAGTTTTAATCAGTTTGATGAATGAAAATCACTAATAATCACTTAGTACAATCACTAATAAAGCTGGAGATATAGGTTTGCATTGCAATCCATCATCATTGGGCTATACTTATAATTTGTATATGGAAATTCAAATGGAAGTGATATGCAGAAGAAATCTATGGGTTGGGGAGGTGCTAAGAATTGAGTACAGCATTAGAGACCCTGGACCTACAAACCTGACAAGAAGACACTATTTCCTCCTCCTCACCCCACACCCACCACCACCGGAAACACACTAACTACTGCCTGCTGACCTATGGCCGTCATCTTGAAAAGAACTCTTTACCCAGAATGCCCTTTGGCCGGAAGGAAGTGCCAGGGCTGGAAGTGTTTCGCAGATGGGCTCTCGTCAAATCACCTTAGGGGACGAGACTCAGACAGCGGGGGGTCGATGGCTGAGACCTGCATGTGTAACAGTCAATGTACCATAGAAGAATTGCTGGGACTGAACTACCCAACAATATCATGTGGATATAATTCCTTATATGATAAATTGATTTGATTAAAGATAAATGAGAGAGAGTTATAACTGTAAAACAAGGATGTTGTTGGCAGGTTGATCCTTTATTAAGTGATTTCTTTTTCAATTTAATGAACGGGAAAGGATTTTCTTAATTTTATTTTCTTATTCCTTTCCCCCACAAACATTAAAAGCCAGTTTGCTGGTGTCACTGTTACTCTGTTAAAATCCCACACGCTGGTTCTCTCCTCACCCAGCAGGCCCCAGCCACGTACCGCCCTCTACCGATACACTGTGACACATGCATTATTAACTATGCACACTCAGCACAATTAAATGCCTTTTTCGCAGACTGTTTAACCCTCCAGGGGTGCTCTGCATCAAGCTCTTAACCCTTAGCCAGAGGCGTAGGAAGTAAATATTTATTTGGGTGGGGGGGCAAGGGTCTCGGTTGGGATAGGTGTCACAATACTATTGTATAGGCCTATAGGGGACCTGGGGACCTTCCCATATATATATATATATATATATATATATATATATATATATATATATATATATATATTGGCGGGAGGCACCCCTGCCCCCCCTTTTTCCTACACAAATGAATGAGTTATGAATTGAACATGCTTGCACATATTTGCAAATGGGCAGGATCAGCCTTTCTTTCAGTTTAATCTCTCAGAAATAAAGCTTATTGACATCAAGTTGTTAACCTTTCTTTATCTGTTTTCCTTCCAGGTTTGATTGTGGAGTACGCTAAGTAGCAGATAACAAGCCGCTCATCCAAAACAAACAGGTATGTGTCTTCTGATATTCTATTAATTATATATGAAAACTATACAGCAGGGCTTGAGAAAGGTGGATGATACTTGTCAGAAACAATAGATCCATTTTATATATGTCCCATGTACAGCAAATGCTGGGGACTGAAGGTTCTACATAAACCACTTTATATTCTTGCCATGGATAGAATCTCTATAACATAGGCATTTCAAAACATTGATATTCAAATATTTCAGTCATGTCTCTATGGGGGTTGGCTCGGCGAATGCACAGGTGGTACATTAATCCTCCAGAGAGCTGACAGTATACTACACTGAAAACCTGGAAGATCCGAAACTAGTCAGCGGTGACGACTTTAGGTCCTCCAGTTGACGATACCTAAAACTACAGCTTTAGGTAGTCAAAATGATGACTTTAGGTCGTCATCCTGACGACCTGAGTCGTCAGTATGACAATACTGACAGTACAGAGTTGTCATACTGATGACTTAGGTCGTCAGGATGATGACCTAAAGTCGTCATTTTGACCACCTAAAGTTGTAGTTTTAGGTATCGTCAACTGGAGGACCTAAAGTGGTCACCGCTGACTAGTTTCGGATCTTCCAGGTTTTCAGTGTATGGCTTTGTATCAGGAATACCCAATGTCTCAAGTATTGTTCTCACCTCCCAGGAGCCCTCCTAACAAAATTCATTTTGAAATTCAGAAAAATATTAAAGTATTGTTCTGATGCTGTTTTCCTGAGGTGGGAGTGAACTTGGTTTGATACAAGAGGTTGGTGCATCCATTGTCAGGTTGCAATAAGACAGACTTGGAGGGCATTTTCTCAGTCACATTCAATAGCATTTCCGTATTCGACAAAATGAGTGCAAAAATACCCTAATTATCATGCACCCCTCTTCTGGTGCCAATTTAAACTTTAAATCAACCGAAGGTATGGATTTTTGAAAACTGTATTAAGAGTAAGAAGATTTCTGGTGAAGAACCAAAAGTCCAGTAAATGCAGTGTCTGTCTTCTTATCTTATTCTGTGTAGCGAGGCGCAATATTGGATTTGGTAGTTAAAAGCGGGACTTAATACCAAAAGCTGATTGGATAGGAAGAGGAAGAAATGTGATTGTCATCTCGGGTGTGAAATTTGCTTTACCCACTAATGTTGGCATGTCACAGTAAACAGCAACATTTCCCAGTTGATTCGTCAACATGGTGCTGATGAGGAAAGATGTCCGAACAAGGAGAAAGGGTCAAACTCAGGAGGAGTTTTGGGCTATTCCTTTTGCTTGTCAGCTCATATCAATCATAACTATGCATGGAGCTGGGTTTTACACTTTTATGTCCCTTTCTTTAATGCAAAGGAATCCAGCTGCTCAGAAAGACAGCCAAGGGAAAAAGAGTTTAAGTTTATTACTGATCAGATTCCCCAAAGTCCCTTATAGAAATCATGTGCTTTAACTTGCTAGATAACATCAGAACTCCCTGAGCATCATTTATAAGGTACCCTAGGCACATGCATCCTGCAACAAATACCATTGAACATAATGTCATTTTGTTCATACCCATGTAATCAAATTTACACGATAAGAGTGGTTAACATTGGCGCTGACAGACGCTTGTATCCAATAAGGCGACATGTGTGACATGTGATTATTCATAGAGACCTGCGAGTCACTGTTATATTCATGGGTGGTGAGGGTGGCTCGAGGTACCCCATGAATACTGTATCTAGTGATCCTTGTAGCGCTCAGCATCTGTCAGGCCTCATTTGGACCCTCATCCACTATTGGACCGAGCCAGTACATATTTGATACTTTATGGCTGTTCTTCTGCAGAACTGTTTCCTTTTTTCATTGTTTTTTTTTCTTATTATATTCTAACAGTCAGATGGTTATCACTGATTGGAAGAGTCTCTCTGTCTCCTGGTTTCTCTGATTTATAGTAATCAAAGGAATTCACATTTCTAAATATCATAGCTATCTTCTTATTTTCAATTATTATCAACAGAAATTTGAGGTAAACATCATTGGCACTGCTGCTTTTCACTTTATATAATTATGTGACTTAATGTAGACGACAGGTGATATTCAAGGTAACTGTTCTAAACAGAACCAGTATATATTTTCAACAGTTGGCGTTCTGCCTTTAAAAGGCATAATGAATGAGTACATCCTCATTCCCTGTAGATGGAATAACTCTAAATAACAATTAAGATTTGATCTATTTCCCAACGAAAGTTAGTTCCCACTAGATGATCCGAAGAAATGACATGAGTTTATCAGCCTCTTGTTGCCTTGTCACTTCATTTCTATTCTTCATCCGTCCCCTCTCGGAGGTCCGGAAATGAAACAGGAAATCTAGCACTCATCACCCACCAAGTGATGTCGGTGTCAACCTGACGGTGAAGTAGCTTATTTGGTAATAGATCATCAAAACATTAGTGTTGTCTCGCGCACCTCCAGGTATAATCCTACAGATCCATCATAAGTTTTTGTAAGCATAATCAATTCATGTTATAACCAACATGGCCATTCTCTCAAAAGATATTTCCCTGGTGCCATCCTCTGAATATAGTTATACAGAATATGCAACTGCTGTCCTGTTAGATAGGGTTCAACTCACATGCTCTGCCAGTTTGCCGGGTCATTCACATTGTAAATAATAACTGTTGAATCTACCAGTCCACACAAAACCGATCAGTGACCTACTGCAGTTGTATGGCAGGGGAACAGTGTAGTTTTTACAATGAACCCCGGTTGGCAGTACGGTGGTACACAAACATGCAAGGGCTCTATGTGAAAAAAGATTATCTCTGGCAGCTTTGGGACGAGGATTACATCGTTATTTTGATGACCTTTTTTTTTACATTTACCCTTTAAGCTTGCTGATGAATTAATAAGTGCACCGTGCCCACTGCTGCATCCATGCGAACCTCTGGGTATTTTTCAAACCCAAGACATGATACAATCATGAAAATGGTGTCCCATAAGTTATGGTTAGTGGTTGATGGATGCACCTTTCCTTATCATGTGTTGTCATGTTGTACTGATGAAGTGGCTAGTGAGTTACCCGCCATGGCCTTAATCCAGGGGCACAGTGCTCCAGTGTGCTCAGTAACACTTACTCCTCTGAATGCTCCTATTGCAAGAATGCCTCATGCCCATCTGTCGTATCAGGAGCCTCATGCCAAGCCTAGGGGAGTGTATCAACCAAGTAAAAGGAGCATAACGTATGAATACCGTAATCTCCCACGTAGAAGACGCGTTGCGCGTATAGGACGCACCCCCTTCTTGGTAGAAGCATTTTTGCGTATAAGACGCACCTCTTAGGGCTCAATTTTGTTAATTTAGTACATTTCTATAGTAAAAGTACCCCTCGTATAAGATGCACCCCCAATTTCAGCACATCTTATAAGACGCACAAGGCATTTGTTTGGCGTAGAGGACGCGTCTTATACGCGGGAGATTACGGTACTGTCCTCAAGTGAGTTTACCAGGCCCGCATTAATGTATCGTGCCGACCAAAAAAAATGATGCATCATTTAAGGGTTAAACTGGTGGAGGTGACATCCATAGCTTGTCTTATTGTTACTGTTGGCAGAGTACATCCAGGACACCAGGAAATTAAACAGGAAACTGCACAAGATGAGGACAGCAACTGTTAATATGGTGGCTGCGGAAGATAGGCGTTACCTCAGTGGCCATCATCATTAATTATGGTGGGCTTCCTTAGCCTACTTAAATTTGTCTATTTCTCCTCTTTCCTATCCCCTTGGATGTGTGTGGTGCACATATATGCGTTGGCACCAATGCATCTCTCTGTGAAATTGTGTAATGTAGTTCTCGCTATAAATATGACCTGAGCTGTCGAATAGTGTTAAACATTTATTACTCAGTCAACTGCATTTTTCAGGTTTTTCAGGAGAGGCAAAAGAACAATTACTATTGCACCAAATTACAACAATGTTGTACTAAGGCCTATAGGTACAAATGACACTGAAAGAGCTTTATTTCCAAAGTAGGTTGATAAAGGCCAATAGATGTTACAGCAGAAGAGAACTCAATTTTGCCAAAGTGTCAGTTTCAAGCATTTTGCACTATAGTGACAATTTGGTGTGTTTCCAAGGACTGCTAAGCTGACAGGCTTATGTCCATTGATATAGTTCATTATGGACCTATTTCATGTTGTGAACAACACTTTCTGTGGGCCTACTAAAACATAAGAGAGGAGGGGGGCCATTCTCGACAGGGCTGTGGAGAAACTAAATATTCCATGACCACGTTTCACACTGTGTCGTCAGGAAAACAGCCTCAATTCCCTCATCAAAAAGTGGTTCCTGAGGCGTTCTTGTCCACAAAAATCACATAAAATAGGTTAAATATATATTTTTATGAGCAACAGACATAATTATAAAATAGTGTAAGTGTCTATAGCATATTATGTCAATTTTTGTAAATCATATAAACCTGAACAATGTCAAAAATGAAATCGGTGAATTGCCAGGTGCCACAAAATCAGGTGGATTGCAGGAAGAGTGGTGGCGGATTCTGTGGGGGATGGGGAGGAACTGAATGAGAGCTGTCTATACTGGGGAACAATCTAGGCAGCAGAATATTAAATAACAGATGTGATCTCCTCTCAGCCCCAGCATCCTACAGCCTCCCTCTCCATGCACACTCATGGACATCCACCCACACTTATAGCCTAGCCAATACCACTAAGACTCTGTGTGGAGAGGAGTGGGTGGTACATTGAATATCGCACTAGGTTGAGAAGCTACTTGGAGCCACTCAGAGACTACTATCTGGGTCTAGGTCCTGTGAGTGGCGGTCTCATCTACCTATATGGAAGTATTGAGATGGTTGACTCTTGGTGGAGTAATACGAGGTCTTCTTCATGCAAGTGTTGACTGCAAGAATCGGAGCCCAAATTCATTAGAAGTGTGATTGATCTGATTGTTTGGCATGATATGAGCTGGAGAAAACCTGGCCTAAAAATAGTTGACAGGTATATCAATGAATATTGTCAAATGTATCTGAAATTGCTGAAGGATTGTCTCATAATTGACTATTAGTTTTATGGTCAGTCCTGTTTTGGCCGGTCAGGGCCGACTAATATAAGAATTTATGGATTTGGGTGAACATGCATCAAAAGAGTTTTGACACACATTGTAGGTGACATTTCATTCATGACATTGCTAGATCGTGGGCTGGGTCTACTGCCGTGTGTTAGGCTAATTAAACCTTTTTTTATACAGCAAATGTATAAAATAGAAAATAAGAAAATTAGCGAACATCCATTAGACCGCAGCCAGTGGAACCAGCTTTTTATCCAATAAAGTGTTGGTTCCACTGCTGTCGGTTGGGTAAACTTTTGCTAATCTGGTCATTTATAATATTGCAAAAGTAGGGAAAACATTGGACGGATTAGTGAAATTTCGCCTAACCGATGGCAGTGGAGCAGTTTAGAGCGACAGAATGCCTACCCTTATGGGTTGGTCCCTACAGGTCTGTGGATGTCATCAGCAGCAGCAGCACTTAGGGTAACTTGCCCCTGACTCGACCACTAAGCATGTTGGTACCTTAATTCGACCAACCTGGGTTAACTTCTTTCAGAAAGCATATATGGTCCCAACTTGACTTTGCACCATTGACTTCAATATGAATATCCTACACTTGACGTAACAATCCTGATTTATTGTGAAAATAACTTGAAATAAGGCAGGACTTAAGGTACCAACATGCCTAGTGGTCGAGTCAGGGGCGTGTTACCCCATAACATATATGAGGTATGGCTAAAGGAGTCCCAGTGCGGTACTTGATGCTGATGGAGAGAAATAATCGTGTCCACAATAACATGGTCTATCTGTTACACTCTATGTGGGTGTTATGCTGCGTATATATGGTAGTCTCATATACATATGAAACAGTGGTTTGGGACACCTCTCATGAAATCTCAATAACTCTATTTGTCCCAATTGGTATGTAGTCATCGTTTACTTAAACTTACCACCCTATTTTCATGATGACCTATTTCGAAGTAATTCATCATGAAAATAGGCTGATCTTTTCCTTTAAGTGCTGCATTAAATCCTCTGGGCTCATGTTTCTTCATCTCTGCATAATTGGCCTATTTTATTGCTGGCAAGTGCAAAAGGAGTGTTTCTGAGTCTACTGACAGTGGCATGCATGTACGATGTAAACTGTCCCCTCTCAGGAAACAAGAAATCTAGCCCCACCGAATTTTGTCATGTAGGAGATCCATAAGTGAATTTACCATTTCGTTGGCGAGCTACTTGCCACATTGTTATGAGTTGTAAGAAAGACAGACATGAGGTTAAACATTTGTTTAATTTAGTACCTGCCCAAAGTTTAAATACTTCCTGCTGTGTGCATTCCACTACGTCAGAAATAACACCTTGGAACCAGGATATGTACTATTTGGCATAGGCTGCATCATCTCCATATCTCACCTTCTAATAGAACAAGAACAAAAATAGAATGAGAATAGAAAACCCTTGAAATGGTCTGCAAACCTAAGTCACTGTGTTTGACAGTATGTGCACCGTAGTGGCTCGTATAGGCACCCAGGCGCTCATTGATTTCAACTCCACTCTACCCCTAGCACCTATACAATGCAGGCGCTTAAACGGGCCCTTACGCTGAGTGACTTGCAGGGAGTCACACTCTGTGTAGACCCTGGTGGGGGGAGACTGGGATGACCTGAGTAATGAGGGGACATATCAAGGTGATTCATTGTCGCTGCTGCAGCATCCACCAGCTCAGATTAACTACAGGCAGTGCTGGGGACTACCATGGGACACTACTTCTGCATAACAATGATATATATAAATATCATTGTTATGCAGGAGAAATATCTTGAGAAATATACTCAATATTCGCCCCTTTTTTCTGTCAGATTTAGATGAGAAATGACCCTATATTATCTGCCTCTTGAAGGCTAATTGATGCAACATGGCTCTCGGGTACTTCTATTTATTATGCCGACCTTCAAACCTTCGAATTCAAACTTTTTCTAATTGGACTGGATTGCCAATACAAGGGAACTCAATCGAGATGATGATCTTTAGCCATAAGCAGAAAGTCCCTACACACACTCCTCTGTAGATGCCATTTTCTGCTTGCCCGGTTACTAACATCTGATCCAAAGGAAAACCGGCTGTCACTTTTTAAGGGCAGCTGATGCAGGAGTGCATCATGGCCATTGGTCGGCATGATGCACCAATGAAGTGCTGACGAGACTGCTCGCCAGCACTTCATTGGAGCATCATGCCGACCTTCCATGAGTTTGTACTGTTTGTATTGATCCTGTAGGGTCGGTATGATGCACATCATTGGTGCATCATGACGACTAATGGGCATGATGCACTCCTGCATCAGAGGCCTTTAATGGGCTAAGAAGAAGTGACATGATACCTATTATTACCTTCATCCCACAAAAGCCATACCTTATCTCCCCACCCCCTTATGCACACACAGGGCTATCAGGTTATCCTATAGTCAAAGTAACCTTATACTACAAAGTGAAACACCATAGGAACTTGTGCCTCTCATCATATGGACACTGACAGTGGTATCTGGTGCTGCATATAGGACGCCAAGGCCTGCTATCAGAGCCTGCTATCAGTAGGTACCAAAGGCTGATATGGGAGATATGTATTCAAGTCGTCATCACAAAGGCTCCTGAGGATGAGGATTTACTGGTTTATGCTCTAAGGGCTGTATGACGCTTCCACCTTCTTGCTACCAGCTTGTAGATCATTTCATAGGCCTAGTGTGACTTACAGAGCCTTCATGAGGTCAGGGTGAGGCTTATACTTGGGGCCTTACTTACATAGACAGTAGTGAGAATTGGCTATAATGTCAATTCTTTGGTGCGGCGAAGTCAGAGTGTAGCCTATATAATGGTGCACCTTATACCAAGGATTTTCCTGTTCTTTTGCCACCATGTTGCACCAATGCATCACTGATAATCATTCCACCAACACTTCACAGTTCATCATGATTTATAACTTCAGCATTGCATCAACCCCCTCCACTCAATGGTATATCCATGATACATGTGTAACCCCTATGAATTAATCATAAAAACTGGCGTGATGGGCAATGACAACCAGAGCTAGGTGAGGGCATGAACACATTACACGTTCTCAAAGGGTTACTATACTCACGTATACATCGGGGCTGACATTGCCGTTGTTTCTATTGTAGATTGATCAATGCTGGAAATAGTCTCGAGTTTCATCTCACGTCCTGCTGTTCTTCTTATTATGTCAGCATCTGTGTGTGGTAAAAATAAAAACGTTCAAAATATCATAATCATTAAAGTAAAGTTATACAGAGCTTTTTCTTCATATTAGCAATGGTTATATTTAACGTAGCATAATTGGATGTGCTTTCCCAAAGCCCGCAGCTTCAACTCTGAATAGATCTACACTGCATGGCATCAGTAAAATATGCCATTACCAATATAACTATTGGTATGTGGATCCATGAGACCTTGGGCAAGGTGCATTTCTTAGATTTTCTCTAAGAGGTAAAGCAGTGATGATTCTGGTCATCGATAGGCGCATTAGCCATGAACATATTGCTTGACTTAGTGTCCTAAGGTATTTTTTCAAGCAGTTACCATTCCAGGAATGCTCTTAGCACTTATCAATCGATCAATAATTGTAGTGGCTACTGTTTACTGTGTTATGTTATATATGTGCCATTATGTACCTTAGCCATGACTACCAGACATAACAACTAGGCCAATACACTTCCCCTACGGGGGTGGGTAACGATAATATTCTGTGCATTGGCATAATGGTCATATTGGATTTATGTATTAGATCAAGTACCTTCAAAGACCCGTATGATATTCAGTGACAATGCTTATTCCCTTAAGTAACACTTCATGGCATTAGAATCACAGAAGAGCTATGATTTTGACTTCGTCTAAAAGGGATTGATTTCCTTACAAAATGGAAGTTATCAGTTCGAGAACGCCATTTTCATGCATTCTCTGCAGCATTGTTAAATATCATAATGCTATCACAAAGCATTTCAATCACACACATCCACAAACAAGGCCTGCCACCAGACTCTCTGGGGTAATGCGGTCACAAAAGGCAATAATATATAGGGGGTGCCTGTAATTTGATATATTTGGTGCCCTGAAGAGCCAAAACCCCCAAGAGCTCAATTATGATTATCATGGAAATCCCTGCATTTGGGGGCGGGGTTGATCACAACACCCTGCCCTAAGAAAACAATAGTGAGGTCAAGATTTTCCAGCTTGTAACATGTACGGCACTGCCTAGCCTAGCATTTCCTACCATTCTAGGTCTACACATTGCCGTACATGTACAATGACTGTTCGAACACTGTTCTCGATCAACATTTAAGTTAATGGATACAAACTGTGGAAGATCACAGAATGGAATAGACTCCCAGTCTATCTTATACCCATAGTCCCCTAGGCCTCTCTCGCCAGATCTCATATAGGTAATGTACAGCTCAATTGTGCAACAGAGGCCAAGTGGACTATGGCTCTAAGGTCTAAGGTTAAGGCAAACATTTCAGACAGTTTGTTGTGGTGTTTAGCGCTGCGTTTATTTAGACGGACACAGAAGATGGGGTTAGTTGGACATGGAGGGGTTAGTGTAGGTGATGTGGCTAAGATGGAGGTAAACTCTGCATGGGTCACTCAGGGTAATGGTATGTATAATATTATAGAGTGTGCAGGAAATGACTTGTACAATTAGTGTAGCCAAACGGTAGGCAAACGACCAGCGGCCCAAGATAAAGCGAGAGGAAACAAAGAGGAGCAATATACCTTCTCTGAAGATAAACAGTATGAGGAAACAGAGTACTTGTATGGGGGAAATCTGGAGGAACAAACAATTTTTTTTTCTCTTTTTCAAGGAAACCCTGGCAGTTCAGGATAAATAAGCATGTGGCACATTCCACGGTAAGTTTATCTTTTGAGGGTCATTTTTGAAGTCACATCACCCCACAGGGTGTCATACAGAATAAAATGTGGTACCACTATTTACAGGTCTATAAGGAGAGTATTAATAAAGGAAGCCAGATGATTTATATGTCCATCAGTTCTGCCCATGCATCAGATTTAATTTGCTACCACTACTGTTATTTTGTCCAATAGTTAATTATTTTAGAGGCATTTATGTGAGAGAAAGTATAATTTTTATAGACTATAATTAAATGTTCGAAAAAGAATGTCCGGAAATGAAAACTTTATGAAAAAGGTGAAATTAAGTTATTTAAATGCCTCAGTTCACCCTCTAATAATTGTTGTCAGCTCAATATAAATATATTAAAATTGCCTAACAATTATTGGATTAACTGAATAATTGTATGTGCCTTTAATTAACTGTTTGGAAATGAAAGCCTTAAAAAATCTATATTTTTTTTCACAACCTTGTAGAGTCAGGAACAACGTATACTGTATGCCTTCTCTAAATGTCATAGGCCATTATTTAGTATCCTCTTTGTATATTTATTCTATCTAAACACAAATTACTATTGATATTCAGATATGATTTTGAAGCATCTTATTATTAATCGTTTGGAAACAAACTGAAATCTGAGGACATTAGAAATAAATTCATAAAAAAATTTCTATTCATCACAGGCTCACAATGTAATGTCTATGAAAAGAAAATGAGATAACAATGATTTTAAAGCATGTGAGACACTTCTCTCAAAGATCATTTTACAATTATGCTTCAAAAATGAACATTTGAGTTGAGGACAGGAACTTTTGACCTCCTGCCCTCCTAGCCTACTTTCTTCAGGAAAAAATAATCTATAAAAACATATTAATTCACAGGAAAAATATCTCTGAATCTTCAGGATTAATTACAAACAGTTCACCTTATTCTGTATAGAGTACAAGGCAAAATATGACCAAAATCCATCTGAGGACATGGAAAGATAGACTTAAGCTGGAATGAGCCATTGTATGGCAATTTTGAAATATTTGTATACTATTGAAAATATTGAACTATTGGCCTGTATAATATTTCTGACTTTTCTGGAAAACACTTCAGATATTCCATGCATTGGGTAGGACACAAAGACCTCCTGAGACCAGCATGAAATCAGGGCCATCTACCATTCTGTATGGCTATGACATGGTGTATGTATGTGCTATACTATATAGCCCCATAGAGAGCCCTGCCTCAGGCTGTGTAAATCTCTGATCGCCTCAGGTGCCACATATACCACCACACAGTCTGTGTATGTGTTATGATGGATAGCTCCGTACACCAACCCTGGTCTCCCCAACAGGGTCCAAAAAGGTGGGCCATATTCCAAGAAAATAAGATGTTTTAGTGACAGACAAATGAACTTGTTAGCGAAGTAAGTAACTTTTTAATTCCTAAAAGCAGTGGTTTTGTCTTCCATATATAAAATTGTTGTCTTGGAATAAAACAATTAGTTTTGCCTTTCACTATTGACACTGGTTGGAGTGGAGCACAGCAATGTCAAAATCCTCAAATTAGGCTATGCTGAATCAGCCTGGGCTTATTCGCCTTATATGCTGATGCCAGAGGTTTACATACTTACCATAAACGTCCCTCTTTCTGTCTATTTTGACCTGTGTGTTCCATGCATGTTTTGGGCATATATTTCACATATATTCTGCAATGGGGTTGGCCTGAACAAAGGTTCTTTTTTTTGAGGGGGCTGGCCCTTTGTTGTGGCAGACAATGTTCATCTGGTAGAGCCCTGACCCTCAGTGTCATTCAGATCTGTGGGTGCCCCATGTATATAATATACTACAATGGGGATGTTTTGTATTCTGGAGAGGGTGGTGTGTTGTGGACTTGAGTGCAGAGTATCGGAGTCCATAACATTCAGTAACCATGTGGTGCTGCTAGTGCACAAGGTCTGGACATCACAATTTTAGTATTAGACACTCCTAGTAGAGACATAAGCAGGTTACTTGCCAGGCAGTGCACTGAAAAAAAATGTATTTCATTTATCCAAATCCTGCAGGCAGTTTTGTCTCATTGTGGTATTGGTGGTAATCCAATCCATAGTCGGGCTTCCCTAGCCCACTTAAAAGGGTCTATATCTCCTCTTTCCTATCCCCTCAGGATGTGTTTGGTGCACATATGCACGAGCACGGACACTAAGCTGCTATAATGGCATTAAACATCTATTACTCACTCACTCCAACCCATAGTCAGCAAATGCTCATCAGATCTATACGCTATCCTGATAGCGAGATCTTGAAGGAAATTCAGATTAAGATCGCTAAGCTGGAGAGTCAATTTAAAGCAGAGTGGAATTCAAATTCCAATCAGGCAAATTACCTCTCCACAATGCAGACCAAATACACAGAGTGTGATTTGGATAACACAGGAACCTGAATAACTGGTACTTCCACAGTAGTCTACTCTAGGACATATTGGCTCACCATCAAATTTTACTCCAGCACATTTTACGCTGTTTCCTGTTGCTGGACTATATGATCATTGAAAATATTTGTTCGGTGGCATTATATAGTTCATTTACTCCAAATTACCTGACATTTGTTACACCAAAAGGGATTCTACAAACTGTAGTGGCCCAAAAAAGCCCTCAGGCACTCAAAGATTTTAGGCCTACTGAAACCCCGGCACATATTTAAGAGCATTGCTTTTTTTGAGACAGTATTCAGTGCTTAAGGCAATTTCATTACCAATGTAGCCAAGTGGCTTTTCAAGAGTTGCGCTTATTTGAGACCTGTGCTTATTTGAGATCCCAGCACTTAAACAGGCCATTACAGTAGATAGAAAAGTGAAAGGCTATTCCTTTGATTGAATGATTGAGGTTCTTCCCTGGAGGAAGATGGATATGCTTGGAACCAACAAAGTGAGTGTCAAACAACTGTTCATTAGCTGATGAAAGTAGCCTTACTACTTTCACCTTTTTATCTTGAAAGTGTCAAATATCAACTCCTGCCCTTGTACATTTATAACATCTTAATAGACTACAAGGGGTAAATCTCACAGTACTCTTTTAATCACTTAAGTGTTGTAAATCCCCTTTATGTGTTACAATCCTTTTGTTGCCATGATGTATGTTCGGAAACATAATGGGCAAATAGCCATAACTGCATCCATGTTCACAACCCGCTTAGATTAATGCATTTTGCATGGTCACTATTATGCTGTCAAAGCACATTGTTCACCGACGCTATAATGGTGCATTGTGACAACAACCCCCAGGACAACAAATATCCTCAAAAGGCTGAGCTGTCCTGAGAAATCTGTTGGACAGTAGGTTATTTTAGGGATCCTGACAAAGCAGATTTATGTTAAGACGATGTAAACAATTAGCAGTTTATTCTTGTAGACAAAAAAATGGCCTCTAAAGCCAGAGTAGAGCCAGAGGTGAGTCAGTGACTTAGCTGACGAAAATGAGAATTAACCATGAGTAGGGGTAAGTATGAGGTATGATATGAGTGATCTTGTGTATTTTAACCAAAACAGACCTGCTTGCCTTCTATACCTAGATTCACTAAAGTCTATTGATTTGAACTGGAGAAAAACAAAATAATGTGAAGGAATTTCAAGTATTAGAATTCAAGTGACCTGGAGGGGTAGTGGAGGAGAGGGGCCAGAGCTTAGGGACTGTAGCCAGTTTATGCCATACCCCACTTGGCAATTTTCTGCAGTAGTTCACTTAATTGCCAAGCTAGATTTGTGTGTTTTCTGCACTTAAAGCTGTGTCTTCGGTCATCCAATACAAGGGAATGCCAGTGTTGTTTCCAAAATTTTGAAAAGGAGGGGGCGACACCCCTTATTCAGCCCCTGATTTTGGCTAAATTCAAGGCTAGAAAAGTGTATATAAACTCTTTAATACATGGGAAAGGAGGTGCGTCCACCCACACATCCTTTCTAAATGCACCACCAAATACTGGACCCTCAGATGCAACCATCTCAGTAGAAGGCATTATGACAGCTCGGAGGCATGAACAGCTTTGTGCATGTCAAACCTTGATAATATCCCTCTCATAGAATTCATAAAACAAACATCAAATTGCTAATAATCTGTTTTAAAATTGTTAAAACAATTATTTAGGAAAATTATTTGCTTCGCGATGTCTGCTTTCAAAATGACTTGCTTCCAAGATTGCCTATGAGGGGTCCCTGCAAGGTTATGAGTTGTTCCTTACCATGCCAGGGAGAAACCAGTTTCTTCTCAATGTCATATATGGTATAAAAAGCAATTAACTCTAGAAATATAATATTAATTATGTCTAATTCATCCTATTACCAAGCCATTTTGAAGATAACAAGGAAAAGCGACACTCCAAGTAATTAGCCTAAAGCTTGATGTATTTTATCTTCCCTTCCTTTTTTCATATTTCAAAGTGATCATAATAGATCTGTCAAACATGCTTTGAAATAAAAACAACTAGGAGGTAAAACATATTTGATTGATCTAAAATTGTGATGGATTCATATCATGCAAAAAGTGTTCTCCTTGTCTTTAACCCTGTAGGGGCTACATTTTGTTGTTCCTCCAATGCTGCATCAAACCTGTGCGGTTAACATGAAGTATCAGGCCTAAGCCACTGACAGGGTTTGCTGAATAGGCTCACAAGGAGTATATATTTGTGCATCATGGCAGCCAGGAATGCATTCATACATTATGGAATTAAGTTGGCATGATACATTAACTGCATTAAAGGTTGCTCATGCATTATTGCATCATGTTTATTGGTCCTAGCAAGTTAATCACCAGGGCTGCATTCCAATAACATGCCAACCCATGATACAGTAACAGATGGTCGTCATGATGCACTGATAAAGTGCAGGTGAGCTGACTTGCCTGCACTCTATTGGTGTATTATGACAGCCAATGGGCCTGATGCACTCCTTCAATAAATGGATTTGTTTTCCAGAGAGGGTAAATATCTTTTTTTCCGCCATGGGCTGAGGTGGCAGCTGCAGTTGGTTAATCAGAACCCCGCTATCAGTCCTGTCACAGAGAAAGATAAAAACAATCCCAGATCACTACAACTTAAATAGGTGAGATCTGATGAAGGTTGATAAAAAAAACAGGGTCAGTTACTTCCAGATTGGTGATCACTGAGGAAAGCGTCTGTCAATGCCAAGGGAGGGAAACTAGGGGAGTGAGGCAGATTTTAGAAAGGATGTGACGTCTGATATGGATGTTATTGTTCCACTTGTAAGGTTCCACCAAAGGAGTATTAGATGACTGTGAACATAATTAGAGTGCAAAATGGAGTAATATTCATTTTTTGAAATGGTGTTCAGCAACCATTAATCAAACAGTAGTTCCTTTAAATGCTATATTTCTCCTTCCCTCCCCCCTTTTTCTTATTCTATCATCCTTTCCTCTGACTAACTCACTCACTAGCAATACAATCTCAGGTATCATCCTCCTGATGATAGCTAGCTCAGAGTAATTCACTCACAGGTAAGAGACTACTTTCTGCAGCCAGTCAGAGTGTACGATATCCTTCCACAGCATAGTAACACCCATTTAAGAAGACTGTAGCAGATATAATTAGGCCTTGGATCCCGTCTCCATTTTCCAAGACGTGAATCGCAAATTGTCAATCATACATGACTATTAAAAAGTACTAATCCAATTTGCTCCTAAATTGAGTCAGAGGTTCTAAATTAGATTATCCATTCAATGACTTGAATGTCAGTGGGTTTCCCTGTCAGTCTTTGACTACAGATAAGATATCAGGGAGGGTTTAATATATGGGATATGTCAACTCAGATTCCATAAGCTTACCTGATTAAACCATTACCCTCTTCTTTAACTAGTAAAATTATATCACTGGTTAATTCCCTTTGAGGTTGCATAACCTATCAATGGCCTGGTAACCCTGGTCATAAGAATGGTATTTTTAGTAGATTTTTCTTTTACTTTCGACTCTATATTGTATCTGAATAATCATTAGAATAAAACCCCCTAACACCCGCAGGACAGCGGAGGTTTTATGGTGTAATGGTTAGCACATAGAACTTGAGATCCTAGCAACTCCTGATGCATTGGTGCAAATCCCAATGGGACTAGCATTTTCTGAAGAATAATATACGTCAACTGCTGAAAATGAGTTCATAAAACCTCCTGCCAGTCCTGACCTAATTCGTAAAAGCTCCTGCTGGCCCCCAGCTGTTGTAGAATTTGGATATAAAACTACGGTAGGAACAATAGATTCCACGGCCAGAAGAAGCTCAAAGTTGCAGTATGGTTGTACAAAAACGTAAGGAATCTCTGTGGGAATAATGACAGATCTCTGGCAACTTTGGGATGGGGATTGCGCATGATGGATAGCTCCATACACCAACCCTGGTCTCCACAACAGGGTAAAAAGATGTGGGCCATATTTCAAGAAAATAAGATGATTTAGTGACAAAAAAATGGACTAGTGAGCAAAATCCCCCTTTTCATTCCTAAAAGCAGTGGTTTTGTCCTCCATATAGAATTGTTGTCTTGAAAGAAATTTATTTTTGCCTTTCGCTAGTGACAATGGGGTTAGCTGGACACAGCAGTATAAAAACCCTCAATTTTGCCTGCTTTGAAGCAGCCTCCAGGGGCTTGCCTGCGTTGTGGACATCAGGGGGCCATTACACAAACCAAGGATGATGCTAGTGTGTTACTGCCGCTAATCTAGCATCACTGACAGCATCAATGATTTCGACCCATTACACAGCACATGTTGCATTTCCATAGTGTCAAGAGCTATGATATTGACGCTATGGCATAGGGTTCCAGCGTAAATTGACCTAGTTTGTCCATAGAGTCACTTCCGGTTGCATTAGCATCACTTCCTGTTTGGTACTCTCCTGAGGAATTCTGTCTAAAATCCTTATTTATAGGCCGATTTACATGCTGTAAACTTTCAAGTATATGATTGAACATGTTATCTATAGATTTCAACTATCATTTTATCGGTATTCCACTGATTTCTACCCAGAATTGGTGCCAGAAGTTCCGAATCGGTGTGTAGTACCCACAGAGTCCACCAGGTGTGTCACAAGCTTGTCAATAGCGTCACCTAGCCCCATTAGCGTCACTTTTTAGCATATTTTTATCCTATTATAAAAAATTGTAGAATAATTTGAGGAAAGGAAATCTTAAGAATATCTACAGTGCAGGGTTGACTCAGGAAAGAATATATAATTTTTATTATTCTTTTGAAAAAATCCTAAATTATT
This sequence comes from Acholoe squamosa, assembly GCA_949317995.1. Lineage (NCBI taxonomy): Eukaryota > Metazoa > Annelida > Polychaeta > Phyllodocida > Polynoidae > Acholoe > Acholoe squamosa. The sequence goes on from OX439041.1 coordinate 72,818,579, forward strand.
CTGAGACTCCACCAAATAATTTTATTGAACTCCCTAGTTTAATTCTGAACTTCCTCAGTCCATTTCCTGACAAATATAATTTTTTGGGGAAAAGTCAATTTCATTTTGGGACTCCCCAGTCAATTTCACGACCTCCCTAGTTCAATTCTAGGCCTCCCTAGTCCATGCCCTAACCTCCCCTGTCCATTTCCTGACTTTGACATGGTCAATATGTCCCAAAAATGTGATGCTATGGACATTGCAGAACCTGGAAAACCTTGACGCTAATGACCATAGCAGAACGACCTTAGCGTCACTTTTTTTGCAGACATTCCTCTGTGTAATGCAAAAAGTGACGCTTTTGGGGTGACCCTATGTAGTGCAAATGAGATTGTGTTATGCACTTTGACGCTATAGGCACTGTCGCTATTTTGTGTAATGACCCCCAGAAGTTCATCATCATCATAAAGGTCTCTCATCCTGTCTCGTTTGACTTGTGTGTTCCATGCATGTTTTGGGCATACATATTTTACATATGTTCTGCCATGGTATTGGACTGAACAAAGGCCTGCTTTTTTTTGGGGGGGGGTGAGGGCTCTTTGTAGTGGCAGACAGTAAAGAGCACTGACCCCCAGTGTCATGCAAATCTGTGGGTGCCCCTCGTGTAAAATATACTACCATAGGGCCTATTCATATTCCGTACGGGAGATAGTGACATGAGTAGAGAGAGCTACTAGTGCTTAAGCTCTGGATTTGACCATTTTAGTATTAGACACTTCCAGTGGAGACAGTAGCAGTTTTGTTTTTGCCAAGCAGTGCACTCAAAATATTGTATTTCATTTTTCCAAATCCCAAGGGCAGTTCCATTTCATTGTGGTATCAGGGGAAAGTCCTATCCACAGTCAGCAAATGCTAATCTGATGCACTATCCTGCTAGCCAGATCTAGAAGGAAATTCAGATTAGGGATGTCATCGATATCCACAATATCGAAGTATCGCTATTATTGTATATAGTGAATATCGTATCCACATCAGTCTAATATCGATATATAATAAGGTCACACTTGAAAAATTATGTTTTGGTTAAATTGTCTTACGTGGTACCAAATTAAGGCTTATATAGCGTCAGTAATGCAATGGTAGTGGGATTATCTGCATTCTAGCCATCATATTAGAGCAGTAATTCTCAAACAATACATTGTGTTTTTTTTCTGATAGGTTCATGCCCTTAGACCCATTGGTCCCTTTTAAAGGTACCTAGTACATGTATATGCATGAATAAGGGAGGGGTCACACATGTATACAAGATTGTGATTTAATGATACCGATAGAGTGAGGGTAAATATATTGGATGTTTTTTAAAGAAAAGTAGTTAGTTGGATGCATGAAAATTCATTTGTATTCATGATGCGCTGATTCTTCCCTACCCAGAGCAGCACAAGTACTTTATAAATTTCCTCAAAGTTTTACCAAGAGTATATTGAGATCCAAAAGTTACTAAGCAAGGTAATTTGGTGTGTCTGCTAAGATTTGGCTTCTCCCCCCCCCCCAGACACACACCCATAGTATTAATCTAGACATTTTTAGCCCTATTAAAACAAGGCTCCACTGCATCTAAAAATCAGGAAAAAAACGGAATATGGAGACAAAAAAATCGTGATAATCGGAATTGACAAAAATGGGATGTCAATGACATCCCTAATTCAGATTAGGATAGCTGAGCCAGCAAGTCACTTTAAAGCAGAGGGACATTCAAATTCCAGTCAGGCAAATTGCCTCTCCAAGCTGCAGACCAAATACACAGAGTGTGATGTGGATAAAGCCGGTATCTGATTAGCCAGAAGCTCCACAGTAGTCTACTCTAGGAAGTATTGGCTCACCATCCTATTTTACATTAGAGATCTCCAGCATATTTCACACTGTTTCCTGTTGCTGGACAACATGATCATTGAAAATATTTGTTCAGTGGCATTATATAATTATTTGCTCTAAAATGCCTGGCAACTGTTATACTATGATATACCATTTTATTATTCCATAAATTCTAACATATTATTGTATTAATCAAAGAATATCTATGAAATTAATACATAGGTTGGTTCTAAGAGCTATAAGAGCGCTCAAACTTTGTATGAGAGTGTTCATGCCCCACTGCACACCAGCCACAGTCAGTTAGACAGAGTTTATGACATCAAAGGCTCCGACCTAATGGTTCACTGCACAATATAATAAGAATAAGGGTCTCAGTGTGCGACCTCATGGTCCAATGCACAAATTAATAACTTGTAAGTGAATGCAACCGGCCGTCACGGGTGCCTGAGCACCGCTGACGCCGTCATGAGTGTCTGAGCACTCTAATAACTGAACAATGGGTTACATAAGCACGACGCCATAACCGTTCGGTCGCTCTAGCGTCGCTCCTGAGCGAGCTAGGTCAAATATCAAAGCATTTATGGAAAGCCCATAATTAGACGGTCAAAATGAGCCCAAGATCAAGGCAGAACTCCCATTATTAAGGAAGTTATGCCATGGAGACTGAAAGGAGCTCAGAGTTCCCTACAGACAAACCGGCGGGAGTTACGCGCCTATCCAGCGGGCATTATAAACTTGGCATATTCAACTTTGCGCATGCGCAAAATGGCGGTTATAAATGCATAAACGATCGAGTTATGAGGGTCTGAAGATGCAGAACCGACCAAGACAAAGGGGGACACAGCGGCGTCCATGGGGGTCCTTTGTCCCCCTGTGACACATGAAAGACTCCCCTCAAACAATTGTAGAGTTAGGCAGATGCTGCTGGCTCCAGTCAGTCTGGAGGTGCTTTTCCAAGATTTGCTACAAATAGCCTGTCTGCACCTCCAGGAAGACAGAACACCAAGAACCACTCCAGAGGTAACATCTCCAGTCATCTCCTGCTACCTGCTATACCACTGCACTATGGTGAAACTATGCTAGACAGGCATGGGTTTCCATCATTAGTGGCCTGAGGCTATCTTCCTCAAGACATCCACCAGAGGGTAAAGTTATTCATTATTACATTATTCCTCTAAGCAGCAGGCCAGGAGCTAGGTGTGGGAACCCACCTAGAACTATGCTGGACATTGTATTATTGTTACCTCACAGGTGGAGTGGAACTGAACATTGTACTTTATAAATTACTGTATGTTTACTGTATGTACAAATTACCTACATACTAACTACTGTATGATTGATATTTCTTACATGTTGCTTAAAGCTGAATAAACCAGTGACAACTGGAAATAACACTATTTATATGAGCCTGATGTATTTACACTATATACCACTAGTCTTATGATATTTCTCATATGACAACTTGATCATGCCAATTACTAGTATGACAATACCAAAAGGGATTCTATATACTGTAGTGTCCCACATAAGCACCTGTGTGCTCAAAGTTTTCAATCCTACTGAATCCCCGGTACTTATATGAGAGCGTCGCTTTTTTGGAGACAAAGTTTTTAGTGTTTAAGGCAAGTTCAACACCCATATACTCCTGGTGCTTTTTTTGAGCGCACCGCTTATTTGAGACCTGTGCTTATTTGAGAGCGGAGCACTTAAACAGGCCATTATGGTAGATGAAAAAGTGCATGGCTATTCCTCTGATTGAATAAATGAGGTTCTTCCCTGAAGGATGATCGATATGCTTGGAACCAACAAAGTGTGTGTCAAACAAACAACTGTTTATTAGCCAATGAAAGTGGCCTAACTACTTTCACCTTTTTATCTCAAAACTGTCAAATATCAAGTCTTGACCTTGTACATTTATATCATCCTAATGGACTCCAAGTGCTAAATGTCACAGGACTTTTTTAATCTCCTAAGTGTGATAAATCACCTTTATGTGTTACAAACCTTTTGTTGCCATTTTTGGAAATGTAATGGGCAAATGACCATAATTGCATTTATATTCGTGACCCACTTTGATACATTTGGCATGGTCAGTATTGTGCTGTCAAAGCACATTTCTCACTGACACTATATTGGTACATTTTGACATCAACCTTTAGGACAACAAATATCTAGAGACAAAGCCTCAAAGGGCTGAGCTGTCCTGAAAAATCTGTTGGACAGTGGGTTATTCTGGGGATCCTGACAAAGCAGTTTTATGTTTAGACGATGTAAACAATTATCAGTTTATTCTTGTAGACAAAGAAACAGCCTCCATAGCACAAGTAGAGCCAGAGGCAAGTCTGTGATGTAGCTGATGAAAATAAGAATTAAACATGAGTAAGTGTAAGTATTGGGTATAATATGGATGACCTAGTGTGGGTGGTCATATCTCATACTGGACCGGCTGCCCTGCTATACCCCACTTAGTAATAGTCACTAATTAATAAATGTAGTTCACTTATTTGGCCAGGTAGATAGTTTTGTGTGTTTTCTGTACTTAGTCCTGTGTCTCAGGTTGGCCAATTCAAGGGAATACCAGTGTCGGATACAGGATTTTGAAAAGGAGGGGACATGCATGCCCCTGATTAAAACCCTAGTTTTGGCTAAATTCTGGACTAAAAAGGTGTAAATAAACTCTCACGTACAGGGAAAAAGGAGGGGGCACATCCCCATTGCCCCCGTCTAAATCTGCCACTAAATACCAGACCCCTCAGAACCAGACATGTCAGTAGCAGTAGTATGAGAAAAGCTCAGAAGCATGGACAGATTGGTGCAAGTCAAACCAGGATAACATTCCTCTTAACAAATTTGGAAAGCAAACCTGGAATGGGAAAAATATGTTTTAAAATTGTTAACCCAATTATTCAAAAAGTTATTTACCTGAGTTGTCTGCTTCAAAAATGCTTGCTACCAAGATGTCTGAGCACTTCCAATGTGTTCCTGCTTCTGAGTTGTCCGGTTACCATGCAAGGGAGGAAACACATTCTTCCTCATGCAATATATCGTATAAAAAGACAGATAACTCTGGGAATAACATATTAGTTATGTCTAACTATCTTATAACCAAGCCATATTGAACATCGCAAGAAATAGGGACACTCCAAGTTTTTAGCCTGAAGCTTGATGTGTTTTATCTTCCCTTTCTATTTTTACATTTCAAAGTGATCATAAATCTTCAAGCATGCTATGGAATACAAATAACTAGGATGTGAGACGTCTTTGATTGATCTAAAATCCTAACGGTTTTTGTCATGGGGAAAATGTTCTCCTTGTCTTTAGCCCTTTAGGGCTACATTTTGCCATTCCTCTGATGCTGCATCAAACCTGTGGGGTCAGTTTAAAGTATCAATGCAGCCATGGTTGCTGGATAGACTTCTAGGGGAGGGGGTATATTTGTGCATCATGGCAGCCAGGCATATATATATATATATATATATATATATATTCATGCGATATGGAATCAAGTTGGCATAATACATTAAAGTGACATTATAATCCAATTTATTTTTCAAATCCTGTTCAAATGTGTTCCACACACTGTATTAGCACCATATTTTAGTGTTTGTTGACCATTTCATTATATCTAGCTCCTACAAAGTTAAAAGGTCCCATGGACCTTGCTACATGCATTTTATGAGGTTCTCTGATCTATGTGAACATCCTGGTACATTTTTAAGAAGATTGACTTTTTGGCCCCAGCCATTGGACTATGGCACTTCAACCCTAAAAACTGCTCATCCATCATTGCACCATGCCCATTGGTTATCATGATCGATATTTGCATCCCTGGCAAGTTTTTTGCCAGGTCTACATTCATGCATCATGCCAAAACTAATGGGTTGATACACTTGTGGAAGGCCGGAGTGATGCATGGATGGGCATGATGCATTCCTGCAAAAGTGGTCGATGCTGGTCTGAAAGGGTTAATGATTTTTTCTACCTCCACGGGCTGAGGCGGCGGCTGCAGTCGGGTAATCAGAACCCTGCTATCAGTACTTTTACAGGGAAAGATAAAAACAATCCCAGATCACTACAACTTAAATAGGTGAGATCTGATGAAGGCTGATAAGAATTGGGACAGATACTACCAGATTGGTGATCACTGAGGGAAGTCTGTCAACGACAAGTGAGGGAAAACTAGGGGAGTGAGGTAAATTTTAGAAAAGATATGTCGTGACATCGAATATGGATGTTATTTTTTCACTTATAAGGTTGTAACAAAGTGCATTAGATGACTGTAAGGGATGACTAATCCGATGCCATAGAGGGTGGGGTAGGTATCAGTCATAGTATGGCACACAATAATGAAGGTATGATAAATAGCATGATTGGGAGATTGGGGGGTGTTGAAAATGGCCAAAATTTGCATGACATACTGTATGGATCAGTCCTAAACATAATTGCTGTGCAGAATGGAGTTATTATAAGTCCTTACTTTCTTTCATCACGCCATAGTCTTTATATTTTTTCTACCTTTATCCCTTTCTCTGTGTCTATTTCACCAATAATTTTTATCTATCAACATGTCTTTATTTCCGAGCCCCTTTTCTCACTCTCTCTCCATTTGTTTCCTTTCTCGCTCCATCCACACTCATTTTAGCCTTTTCCATGGCTTGTGTGGGCTTGGAACCACAAATTCATCTATTCATTGATGTCCAATATAGTTTTCATGCCATGAATATATAACCTAATATATCAAAATCGTGTTCAACAACTGTTTATCACTCAGGCCTTCCTTTAAATGCTGTCTTTCACCCTTCCCTCCCCTTTTCCTTAGTCTAACACTCCTGTCCTAACTCTCACACTCTGTAATACGATCCCGGGTTTCATCCTCCTGAGGCTGGCTAGCTCGGAGTAATTCACTAACTGGTAAGGGATTACTTTCTAAGGCCACTCTGGGTGAAGGGTATCCCTCCACAGTGTAATAACACCCACTGAAGAAGACTGTGGCAGATGTAATTAGGCCACGGATCCCATCTCCATTTGCCAAGATGTAAATCGCAAATTTTCAATCAGACACGACTTCATTAAAAAGTATTAATTCAATTATAGATGCATGATTCAATCATGTCATGGCATCTTTGCTCCTAAAATGAGACAGAAGTTCTAAATTAGATTATCCATTCCATGACTTGAATGTCAGTAGGTTTACCCGTCAGTCTTTGACTACAGATAAGATATTAGGGAGGGTATAATATATGGGCTATGTCCACTTAGATTCTATAGGCTTACCTTATTAAGACATTTAATCTTCTTTAATCAGTGAAATTATATCACTAGTTATAGCAAAAAGATTCCTGTCATTCACTAAACTGTATTCTTCTTTTACCTAGTTATGAGGCTTATTAAGCTGATTGTAAATGATGGTTTACGTATGGCAGCTGACTGAAATTTCTAGCCACAATCTTTGTAAATTTCCATGCCTTTATTTTCAACATAGAAGCCACGTTAAGATTAATGCCAAAACTGTCAGTAAATCCCCATCTGTTGAAGCTGATATGCAGTGCAAAGACTACCGCAGTGGCCCGTATAAGCGCCCAGGAGCTCTTAAATTTCACTCGGCACTTATATGAGACAGGCACTTATTTGAATACTACTTTTAGTGGTTAAGATCAATAACAGTATCCCCATACCCCCGGCGCTGATTTGAGACCAGTGCTTATTTGAGACCCCGGCGCTTAAACCAGCCATTACGGTAGCTTACAAATGTGCTATTCTTGAGATCTTAGCCTCTCATGTTTAAAAAGGGTTGCTGGGGCTTTCGCTGAACATCATATCTTCTACTTGACATTGAGGTATACAGTAATTATGTGCGCTATACAAATTGACTATCATGCTTTCTTAATGTGCTAAATCATTGATCCCTTATATAATTGGCCATATTGACTCAGTAACACACAAGGTGCATTACCCAGCCTATAAAAAGGAATACCCCTGGGCTTCACTACACTGGTCCCCATAGGTATTTGAGGGCTAGATACCCGCTGGCCATGTCTGATGACATTCTCCCCAGATCATGGGGAGAGGTACTCTTGGTCTCCACTAGATGGGAGTATTTTTATTCTCTAATCACGAACTATATCCAAACATCTGTATAGGAGAGACAGGTTGACCATTGGGGTGTTAGGGTGCCCTCTTGTGAGTAAGGGTTAAAACAGGGGATGATTGACTGGTAACTTCTTAGACATGGCCTGCCTCTATGATGTCCCCAACATAGAGGCAGGTCGCCAGCCAAGGGCTTCACAACCTTCCTACAAGTACTCCCCTCAGGGGCATTTCTGCATTCAACAGGTTAACCCTGTAAGCACTGTTTGACATACCGTAGTGGCCAGTTTACCGTATTGGCTGTATAATCAACAGGTCTTAAATAAGCGCCTGTCTTGAACAAACACAGGGGGTACAGGGGTATTGAAATTTGAAATTTCATTATATTGTGAGTCTCGAGTACGCGCTGGTCTTGAATAAGTACAAGGCGTGGAGACGGGTTGAAATCAATGAGCGCCTGGGCACTTATACACGTCAATACGGTAAGTGCCCCTATACTTATAGCATGAGCTACATTTAGGCCTCTGCTATGACATAGGGTGGTTAGCTGCTACTATGAGTAGGATCCTCTCGGAATATTCAATTTTATTGGATAATACCCTATAAACAATCTACAAAGACCCCTGTATATCTTGTGTATTTTATTAGTCAATGAAATACATGACATAACGTGTGGAATAGGACAAAGATATATATATATATATATATATATATATATATATATATATATATATATATATATATATATATATATATTTCCCTTGTATAGTGAGGTTATGAGAGATCCTGAGTGCACGGCCACGACAGTCAGTTCTGACCACAGAATCTGTCGCGTTATTTGTAAGGGTGCAATACTTCCAAACTGCCTGACCTCCTAGTAGTCCTAGGAACAAGTCTGGTGAGAGATCAGAGCCGGATATCGCTGCTGTCAGCAAGCAGGTGCTATTGCAGGAACCAGTATGTTCCATAAGGCCGCTATACCACAATGTCCTTCATTGTGTTTTCTGTCTTCTGTCCTATGTTCCTCCCTACCCCTCCTGTCTCTCTCTGTTGTCTCCCCTATAACCACAGCCCCGCCCCTTCGACTCACCCCCATCCCCACTCTCCCCATACACACACTCACACACCAGCATCCACCACCCTATCCATAACAGCCTCTGGCTGCCGGCTCCTCCCACTCCCAGCCTGTACTCCTCACCATTCAGAGCTCCCACTCACTCACTCACTCACTCACTCACCACTATCTGTACCCACCATTCCCCACACAGTCCCCACTTACTCACTCACTCACAGTGTGCTGTAGGAGTCCCATAGGTCAGCACGTGTAGAAGCAGTAGCTAAACACCCACTTACACTCTGTTCACACCCACCTCACTCTGCCTGCCATGCTGTCACACACTGTCACAGGCTGTCACACCGTGTCACACAGTGTCACATTATGACACTGGATTACCACTAGCCTTGACACCCTGACAGCCCTGACAACCTTGGATAACCTACAGAGTCAGGGCGGTACCTATATATGACATATAACACATGGAGCATGGAGATGGGACTTACATTGCTGGTGTTGAGAGAGGTAGGTACTGACATCCGAGAAGACAAACCCATAGAGTCAGAGTATTACTGACATTAATATTAAGCACTAAAACCAGTATTCAAACCGCCTGTCTTGTATAAGCATAGGGGGTACAGTTGGAATGAAATCAATGAGTGCCAAGGCACATATATATGGGCCACTGCAGTAACTGCCTTATGCATGGGTAGAACATGGGACATCATGGGGACAGGGGAATGAATGGGAACCGCGTAAAGGAAAAATCAGTGGCACTATCATACTATCATCTGCCAATGGGAGGTGTGTTTTGTAAGGTGAGTCTACTATGCCCCAATTATAGTGGCCTTTACACCCGGGGGGGGGGGGCACTCCCTACGCTTTCTATAGTGTTCATGTGCGAACAGGCCCTTTGATTTGGTATCCTAATCACTTGAAAATCCAAATTATACCCCTTTTCCTCCAAATTTGCTTAGAAAGCACCCCTAATCAAGGGCCCGTGCCTAGGGCCCAAAAAGCGGTCCTTTCCCCCAGAATTGTGTTCGCACATGGTAGCCAAGGTTAAGGGACCCCCCCCCCCCCCCGGCCTTTACAAGACGAGTCTCTCCGGCCCGGGTCTACTCTTGTGTGTGAATGAGCAGCTCAAAGTGGAGCTCTACACTGAGCTCTATACGATGGAGTACTCACCATGTGTAGGGCGTTAATCGGGGCAGATAACTAGGAGGGGAGCAGCTCAGCATGGGAGGGGAGCAGCTCAGAACGGGGAACAGCTGGCAGGAATGGGAAGATAGAAGGATGCCCACATGGGATAGGGCATAGGCTCAGGGTGAGTGGAGCAACTCGATGGTGGGGCGGGGGGGGGGAGGGTGCAGCTTACGGTGATGAGATGACCAACAGCTCAATATTAGGGTACAACCCTGTGGTGAAGAAAGGGCTTACACTGAGGGGGTGGCGGAGTGGCAGTTCAGGCTAATTAAACAACAGGGAACAGTTCAGAGAGCAGACCGCATGGGGAGGAGAGGAGTTCATGGTGAAGAGGAGCAGCTTTGTGTAGGTAGCAGTTTATGGTTAAGGGGGACAGCTCATGATTAAGGGGAGCAGCTCATCGTTAAGGGGAGCAGCTCTGGGGAAGGGGAGTAGCTCTGGGGAAGGGGATTTGCTCGAGATCGCCCTAGTACAGTGTCATGTAGGGAAGAGAAGAGTTCATAGTATAGAGCGAACAGTGAGGAAAGAAAAAAGGAACTGGCAGGGTAAGACAGCTCAGTGAGGGGGGCAGCTCATGGTGAGGAGAACAGTTTGGAGCAAGGGTAGCAGCCCGGGGGGGAAGCAGCAATGGAAAAGGGACAGTCCATTCTAAGGGTAAGGCTCACGAGGAGGAGAGGAACCCGGGGTGAGCCGAGTAGCTTAAAGGTTATTAAAGCAGCTGAGAAAATGGAGAGAACCTCAGTAAGCAGGAAGAAATTCAGGGTGAAGGGAGACCTGTTGGAGCCTTGTTGAAGGGAGCAGCAGCTCTGACAGGATCAGAGCAAAAGGAGACAACCTGTACAAGTCGTACATGTATGTATCCACTGTAGGGGGACTATCGACTTGGGTGTCTATTGATTTACGAAGACATGGCATTAGCATCATCCCCCTATGTTAGGGGCCAGAGAGGGGAGAGGGGACCGGCAGGGGGTGGAGTGGCGCCGGGCCGGAAGTGGGCTGTGTGCCGTCAGATGCCATCGATCGTGGCGGTCTCCTGTGTTGTTGGCTGTGGGTGGGGGTCGTGCACCTGTCCCCACCTGTCATGTTATGTTATCTTGTGTCATGTTGGCCATGTTGTATTATTGTGATTGAGAAAAAAAACACCAAATTAGTCAATAGGTGCCTCTACCAGGTCACTCTTGTCATCCCATACGCACCCTTTTCCATATTCTGTGTTTCCATGCCCTCGTGTAGAATAACAATGCTTGTTTCCACTTTCTTGCTTAAAATTCATAGTCCACTAGGCCTCTGTAGCAGAAATTGACAAAGGAATATATGAATGGCTCAATTGTGCAACAGATGCTATGGGTTTAGCAACATTTCTCATATTGGTGTCTACACGAGCTTCATCTGTGACCTGGCGCTTACAATTAAGCCAAACTATTCCCCGTCCCTCGCATTTACCCAGCTTTATGAACCTAACTCAATCATTCCAGCACGCTGAATCATTCAGTAAATGCTCTGAACAGGTGATGTCTAGATGAAAGTGTGCCCTGCTTTGACTATAACGTATGCCTAACGGAAACTGCCAAAGTCAAATATATGTACAGTAAACAGACTGAATATACCCCAGAACTGTGGGACAAGGACTGAGAGAACATGTAGCCATGGAAGTGTCACCAGGCATTGTCCAATATCATATTCAACCCCCCAGCCCTCTCTCTCCACCCACCTTCCCGCTCCACATGATCCTGTGTGGGTGTATGTACAAGAAGCACAGGGTGATGTCGATTATTCTAATTCTGTATACTAATCACCTTGTGAGGTTTACATGACAAACACATCTACCTGTAACCAAGCCACCTGTACCTCCCGACCCCCATCTACAACCTGTATTCAGCAGTTTGTAAGCAAGGCAAGCAAATCGTTGACGTTCTTGTTTCTTGGTTCATCATGTTCTAAATGTACATGTGTGTGTTTGGTGTTAGGTACCCGCCTCTTCATTGACAAAATGGAAGTTTAATTTCTATAGAGCATCATGAGCATGCCTTGTTGGGTAGGGGTGCAAGTTGTGAGAAACCTGACTAAAGGGTGACCCAAATCATTCAATTGCATACTTCAAAGAGTAAAGCATTGCCTATATCTCTATAAGAAGATATAGCTAGATATTGCACATTGGAAGCTGAGTTCTATACTAGTTGTGTGATAATATTACCAGGTGGACACATGAGAACATTTGCAGTCTTGATATGCTATGCTAACCCCATTTCACCCTACTCGTAGTCATTAACCCTCTCAAGACTGTGTGGTTATGTAATCGTGTCCATTAACTTGCTTGAAAATTGATATTGACACTTTAAACTATGTCTTGAGTGCGTTCCTGTCTTGTAACATGGCCAGGTTTGGACTGGTATTGAAGATTATAAATGTCGGCCTCTTAAACAGTACATTGACAGTGTACAGCACAATACTCTGTACTGTACAACTGGCCCAGTCCCAGCCCCAGCCCTCTCTTATTCATAATTACCCCATGATAGCCATCCATGAATGAGGGTGCAGTGTTTAACATATTCTACTACACTGGGTCACATTGGTGTTTTTGTACTGTGTGTAGCAGCCAGCACCATTTGTATGATCACATCACTCACCATAGTGGTGTATGGGGGCTGTAATGCTACTATGGCATTATTATCATCGTTGGGGCTGATGGAACTGGGTTATGGCCTAATGTCAGAATAGGAAATGTAGTCACATATATAATGTGGATGGGTGAGAGTATGGTAGGGTAGGATTTTGTTCTCTGTTTTGCCTATGATGTGTGATTTTTATATTGACACCGGTCATACGGTCAAGTAATAATGCATGATATTTGACAGATTCAATATCATGATTATATCTTGTGATATTATCTTGTGATTAGACTTTGGTAGAGCCATCATTGTAGTTTTTGGTCTGTGTATTATGGTATATACAGTGGATTTCCTGACAACTTCCGGCACATTTATGTTGTCATGCACACTGAAATAAGGCCCTTGCTTCATACCCTGGCTCGTTGGCCATCTTAGTAATTTGGTAGCCTGTTGAAAAGAAAAATGTCAAAATTTCGGGGGAATCCTGTTTCTAAGTTGCCAGAGATTTGTCATTATAACCTTAGAGATGCCTTGTATACCACCGAACTGCCACCGTGGGCTTCTTATAAAAAACTACACTGGTTCAGTGCAACAAAAAATTACGATGGTTAACTGTTCAGTTTTACAAGTATCCCTGGTAGATTCAACAGTTATTTTTTTTCATCGTAGGTATGATGAGGATATTATGATGTGGGCAGCTCATCACTAACATATTTATGAACATAGCACTAATGCCGCCATCTGGTGACTACTTTGTACAACTAAGCTCCCATACTTAATGATTGCTGCTGTATCTGCATTAATCACAATCCTTCCCTATAATCCCCCTTAATCCCCCATGTGGTCATCACAGATGTTAATCCCCTGTATAGGCTATGTTAGGTTGGAATGAGTGGGCATTGATTATCCACCGATAACATCACGGCTAGGTGAGTTGCTCTTTAAAGGTGGTGAAAGGCCACATGATTTTAGTCACGATTGACAAAGTATGCCTATACTATGACTCATATGCCGATCTAGTGGTTCCGCAATTTTGAATTTCGCTGGGACTGCTAAAAGAAGCAAAACATAGTGAAGAGACAATGTCACAGTGTATACCTTGTTCCTGGATAGCACCCCCTTACCTGGGACTCAAGGCTTGTGGCTGACTCCAACCCTTTTGGGTGATGAATGTAGTGTGGCTTTTTATGATATAACAAATTATGGGAGTAGTGCGATGCATAACATGACCCTTACAGGGTTAACCAAACACCTGTATTCAGAAGAATAATGATGTAAGTATCTACATCTATAAACTGGTAAACTACCTGTATAGGGGTACTTAATCTGTGGCCATTATACCTGAGGATTATCTAATCATTTAGCTGGGTTTATCTGATGTAATTATGCGAGATCTATATTGTTGTGGTATTGATGGATGTTACATAACTAGCCCCAACCTTATAATAATATCAGGTACCCGGCAAGCACAGCTATTCTTATGGCACTCTTTGATCATCTAAGCAACTGAGGACCACATGGTGTGTCAATTTACTGTAAAAAAGTCATCAAATCTTTTGGGCCTCTGGCAACTTTTGGACTGGAATTTCACCATTATTTTCACGGAGCCTCCCTTTACCAAAGTACCTTACTGCCATATTGGGCTTCATCATAGAACCTATGCTGCTTCACTGTTCAGTTTTACAAGGACCCTGGTAGATTATTTATTTGTTCGATTATGCCAATGAGTTGACATACTGTAATAATGCCATATCCTCCAAAGGACATCTATTATGGATTATCCTGGCCATAGAGTAAGTGAGTGAGTAATGGCTCTTTTGAGTGATAAATCCATGTAGGCCTATAGGGTCTACACACTGCATGAATTGAACACAGCCCTGGTTAGTTAGGCCAGGCTGGCATTCGCGGGTCCTGAAGTTGTGATACCAATCGACATGATGTATTAAAGCATTACTGGCCCTCAAGGGGTTTAGCTGTCCTCAAGAGGTGACTGTATACAATGGCACCCAGTAATATACCCTGGCCATACCTTGCTGCCTGTAGTGTAGAGTCCCACATATATTATTTACAGTATTGCCTCTATAAACCACAGAGATCAGGAGAGTAGCACTATACAGAGATCAATTCTTCACAATCCCTGCCTCTGCTTGTTGTATTGACCCTATTACTGCACCATATTTAAATGGACTTGTCAGTGGGATCGCTGTTCGGTTTGGCAGTTTCAGGGGAAGATGCTCCTAGACTCGGCCATCTACCGTATTGGCTTATTTAGAGGGGAAGCGCCTGCGGCGCTGCTCGCACGAAAAGTAGTGGTGCCACCACGCGCCAAAAGCATTGCAACTCCTACTGTTGTAACCCTATGCTTGTCACACAACTTCTACTGTTTTCTAATTTCCTGGGTCAGTTTCGCTGGTTGCTGTCAGATAGAGTATGAGTGACCAACTACGGGAACATCCAACGTCAAAGCCGACGACTTCCGGGGTAGCCGTTTTATATAAGTAGTGCAACTATACAGATAGGAACAGGAGAGGAATTTTAGAATCCATCTAATAACTCCAATGTCAGAATATCTGTTTGTCCATGCAAGCCATGGTCCAAGTCAGTTTTTCTTTTGGTCTCAAGTTACCTAGAAGCTGAGAAAATCAAATTAGAAATATTGGATATGGGTGTTTTGGGAACACTAGTTTGTAGTGTGAATGGTGTCTGAAACTGTGATCTGTGAGTTGGTGTCTGCAGGCAGTCTGGCAAGGCCAGTTCAGGTTGAGTAACAACTTGGCATCCAGTTCATTGTCCTTCAAATAAGCCAGATAACACTCTGTCATCTAGTAAGTTAAGGTCAATGTTAGACCAAAATCAGGGGGGTGTGTGGGAACTCCTCTGTGCACAAAATATAGAGGCCTTACCTGTTAGCCTGCCACCTAGTGCCCTCGCCTGTACTTACTACAGATGGGGCTGATTGGGTCGGTAGTTAGTGACATAATTATTAACAACATCAAACATGTTTGATTTTGCCAGATCAAATCACACATATGGGTGAAATCTGTGCACTAATTGGCCAAAAATAGCACTTGAAAACAAGGTTGAAAACCTTTACCTTTCACTCCAGACACATTTATATAATTATATGATGAACTACTCTATTCCAAACAGGGAAACTTATATAATGATAACCTTAGAAATGATAAAAGGGTAAAAGAAAACCCCTTCGCTGAGAAATCAGAGGGGCAATACGTCCGTTACCACTATTTGGACATTCCCGAGAGTCCTTAGTTAGATAGACACAACATAAAAGCGACCAGGTACCAGAACGATATTCACAGCTCATACAGAAAGATATAGTTTTGCTACATTCTCATATAGATATTATAGTTTTTACCCATTATATATCCTTTAACCAAAGCACTACTTTCATGGTAACGGGCATATCTTAAAAGAGATTTTAATTTTTTCACATCGGAAAGTCCACATCTCAGATTTTCACCCATATGTGGAACACATCCCTGATCCTGCCTCTTCGCCGACCCACATTGTATAGAAAAAAAATTATTGCCGAAATAGCAGCACATTTCTCGTCCCAAAGTTGCAGAGCTCCCTTCTTATTTTCACAAAGATTCCTTCTACATTTGTTTACCAGCTTAGTACCACCTCAGGCTTCTCGGAAGAAACTGCACTGGTCTTTGCTTTTTAATTACAATGGTTTATTGTTCAGTTTTATGAGGATATCTGCTAGATTCAACAATTCTTTTTGGGGGTGCAGTCGGTTTCTCTATGGTCGGCTTAAGGAGACAGATCTCAAATAAGCCATTGTCCAATTTAAGAGCCTGAGGTAAGGAGGAATATAATAATTCATGTGGAAAGTTACTTCCTTATGTAAATGCCTGGTGCATTGTTGTAAAACATAGCCAACATGGCATTTCACAACTCTACAGAGGATAACCATAATTATAGAGGAAGTCAGATGCAGCTGTTCCATGAGTCAGTCAGATCCAGGGGTCAATTCCCACAAGGCAATTCAATATCACAACTGATAAAGCAGCTCAATGGTTGGGCATATTCTAATGCTGTGATTATCAGCCATATGCTTACTGTTTTAACTAAATTCTGCCCAGCATATACAAAATTAATGAATCCAATTTTTTATTAATAATGAAAATGTGTCAAGCATATCCAAAGTATAGTTAAGTTGTAGAACGCTAGGATATACAGTGTGAAAGAATAATAGTCAATCAAAGAGCCTTGAAAATACCAGATTGGACCATATCCCATGTTCTGTTCCTTTTATATTGGCCTGTGTTTATTTATAAAGGTCTCATCTTTAAACAAACACTGGTCTTGAATAAATTCAAAGGTTACGGTAGTGTTGAAATTAATCGATGCACAGCAATTCAAATAAACATTGGTTTTGTGTAAGTGCATAATGTGAACGCTGTTTGGTACGTTAAATTAAGGGGTAACCCCGCTCTTATTCAGGCTACTATTTAGAATAGGTAGTACAGGCTTTTGCTGTGCAGGCTGCGATGGAATCGTTCTAGAATATAGAAAAAAAACAGTAATTCTAAAATACTCATTTTGAGAATTAACACCCTGATAAAACTGGTTCATTGGTTAATGTACTGTGGCTGAACCCCCATTGCCGCTCTGTCCTCTTATTCTTGTTGGTGAGATGTTTTTTATTCTTCATGTTAAGAACAATTAGAGCTGACAAGGACAGGGGTAAATAACAGCTGTGTCAGAGATAGTTAGCACCACAAGGCAAACCATGAAGCTGAACACTACTGTCAGACTCTTCTGTGTCTGGCGCTTTCGGCCTCACCGGTGCCCTGTAAGATGCGCATGATGCCTCCAGGGCAGGGTATATTTCTGTCATGATGCACCAATATAGCACTGCAGAATCTACTTAATAGTGCTGCATTAGTGCATCATGTTGGCAGAATGTGTATGAACCTAAATAGGTTTGACATCTATGATACCAGTGGCAGATCCAAGATTTGAAAAAGGAGGGGGCGCGCCCTAAAGGAGGGGGCGCACCCCCTGTTTTTGAGCAAATTCTGGGGTCCAAAAGGATGCAATTAAACTCTTAAGTAGTGGCAAAAAGGAGGGGGCACAAGCTCCCCCTCCAAATCCGCCACTGGATACATTAGGGAGTACAGCTGTTAACGCATTGATATCATAGCAGGATGTAGTTAGGCAAATGATTAATAGACGAGCGAAATGTCCCGCGTTCTCATATTAGGGTGGTGATATGTAAAAAGCATATTTGGGCAGAACAGACAAGGTGTAGTAGACTTACGTCGACAGATGAGGTTGGAATAAATGAGCAATGACAGCTCTAAAAATTGAATTTGTTCAAAAGGCTGTCACTTTTAAATCTACAAAAGTACAACTTCTAGAATGCCGTAAAAGAGACTCTCTTTCTATATATTGCTTCAATACTCCTTTACTATGAGTGACTTAACATGGAGCAGCATAGTATGATATTTCGTAAACTTTTATTATGAATAGTGGCAAGTAAACAGTGAATAAAACATAGGAGATCTTTACCAACCCATGATCTCAACATAGGGTTTCATGCAGATATATCAGTTTGGTGATTTATAATCCTAGATCTCTGCATGATACCTATAGAGGCCTTGTCCATTTGATTCGATGAGAGCCGTTGGGCCTATTTTAATATCCCTGAAAACATTGTTCTGGAAAGCACACATGCACAACGCCGGAAGGCAACAGTGCATCGTATCACCATGTGGCCCTGGAAAGGAAAAAAGAGTAAACCAGCCATTCCCAAAGCTGGCAGCTCACCAACCCACTAACCACAACACAAACCGTTACAACCCATCGCAGGCCTCTGACAACCATATACCAGCCCAACTCCATTTAGGGTCGTCGTCACTTAGTACAAAAGCTACACTTGTGTAGCTGATAACAGGTTATCTGGTCGGCAGATAATACTCATAAAGCCTATGAGCTCCCACTAATCATAGGCTGAGCGCCGATTGGCAGTGACCAAAAACCTTGCATTTAACTGCTTAACTCGCTGGCCGTCTGGCAGGTCACCAAATAGAACAATCTGATAATGGACATGAGGTGGCGACAGGAGTAAGGGTAGGCCCTGTACCAGATTGATTTCAGGTTTAGCTATCATAGCTCATGCAGTCATGAAGCTATGGTAGTACTTTGTTTCAAGACGCTGCTAAGACTCTGATATCAATCTGATATCTCTGATTAAGATTTGAGACAATCAGATACCTTTATTGAAGACATGAGTTTTGAGCGGAGTGCAAAATGGCCTAAAAGGAAGGGGGATGAAACAGATATTGTCATAGTGTTCCACTCTTAGGCCTATACTTGGTCTAGCCCTTTGAGAAATCCAATACCTCCTTGTCATTTTTTTTTATTTCACGATCTGAGTGAACCACCAGACTTCATTGATTGTCTTAACCTGCTTATGCTATTCATCAAAACCAACCAATTCAAATCAGAATCATGAGAAGAAAGCAGAACAAAGCCTTTTCCTAGTAAAGAATATCCACTTCTAGCTGATTCTGTCTCAACCAAACTCTAGTCGTGAAAGAAAATCAGAAATAATCATCGCAGTGAAATTTATATTTGTTATTTTCTCATCTGAACCCATAGGACTTCATAGGAGAGGAAATTGGCTAGAGCAGGATCCATAAATATATTCAAAGGATTCCGAAGTAAGCTGAACCCTGGGAACTGACACATTAGTCATTCCTTTACGAGAATTACGACCACAAATAAATGACATCTAGATGAAAGAGGCTTCTGCAATATGACCATATGGCGGTATAGTGTGTGGATGATGATGGTGACGGGTGGGGTAGATGTCTGGTGGCAATATAGCCTGTGGGAGTGGGTGCAATGAGGCAGGCTGCTTTATTTGCTGACCATGTATTACTGGTTCTAGTGCCTCTCTGATACACCTGACACACCAGTCCCACACCAATATTGTGTCTCCCCACCCACTCACAGCCCCCTCATTTAGCTCCTTTAGTGGTGCGGTCATACACTAGTCGGGCTTTACGAGTGGGCCTATTCTACTGCATGGCCATTTTTCCTGGGAATCCTCATCTTTTTCTTTAGGATGCCCTGCTTTTTCCATGAGGGCACACTGCTCATTTATCACTTAGGCTGAAATTCCCTATACCATCACCATTTATTTGGCTCTTTGCAACTTTTGTTTGGGAAATCTTCACTGTGGATTCCCTGTTTTTTTCTCATAATTTAGTTAGGGATAGCCTTGTTATGGATCGTTAGTCTTTCTCTGTTCAATTGTCCAGAGGTCTCTACACTGGATCACAATGGATTCCTTTTAATGAATCCATGCTGCCAGAGATCCGCGACACTTCGACCTCTTTATCATTGACATTTCCCTGCTTAGTAGGAATTTTGTTCTCTATGATCCAACCATTTCAGCTGGTGATCCCATCCACTACACAAAATTATCTTGGTTCCCCGGGATAGATTTCAGGGATTTTATTTGAGAATCAAGTGCATATGTACATATTATGTCATTAAAATTCTCAGGTTGTCACTCTGTAACTTTTGAAGATGGCTGGATGATTACTTTATGTGGAAGAATATACTGAGACTGTTAGAAACTGTCAGTCAATTTCTAACACTACCACGTCAGTCGTGTCACTTTACAAAAAAACGATGCTTCATGCCATCACTTTGTTTGCTATTTACCTATATAAACACATAATTCCTACACCAGTGTGCAGTGCCCTGGACCCATATTTAGTTCCAGAGAGGTTCTCCTTTCCCAT
Organism: Acholoe squamosa; assembly: GCA_949317995.1. Taxonomy (NCBI): domain Eukaryota; kingdom Metazoa; phylum Annelida; class Polychaeta; order Phyllodocida; family Polynoidae; genus Acholoe; species Acholoe squamosa. The sequence goes on from OX439041.1 coordinate 72,839,173, forward strand.
GTGCTGAATGTAGTTGGTTGATGAGTAGGTTGAAGTACTGAGGCAGAAACATAAAACTGTCCTCAGTGCAATGGTCCCTCTCAGTGTATGTAGTAGGTTGGTACATGTTTCTACCGTGACACCTTGGTTATCACGCCTCAGATCAACTCTGTCCATTTACTGGCTATGTGATGGGGTAAGTGATATGGATAGTCCTTAACCATATAAGAACAGCTGATGCATTAATGCATAATGCCCATTGGTCTTCATGATGCATTGATGCAGCCCTGGTGAGTAACTCACCAGCATCTTAAAGGGATGTTGTAAGTGCTGGTTTGCAGACTTGCCAGCACTTGATTGGTGCATCATGCCGACCAATTGGCATGATGCATTAATGCAATATCGTCCCTTAATGTGTTAAAGGGCTGTGGGATGACTGACAGCTTAGCGTTAAGGGGTTAACATGAATCTCGCCAACACGTCATCAGTCCATTTGCGCATAAATCTAACACTGTTGGGTAGGAATAATGTATCACTAAAAATCTAGCTAAGAGGTTCTCATCAAAGATTTGGGTTACTTAAGCTCAGGCTTTCTTTTCACTATCATAAATCCTTGCACTTCACCATGCCCTATATGCGAGACTAACTGGATGTGCACCATTCAGGATTTCCTCTGGAATGGAGTTTATTTTTCATTGAAATAGTTCAAGGCTGGAGAGGGTCAAGCCCCATCCCTTGCCCTGAATGTTTAAATCAAAGTCAGAGGTAGCTTTGTGCACGATGTACTTCTCTCTTTTCAAAGAAATAAACTACCTAGAAGCCATTTCTTGCCATGCATCAATATATTCCTGGTATTACTGACTCCTCCCTTCCTTCAGTACATACTTTGTACGTATGCCTTGATACATGTATCATATCTCACTTAGATTGTACACTTCCTTTTTCTGAAAGCCACGCCCTAAATATTATTGAAGAACAGCATCGTGAAATGATGTTGTAAGTATAGGGTGTGACGAGAGTTATTGTTATAACTCTAGCAGAAAGCCTTCATTAGTCTAGGTACAATGTTGACTGGGGTCTGTCACATTGACTTTGGTTAAAGTTAGGACTGAAGTACCTGTATAGTAAGCCAATATGCCGCCTTTTGTACACTGAGAAAATATTCTTACTCACTTGAGTCTGTATCCAGACTCAGGCAATGTCGCCAAAATGAGTATGATTTGAGACTCGGCCTGACCCTGTGGATGATACTCAGGCAGAGCCAGAGTATCACCCCAGGCTCAGCCTGGACCAACCTCAGAATCTGCCTGAGTATCAAGCCATTCTGAATGCTCCCCCATTTCTATACCTGTAGCTAAGGCGCTGGTTCCACAGACGTAAATCAGTCGGATTAGTACAAAACCGACCGATTTTTCTTTGTAGTTTTGACATAATCATGAATCAGATTAGGGCTATTCCAACTGGTTGTGTGCCTGTCAAACCAGCACTTTATTCTTAGCTGTCTGGATGTTTCTATTCCTTCCCACGCTCAGTAGATCAAACCCAAGGGGCTGATCATCAGGTAATTCCTTACCCTGAGTGTATATCATCTGATATAGGTGTAGGTGGAAGGTGGAAATGTCGGGCAAGGTCGAACGCCCATGTGCAGACGTGGATTCCTCGATGTTCCATGACATGTTCTGCCAACCCTCACAACAGTAATGCTTTTTCTGTATCTTCCTATCATTCCCATTTATTCTTCATAATAAAGATGTCACCTGCTTAACCATTGGCTATTTTTTCTACTTTCTATTAATGTCCCCTTAGTCATCAGGACACTATATACATTCCAGAAGGACCAGAATAATGCAATAATGGAGTGTTTATAAGGGGATGGATCTTCCTTACTCACAACATCAAGATGACAAATGTTTCTAGATGCGGAGGTATCGCACAGCTTCGAAAGCGTCAACATTTCCGATAATTTAAAAGGACAACTGTACTACAACAGCTCTGTGTAGCGTGCTTGCAAAAATGTCTGGAGGTCTGACAACAAATGTAGAAGACCAAAATAGAATTATATAGCGGAGTCTCTCGGCTATGATGTTAGTAGTATATGGGAATTATACATTGTCTCAAACATATCATGTGAGTAGTATGCAGAAATAGGACATTAACTCAGGTATGTCATGTCAGTAGTCTACATGATTTTGTATCAGTCATATCACGCTTGCACAGTGCTCAACATTTAGAATTAGGCAGAGGTTAAAAAAAATCAGTTTTGCCAACTTTATTATTTTACACATTGTCTCAGACTTGAAATGGCACAAGTATATACATAAATGACATGTCGTGTCAACAGTAAAGCTAATCTCTTGTTACATAGTATTGCTCTATTTGACCAATATAATGCACAAATTCTAAATGGAATAGTTCCTGGTCAGGGATGCATTCATAAGTTAGGACAACAAAAGTGGCCTAGTATACATTTTTAGGTACAAGCATTACGTAATATAAAATCACGGTTCAACCTCAAACAAGTGTACCGGGTGGAATGGCCCATTGCTCTTTTAGTACACTGAAAACATGGAAGATCCGAAACTAGTCAGCGGTGACCACTTTAGGACCTCAAGTTGACGATACCTAAAACTACAACTTTAGGTAGTCAAAATGACGACTTTAGGTCATCAGGATGACAATACTGACAGTACAGATGTCAGGATGACAACCTAAAGTCGTCATTTTGACTTTCTAACATTTTGACTACCTAAAGTTGTAGTTTTAGGTATTGTCAACTTGAGGACCTAAAGTGGTCACCGCTGACTATTTTTTGATCTTCCATGTTTTCAGTGTAGCAGTTTAAATGATGAAAGCCCACATGCAGCGATCAGGGTGTGTAGGCTGACAATTTCAGCCTGTAAAACTCGCATGACTTTCAATGATCTCCCATGGCTACAACCCCTTCCATGACCGACAAGGTTAACAATAATGTACTGCTGTAGTTACGTTACACACCAACAATAAACTGACAGCTGACGCTTTATTTTGCCTGAGTGATTTCTTTGAATATCACATCATCTGATGTGGTAATTTTAGAAAATCAAGGTAGACAAGTAAGGCGGTCCAATACTCTGTTTATATTTGAATTAGTTTGAATCCTGAAGAGAGTTTAGGAAACCAGTCGAACCAGACCCTCAGTGTTATAATCCACCCTGTTGTTAGGACTTTAGACTTACCCCAATACGTGTCAAGGCTGTCTCAATACTATTCTAAAGACTGAACATACTGACAACCCAAAGTATCACTGCCATATCTCCACTTTCCCAAGAGACACACTCATGCCCTAACCCTTTGCCTTTTCATCCAATTTATCAAAGCCCACCCCTGGCCTCCCTAACCCCACCTCCCTCTCCCAGCCCTTATCCCATATAGCCCTGCAGGCAGTCATTCCCTATGAAGAAACCATTTAGCCCTGGTCAGAGTGGTCTGTATTGGGGGTGCGGGTCAATGCTGTGAAGTATGGGATCAAAGTCGAGTCAGTAAAATGGATGGGTAGCTGGATAAACGGCTACTGGCAGCCTCAGGGTAGCTTGTCGGGCCTTCGTCAGTTAGTATGGGGCGAGGATTGGTGACTCGGCATCCCTTCAGGGAAGACATGAGACCTCTTGGCATTATGCTTAGGTATCATTATAATGCAATAGTACATGCAAGCTACTTGTCTGCAGTGCTTAGGGGTGGAGACCAGCATAATAATGGTACATTTATATCTAGCAATTTACTGAGCAGCGCTGTAACCATGCATTAACTAGACACTGATAGGCATGCTACTGGTATACCTCACATGTAAAGATGCGCTCCAAGTGCATCTAATATGATTGTCTCAAACTCAGGATGTGCCTCATAGGTGAGGTTATTTCATACCAAAATGGCACCAACTGGTGAAAAAACTGGTGAAAATCAAGTTACAGGTATACATGTTATAGTCATAGTCTTTCCTTTAACTCATGGTGTGCCTTAAATATGAGATGTGCCTTTGCACAATGCACAATGCATCATGGAATGACATAGGCGAATGGTTACAGCTCAAAAATCGATCTGCTCAAAGATGAGCCAGTAAATATTTATAGGCTTTACTGTCATAAGTAACTACTCTCTTTAAATGTGTGTATCTCAACTTTTTAGCTTCAATTCAAAGAACCATCAGATTTATAGTCCATTCATTGAAAATACACTAGAAAGTCATAGGGCTGGGTAGCCCTTTTCTAAGCTAACACTGCTTGCAGATAAAATTTATTATGAGCTGTTACATTAAGTTGTCTACCTACTCTCCCCCTCCCTTTATACACATAGTCCATAAAGGTAGTGTCTGAGAGGGTCTCATTCTCAGCACTGCAATGGGCCTTTATAGTGCCCCGCCTTACTGCCATCACATGACAAGTTTAGTACAAGTTTGCTGTGGTCGTGGAGATGAGTTGCCCCCTTTATGTATGTTATAGTGCCACAAGGCTGTACCGTGCCTCAAGGTTAATTTGTTTATATTGTGCATCACCATACTACTGATGTTGATAGTGCGGGTAAACACGGCATTGTTGAATCATTCTGATCCCTTTGAATTGTATCAATCACTGGAGGCCATTTCGCAAGGTCGCACAATTGAACACACCAACTACAATTTGAAGCCCCCAAAACTAGAGAGGGCAATGATGGGTAATGCCCTACCGCTGCACTATATATTTTTAGCACTTATAAATGCAGTAATCACAGGATAGGACAGTCGTAACAGTGAACGCATTAGTGACTACCTACTACACTGTAAGAAAAATGTCGTCAAACTAACAAGGTTTTTCTCATCCCAATGTTGCTAGAGATCCTTTGTTATTTGCACATGGATCCTTGTACTTTTGTGTACCAACAAACTGCCACCTGGGGCATCCTGTAAAAACTACACTGGTTCAGTGCTTTACAAGGATGTGGATGCCTGCTAAATCCTTAGAGTGTACCATGCTGAATGAAAGAGTATTGTACTAAATCAGCCTTTTAGACTTGGATAGATCAGATTTGGATAGATCCATGTTCATTAACAAGAAATAAATCATTTTTTGTCTCAGTCAAACTCAAATACCACCCAACGTTCCAACACAAGTCTGTTCAGAACCTGCTTTCCCTCCCCTCACCTACAATCATGTTGTAATAACTATCTCCCTGACTCTGCATCAAACTAGTTCCTCATACACAAAGGGGTCCTTTAAGTGGATCTTTCTGATGAGCAACATTTCTAGGGGGAGGTCAGTTTGCTTATGCTAGACCCAACTCAAGTTATAAAAAGCACACTCTCATTATTCATACAGTACAACACTCCTGTTGGAAGATCGCTGATCTCACTCAAGGTTGTTCAGAGTCTTATGAAATGAAAGATTTTGGGCAAATACTTCAAATATCCTTTTCCTCTGGCCAGCAAAATGCATGAATTCACATACATAAAATATCTAAAGCTATTAGCATATGAAACAGTAAGATCACCAATAAATCAGTGGTGCTATGTTAGAATCACCATGACAATAAATGTCATCTTTGAAAGCCTATGATAATACACTGAGAAAAAAAGATCTTACTTGAGTCTAGATCTAGACTTAGGGAATGTCGCCAAAATGAGTATCATTTGAGAATCAGCCTGATCCTTGGATGATGCTCAGGCAAAGCCAGAGTATCACCCCAGGATCAGCCTCAGGGTCTGCTTGAGTATCATCTAAGGATCAGGCTGAGTCTCAAATCATACTTATTTTGGCGACATTTCCTGAGTCTGGATCTAGACTCAACTGAGTAAGATTCTTTTGTCAGCATACTTGATAATTCAACACTGGGCCGAATCCTCTTTGATGTGAGGACTCTTTTGATAACATGGCTGCAACATATTTTAGACCCTGCTCCGTGCCAACAAAACCCTTTTATAAAGGGTGAGCCACTAGCTCCCCTCTGCCATCCTTCGTCCCCTCCCCATGGGGGATCACAGGTTAGTCCCAGGGTCAGTCCAATTTCCACCGTATGGCAGAATGCCAACAGTCCCGGGGACACCCATCTCACTACCAGTCAATTGCTGCATGAATTCGATTTCAGACTGATCCACCCAAACACAAATCCTGGGAAAGAAAAGTAAACAAAACTAAATGATTAAGAAAACAAAAAAGAGTGGGGAATGAAATAACAACCATTGAATGGCTGATCGACTTGCGTGGTTGTCACGGGCTCATTTTACAGTATAATTTTCATGATTGTAGTTTGACTTTTTTGGGGGTTTCAGTCGTGTTATCATTATTTACTGTTTGGAACCTGAATGGTGTAATCTTTCCTAGTTCAATACCTACTAGACTAAAATGACATGAATTGCATAGTGAGGGTTGGTAGAACTTTAGACACAAGATTAGCTTGCAAGTTTATGGGGACAACTGATAATTCATTAACATGTGTATGAAAAAGTTAGAGTTTTATATTATTTATTCATTAAAGTTCCTATATCCAGAAATCTTTTAATTAATCTCCAGATGTATTCGAAATATTTTGGCAACTTAATATGAGGAAGATAGGTTAAATATAACTCATAGGCAGTAAGGGTTCAGGTATATAGGGGACCATAGTATTCAGCTAATACCTTTAAGCTTGCTTCAGTAGAATTCTAACGGGCGCAACATGATTTGTGTCCTCTATTGTGTGCACCTTTTAGTTAAATTTATAAAAAAAAAAAAAAAACATGAATACAAGTGGAGTTATTAGGAGAAGGGGTAATCAAAATATACAGTTGAATTACTATGATCCATAAGACATTATGGCACATGTATATTTTGTGACTCAATTAGCTGTTATACTAAGTCTAACTAATTTCTTATAGACTCTTCAGAAATAACAGTAGAAGTAAAAAGTATTCGGTTTAAATACTGAAAGGAGTGTAAAGGTTCAAAAAGGATGAGCCTCAAAAATTGATCCTCTATAAATTGTGGCAGCATGTTCCTAGAGGACAAGACTCATTTCCATACACTTCTTTTCTTGTAAATAGATGTACGTGGTTAAATCAAGCCAAAGGTGCACATTTCTGAGGGCATGAATTGAGTTGCACAGATTGGAAATGTACTGAAACAGGCCCTTTGCTGGGCCCAATAGTGCTCTCGATTTGGGTTATCCTTCCATTAATCACAAACAATATTCACCTATTCTTTTAAGAAAAATTTAGAAAACAGATATTTTTTTGGACCTACAAAATTTAACTTATCATGTAATTGATGTTGCAGGTGAGTCGGTTACACTTACTTTGAGGAATGATGACATTGGTCAGTCAACAGGTTTGTTGTAGCCCTTAATGGATAACATTTTGCATGACAATAGAGTTCATCTCCCGTGTGCACCAACACATGGCTATTGGGCAGCTCAATGGCATTGAATTGCAGCATCAAACTGACTGACCTCTTTGTGATGGTCAAAGCCAATTATGAATTTGCTGATCAATCTTCTATCAGAGACTCTTGTGTTTTATGTGTATCAGATCTTTGTATATTCAAAAGAAATATCAAAACCCAAGGGCCTTGATGAAACTGCCATAATAATTTTGCAGTTTGGCCCATGGACTACCACCCCTATCCTTTGAATAAGCAAACAATCCATCTCATGAAATAATCCACAATTGGGAATAATATTTACCTCTGCATTACATACACATACTGAATACCATGCTAGCTAATGGGATATATAAGGAATTGTCTCTTCTTTCCGCCTACACGTACTAACACTATAACTCATCATATGAGTGTGCATACAGTGTTTGTCCTGGTCCATGGCTCCTTGAACACCTACAAGTCACTGTGTTTGGTTACCACTGACAGTCTGGACCCAGGCATATTTAGCGCTAATCCACTGTGCTAATATAATGGTACTGTGTGTATTCAGTTCTCTAATAAGCCCCTACGCCCAGGCCTTACAGGCACTATTAATACACTGGGATAGTTGGATGTTACTTGTGGACACAGCATTGTTTAACATAGTGCCCATCGTACCCCCAGTCTCTCATACACTGCAAAAAAAAAACACATTGTTGAAGCTGTACTGCCACTACTGAATACTGATTCCCTGGTTCACTCGTCAGTTTAACGAGGATCCCTTGTAGATTCAACTTCTTTTTTAATTGACAGTGTAAACTGACAGAATATGTTTTGAAGACGTACTGTTTCATAATCTCCCCAGCTCTCAGCCGGCACATGAATGGAAAATCTTTTTGATTCCTCTCCATCTTTCCTTTGAAATTGTGTGTTCCACATGAGTCTACTGGTTGGTCAGTAAGAACATAGGTGCAGTGTTAAACCTGCAGATGCTACATGTGTCATGTGGGTCAAAGAGCAGAGTGCAGGCTGTGTATGGAAGGATGTGTATGACATTTTTCTACAATGGTGTCAAGAAAATGGAATCCATTTCACACAGCCCCTTCGTCATTATGACACCATCAATGGGAAATGAACTCTAGGTCCAACTATGAAGAAACTACCTCTATGCATATTTCCCATGAGGTACTGACTAATTGTTACATATAATAAGTATCTACTTATAAGATGTCTTAGTACCAAAAATTACTGAATATTTGCCTTGGATGGCACAACTTCGTTTTCCCCCAGGTGTTGTGAAGCTCCTCTACAACAAAGTAACTAGAGATTTATGGTTCTGCACAAAGCTGCCATCAGTCATGGTAACAAGGATCTTATGCAGAATGGCTTCAAATATGATGCCTGACTCCATATGACACCCGAGTTCTAGGGTGTACAACCAAGTGGCCGTCTAGCCGGTTTGTACTTCTAGCAAATGGTCTTCAAAAATGTCTTGATGATTCTGTAAAACGTAGGACTTCTCACTCTCCATACATATTGGATTCTGCTCTATTCGAATAACTGACCCAACCTCTATTACAAGACTCCCAATGCAGAACTGCTAACTATACAATGTCATAATGAAAGAGGCAGTTCATCTAATATCGCATCTGACTATCATATCTTTTAGAAAATCTTACCGGTAAGGTTGCCAAAGGGGGAATTTGTCAAATGAAAGGTAGTATGTGTCTAGTCTATTTTACCAGTCTATCAAGGATAGACTAATTATCAACAAAATCAAACACAACTTGACTGTGAAAAAGATCGTAAATGAGCTGAGATTAAAATTAATTGTAAACAGGAAACGCTTCTCATAAGGGGTGCATCCACTGCTGACGGATGGACCATCTGTCGGTTTCATCCGTCTTATTTAGCATAAAATGGATGAAGAGAGACTGATGATCCATCCTTCACAGTGGATGCAGTCCTATACCTCCCTGCTTCATCATAGACTGATGACGATTCCTGAATTACTTTTATAATAGATGATACCAATGGATATCTGACATATTCTGATTAATGATAGTTACTGTATCAGATCAGAGTGTATGTGGGTAGAAAAAAACGAACACTCCCATCCCTGAGATTTTTGTATCTGTTTACTTTTCATGAGATCATTGTAACTTGATTTACATAAATTGACAGTAAGAGGTGAGCGCCTTGACCACAGAAAGCGAAATCTGTCAGAACATGTACCCTCATTAGGGTGGATATCATATTGCCATTTGTTCTTAGCATACATGAACAGATAAAGACAGACCCAACAGGGCTGATACGCTCCCACAGAATCCGTATGATGCATCCGGCATCGCACAGCTGGATAAAACAAGACACTTTCAGGTATATAGTGTCAGTAGTATACACATGTTAAACATTGCTTCAGGCAAATTGTCAGTAGTATATGTGAATTAGCCATTGATGCAGGTAAAGCGTGTAAGTAGTATACAGGAATTTTGCCCTACCTCAGGCCCGCCATGTCAGTAGTATAAAGAAATAGGGAATTGTCTCAGGAATATCACTTCAGAAGTATAAAGAATTAGGCATTGTCTCAGACGTACCCCGCCAAGAGTTGAAAGGAATAAGAAGTACATTTGGTTCCATCTTGTTGGCATTGATACTGGTTTATGGTAGGAGTACAGCCATCTGGGGCTTCTTGTCAAAATTACGCTGATTCAGTGCAATACTGATCAGTTTTACGAGAAGCATTAGTAAATTCAACAGTTATTTTCTAAAAGGTGAGTGAGCTAACAAGGGTAGCCTGTCATAGTGAACCTACTAGGCTGTCAGGGATCTGACATGGCTAAGACCCAGTCTAAAACCTTCTGGTAAGAGAATCAAAGAAGCAACAGATGCACTCTTCGACACTGTACACTCTTTATTCCTTCAGTTTACTTGAAGAAATACTTCAACATATTTCCCCAGCAATTCATTCTGCAAGTGCTAAAACCAGTGCCTAAAGACCATGATGAATGCATCTTTGCAATTCAGATGATTCAATATACATATAATGTCGAGTTGCCCCGCCAGATAACCTGCCCCCCTCCTACAAAGACAGGTATGCCTTCCCTCTAACCTTTCGCTTTTTTATGCTAAATGCTAAAAACCCATGCCTGGCCCCTCCAACCCATACACGTCCCACTCAAGGTACATCCTTATAGCCCTGGAGGCAGTCACATCCTATAAAGAAACCATTTTGCAGTGTGTATCGGGGTAGCGGGTCAATGCTGTGAAGTATGGGATCAAAGTAGAGTCAGGTAAATTGGTGGGTAAAGGGCTACTGACAGCCTCAGGGTAGAAAGGCTCTGCTTAGAATGGTTTGGGCTAGAGACAGCTGCTTTTGCCTATAAAAGATGATGCCTCAGGTTCCCATGATGATTTGCTAGAAAACTCTACTTTCTGAGTGTAGGTAGATTTATCACACACATTTAATGCCATTGGTAAATTCTACAACATGTTTAGACTGTGCGTGCTGCAAATTATGTGACCTTTTGATGGAAGTGATAATGCATAATATTCATATTTGCCTTCATGACTGATAAAAAGCAATCCTTGGAGGCAATCCATAAATGATGTTATATGGCAGGCGGAAGGGGAATAAAAGGTGAGAAAAAAAGAGGTGTGACGTCAATTATGGATGGCCCCTTATTTGTAATCCTTAAGCCCTGTATCAAAGCATCACAATCAAAAGAAGAGTTGATTACATGCCAAATATGTAAGTGAATAAGTGTTACTGCTGGCAGGGTTTTTGGAGTTGCAAGCTGCGTCAGCGGCCGGGAGCGTAGTGACCGTAGCAACTCCATAATGTTTTCGGTTTTCTCCCTGTCATTGGTGATGTCATGCTGCCTCAGTGACGTCACCTGCAGTGGCTAGCAATGTTGCCATGATCTATGAGCGCAACTACTATCGGTAGTCTTTGCCACATTTTTCTTGTTTGCCAAATGTCCATTTGTGCAACTCTAACAGCAAAGTAACATTAACTTTAGAAAAAAGGACTCTTAGAGGTCTAACCCAGGCTGCAGTGAGGGGTAGACATTAGGGATACACTTTATCTGTCCCCTTCTGCTCCCGACCCCCATTACACACATACACATGGTCTATAATGACACTGTCTGTAAGTGTTTGAGAGGGACGCATTGTCAGGCGTCTTTAGTACCTGCCGTTATTGTCATCACGTGACATGTGCGCACTACTTTTTATGGGTGTTTAGGTGAGGCATAACTCTTCAATGACAGCATGGTGCCTCAAGGTGTATTCCAAAGCATGATTCTCCTTTACTGATGCCTTATTCAAACAGAATGAATTCTTGAGTTGAGTATAAAAGCTGTAGCATTACCGAATAGCACACCAACCGAGAATCACACTCTCAATAAAGGGCAGAGCAGGCCCAGCTATAGAGCACATATATATCTTAAAGGGGATTTTGAATGATGCCTAATCTGATACGTGGAGGTGGTAATTCAACTTAATGATTATGGCCTTGTGTTCAACTCAGTTGAGAACTATACTTCCTGAGCATCCATCTTCTTAGGTGGTATGTATTCTTACAAACCTTAAACCCTAGATACAATGCGTACAGAACCATATTGCCAATTTTCACAGTTTTCTCTTAGTAGTTTATATATACATTATATATATATATATATATATATATATATATATATATATATATATATATATAAGGAGGCTAAATCACGTTGTGGAGGCTTTAAACTTTCTGTTCACTCTCATTCCTGCCTATCACTTCTCAACATCTAGAAGTTTTGTCGTTGAAAACCTTCTCTTTTCTCTCGTAAATTCAGACATTCAAATTAACATTTAATCAAAAGGGGTAAAGCTGAAAAAAGACATCAAAATCACTCGGACTAAAATACCAAGGCAAGCTCCAACACATGTCTGCACATAACCTGCCTCCACTGATCTCCATCTCAACCCTTTCTATTGAATCTCTCCCTGACTCTGCATCAAATTGTACCAAGACTCCATCCACACAACTGAATAGGAGTCCTATTGCTGATGCATCAAATATCTTTCAGATGTTTGGATATTGAAGGTGTGGGAAGAGGAGTCTTTTGGCATCACCATGAATGATAGGAGAGGGGTTAACGATTAACTATGTCCCAAAGTCTTGTGAGACAAATGAGTCTGAGAATAAGATTGCTTCATCAGTAAAAAGAAAATGTTGATTGACTTTTTTGACAAAATTGCTATGGCTTGTTTAGTGCTTTGTTAAATTCCAGTAGCAAAGCCTGACACATGTATCACATACTACCACACACAACCAGTCCTCATCTGCCCACTCACTCGGCATCACTCGATGGGGGGCATGGAGGTCAGTCCCGGGGTTAGTCCAATTTTCAGCTGTATGGCAGAATGCCAACAGTCCAACTGACACCCATCTCACTACCAGTCAATTGCTGCAAGAATTCGATTTCAGACTGATGTTAGTGGCTCAGTCAGTGGCTCATTTCGCAGCGTAATTGCTGTGATTGTAGTCTGGACTTTTTTGGGTTTCAGTCATTTAAACTTGTGTTAGCCACTGTTTTTCACCAGCATCTTAAGCCTTTAAAGTGGTGTAATCTTGTGCTGTTCAATGTTTACCAGACTTAAATGGACATTAAAATCACTGTAATAGTACCTTGGTAATGGTTATTGTATGTCATAAAACACCTAAGGTCCATTAGGGGCAGCGTAAACACTGAGAATGAATCAACAAACAGAGCAGTTTGATTCATAGTATATATACATTATTATTCAAGTGTGTAGGCAAATGTACCAAAGTAGGTATTATATATAATAGCTACCCAATACAGGAAGAAGAAAAAGCCTTAGTATTTGTAGCTTGCACTAGTATAAGATATTTTTACAAACAAAGAAAAAACCAAAAAAAAAACAACCATAAAGTCAAGTGTTAAAGTGAATTGGTTTACACAGTTTAACACATGACATCATAGGTGTCAGCACACTGACAGCAGGGATATAACACTGACAGTGGTTTAAGACTACTGTCATGCCAGGACTTAACTTGTCCTTTGATCTGAGATGAGAATTTCCATAGCATTCTATTTGATATGTAATGACAATAAAGTGTGTGGAGTGTGTGGGGCAGGGGCAGAGCCCTAAAGAACTATCGAATAAACATTACGATCTAAAAGCAAATTTCTAGCGGTGCAGTACCCCCGGGGTCCCCACTACCATGGTGTCACTATGGTATATTAATCATGTATTAGGAACATGATAACACTTCCTTGTAGCTTAATTCTGATTTGGAATAGTTCACACTTATCCACAACAATTTATATGATTTGTCATTGATGTGTCATTAGGTCTGATCATAAATCAATCTTATAATCTATAATACATAATGATAACAGTACCAGAGGCATGTGACTTCATTAATAGGATCTACTGTATACCAGGTCCCTGTAGCGGCCTGTAAAGGCACCCAAGCACTTAAATGGATGTCAAGCTAAGTCTATCCCAGTGCTTATTCAAGACAAGCACTTAGTCTAGACTCAAACCATCAGTGTTCATAGACCGCTCATTGAAAGACCCTGTGTTTAAGCAGGCCACTCCATTATAATAATCCAGAGTATTTATCACAATATCACTTCATTACTAAACACACTTACAATATATGTATGTTCTTGTCCTTTCTAGGTGAGTTGTTTCTGTTGTATGAAAAGAGGGCCAGATGGGTGAGTTAGTGTTGGAAAGAGCTACAGCATGTAAGGAAATGTCTTGATGTGTTACGACTGCTTCCCTTCATATTGTAGCTAACTCTATCAGTTACTATCCTATATTTGAGAAAATCAATATTTGCAAAGGTAAAACTATATGCCAGAGCAGTGGTAGGTCTTACCTACAATCATCCATTATTGTTTTGAGGTCTCAAATGCTCGGTTTCAAATCGTAGCATATGTGTGTAGTTGTAGTGCCTTGAGCAATTCACTGTGGTGTTATGACTCAAAGAGCACTCAAATTGTTACCAATCCATGAAAGGTGGAATTACAAAGCCCGTGAAAAGCATTCATGTGATATTGGGTATAAATCTGATGATCCCCTCAACTATTTATAAGCTTAACTAAGGCAACCGGAAACAGGGTACATGACAGGGCAATATGTTCTATATGAATGACTTGCTCATTGTTCAGTGGATTGATATTTTGTATCAAGAAATATCCTACAAGTCCAGTTTCTCAAATGACCCAGTTATTTCATCAGCTTTTTCTGTGTATCACATGACATAGACATAGTTAGTGGCTCTCAGGTTTCTAATACAGCCTCCAACAACGCTCACTTGATCATGTCTGATGAATTCCCCCCTCTGTCTGCCTCCAACCCCTATACCACTCTGACTCATTGTATTAGTGCACATACAGTGTTTGTTCTGGTCCATGGCTCCTTGAGTGCCTACAAATCACCGTGTTTGGTTACCACTGACAGTGTGGACCCAGGCTTTGTGTTAGAGCTAATCCACTGTGCCAATATAATAAGTTCTCACTCATAGACACTATGTTATCGTCTAACAAGTGCCCCCTCTTTCTACCTCTTTGATATATACCAGCTGTATACTGGCTTTTAAGAAATTGCTTGATACTGCATGATAGCTGTCCCCCCCCCATGACCGAATCTTTTTTGGAAACACTGAACTGTTTCCTGGTCCTCCATCTGTGCTCATAATTAGGTAAAATCTTATATGAGTGACACGGGGCATAATAAAAATCAACATGCATAACTTTTAAAAATTGACAGACATGAGATAAGGCAGCAAAAAACATAAGAAAAAAAATTGACATATGATACTTTGGTATTAAAGGTTGACACGACAACACAATCTTTAAAAGCACTTCCCTTACCCCATTGACATTGTGCCTATGATAATTATAATTTAAAGTAATGCAAAAGGATCAAGGGACTATTTTAGTCCTATGTAAATGTATTTAGGTGTAAATCTACTATGATTCCTAGCTCAAAATGACTTGCCATATTATAAATCAGTGCTAACTTACCGAATTCACCATAATAGTCAATTCCTCATCTGGTATCCCTGTATTTTAAATAACTGTACACTACTCTTTACACACATGACTCGGTAGCATGGTGTAACAAGAGGGTCAGAAAGTTACCGCCAGATTGGCGATTCAAGCTAACCCATCAGAAACCTCCGAATGCCATAGTGTACATGACGCAGGAAAACTGCACTGCTGAGAATGACCGACCAATGCTGCATTCAAGCATAATGAGGACAAAATTAGCAAAAATCCACTGAATTGTGCTAATCTGGTTAAGCGATCTCTCAATCTGGTAAGATATAGCCTGGGTTCATTACTGCCTGTTGTCATCAGCAGATGTTGGGCACTGGGACCAGCAAATCCCTCATTATCACTCGGATCTCCTTCCCTCCCCACTGGGCCGTTATCTCTAAAGCGTTGGTTCAACAGCCATACAATCGGTCGGAATAGCCCTAATCCGACGACTTATAATATATCAAAAGTATAGAAAAAAATTGGTTGGATTAGTGCTAATCCGACCGATTTATGCCTGTGGAACCAGCGCTTAAGAGGATGTTGAGCTCATGGGAATAAATCTCTAGTATCAGAGTATGTAAGGAATTTCATGAGTGAAGAAATGAAAAAGTCTTTATGAGGTTACTGTTCATAAAAGTTCAGTGGCAGATAAAGATTTAGAATTTGATTTTATAATTATTTTCTTAATATTTGCTCAGAAAATGGGGGGTGAAAACTTTCCTTTTGGGCTACACTGAATCCTTTTCACAAGTGCCACTGAATTTATCAGCACATTATTGCTGCATCACAAAACGTTTAATGGCAGAAACTGGAAAAAACTGCTGTTCAGATGGGCATAAGGTATTTACACTGCTTAGCAATAGTTTTTTAGAAAAACCCTCCTGCATATATATATATATATATATATATATATATATATATATATATATATATATATATATATATATATGTATATATATTGCATTCACTAGTCTGTCATTATCCTCTGTGTAGTTCCAATATGGCATTTAACAAAGGCAGGAAGACCTTAGATGAACCTTTCGCTGCCTCAGGACAAACCGACCACTGCCATGTCACAGATATATAGCGCCTTTAATTGCCTCGTATACCATGCTGAACAAAGGTTGGCCTTTCTATACCTTAAAAAAACCCTAGCCTCCATGAATCTTCAAAGCCAGTCAAATGTTACCTGTCAAAGATCTGACATGGCCCTTTCCTATAGTGGATTAGTCTGTGTAAGTTCGCCAAGTTATTCATGTAGGTCATGTGTTATAGATGATAAACAGACACTGTGTCTCAAATGAGTGCCTGTCTCTGGGTGTAGGGGACAGAGGTTTGTAGCATTGAAATCCTAAAGAACCCAGGTCCTTAAGAGACCCACTATGGTAGCCAAGGCATATAGAACCATAAGGTAGGAGGTGGGACTTGGAGCAGGAAGGAAGGACAGAAGGAAGGAACATGCCTGAATGGGAGGTAATACTACCAACTGTAGTGACACACGATAGAGAAAGAAGCACAAAGCAAACAGTCTGTATGAAATAGGCACTGAGAAAAACAGCCATGTAGAACCAAGGATTGTAGAGCCAGTTTTAGCTAATTCCTGATCCATCTTCTCAAAATGATATCAAAATGTATTCCTTATTAAATAGAAAATCTACATCTGTGCATCATGATGACAAAAGACCATGAAGTATCAAGACATTAAGCAAACATCAAACAGTCGGAGTAAAGCGATATGGCAAAGAGCGGCAGCAGAGATGGCATATTGCTCTGTCTGCATCTAAGGGACATTCAGCCACTATTGTGTATAAGGTTTAAAGTTGACTCAGCAAAATCCATCCCCCTGCTGCACTCCTACTACCTGGATGCAGGTTGACAATGCAGCAGGCAGCACTGCCGGGACTACTTTTATGGCTATCCGGCACTGGGACCCACTGTATGGGACCCGTTATATTCACCACCATTACATCAAATGTGTCCGTTCTCATCTTTGGCTTCACCTTTTTACCTGCCTACTGGATCCCTCCTCCCTGTCTACATATATATCTTACCCATATAACATGGTTATCGCGTATGTGAGCATCACTATATCTTGTACAGAATGAGTTTAATTACTATTTCAAAGCCATATTTAGACACTTTAGCTGTATTATGGGTCATTTTGACTGTTTTGAAAATAAATTCTCACAAATTTACAACACTTCTGACACTGAGCGCATGTCTGGTCCTACCTAAATACAGACTAGGGTACCTCAAATACTCTTTTTGTACAAAACAGAAATCAACATAGAGCATCACCCAGGTCCATCATGTTCATTCTACTGTGACACAGCCGAAAACATTGCATATGTTAGATTTCGATAGAATTTTCTAAGTCCACCTGAGCCAGAGTAATATATAAAAGATAACAGATCATTTGCATCACTATACCTTGTACAGAATAAGTTGAGTCACATCTAGACAGTAAAAGTGTATTATGGGTCATTTCCATTGCTTTGGAAAAGAAAAAAATCACAGTTTTACAACACTTCTGACACTAGGCGCATGTCTTTTTTTTGCAAGGCACATAACTCTATTACTTCGAGCCTCCTTAACTCATCTAATTATAGGTTGATATACATAAACCTGCACTCTGCTTGAAGCTCAAGATGTTTTCTATCAAATGTGACTAGAATAAGGAAGAATGGTGATCTACATTTTATACTGTAGCTCCCCAAAGCTAAAAAAAAATGAAATTGGCCCAGTGGATCTGCCCATATACTATAGTTACACACACTGTCCATACATCTCTCCTCTCCCACACTCTGAAAAATAACTGTTGAATCTACCAAGCATCCTCGTAAAACAGTAAACCACTGTAATTGTAAGGCAGTGAAGCAGTGTAGTTTTTTCACTGAAGCCCAAACTGGTAAAGAACTGTGTCCCAAAAAATCTCTGTGAAACTTGTAGTGGATCTCTGGCAACTTTAGGACAAGGATTTCACAGTTATTTTGGCGCCATTATTTTACAGTGTACCTATACAGCTATATGGCTTCATTGTTTCTCTCTATTAACCCTTTAAGAGTTGTCATGACTCCTTTCTGAAAAGTCGTTTTAATTTAACATAAACTCAGGTTTTTGAAGTTCCCCCATACAATATCTCTGCCTAGAGCATGGCAATAACAACTTTTAATGATCTAGTAATAAGTAAACATCGTCCCACACGCGGTCTTGTTGCTAAATTACAACCCCCAGCAGCCATTAACACTTCAATGGCTGCCAATGCATTAATACGTCTTCAGCTCGGGTGATAATAATTAATTACTTTGTCTCAGGTTTTCACTGATATCCAACAGATACATTTTACAAATAAGAAGGTGAAAAGGATAAGGATTATTAAAGATGAAAATGAGGGATGTGTTGATAAGTTTCCCAAATTCACTATCATAGGTTCTCTCAGGGGGGTCCCACTTTCCTTGGGTCCCTATAGTTCCCAGTACTGTTAACCCCTGTGTATAAGCCACACCCTGAGTCGGTGATTTTACTATAAGCCACACTAGGGGCTGAGATGGTTGGCATTCCTTACTTTTGTGTATGCATGTAAACCCCTCATATAAGCCTTACCCTGAGTTCAGACAGACTCTACAGAAGTTGAGACACGTTTAAACAAGTTTATTGGTCAATACTATCACGTTGTATTGGAGCTTTTACAATAACTAGCCACTTGTAGTACAATAAGGTACCACAATACGGGTATCAAATTCTAGTTAACATTCAGTATACAACAAATGGTTTTATTAGCTGCAGTAGTTCTCTGAAATGGCCTATAACCCGCACTTTATATTCTGAGTTTTAGTTGTAATTTAGCAGTCTTTGGTCTGGAAACTTCCATTGACAGACTGGGTGTAACGGCTATAAGTGAATAAAGAGTTAGTAAATAGGATCACTACGTGGCCTTCCACCATTAAGCCTTACCTAATCAGCCTGGACACATGCCTGAAAGCTTATAGAGCCTGGGCACACGCCCGAAAGCTTATAGACCGATGCCTGACAATTCAGGCTTGGAACCTTGTACAAGGCTTTAGGATTGCTCCATGCCTGGGCACCTGGGCGAGCAAAGCTGCAGGGTTGCATAGTTTAACTGAGAAGGGCTTGTCTGGTGCACAACTGCTTTAGCTAAAAATGTTAAAATATATTGAGCACATGGCCCACATTGTAAAAAATAACTTCAATCTACCAGGGATCCTTGTAAAAATGAACAGTACACCACCATAGTTAGATTGCAGTAAACCAGTTTAGCTTTTACAAGAAGCCCCAGGTGGCAGTGCAGTGGTACAAAATGTACAAGGAATCTCTTTGAAAATAACAATGATGTCTGGCAACTTTGTCATTCTGACAACATTTTTTTACAGTGCAAAGTCGAGGACCACACGGTGCTTCAAAATTAAAGTTGGGCACCTGGAGCACCTGAACAGTGCATCGAATTACCTAGTGTGGAGCATGTACACAGCCAAAAATAATTTTCTTATCCAAGAAAATAAACTTGATATAAGAAACTGTTTCTAGTTATGAGGAAAATTCTGGTTGTAAGATTCATCGGTCATCTTGTCCTTAAGACAAATCAAGAAAAATCAAGTTTAGAACAAATCTTATGCTGCTTTCTTGATTTAAGTTATCAAGAATATTTTTCTCAAAATTGGTAGATTTGTCCACCATGTAACATTATTTATCTTATAATCTTAAAACCAGAAAGTGTAATTTCTTGATATTATTAAACTAGAAGTGTTTTCTTATATCTAGAAAAGGTAGAACTAAGATCTTGTTAGAAATTGGCCGAGGAATATTATCTAACATGCCAGGTAAGTATTATTTTCTTAATATGAGGAAATTATGTAGTCTGCCACTAGGTGCCAGCATTACCTGTTATGATGAATTATTTGCAATACAAAGTGCCAAGTCCTAGCCTAAACTCGGTCCTAAAACATTAAATGTGGTAAAATAAAGTAAATAGTGAAGGAAACTTATTTGGAATTTATTTAGTATCAGGTCCATTGGTCTGATAGTTGATTGATAGCTGGGGAGCCAGACAGCCGAAATGTCAATATTTCAAAATCTGCTGGTGTTGAAAGCAGCACAAGGTATCACAGCTGGATCTGGGAAATTTGATAGTGCTGATTCCGAATCTGGGGTGCATATCTTCATATCTAGGTCGGAACAAGGTCAAATATAAGGTCAAAGGTCCCAATGCAATTGCAATGGGTCCTAATCAACTTGGGATACATATGAATGGGGAAAACACTGTACACTAAGGACCTCTAGTGTTAATGAGTGGAACAAAGCCCTCTCTCTGATCTATATTAAATACCAGATCGTCCCCTTTGACCTTAATTTTGACCATGTTCCGACCTAGATATGAAGATACGCACCTCAGATTTGTAATCAGTACTATCAGATTACCCAGATCCAGCTGTGATACCTTGTGCTGCTTTCAACACCAGCACTTGTCCACATCGAGGAGCTGGCTCCCCAACTATGAGGGGATATCAAGAAATAAAGGAAGCTAAACACCTTTTGCATAGATAATGTGATAATGTAAGGGTAAGATATGCTACAGCCTTTCATTCAGACTTTGAGACTTTGAGTAAAGGTCTTATTGACTTATGACAAGGAAATTAATGTTTTCTGAAATACTGGAAATGAGAAAATATAAATTATGAGTAAGTTTATCTTGAAATAATCCTCTTCCATGAGAATTATTTACCTCATTTAAGAAATATTCTAGAAAATTGAATCCTGATTTGAGAATAAATTACTTGATATAAGAATTTATTTCTTAAGATTTTTTTTCTTATTTCAAGTAAGCTGGACATACTAAGATTTTTTAAGTAAAATGTTGTTACCTGGCGGACAAACTTGTTTTAATTTAATTTTAATTAAGATAAGAAGTACTTTTTTTAAAATAAGAAAGTTATTTTTGGCTGTGTAGATGTGCCCAATGCAAGGAAGCTAAAGCAACCAGGGCTACACAATGTCTGAACAGTAAACCTGTGTACCTAGCAGAAACTACCTAGGGCTACTATGCCTGAAAATGTAGTCTGGCCACTAGTACTGCATGACACCTCAGCATTTTAGCCTCTACACCTGCTGGAGAATGTCTGTGACAATCCAATGCCTCAAGGTGGTACATCAGATTCCACATTAGCCCCACACATCCTTTCCCTTTTTGTCAGGATGGGCCAGGGCTCCAAGTCTAAACTTGTCAAATTCAGGTGTAGTTCCACTATGTCACATTGAAGGGGGCGTGACGGTCACCGCATGGGGTGACTGTGGCGCCCTGAGGTGGCAGGGGACTGAGTTAATTACGAATGGCTCACTGGACAAATTGAGTTGTTGGAGTGGCTGGGGGGCCTCGTGCATCTCTGAGCTCATATGGCTTCATGCTCACTGTGAGGGTGGTCTCTGAAAGGTGACTAATTTAGATGTGACAGGCAGCGGTGTGCTAGAGGTAGCTAGGGGTGTGGTAGTGCGTAGAATGAGACTTAAGGTAGGTGTGGGAGAAGGGTAGGTAGAGGTGTGGCAAGGCTATTGCAAGGGGTAAAAATGGGATATATGGGTAGAATGGGACCTAAGGCAGAGTGTGCTAGGGGTAGGTTGGGATGTGAAGGTGGGGGTGCTATGAACGGAACATATGATACAGTTGTGCTTGGTGTAGGGTAGGTAGTGGTAGTGAAATAGGCAGACTGATACTGAAAGTATGGGTGTGCCAAGGATAGGTATGGGTCTGATACTGATAGGGGAGGGGTAGAATGGTTGGTGTTAATGTGTGTAAAGGGTAGGTATACTAGAAATGCTGAGGATTTGGTGGGACCGACACAGGGGACATTCTGGAGACAAAACTCCAAGGGTATATAAATGATAAGCCAGCGTCTCAGTGAGCACTACCC
This sequence comes from Acholoe squamosa, assembly GCA_949317995.1. Taxonomy (NCBI): domain Eukaryota; kingdom Metazoa; phylum Annelida; class Polychaeta; order Phyllodocida; family Polynoidae; genus Acholoe; species Acholoe squamosa. Next base: position 72,861,481 of record OX439041.1, read on the forward strand.
ATAAATGACCTGTGGTTCGCCCACCGCCTGTCATATATCCTCACTCAAATTCTTTGATATCTGAATGTGTTAATTGTCAGGATAACATATATGTTCAACCTAATGAACTATAAAGAATGTTGACCAATTTGGTTGGTCAGATGGTATTTGATTTTAATGTGATAACACTAATCATAGGGAATTTTGACCCCTCTGCAAAGGGCTCCGCTGAATCCTGCCATTCAGATTATAGGGTGTTCGATTTGCAGAGTAAGAATTGTAGACCAGATAAGGGGTCAGTTAAGAGCTGGGATCTGCCAAAGTATGAACCAAGTTCATTGTTTCCCGACTATATTCATTTTTTTTTGAATCAATATACAATTTTCTCTTCCACTGGTATGCAACATGACTGTATTGAGAGAGGTGAATCTTCTTAAAGTGACACCAAGTCCCAGAAGAAAGTGATTTGTCAGAAAACTATGGGCTGACATGAAGCAATGGCGTCTACCCCTGGGTTAAGGTTTAAATCTGGTCATTGTTTTTCTGTACAGTTAGGCATCTAGAGTTCTAGGTGTGAGCAACAAACAAAGCCAGGTTCAGCAATCACACTGAGTGTTTTCTTGTGTCACGACACCCCTGTCACAGTGTCAATGTCAGCTTTGGCTATTGACAGCATGTGCACACACCAAAACAATTAGTCTGGGTGATCATGCCATGTGTACCGCAAACTTGCTCTCCTACCACTCAGCCAAGGCAATTTCCTCTCCAAATCATCCACACTATTCCAGTTAACTCTCCCTTGGCTCATCTCTCGTGGTCTTTCTACCGGTCAAACAGCAAACTGTTCATATATTACTATTGTTACCCATGAGTGACCAAGCGCATGCTCCAGAGTTGAGTAACTGGAAGTGCTTGTGGGATGGTTTTATTTCTCTCCAGGGGACGGATAGGTGCCATGGCTGCCTCTGTAACCATGGATACACCAGAGTGGGTGGACCACAGCCATGTTTGTTGGTCACATGGGCAGGAGATGGGCAGCCAAGTGTTTACCTGTGGGCGGCACACAACTTTGGGCAGGTGTGTTGACTACTAACTAGTCTTGCAGTTAGTGCTATGTAATGATCAGACAATTAGTTATGGTGAAAAAACTACATAGAAATCAAGTAACATCAAAAGACATGTTGACTTGTTGAAGGACACTGGTGAAGTGCCGCAGTTTATTTAAATATGGGAAGTTACTATATAAACTGGAAATTACCCGGCAAAGTTGGATGCTGCCACAACATTATACAAAAGGTTAGATCGCATATATATTTAACACAGACTGAGTCACCATCCTCTTATAATTACACCTTCTAGCCTGAACAACCAGAGGGTAGGATGGGGGACTTATGGTCATCCTAAGTCAGTCTAGATTATTCATGTAACTTCTCAAATAGTTTGAAGTGTACACTCTAAAAAATAATTATTGAGTCTAACAGGGATCCCCTTACAACTGAACAGTAAACCACTAGAGTATTATTGAAGTCAAGCAGTGTAGATTCTACAAGAGATTTGATGACATAAAACTGAACAGTGAACCACCATATTCATATTGCAGTCAAGCAGTGTAGGTTCTACAATGAAGCCCCCGTTTGCAGTATGCAGGTACATGGAATCTCAATATAAATAAAAACTTTCACAAGAATCTGTTATTTTGACAACTTTATATTACGGACAAATCTTAAAAGGACAATGTGTTGTACTGAACGACAAGCGTGTATTATGTATTACATAGCGACTTAAATACAAAGAAGGGTACTGGAATCTATATTTTCAATGCTGTGAAGTCTTGGATCTAAGTCGAGTAACTAAAAAAGGTAGGTTGCTGGATAAACAGCTACTAGCAGCCTTAGGGTAGCCATCATTATGACAAATGGAGGGGATGAACGTTTAACCATGTCGCAAAGTTTTTGAGACAAGAATGAACCCGAGAATAATATCGCTTCATAAGTGAGAAATAATGGTTTTCTTGATAGAATGGCTAGGCTTGTTCTAGGCTTTGTTAAATTCCAGTAGCAAAGCCTGACATATTTATCAAATATTACGACACACTACCAATCCTGCTCTGCCCATTCACCCACCATCACTCCATCAGGGACGGGGAGGTTAGTCCAAGGGTCAGTCCAATTTCCAGCTGTATGGTGGAATGCCAACAGTCCAACTAACACCCATCTCACTACCGGTCAATTGCTGCACAAATTCGATTTCAGACTAATGCACTCAGATGCAAATCCAGTCAAGAAATATTATAAAATGCAGTGAAATAACAGGTGCTCAATGGCTGATTAACTCAAATGGTTGTCAGTGGCTCATTTTGCAGTGTAACTGCTGTTATTGTAGTCTCAATATCAGTCATTTCAATTTGTGTTAGCGACTGTTTTTCATCAGCATTTTAAGCCTTGAAAGTGGTGTAATATTGTGCTGGTCAATGTTTACCAAACTTCAATGGACGTTAAAATTAGTGTAATAGTAAATGTTTAATGGTTTATGATATACCATTTTATTATTCCATAAATTGTAACATATTTTGTATTAATCAAAGAAATATCTATGAAATTAATACATAGGTTGGTTCTAAGAGCTATAAAGAGCGCTCAAACTTTACATAAGAGCGTTCATGCCCCACTGCACACCAGCCACAGTCAGTTAGACTAAGTTTATGACATCAAAAGGTCCGACCTAATGGTTCACTGCACAATATAATAAGAATAAGGGTCTCAGTGTGCGACCTCATGGTTCAATGCACAAATTAATAACTTGTAAGTGAATGCAACCGGCCGTCACGGGTGCCTGAGCACCGCTGACGCCGTCATGAGTGTCTGAGCACTCTAAGGACTGAACAATGGGTTACATAAGCACGACGCCATAACCTTCCGGTCGCTCTAGCGTCGCTCCTGAGCGACCTAGGTCAAATATCAAAAATTCTATGGAAAGCCCATAATTAGACGGTCAGAATGAGCCCAAGATCAAGGCTGAACTCCCAGTATTAAGGAAGTTACGCCATGGAGACTGAATCAACCTCCGAGTGAGCTACAGACAAACCGGCGGGAGTTACGCGCCTATCCAGCGGGCATTATAATCTTGGCACATTCAGCTCTGCGCATGCCCAAAATGGCGGTTATACAAGCATAAACGGCCGAGATATGAGGGTCTAAAGATGCAGAACCGACCGAGACAATGGGGGCCATAGCGGCGTCCATGGGGGTCCTTTGTCCCCCTGTGACACTTGAAAGGGTCCCCTCAAACAATTGTAGAGTTAGGCAGATGCTGCTGGCTCCAGTCAGTCTGGAGGTGCTTTTCCAAGATTTGCTACAAATAGCCTGTCTGCACCTCCAGGAACACACATCACCAAGAACCGCTCTAGAGGTAACATCTCCAGTCATCTCCTGCTACCTGCTATACCACTGCACTATGGTGAAACTATGCTAGACAGGCATTGGTTTCCTACCATTAGTGGCCAGAGGCTATCTTCTTCAAGACTTCCACCAGAGGGTAAAGTTATCCATTATTACATTATTCCTCTAAGCAGCAGGTCAGGAGCTAGGTGTGGGAACCCACCTAGAAGTATGCTGGACACTGTATTATTAATACCTCACAGGTGGAGTGGAACTGAACATTGTACTTTATAAATTACTGTATGTTTACTGTATGTACTAATTACCTACATACTAACTACTGTATGATTGATATTTCTTACATGTTGCCTAAAGCTGAATAAACCAGTGACAACTGGAAATAACATTATTTTACATGAGCCTGATGTATTTACTCCTTACACCACTAGTCATATGATATTTCTCATATGACAACTTGATCATGCCAATCACTAGTATGACAAAGTGGTGGAGAACATCCTACTAAGATCCCATCTCTCACAGGCTCATAAAAATTAAAGCTGGTAACACAACTAAGAACAATCATGCACACAGTAAATTAAAGCTGGTACCGCAACTAAGAACAATCATACACACAGTAAGACCCACTCCACCCACCCAGTGACCTTGACCTTGACACCATACCCACCAAGGTCACCAGTGAGATCTCCCACACATCAGTGAGATCTCCCACACATCAGTGAGATCTCCCACACATCAATGAGATCTCTCACACATCAATGAGATCTCCCACACACCAGTGAGATCCCCCACACATCAATGAGATCTCCCACATATCAGTGAGATCTCCCACACATCAACGAGATCTCCCACATATCAATGAGATCTCCCACACGACAGTGAGATCTCCCCACATATCAGTGAGATCTCCCACATATCAATGAGATCCCCCACACATCAGTGAGATCTCCCACACATCAGTGAGATCTCCCACATATCAGTGAGATCTCCCACATATCAGTGAGATCTCCCACACATCAACGAGATCTCCCACATATCAATGAGATCTCCCACACGACAGTGAGATCTTCCCACATATCAGTGAGATCTCCCACTTATCAATGAGATCCCCCACACATCAATGAGATCTCCCACACATCAGTGAGATCTCCCACACATCAGTGATATCTCCCACACATCAATGAGATCTCCCACACATCAGCGAGATCTCCCACACATCAGTGAGATCTCCCACACATCAATGAGATCTCTCACACATCAATGAGATCTCCCACACACCAGTGAGATCCCCCACACATCAATGAGATCTCCCGCACATCAATGAGATCTCCCACACGATCAGTGAGACCTCTCACACAACAGTAAGATCTCCCACACATCAATGAGATCTCCCACACGATCAGTGAGATCTCCCACATATCAGTGAGGTCTCCCACACGTCAGTGAGGTCTCCCATACATCAATGAGATCTCCCACACGACAGTGAGATCTCCCACATATCAGTGAGATCTCCCACATACCAGTGAGATCTCCCACATACCAGTGTGATCTCCAACATGTCAGTGATACCTACAACACACCAGTGATCCCACACCTTCCACCATGGCCGACGCTGATGAAGGTCCTCAACCCAATCAGGCGGCTGAGAAGATAAGGGCCTATGAGAAGACCATCCAAGATGCAGTTACTGCCCTAGAAGCAAACAGAGCCCAACAAGATGCTCATGCCCTTGCCTCAAAGGAAAGGGAGAGGATCCTCAGTCAACAATTGGATGACCATCGGAAGGCCCTAGAACAGGCACAACAACAGATCGCAGATCTCATGAAGATGGTATCATCCCAGACCTCACAGCCTCCCACACCCACCACCACACCTATTGTCACACCATCCGCCTCTGGATCCAAGGAGGATGTCATGATCTCCATGATGTCCAACATGACCAGGATCCTAGACAGACAACAACACGACGACAGGAAGATCAGGCAACACGAGGTAACCAAACCCAAAACTTTTTCTCACCCATCACCACTCATGTCAACAGCACTATTTATTGATCACAAATTCCCAGAGTATCTGAAGGACAGGTACAAATTAACAGACAGTGACACCATGGTAACATATTTACCCAAGTACCTTGAAGGACAAGCATTGGCTTGGTTTGAAACCTTCAAGGAAAGTGCCACACCTGATAAGTTGACATGGTCCAATGTAGTACATGAACTAAAAGAGTATTTTGCTACTCAAGACAATATTATCTCCAGAACTGCACTCCGTGCACAAGAGATAGATGAACCTGTATCTGATTATGCAATGTTTCTCAGAAAAGCGTGTAATGCCCAATGCCTAAAGGACGACACCTTATTTAAAGCATTCACCCAAGGCATGAGGCCCTGGATCTCTGTAGCTCTTGAAAACAAGAAAATAGACTCTTTTAACCAAGCCCTAGACCTAGCCTTAGAGGTTGAGACCCAAGAAAGATCTAGGAAAACAAGGGATGCAGAGTCTAACCCACAGCCTACTAAGAAAAAGGTCCAGGAAATCACCACTAGTTCAGATGAAGATGTTAACCTAATGTCTAGTGCCCATGTAAGGCAACAGGAAGAAAAGGTTGTCTCCAAAGATCCCAACGGTAGATATAGAGGAAATAACTTTGACCCCAACTACCGCTCCAATCGAGATAGAGGTAGAGGGGGCAAGTACAACAACAACCGGGGGGGACACAACAGTAGAAGGGACAACAACTCATCCAACTCCAACAATGGTAACTCTTCATACAGTGATAGGAGAGATAGAACTCCAAGTAATGACAGGTCATATAACCAGGGATCCAACAGTAGGAGCCATAGTCCACATAGGAACTACAACTCTGGATCCTACAACAACAATGGTTCCTACAACAACAGCCAGGGTTCAAACAACTCTGGATCCTATAATCAAGGATCCAACAGTAGGAGCCACAGTCCACATAGGAACTACAACAGTGGATCCTACAACAACAACGGTGCCTACAACAATCAGGGATCCAACAACTCCGGATCCTACAGCAACCAGAGTTCTAATAACTCTGGACAATACAGCAACTCTGGTCATTATAACCAGGGTTTCAACCCACATCAGGAGGATCACAAACCTAGCACAAGAGGCTACCAGGGGAACCAACACAGTAACCCCCAAACAATACCTCAAGTGATGGATCAACTCTCCAAGCTCCTGGTCGCAACCATTTCAACCACCCCACAGAACCAGGAAAACTAGGATGTCACAGTGCCGATGGGCCAGTGCACTGTGACACCCCAAAAACAAACAACCAATCAGAATCAACAAGGATCCAACCAGAGACAATTGCTAGTGCCAATCTACCATCTAACAGACAGAGACGTCCATCAGTGATACACATCACCCCACCAGATTCATCATCAAAGGATACAGGTGAGAGTACCAAGCTTTCTATTGTACTTCTTCAAAATGGCTGTATCAATGCAAATCTATATGATGTTTCAGATGTACAATGTTTGGTTGATACAGGTGCTACTATCACCTGTGTCAGACAATCATTCCTCATGGATCTCCAAAAGAGATTCCATATCCAACTGAGGAAATCTAAAATCAACATCCACTTGGCAGATGGATCGGTGTGTCATGTTAGACATTCAGCTATGCTGAACTTTAGAATCCAAGGTGTCAGATTCCAATACCAATTTGCTGTAATTCCCAACCTCACACAGCCCGTTGTTCTCGGCACAGATTTCTTAAGCACTACAAAATCTCAAATTGAATTTAATGTTGATCCTGAACAAATTCTCAAACCCATTAGGGCAGTGAGGGATTTTACCATCCCTCCATTCTCTGAACTTGCAGTATTGGGTAAGGTCACATCTACTCAATCACTGCAAGGGAAGACTGGAGTAGTAGATAACCTCCAAAGAAATAACAATGCCCCATATCTAGTTCAAAGGGCAGCAGTAACCCCCAGGGAAAATAACAAACATCCCCTAGTGTTACTCAACACCAGCAGGCGCCCACATAAAATCAAAAAGGGTGCCATCATAGCTCTATTTCAGGAAGTCAAGGAATCTGATTTAGAAAAACCTCAACAGGTGTCAGACACTACCCCACACACTGATCAATCCATCTCAGCCATACGGCCTGAGGATGTAACTCAATTCAGTGACACAGACTCAGACTGTGAGTCCACATATGCTGACCCTGAACCCAACTCAATCAGACTCTCTGAAATAGCTGCTATACATAGTGAGGCACATGACCTCGAGCCAGAATTGGAAGAGAATGTTCCACCAAAATCTGTGCTCACATCCAAAGATCAGCATGATAGATTAAAATCACTGCTGACCAAGTATGATGATGTATTTGTAGGAAAAGATGGAGACATTGGTGCCACACACCTGTATACACACTCAATACATGTAAAACCTGAGGCAGTACCATGTCATTTCCTACCATATAGACAAACACCAGAAAAACAGGCCGCTATAGGGGAAGAGTGTGAAAGGCTAGTACAACAGGGCATTCTGAGAGAATGTGCCGAGGGCCCCTGGGCCTCCAGATCCTTTTTAGTACAAAAATCATCGGGAGGCCATCGGCTCGTCACAGATTTTCGTTATTTGAACCAGAACACGATAAATCAAGCCTTATCTACACCCCGGGCCGATGACACTCTAGACATGATAGGGTCACTCAGACCAAGAGTATTCAGTAAGCTAGATGCCCAACAGGGATTTTTTCAAATTCCTATAAGACAGGAGGATCAGCATAAAACCGCATTCATAGCAAATGACAAAAAATATGTCTATGAAAGGATGCCGATGGGTTTAGCGACGGCACCGGCGGGATTCTGCCATCTAGTCACATTAATTCTGAACAAACTCAAGTACAAATGTGCCCTACCATACCTAGATGACATATTGGTATTATCACCATCAATCGAACAACACTTCCATGACCTGGAAGATGTGTTCAACAGCCTAAGAGTTGGTAAACTCAAACTGAAGAAATCAAAATGTGAATACTTCATAGACAGAATAGACTTCTTGGGAATGAGAGTCACACCCATGGGACTACAACCATCTCCCACAAAGGTGGAGTCAATCAAAACCTTCCCAACACCAAAATCAGTCAAAAATGTCCGATCCTTCACAGGCCTATGCCAATACTTCAAAAAGTTTATCAAAGGTTATGCCCAAATTGCTAGACCATTATATGATCTACAGACACATCTCAAAGCATTTGTCTGGACAGAAAAGGCAGATAATGCTTTCAAAACATTAAAGCATGCCCTCTGTACCAATGCTCTTCTCAGATATCCAAACTATGAGAAAGAGTTCAGTTTGGCAACTGATGCTTCCAATGTGAGTTTAGGAGCTGTACTCTCACAGAGAGATAATGAGGGAGTGCTCAGACCAGTAGCCTTTGCAGGTAGAACCCTCTCCAAACATGAGAGAAATTACAATACCACAGAGAGAGAACTACTGGGAGTAGTGTATGGAGTATTACATTTCAGACACTATCTAGAGACTAGACACTTCCAATTATACACAGACCATGCAGCCCTAATCCCACTATTAACCAATACAGGACTCACACATAGATGGGCCAGATGGGCTCTAGACATACAACAATTTTCATTCACCATCCAACACGTGAAAGGTGATAATAACACACCACCAGATGCTATGTCTAGAAGAGAATACCCAGACTCTGGACCCATGACTAACCCTCCACCCCCACCAAGGAGAGTTAGAGCAGCCAGTAGAACCAAGTTTGCAAAAGTAACAAAGAAAGTACCATTCAAAAGGGATGATCCACCCAACACCATTGAAAGGCCAGAGACACCCATTAGGGGTATCTTGAAGCAATCTACACACTATGTGTTTTGCCACTGTGAGAGAGAATACTCACAACTCTTTCCAGATAATGACTTCGAGCCTATTGAATTCTCATCACTCAATCAGATAGTGAAGGCAACTCCTAAGGAGCCACCCTTCACCCCACCTGACTCAGACGATGAAGATCCAGAAGACACAATATATGCTATTACTCAAGCAACTTCTAAATCAGTCAGATTCTTTGAACCAATGCAGGGAGAGGAAACACCAAACCATTTGTGTCCTATGACCACACGCTCAAAGACTAGAGAAATGATTCAGGAGGGCACACCAAAACCCCCCACACAATCACAAACTATTCTAAATGAGAAAAAGGTCACAGGAAACAAACCTACCAAAACCCCACCTGCCAGGAAAAATGTCACAAAAGACACTGCATCTACTAAGTCAAAGAACTCTGAGACAAAGAAGAATGACAAAAAGCAAATTGTGCCTTTAAAGAAAAAGGTTGCCACTCCCATTAAGGCGAAAATAGGCCCTCCAAAGGAGCCTACACACCAAAACAAGAGTGACACACCCCAACAAAAGGCACAAGATAGGCCAATAGTCGATGAAAAAGAAAAAGAAAGAGACAGAATAAAACAACATGTACTAGATATAAATCAACTACTGGATCAGATTCCCGACACATCCATCTCAGGTACAAACCTTGGCTTGGAACAAAGGAAAGACAAGGACCTATTGCCCCTCATACAGTATCTTGAGGATGGGACCTTGCCTGCACCAAAAGCACAAGGAAATAGAATCATCAACCAAGGCCAGACATACACCTTGGTAAATGGTACATTAGTCCATATATGCCCCATAAATTGGAGAAAAACCAATACTGTACCACTTCAAATTGTTATACCACAGCAATGGGTAACAAGTACACTACAGTATTTCCATGACTCACCTACTGGCGGCCATCTTGGTTCTAGTAGGATGCTGTCAGCACTCCGACCTAGGGTATATTGGAAGTCTATGCTAGCAGACACAACAAAATATGTTTCCACCTGCCACACATGCCTCACAGCAAAAAGGCAAGTACACTCACACAAAACACCAATGACAGTGAGAGAGTACATGACTTCACCAATGAAGTTCCTAAACCTAGACGCGGTGGGACCACTTCCCACAACTGCCAGGGGAAACAAACATATACAAGTCTGCATAGATTATGCTACCAGATATGCAACAGCTTGGGCTACTACTGACTTAAAAGCTGAGACAACAGCAGCAGAGTTCTACAAGAATATAATCTGTCATCATGGAACACCAGCCACTCTTCAAACAGACAATGGGACATGTTATACAGGTGCGAAGTTCACAAAGTTAACTAAACACCTCAAGATCAAACATAAATTCTCCTCACCATACAGGCCACAATCAAATGGGCTTGTAGAGAGATTCAATGCTAGCATAGGCACAGCACTCAGAGCATTCTGCTCAAAGCACCAAAACAATTGGGATTCATTTATTGAACCCATAACTTTTGCATTAAACAACACTGAATCCCAAACCACAGGATTCACCCCTTTCTTCCTACTCCATGGAAGAAACCCAGCCACCCCAATGGACTTAGGGCTGGGAATACAGGAAGACATATCCACAGTAGCAGACCATGTAGCTAACATGATAACAAATCAAGATACCTCTAGGAGGAAAGCTATAGAAAGGGTCGCCAAGCTACAAAAGGAAAGGAAGGATAGATATGATAAGAAACTTACACCACAGGAAATCAAGGTCACCGACATGGTGTACCTAAACATACCAAGAATCCTGACCAACACAGAGTGTAAGAAACTTCAACCCCTTTTTATGGGACCATATGTTGTAGTAGATAGACCTAGTTTGACAAGTGCCAAACTCAAAAACTTGGACACCAATCTATTGGTGCCCAGACCAGTGCACATAGACAGACTGAAAAAGGTTATGGCTGTCAGAAATAATGAATTTGCACACAGGCTTATTCCACATGAGGCCAAATACTACAGCAAAATTGTAAGGAACAAAAATGATATCACCCTTACAAGAGAAACCACAGGCATAGGCCCTATCAAGCCTAGGCCTGCACACCACATACTAAGAAAGACATCTAGGTGTGGTGCAGTTTCAAGAAATTAGAAACAAGATTGAGATACCAAAAGTCATAAGATTTTCAAAATGTATTACAAATTCTCTTCATCCACACATAAGACATGTGTGACTGATAATGAATTACTATGTATATAAAGCCAATCAAATTTGTAAATATATCAGTAGGTTATTGCCTCTGAAAGGGTCAAAGACTGGGACCCCCCAAGTAAAGCAGACATGAAGTCTAAGAAGAGTAAGGGTAACACAATGGAGTGTCTAAAGCCTAATCCCCACATGAAAGAGCGCGCTATGCCAACACAGCAGTCTATAGAGATCAATTGACCCTATAAGCTACACTCAGACAACTGTCTAGACGGTCATGAATGGCTGTCCTGGATGACAGGAGGAGCTAATTACCAGTACACAGATTACACAATAGAACCCCTCAGTTGCAGACACTGGAGATTAGGTACATGACTCCAGAGAAACAATACCAGGCCCACAATGGATGTGGGTAGGGTAGGCTACATAAGAAGCACTGTGGACCATAGCCCACCATCAGTCTTCATCCAGCTGCAGTCTGGAACACAAGTCTACAGGACCCCACTTGGGAATTAGCCAGCCCACTTCTCCATTAGGAGAGACTGCACTAGGATAAAGAACACACCTACTTCACCTTCAACCTGACCTTACCATTTACTGGTCAACCTCTATAGACTCACCGGACATATTGCCAAGACAGCTCAATCTTGCAAAGGTACAGTTTGAACCACTTCATTTAAAGTGTTACACCATACACTTAGACTTTACCAGCACCAAATCACTACAAATTTGACAAGACTTTAAACAGCAAACTTGCTTTACACAAGCACCATGGGGACACTGAGAGTTTCACCCATACTGCTAACTATGCTGTTATTATATACTATTGAACCACTTACTGCAGGTTATACACCTGTGGTGAGACAAAACATAGGACTAGTATTCAAACCTAGCCCTCAACCATTGGTCAATGGACATACAACCACAACACTGTTGTTAGCTATTCCCTACAAGATACCTCGGGCACCCGTTACCCAAGGATCCATAAGGGATAGAATACTCCATTTGACCACTCCTACTCTACAAGATCATACCTCTGGCCAAATTATCCAACAAGCTAAGGAGCTAGACACCTTGCTGGAAATTGCAGACAAGGAGATAAATGAAACACTAGCCTCCATCAAATTGTTCTTATCCAACCCCATAAACACATTGGACAAGGCCAAAAGAGAGGCCATACTGGGTTTTCTAGCACCCCTGTTTCGCGGTGTGCTAGGTCTAGCCACAGTAGAAGATGTAAACCAAGTAATGGGACAGCTCAAGAACATAGATGAAATACTAAGAAAATTTGCTAAACAGGATCAGGAAGCAGCTAATCTCATTGAAAAGATCACAGACAGACAAGATAAGTTTGTTAAAGCATACATCCAAGATAAGAAGGTACTGGACAGCACAATCAACACCATAGGTGACACCGTCAACCTGTGGGCCTCTAACATGTCCAGGTCACTTGACTCATATTCAAGGCACGAGAAAACTCAAAGGGAGAAAATGCAAGTATTAAATGATGCATTAATTATCATAGCAGCAAGAATGAATACAGTTCAATCACTGCAAAGGACAAATGCAGCCCTGAGGATGCTATCATCAGGAATCCTAACCCCTGATATAGTACCACCCTCAGACCTCGCTAGATACCTAGTTGACATTAATAAGGAAATGGAAACGCGCTACGAGGAATCATACCTACGTCGAGTTACAGAGCATCCAATCTTCCAAAGCTTAGCACTCATCCTAGGGATATCAGCTCACATTTTTATAGTATACATACTACTCAAATTATACAGACTAGGAGGGACTGTAGCCTACCTGCCTACAGCCAAAGCATTCAGACTAGTCACCGAGCTGCCCCTACACAAATTGCTCCCAGATAAGAATCCTACCAAACTAACCCCTACAGAGGAAACCCACACCCCCTTCCTCACAATTCAGGAAACCCACACCCTGATAATTGCTATATTATTCACCCTGACCATCTACTCAGCCTACAGAATAATGAAGTACCTTAAGAAATTTGCACAGACACACTGTGGCAAGAAAAATGTGGCCAAGCGCACAAACCCCACAATATATTTTAAAATATATTGTGGAGACTCAAACTTCGCGCTACCCTTGAGGCCAATACCACATGAATTTGATGAGATTAAATCAGCAGCTGCCCCTACCTATAAGGATATAGTGGTTAAAACCTTCCCACTACCTAAGGCTATATTTACCTGGAATGGACCAGCAGTTATAACAACACAGAGAGGAGAATTTGCTTATCACCTCCCTCAGGTGATACACCTACCTTGGCGCACTAGGTTCAGCACTATACCAGCCCTTAAAAACAAAGGACTGTACTACTCCATGCTTCTCCAGAATGATTGTGGCACCAGCCCGGTGACCATGACAGCACTGGAAAATACAACAGATATAATTATTGACGAACAACAGGAGGAGACCGCAAGGTCAAACATGCAGACTATTGCTAATTTTCTAAACCACCAGCCCTCCCCGGTGACTGTGGAAACAGCCTAGACTGCCCACAGCCTAGGCTGCCCCCAGTCCACCACCAGGAGACAACACATCAGAGACAGTATTCAGAACTTTTCGGACAATTTGCCGGCCCTGAAAAGGGCCTTTGGGATGGCGGGTTTTTACACCCTAGGTTTCAGTCAGTCGGGATCCTACCACAGATCCTCGGGTTCAACATCAATGGGAGAGTCCGGGGCCGAGTCCGAGCCATACATATGGCCGTGATCCTGCTCCCACTCAGCGAGCCGGGCCTCCAGCATCCCCAGTCCATACTCGGCAGCCGTGGATGGATTCCCGGATGCCGCAAGATCGAGGAGGGATGCCGCCAACAAATAATCCCATAGCACTCGCTCCCGCGGCCCTAAGTTATAATCCATGGGCCAGAAACCCATACTGCCCAAGGCCCTAGTCAGAAGGGCCACAGTGGCCCCCCGACGCAAGGCCGAGCCCAGGAAATAATGGCAGGAGTAATTACAGACCATCACATCACCATGCTCTATGATCTCTTTGAAGTTACTCACTATGTACCCATAATGGATGGTCTGGTTAGACTCAACCAGGGCCCTAGCTGGACTCCCCACCTCCATCACCTGGGGGACAGGCAGAGCAAAGAGAGCTTGTAGGTGGGCCATGGTACTACAGCAGTGACTTCCAGAGAGGAACTGATGCTCCAATACCAGCCACACACTCCTTAAATGGACACACACGCACCCCCCCCCCCACCCTGAACTGTCCACTGACACCAAGCTAGGCACTGCCACAGACACATGCCAAAATCTGGCACCTAACACCTCAAGTGCCACCACTGCATGAGCACACCAGGGAGGAGACTCACATCTCACTCCTGACACACCTCCACTGTCAATGAAATTATCAAAGTATTAGAAAAAAAAAAATTTTATACACAGCCACTTGTTGATGTATAATATGAAAATCTATGGTATTCTCACAAAATCAATGATTAGTGCGCGCATATACGCGCAAAAATTGCGAAATTGCAAATTACAAATTGTAAAATTGTACAAATCTAACATTAATATACATGAATGCAGGTAGATAACTAAGACAGTTTTTGTACCCACTAGCACTTGTATACTATGCCAAGGTTTACTTAAAGTAACACACTTTAGGTATCCAAGAAAATTGTTGGAAAAATGAATGAAAAAAAAAAAAAAAAAAAATTTGTTGAGAAAATTGTTGACATAAAACATGTTTACTTAAGATACTCACCAAATAAATCTCTTTCAGGGACATACTCATAAGGCTAGGGGAAAAGTCAATTAAGCAGCGGCCCACTGCCGAAATTGCCAATTAATACACCCATATAGCAAAATCAATGAGTAACTCAGAGACAAACAAGCCTATTGTACATGAAGTACTTTGTTTTTCCGGCCCTCGGAAAAATTTGTCTCAAATCCCATAAATTGAATAGTGTAATCCAGATTGTACGCTCGTACCCAATTTTGCACACTAAAATTGTATATTTGCACACCAGATTGTACGCTTGTACCCAATTTGCACACTAAAATTGTATGTTTGCACACCAGATTGTACGCTCGTACCCAATTTGCACACTAAAATTGTATGTTTGCACACTAGATTGTAAGTTGTATCCAATTTACATTTGAATTATATGTTGCACATCATACTGTATGTCTGTACCCAATTCATACACTGAAGTCAGATTTTTAGAAAATCAACATTTCTATGTGTATCCAAGCTGTACGCAAAATTATATTTGTACATACAGAAACTATCAATTGAACGCAAAATTATACATTGGCATACTAAAATTGCCAAATGCACGCGAAATTATATATTTGCACACTAAAATTGCCAAATATACGCGAAAATTATATATTTGCACACTCAAATTGCCAAATGTACGCGAAATTATATATTTGCACACTAAAATTGCCAAATATACGCGAAAATTATATATTTGCACACTTAAATTGCCAAATGTACGCAAAAATTATATATTTGCATACTGAAATTGTCAATTGAACGCAATTACACGCGAAATTGTAAATTTGCACACTGAAATTGTCATTTATGTTCAATTTGCACGCTAAATTGAATATTAAATGCCAAAATTGCACACTATTTGCCAAATTGTATGTTGTACATAAAAATGGAAAATTGTACCCAATATTGATGTTACATAAGCAAATAAGCTATGGTATGGTAAGATATAGAAACTCGGAAATGTACTTATACCCAGGAGAAAATTGTTTATACTGACAAAGCTCTACCACAAAAATTGCATTTGAAGCACTCCCCATTACTTCAAATCCTCTTACAAAACAGTATATAACTCCAAAAATAAGGTAAAAATTGTATAAATTGTACATTCCCTCGGCGAAATGACGGAGTTTCGCATTCTTTCGGGGGAGAGGGAGTATTCTATGATATACCATTTTATTATTCCATAAATTGTAACATATTTTGTATTAATCAAAGAAATATCTATGAAATTAATACATAGGTTGGTTCTAAGAGCTATAAAGAGCGCTCAAACTTTACATAAGAGCGTTCATGCCAAACTGCACACCAGCCACAGTCAGTTAGACTAAGTTTATGACATCAAAAGGTCCGACCTAATGGTTCACTGCACAATATAATAAGAATAAGGGTCTCAGTGTGCGACCTCATGGTTCAATGCACAAATTAATAACTTGTAAGTGAATGCAACCGGCCGTCACGGGTGCCTGAGCACCGCTGACGCCGTCATGAGTGTCTGAGCACTCTAAGGACTGAACAATGGGTTACATAAGCACGACGCCATAACCTTCCGGTCGCTCTAGCGTCGCTCCTGAGCGACCTAGGTCAAATATCAAAAATTCTATGGAAAGCCCATAATTAGACGGTCAGAATGAGCCCAAGATCAAGGCTGAACTCCCAGTATTAAGGAAGTTACGCCATGGAGACTGAATCAACCTCCGAGTGAGCTACAGACAAACCGGCGGGAGTTACGCGCCTATCCAGCGGGCATTATAATCTTGGCACATTCAGCTCTGCGCATGCCCAAAATGGCGGTTATACAAGCATAAACGGCCGAGATATGAGGGTCTAAAGATGCAGAACCGACCGAGACAATGGGGGCCATAGCGGCGTCCATGGGGGTCCTTTGTCCCCCTGTGACACTTGAAAGGGTCCCCTCAAACAATTGTAGAGTTAGGCAGATGCTGCTGGCTCCAGTCAGTCTGGAGGTGCTTTTCCAAGATTTGCTACAAATAGCCTGTCTGCACCTCCAGGAACACACATCACCAAGAACCGCTCTAGAGGTAACATCTCCAGTCATCTCCTGCTACCTGCTATACCACTGCACTATGGTGAAACTATGCTAGACAGGCATTGGTTTCCTACCATTAGTGGCCAGAGGCTATCTTCTTCAAGACTTCCACCAGAGGGTAAAGTTATCCATTATTACATTATTCCTCTAAGCAGCAGGTCAGGAGCTAGGTGTGGGAACCCACCTAGAAGTATGCTGGACACTGTATTATTAATACCTCACAGGTGGAGTGGAACTGAACATTGTACTTTATAAATTACTGTATGTTTACTGTATGTACTAATTACCTACATACTAACTACTGTATGATTGATATTTCTTACATGTTGCCTAAAGCTGAATAAACCAGTGACAACTGGAAATAACACTATTTTATATGAGCCTGATGTATTTACACTATATACCACTAGTCTTATGATATTTCTCATATGACAACTTGATCATGCCAATTACTAGTATGACAGGTTATTGTAATGATGATATGTCATAAAACACCTAAGGTCCATTAGGGGCTGTGCAAAAACTGAGAATGAATCAATAAATAGAGCAGTTTGATTCATGGTATAATTATATACATTATCGTTCTAGTGTGTAGGCAAATGTACCAAAGTAGGTATTATATATGATAGCTACCCAATCCTTAGTATTTGTAGCTTGCACTACTATAAGATATTTTTGTAAAAAAAACTAACAAAAAAAGGGAAACAAACCATAACACTAAGTGTTAAAATGAATTTGTTTACACATTTTCACACACAACAGCATAGGTGTCAGCACACTGACAGCAGGGATACATCACTGACAGTCTTGACAGCTTTGGTCTAAGACCACTGTAAGGCAAGGATTTAACTTGTCCTTTGATCTGAAATTTCCATAGCAATCTATTCAATAAATGTGTAAGGTTGGGCCAGGGCCAGAGGGATACATACTAAGATATCTATTAAGCATTACAGCTCCAAAGCAAATTCTAAGGGGGCCGGGTCCTCACTTTGCCGTACACTAATTATGTGTATCTATTAGGGACATGATTGCACCTCTATGTTGCTAAATTATGATTTGTAATAGTTACCAGCTTATCTACAAATATTTATATGATTTGCTTGAACATCAATCAGTCTTTGATGTATATATAATACATAATGATGACAGCTACCGACTAAAAGGCATGTGGTTTCATTAAAAGGGATGATAAAGGATTATATTGGATACCGAGTCCCTGTAGTGGCCTGGACAGGCGCCCCAGCGCTAATAGATTTCAAGCTATCTCTCCCAAAGTGCTTATTCAACACCACCACTTATTTAAGACTTATTTTATAGACTGGTGCCCATCACATGACCCCTTGTTTAAACAGCCACTGCAGTATGACAATAATCTAGTGCTTCTTTTTATTTCTTTTAATGATGTCACATATCACTGAATACACTCACTATATATATGTTCTTGTCTTCTTTAGGTGGGTCGGTTCTGTCCAATCTGAAGACTGTTGGATGGGTGAGTCAGTGTTGGATATAGAGCATAGTTTCACAACTTGGGCACTAGAGTCATATATTTGGGGTGACTATTGTTTGCAATGGTACAACTACTCTATACTAAATGCACTGTGCAAATCACACAGAGGATTCTTTCCTATGATCATCTACTATCTCTTGGAGGTTTCAAATCCCAGGTTCACATCATAGCATCTGTGTGTAGTAAGAGTACCTTAAGAAATTAACTGTGGCTTTATTAGCCAAAGAGTCCTTGTTATTAATACCCAAAGGGTGGAGTAACAGAGTACCTGAAAAGCATGACATCGGATATAAAGCTGATGATCCCTTCAAATATATTCCCTAAACTGCTAGGTTCCCTCGGTATAATATTAATTATACCTCAACTTACAGGTAATTCTCGAATAATTTCAATTTCAATTTCAAATTAATGGAGTACCTAGAAAGTGGATATTTACTATATGGACATCTTTGCTCATCAATTTTTTTAGCATTTTCTGTGTGTCACAGATCATATGCATAGATTATGGGTGACAGGGATCTTATACATCCTTTAACAACGCTCACTTGGTCCAATGAATTGTCTTTCTACTCTGTCTGCCTCCAACCCCTATACCACTCTAACTCTTTGTATGAGTGGGCATACAGTGTTTGTCCTGGTCCATGGCTCCTTGAGCCCACATGAGTCACCGTGTTTGGATACCACTGACAGTGTGGACCCAGGCTTTGTTAGTGCTAATCCGATGTGCTAATATGATAGGTTCTCACTTGTTGGCATTTTGAGTATCCTCTAATAAGTGCCCCAGACATAAGACAAGACAGCAAATTACATTAGGAAAAAGAATCGACATTGGACACTTGGGTAAATCTAAAATTTGACACAGCAAAACAATCTTTAATCTCAAAACCCATGTAGGGGCACATCCCTAGCCCCATCATGCATATATACTTTTCCTTTAATGCAAAAGGAGCAAAGGACAATTTGAGTCCTATGTTACTTTATCTAGGCTTAGATCTACATGTACCATAATTCCTATGTCAAAATGGCTTGACATTTGAAATCAGCACCAACCCACCAACCCAATTCACATTAATAGTCAATTCCCTATCTGGTATCTAAGCATTTATGATTGGCATGGTGTACCAAGAGGGCAAGAATGTTACCGCCAGATTGGTGATTCAAGCGAACCAATCAGGAATTTCTCAATGCAGTATAGTCTACATGATTCAGGAATACTGCCCTCCCAATGGTGTATTCAAGCATTATGAGCACAAAATTAGAAATGAGCCATTGGATTGCTGTAAAAGGATATAGGCCTTACTGAGAATCCCCATATTGCACACATGCAGCTGCCAGCAATAAATCTACCCACAATTTCATGATAAGTTAAAACATTGTTAATGGATCACATAGATCATGTCATGCAAAATAGATTGAGTTCATCTCATTAACACACCATGAGATAAATGCTAAGGTCCACTCCACTTGGTCTGGCTTGGGTGTTATCACAAGTGGCTCCACCTTGTGCAAAAGCCCTCCGTCAGATTATTCTTTGTGAGCCTTTGCCTTTGTACTTGCAGTCGTTGTATACCTGCTGCATTCTAAAGGGCCCATTGGTGTTGGCTGACACACCAGTCAATATTAAAAGGTCAAATTGTAACTTCTTGATGTGCTTCTTGAGCATCATCTATATTTAACCATTTTTTGAGGATCTTTACCTTTCTATGCTCTTTACTCTAGATGAATCAGTATGGAGAATATTCTGTTCAGATATCAATTTTCAGATGAACAGCATTTATAAATGTGTCACCTGGGCCTAATTTATAAGAGTTTTTGTATTGTACTGCCTGTCAGTGGCATATTAGAGTGTTGGGTCCACTGCTGTTTGTTGCATGAACTTTTACTAATCAGACCGCGGTGTATATACTTTATAAGAATTATGAACCACTGGATTACGGAAAATTCAAAGATCCTGCTTAACAATAGTTTTTAGGAAAAGCCCTTGTGCATATATTACATCTGTTAATCTGTCATTATCCTCTGTGTAGTTCCAATAAGGCAGTTAACAAAGGCTAGAAGACCTTAGATGAACCACCCGCTGCCTCAGGACAGACCGGCCACTGCCATGTCATAGATCTATAGAGCCTTTAATTGCCTCATATACCATACTGAACAAAGGCTGGGCTGTCTCTCTTTACCTTAAAAAGCCCAAGTCTCCATGTGTCTTCAAAGCCAATGAAATGGAGCCTGTCAAGATCTGACATGGCACTTCCCTATACCAGATTTATCTGTGCATACACCAGGATCCCAAGAGAACACCCAGAAATATTCAAGCAGGTCATTCAAATAAGTGTTATAGACACTAGTTTTGTGTCTTAAAAACGTGCCTGTCTAATCTAAGGGCTAGGGGATCTTAGGTTTTTAAATTCAAAAATTCCCAGGTGCTTATAGGACCCTTTTTGGTATCAAAGACAGGCTATAGGACCATAGCAAAGAAGGTGGGGTTGGCAGGAGGAAAGAAGGATGGAAGGAAGGAACACTGTGAAAAACAGCCATGTAGAACCAAAGATTGTAGTAGAGCCAGTTTGTGCTTACTCCTGATCAATCTTATCAAAATCCAACAGAACATTTTAAAAATCGACAGCTGTGTATCATGATAACAAAAGACCATTAAGTATCAAGGCAACAAGCAAACATCTAATGGAAGGAGTAAAGCTATATGGGGAAGAGCAGGGACAAAGATGGCTTATTACTCTGTCTCCATCAAAGGGACATTCAGCCCCTATGTGTATAAGGGCTGAATGTCATGACTCAGCACAATTATTTGTCCCCCTGCTACACTCCTACTACCTGGATGCAGGTTGACAATGCCACAGGCAGCACTGCTGGGACAATTTTTATGGCTATGCAGCGCTGGGACCCGCTCTATAGGACCTGTTATATTCACCGCCATTACATCTAATGTGTCTCTTCTCATCTCTGGCTTCACCTCTGTGCCTGCCTACTGCCTCCCCTCTTCCCTGTACCTGCCTACAAATAAGCACTACAGCAACCAGTGGACAAAAGTCTTCACAGTCACCTACCTACCTATCTAACTACTTAACTCCTTATAGGTGCACACACCCTCCATACATCTCTCCTCTCCTATACCTCAATTTGTTGTATCTGCCTTCTCAGGAATACCTCAGTCGTCTTAAGGCATGATGGTCCCCATTTCTGGGGAAGATTACTATACATGGTACCTGCCTACAAATAAGGACTACAGCAACCAGTGGACAAAAGTACTTTTACTCAGCATCCCTGTCAGTCAGTGACCTTTCACGCTAGTGGTTGAGTTAGGGCCAGCTTGCTTCTACCTACATAGCCCTCTCACACCCTAATTGTTTCTCTCTATAAACCCATTAGGGGTTCTCGTGATTTCTTTTCACAAAGGTTTTTCCCCAAACACCATCTCTGCTTAAAGCATGTCAATAACTTCTTTTAATGATCTAGTAATAGGAAGCCATCTGCCCACATGCTGTCTTGTAGCAATAGCTGAAATTGTAGGCATTCCTGACTATAGTCTATGTATGTGACCTTTCATATAAGCCTTACCCTGAGTTCAGGAAGATTCTACAAGCTGCAGTAGATCTCTGAAATGGTGTATATGCGGCGGGTTACACTCTGGGTTTTCTAGTAGTTGTAGTTTAGTAGTTTGTGGTCTGGATACTTCCAGACTGGGTGTGGCAGCTTTAAGTGAATAAGGAGTTAATAAATAGGATCACTACGTGACCTTCCACCATGAAGCCTTACCTAATCAGCCTGGGCACCTGCCCCAAAGCTTACAGAGCCGAACGGTGCCTGACATTTCAGGCTAGGAACCTGGTACAAGGCTTTTAGGACTGCTCCATGCCTGGGCACCTGGCCAAGTAAAGCTCCAGTTTAACCTAGATATGTATTGCCTGGTGCACAGCTTCTTTGGCTAAAAATTTAAAAAAGAAATCAGAACAGTGTCTCAAAATACAGGGTAAGCAGCTGGTGTGGAACATGCACAACTCCCCAGTGCAAGGTAGGAAAAGCATTCAGGGCTGCACAATGCATAAACCTCTACACATCATGGAGACTGTGTGTGATAGTCAAATGCATCCAGGTGGTACTTCAAATTCCACATTAGCTCTGCACAACCTGTCCCCTTTTGTCAGGATTGGCCAGGGCTCCCAGTCTACACTTGTCAACTTCTGGTGTTGTTACACTATGTGTGATTAAAGGGGGCATGACAGTCGCTGCATGGGGTGGCTGTGGTGCCTTGGGGTGGCAGGGGCCTGAGTTAATTACGAGTGGCCTGCTGGGCAAATTGAGTTGTCGGAGTGGCCTCATGCATCTATGGCATTGGCTTCATGCTCACTGTGAGGGTGGTCTCAGAAAGGTGGATAATTTAGATGTTACAGGCAGTAGTGTGCTAGGGGTGTGGTAAGGAAGTGAGCAGAATGGGAAAGTTGTAGGGGGATGGTTGGCAGAGGTGTGACAGGGCTATGGTAGTGGGTGTGAGAGGGATATGGGTAGACTGGGACCTAATGGTGGAGTGTGCTGGGGGTAGGTAGAGATGTGGAGGGGAAGTGCTGAGAATGGGACTTGTGGTAGCAAAATAGGAAGACTGATAGGTATGGGCATAGACTGGTGCGACCTTGTTCCTACAGACAGGGGTCACCCAATTTCACCCAACCTTGAACCGCGGTTGCAACTGGTTTTACTGTTCTTTTGCATATATTTTTACTTTATGTACAATCATGTGATCAATAACTAGTAAAAATGCAGCCACCATAACACTTGTGAAAATCCTACACTAGCATAGGGAATTGGATCCTAGGCTATGAAGTAAAAGGCAAAGGGCATACCAACTTGTCTAACATTCGTAGGCAAAAATTAGCATTGCATTTTGGGATTCTATATGAAACTCTGAGTTCTTTGTCCATGTTAAAAGTTGATCTTCCCATTATCTTTTTTGTGGGAGACAGTTTGTTATGAATGACCTTTCGTAATTACCTAATCAGCTCTTAAGTAGTCATAACATAGGCCGGCTCCCATTATAGTTTACACTCAAATACAGCTCATTTGCATAATATTGGGGGGTTTCGCACTGAATTATTGCTGTGCTATGATTGGTTGAAAAGATTTTTCTCTCTTTGATCCAATGTGTTGAATTTAGTTGACTGTTTTTGCAATAGGTGGTGTGCAGATAGGTCCTGGTGGGACTTAGTTCTTTCAATACTCACTAGATGGTGCCACCTCACTGTCCTCACTGCAGGCTCACTGCATGTGCCTATTCTCATGGCAAACTGGGTCCTGACGGGAAACCTTGGCTTGTTTATGGGTATGGACCACTAAATTTGACATGGTGACATGACCATTTCTTAAAATCGACATGTGACATGGGGCTCAGTGATATGAGGCAAAACAGTTAGTGACATGACATAGGTGCCTTCTTAAATTTGACATGGGATATGATATGCTCTTAGAGGTGACATGGGACATGGGGATTTAAGTGAGAGGTGCCATGACCATTTTTTTTAAATTGACATGTGACATGGAGGACCCCCTATCCACACCCCCTTGTTTCATGAGGCTACATATATTATATAAGTAACACAGCTGGGGGAATGTTTGTAATTTCTATCATCTCCCCCAATTGTAAACACTTGGACAGAGCCCTAATGTCTTAGTTGTTCATCATTGTCTTTGAGGGTTACTGTTAAAAGTGGAAGATATGTAAAACATGACAACATATAATTACACATATCCAAAAGGGAAGAATGCAATGGGAATTTAGTCTTCACTGTGAAGAAATGGGGTGTCAGATCATATGGGAATCGTTCCTAGGACCTTTGGATCTCCAGTCCAATACCTGCTACCATGACTTGTGATGGTGGAAGAGGAAAACTAGTATGTTATGCCTTGTGTCAGAGTTTACACCAATGCCTACATAATACAGGTATGAAAATACGTCTTGGGTGAAATAAAGAATTAAACAGTAGACATGGTTTTCATTAGTTATGTAAATATTTTGATTAGCTGCTTAATCAGTTAATAAACACAACATGATTTGAATTGCAGTGGTTGAGACCAGGTGATTTGATGAGTCAGTTAATGGCTCGAGTTAGTTTGCCAAAAAGTTAATATTAAGTTATACACCAACACGCCCACACCCAAATCTATGACCCATCGGCTGCCAGGCCAGGAATGGTGTCTACCCCTGGGTTAAGGTTTAAATTGGGTCATTGTATTTTCTACACAGTTAGGGGTCTAGAATTCTAGGTGTGAGCAACAAACACAGCTAAGTTCAGCAATCACACTGAGCGTTTTCCGCTGTCACTGCCCCACTATGACAGTGTCAATGTCAGCTTTGGCTATTGACAGCATGCCCACACCCCCAAACAAACAGTGTGGACGAGTGTACCGCAATCTTGCACTCCTACCACTCAGCCAAGGTAATTGCCTCTCCAACCAACCCACACCATCCCGGCTAACTCCACCTTGGCTCATCTTTACTGGTCAAACACCAAACTGTTTATAAATCACTATGGTTACCCACCAGCATGCTCTGGAGCTGAGTAACCGGAAGTGCTCTGGGGATGCTTTTATCACTGTCATGGGGACAGTCAGGTGTCATGGCCGCCGCTGTAACCATGGATACACCAGAGTGGGTGGACAGCAGCCATGTTTGTTGGTCATGTGGGCAGGAGATGGGCAGTCAAGTGTTTACCTGTGGGCCGCACACAACTTTGGGCTTCTGTGTTGACTACCAACTAGTTTTGTGGTCAGTCTACTAACTCCTAACTAATTGTCAGACTGAGTCACCATCCCCTGAAGACTTGGCCTGAACAACCAGAGGGTAAGTTAGGGAACTAATGATCATCCTAAATCAGTGTATATGATTCATGTCACTCCTCATTTGAAGTGTACACTCTAAAAGATGAATGGTGGATATACCAGAGTTCCTCATAAAACTGAAGAGTGAACCACCATAGTAATATTGCAAGCAAGCAGTGTAGTGTCTAGCAGGTGGTACAAGGAATCGTCATGAAAATAATGACAGATATATCTGGCGACTTTGGGACGTGGAATCCACATTACTTTGATCACATCTTTCTAGAGTGTACTATTATTCAAGGTCAGGTTTTAAACGACAATGTGTTGCATTGGAGTACATGAAGTATTATCTATCATTAAATCAAGAATTCTGGAATTTATTTTGTCAAAGACCTGAGCATGTTAGCAAAGACTCTGCTTGGGAAGTAGAGCGATATCTTGTGTACAGAGATAGTATTGGCAGGGCCAAGCACGATCTGGTGTGAGAGTAGCTTTTAGCACAGAGATGCTAGGTGGGAGTACACTGCAAAAATTGTGTTTAGACTGTAAACATGTTTAGGTCTAAACATGTTTAAAATCTAAACATTTTGGTTCAATAGATGTTTAGCCAATGATGTGTTTAGGATTAAAACATTTAAATTCTAAACACATAAACAGTTACATTAAACATGTTTACATGTGTAGACTGTAAACAGACAGAAAACTAGGTGTTTAGCTTTTAAACACTAATATTTCTTGGTGTTTAGACATAAAATATACTGTTAGCTGTAATCTATGGTTGACCTTCTACATGCAGTCATCTGTTATTGTTTGGTTACAATATACCGCAGTATTTTCCTAAATCACAGTTTTACCTAATACAGTATGTATATTACATTAAAAATAAGAGGGTATGCAATTACACCCTATGTTATTGCTACTAGTGCACCAGGGGGAAGCAACTAGTGCTTGGACACCCATTTTGTGAATTAAGAAAATACATAAGGCAAAATCCTTTCTGTGTGTCTATTGTATTTGACAATGGGACTCTTGCACTGATGTGATATGGGTTCAATACATTATAGATGAAATGCTTGGACAATATAGCTGTCCCTGTAGATGAAGGTGCATTGATTACCTTCAGAAAGTGGGCATGAATGATGCATAGGGTCCTGAACATAAATGCATTCATAAGCCAATCCCCAAATACAATATCAGAGTATGCATAGAGAAGCAAATCAAATATCTAAGAAAGATTCTTCAAATCAGAATAAAACTAGTATAGCATAAATACATTAATTAGCTAAACATGTCATTTTTCTAAACACCTTTCATGAGTTTAGGATGATATTGTGTTCAGAAAAACGGGACAAGGTTATGTTTAGAGTTATATTTAGGATCTAAACACCATTTTTGCAGTGTAGATAGTTGCACTTGGGGGAGAGATACGAGGGGAGGATGGCTCAGTTTCACTCACCCACTTCACTACTGATAGTCCAGGGAAAATAGTGTCTCCGGCAGTAAAGAGTCAGGTCGGTAAAGAATAGGGACTGTTCAGTGTTGGGAATGACCACTCCCCAAGCACACACCTAGGGAAAGAGATGAGGTTTTGTTGTGTACTGGAGTTTTGGAGAGTGAGTGGTGTCCAGACTACGCACACAGTCAGAGAGTTAAGGGGCCATTTTCCGACAGTTTACAGTGAATTACCAAAAGAAGGATATTGATGGCCGCAAAAGGTTATGATCCTGTAAAAATTGACATAACTCATTTCTAGCAGCCATGCAGGTTATAACTGTGCCTTTCATATAGCTCTGATGAATATTCCCAGTCTTCTGTGACCCACACAGGGCAACATACACAAATTACGATCGCCCTTATTGATTGAAATCTAATATTCCTAAACATTGCTATTAGCAGTAAACCTGAGTGGTCCAAACAGTAGGCATTATATATTTCATTGGCTGACAATTAATACTGTAAGAGGGAGTGCTGTGCTCTGAGGGTAAGCACATCATAATGGCCCTTGCAGAGAGTATCAAGTCCACATCATTACATTGAGGAATACATAGACATATTTAGGAGTTAGTTCCCACCAGGGTCACATTCAGCTATCTTGACATCAAATGGGCACAATGCATTAAAACACTTTGTAGCCATTAAAAATTTAGCCATGAAATGGCTGACTGCACTTATTGTCCTTTTCCATTCTACATCCTCTGCTATCGTTCTAGATACATGTCAATATCTCATATAAAATAAGTTAGTCAAGGTGTGAACTTGTTAAAGACTTAACAGGAGGTGTTTTTACTATAATCGACTGCCGATTGTCTTTTGATAAGCTTCCAATTTAACAAACAGCTCTTTTTGTGAGACTGCCTATGACATGCAAATAAAGCTTTTATATATATTGTATTGGAAAGAAATGAAATAGTTTTATGTCAGCATTTCTCCTATGGTGAGTTAGGAAACATCAGATATTTCCCATGACATCCATCACGGCATAAAGATTTATGTCATGGCAGATACGACCGTTACTATAGATTAGTACTAGAACCACCATATTCCATGGGGGGATGGAATACAGTAGGCCTGTATTCAATGGCTGATGATCATGTGACCTGCTGCAGCAAACAGAGTTAAATATTGTTGAGTTTCTTTATTTAAAAGCTTTCAAACCTGTGTAGCCATGACATAAATGCAAATGTCAACTCTCCATGGGATATTTTAGCATCGCATTTGCTTATGTATCAAAGTACATCATAGGTAGTCTACCCATGGTAAAAACACTTAAAGCAAGTACTATAGGTGATATGAACTCAATGAGTCTGATAGCATATATTTCTGTGTATACATGGAGGCATTTTATAGATCATCATAGCGGGCAATTAGAACACTGTTGCATAGTGAGGATTTGGGGGATGTGTGTGCAGCCATGACTGTTCTTATCTCGGAATATCTTGCGAAATTAAGTAAGTACCATACTTCTAAGTACATGTAGTATGACATGCCAGGAACATATCTGGTGCAAGATCATAGCCAGAAATAGCTGATCTGAATGGCATGTGCCCCTCCAAGGAACTACTCCGATCCCATAAGGTTGTTATAGTCCATATAGGGAGCTCTACTATCACTGTAAATTCATATCTATCCTGGAATCCTCATCATAATGTGGCAAGCACTCTGTTCTATTGCTGTAAATTTATGTTTTTGTAATTAGGGTAATCATGGGTTGCAATGTCAATGGTGGCCTATAGCCCTTTACAGATAGTATGATGCTTCACTGTATCATGCTCATTGTTCTTCATGATGAACCAAGGCAGTGCTCACAAAAGGTGCATCAGTGCATCAGGTACTCATTTCAATATATATATATATATATATATATATATATATATATATATATATATTTATTTATTTATTGTATATATAACAATAAGCTTCAGAATGACAAGAATCCTACACAAGTGTCTGCAGGGCTAAGACTCCTCTTACAAATCCTATTTAATGAGTAATTTGACATTGATACAATATCATGGCTCTCCCTTAAGATAGCGAAATTATCATCAGGACTAAAGAGTCATCATCAGCAGCCCTTAAAGGGTGGAAAATATGCCACATTTTAACAGTGAATGATCAATGGTTGTAGTTTGTTGTATGTTATAGCAAATGGGTCTGACTAACACCTTCCTCTAGAAGGCTATTTTGGTTCTACTGAACAATAATTACATGTTTACAAACCTTTTTCACCTCTCCCAGCTAGATTCTGCCTCTATTCTGTGCCAAACCTACTTGTCTGGCCATGGACATTTGCTCATATTGCTAAAACTTTTGAAAACATTATGAAAAAAGCAAAAAATAAACAGGCAATATAGAAACCTGACCAACCCGCTCAGTTATTTAACAATGTACAGTAACCCTAGACTAGAGCCATATACTGCAGCTAATTAGCTTCTTGTGCAGACAGAAAACTTGAACATCTTCTATTACTACTAATTACTTCAACTGCTGAACTCTAGTGTGGGTGAACTGCAAGTTGGATATTTTGAAAACTGTCTGACCACCTGGAATAAAAAATCACTTGGAGATTTGATTCAAGTATTTACAAAGTTTTCTGAAATGGAGCCACTATAAGTTAATTATGTTCGGTATTGGATACCGGTAATATTATTAAGTAATTACTACGTACCAGTAATATAAGTTATTAATTATGTGGAATAAAGAGGAGACAGTGAGTTTGGTGGGTATTGACATACATACATGCCTTTATTTTAAGACTTGAAACATTGGAAATATCAATATAATATAATGTACAATAAATAACAACAATAATAATAATATTAGTTAACAATAGTAAAGTTTAAATTTTCTGGGACCACCCAGTGTGTTGTGTCCTATACAAGCTAATACGACCAATTGACTGATGGTTTTGACTCCAGTGGCTTATATAGTGTTAGGATGTTTGCTATGACATCATAGGTATTCATACACGCCCTGGAGGAAAATAGTCCCAACAACTGCACAGAAATTAAAGAAAATCACACAAGCAAGCAAGCTGGTGTGTTGCAAGAGAAAAATAGACAAAACACTGTAACTAAGGGTCCAGTGAACCTAGCAACCAGTTCTGAAGTGAGGCAACAGGGAAAGCCTGTGTCTGGATATATTCCAGCAATAGTTAGTAGCATCACTACCCACCAGGGGGTGGACGTGTCAAGTGGAAACCTCACATCAATACCCGGAACAGCCCTAGGGTAGGGGGTGCTGTTTCCAGTCATTTATTATATATATATACATGGATGTGTAGGGGTATGGTATTTACACTTGTACGTTCATGCAACCGTGTGACTCAGACCTAGGTCTTCGGGTGTAGTGGGGGAATCCGGATGGCAGGTGGCAGCACCTGCCTCTGGGTTCGTATCCATTACACCAGGGGGCCTACCACTCGTCCGCCACACGTCATGTGGCTGGAGTTTCGCGGGCTTTTCCCCTATATAAGGTTGGTTCTACCCCCATATTCTCCAGTAGTGGTTCTACCCACTGCTCAACCTGGTCGTTACCCGAAAGGGTAACCGAATGCCCTGGCAGCATGTAGTCCTCTAAGGCTGTGATCGTATGTAACAAATGCTTATGAAATAAAAGCTTGGTTGCCTACCCGGAAACTTCTCCTCTCTTTGTTATGATTTAATCTAACTTATCGAGACGAACCACTACCCTGGTGCCGTGACCAGTTGGTCTTCGGGTAGGCGCAGTCAGAAATGACTGAGCTGAGCCCAGTTAGGGGAAATGGCCCAGATCCTGAGCTAAGGGGTGGAGAGATCCAGAGAACACTACCCAGATGGGTTAGTGGATGTAAGAAAGAGCTTACATGAGGAACTGGAAGAATTTGGAGATTCCTTATTCATGCCAGGAGGTACCTTGAAACCTGCACCTATGCATAAAAGTACCGCTCAATTTGGTCAACTTCCATTTGAGGTACCTAAGCCAAGTGCAGGTATGTTTGAAACTCCATACAGTTCTCGAATCAAACACCAAAAGTGTGGATTTGAGAAGAACAAAATGGAGCTTGAAGACATGAAAGCTGAATACGAGAAGATCCAATTGGATCTCGTCACACTGACCGGGACTCGAGACAGAATTCTGACTGAAAACAAACAGTTGATGTCAGGACGTCTTGATTCCGATCAGAGTTATAGACGCCAACAACAACTATTGTTGGATAGAATGGAGAAAGAAGAACAAGATTTCCAACTCCAGCACGAACAATATCGTGATGCATTATACACGGCGGATTTAGAATATAAAGCCTCGTGTGAAGAACTGAGTAGAACTAGACAAGAAATAAGTTCTACTCAATCGGCCCATGGCAAGTATCAAGAAGAGCTGAAAAAGATAGAGACAGCCTTCAAAGATTCACGAACTACGTAACACAAACAAACCGAAGAGCATGAAAAACTCAGAGGTCAATGGATACGTGAATCAGCAAATTTGTTTGCTAAACAGACAAAAATGCTGGAGGACTATTCGGAACTGGAAACTAAAGCTATCCAGATGTCAAAGTATCTAGAGGATACTGGTCCCGTGGTGAGCACTCTTGAACCAGACTTCACTGTTTCAGGAATTGTTCTAAACACGACGAGTGACCAGATGAACTCTTTGAGGGGTAAGGATGAGGTAACAGAAAACACTGTACCTCATTGTGAAGAAGTAAAGAGTCATCAGGTTAGATTAACGTATAATACCTCGAAACCTCTTGGTTTAGGTACAGGAAATATTGGAGGTGCTTCTACGAGTGGAATACAACAAAACCACTCAGTAGGAGCTTCTAACTTTGACGGCAGATGGCCACAACAGTCACATTTAGGCCCTTGTGCCCAGTACGGATGGAATCAACCCCAACCAGTAGCGAATCCATTCAATAGTAACGCCCGGAGTGCATCCGGAGGAACACCTGGACAAACATCCGGGAATTCCCGTACAACTGGAGGACAGTCAGGATACTCACAAGGATCCGGATCTTCAGCAGGTAGTTCCAGAGGTAACCCCTTTGCGGGTAACACTGGTTCCAATAATGGAAATCAGTCGTCTGGAACAGGAAGAAACACTAATAACAATAGTGGTTTCTTTAGTTTCTCCAGGGTTGCAAGCACTGCATGATTCGAATGCAGCGATTGCTAACCTAGTTGTTGATTGTTACAATCAAGGTCTGGACGATACGGAAATCATGGAATGGAGTAGGGGATTAACCCTTACTGGATCCGCGAATCCGGCTCATAGGGTAGCTAAGATACCTACTCCCTTTAATGCCAAGAATCCTTGGAAGGAAGAGTATCAAGGCAGATGTCTTTAACTGCAATGGATGGGGTAAAGCGGAAGCTCTTCCCTATCTAGTGTGTTGGTTAAAGAAGGGCGACGGTAAAGGAGCCGTAGAACAATGGAGAGATTCCCAAATTAGAGGACTCTCAGCCCATATGAAGTATGATGAACTCATAGAGATTGCTTCATATTTATATGGAAACATAAAAGAACTCAGAAACCTAAGGAATCTGCCAAAGTTTTCGGCTTAGAATGTCAACGACTGTTGCATAAAGCCAGACCTCAATGGAGATTGGATGATGGGTGCTTCTTAGATGAAATGTTTAAACAATTCATCGAAGGATTGCGGAATCAGGAACACAGGACCGTGGCCTGTGAAGCTTGGAAGAATGATGCCTCTTTGACAGATTTGTTCCAGTCCTTAGATCATTATGATCGTAAAGCCCGGATCTTTGCCGGGAAGGTACCCCAACGGATGTCAGCAATGATAGTTCCGGATGGGATACCCGAGACCAATTCATCTGAATCAGGGGAACCTGATGATGATGAAAACGTTGGGGCCATTGGCCAAGAAAACCCCCCGTACAACCGGAACTGGGGAAAGAAAACGGGTTACGTCAAGGAGAAAGTGACTGCCACCAAACCTCCTGTGACTCAACCCGATACCAAACCGAACACCGGTTCGTCTTTATCAGAGGACCTGGTCACCACCTTGATAAAGAAGATCACTGAAAATCTTAGAAGGCCTAGGCCTGATAGGAGTGTAGTGACATGCTTTAGATGTCAGGAAACTGGACATTATGCAACCGAATGTGAAGCAGATAAGCAAGTTTATAGAAACGCTCGTTACCGGAATAATCTGGGTAAGGAGGACTCAGTGAAGAAGGAAAACTGAGCGGGGGTGTCCATGATGCTAACCGGATTGCCCCCCGAGTGAGTGATTGCCGTGACTGCCAGCCTATCGATGCTTGTAGTGCTAGTGATAACCCTTTAGCGATTTCGCCCAGCAGTGAAGCTAAGGGACCTGATCAGTTCCTTACTCATAAGGCTGGGGAGACTGATAGTACACCAGGTGTCAAGAACCGTCAGAAGACCACAGAGGGGAAACCCAATATCAGTCTAGAGGAAGTGGCCAACGGGTTGGCCAGGGTGGGGTGTGCCCAGCTTCCCCCGGGTCATCCTTGTCACGAATTTTTGAAGGGATGTGGATTTAAGTATGCAAGTTGTCCTACCTACTTGAAAGGTAGGAGGTGGCACGCAGTTGTATCTGTGAGTGGTAGATCTGCTGAGTTTCTTGTTGATACGGGTGCTAGCCACTCCTGTATTGCTAAGAGATTCTATGATCTTTTGCCTACAAACCATGAAACTTTCACAACGGAAGGAAATGCTCGTATGGCTGACGGTAGCACGATACAAACGTTCGGTAGAACATGTATGAGGTTCAGTCTACAGGAGGATAAGGATTTTATCCTTACTCCTACTGTGGCGAACATCGCAGATGATGGTATACTTGGTCTGGATTTTGCTGCATTATATGGAGCAAGGTTAGATTCCCAGAGGGGAATATTGGAGGTTAGAGACCCGTACCATCTCGAAGTACAATGTCTACTTAGACAAGTGAGCAGTGTAGCCAGTGTAGCCCAGACTGTTAAGATACCACCAGGCACAGCCTGTGATGTCTTTTGTCGAGCAGATAGAGAGTTTTCAGGAAAAACCAGAGTTATAGAGCCAGATTTGCCAATGTTGTCAAGTATCGGATTGGAATCCGCTGATGTTCTAGTAGCAAACGCTGCTTGGACAGTGGTTCCTATATCCAATACCAGTAACAAGACTGTCTACGTTCAGAAGGATACGATCCTAGGGTCGGTTGTCCTCTCTGAAATAGTAGAAGGCTGTGAGCATGCTTTGGCACCCGGAGTCCCTTCCTCATCCGAAAGGAATCCGGAATTAGATATTCTAATAGCCAAAAGCCATGTTGAAAATGATGAACAATGTGAAGCCTTAACTGACTTGCTAGACAAGCACAGTAAAGCTTTTACAGCACCAAGTGAACAATTAGGGCGTACTGACAAGGTACTGCATACGATTGACACTGGTGAGAATGAACCTTTTAAGATTCCTTATAGGTGACTCCCACTAGCCAAGAAAAGGGTAGCTGAGGAGGAGATAGCTAAAATGCTTGAACAGGATGTAATAATCCCATCAACCAGTCCTTGGTCTAGCCCTGTGTGCATGGTGCTAAGAAAGATGGTACCATCCGTTTTGCATAGATTATCGGAAATTGAATGGTATGACCAAGAAAAATTCATATCCCTTACCACGGATCCATGAGACTATAGACTCCCTTGGAGGTAAGCAATAGTATTGCTCTCTAGACTTACAATCCGGGTATTGGCAAGTGGGTATGCATCCAAAAGTCATATTGGGTTATTCCAATATAATGTGATGCCGTTTGGGTTGAGCAATGCACCGGCGACATTTGAAGCCATGATGGAAACTTTATTAAGTGACCTATTATGGAAGAAATGTCTCATCTATTTGGATGATGTGATAGTCTTTGGAAAGACATATGAAGAATGCTTGGAAAATTTAGGTATGGTTCTGGAATGGATCATAGCTAATGGATTG
Source organism: Acholoe squamosa (assembly GCA_949317995.1). Taxonomy (NCBI): domain Eukaryota; kingdom Metazoa; phylum Annelida; class Polychaeta; order Phyllodocida; family Polynoidae; genus Acholoe; species Acholoe squamosa. Next base: position 72,896,485 of record OX439041.1, read on the forward strand.
AAGCTGAAGCCCAAGAAATGTGATCTCTTTATGAGATCCATTAATTACTTGGGACGGATAATCTCGAATGAAGGGATTAAAGCCAATCCAGAGAAACTGGATGCTCTGTCAAATTGGCAGGCACCCATGAATGCTAAAGAAGTTAGATCCTTTCTTGGATTCTGTAGAGGTCGGTGAAAATGTTCTTGGAGAAACCGGGACTCAAACCCGGGGCCCTCCAACTTTGAAGCGGCTGCTCTTCCTCTAAGCTACTTCCTGTGGCCTGACATTGCCACCTTCCATCCACACCTGGATCGGTATGATACACACTAGGGGGGGCAGTGATTACCCGGAGATTACCCGGAGAACTGCCCCTACATTCCTCCCCATCAGCTTCAACCACCATCCACCAGCACCCGGCATTCCCCCTCAAACCAGTTAACTGGAAATTGAGGCTTTATCAAGCAGTGTTAGGGCACTCCTGACTTCCCAGTGGATGTACCGGTACAATTACTGGATTGGTTGAAGCGTCATCTGTATCATATCGGCCCAGTTCCTGAGTCCTCAATCGGTCGCCATCACGTTAAGACATGAGCAGGCACACATATCTTTGAAAAATTCACCCAATGGCCTCTACAATTACGACCAGAAGGGCAAAATCAAGTTTGCTCTAGATGAGTACTACGGGGAGGATCATAATAATTGTCCCTTTCAACGTACTCAAAGTGATGGTGAGGTTGAATTCTTCATCGAGAAAGACGAGTTCCTTCGTCATCTCGTGGAGTATCTTTGACATCGGGAAGTTGGCAAGAAATGTGCCAAATGCACAGGATGTGTCACTCCCTGACGCGGAGACATGATCCGGCATTATGTGACTTCGCATGGAGAGGGTCTGGAGGCAGCCGTAGAGAGGGTGATGAAAATTCACTCTGAGCTCTATGGTAACCTCAAGAGCCTCAATGCAAAGAAACTTGCCTATCTCACACCGAACCATTTGCGCCAACGGTTCCTGGTACTAACCAGAAGCTGAAGGCTAGGTTTACCCAGACCCCCGGGTGTGGCAAACTTGAGTATGCTCAGGAGGAGTATGATTTGTTAAACAAGTGGAGGAGTAATAAGGCCCGCCGGCGAGGTGGGGCTTATATAACTCCATCCGGAAAGCAAATCTGAAGCTGCAGAGATTACCGTCAGGGACCCTCTGTGGCAGATAGGAAGAGACAGGCGTCCGAATCTCCTAGCCGATCCAGGTCACCACTGGAATCGCTGGAGAGACAGACAAATGGAGGACGAAAGAAGCCACATCTTCCTTCTCCTACTGGAATCCCTTCCAACTATGGATGAGCACCAGCCCCGCAGGTAGTGCAAGAAACCCGACATTCTTTGGTGTCAGTGGACCGGGTGGTCACCCCTCCTAAACACGTACGCCTTTGAATGTCCGAGACCCGAAGCAGTACCGTGCTATGGGCCCATCCCGACCAGAGATGCAAGTCTTTGATCAGTACGGGAGGGTCAAGCAGGAACTGCTGGCAGGAGGAGGTCAAACTCCACGACCAACAATGAGTGCTGTCGTGAGACAACGTCCACCCGCACCATTGTTGACTGCCAAAGACCTTAGAAGGGAATTGTCTCGGTTGCCCCTGGCTCAGGGACTCTCGAACCAAGGCCCTCCTACGACCACCACTAGTGTGGCTACTACTGCAGTTGCCTTGTCGCATATGCAGGTAGCTGTCACTCCGAGTGGGTCTGGTTCACAACCGAAACCTCAGAGTCAGGTGCCCCCACATGGCGCTGTGGTTCATCAGCCTAAAGTGATCCAGACAGTGGAGACCTTCTTCAAGAAGGAGGATAAATTGTCTTGTACCATACTAACCAAGCAATTTGAAGCGCTAGAGCACCACTTGGAGAACCTCCACTTGGATATGTACCCTCGGACCGTGTCGAGTACTCTTCAGTGCATAGACGCGATCCAGAAGTCAGGGATTAACCGAATCTCTACTCAGATAAGGGCTGATGTTGCCAAAGAGAAGCAGGAAGCTGCTAATCTGCGGCAAGAAGCCTTATCCAAAAAGGAAACAGCTTCTCAGATGCTCGATCTAGAATGAGCAACGAATATGAAGAACCAACAAAAGTTCTTCAAGGTCTTTGGAGTTATCATGAATAACTGAGACGGCACACCTGGACATGCTTTGAGCGTGTACAAAGCACGCCAGAAGGTGAAATTAGCACCGGTTGTCCCCGCGATACCTGTACCTACGGATTGAGCTGGTGTAGACCCACTTGTTCAGCCACCGGCTCAACAACAGGGTCCAAACCAGCCAACCGAGGAGAACATGGAACAGTGAAAACTGTTGCATGTAGGTCGGACATTTTTGTGTGTCCTGAGGTGTTATTACCGATGTACTGTTGGATGGGAAATCATTTTCTTATCCTACCCGTTAAGTCCGGAAACTGAAAGCAGAAAACAAGTCACCTTGGAGAAGAAGTATGAATGCTGTCAATATTATACCTATACTGTGCTATTACAAAAAGACTGTTACCTATTAAACTATGGACTTTCAATACTGGAATACGTTACTATGGACTTTAAACTACAACCGAATTTACTACTACTACTTGTCAGCTAGCACTACAGGCATCCAGGTTTAGCTATGCCCATAAAGTCCATCAATACACTACAACTGGATTTACTACTACCTCCAGTTAGCTAGCACTACAGGCAACAGGGTTTAGCTACGCCCATCTACATATTCTTCTATAGCACTTCAGGCATCAGGGTTCAGCTCGCCCATACCAAGACATCAGCAGCATCCGGCTCCACCTATATTCTCCACCTAGAAACACGAAGCTTTGTTAATATTATTGTATTGCATGTAAAACTGTATTTATAACTTTAATATCTTTTATAAAGGTATATTATTATATAAAGGTACTCACCTATAAATATACTGGATCTGCGTATCCTAATAGTTATTTAAGGTAGTACTAGACCTATAATTGTCTAAATAGGTCTTTCCTGGTCTCCACACATTAAGAGACTATAATTCTTCTGTACTTTGTAAATATCAAACACTAAGGTATAGATTGAGCTAGGTCTCAAATATATAAATATATTTTTCTATAAAATAGAGAAGGTCCAATGGATTTCTCTAATTTAGTATAATATAACTCAGGTTCGAAACCTTATTGTGTTAAAAAAAAACAAAAAAAAACCTACCAAGGTATCAGAATGATTGTTCATATCTGATCTTTATTGTTAAGTTCACTTTAATGTGGTATAATAAAGGTAATATGGTCATAACTTACAACCACCAGTCCTTTTTAGGACTATATTATTGTTAAAGTTAATATAATCTGTGAAAATTTCACTTATCATAGGTGGTTGTCATGGTTACTTGTGGAAATGTGATGAACGATACTCGATGCTATTATTGTATAATTTTTCAGAAATAGGATAGTCTCATACTATAGCCTATTTCACAACGAGCGAGTGTAATTAATACCCGATTTTAGTATTGTAAAACTTGCTTGCTAGGTTATTAATACAATGCGGTTTCATTACCCCCAAGTTATTGTCTAAAGGGGGCAGTGTAGGGGTATAGTATTTACCCTTGTACGTTCATGCACCCGTGGGACCTAGGTCTTCGGGTGTAGTGGGGGAATCCGGATGGCAGGTGGCAGCACCTGCCTCTGGGTTTGTATCCATCACACCAGGGGGCCTACCACTCGTTCGCCACACGTCATGTTGCTGGTCTGAGTTTCGCGGGCTTTTCCCCTATATAAGGTTGGTTCTACCCCCATATTCTCCAGTAGTGGTTCTACCCACTGCTCAACCTGGTCGTTACCCGAAAGGGTAACCGAATGCCCTGGCAGCATGTAGTCCTCTAAGGCTGTGATCGTATGTAACAAAGGCTTATGAAATAAAAGCTTAGTTGCCTACCCGGAAACTTCTTCTCTCTTCGTTATGATTTTATCTAACTTATCGAGACGAACCACTACAGATGTATATAGTTCCATACTACATTTTGTAAAAAATCTCGAAATAACAGCACGTTCCTCATCCCACGAGGGGGGCGGACGTGTAAAGTGGAAACCTCACATCAATACCCGGAACAGCCCGGGGGTAGGGGGTGCTGTTTCCAGTCATTAATTATTATTAGACCCGAGGTTCGACCATTGCAAATTGGTATGGAATAATTTGTAAATACTATTGGAATGATATAAACTGTAGGACTATTTATGGTAGGTCTACCCATGCCACCCATGCTATCATTACACAGCTCTAGGCATAATGATACCCTGTACACTGTCCAGTCAACATGCACCAATCCAACCCGCCCTAACATTTTGTGTAGTTTTACATGATATACTGAACTATGTAAGTATACATTAGTGACATTTTCTCTTTATTTTTTTGTTCTTTTATCTCTACACCAGGTTCTCCAATACCCCACCCTTCCTTTGATCTCAATCTCCACAATTCTCTCTAAACCCCTTTAGGAATGCCATTTTGTAATTCTGTCAGTCTAGTCATGGTCATACACTGTAAAAAATAACTGTTGAATCTACCAGGGATCCTCCTCAACATGAACAGTGGACAACCATTATTGAAAGGCACCAGTGTAGTTTTCATAAGAAGCCCTGGGTGGCAGGATGGTGGTACAGGGAATCTCTGCAAAAATAATAACAGATATCTGGACACTTCGGGATAAGGAATGCGCTGTTATTTCGATATTTTTTTACAAAGTGTAGTATGGAACTATATACATCCATGTATATATATTCAATCAGATATTGACAAATAGTGAAAGATACAAAAATACTGACATATGTTTGACGAACTGCTGAGGAATAGTGAGTAATTACTAAATACATTGACTAATTGCTGACAAATAGTGCATTATTACTGATATATTTGCTGAGAATGCATCATGTCATCCATAAAGGGTTGTCTGCATATCAATGCATCATGCCATTCATAAAGGGTTAACTGCACATCAATGTATCATGCCATCCATTAAGGGTTAACTACACATCAATGCACCATGCCAGCGATAAAGGTTTAACTGCAGATAAATGCATCATGCCATCGATAAAGGGTTTACTGCACATCAATCCATCATGACATCCATAAAGGGTTAACTGTGCACCAATGCAGCTTGCTATCCACAAAGGGTTAAATCTGCATCAATGCATCATGCTAGAAAGGTCTAAAAGGTCAATAGGTGCTCTGACAGTAAAGCCATTAAAAGTTCTCATTCATTAGGGTCTTCTATAGGTGTTCTAGTTACTCATTAGACTCATTCTTTACAACCCCAAGGCTGGCTTGTTCTGGTTCAATTACCATAGAATACGCAGTAAAGCTCACATCTACAGAATATAAATTTCTTTTAAAACCCGTGCTCCATTGAGTATGCAAATGTCCTTGTAATATGTTGGGATCTATCACATGAAGGCCTTTGCTTTGTTCACTACCCTTCCCCATGCCAGGGATGGCCACCATCTTGAATATCATAATTTGATCACACCCTTGAAGTGCTACTTGACATTATAAATTCATATTTAGGGCTGACCTTGCCTAATCTCTTGTTTGGCAATGATGGCAAGTACTGTCCAGAACAAGCACTCTGTGAGGAAAAGACTAATGGAAACCATCACAGCATTGCAGGCCCCAGCTGCTTGTCCCTGATTTGGAAAAGATGGAATCATAACCAGAATACCAGCTGTACACAGTAAGTGTAATTCACCCTATCCGTTTGGAGGTGCGGTGGTGGTAAAGAGGTGAAGAGGCTTACTAAAATTAGGAAGTCCATAACCAGCTGCTTACCTAAAGCATTTACTGACGGGCATTGTTGGAACACAACTCTTTATGATTTCATGTATTGGGTTCCAATATATATATAGAACTCTGGTATATGTTAATTTGTTTCAGAGTTGCCATCAATGGTAAAATAGTGAGACCAGTACTTGCTTGAGTGTGAACCAAAGTAGATGTTTAGTCCTAACTAATATCCTACCCAAGCTGCAGTTCAGAGTTCATCCACATCAGCAACTATGAGGACAGGGATGACACTGGATCTTTCTTTTCTCCCACTCACTCCTCTGTCCACACCCACACCCACTGATCCTGCCCAATTCCTCCTTCATTATTCTAGCGCTTGTTGATGTACAGCGGTTCGTAATGGACTCCGCCTCATGCCAGCTCATCAACACACCCACAGACTATGGAAATGAGCTCTGAGGCTATTCATATGTCCTACACCTCATGAATATACATAAGGGTCAGGTCGCCAGAAAGCAGTAGATTTTGTGTTTTGGGGTCATTTGTAACTCTTATGGCTCTGGAGAAATAAGTTGAGAATCAATCTTGTCTTACAGAGACTTTTTCGATAAAGGACACTTAGGGCTATCCGAAAATTGTAAATTTGTGGTCATCCACCAGAATCTCTCATAGATATGGCCTGCTGAAATGAAAAAAAAAAAACATCCAAAATAGTTTTGGATGTTTTTTTTGACTTTTTGTATTTTTCACAAGTGTCCTGTATCGACATTTACTATAACATCAGACAGGGGAGGAGAAATCAGCCTGACCCTCTGGCCATCCTACTCTGAGACTATTTATATGTCCTACCACTCAGGAACATTCATGGTATCAAAGTCTGGGGACCTGTGAAACTAAGATTACATTTCCTGCATCTAGTGGCCCCAATAAGCCTTATAAGCCTGAGGGTTTGGAGGTGGAAGGGTGGCACACCTCTATAGGCCAGGACTTTGAATAATATGGTTTTGGGCTCATACCTAGATTAGACACGAGTGAGTGAGTAATGGTTGTTTAACGCCAAGCCAACAGCTAAGGTCATATTCATGGCGGAAAAAGTACATTAGACATCACGTCACAAAGGAATACATGTGCCTGTGCCCGTGCATATGGACACCAGACATATGTAAGAAAGAGGGGACAGGAAAGAGGAGATTCAAGGAACGAATATGTGCCAGTGCCCGCGCATATGGACACCACCCACACTCAGAGAGGATAGAAAAGCAAGACATAGACCCCTTTTAAAGATGGCCTGGGGCTTGGGAGGCCCAAAATTAGACACACTTTGTATATACACAATAGAAGAAATTAGAATACTGTTTGCACATATACCATAATGAGTGCACATTCCCTGTTTTCAGAAAATTTCAGATATTTCTTAAGTGGACTGTGTGCTTCTTTTGTCGAATACAGTATATGACATGTTTATCTCATACGCCTATTGCATTGTAAATAGAGGTAAGTGGAGAAAGACTGGATAGACATAGACAGATTTGATTAACATAGCCAAACCTTTAAAAAAGTTAAGCTGTTATCTGGGTCTGTCCAACTCTAATATGAGTAGAAAAAGAAGGAAAACTGGTTCAGTTAAGAGAAAAAATGAAAAGTGACAGAAAGAGGATGGGATCGTCATTGGAAGGGGTGTTAATTTGCTTCTAAATAACCTCAGGAACATCTCACGGCTCATTCCCTTTAATTAACTTCATTCTGCTACATGGCCGCATCAACATCCAGGGAATTGTTATAATGAAATCTCATCTTTTTTACACTTTCCTCCTGTTCATGCCTTGTTGTGCTTTCCTTGACATAACTGGGTGCAGTGATATTAGATTTAGAAATTGGAAACTACACATTCAGAGAATTAGGTCCACAGTTTTTTTCCTGTGCTTGAGTATCTAGTTGTTCAAGGTCTGGTAGTTTGATGCTGTGTTGGTGAGTGATAGGGCGTTGTGTTGACATAACGATCGAGTAGACCTGACTCTGCATTGAGGCATCCACATGCCTTAACTGTATAGACAACCTCTGGTCCCTTAACCATGTTAGCCAAGGGTTTTGATTAACACACAGAATGGGTTATACTTTAATTCAAATATTTATCACTTAGTAGTCCTCCTTTATGCCCCTTAAGGGTTTTAAAATGAGTTATTTCCACCTGATGTATTGTTTCAGTATTAAATGCTATATAGTGCTATATACTTGAAGAAATCATCAGTCTGAAAATCTATAAATTTACTTTGTCTCATGATGCAATAATGCACTTGATGCTACATTGACCAATGCATCATGCTGACCTTTTGATCCCATACAGTCCACATGATGCATGGGTGCAACCCTGGCAAGTTACCCTACAATGAAGCCATTATGCCTTATTAAAATTCAAGAGCAAAAAGCTCTATAGATGCCAGACAACCCAATAAATCCTTACAGGCGTTGTTTTATTTATACCTGGCTTTGGGGACACAGTTTAACCATATATACCGCTGATTGATCATGAGGCAATAAACCATCCTAGCTTCCAGAGATACTTGCTACCAGTTGGGGATTCACATATGACTAGACCACCCCACATCCTCCATCCAGCCAACCATAAAAATTTATAATTATTTTTTAGGAAACCAATTACAAGAGAGGGAGTGGTGTATGATGTGGACTTGGGTAAACTAACCTGAGTAAGATGGATGAGGGAGGAGCCACAGACACCAGTCAATCATTGGATTTAGTGTTTAACCCAGTAAGGCCTGTCTAGGGCTTTGATACACTAGCATAATGGTTTTGCCATTGCTACACTGTAAAAAATGATGTCATTGAAATAAGGGTGCATCCCTTGTCCCAAAGCCAGAGAACCAATGTTATGTTCACAGAGATTCCTTGTACATTTGTGCACCAATGTACTGCCACCTGGGGCTTCTTGTAAAAACTACACTTGTTCAGTGCTTTACAATTATGAAAGTTCACTGTTCAGTTTTCAAGGATCCCTGGTAGATTCATCAGTTGTTGTCATCAAGGGGGAATGCTATAATCTAAGTCCTGGATTACCACTGGTGTTTACAAAGTTTCCAAGCACTAAAACAGGCCACTATAGCATACCCTTTGTTCTCATTATGGATGCACACCACCAGTGCTGTATTCATGCATTATATATACACACCATCTCACAAGTTGACTAGTGTAGGCAGCCATCTTGTCCTCATGAAGTGTAAAGGAAAGACACTAAGACACCTGTAAAGCACCAATTGATACTATAAAGTTTTATAAGTCCAGCTACCATTGCTGGTCCAAGAGCTCTATTGCTAAAGCCTTTCCTGCCATATCAATATATGTGACATGTACTAGGAATGGGGACCTTAATGCAGCATGCACTAAGGACCCTTTTTGCAGATCCTGTCACATATAAAGTCCTCTCGGGTACACCAGGGTTTATCAAACACTGATTCCACTGCTGTCAGATGGGCTAATTGTTGCTAATCCGGATGATTCTTTTTTCAATACTTTTTCACTATTTGTATTGGATTAGCAAAAATTTGCACGACCGACATCAGTGAAACCAAATCTATAATTTGGTTCATAATCATATTCAAATGAACTGGTTAGTTACAGCACAATCATGACCTTTAGATGGTTATGGCAATGTCTATGTTGGAATGCTGGAGGCAGGCAGACAGGGAGAGTTGTGTGTGTAAGAGAGAGTAGTCATTGTCAATTAGCTGCAGACCCAGCCTAATCAGACCAGTCTAACAAGGCACACAACATGTCTGATTAAGCTGCACATAGCCAGGCACAATGTCTGGGTGTATTTACATAGGAATCACATTCATTGTTTGATTATCATGTCACATCTAATGCAGAGAATATCCAATGTGAACTCACCAGCACTGTGTAATACAACCATAATGTCATTCAGGCAATTCAAACCTAGAGTAGACATGAAGGCTCCAAAAGGTCAACCCTGATATTTTACAATATAACATATAGATGATGATGATTTATATCCCGTGTAGGTGCTTTCTACACAAAGATCTAATACATATATATATGCAACTTTATTATCACATATTTTGTATCTTCATCTACCTTTTGTTCTTTTAATATGTTAATAGTGTACATGTATCAACCAATGTTAACTTAATAAATAACATAATTATAGCATAGTTAACATAGTTAACAGACCAATGCCTGTATCTGAAGTTTCTGCCACTGCTGACAACTAATCCATCTATTTCTGTTCTTTTAAGGTGCGGTGGGTGAGCCTTGGTTGACTGGCATTAACACGGCTAAGAAAGACGTCTCGGCCAATACGCCATGGCTGGCCATACGAGAAATGTGTACCACAGGTGACATTATCAGTGACGTCACATACAGTGGCAGACGAAAGTGAGGACCCTCTCGTTGAGAACCTCTCAGACCAGAGCATCACCCGAAGTCATGGAAGTGGAGCTGGTGTTATGACAACAATGCATCGGTGTAGTGTGAGTCGTCTGACGGTGTGCGGGCTGGTTCTGTGCACCGGGGTGCTCATACTTTACTCCTGGCTCCTACCATGTGGCCCAACATCACAAGACCGCATGGTGCCCAAGGAGTCCACTCACTATGTACAAGACAAGAACAGTCGTGTGTTCCCATATGACCGCAGCATGCCCTTGATATTTATTGGTGGGGTGCCCAGGTCTGGGACAACATTGATGCGGGTGATGCTGGATGCACATCCGGACATTCGCTGTGGAGAGGAGACCCGAGTTATTCCACGGTTACTGGGTATGAGGAGCCAATGGTCTAGGTCCCCTCGGGAGTCTAAAAGACTCCAAGAGGCTGGGGTAAGCGATGAGGTCATGGATTCAGCATTAGCTGCCTTTATCTTAGAAATTATTGCCAAGCATGGTGCCCCAGCCCCACGGCTCTGTAATAAAGACCCCTTCACACTCAAATCCAGCGTCTACCTCTCCACAATGTTCCCAAACTCAAAATTCATGCTGATGATCCGGGATGGCCGGGCAGTGGTCCACTCCATTATATCCCGTAAAGTGACAATATCAGGCTTTGACTTGAAGTCATACAAGAATTGCCTACAAAAATGGAATTCAGCCATGGAGAGTATGTATTATCAGTGCCTGCGGGTGGGACCTCACCGCTGCCTACCTGTTTACTATGAACAACTTGTACTGCACCCGGTCGAATGGACCAAGAAGATACTGAAGTTCCTGGACATACCCTGGGACCCTGCGGTTCTGCACCATGAACAGTTCATTAATAAGGAAGGAGGAGTCTCATTATCAAAGTAAGTACTTTTCCATTTCTTAATCATTTAAATGTACTTCATCTTTAGTCCTCCAGGTTTTTTTATCATGCCTCATGTTCACTTGTTACAGCAATCCAGCAATGCAACTCTCATGAGTAAAATCCAAAACCCAAAACACTGGTTATGCTGGTGATCGTGGGCTTTTAGAATTTCAGCTCATTACCTTCCTTATCTAAAATGTTGATCATTTAAGACAATTATTACTGCTGTATAGTGAATACACAGGTTTCAGCATGAGTTATTTGCAATAGATATTCTTTTAAGTATGCTGATAGGTTGCCCATCTAGCAGTAGGCATGACTACACACTGAAAAATTGTCATCCTTGTAATTAGTGCGCAATATTGTGGGTGGGCATATGTACATTATGGGGGAGCTCTTCTGACTAAGACTCTTCCACACGGCTCTCTGTATTATACCTTCTTACAATGTTAGGAGAACAAGGTGCCTTTTCAGTACAAGGCATTGCTCCAGTATTTACAAATTTTTGGCAACCTTTACCTCCTGCCCTTATTCAAGACCAAGTTTGCTTTTTTTTATTTCAACCCTACTGTACCTTCGGCACTTATTTGAGACAAGCTTTCATTCAAAGAAAAGGCATCTTATGGGCCACTTAGATAATTGGCAGTGCTGTCCAAATGTATTGTTACAGCATATAAATATATAGGGTAGGCCTACCCCAAAAGATACAGGGTAAACTCTAGGAAAGTTTTCTTAAAAGATACGGAATAAGGACAAGGATATTTTGATAGAATTCTATATATGTAAAAGTTGGACTAGATCTAGTTTATGATACGCTTGGATGTGACAAGAAGAAGAAATGTAATAAGCCGTCTTACTGCAGTTCACAGATTTATTCTATCCCCTTTCAGCACCTTGTCCTCCCATATCAATTGATCCAGGGTAGGCTATAACTTTGCCTATATGAGTCCTGAATATCCTCCCTTGGATCCCATCGCATCCACCTCCGAGACCAAATACGACCCCTCCTATATTCCTTGCCCTCCCCATCTACTGATACAGAGTTAGTCTAACCTCATGACCTAAAAGTACATATCACGGTCCTTACCTTCTATCATAAAAGTTGATGTAGGATATGAGCCTCTAGATAAATAAATACAAGAGAGGGCTTACACAGATCAGAATTTCTTGATTGTCATTACCAAAGGAATCTGTTAGGCATTTACACTGGTGAGGAACCAGGAGCTTAATTCAAAACATCCTGGGATCGCAACCCCAGCGATCTTAGTGTAGGCACATATCATAAGACCTGGCCGGTCTACCCTATCTAATGCAGTGGTTGCAGGCCTGTCAAGAATAGTAAGTCCTGGGATCACTCCTGATCAAAAGAGTGAATAGCCTGCTGCATACATATAGAGGGGAGGGAGGACATTTGCTGAGTGTCATTGAGGGCTCTTAGGGCTACTCATGTGTTAAGTGCACCATAAGGTAATTCTTCCCTTCTCTCTTTGTCCTGGGGGGGGGGCACAATGCTTCTAATAGGCAAGCATAAATCAAACATTCATGGGAACAACTCTTGAATACTGTACTCTTTTGTTAGCCCATATTGGGACGGGAAATGATGGTATAAACACTGTTGTGAAGAAGAGTGACTCCATAGCTAGTCATTTATTGTGGGACTCTTACCCCTGTGCCCAGTCAGTACTTCTTGGAATAGTGTAGGAGGGCTGAGGCTAAGATCGATGTGATCTTAGTGCTGGCTAGGAAAAGTGAACGCAGTCTAATCTTAAGATCGCTTAATAGGATAAGGCAGAATAATTCCTAAGATCGCTGAGGTTGCGATCCCAGGATCTTTTGAATTAACCTCCAGGCCATGTTGGGTAGTTATGAAATGGGTTGAGTACTTTATAACAAACATGGGCAGAGCAATACATGATTTCTTTTTAGATAATAATGTATGAATAGCTTATGAATAAGCACCCTCATAAAGTTTCAAATGGTAAGTTTCCTGACAAAATGGACCCATGGACCCCTTAACCTATATTTTTGATCTTTTCTACATGTTACTGAAGTGTAAAACTATAATCCCTGAAAGTTATTAAGAGAATTTGCTGATCATTTTTGAATTATCTGGATTGTGTCTTCTACATTTAAGCATGTCCCCTGTCTGCCTTGTAAAACAAAAGACTATCATCTGACTTACACCCATTTTTATGGAAAGTTTGAAATATGAAATGGCCATTTAGGCACTAGGTTATGAATTGTCAGATTATTTATGCTGTGAAAGCTTCAGGGAGGGAAGGACTAACTAATATGCCAGTTGACGCATGTATGTGTATTCCTTCATTTCTTTTTAAGGACATTGTTTCTATCACCTTGTATTTATCCAAATTTAACCTCATATTGATAATAATAACTGTACTGTCTCATATCAACGTTTGTCATTAAAAACTAAATTTCCTCATTTTTTCTATTTTTGAAGGACAGAGCGTTCGACTGATCAGGTCATCAAGCCAATTAACCTTGAGGCGCTTGTTAAGTGGGTAGGTGCCATACCAGAGGATGTCAAACGGGATATAGCAACAATAGCACCCATGCTGGAGCGACTTGGGTATGACCCACATGGATACCCTCCCAACTATGGAGAGGCAGATAAATTTGTGTCTGAGAATACACAGCTTATCAAACGAAATGAGGATTACTGGCGCCGAAGGAGCCAAGAGATTATATCCATGTCTAAATTGGGGCGGAATAGCAACAATAACAATAGTGCAAATCGAACTGCAGCTGCGGTATCTGCTGGGGGTAATGGCACAGGTGGTGGTGCTGCAGCAAATGTGGCTAATCCCAATGCAAACGGTAACACTAATAATAACAATGCCAATCCAGGGCCTGTAGAAGGGTATAAATACATACAAAAGGACACCGATGGTGTGGACGGGGCGGGGAAAGCTGATGGTGCCACAGCAAATGAGGACCATAAGGACATAGAAGGGGATCACAAAGATATACAGGACACAAGATGACGCACCGTCCCCTCATTAGGTGCCACTGTGGCAGTAAATACATCCCTCAGGGATACTAGTATGGCTGCCATGGTCAGTATGGTGAGTTCTTCAACACCCTGGAACCAGACACCAAGAGGCAAAAGTATCCACAGTTGTAGCAACCAATGCTAGGAACTTTTACCCCAGATTCATCAGACCCATTATAAAACATGGACCTATTATACATGCTTAAAAATATATGTTCAATTGCAAAAGGAAACAAACACAAAAAAAAAAGAAAAGAAGGTGTAAAAGCTTATCATACTTTTGTCAGGTATTCCAATGTGGTATATATCATGTAACAGTCTAATGCTAAGTAATACCAGTAGCTACCTAATCCAGTAAACATTCTATTAACCAAACCCTATTCCAAATAACCATTTTTTTCAATCTATCAGTGCTTCAAGAATACAATAATGAGTACTGACCAAGACTGTCAGATAGATTTGCTTTTAATTTCTTTCACCCTGCAACCAATAAGTAACAGAGGAATATAGGTTTTTATTTCCTTTTTGACAAGTACACACAAGTCTGTGCACTTGTCCAGAGGGTGGTATACAATTGGTGTAGAGCTATTAATGTGGCTCACATCTAATCCTATGATTGGTGTAGAACTAGTAATGTGGTAAATGTCTCATATTGTGATACATGTAATATTGTTAGGTACTTGCACATTGCCAGAGCAGTGTGGAATCTATACAGAAAGGCCTTGTAATCTTTCTTCTGACGTCACAAAAAATGATCTAATAGACATATCCTTTGTATAATAGGATATCCTATTTACACTCTTAGGTCATCAATCCAATCTAAATCACATTTGATGATTCCTCTATTATGACCATTGCATATTGAAAACCAATTCCCCTCTCCCATTAAAGCCCCAACAAGACTTCTGCCCCTGATAGTCTATTTGAACATACCGAACAGAATGCCAAGATTCAGAAATATTGGCAAGTAATTATTACACCATACAAATACTTAAGTGAGGTTTCCAACAAATGCTATATACAGCTTAAAAGCTTCTTCAAAGCATGGAGAAAGTGAAGACATGAGTATCAATGGCAATTGTGTTTGAATGATCATAAATTGAACAGTATTGTGTATTCAAACTCTGAAATTGCTAAATAATAAAAGAAAATCATTATTAAGCAGAATAGAATGACACCTAGTGCAGCTAAGTCTATCATGTGCAATGTCAATTGTTCTACCCATGTGTTTTACTTGGATAACTTACAAATACTTTGGCCCACTCAAGCTATTTTGTGCAATGTTGGATCCCTTCATCTAAATTTCCCTGGGAAGTAAGTAACTTAGTTCAAGGAGATTAGCAAAGACATGAAAGGAAATCTAACTCAAAAAAGTATGACAACTTTCAAATTGTTATGAGGATAATAAACTAATGCATTACAATGTTCAATTACAGTAATCATTGACAAGCTGATGACAGTGAAAATGATTATGTGCTCTTCTCCCAAGGAAGTAGTTTTGTATAAATGATGCACAAGAAGGTCTGGTCTTAACAAATGCCCTTTGGCACCATACACTAGTTTCCTTTATTGAGGAGTCATCCTAAAGAAAGGTTGTTCAATTATTTTCAATTGTACATATATTACTTTTCTTGTTTTCAGTTTGGCTGTCATTACATATGGGAAATATCCCCATCATTCTGATTTGTATGGCTGTGGACATAGATGAATCAAGTGTATAAAGGCATTGTGTCTCTTCATATAGAAGTAGCATGGATGTGTCTCCCAAAGGGAATTGGAATAAGACTGGTAGTGGGTAAAGGAGGCAATAGCGTTATAAGGTCTGCAGCCAGATGAATGCGCATCATTACATAAAATCATGAATTTACATTAACTGACTAACATTGATACACTTTTTAATGGTGATTTATGAATAATCACCCCACTACTCCCTTCATAATCATAACTTGTGTATAAAATAATATAATGATGAAGTCTAGAAGAAATAATAAGTGACTTTGTGTTTACTTGTTTCCTGATAATGTACATTTATCAATGTTTGTGATGGTTTATAATTCATAACAATACAGTCCCCCAAATGATGCCTTTTTGTTAGTGGACTTGGTAGTCACCAGTCATGTGATATGGTTTTCCTATTGTTCAATTAAGTAATATGTGTAGGGGCCAGACCAAAAGGATAAGCTATGAATTTATGGATTCTCTTTCCGCAGTATCATTTTGAGTAGAAATTTGAAAACATGAAAACAGCCACCAGTCTTTACCTAATGAAGAAATAATTCTTTTCAGATATGTTAAAAGTAAAAAACAGCACTCATTAGTCTAACAAGAGCAAACAAATTCTCAGATAGGAAAAATAATTCACTGGACTTGTTTTTTTTAAATAAAGGGACCCATAAACAGACTTATTTTCTTGGTCTGGCATAGAGAATGAACTCTGTATTATGCTGCTGCCAAACCCTCAAGAGGCCTTGTAGCTCTGTTTAAAAAGGTCGCGTTAAACAATAAAATATGGCAACTATGTTACTATAGCAACCTGTTGTGTCCTTAGCGATGAAGGTTATGATGATATGTCAGTGTGGTGATGTCATCTGTTGTGTGCTATCTTGGGTAATGATGTTAATATCGTAGCATAATGTAGGCAGTAGACTATAATGTTGACATAACCACATGTTCATTCCATCAATTCAACTTGTAGGATCATACACTACAAAGGAGATAATATAGAGCCTAAGGAACTTCATAAAAGATACTCCGTGATGCAAAAGTTGTATCTTTTAGTGCTCTGAAGAAGGAAATTGACCTTGGGCTTTGTCAGGTTTTAAGCACCAAATTTCACTGCAAATTGATAATGAATGAAATCTGATATCCATCAGCTTTAAAGTGCATCCTGCTCACATTTTCATCCATTTTGAACCTTCAAGTTTGAGGAGTATCTATTCTTGGCAGGAATTTATTGTACCTTGTCAGATAATGGAATGTATCATTATTCCAATATACGCAAAGGTATGAAGTTTCCTCTTTGCTGTAGTCGTAACAAAGTCTGCAAGTGTATCTATGCTCCATACTATTTGAGGAACACTCTATTTTGTTGATATGAAGATGTTCCAAAGTTTATTTTTGTGGCTTTTCATAACTTTTATGGATAAAAGATAATGTATTCTGTAAATAAACCAACTAAACATGAATCTATAATAACTTTGGACCTGTAGGAAAATGAATGATCATGCTGTCAAGGGAAGGTTCATTAGAATGTATATCATACATGCTACTGATATTGTGATTGGTAAACAGAATGTGGGTATAATAATGTTCCATCAGAATTATTCATTTCTATAGGTACTAAAAATCCTTGTTTATGCTCAGACACATTTCTTATTTCCATTGGTGTTAAAACTAATTCTATATCACTTGTCAAGGCTATCCATTATGATCCTTTGACATTCTTATGATGTGTTTTTTTTGTTTGATTTTTTAATGTGCACATCACAATTGGTTTTGTTGTTGTAAGAAAGATGCTGCAACTGGTTTAGTCACTCGTTCGATTTACTGACTGCATCACATGATATTGATCATAAATATATATTTCCTTGTTAATTATACTGGATTAGAAATCCTAGACTATTGGGCTAACAATTACAATGTTGACAAGAGGTCTGACATTTCATCTATGCTAGTAAAAGTACTGCTCCCCATCCTATCTGGAACAAAGGAATTTCATGACAAAGAATGTGTCCATTATTGATCTGGCCAGTGTGTCTAGCAAATGAAGTACTTTAAAACGATGGTCAGTTTAAAGTGTTATGTTATCACAGAAAATACATTGGTTAATTATTCATAACTAACATCTTCAGATTGAATTTATTAAAACCTGTTCAGTTTACAGGGTAAATGTTGTGTTACAATTGTTATATATATGTTAACATGCTGAAGTATCTCCTGATCAAATTTGTGTATTTGATTGCATTATGAATGTATGACATTAGTTTATAATGAGATATTGTCTAGTAGATAATACAGTTAATTAAATTCATGTTGGTTATGGGAAAATATTCAATTAGATTAACACAGGTTTGGTATATATAAGCCGCACAAATAGTAGTGACATCTGGACAGAAAGTCTAGGAAATAGTATACCTACATTTGAATATCAATAATGGTGGGGGATATGGTGGCGGACATTTTGTATCATTATGGCAGTCAGAGGATTTTTATGTAAATATAAACATGAATATATGTCTATATATCTTTACCCATGGATGTACATACTGCAGTTATGTGAAATATGTGTCCATGCTGCTAACGTATGTCTAAGCAGTTCACAAGACTTCTTCATTGGATGGTGAGGGAATCTAAGTTCATTTGTTTTCCAAGCATTTGTGTTTGAGTCTTAATCTGACACATACAAGTTTAAACACTATCACATGAAACCTGCAAGTAATGCAAATTCTTTATGAATTTTAACAATTTGAATCTTTGGACCTTTTTAATAAGATTTCTTATTACAAACTCTTTACCTAAAATAAATCCTGGTTTGCCAATAACTTCATATGAGTTGTAGGGAAAACAGTCACATTTTGTTTCTTTCATTTATTTCTGAACTAATGGCGTACAGGGCAGTATAGATCTACATGTGGATGTTTCCCTACTCTGCCTGCTATAAAACAAACCCATTTGTATGACAAACAATAATGCATTTGTGTCCATGATTAAGCTGGTGACAAAAGCCTGACTTGTACAATATACCTTGTAAATGGTAAGTGGCTTTGTGTATTGTCAGTTATATACATACATATATTTTTCTACTAGATGGCCTGTGATTATTCTAACCTGCTTGGTGTTAGTGAATCGGTGAATCAGCGACTAATGAAAGCCTTTCCTCAATTCATAAACATCCAGTACAAGAGAAATATTGACTTTTGCTCCAAAACCAATAATAAAATAATATTATTCTTCTGAAATGATAAAGTCATTGCTATATTTGTTTACCCAAAGCCATTATCTTATGTGATCAAAAAACCTCTCAGTGTAAAAAGTCTCTACATTAATCCTTCCAGCCTTATCACTGATACGTCAAACAATATCCCAAAAATAATTCCTATGTTTGGTTCACTTTAATTGCTACATCATACATTTATTAGTTAAATGTGAAAAAACTGAAAATGCATCTTCAGATACAGATGATTTAAAGCTAAATTTCTCAAAATGTCAACATAATACATAAAATATTGTGATTACCAACTATATGACTGATGTTGACCTTT
Source organism: Acholoe squamosa (assembly GCA_949317995.1). Lineage (NCBI taxonomy): Eukaryota > Metazoa > Annelida > Polychaeta > Phyllodocida > Polynoidae > Acholoe > Acholoe squamosa. The sequence continues at coordinate 72,915,827 of OX439041.1, forward strand.
ATGTCTACCTCCTGCACAGTGACCTTGATCTTTGTTAACCTTCAGTGGTGATAATGTCATGTGCGTGAGCCTGCTAGGTGGCGAGGGCTGTGTCATTCTCGGTATCAGGCCTTTCGGGCCTCTGGATTTGCGACCATCAGGACCTTAAGGATATTTGAGTTTTAAAGTTCAACTTGCAAAGTTGTTGACTCACATGCCTGATTCAATTCATCAATTAATGAAGGACATGCCATCACAGGGCCCAGGTTTCTAGTGTCCTATTCATCTTTTGTAAGAGCCCTGCTTCAGGGGATTCATATCCCTGAGCGTCCTGGGGCCTGATACCATCTGTCTCAGCACCCCAGCCCACAAGTTCTCCATACTGGTATATCCTAAGCCGTACGGATATTGTACACACAACGCTATTATATACATAATGTATAAGTCATGACTGTACCTCATGTTACAAATACAAACAAAAATAACAAATAAAGTCATTCATCTGTTAAAAATGCATATTTCGTCTTTTGTTGTTATTGAATGGTTAACTTCTGTGATATTGCTACCAGAAATACAAAACCTTAAGATGGTTATAGATCCCTCTTATATCCCAGAGGTTGTATGCATATTGGCATACATTTATGGGTGCTACTGTACTTATGTCCTACCTTGGGACTGAATCATTATACTTATATTGTTGCATAATTGATACTCTTGTATATTTGATTGGAGTAAGACCTTTTACAGCTCAGTGAGCTACGAGACCTCAGTATGAATACAGGATTTCTCATACAAACATGCCCCCCTGCCAAGAAACAAAAACAAAAAAGAGGAAATAATTGTTTTCCTGTTGAATGACCATTGTTAACTGTTTTATTATCTGCTGTCCAACAAGTTGGGAGCATTAATTTAACATCAAACTCAATTTTATGTTTGAGGAGTGGCCGACTCCAGGTATGCAGCCTACAGTTTGTAGTTAACCTATCCTTTAACAGGTGTTCCGCCGAAGCTGATTTTTTCCCAATTTTGATTTGGAAATAAATCAGCCATCTACCCGATCCATTTCTGCCCACTCCTGGTTAAATTAAAAATTTGCCACAATTTTGGGGAATTACATAGGGAATCTACCATGAAAAATTTTGAATTTTGATTCATTATTTCTCTTAAAAACTGATTGGAATCCGATCAAAGTTGGGCCAATTTCTGCTTCATGCTATAGAAACCAAAAATGGAAAGGTGTAGAATGCAGACAAGTCGGTCCAGGTTTACCATAACAGTCGTCCTTGATGGACCAGGTACACATTAATTATATCGTCATAATACATGTAGGAATTGAAACCCAGCTTAGAGATTGGAATAGTCAGCACCATATACTGATCTTTATTTTTCTACAAATTATGTAGTTTTGTATCAAATTATAGAGCAGTGCTCTGATAAGTAACTTGCCAAGGATGAATGAAAGCACCATGATTTTAAGGTTCCCCCCAGATTCTCCTGTTCAGTATATCATGCCAAACTACAAAAACTATTGGGAAGGTTTGCAGGATCATTAGGTGCTCAGACAGTAAAGCCATCAAGAGTTCTCAAGTCATTCATTAGACACCTCCATCGGTATTCTAGTTACTCATTAGACCCATTCTTTACAACCCGAAGGCTGGCTTATTCTTGTTTAATCACCATACAAGGTGCAGTAAAGCTGACATCTACAGACTATAAATTTCTTTTAAAATTTGCGCTCCATTAACTATCAAATGTGGATCAACACGGTAAAAGGTATGCCACCGAGGGGGTGCGCGGGCGTACCTTTTACCATGTTGATCCACAAATGTCCTTGTTATTAGTCAAGATCTATCACACATGGGTCTTTGCTTGTCCACTACACTTCCCCATGCCAGGGATGGAGACCATCTTGAAAATCTTTATTAGCTTACTCCCTTAAAGTGTAACTAAACATTATACAGAGTTAACTCATTACGGTCCATGCCACCTTAACAGTAATGCTTCATATCAGATATGAAATTTTTTATACTTTATTTGTTCACTTTACAATTGTTACAAGTGTTGTGAAACTGTCAACTACTAAAGTAAAATAAAGTTTAAATTTTGTCCAAACACAAAAAGATACATGTGCTTGATTTGTGATAGGCAGAATCACAACAAGGATAACAGCTTAAAACATGTGTGATTAACTCTATCCAGCTGGAAGTGCAGTGGTGGTGAAGAGATGAATAGGTTCATTAGAAATAGGGACAGTCCATAACCATCTGCCTAGGATGTACTGTTGGTCATTGATGGAACAAAACACTGGTTGATTTCATGTTCAGGGTTCTTACAAGTGCCATTGGAAACCTCTTGTATACCCTAATTCACCTGAATGGTAATATCATGTCATCAGTTCTTGCTTGTTTGAGAAGCCAAAGTAGATGCTCACTCCTCTGTACTGTCCTACACAAGCTTCTTAGTTCAGAGTTTTTCCACATCAATAACTATGAGGACAGGGATGGCACTGTATTGTCTTTTCACTTATGTCTACTCCCACTCACTCCTATGCCGATGCCCACATAGCTATCCAGACTCACCCACTTCCATGCCCACACACACCCACCGAACCTTCCCTCCCAATCCCTCCTTCATTATTCTAGCGGTTGTTGATGTAGAGCGGTTTGTAATGGACTCCACCTGGTGACCGCTCATCAATCACATTCAAAGACTATGGAAATGAGCTCTGAGACTATTCATATGTCCTACAACTCATGAATATTCATGCAATCAAAGTCTGGGAGGAGATCTGTGAAACTTAGATTACATTTCTTGAGCCTAGTGGCCTCAATTAGCCTACTTCAATGGGGGATATAAGACCTGGGGCTTTGGAGGTGGAAAGTGTGGCAAATCTTTATGGGGTAGGACTTGAATAATGTGGTTTTGGGCTCATACCTAGATTAGATACACTTTGTATGTACACAATAGAAGAAAATATAATAAGAACATAATTAGCACATATACCATAAGTGCACATTCCCTGTTTTCAGTCACATCAAGAGGAGAAATTAACAAGAAAATTTGATTTAGAGGTTCACATGTTGTTTGTATTTACATGAACTAAAATCTGGTGTCATCAGAAATAAATTCATAGAAAATTGTCTATTTCCCACAGGTTCAAAATTCAAAAAGTATCAAAATATTGAAATAACAATGATTTTATCTATCCACATATGTGAGGTATATCTATTAAAGGTCATTTTACAATTATGCTGCAAAAATGAAAAATTGAGATGAGCACAGGCACTTTTGATTGTTTGCCCATTATTTGACATATATACTTCAGGAAAAATGTCACATGTAAACATATTTATGCACATAAAAAATATCTCTGAGACCTCAGGATTAATTAGAGACCATTCCCATTATGCTATATACATTACATAGCAAAATATGAACCAATTGCTTTTGAGGACATGGAAAGATAGACTTAAGCTGGAATGTGCCATATGCAACTTTATTATCACATATTTTGTATCTTCATCAACCTTTTGTTCTTTTAGTATGTTAATAGTATACATGTATCAACCAATGTTAACTTAATAAATAATATAATTATAGCATAGTTTACATAGTTAACAGACCAATGCCTGTATCTGAAGTTTCTGCCACTGCTGACAACTATTCCATCTATTTCTGTTCTTTTAAGGTGCGGTGGGTGAGCCTGGGTTGACTGGCATTAACACGGCTAAGAAATACGTCCTGGCCAATACGCCATGGCTGGCCATATGAGAAACATGTACCACAGGTGACATTCGCAGTGACATCACATACAGTGGCAGACGGAAGTGAGGACCCTCTCGTTGAGAACCTCTCAGACCAGAGCATCACCCGAAGTCTTGGAAGTGCAGCTGGTGTTATTACAACAATGCATCGGTGTAGTGTGAGTCGTCTGACGGTGTGCGGGCTGGTTCTGTGCACCGGGGTGCTCATACTTTACTCCTGGCTCCTACCATGTGGCCCAACATCACAAGACCGCATGGTGCCCAAGGAGTCCACTCACTATGTACAAGACAAGAACAGTCGTGTGTTCCCATATGACCGCAGCATGCCCTTGATATTTATTGGCGGGATGCCCAGGTCTGGGACAACATTGATGCGGGTGATGCTGGATGCACATCCGGACATTCGCTGTGGAAAGGAGACCCGAGTTATTCCACGGTTACTGGGTATGAGGAGCCAATGGTTTAGGTCCCCTCGGGAGTCTAAAAGACTCCAAGAGGCTGGGGTAAGCGATGAGGTCATGGATTCAGCATTAGCTGCCTTTATCTTAGAAATTATTGCCAAGCATGGTGCCCCAGCCCCACGGCTCTGTAATAAAGACCCCTTCACACTCAAATCCAGCGTCTACCTCTCCGCAATGTTCCCAAACTCAAAATTCATGCTGATGATCCGGGATGGCCGGGCAGTGGTCCACTCCATTATATCCCGTAAAGTGACAATATCAGGCTTTGACTTGAAGTCATACAAGAATTGCCTACAAAAATGGAATTCAGCCATGGAGAGTATGTATTATCAGTGCCTGCGGGTGGGACCTCACCGCTGCCTACCTGTTTACTATGAACAACTTGTACTGCACCCGGTCGAATGGACCAAGAAGATACTGAAGTTCCTGGACATACCCTGGGACCCTGCGGTTCTGCACCATGAACAGTTCATTAATAAGGAAGGAGGAGTCTCATTATCAAAGTAAGTACTTTTCCATTTCTTAATCATTTAAATGTACTTCATCTTTAGTCCTCCAGGTTTTTTTATCATGCCTCATGTTCACTTGTTACAGCAATCCAGCAATGCAACTCTCATGAGTAAAATCCAAAACCCAAAACACTGGTTATGCTGGTGATCGTGGGCTTTTAGAATTTCAGCTCATTACCTTCCTTATCTAAAATGTTGATCATTTAAGACAATTACTACTGCTGTATAGTGAATACACAGGTTTCAGCATGAGTTATTTGCAATAGATATTCTTTTAAGTATGCTGATAGGTTGCCCATCTAGCAGTAGGCATGACTACACACTGAAAAATTGTCATCCTTGTAATTAGTGCGCAATATTGTAGGTGGGCATATGTACATTATGGGGGAGCTCTTCTGACTAAGACTCTTCCACACGGCTCTCTGTATTATACCTTCTAACAATGTTAGGAGAACAAGGTGCTTTTTCAGTACAAGGCATTGCTCCAGTATTTACAAATTTCTACCAAACTTTACCTCCTGCCCTTATTCAAGACCAAGTTTGCTTTTTTTCAACCCTACGACACTTATTTGAGAGCAGCTTTCATTCAAAGAAAAGCCATCCTATGGGTCACTTAGATAATTGGCAGTGCTGTCCAAATGTATTGTTACAGCATATAAATATATAGGGTAGGATACACGGTAAACTCTAGGAAAGTTTTCTTAAAAGATACGGAATAAGGACAAGGATAATATGATAGAATTCTATATATGTAAAAGTTGGACTAAATATAGTTTATGTTATGCTTGGATGTGACAAGAAGAAGAAATGTAATAAGCCGCCTTACTGCAGTTCACAGATTTATTCTATCCCCTTTCAGCACCTTGTCCTCCCATATCAATTGATCCAGGGTAGGCTATAACTTTGCCTATATGAGTCCTGAATATCCTCCCTTGGATCCCATCGCATCCATCTTTGAGACCCAATACGACCCCTCCTATATTCCTAGCCCTCCCCATCTACTGATACAGAGTTAGTCTAACCTCATGACCTAAAACTACATATCACAGTCCTTACCTTCTATCATAAAAGTTGATGTAGGGTATGAGCCTCTAGATAAATAGATACAAGAGAGGGCTTACACAGATCAGAATTTCTTGATTGTCATTACCAAAGGAATCTGTTAGGCATTTACACTGGTGAGGAACCAGGCCATGTTGGGTAGTTATGAAATGGGTTGAGTACTTTATAACAAACATGGGCAGAGCAATATGAGAGATTTCTTTTTAGATAATAATGTATGAATAGCTTATGAATAAGCACCCTCATAAAGTTTCAAATGGTTAGTTTCCTGACAAAATGGACCCCTTAACCTATGGTTTTGATCTTTTCTACATGTTACTGAAGTGTGAAACTATCGTCCCTGAAAGTTACTAAGAGAATTTGCTGATCAATCTTGAATTATCTGGATTGTGTCTACTACATTTAAGCATGTCCCCTGTCTGCCTTGTAAAATGAAAGACTATCATCTGACTTACATCCATTTTTATGGAAAGTTTGAAATATGAAATGGCCATTTAGGAACTAGGTTATGAATTGTCAGATTATTTATGCTGTGAAAGCTTCAGGGAGGGAAGGACTAACTAATATGCCAGTTGATGCATGTATGTGTCTTCCTTCATTTCTTTTTAAGGACATTGTTTCTATCACCTTGAAGTATTTATCCAAATTTAACCTCATAGGGATAATAATAACTGTACTGTCTCATATCAACATTTGTCATTAAAAACTAAATTTCCTCATTTTTTCTATTTTTGCAGGACAGAGCTTTCAACTGATCAAGTCATCAAGCCAATTAACCTTGAGGCGCTTGTTAAGTGGGTAGGTGCCATCCCAGAGGATGTCAAACGGGATATAGCAACAATAGCACCCATGTTGGAGCGACTTGGGTATGACCCACATGGATACCCTCCCAACTATGGAGAGGCAGATAAATTTGTGTCTGAGAATACACAGCTTATCAAACTAAATGAGGATTACTGGCGCCGAAGGAGCCAAGAGATTATATCCATGTCTAAATTGGGACGGAATAGCAACAATAACTTATAGTGCAAATCGAACTGCAGCTGCGGTATCTGCTGGGGGTAATGGCACAGGTGGTGGTGCTGCAGCAAATGTAGCTAATCCCAATGCAAACGGTAACACTAATAATAACAATGCCAATCCAGGGCCTGTAGAAGGGTATAAATACATACAAAAGGACACCGATGGTGTGGACGGGGCGGGGAAAGCTGATGGTGCCACAGCAAATGAGGACCATAAGGACATAGAAGGGGATCACAAAGATATACAGGACACAAGATGACGCACCGTCCCCTCATTAGGTGCCACTGCGGCAGTAAATACATCCTTCAGGGATACTAGTATGGCTGCCATGGTCAGTATGGTGAGTTCTTAGACACCCTGGAACCAGACACCAAGAGGCAAAAGTATCCCCGGATTCATCAGACCCATTATAAACATGGACCTATTATACATGCTTAAAAGTATATGTTCAATTGCAAAAGGAAACAAACACAAAAAAAAGAAAATAAGGTGTAAAAGTTTATCATACTTTTGTCAGGTAATACCAGTAGCTACATAATCCAGTAAACATTGTATTAACCAAACCCTATTCCAAATAACCATTTTTTCAATCTATCAGTGGTTCAAGAATACAATAATGTGTACTTACCAAGACTGTCAGATAGATTTGCTTTTAATTTCTTTCACCCTGCAATAAATAAGTAACAGAGGAATATAGGTTTTTATTTCCTTTTTGACAAGTACACACTTCTTAAAGGCTGTGCACTTGTCCAGAGGGTGGTATACAATTGGTGTAGAACTATTAATGTGGCTCACATCTAATCCTATGATTGGTGTAGAACTAGTAATGTGGTAAATGTCTCATATTGTGATACATGTAATATTGTTAGGTACTTGCACATTGCCAGAGCAGTGTGAAATCTATACAGAAAGGCCTTGTAATCTTTCTTCTGACGTCACAAAAAATGATCTAATAGACATATCCTTTTTATAATAGGATATCCTATTTACACTCTTAGGTCATCAATCCAATCTAAATCACATTTGATGATTCCTCTATTATGACCATTGCATATTGAAAACCGATTCCCCTTTCCCATTAAAGCCCCAACTAGACTTCTACTCCTGATAGTCTACTTGAACATACCGAACAGAATACCAAGATTCAGAAATATTGGCAAGTAATTATTACACCATACAAATACTTAAGTTAGGTTTCCAGTGAATGCTATATACAGCTTAAAAGCCTCTTCAAAGCATGGAGAAAGTGAAGACATAAGTATCAATGGCAATTATTTTTGAATGATCAAACATTGAACAGTATTGTGTATTCAAACTCTGAAATTGCTAAATAATAAAAGAAAATCATTATTAAGCAGAATAGAATGACACCTAGTGCAGCTAAGTCTATCATGTGCAATGTCAATTGTTCTACCCATGTGTTTTACTTGGATAACTCACAAATACTTTGGCCCACTCAAGCTATTTTGTGCAATGTTGGATCCCTTCATCTAAATTTCCCTGGGAAGTAAGTAACTTAATTCAAGGAGATTAGCAAAAACATGAAAGGAAATCTAACTCAAAAAAGTATGACAACTTTCAAATTGTTATGAGGATAATAAACTAATGCATTACGGTGTTCAATTACAGTAATCATTGACAAGCTGATGACAGTGAAAATGATTATGTGCTCTTCTCCCAAGGAGTAGTTTTGTATAAATGATGCACAAGAAGGTCTGGCCTTAACAAATGCCCTTTGGCACCATACACCAGTTTCCTTTATTGAGGAGTCATCCTAAAGAAAGGTTGTTCAGATTGTACATATATTACTTTTCTTTCAAACCATTCTTGTTTTCAGTTTGGCTGTCATTACATATAGGAAATATCCCCATCATTCTGATTTGAATGGCTGTGGACATAGATGAATCAAGTGTATAAAGGCATTGTGTCTCTTCATATAGAAGTAGCATGGATGTGTCTCCCAAAGGGAATTGGAATAAGACTAGTAGTGGGTAAAGGAGGCGATAGTGTTGTAAGGTCTCAGCCAGATGAATGCACATCATTACATAAAATCATGAATTTACATTAACTGACTAACATTGATACGCTTTTTAATGGTGATTTATGAATAATCACCCCACTATTCCCTTCATAATCATAACTTGTGTATAAAATAATATAATGATGAAGTCTAGAAGAAATAATAAGTGAATTGTGTTTCCTTGTTTCCTGATAATGTACATTTATCAATGTTTGTGATGGTTTATAATTCATAACAATACAGTCCCCCAAATTATGCCTTTTTGTTAGTGGACTTGGTAGTCACCAGTCATGTGATATGGTTTTCCCATTGTTCAATTAAGTAATATATGTAGGGGCTAGACCAAAGGGATAAGCTATGAAGTTTATGGATTCTCCTTCCGCAGTATCATTTTGAGTAGAAATTTCAAAACATGAAAAGGGCCACCAGTCTTTACCTAATGAAGAAATAATTCTTTTCAGATATGTTAAAAGTAAAAAGCAGCACTCATTAGTCTAACAAGAGCAAACAAATTCTCAGATAGCAAAAATAATTCACTGGACTTGTTTTTTTTAAATAAAGGGACCCATAAACAGACTTATTTTCTTGGTCTGGCATAGAGAATGAACTCTGTATTATGCTGCTGCCAAACCCTCAAGAGGCCTTGTAGCTCTGTTTAAAAAGGTTGCGTTAAACAATAAAATATGGCAACTATGTGACCATAGCAACCTGTTGTGTCCTTAGCGATGAAGGTGATGATGATGTGTCAGTGTGGTGATGTCATCTGTTGTGTGCTATCTTGGGTAATGATGTTAATATTGTAGCATAATGTAGGCAGTAGACTATAATTTTGACATAACCACATGTTCATTCCATCAATTCAACTTGTAGGATCATACACTACAAAGGAGATAATATAGAGCCTAAGAAACTTCATAAAAGATACTCTGTGATGCAAAAGTTGTATCTTTTAGTGCTCTGAAGAAGGACATTGACCATGGGCTTTGTCAGGTTTTAAGCACCAAATTTCACTGCAAATTGATAATGAATGAAATCTGATATCCATCAGCTTTAAAGTGCATCCTGCTCACATTTTCATCCATTTTGCACCGTCAAGTTTGAGGAGTATCTATTCTTGGCAGGAATTTATTTTACCTTGTCAGATAATGGAACGTACCATTAATCCAATATACACAAAGGTATGAAGTTTCCTCTTTGCTGTAGTCGTAACAAAGCCTGTAAGTGTATATATGCTCCATACATTTTGAGGAACACTCTATTTTGTTGATATGAAGATGTTCCAAAGTTTATTTTTGTGGCTTTTGATAACTTTAATAGATAAAAGATAATGTATTCTGTAAATAAACCAACTAAACATGAATCTATAATAACTTTGGACTTGGAGGAAAATGAATGATCATGCTGTCAAGGGAAGGTTCATTAAAATGTATATCAAACATGCTACTGATATTGTGATTGGTAGACAGAATGTGGGTATAATAATGTTCCATCAGAATTATTCATTTCTATAGGTACTAAAAATCCTTGTGTATGCTCAGATACATTTCTTATTTCCATTGGTGTTCTATATCCCTTGTCAAGGCTATCCATTATGATCCTTTGACATACTTATGATGTGTTTTTCTTTTTTTCTTCCTTTTTTTTTTTAATGTGCACATCACAATTGGTTTTGTTGTTGTAAGAAAGATGCTGCAACTGGTTTAGCAACTCGTTCGATTTACTGACTGCAGCACATGATATTGATCATGAATATACTTCCTTGTTAATTATACTGGATTAGAAATCCTAGACTATTAGGCTAACAAGTACAATGTTGACAAGAGGTCTGACATTTCATCCATGCTAGTAAAAGTACTGCTCCCCATCCTATCTGGAACAAAGGAATTTGGTCAATTATTCATAACTAATATCTTCAGATTGAATTTATTAAAACCTGTTCAGTTTACAGGGTAGATGTTGTGTTACAATTGCTATATATATATATATATATATATATATATATATATATATATATATATATATATATATATATATATATATATTGTCTAGTAGATAATACAGTTGATTAAATTCATGTTGGTTATGGGAAAATATTCAATTAGATTAGCACAGGTTTGGTAGATATAAGCCGCACAAGTAGTGACATCTGGACAGAAAGTCTAGGAAATAGTATACCTACATTTGAATATCAATAATGGTGGGGGATATGGTGGCGGACATTTTGTATCATTATGGCAGTCAGAGGATTTTTATGTAAATATAAACATGAATATATGTCTATATATCTTTACCCATGGATGTACATACTGCAGCTATGTGAAATATTTGTCCATGCTGCTAACGTATGTCTAAGCAGTTCACAAGACTTCTTCATTGGATGGTGAGGGAATCTAACAAGTTCATTCAATACTTGTATGTTTTATTCTTGATTTGTTTTCCAAGCATTTGTGTTTGAGTCTTAATCTGACACATACAAGTTTAAACACTATCACATGAAACCTGCAAGTAATGCAAATTCTTTATGAATTCTAACAATTTTGATCTTTGGACCATTCTAATACGATTTCTTTTTCCAAACTCTTTACCTAAAATAAATCCTGGTTTGCCATAACTTCAAATGAGTTGTAGGGAAAACAGTCACATTTTGTTTCTTTCATTTATTTCTGAACTAATGGCGTACAGGGCAGTATAGATCTAGATGTTTTCTACTCTGCCTGCTATAAAACAAACCCATTTGTATGACAAACACTAATGCATTTGTGTCCGTGATTAAGCTGGTGACAAAAGCCTGACTTGTACAATATACCATGTAAATGGTAAGTGGCTTTGTGTATAGTTAGTTATATACATACATATATTTTTCTACTAGATGGCCTGTGATTATTCTAACCTGCTTGGTGTTAGTGAATCGGTGAATCAGCGACTAATAAAAGCCTTTCCTCAATTCATAAACACCCAGTACAAGAAAAATATTGACTTTTGCTCCAAAACTAATAATAAAATAATATTATTCTTCTGAAATGATAAAGTCATTGCTATATTTGTTTACCCAAAGCCATTATGTTATGTGATCAAAAAACCTCTCAGTGTAAAGTCTCTACATTAATCCTTCCAGCCTTATCACTGATACATCAAACAATATCCCAAAGATAATTACCATGTTTGGTTCACTTTGCTACATCATACATTTATTAGTTAAATGTGAAAAAAACTGAAAATGTATCTTCTTTAGAGCAGGAATCTAAGCATATTCCTACATAACAGATACAGATGATTTTAAGCTTAATTTCTCAAGATATCAACATAATACATAAAATATTGTGAATACCAACTATATGACTGACGTTGACCTTCATGTCTACATCCTGCACAGTGACCTTGATCTTTGTTGACCTTCAGTGGTGATAATGTCATGTGTGTCAGCCTGCTAGGTGGCGAGGGCTGTGTCATTCTCGGTATCAGGCCTTTCAGGCCTCTGGATTTGCGACCATCAGGACCTTAAGGATATTTGAGTTTTAAAGTTCAACTTGCAAAGTTGTTGACTCACATGCCTGATTCAATTTGTCAATTAATGAAGGACATACCATCACAGGGCCCAGGTTTCTAGTGTCCCAGATTGAGCAGTCGTCTTTTGTAAGAGCCCTGCTTCAGGGGATCCATATCCCTGAGCGTCCTGGGGCCTGATACCGTCTCAGCACCCCAACCCACAAGTTCTCCATACTGGTATATCCTAAGCCGTAAGGATATTGTACACACAGTGCTATTATACATAATGTATAAGTCATGACTGTACCTCATGTTACAAATACAAACAAAAATAACAAATAAAGTCATTCATCTGTTAAAAATGCATATTCCGTCTTTTGTAGTTATTGAATCGTACTTGTTATCTGAACATCAGATTGTAGACGATATATTTATCTAATAGGAAGCAAGACAGATAACATTTCAGTTTTTAGATATGAAACTCCTAATTATTCTGAGCTTAGCACCAGTCCTACACAAAATACATCAGCCTATCCTGTCTATTATATGGATTTAAGAAGTCCTTTAAATACTAACTTCTGTGTTATTGCTACCAGAAATACAAAACCTTATGATGGTTATAGATCCCTTTTATATCCCAGAGGTTGTATGCATATTGGCATACATTTATGGGTGTTACTGTACTTATGTCCCACCTTGGGACTGAATCATTATACTTATATTGTTGCATGATTGATACTCTTGTATATTTGATTGGAGTAAGACTTATTACAGCTCAGTGAGCTACAAGACCTCAGTATGAATACAGGACTTCTCATAAAAACATGCCATCCTACCAAGAGACAAAAACGAAAAAGAGAAAATAATTATTTTCATATTGAATGACCATTGTTAACTGTTGAGAGCATTAATTTAACATCAAACTCATTTTTATGTTTGAGGAGTGGCCGACTCCAGGTATGCAGCCTACTTGTAGTTAACCTATCCTTAAACAGGTGTTCCACCGAAGCCAATTTTTTTTCCCAATTTTGATTCGGGAATAAATCAGCCATCTACCCAATCCATTTCTGCCCACTCCTGGTTAAATTAAAAATTTGCCACAATTTTGGGGAATTACATAGGGAATCTACCATAAAAAACTGTGAATTTTGATTCATTATTTCTCTTAAAAACTTACTGGAATCCGATCAAAATTGGGCCAATTTGTGTCAGTCAGCTTTGGTGGAACATCTGCTTCATGCTATAGAAACCAAAGATGAAAAGGTGTAGAATGCAGACAAGTCGGTCCAGGTTTACCATAACAGTAGTCCTTGATTGACCAGGTACACATTAATTATCCTGTCATAATACATGTAGGAATTGAAACCCAGCTTAGAGATTGGAATAGTCAGCACAATATACTGATCTTTATTTTTTTACAAATTATGTAGTTTTGTATCAAATAATAGAGCAGTGCTCTGATAAGAAACTTAAGAGTGCTCTGATAAGAATGATAAGAGTTTTTAAGACATTCATTAGACACCTCTATCGGTATTCTAGTTACTCATTAGACCCATTCTTTACAACCCGTAGGCTGACTTATTCTTGTTTAATCACCATACAATATGCAGTAAAGCTGACATCTACAGACTATAAATTTCTTTTAAAATTTGCGCTCCATTAACTATCACATGTCATTGTAATTAGTCAAGATCTATCACACATGGGTCTTTGCTTTTCCACTACACTTCCCCATGCCAGGGATGGAGACCATCTTGAATATCTTTATTAGCTTACTCCCTTAAAGTGTAACTAAACATTATACAGAGTTAACTCATTACGGTCCATGCCACCTTAACAGTTTATTGAAAGGTTTGGTCCCAAACTTATTTCCCTGTATTTCAAGTAATGCTTCATATCAGATATGAAAATTTTTATACTTTATTTGTTCACTTTACGATTGTTACAAGTTTTGTTAAACTGTCAACTACTAAAGTAAAATAAAGTTTAAATTCAGACTCAGTTACTTGTGCCTGATTTGTGATAGGCAGAATCACAACAAGGATAACAGCTTAAAACATGTGTGATTAACTCTATCCAGCTGGAAATGCAGTGGTGGTGAAGAGATGAATAGGTTCATTAGAAATAGGGACAGTCCATAACCATCTGCCTAGGATGTACTGTTGGTCATTGATGGAACAAAACACTGGTTGATTTCATGTTCAGGGTTCTTACAAGTGCCATTGGAAACCTCTTGTATACCATAATTCACCTGAATGGTAATATCATGTCATCAGTTCTTGCTTGTTTGAGAAGCCAAAGTAGATGTTCACTCCTCTGTACTGTCCTACACAAGCTTCTTAGTTCAGAGTTTTTCCACATCAATAACTATGAGGACAGGGATGGCACTGTATTGTCTTTTCACTTATGTCTACTCCCACTCACTCCTATGCCGATGCCCACATAGCTATCCAGACTCACCCACTTCCATGCCCACACACACCCACCGAACCTTCCCTCCCAATCCCTCCTTCATTATTCTAGCGGCTGTTGATGTAGAGCGGTTTGTAATGGACTCCACCTGGTGACCGCTCATCAATCACATTCAAAGACTATGGAAATGAGCTCTGAGACTATTCATATGTCCTACAACTCATGAATATTCATGCAATCAAAGTCTGGGAGGAGATCTGTGAAACTTAGATTACATTTCTTGAGCCTAGTGGCCTCAATTAGCCTACTTCAACGGGGGATATAAGACCTGGGGCTTTAGAGGTGGAAAGGATGGCAAATCTTTATGGGGTAGGACTTGAATAATGTGGTTTTGGACTCATACCTAGATTAGATACACTTTGTATGTACACAATAGAAGAAAATATAATCCTGTTCTAAGAACATAATTAGCACATATACCATAAGTGCACATTCCCTGTTTTCAGTCACATCAAGAGGAGAAATTAACAAGAAAATTTGATTTAGAGGTGCACATGTTGTTTGTATTTACATCTCAGAGATGTGAACACAAACAAAACCACAGTTTCACGGCCAACTGATGGCCGTCACTCACTGACTGACGGCGTAGGGACAGTGTCATTAGCCCTTTAATTGTTTCTAGTTCTATTAGAGCTTGGAGTATGATTATTTGGTTCACTATTTATTCCTAATGGTTTTAATTCCACTATCACTGCACACTGGCGGCCGACTCCAGCTGCCAGCCGGCTGCCATTGCTGCCTGTGACGTCATGACCTCATTATCCGAAAATGAGGCTCACTGAGATTAGGAGCTTCTAGCATGAGACACTGATCTCATTTGCAATGCTATCGCTATGGCACTGATCCCAACGCCAGAGGCACATGATTTGTGTTCACAGGGCTGTGAGTATCTAGTTGTTCAAAGTCTGGTTGTTCTTGTTCATAGTTTGATGCTGTGTTGGTGAGTGATAGGGGGTTATGTTGACTTAACAATCGAATATTCATGACTTTGCTTTGACGCGTCCCCATGCCTCAACTGTGTAGACAACCTCTGGTCAGTTTACCATGTTAGATTAAAATAGAGGTTTGATTTTACTTTAACTCAAACGTTTATCATTTTATAGTCTTCCTTTATATATTTCAAAGTTGTTTATGCCAAGTGTTTCTACCTGATTTATTGTTTCAGTTTTAAATGCTAATAGTGATATACTTGAAAACAACCATCTGTGTGAAAATCATAAATTTGCTTTCTGTCAGGATGCAATAATGATGCTCAAAAGAAATTACTTGATGTTGCAGTGACTAATGAATTGGCTGACCTTTCACTAGTGTCAACCCCACAGAGCTCACAGTCATGATGCATGAATGCATTCCCTAGAATTACTCGCCAATAAGGCAATCATTCATCATCACAATCCAATAGTAAAATGCTCTACAGATGCCAGACAGTCCTCTACCGGCGTTGTTTGTATTCATGCTTGGCCTTAAGGACATAGTTTAAGTATAGATACTGCTGATTGATTATGAGTCGATGAACCATTCTAGCAGCCAGAAATAATTCCTACCAGTTGGGGATTTACATATGAGTAGACCATTCCCATGGATCCCCTGCATCCTCCATCCAGTCAACCATGAAAAGCTTATAATTGGTTTTAGGAGATTGCTAGGTCTTTTGGGAAAAGCCATGATTTTAAATGAGCCCCCATCTAGAATACTATCATCTAAATCCTGAATAAGCACTGGCGATTTATGAGCTAAAATGGTATAACCCAAATTTGTATTACAAAGTTTCCAAGCCACTAGAGCATACCCTTCATTGTGGACACACACCACCAGTGCTGCATGGATGCATTGCACCATCTTACCAGTCACCTTCTGTAGGCAGCCATCTTGTCCCCATACAGTGTTAAGGAAAGATACTAGAACACCTGTAAGCCACTAATTAGCACTATGCTTGACCTGTCAATTGTAACATGATATTTGTGGTAGGTCTGTGAATGAGCGCTGGTCTTGAATAAGTACTATGAATAATGACACTGGAACTAAAATTGCTACTTACCATAATCAAGTCCTGACTCAAGTCTTGGCTTTGAAACAAGTAGATCCACCAACCATACAAGTGGTGATTGGCTTCATATGATTCATAGGACTGTTAATACAGTCCAGTAATCAGCTACCTTTGTTGCCCGAATATATTTATATCTTAGAAGCCTATCTTGCAATATCAATACACTTCTTAGGAGTCTGCAAGGTGCACCAGGATTTATTCACTAGTAATAAGTGCTAGATCCACTCCTGTTACATGGGCAAAGTTTTGTCAATGTGACCGATTTTGTCTGTACTTTTGCAATATTGTTGTTGAATTAGCGATATTTCACACAACCGACGGTATTGGAACCAAATATCTGAATTGGTTCATAATCATAATCAAATGAACAGGATAGTTACAGCATGATCATGACCTTTGGATGGTTATGCCAATGTCTATGGAGGAATACTGTAGGCAGGCATACAGATAGGGACCGGCTGCTATATTTGGTTGTAGTTTGAATTCTGTCACAGAAAAGTATATATTTTAAGTATGATTTAAGTATGTACATGCATTACCTTACCCCCTGTACAATTTTCAACAACTTTTCTGTCAAAGATATGGCAATAGGCAGGCAGAAGTATGATACCCCAGTATTTTTTTCAACTTTTTCCTTAATTCTGAGTCTCCAGTCAACAATATCCATCCAGGGAACATTTTCCAAAGGAACAATCTTTTCAGGCCCTTAATTTATGACACATTTCTTTTGTCTCAGAAATGAAGGTTTCTGACCAGCTGTCAATAAATCCCATCCTCCTGATTAACTAAAGCATGTTCTTACAAGTTTTCAGTAAATTGATTATAAATGATGGTAATCTATTCCTATCAGCAAGGATAGTTAAATAATAAAACTATGGCAGCAGTAAACAGATTTAACACAGGCCATTCAAGCCTGTCAGAAATCTTCTGTAGGGGTATGGTATTTATGTTATAATATTACACACATAACATTCATGTACACATGGGACTCAGACCCAGGTCTCCAGGTGTGATGGGGGAGTCTGATGGCAGGTGGCAGCACCTGCCTCCTGGTTGGTATCTGTTACACCAGGGGGCCTTCCACTCATCCGTCACACGTCACATGACGGGTCTGAGTTTCGCTGGCTTTTCCCCTATATAAGGGCAGTTCCTACTGTAGTTCTCCAGTAGTGGTCCTACCACTGCTCAGCACACTTCTACTGTTACCTACGGGTAACCGAATGGCATCAGGCATGTAGTCTCTATAGGCTGTGATCGTATGTAACTAAGATCAGATTAAACGCTCAGTTTCCTACCCGGAAACTTCTTCTCTTTTCATTTTGATTTAACATCTAACCAAAAAGAGGAACCACTACACTGGTGCCATGACAAGTAGTTTTCAAGGGTATGCGCAGTCAGCAATATCTGAGCTGAGCCCAGTAAAGGAAAATGGTCCAGATGCGGACCTAGATTCCCAGATGGAAGATGGTTAAATTAGATCACCAGATAAAGGGTAGAGAGATCTACAGGAACACTACTCGGATGAGGTAGTACATTTTGAAGATGTAAGAAGGAACTTGCATGACGACCTGGAAGAATTTGGAGACTCTTTATTAATGCCAGGTGGTACTACTATGCCTGCACCCATGTATAGGAGCACTGCTAAATTTGAGGTTCCATTTGAGGTTCCTAAGCCAAGTCCAGGGATGTTTGAAACTCCTTACAGTTCTCAGATTAAACACGAAAAGTCTGGTTCTGAGAAGAGTAAGATGGAAGAGCTTGACGATATGCAAGCAGAATACGAAAAGATCCAAAAAGATCTAGTTGTATTGAACGGTACTCATGATCGATTCTGTCTGAAAACAAACAGTTAATGGCAGAACGATAACAGGAAGACCATGAACTTAGACGTCAACGAAACAAATTAACGGCTAAGATTGAAAAAGAAAAAATGGATTGTGTTTTACTGCAACGGATGGGGAAAAGAGGAAGCTTTACCCTATCTAGTGTGCTGGTCAAAAGAAAGTGACGGTAAAGGAGCTGTAAAACAATGGAGGGATTCCAAAATTTGTGGAACCTCCGCCCATGAAATATATGATGAGCTAATTGAAATAGCCTCATATTTATATGGGAATATTGTGGGAGAAGACCCTTGGTTAACATTTACTAAACTCAGAAACCCAATCAGTCTGCCAAAGTTTTTGGCCTAGAATGTCAGCGGTTGCTACATAAGGCCAGACCTCAGAATGACGATGAGCACTTCCTTGATGAAATATTTAGACAATTCATCAACGGATTGCGTGATCAGTGACATAGGACTGTAGCATGTGATGCTTGGAAGAATGATGCTTCCTTAACGGACTTGTTCCAAGCCCTGGATCATTATGATCGGAAAAGCCAGGCATTTGCCGGAAAGGTACCCCAACGGATGTCAGCAATGATAGTTCCTGAGGGGATACCCAACGATAACATCTCAGAATCAGGTGACACTGAGGACAATGAGAACATCGGGGCAACAGGCTGAGGCAGCCTCGGGTACAACCGGAACTGGGGAAAGAAACCAGGCTATGTCAAGGAGCAAGTGATTATCACAAAAACTCCTGAGATGAAGTCAGATACAAAAACCCCCAATACCAGTGTGTCTTTATCTGAAGACTTGGTTACTACTTTGGTCCAGAAGATTTCTGAAAATCTACGAAGGACAGAATTTCAAATGTTTCAGGTGTCAGGAAACTTGTCATTATGCCATGGAATGCGAGGGGGAAAGAGGCGGAAAGACCAGTGTACAGAAAGCCATGATACCGGAGTATTCCGGATAGTTTAGAAAGGAAAACTGAGCGGGGGTGTCCATAAAGGCAAACGGATAACCCCCAGAGTGAGTGACTGCCAGCCTATCACTGCTCGTGGTATAAGTCAGAAACCTCTAGCGATTTTGCCAAGCAGTGAAGCTAGGGAACCTGATCAGTTCCTTACTCATGAGGTTGGGGAGACTGATTGTACACTAGGTGTCAAGAACTGTCAGTAGAACACAGTGGGGAAACCCGAAATCAGTCAAGAGGGAGTGGCCAATGGGTTGGCCAGGGTAGGGTGTGCCCAGCTTTCCCCAGGTCATCCTTGTCTCGAGTATTTGAATGGATGTGGATTTGACCCTGGCGCTATGACCAAACTTGCTAAGTACGCAAGTTGTCCTACCTACTTGAAAGGTAGGCGGTGGTACGCAGTTGTATCTGTGAGTGGTAGATCTGCTGAGTTTTTGGTCTATACGGGTGCTAGCCACTCCTGTATTGCCAAACGACTCTATGATCTTTTGCCTATGGGTCATGAAACTTTCAAAATGGAAGGAAATTCATGTACAGCCGATGGTAGCACTATGCAAACGTTTGGTAGAACATGTTTGAGGTTCAGTCTACAGGATGATGGTATACTAGGTCTAGATTTTACTGCATTGTATGGAGCAAGGTTAGATTCCCAGAGGGGATATTGGAAGTAAGAGACCTGTACCATCTCAAAGTACAATGTATACTTAGACAAGTAAGTAGTGTAGCAAGTGTAGAACAGACGGTTAAGATCCCACCGGGGTCAAGTCAACTGGAGTTGTTGAGCCTGACATAGTCATGCTGTCAAGTATTGAACTTGAATCTGCCGAGGATCTAGTAGCAAATGCTGCTTGGACGGTGACCTGTATCCAATCCATGTAACAAGACCATCTACATTCAGAAGGATACCACTCTCGGGTCGGTTATCCTATCTGAAGTAGTAGAAAGCTGAAGGCATACTTTAGCAACCAAATTCCCTTCATTACCCAAAAGAAATCTAGAATAAGATAATCTAATAGCTAAAAGTCATGTTGAAACGGATGTACAATGCAAAGCCTTAATTGACTTGCTAGACATGTACAGAAAAGCTTTTGCAGCACCAAGTAAAATTTGGGACATACTGACACAGTACGTCATGCAATTGACACTGGTGAGAATGAACCTTTTATAGGAGACTTCCTCTAGCCAAGAAACATGGTACCACCCGATTTTGCATAGATTACCAAAAGTTGAATGGGATGACCAGAACTATTCATATCCAATGCCACGGATTGATGAGACTATAGACTCCCTTAAAGGCCATCAATGTTATTGCTCTTTAGACTTACAATCCGGGTACTGGCAAGTGGGTATGAAAACCAATGGAAATGGAAAAGAGGGCATTTTCCAGTCATGTTGGACTATTCCAATATAATGTGATGCCGTTCGGGTTATGTAATGCACCTGCAACATTTGAAGCCATGATGGAAACTTTATTAAGCGATCTATTACGGAAGAAATGTCTGGTCTATTTGGATGAAGTGATAGTCTTTGGTAAAACTTTTGAGGAATGCTAAGAAAATTTAGGCCTGGTTCTAGAAAGAATCATGTCTAATGGTCTTAAGCTGAAGCCTGAGAAATGTGATCTCTTTATGAGATCCATTAACTACTTAGGAAGAATAATCTCCAATGAAAGGATTAAAGCCGATCCGGATAAGTTGGATGCTGTGTCAAACTGGCAAGCATCCACGAATGCTAAAGAAGTTTGATCCTTTCTTGGTTTTTGTTCCTACTATAGGGACTTTATACCAGGATATTCCAGGGTTGCCTTTCCTATACAGAGTTTGTCCCACTGGACACCTGGAGTTAAAAAGGAACGTTTTCCCTGGGGATCAGACAAGGATGAGGCCTTAATGCAAATACAGGAATTGTTTGCCAGTACACCTGTATTGAGCTATCTGACAGAGTATGATCATTTCATTCTAGATACTGATGCTAGTAACGATAGCATAGGAGCTGCCCTATCCCAGGTCCAGTGTGGGGTGAAAGTTCCTATTGCTTTCGCTAGTAACACGTTGAGCAAGGCTCAAAGAAATTATTGTACCACCAAACCAGGTCAGGTAATGTTTGTAGAATCCTTAAGGGATAACTTCAAACAAGCCTATGAAAGGGTAAGACATGAATTGCAGAAAACTGCGAGTTGGCAGAAAGTTGGATATGATACAGGCCTAAAAGCCAGATACTTCAATCTGAGGGATAAAGTCCTGAAATTGGCTAGTAATTGGGATGGAACCTTTACTATAACTCAGGTTGTTAGTGACTGTACTGTGATAATTAAATCACAGACTGAAAGATGCTATAAGACAAATGTAGCCAGACTATGTCATGGAGGAGGAGGGGTACCTCCATGGAAATGTATGGCGATGGTCTGGAGCAAGTGATTGAACTAGATCGTGTAAAGTAACTCAAAGTGCCTCCCACCCGAGAAGACCCAGGAGGCCACGGATGTTTGTAGACCAGAAGGCAGTAGTGCGCCCTGTCGTTACATCTGGCAGGCAGGGGCTTTTAAAAAGGTCTCGGCAGGCTAAGGTAAAAGTAAGAGAAAAGGTTCTTCTAAGGCTAAGAAAACCTTGGAAAAGGCTCTTATGGATACCAGGTCAATAAAAGAGGCATCAAAACCTCTTCCACACAGTCCTAGGTTGCTGGAGACTACCATAACCTAACCCATTGAAAACAATAAGTGTGGTGTCCTGTATTGTTATATGTTATATAACCTAGTTCAATGTATACCCGAGCTGATCGTGAGTTGTTGGAAAATGACCTGTGACAATGTACCAAAGGCTATGGACAGAGAATCCAGTGGATAAGCCTATGCTATCATTAAACACCATAATACCTTGTGAGTTGTCACAGTTGAAACATGACTACATGCAGATGACCACTCGGATATTGTATTGTTTATATGTAAAATGTATGACCTAATTAAGGGCGAATGGGAAAGAATTGACCCATTTTGGTCAGTCAGGTGATGCACCGGTTTGAAGATGCTATGGAAGTGGAGCGATATCTTGTGTACAGAGATAGTATTGGCAGGGCCAAGCACTATCTGGTGTGAGAGTACCTTTTAGCAGAGGTACACTGCAAAAATTGTGTTTAGACTGTAAACATGTTTAGGTCTAAACATGTGTAAAATCTAAACATTTTGGTTCAATAGGTGTTTAGCCAATGATGTGTTTAGGATTAAAACATTTAAATTCTAAACACATAAACAGTTACATTAAACATGTAAACTTACATGTGTAGACTGTAAACAGACAGAAAACTAGGTGTTTAGTTTTTAAACACTAATGTTTCTTGGTGTTTAGACATAAAATATACACCAGGTGTTAACTCTAATCTATAGTTGACCTTTTGCATGCAGTCATCTGTTATTGCTTGGTTACAATATATTGCAGTATTCTCCTAATTCACAGTTTTACCTAATACAGTATGTATATTACACTAACAATAAGAGGCTATGCAATTACACCCTATGGCATTGCTACTAGTGCACCAGGGGGAAGCAACTAGTGCTTGGACACCTATTTTGTGAATTAAGAAAATACATAAGGCAAAATCCTTTCTGTGTGTCTATTGTATTTGACAATGGGACTCTGGCACTGATGTGATATGGCTTCAATACAGTATAGATGAAACACTTGGACAATATAGCTGTCCCTGTAGATAAAGGTGCATTCAATCCCTTCAGAAAGTGGGCATGAATGATGCATAGGGTCCTCAACATAAATGCATTCATAAGCCAATCCCCAAATACAATATCAGAGTATATATAGAGAAGCAAATCAAATATCTAAGAAAGATTCTTCAAATCAGAATAAAACTAGTATAAACCTAAACACTTTATAGCATAAATACATTAATTAACTAAACATGTCATTTTTCTAAACAGCTTTCATGAGTTTAGGATGATATTGTGTTCCGAAAAACGGGATAAGGTTATGTTTAGAATTATGTTTAGGATCTAAACACCATTTTTGCAGTGTAGATGGTTGCACTTGGGGGAGAGATAAGAGGGGAGGATGGCTCAGTTTCACTCACCCACTTCACTACTGATAGTCCAGGGAAAACAGAAACTTGTGTCTCCGGCAGTAAAGAGTCTGGCCAGGTCGGTAAAGAAAAGGGACTGTTCAGTGTTGGGAATGACCACTCCCCAAGCACACACCTAGGGAAAGAGATGAGATTTTGTTGTGTACTGGAGTTTTGGAGAGTGAGTGGTGTCCAGACTATGCACACAGTCATAGAGTTAAAGGGCCATTTTCCGACAGTTTACAGTGAATTACCAAAAGAAGGATATTGATGGCTGCAAAAGGTTATGATCCTGTAAAAATTGACATAACTCATTTCTAGCAGCCATGATGGTTATAACTGTGCCTTTCATATAGCTCTGATCAATATCCCAGTCTTCTGTGACCCACACAGGGCAACATAGACAAATTACGATCACCCTTATTGATTGAAATCTAATATTCCTAAACATTGCTATTAGCAGTAAACCTGAACGGTCCAAACAGTAGGCATTATATATTTCATTGGCTGACAATTAATCCTGTAAGAGCCCTTGCAGAGAGTATCAGGTCCACATCATTACATTGAGGATAGACATATTTAGGAGTTAGTTCCCACCAGGGTCACATTCAGCTTGACATCAAATGGGCACAATGCATTTAAACACTTTGTAGCCATGAAAGGTTTAGCCATGAAATGGCTGACTGTACTTATTGTCCTTTTCCATTCTACATCCTCTGCTATCGTTCTAGATACATGTCAATATCTCATATAAAATAAGTTAGTCAAGGTTCGAACTTGTTAAAGACTTAACGGGAGGTGTTTTTACTATAATCAACTGCCAATTGTCTTTTGATAAGCTTCCAATTTAACAAACAGCTCTTTTTGTGAGACTGCCTACGACATGCAAATAAAGCTTTTATATATATTGTATTGGAAAGAAATGAAATAGTTTCATGTCAGCATTTCTCCTATGGACAGCTAGGAAACATCAGATATGGGGGCATGGAATACAGTAGGCCCGTATTTAATGGCTTATAATCATGACCTGCTGCAGCAAACAGAATTCAATATTGTTGAGTTTCTTTATTTAAAAGCTTTCAAACCTGTGTAGCCATGACATAAATGCAAATGTCAACTCTCCATGGCATATTTTAGCATCGCATTTGCTTATGTATCAAACAAGTACATCATAGGTAGTCTACCCATGGTAAAAACACTTAAAGCAAGTACTATGGGTGATATGAACTCAATGAGTCTGATTATATTTCTGTTTATTTCTGTGTATACATGGAGGCATTTTATAGATCATCATAGCCGGCAATTAAAACTGTTGCATAGTGAGGATTTGGGGGATGTGTGTCTGCAGCCATGACTGTTCTTAGCATTATATCTGTACTTTTGTATTGTCTCAAATATGTTCTTTGCAATGCAATGTCTGCTTCACAAACAGCACCAGTACTAGCAGATATCAAAACCACCGGGCACGTATTCAGGTCTGGTTAGACTTTGAAATCAAGTAAAACGAAATAATTTTTTGGATCCGAGTCAACTTCTGAGGCAAGCGCTCTGTTCTATTGCTGTAAATGTTTTTGTAATAAGGGTAATCACGGGTTGCAATATCAATGGTGGCCTATAGCCATTTACAGATAGTATGATTCTTCACTGTATCATGCTCATTGTTCTTCATGATGCACCAAGGCAGTGCTCACAAAAGGTGCATCAGGGTATAAAGTACTCATTTCACTATATATATATATATATATATATATATATATATATATGGAACTATATACACTCGTGTATATTTATATAATTAGCCGCGAACGGTTAGGGGGACTATTTTCCTCCAGGGCGTACCAATATCTATGAAGTCATACCATGACGTCATATACACAACTCCTCCAGTATATAAGAGGTCACATTTGGAATAACCATCAGTTGGCAAATTCCCTTTGTACAGGTAACACCACGCCAGGTGCTTACCTGATTTTCAATTTTTTAAACGCTGTTTAAGGTCTTTTGGGCCTCATATTTTGCCCAATAATGGGTAGGAAGTCTACGAGAAATACCAGGACTAAGGTATCGGCGAAAAAATCAGCTAAATCGGCAAAAACTTCGCCTGAATCGGCCAACTCAGGATTAGCGAGCGATTTGGATCTGTCCAGTACATCATTTGATTTGGACAATCCAGTCGTTGACCAGACCAGGGACAGCAGACTAGAGAAGCTGGAAGGCGAATTGGCGGATATCAAGTCTTTATTACGAGAGGTGGTCAACAGAGAGGACTGTAAAGATGGGATATCTGGTGCTTCAAGCGGTTCGAGCCGACCACGTGCGTATGTTGATAAACAAGAGATGACGTCACGTCGCCAGGGACGCGATCCGGTAGTCAAGGAGACGAGACAACAGTCGCCATGCCTCCCGCCAGCGCAAGACGACGACGAGTGGGTTAAGGTCGCTCGACGGGGTCGTCACCGGTCTAGAACGTCATTTACAGCTCGTTAATGCAGCCGCAGCTACTCACGTTCATCGTCAATGGACTCGTCTATGTCTGGTCGTCATCGTCGTACCAAAATTGGTGAGTTCGACCAAGAGAATTATGTAGAAAAAAAGGATAAGATAGACTCTATTGAGAAGCTTATTCTAGTCAACCTTAAATTCGCCCTAAAGTATTATAAGAAAGGCGCTAATATTGAAGCGATGCTGAAACGTTTGCAGGTTTTGGTTGAGAAATCTGGCACTAAGATATATACTGTACCAGCCCTTAAGGCATATGACAAGTCTGTAAGATCCAGGGCTAATGAGAATAGTATCGATGCTTTCAATGTTATCGAAAATTCAGATATTTTAAGGTATCTATCGTATGATGGTACTGTTCAGGCCCAAAAAGCTTATGCTGCTAAGCCTAAGAATTCAGGTAGACCAAAAACTTCTAACAATCCTTGCTACGCATACAACAGGGCGGAAGGCTGTTCTAAAGACCCATGTAAATATAGACACGTTTGCAGTGTGTGTAATGGTACAGGTCATAATAAGTTGGAATGCTCCAAGGCTAGAAGCGAATAGGAAAATGGCGGTGATTTAAGTCCTAACTCTGTAGGTTTCAATATCCTGGTGCCAGAAGCAAGGTTAGTAAGTGTGGTAGACTTTAGATTACCCCCACCCAAAGTTTCAGATGAGGGTGTTGTATATATTAATTCTGAAGCGGATAGAAAAATTTTTGTCCCCCCGAGTGACCATAGGTCTAGTCAATCTGACTTGGTTAATGAGATTAATATTGATGGTAATATTAACTCGAAAATTGTAAATGTTACACATAGTCATCCGGTACAGGATGAAGTTGAACCATTATTTACTGTTGTTGTAAAAAATTTACCTAGCATCAGAGTGTATGACAGTTGTATAAATGGTGTGTGTGAGTGTGTACATTATATTCATGGTGAAATAGCCCAAATATTGCCTTGTAGAGTAGCTTCATTTTTAACTCAGAAAGGTGTCATTAGTGTTAATGATGTGGAAGCAAATTTTCTATGGCAGGGTTTTGTTGAGGGTTTTAGAATTGTTGACTCCTCTTGTAGTACGTCTTATGACTGTAAAAACTACAGATCTATTTTGGAAGGAAAATTTTATAATGAAATGTGTGGTATTTTATTAGAAGAAATTTCTGCTGGTTTAGTCTCAAAGACATATATTAAGCCCCGTTGTATACATTCTTTAGGGGGTGTTGAGAAATCGAACGGTAAATTGAGACCTATAACAGACTGTAGTATGCCTGATAAAATTTCTATTAATAATTTCATGGATACTACTAGTTCTACATTTTCCTATAATAATATCAGCACTGTTACTGCTCAGCTAGATAAGAACGAATTCATGAGCGTTGTCGATTTAAAATCTGCCTACAGGTCTATAAGTGTTTATGGTCCCCACACCACCTTACAGGGGTTCCGTTGGGATTTTGGTCAAGGTGAGGGTTACTATGTTAGTAATAGATTAACCTTCGGTCTTAAATGTGCTCCATATATTTTCAATAGAATATCTGATTTCATTGCTGATGTGGCTAGAATGTATGGCGTCAAAAAATTGGTAAATTATTTAGACGACTTCATTGTTATGGCAGATTCTTATGCTGAATGTCTTAGGCAGAGAAATTTATTGATGGAATGTATGTCCTACATGGGTTTTGTAGTATCCAAAGAAAAAGTGACCGACCCGTCCAGGTTTGTAAATTCTTAGGCATTAACATAGATTCAGTTAAGTTAGAACTGTCTCTACCTATTTAAAAGGTTGAAAAAATGAAGAATCTCTTATTAGATAGCGTTAATAAGAAATTTATTTCTAAAAAGAACCTAGAGAGAATCGGTGGTTTGATGTCTTTCTGCTCTCAAGTTGTTAAAGGTGGGAGAACTTTTAGTCGCAGAATTTTTGATCTTTGTGCCAGAGCAAGGCCTAGAGGTATTATTAAAGTTTCTGAATGCACAAAGAATGATATGGAGTGGTGGTTGAAGTTCTGCAGTACGTTTAATTGTAGGAGTTTAATTCTAAACGATTTGGTCGATACACCTATGTATTCAGATTCTTCTATGAAAGGTTTCGGTGCATGGATGGGTAATGATTTTATATATGGTGACTGGACGTCTTATGATAAATCTAATCTAGGCAGGGGTCATTTTGCTCAACCTCCCATCCTTGATAATTTGAAAAATCACCATAGAAACATTAATGTATACGAGTTATATCCTCTTTTTATGGGTCTTAGACGTTGGATATCTGGCTGTAAAAATAAAAGAATACATTGCATTACCGACAATATGCAGGTTTTAGCCATGATAAATACCGGTAGGTCTAAAAATAAACTCTGTATGGAATGGCTAAGGGAAATATTTTGGTTGTGTTTCCTGAACAATGTTGAAATTTATGCAACATATATTAAATCCGAGGATAACATTCTAGCTGACCAATTGTCTAGATTGCCATATAATGGTGTACCTGGTAAATGTAAAAATACTTTACGTAGTAATAACATGTGTTGCTTTAATTCCAGAGTGGAAAAGGTTACAAAGCAGAAAAAGGTCACTTTTGATGAAGTGTGTATCAGAAAATACGAGGAGAGCAAGGAAACAACAGCTCAGAAGGTATAAAAAATTTTGTAAAAAAATTAATTTACAATCTTTTCCTTGTTCTCCATCTCAAGGTTCTATATATGCTGTATATTTGTCTGATTTTATGAAGCCTTCGTCTGTAAAGAATTACATGTCTGCAGTTTGGTACTTTCAAAAACTTAAAGGTTATGTAGACTATAGTAGTAATTTTATTATTAAAAGAGTCCTAGATGGTATAGAGAGGGATTATTCTTGTGCAGTCAGAAAAATTCATCCACTTAATCCAAAAGATATGTTGAGGATCAGGTCCAATCTAGACCTATCCAACATGGCGGACATGAAATTCTGGTTAGCTATATTATTGTGTTATAGAGGTGTACTCAGGGTAGGACATGTGGTGGCTTCTCCTCATACTTTAAGGGTAGGAGATGTAAAGATATTTAAAAGTTATGCCACCCTGCGTGTTAAATCCTCTAAAACTGACCAGCTGGGTAAAAATTCTTATCATATATATTTGTTTAGGAACGATACCCCACTGTTATGTCCATGTAAAGACTTAGAAAAATTGTGCACAGGTAGGGGTGTGAGAGATATTTTATTCAAAATTCATGGTGTGCCTCTACAATATCAATTTGTTAATTCAAAGTTGAAATCTTTATCATTAAGAGCTGGTATCAAAGGTTGGGTTTCCACTCATTCGCTTAGGCACGGTGGTGCCACAATGTTAAAAGATGCTGGTCTTAGTATAGAGTCTATTAAAAAGAAGGTTAATTGGAAATCTAATTCTGTTTTCACGTATTTACATAATTATAAAAATGAACTTTTGGAATTAGATAGACTTTGCCAATCTCAATTGCATTGCTGATTGGTATGTGTGTGTTCACATGTGTTTGGCGTGTTTAGGTGTTTGGCATGTATGGTGCTGATAGCCCCAAGGTCAGCAACCCACCAAACTCATGTGTCTGTGATATGATCATTTATTATATTACTATATCGTATATTATTACTACTGTATATATCAACATTATTATATTATCGTTATTACCGGTATTAATTATTCCCTGGTAGCGAGATAACTTATGGAACTATATACACTCGTGTATATTTATATAATTAGCCGCGAACGGTTAGGGGGACTATTTTCCTCCAGGGCGTACCAATATCTATGATGTCATACCATGACGTCATATACACAACTCCTCCAGTATATAAGAGGTCACATTTGGAATAACCGTCAGTCGGCAAATTCCCTTTGTACAGGTAACACCACGCCAGGTGCTTACCTGATTTTCAATTTTCAATTTTACTATTGTTGTTCATTGATATTCACTATGCTGACTTATGTCTGTTTGTCAACTAATATATCTATTGTTGTCTATTAATAAAGGCATGTATGGTGCTGATAGCCCCAAGGTCAGCAACCCACCAAACTCATGTGTCTGTGATATGATCATTTATTATATTACTATATCGTATATTATTACTACTGTATATATCAACATTATTATATTATATAATATATATGGGTCAGGTCGTCAGAAAGTGTAAGATTTTGCCCTTGAAGGCCTTTAAAAATTAATTTCCTAACTTCTTTATATAACCCTAACGAATTCATGAAGGGACATGCCCTCAGCTCGCTCAGGAAACCAAAAAATACCAACTTAGGACATCCGGTTCCATTTTTATTGCTTGTTTTCTGTCATGTAACATCCGGTACCAAAATGATGAAATATTTCACATAAGCTGTTCTCACATGGAGACAAATGCTGATAGACACACAATTTGTTCACCAAAGTAGGGGATAATAGGTCCCTTTATATAGGTAATGACAAAAATGTTGAAGCTTTATTTTTTCCATGTAATATAACTGATTTAGATTTAGGTACCGGATGTTACAAATTACAGATTTCAATTTTCAAAGACACGTGATGAAAAAATCTTATTCAGTAACATGTCCAAACCTCATGGAAATGATACCTATTATCATATACAATATAAGAAATAACTTTGGGATACTCCAGATGTTCTTTATTCAATACAGGACACTTGTAAAAAATACAAAAATTCAAAAAAGAACAAATTTGGCCATTTTTTTCACTTTGGCAGGCTACAAGTCTACGAGTTTTTGATGCATGACCACAAATCAACATCTTTCTGATAGCCCTAAGTGTCCTCTATCAAATGAGTCTATGTAAGACAAGATTGGTTCACAACTTCCTTCTCCAGAGCCATAAGAGTCCAAAATGACCCCAAAAACACAAAATCTACTGCTTTCTGGCGATATATATATATATATATATATATATATATATAACAATGAGCCTCAGAATGACAAGAAACCTACACAAGTGCCTGAAGGGCTAAGACTCCTCTTCCAATGAGTAATTTGACATTGATACGATAGCATGCCTCTCCCTTAAGATAGCGAAATCATCATCAGGACTAAAGAGTCAACATAAGCAGCCCTTAAAGGGTGGAAAATATGCCACATTTTAACGGTGAATGATCGATGGTTGTAGTTTGTTGTATTTTATAGCAAATGGGTCTGACTAACACCTTCCTCAAGAAGGCTAATTTGGTCGTACAGAACAATAATTACATGTTTACAAACCTTTTCCACCTCTCCCAGCTAGATTCTGCCTCTATTCTGTGCCAAATCCTACTTGTCTGGCCATGGACATTTGCTCATATTGCTAAACCTTTTGAAAACGTTATGAAAAAAGCAAAAAATAAACAGGCAATATTGAAACCTGACCAACCCGCTCAGTTATTTAACAATGTACGGTAACCCTAGACTAGAGCCATATACTGCAGTTAATTAGCTTCTTGTGCAGACAGAAAACTTGAACATCTTATGTAACTACTAATTACTTCTAGTAATATAAGTTATTAATTATGTGGAATAAAGAGGAGACAGTGAGTTTGGTGGGTATTGACATTGTCCTATCAATCCATACATGCCTTTATTTTAAAACTTGAAACATTGGACATATCAATATAATATAATGTACAATAAATAACAACAATAACAATAATATTAGTAAAGTTTAAAATTTCTGGGACCACCCAGTGTGGTGTGTCATAGATATTCATACACACCCTGGAGGAAAATAGTCCCAACCACTGCACAGAAAATAAAGAAAATCACACAAGCAAGCAAGCAAACGGGTGTGTTGCAAGAGAAAAATAGACACAACACTCTAACTAAGGGTCCAGTGAACCTAGCAACCAGGTGATGACTTCCTCATCACCTTCCGTGGTAGAAGCATCCAGACCATCAAAGGAAGCTACAACATTGTGTAACAAAACTGATGGAGTGGGCTGACAAGAATGGCTTCAAGTTCTCCAAGAACAAAACCTCCATCATGCACTTCCACTACCATTCCATCCCAGAATGAGAACCAGACATATACATGGACAAAGACAATTCTCAGCGCATTCCAGTCGTTCAAAGAACCAAGTTTCTTGGCTTGGTCCTAGACCGGAAGTTGTGCTTCAAAGAGCATATAGAATACCTGCGCAAGAAATGCAAGAAAGCCCTCAATCTGCTAAGAGTAGTGGCACACCCATCCTGGGGAGGAGAACAAGCCACACTGCTAAAGCTCTACAGGGCCCTAGTTCGCTCACAGATAGACTATGGCCTATCCATCTACGGAGCAGCCAGTCCCTCATACTTTAAAATGGCTGAGTCTATTCAAAACCAAGGTTTACGAATCTGCCTGGGAGGCTTCAGGACATCTCGCATCAAAAGCCTTGAAGTAGAGGCCAACGAACTGCCACTCCTCTTGAGGCAAGAAATATGCAATTCGAATTGCAGCAAACTCTAACAATCCTGCAACAACACTCCTCAGAACACCCGCATATCAGGAGGAATATGACCGCAAGAGAAAGTGGTTCCTTGCTCCATTTGGAGTGAGAGTTACAAAATCACTGGAAGAAGCAGGCATTGATCTGAACAAAGTCATGGAACTGACCATTGCAGAGAGACCACCATGGACACTGTATCAACAAGAAATCATCTTCGGCTTAGTCCCACTCAGAAAAGGAAACACATCAAGCACTGCTTAACAGGCAGCTTTCAACGAACTGCGCGACGAGTATAAGGACTATGAGACCATCTTCACTGATGGATCTCATATAGCAAACAAGACAGCCTCAGCAGCTGTAAAAGGCCTAGACTCTTACAAAGAATGCCTTCCAGATGAAGCATCTATCTACTCGGCAGAGTTGCATGCCCTGTACCTTGCACAAGACCATATAGAAACCTCAGAGGCAAAAGTCCATCTGATCCTCTCAGACTCCCAGTCATCACTTAAAGCCATGCAAACAGGTGCATGGAACCACCCTCTAGTAAACAAAGTGCTGGAAAGACACCACCAGTTAACAGAGAAGGGAAAGAACATAAAATATGGTTGGGTCCCTGGCCATGTAGGGATTCAAGGAAATGACCAAGCAGACTCAGCTGCCAAGGATGCCTTGGGCCAGGCAGTAGTACAAATGCCACTTCCATCAAGCGACCTGAAGCGCAAGATCAACAAGTACATATATAACAAATGGCAAACATCATGGGACGCAGAGGTGGGAAACCAACTCCAAAAGATCCAAACAAAGGTCAACATGACCAAACCCTAAAAGTACAAGTCTAGAAATGAAGAGAAAACTATGAGCCGCCTCAGAATAGGTCACACAAGACTGACCCATGGTTACAGAATAGGGAGAGAAAACCCTCCCAAGTGTGCCCACTGTCAGAACCCCCTGACAGTGGAGCACATCCTCATCAATTGCCAACAGTGTCCCTACAGGGCACAATACCATGCTTGTACAAGCTTGAAAGAACTATTCGAGAAACACAAACCAGAGGAAATATTGTGATATATCGAAGCCCTTGGGCTGTACAATAACATCTAGTTGAAACCTGATGATTACTTCCCCCACATAGACAAATCATACCACCATTTCCGCTGATAGTGCCTATCAACCTGTGAAGCACAGGATAGCCACTTAGTGCCGCTAAAGTGCTGTAAAACACAAATCAATCAATCAATCAACTAGCAACCAGTTCTGAAGCGAGGCACCAGGGGAAGCCTGTGTCTGGATATATTCCAGCAATAGTTAGTAGCATCACTACCCACCAGGGGGGCAGACGTGTCAAGTGGAAACCTCACATCAATACCCGGAACACCCCGGGGGTAGGGGGTGCTATTTCCAGTCATTAATTATATATACATGTATGTATATAGTTCCATACTACACTTTGTAAAAATATCGAAATAACAGCGCATTCCTTTTCCCAAAGTGTCCAGATATCTGTTATTATTTTTGCAGAGATTCCCTGTACCACCGTCCTGCCACCTAGAGCTTCTTATGAAAACTACACTGGTGCCTTTCAATAATGGTTGTCCACTGTTCATGTTTAGGAGGATCCCTAGTAGATTCAACAGTTATTTTTTACAGTGTATGACCATGACTAGACTGACAGAATTGCAAAATGGCATTCCTAAAGGGGTTTAAAGAGAATCGTGGAGATTGAGATCAAAGGAAGGGTGGGGTATTGGAGAA
The DNA here is from genome assembly GCA_949317995.1 of Acholoe squamosa. Taxonomy (NCBI): domain Eukaryota; kingdom Metazoa; phylum Annelida; class Polychaeta; order Phyllodocida; family Polynoidae; genus Acholoe; species Acholoe squamosa. The sequence goes on from OX439041.1 coordinate 72,950,153, forward strand.
CCTGGTGTAGAGATAAAAGAACAAAAAGAAAAGAGAAAATGTCACAAATGTATACTTACGTAGTTCAGTATATCATGTAAAACTACACAAAATGTTAGAAAGGTCTGAAAGGTCAATAGGTGCTCTGACAGTAAAGCCATTAAAAGTTCTCATTCATTAGGCTCTTCTATAGCTATTCTAGTTACTCATTAGACTCATTCTTTCCAACCCCAAGGCTGGCTTGTTCTGGTTCAATTACCATACAATACGCAGTAAAGCTCACATCTACAGAATATAAATTTCTTTGAAAACCCATGCTACATTGAGTATGCAAATGTCCTTGTAATATGTTGGGATCTATCACATGAAGGTCTTTGCTTTGTTCACTACCCTTCCCCATGCCAGGAATGGCCACCATCTTGAATATCCCGGGGGGGGGGGCCACTCATGGAAATGTTGATACCATGTGCGTACACAAACTAGCGGGAAAGGGGGTACTTCTTGGACCATAGGAACGGATCCGCCAGGACCCGTTATAAGGGGTCCTTTTGGGCTCAATTTGGGCAAAAAGGGGTACCCTTTGAAAGGGCTTTCCAGTGGTGAAAGAATTTTTGAAATATTCCAACTAGAACCAAAGTTAGGGCTTAATGTTGTTGTTGTTTTTTTACTTTTTTTCCAGGAAGGTCTCAGATTTTGGCCAGGAAAGGGGTGCATTTTTCTAGGATATTCTCAAATTTTGGCTGGGAAAGGGGTACATTTTTCCAGGAAATTCTCAAATTTTGGCCGGAAAGGGCTACATTATATGAAAATATTACGTTGAAAGGGTGCCAAAATTGAGGCAATGAGGGCTTGTCTTCTTGTATCCTAACAGGAGGGAAAGGGGTATCTTTTCAACCTATTTCAGATCCCGTCAAAAGGGGTATATTTTGGTGGATTTTCCCCCGCTAAAAGGGGTATCTGGTCAAAAGCCTTGTACGCACATGGTTACTATAGAACATATAGGGAGTGGCCCCCCGGGGTGAATATCATAATTTGCTCACACCCTTGAAGTGCTACTTGACATTATAAATTCATATTTAGGGCTGACTTTGCTTAATCTCTTGTTTGGCAATGATGGCAAGTACTGTCAAGAACAAGCATTCTGTGAGGACAAGACTAATGGAAACCATCACAGCATTGCAGGCCCCAGCTGCTTGTCCCTGATTTGGAAAAGATGGAATCATAACCAGAATACCAGGTGTACACATTAAGTGTAATTCACCCTATCCGTTTAGAGGTGCAGTGGTGGTGAAGAGGTGAAGAGAGGTTTATGATTTCATGTTCTGGGTTCCAATATATATATATATATATATATATATATATAGAACTCTGGTATATGTTAATTTGTTTCAGAGTTGCCATCAATGGTAAAATAGTGAGACCAGTACTTGCTTGAATGTGAACCAAAGTAGATGTTTAGTCATAACTAATATCCTACCCAAGCTGCAGTTCAGAGTTCATCCACATCAGCAACTATGAGGACAGGGATGACACTGGATCTTTCTTTTCTCCCACTCACTCCTCTGTCCACACCCACACCCACTGATCCTGCCCAATCCCTCCTTCATTATTCTAGCGCTTGTTGATGTAGAGCGGTTCGTAATGGACTCCACCTCATGCCAGCTCATCAATCACACCCACAGACTATGGAAATGAGCTCTGAGACTATTCATATGTCCTACACCTCATGAATATACATAAGGGTCAGGTCGCCAGAAAGCAGTAGATTTTGTGTTTTTGGGTCATTTGTAGCTCTTATGGCTCTGGAGAAATAAGTTGAGAGTCAATCTTGTCTTACAGAGACTTTTTCGATATAGGACACTTAGGGCTATCAGAAAATTGTAAATTTGTGGTCATCCACCAGAATCTCTCATAGGTATTGCCTGCTAAAATGATAAAAAAAATTCCAAAATTGTTCTTTTTTGAGTTTTTGTATTTTTCACAAGTGTCCTGTAGCGACATTTACTATAGCATCAGACAGGGGAGGAGAAATCAGCCTGACCCTCCGGCCACCCTACTCTGAGACTATTTATATGTCCTACCACTCAGGAACATTCATGTAATCAAAGTCTGGGGGAAGATCTGTGAAACTAAGATTACATTTCCTGTGTCTAGTGGCCCAAATTAGCCTTCTGTAATGGGGGATATAGGACCTAAGGGTTTGGAGGTGGAAGGGTGGCACATCTCTATAGGCCAGGACTTTGAATAATGTGGTTCTGGGCTCATACCTAGATTAGACACACTTTGTATACACACAATAGAAGAAAATAGAATACTTTTTGCACATATACCATAATGAGTGCAGATTCCCTGTTTTCAGAAAATTTCAGATATTTCTTAAGTGGACTGTGTGCTTCTTTTGTTGAATACAGTATATGACATGTTTATCTCATACGCCTATTGCATTGTGAATAGAAGTAAGTGGAGAAAGACTGGATAGACATAGACAAATTTGATTAACATGGCCAAACCTTTAAAAAAGTTAAGCTGTTATCTGGGTCTGTCCAACTCTAATATGAGTAGAAAAAGAAGGAAAACTGGTTCAGTTAAGAGAAAAAATGAAAAGTGACAGAAAGAGGATGGGACCGTTATTGGAAGGAGTGTTAATTTGCTTCTAAATAACCTCAGGAACATCTCACGGCTCATTCCCTTTAATTAACTTCATTCTGCTACATGGCCGCATCGACATCCAGGGAATTGTTATAATGAAATCTCATCTTTTTTACACTTTCCTCCTGTTCATGCCTTGTTGTGCTTTCCGTGACATAACTGGGTGCAGTGATATTAGATTTAGAAATTGGAAACTACACTTTCAGAGAATTAGGTCCACAGTTTTTTCCTGTGCTTGAGTATCTAGTTGTTCAAGGTCTGGTTGTTCTTGTTCAAAGTTTGATGCTGTGTTGGTGAGTGATAGGGGGTTGTGTTGACTTAACGATCGAGTAGACCTGACTCTGCATTGAGGCGTCCACATGCCTCAACTGTATAGACAACCTCTGGTCACTTAACCATGTTAGCTAAGGGTTTTGATTAACACACAGGATGGGTTATACTTTAATTCAAATATTTATCACTTAGTAGTCCTCCTTTATGCACCATAAGGATTTTAAAATGAGTTATTTCCACCTGATGTATTGTTTCAGTATTAAATGCTATATAGTGCTATATACTTGAAGAAAACCATCAGTCTGAAAATGTAGTTTTGTATCAAATAATAGAGCAGTGCTCTGATAAGAAACTTGCGAAGGATGAATGAAAGCACCATGATTTTAACCTTCCGCCCAGATTCTCCTGTTTAGTATATCATGCTAAACTACAAAAACTATTGAGAAGGTTTGCAGGATCATTAGGTGCTCAGACAGTAAAGCCATTAAGAGTTCTCAAGACATTCATTAGACACCTCTATCGGTATTCTAGTTACTCATTAGACCCATTCTTTACAAACGGGAGGCTGGCTTATTCTTGTTTAATCACCATACAATATGCAGTAAAGCTGACATCTATAGACTATAAATTTGTTTTAAAATTTGCGCTCCATTAACTATCACATGTCATTGTAATTAGTCGAGATCTATCACACATGGGTCTTTGCTTGTCCAGTACACTTCCCCATGCCAGGGATGGCGACCATCTTGAAAATCTTTATTAGTATACTCCCTTAAAGTGTAACTTAACATCATACAGAGTTAACTCATTACTGTCCATGCCACCTTAACAGTTTATTGAAAGGTTTGGTCCCAAAGTTATTTGCCTGTATTTCAAGTTATGCTTCATATCAGATATGAAAATTGTTATACTTTATTTTTTTCACTTTATAATTGTTACAAGTGTTGTTAAACTGTCAACTTCTAAACTCAAATAAAGTTTAAATTTTGTCCAAACAAAATAAGATACATGATAGATTCAGACCCAGTTACTTGTCCCTGATTTGGGATAGGCAGAACTCTATCCATCTGGAAGTGCAGTGGTGGTGAAGAGACAAATAGGTTCATTAGAAATAGGGACAACCCATAACCATCTGCCTAGTATGTACTGTTGGTCATTGATGGAACAAAACACTTTTTGATTTCATGTTCAGGGCTCTTACAAGTGCCATTGGGAACCTCTTGTATACCGAAATTCACCTGTTAGTTGTAATGAATGGTAATATCATGTGATCAGTTCTTGCTTGTTTGAGAAGCCAAAGTAGATGTTAACTCCTCTCTACTGTCCTACACAAGCTACTTAGTTCAGAGTGTTTCCCCATCAATAACTATGAGGACAGGGATGGCACTGTATTGTCTTTTCACTTATGTCTACTCCCACTCACTCATATGCAGACGCCCACAAAGCTATCCAGACTCACCCACTTCCATGCCCACACACACCCACCGATCCCTCCCTCCCAATCCCTCCTTCATTATTCTAGCACTTGTTGAAGTAGAGCGGTTTGTAATGGACTACAACTGATGAATATTCAAGTAATCAAAGTCTGGGAGGAGATCTGTGAAACTTAGATTACATTTCTTGAGCCTAGTGGCCTCAATTAGCCTACTTTAATGGGGGATATAAGACCTGGGGCTTTGGAGGTGGAAAGGGTGGCACATCTTTATAGGGTAGGACTTTGAATAATGTGGATTTGGGATTAGATACACTTTGTATGTACACAATAGAAGAAAATATAATACTGTTCTAAGAACATAATTAGCACATGTACCATAATAAGTGCACATTCTCTGTTTTCAGTCACATAAAGAGGAGAAATTAACAAACAAAAATTGAATTAGAGGCCCAAATAAACTCTAGACATAAATTTTAGATATTTCTTAAGTGGATTGTGTGCTTATTTTGTCAAATACAGTATATGACATGTCATACGCCTATTGCAGTGTAAGTATAGGTAAGTTAAGACTCGATTTTAAATGTGATGCATAGACAGATTTGATTAACGTGGCCAAGCCTTTAAAAAAGTTAAGCTGTTATCTGGGTCTGTCCAACTCTAATATGAGTAGGAGACCCCTTTATCACAGAAAAAGACGGAAAACTGGTTCAGTTATGAGAAAGAATATAAAAGTGACTGAGACAGAAAGAGGATGCAACTGTTAATGGAAGGGGTTGTTACATGCTTCTAAATAACCTCGGGAACATCTCACGGCTCATTCCCTTTAATCTACTTCATTCTGCTGCATGGCCACTTAGATATCCAGGAAATTGTTATAATGGAATCTCATCGTTATGCTTTCTTCCTATTCATGCCTCGTTCTGCTTTCTGTGACATAACTGGATGCAGTGACATTAGATTTAGACATTGGAATCTACATTTTTAGCATGAGGCACTGATCTCATTTGCAATGCTATCACTATGGCACTGATCCGAACACCAGAGGCACATGATTTGTGTTCACAGGGCTGTGAGTATCTAGTTGTTCAAGGTCTGGTTGTTCTTGTTCATAGTTTGATGCTGTGTTGGTGAGTGATAGGGGATTATGTTGACTTAACAATCGAATATTCATGACTTTGCTTTGATGCGTCCCCATGCCTCAACAGTGTAGACCACCTCTGGTCAGTTTACCATGTTAGATTAAAATAGAGGTTTGATTTTACTTTAACTAAAACATTTATCATTTTATAGTCCTCCTTTATATATTTCAAGGTATTATATGCCAAGTGTTTCTACTTGATTTATTGTTTCAGTTTTAAATGCTAATAGTGATATACTTGAAAACAACCATCTGTGTGAAAATCATAAATTTGCTTTCTGTCAGGATGCAATAATGATGCTCAAAAGAAATTACTTGATGTTGCAGTGACTAATGCATCGGCTGATCTTTCACTAGTGTCAACCCCACAGAGCTCACAGTCATGATACATGAATGCATTCCCTAGAATTACTCGCCAATAAGGCAATCATACATCATCACAATCCAATAGTAAAAAGCTCTATAGATGCCAGACAGTCCATGCATCTCTACAGGCATTGTTTTATTCATGCTTGGCCTTAAGGACACAGTTTAAGCATAGATACCGCTGATTGATTATTGAACAAGTAACCAATGGATAACTCATGACGAGTGGGGGTTATCGATGGATAATAACACGAAGCCGTAGGCCGAGTGTTATTATCGTTGATAACCCCCACGAGTCATGAGTTATCCATTGACTACTTATTTTATACCACAAAACCAATAAATAATCAATATTATACCAATAAATTCAAGTTGAAAACAAAAATTATTCCCCCTTCCCGGGACTCGAAGCCAGCCATGACAGTGTGTGTACACAGGTACATACACCTCGTCGCCCAGCAGCGGACAGTGGCAGCGCACACGGCGAAAAAAGACGCGTCTCGCTGTTATGTTTGTGTATAATACACCTCCTCGCCAGGCAGCGGACAGCGACAGCGCACACGGCGAAAAAAGATGCGCCCGGACCGGGGCGTGATCCATGTACCTCTGAAATTCAAGTTGAAAACAAAAATTATTCCCCCTTCCCGGGACTCGAAGCCAGCCATGACAGTGTGTGTACACAGGTACATACACCTCGTCGCCCAGCAGCGGACAGCGGCAGCGCACACGGCGAAAAAAGACGCGTCTCGCTGTTATGTTTGTGTATAATACACCTCCTCGCCAGGCAGCGGACAGCGACAGCGCACACGGCGAAAAAAGATGCGCCCGGACCGGGGCGTGATCCATGTACCTCTGACGGCTGAGCGCAACGTGCTAATCGCTAGACCACCGCGTCTCCTCCTCCAAGTGCGTCTCGCTGTTATGTTTAGTACTAAATACACACATTGTCACCCGGCAACGGACAGCGACAGCGCACATGGCTTTGTATCATATCGAGATGTGGTTCGAACCGAGCATTTCTCGTCAGTCCTTGTGGCGCAGTGCATAAGGAGTTGGATTTGGGATGTGAGACTGCAGGTTCGATCCCTACCCTGGCCTGGAAGATTTTGTGGGTTTTAACATGTGACATGTGACATGGGAGAGGTGTGCTGTTATCCTGGATAACAGCACACCTTAGATGGATAACAGCATGCCTTAGATGGATAACAGTACGCCTTCCAAAATCGATGGTAAAGCCTACAGGGTGTGCAATATCGACAGATATGTGGATGGGAATAGCCACCAAAAAGCACGGTGTAACCCAGAAATCGTAGTATAAGAGTCGATGAACCATTCTAGCAGCCAGAGATAATTCCTACCAGTTGGGGATTTAAATATGAGTAGACCACACCCATGGATCCCCTGCATCCTCCATCCAGCTAACCATGAAAAACTTATAATTGGTTTTAGGAGACCAACTATATGAGTAGGAGTGGTGTCTGATGTGGACTGGGTGAAACTAAACTGAGTAAGATGGATAAGGGAGGAGTTTCAGACAGCAGTCAATCACTTTGTTCAGTGTCTAATCCATTAAGGGACGCCTTAGGCTTTAATACACTAGTATAGTGGTTCTGTGATTGCTAGGTCTTTTGAGAAAAGCAGTGATTTTAAATGAGCCCCCATCTAGAATACGATAATCTAAGTCCTAAATAAGCACTGGCGATTTATGAGCTAAAATGGTATAACCCCAATTTGTATTGCAAAGCTTCCAAGCCACTAGAGCATACCCTTTGTTGTCACACCATCAGTGCTGCATGGATGCATTGCACATGTGCACCATCTCACCAGTCACCTTCTGTAGGCAGCCATCTTGTCCCCATACAGTGTTAAGGAAAGATAATAGAACACCTGTAAGCCACTAATTAGCACTATGCTTGACCTGTCAATTGTAACATGATATTTGTGGTAGGTCTGTGAATGAGCACTGGAACTTAAATTGCTACTTACCATAATCAAGTCCTGACTCAAGTCTTGGCTTTGAAACGAGTAGATCCACCAACCATACAAGTGGTGATTGGCTTCATATGATTCATAGGACTGTTAATACAGTCCAGTAATCAGCTACCTTTGTTGCCCGAATATATATATTTTAGAAGCCTATCTTGCAATATCAATACACTTCTTAGGAGTCTGCAAGGTGCACCAGGATTTATTCACCAGTAATAAGTGCTGGATCCACTCCTGTTGCATGGGCAAAGTTTTGTCAATGTGACCGATTTTGTCTGTACTTTTGCAATATTGTTGTTGGATTAGCGATATTTCATGCAACCGACGGCATTGGAACCAAATATCTGAATTGGTTCATAACCATAATCAAATGAACAGGATAGTTACAGCAAGATCATGACCTTTGGATGGTTATGCCAATGTCTATGGAGAAATACTGTAGGCAGGCATACAGATAGGGAGAGTGTTCTATAGCTCTGTCTCATATAAATGATGCAAATACAAAGTGAAGGTTTCTGACCGGCTGCTATATTTAGTTGTAGTATGAATTCTGTCACAGGAAAGTATTTATTTTTTAGATGAGTTAAGTACATACATGCATTACCTTACCCCCTGTACAATTTTCGACAACTCAAAGATATGGCATTAGGCAGGCAGAAGTAATGATACCCCAGTATTTTTTTTTAACTTTTTACTTTTATGTCCTAAATTCTGAGTCTCCAGTCAACAATATCCATTCAGGGAACATTTCCCAAAGAAACAATCTTTTCAGGCCCTTAATTTATGACACATTTCTTTTGTCTCAGAAATGAAGGTTTCTGACCGGAGGTTTCTGACCAGCTGTCAATAAATCCCATCCTCCTGATTAACTAAAGCATGTTCTTACAAGTTTTCAGTAAATTGATTATAAATGATCGTAATCTATCTCTATCAGCAAGGATAGGTAAATAATAAAACTATGGCAGCAGTTACCAGATTAACCACTGGCCATTCAAGCCTGTCAGAAACCTTCTGTATGGTATTTATGTTATAATATTACACTCATAACATTCATGTACCCGTGGGACTCAGACTCAGGTCTCCGGGTCTGATGGCAGGTGGCAGCACCTGCCTCCGGGTTGGTATCTGTTACACCAGGGGGCCTTCCACTCATCCGTCACACATCACATAACGGGTCTGAGTTTCACTGGCTTTTCCCCTATATAAGGGCAGTTCCTACCGTAGTTCTCCAGTAGTGGTCCTACCTCTGCTCAGCACACTTCTACTGTTACCTACGGGTAACCGAATGCCATCAGGCATGTAGTCTCTATAGGCTGTGATCGTATGTAACTAAGATCAGAATAAACGCTCGGTTGACTACCCGGAAACTTCTGTTTTCATTTTGATTTAACATCTAACCAAAAAGACGAACCACTACACCGGTGCCATGACCAGTAGTTTTCAAGGGTATGCGCAGTAAGCAATGACTGAGCTGAGCCCAGTAAAGGAAAATGGTGCCAATGCGCACCTAGATTCCCCGATGGAAGATGGTTAAATTAGATCACCAGATAAAGGGTGGAGAGATCCACAGGAACACTACCCGGATGAGGTAGTACATTTTGAAGATGTAAAAAGGAAATTGCATGAAGACCTGGAAGAATTTGTAGACTCCTTATTCATGCCAGGTGGTACTACTAAGCCTGCACCCATGCATAGGAGCACTGCTAAATTTGAGGTTCCATTTGAGGTTCCTAAGCCAAGTGCAGGCATGTTTGAAGCTCCTTATAGTTCTCAGATTAAACACCAAAAGTGTGGTTTTGAGAAGAGTAAGATGGAAGAGCTTGAAGATATGCTAGCAGAATACAAAAAGATCCAAAAAGGTATTTGTATTGAACGGTACTCGTGTTCTGTCTGAAAACAAACAATTAATTAATGGCAGAACGATTACAGGAAGACCATGAACTTAGACGTCAACGAAACAAATTAACGGCTAAGATTGAAAAAGAAAAATTGGATTTTCAACTCCAGCACGATCAATATCGTAAGGCATTATACAAGGCGGATTTAGAATATAAATCCTCTCATATGGAGAAGAGAAGAATTAGATTCAACTCAATCTGCTTTCAGCAAATACCAGGAAGAGCTACAAAAAAATCAATTAGCCTTCGAGGATGCTAAAGCTTCGTATCATAAACAAAGCCAAGAAAATGTGAATCTCAGGTCTAAATGGATACTTGAACCCGGTAGTACCCGAGGTACAACTGGAAGCACGACCAGATGTTCTCATGCATCCGAGGGGCCATCCGGATCTTTTAAAGGACCCGGATTGTCAGATGGAGCTGGTTTCCATGATGTAAATCAGTCCTCTGTACCAGATGGAAACACTGGATATACTAGTGGATCCTCTGGACCTAGAGGGAGTTACCCTCCCGTTGGCAATCCAGGATCGGGTTCTCCTGGAGGCACCTCACCCCAAATGCCCTCGTTTGGAATAGGGAGATCAGGAGGAGGTAGAGGCCCACCACTAAGTGGTCCTGGAGGAAATGGTGGTACACTAGTAAATCTTCCTCGGAAAAAGAGACTCAGCCTACAAGTATCTCTTTCTCCAGAGTTGCAAGCCCTGCATGATTCCAATGCAGCAATTGCTAACCTAGGTGTTGATTATTACAATCAGGGTCTTGACGGGTATCCTGTAAGGACAAATGCTTACAGGATCCCAGAATCCGGCTCATCATGTAGCTAAGATACCCACTGCATTTAATGCAAGGAATCCTTGGAAGGAGGAGTATCAAGGCTGCATGGATGTGTTTTACTGCAAAGGATGGGGAAAAGAGGAAGCTCTGCCCTATCTAGTGTGCTGGTTAAAAGAAGGTGACGGTAAAGGAGCCATAGAACAATGGAGGGATTCCCAAATTCGTGGAACCTCCTCCCATAAAATATATGATCTAATTGAAATAGCCTCATATTTATATGGGAACATTGTAGGAGAAGACCCTTGGTTAACCTTTACTAAAACTCAGAAACCTAAGGAGTCTGCCAAAGTTTTTGGCCTAGAATATCAGCGGTTGCTACATAAGGCCAGACCTTAGGATGGACAATGAGCACTTCCTTGATGAAATGTTTAGACAATTCATCAATGGATTGCGTGATCAGGGACATAGGACTGTAGCATGTGATGCTTGGAAGAATGATGCTTCCTTAACAGACTTGTTCCAAGCCCTGGATCCTTATGATCGGTAAAGCCGGGTATTTGCCGGAAAGGTACCCCAACGGATGTCAGCAATGATAGTTCTCAGAATCAGGTAACACTGAGGACGATGAGACCATCGGGGCAATGGGCCGAGGCAACCCCGGGTACAACTGGAACTGGGGAAAGAAACCAGGCTATGTCGAGGAGCAAGTGATTATCACAAAAACTCCTGAGATGAAGCCAGATACCAAATCCCCCTATACCTGTCTGTCTTTATCTGAGGACTTGATTACTACTTTGGTACAGAAGATTTCTGAAAATCTACGAAGGACAGAATTTCTGAAAATCTAGACTGGACAGAAATATTGTCAAATGTTTCAGGTGTCAGGAAATGGGTCATTATGCCGCGGAATGCGAGGCGGAAAGACGAGTGTACAGAAAGCCATGATACCAGAGTATTCCGGATAGTGGGGACTCAGTTAAGAAAGGAAAACTGAGCGGGGGTGTCCATCACGGCAACCGGATAACCCCCAGAGTGAGTGATTGCCATGACTGCCAGCCTATCACTGCTTGTGGTATAAGTGAGAAACCTCTAATGATTTTGCCCAGCAGTGAAGCTAGGGAACCTGATCAGTTCCTTACTCATGAGGCTGGGGAGACTGATAGTACACTAGGTGTCAAGAACTGTCAGAAGAACACAGTGGGGAATCCCAAAATCAGTCAAGAGGGAGTGGCCAATGGGTTGGCCAGGGTGGGGTGTGCCCAGCGTTCCCCAGGTCATCCTTGTCTTTAGTATTTGAAGGGATGTGGATTTGACCTCGGCCCTATGAAGGAACTTGCTAAGTACGCAAGTTGTCCTACCTACTTGAAAGGTAGGCGGTGGTACGCAGTTGTATCTGTGAGTGTTAGATCTGCTGAGTTCTTGGTCGATACAGGTGCTAGCCACTCCTGTATTGCCAAGCGACTCTATGATCTTTTGCCTATGGGTCATGAAACTTTCAAAATGGAAGGAAATGCTCATACGACCAATGGTAGCACTATGCAAACATTTGGTAGAACATGTTTGAGGTTTAGTCTACAGGAGAATAAGGATTTTATCCTTACAACAGCTGTGGCGAATATTGCAGATGATGGTAAACTAGTTCTAGATTTTGCTGCATTGTATGGAGCAAGGTTAGATTCTCAGAGGGGATATTGGAAGTACCATCTCGAAGTACAATGTATACTTAGACAAGTAAGTAGTGTAGCAAGTGTAGCACAGACAGTTAAGATTCCACCAGGGTCGAGCAGACCAAGAATTTTCTGGGAAAGCCTGAGTTGTTGAGCCTGACATAGTCATGCTGTAAAGTATTGAACTTGAATCTGCCGATGATCTAGTAGCAAATGCTGCTTGGACGGTAGTTCCTGTATCCAATCTGTGTAACAAGACCATCTACATTCAGAAGGATACCACTCTCGGGTCGGTTATCCCATCTGAAGTATCAGAAAGCTGAAGGCATGGTTTAGCAACCGAATTCCCTTCATTACCCAAAAGGAATCTGGAAATAGATAATCTAATAGCTAAAAGTCATGTCGAAACGGATGTGCAATGTGAAGCCTTAATTGACTTGCTAGACAAGTAGAGAAAAGCTTTTGCAGCACCAGGTAAAATTTGGGACGTACTGACACAGTACGTCATGCAATTGACACTGGTGAGAATGAACCTTTTATAGGAGACTTCATCTAGCCAAGAAAAGGGTTGCTGAGGAAGAGATTCTTCAACAGGGTGTTATCACACCATCCTCCAGTCCTTGGTCTAGCCCTGTGTGCATGGTGACCGAGAAAGATGGTACCATCCGTTTTTGCATAGATTACCGAAAGTTGAATGGGATGACCAAGAACAATTCATATCTATTGCCACGGATTGATGAGACTATAGACTTCCTTGGAGGCAATCAATGGTATTGCTCTTTAGACTTACGATCCGGGTACTGGCAAGTGGGTATGAAAACCAAAGGATATGGAAAAGACGGCATTTTCCAGTCATGTTGGACTATTCTAATATAATGCGATGCCGTTCGGGTTATGTAATGCACCCGCGACATTTGAAGCCATGATGGAAACTTTATTAAGTGATCTATTATGGAGGAAATGTCTGGTCTATTTGGATGATGTGATAGTCTTTGGTAAAACCTTTGAAGAATGCTAAAGAAAATTTAGGCCTGGTTCTAGAAAGAATCATTTTTAATGGTCTTAAGCTGAAGCCTGAGAAATGTGATCTCTTCATGAGATCCATTAACTACTTAGTAAGAATAATCTCCAATGAAGGGATTAAAGCTGATCGAGAGAAGTTGGATGCTGTGTCAAACTGGCAAGCACCCACAAATGCTAAAGATGCTTTGATCCTTCCTTGGTTTTTGTTCCTACTATAGGGACTTTAAACCAGGATATTCCAGGGTCGCCTTTCCTATACAGAATTTGTCCCACTGGACACCTGGAGTTAGAAAGGAACATTTTACCTGGGGATCAGAGCAGGATGAAGCCTTAATGCAAATGTAGGAATTGTTTGCCAGTACCCCTGTATTGAGCTATCTGACAGAGTATGATCATTGCATCTAGATACTGATGCTAGTAACGATAGCATAGGAGCTGCCCTATCCCAGGTCCAGGGTGGGGTGGAAGTTCCTATTGCTTTCGCTAGTAACACGTTGAGCAAGGGTCAAAGAAATGATTGTACCACCAAATGAGAGTTGTTAGCTGTGATGGTCTATACAAAGAAATTCAAGCATTTTCTGTGGGGAAGTGATTTCAGTCTATGGACTGATCACTCTTCCCTCAGATGGTTATTGAATTTTAAGGATGCTGAGGGGATGATAGGTCACTGGTTAGCACGCCTAAATCACAGCCAGATTGAACACTGAGCTGGGGCAAAACATCTAAATGCAGATGCTTTCTCTAGAATTCCAGTGAGGAAATGTGCAAAAGCTGAGTGCACTGATTGTGGAGCCCACAATGCTGTATCACCCGGGGTTCGGATTCACATCACGTTTGATTAAGTTTCTTAATCAGCATAAAACAAGATGTGTCATTGGAGAACAGGGAAATAAGATGGTTCCTAGCTCAATGTACCGAGCTAGAAGTCCGAGATGGTATTCTGTTTTGATGGAGACTATTCAACAGTTTCAAAGTGCTGATATGGTCACATCACGTTTAATTAAGTTTCTTAATCAGCATATCTGTCCTCCAAAACCAGATGTGTCATTGGAGAACAGGGAAATAAGATGGTTCCTAGCTGAATGGACCAAGCTAGAAGTCCGAGATGGTATTCTGTTTCGATGGAAGAACTATTCTAATAGGAAGAAATCCTTATAAGTTGTCATACCTGTCGTGCTATGAGACTTGATATAATGTATCTCTGTTATGGACATAAAACTAGTGGGCACTTTGGAAAGAAACGGTCATTAGAATGCTCAACCAGGCATTACTACTGGCCTGGTATGAGTACAGATCTTACCTGCTGGGTTGAGACCTGTCCAGAATGCTGTATAAATAAACCAGAACCCGGGTTGGGCAAATTACCCTTATCCTAGGAACTGTTTGGAGTCAGATTCGCTAGAGTAACTGTTGACATTATTAGTGGTATAAAAACCACTCCAAATGGAAACATGTGTATGATGGTGGTGTCAGAATATTATACCAAGTGCACCTAAGTGTATCCGTTACCGGATCACAAAGCTGCTACTTGTGCTATGGGTGGTTATTGCACCTAGGTGTACCACCATGTTGCATAGTGACCAGGGCAGGGAATTTGAGTCTAATTTGTGGCATGGCAAGAACTAATCCCTATCGGCCACAGAGTGATGGACAGGTAGAGAGATTCAATAGGACTCTGATCCACTGATCCAGGTATTGAAATCTCTAGTAAATGAGCAAATGGTTGATTGGGATGATCAGTGTGAATTTGTTGTGCATGCTTACAATAGAACTGTACATTCAAGTACAAACTGTTCCCCTAAACTCCTTTTATTTGGAGAGGACTTAATTATGCCTGCAGACCTAGTCTTTGGCATACTGAGGATGAATCCGGAAGCATTTTGTCAGGTAATGTTTGCAGAATCCTTAAGGGATAACTTCAAACAAGCCCACTCAGGTATTGTATTGTTTATATGAAAAATGCGTCATCATCATCATCATCATCATCATCATCATCATCATCATCATCATCATCATAATACACTGTCCAGTTTGGTCCTAGGTGGGTTCCCACACCTAGCTCCTGACCTGCTGCTTAGAGGGATAATATAAATGTGTAACTTTATCCTCTGGTAGTTGACTGGTGGAAGATAGCCTCTGGCCACTAGAGGAGGTAGTCCTATCCCTGTCTGGCATAGTCTAACCCAGCATAGTGCACCTCAGTGGTGGTTCTGGAGATTCTGATTTCTAGAGGTGGTTGCCAGGTGTATAAATACCACTTCCTTGCTTGGCCCCTCAGACTGACTGGAGCCAGTGGCATCTGCCTTAGTCTGTGGTTGTTAGAGGGGGGTCTTTCATGTCTCAGTGGGCGCACAAAGGACCCCCATGGATGCCATTGTGTCCCCCCTTGTCTCGGTCGGTTTGGCATGTTTCGACCCTCATATCTCAGTTGTTTATGTGTCTACAACCTTTTATATTGCGCATGCGCAGAGTTGAATATGTCAAGTTACCAGTGCCCGCCGTCTAGGCATGTAACTTGCGCCGGTTTGTCTGTAGTGCATTCAGAGGTCAAAACCGTCCTGGCTAAATAACTTCCTTAATAATGAGAGTTGGGCCTTGATATTGGGCTCATTTTGACTGTCTAATTATGGCAGTTACATAAATGCTTTCATATTTGACCTGGGTTGCTCTGGAGCGACAATAGAGCGACCGGAAGGGTATGGCATCGTTACTTATGTAACCTTTTGTTCAGTCTTGGGTGCTCAGACACCCATGACGGCGTCAGCGGTGCCAAGGCACCCATGACGGCCGGTTGCATTCACCTACAAGACATTATATTGTACACTGGACCATGAGGGCAGTCTCTTTGACTCTTAAAAACATTATATTGTGCAGTGGACCATGAGGGCGGTCTCTTTGATGTTGTAACTTATGTATATTCGACATAGCTGGTGTTCAGTGGAGCATGAACGCTCTTCTAGACATTCAATGTATTAATTTCTTATATATTCTTTGATTAATACAGTAATATGTTAAGATCATTTGAATAATAAAATGGTATATATATATATGATAGAATACTCCCCGCCCCCGTAAGGAAGGCAGAGGGAATGTGCAATATATATTTTGACCTTATTTGTAGTTACATACCGTATGTAAGAGGATTTGAAGTAATAGGGATTGCTTCAAATACAATTTTTGTGGTAGAGCTTTGTCAGTATGTATAACATCCTTTTTTTCTTTTTTTTTTCTTTTGGGTAAAAATACATTTCCTTAATTCTAGCTATTTGACCATAAATTGTGCAACTTAGCAAAGGCTAATAACATGAGGCCGTAGGCCGAGTGTCATTATCCTTCATTATTACACGATTTCTTGGATTTTGGGTGCTTTTTCTGGATATCCCCATGCTGATACCTGTCGATATTGCACACCATGATCCATGCATCATGACTTTTGTAAGGTGAGCCTGATATCCATGGATAACAGGCACTAGTGCCTGATATCCATGGATAACAGGCACTAGTGCCTAATATCCATGGATATCAGGCACACCTTACATGTCATATGTTACATGTTAAAACCCACGAAATTTTCCAGGCCAGGGTAGAGATCGAACCTGCAGTCTCACATCCCAAATCCAACTCCCTATGCAGTGCACCACAGGGACTAACGAGATACGCTCTGTTCGAACCACGTCTGGATATGATACAAAGCCGTGTGCGCTGTCGCTGTCTGCTGCAGGGCGACGAGGTGTATTATACACAAACATAACAGCGAGACACGTCTTTTTTCGCTGTGTGCGCTGTCGCTGTCCGCTGCCGGGTGCAGAAGGAGGAGACGCGGTGGTCTAGCGGCTAGCGGTTTGCACTCAGCCGCGCTAGGTACGCGGATCGAGCCCCGGTTCGGGCGCATCTTTTTTCGCCGTGTGCGCTGTCGCTGTCCGGTGCCGGGTGAGGAGGTGTATTATACACAAACATAACCGCGAGAAGCATCTTTTTTCACCATGTGCGCTGTCGCTGTCCGCTGCAGGGTGAGGAGGTGTATTATACACAAACATAACCGCGAGACGCATTGAAATCTTTAGCCGTGTGTCGCTGCCTGTCCGAGCCGAGACGGGCGCTGTCCCTGTCCGCTGCCGGGCGAGGAGGTGTATGTACCTGTGTACACACACTATGGCTGGCTTCGAGTCCCGGGGAAGGATTTTTGTTTTTTGGATACAAATGTACAGTTCAGTGTGCAAACATACAATTTCGCGTGCAATTGAGTACAAATGTACAATTCAATGTGCAAACATACAATTTCCCGTGTAATTGGGTACAAATGTACAATTTTGGTGGAAACATACAATTTAGTGTGCAATTGAGTAAAAATGCACAATCTTGGTACATGAAATACAATTTTGGGATTTTATTCTTGAAATACAATTTTGGGATTTTTTTTCTAGAGACAAATTTTTCCAAGGGCCGGAAAAATGAAGTACTTTATGTACAATAGACTTGTTTGTCTTTGAGTTACTCTGCAATTTTGCTATATGGGTGTATTAATTGGCAATTTCGACAGTGGGCCGCTGCTTTAATTGACTTTTCCCCAGCATTTAAGGAGCATACCGCCGGTATGCTTCCTGTGTACATGTCCCTGAAAAAGATTACTTGGTGAGTATCTTAAGTAATTACTTTACATTTCAACATTTTTTTCGCGAGTCATTTTGAATATATTTTATTTTTGTATAAGAATTTCTTATACTTTTCACACAATTCATTTTCAACAATTTCTTGGTTACCTTAAGTGTGTTGCTTTAGGTAAACCTTGGCATAGTATACAAGTGCTAATGTGGTACAAAACTGTCTTAGTTATCTACTTTGCATTCATGTATATTATTTAGATTTGTACAATTTGCATGTGTATGCATGCATTAATCATCAAGATTTTGTGAGAATACCAATGATTTTCATATTATACATCAACAAGTGGCTGTGTATATTTTTTTTCTCTAAATTAATTTTCAATACTTAGATAATTTCATTGACAGTGGAGGTGTGTGTCAGGTGTGAGATGTCTAATCTCGCCTTGATGTGCTCATGCAGTGGTAGCACTTTGGGGTGTTAGGTGCCAGTTGTCATGTGGCTGTGGCAGTGCCTAGCCTGGTGTCAGTGGACAGTTCAGGGTGGTGGGTGGGTCCATAAAAGGAGGGAGTGGCTGGTTTTGGGTATCAGTGTTTCACTGTAGTTCCTACCTAGTACACCATGGCTCATCATCAAGCAATTCTTGACTTGCCTGTATCTCAGGTGATGACAGTGGGCAGTTTGGCTAGGAGCAGGGTGTAGGCTAGCCAAGCCCTTCATTTTGGGTATCTTATAAGGAACTAAAGGGAAATCTGTGATCATGGAGATATCATTGTCAGCATGTACCATTGCCAGTACTTTCTGGACTCCGCATTGCGCTGGGGGGCCACTTTGGCCCTTTTGGCCATGGCCCTTACAAATTTAGGGTCCTGGCCCGTGAATTTCAATCTCGGGCCATGTGAGCGAGTCCTGTGGGATTATCTCATGGCTGTCTGTTTACTCGATTTCACCATGTCCGGGGACTCCTTTGGTGCGGCGGAGTATGCCCTGGAATCGTTGGAGGCCCGCTTGATCCAGTGGGATCGAGATCACGGCCATCTCTATGGATCAAGCCCCTGCTGTCCTGCTGTCGTGGAGCCCGAGGCTCTCTGGTGAAATCATGCCGTCTGACCTAGGGTGTTAAAACCCAATACCAAAAAAGGCCCTTTTCAGGGCCAGCCAATTGTCCGAAAAGTTCTGAAATCTGTCTCCTGGTATAGTACCTCCTGGTGGTCGACTGGGGGCAGTCTAGGCTGTGGGCAGTCTAGGCTGTGGGCAGTCTAGGCTGTTTCCACAGTCACTGGGGAGGGCTGGTGGTTTAGAAAATTAGCAATAGTCTGCATGTTTGACCTTGTGGTCTCCTCCTAGTGTTCATCAATAATTATATCTGTTGTATTTTCCAGTGCTGTCATGGTCACCGGGCTGGTGCCACAATCATTCTGGAGAAGCATGGAGAAGTACAGTCCTTTGTTTTTAAGGGCTGGGATGGTGCTGAACCTAGTGTGCCAAGGTAGGTGTATCACCTGAGGGAGGTGATAAGCAAATTCTCCTCTCTGTGTTGTTATAACTGCTGGTCCATTCCAGGTAAATATAGCCTTAGGTAGTGGGAAGGTTTTAACCATTATATCTTTATAAGTCGGGGCAGCTGCTGATTTAATCTCATCAAATTCATATGGTATTAGCCTCAAGGGTAGCGCAAAGTTTAGGTCTCCCCAATATATTTTGAAATATATTGTGGGATTTGTGCGCTTGGCCATGTTTTTCTTACCATAGTGTGTCTGTGCAAATTTCTTTAGGTACTTCATTATTCTGTAGGCTGAGTAGATGGTCAGGGTGAATAATATAGCAATTATCAGGGTATGGATTTCCTGAATTGTGAGGAAAGGGGTGTGGGTTTCCTCTGTAGGGGTAAATTTGGTAGGATTCTTATCTGGGAGCAATTTGTGTAGGGGCAGCTCGGTGACTAGTCTGAATGCTTTGCCTGTAGGCAGGTAGGCTACAATCCCTCCTAGTCTGTATAGTTTGAGGAGTATGTATACTATAAAAATGTGAGCTGATATCCCTAAGATGAGTCCTAAGCTTTGGAAGATTGGATGCTCTGTAACTCTACGTAGGTGTGATTCTACGTAACATGTTTCCAATGCCTGATCAAGGTTGGAAGCATCATTTAATACTGTTTTTGCAAAGGGCTCTAGATTTAGTTGAGTAATATCTCCCATGATTGGATTTTCCTGTAGTTTGTCTAAGGTCCTAGAAAGGTTTACTACTGGAAAATTTGGAAGATTCTCTCTTTCATCTGGTTTGGTTTCAGAAATCTGGTTAAGTGCTGCCATGAATGGTAAATTAATTGTCTTAAGAATGTAATGAAATGATAAGGTTGAGTTACAGGGCAACCTTGTGTTTGGAAGAGAAAATTCTCCTACACTGATTGTGCACCCACAGGGTACACCTATGATTGAGTAGGACTGGGCTTTTCGAGTTTGAGACATTTTACCATAGCAGTTGATAAAGTAATGGTGTTCATTAGTAGTGACCAGATACTCATCTTCAGAAATGGAAATAGCATGGGTGGTAGGTGCTTGCAGTGGTGAAACTGTAAACTTGCAATGTTCCTTAATCTGTTGAGCCTGGTTAGTAAAAATGGCTACAGGGCATGTAGGCCTGTGCTTATAAATAAATAAAGTCAGGATGGGATCAATCCTATATTGACTGAAAAAACTATACCTTTCTGTGATGGAATTCAAACTACAGGTCAATAGATGTTTTTATAACTACCCGTCAGAAACCTCCCCGGTCAGAAACCTCTTTGGCAGAGGAGAAAGTCAAGAAAATCTTCCTTCTTGGTTTGGAAAGGAACAAAAAGCACAGGGAAGGGTGCCCTGGACCATAAGGAACATGGGGGAAGTGAGAAAATAGTACCTTTCTGTGACCACTTTCAAACTGGAGGCTAAATTAACTCTGTAACTGCTGGTCAGAAACCTCGGTCAGAAACCTCGGTCAGAAACCTCCCCGAACATAGTTGCATCAAACTGGTGAGACAGAGCCACCTTCACATGCCTGCATATCAGCTGAGTCCAATTCGATGAATAATGATTCGTTGTAAGATACTGCTAAAAACTCAGTTGTAGTTTGCAATCTGGTGACTCCTCTGGTGGGGGTCTCCTGTGTGTCTATAGGCATGGGTGATGTAATCATTTGGTATAGTTTGAAGGTAGAGGTAGTAGATTGAATTATAATCTCCAGATGAATATATATATATGGTGAGCTGAGTAGGTGTATGAGGTCAGCTTCTGAGAATAATAGAAATCTAAGTCATTAATTGCAACTTGTGCTGCATGGTGTGTAATCCTGAGTTTGTTGTTAATGTCAATTAAGTATCTAGCAAGGTCTGAGGGTGGTACTATATCAGGGGTTAGGATTCCTGATGATAGCATCCTCAGGGCTGCATTGGTTCTTTGCAGTGACTGAACTGTATTCATTCTTGCTGCTATGATGATTAATCCATCATTTAATACTTGCATTTTCTCCCTTTGAGTTTTCTCGTGCCTTGAATATGAGTCAAGAGACCTGGACATGTTAGAGGCCCATAGGTTGACGGTGTCACCTATGGTGTTGATGGTACTGTCCAGTACCTTCTTATCTTGGATGTATGCTTTAACAAACTTATCCTGTCTGTCTGGGATCTTTTCAATGAGATTAGCTGCTTCCTGATCTTTTTTAGCAAAATTCCTTAATATGTCATCTATGTTCTTAAGCTGTCCCATAACTTGGTTTACATCTTCAACTGTGGCTAGACCTAGCACACCGCGAAACAGGAGTGCTAGAAAACCCAGTATGGCCTCTCTTTTGGCCTTGTCCAATGTGTTTATGGGGTTAGATAAAAACAATTTGATGGAGGCTAAGGTTTCATTTATCTCCTTGTCTGCAATTTCCAGCAAGGTATCAAGCTCCTTGGCTTGTTGGATAATTTGACCAGAGGTGTGATCTTGTAGAGTAGGAGTGGTCAACTGGAGTATTCTATCCCTTATGGATCCTTGGGTAACGGGTGCCCGAGGTATCTTGTAGGGAATAGCTAGCAACAGTGTTGTGGTGGTATGTCCATTGACCAAAGGTTGAGGGCTAGGTTTGAATACTACTTCTATGTTTTGTCTTACCATAGGGGTATAGCCTGCAGCAAGTGGTTCTATAATATATAATAACAGCATAGTAAGCAGTATTGGTGCAACTCTCAGTCTCCCCATGGTGCTTGTGTAAAGCAATAATAAATTTGCTGTTTAAAGTCTTCTCAAATTTGTAGTGTTTGGTGCTGGTAAAGTCTAAGTGTATGGTGTAACACTTTAAATGAAGTGGTTCAAACTGTACCTTTGCAAGATTGAGCTGTCTTGGCAATATGTCCGGTGAGTCTATAGAGATTGACCAATAAATGGTAAGGTCAGGTTGAAGGTGAAGTAGGTGTGTTCTTTATCCTAGTGCAGTCTCTCCTAATGGAGAAGTGGGCTAACTAGTTCCCAAGTGGGGTCCTGTAGACTTGTGTTCCAGACTGCAGCTGGATGAAGACTGATGGTGGGCTATGGTCCACAGTGCTTCTTATGTAGCCTACCCTACCCACATCCATTGTGGGCCTGGTATTGTTTCTCTGGAGTCAGTGCACCTGATCTCCAGTGTCTGCTACTGTGGGGTCTATTGTGTAGTCTGTGTACTGGTAATTAGCTCCTTCTGTCATCCAGGACAGCCATTTATGACTGTCTAGACAGTTGTCTGAGGGTAGCTTATAAGGTCAATTGATCTCTATAGACTGCTATGTTGGCATAGCACGCTCTTTCATGTGGGGATTAGGCTTTAGACACTCCATTGTGTTACCCTTACTCTTCTAAGACTTCATGTCTGCTTTACTTGGAGGGTCCCTGTCTTTGACCTTTCAGTGGTTATAACCTACTGATAATTCTACAAATTTGATGGCTTTATATAATTAATCCATTTTCAGTCATACATGCTTATGTGTGGTTGAAAAGAATTTAGATGTTTTTCTTAACATGTGGTGTGCAGGCCTAGGCTTAATAGGGCCTATACCTGTGGTTTCTCTTGTAAGGGTGATATCATTTTTGTTCCTTAAAATTTCGTTGTAGTATTTGGCTTCATGTGGAATAAGCCTGTGTGCAAATTCATTGTTCCTGACAGCTACAACCTTTTTCAGTCTGTCTATGTGTACAGGTCTGGCCACCAGTAGATTGGTGTCCAAGTTTTTGAGTTTGGCACTTGTCAAACTAGGTCTATCTACTACAATATATGGTCCCATAAAAAGGGGTTGAAGCTTCTTACAGTCTGTGTTGGTCAGGATTCTTCTTATGTAGAGGTACACCATGTCGGTGACCTTGATTTCCTGTGGTGTAAGTTTCTTATCATATCTATCCTTCCTTTCCTTCTGTAGCTTGGCGACCCTTTGTATAGCTTTCCTCCTAGAGGTATCTTGATTTGTTATCATGTTAGCTACATGGTCTGCTACAGTGGATATGTCTTCCTGTACTCCCAGCCCTAAGTCCATTGGGTTTCTTCCATGTAGTAGGAAGAAAGGGGTGAATCCTGTGGTTTGGAATTCGTTGTTGTTAAATGCAAAGGTTATAGGTTCAATAAATGAGTCCCAATTGTTTTGATGCTTTGAGCAGAATGCTCTGAGCGCTGTGCCGATGCTAGCATTGAATCTCTCTACAAGTCCAATACTTTGGGGCCTGTACGGTGAGGAGAATTTATGCTTGTTCTTGAGGTGTTTAGTTAACTTAGTGAACTTTGCACCTGTATAACACGTTCCATTGTCTGTCTGGAGAGTGGCTGGTGTTCCATGATGACGAATTATATTCTTGTAGAACTCTGCTGCTGTTTTTTCAGCTTTTAAGTCAGTAGTAGCCCAAGCTGTTGCATATCTGGTAGCATAATCTATGCAGACTTGTATATGTTTGTTTCCTCTGGCAGTTGTGGGAAGTGGTCCCACCGCGTCGAGGTTCAGGAACTTCATTGGTGAAGCCATGTAATCTCTCACTGTCATTGGTGTTTTGTGTGAGTGTACTTGCCTTTTTGCTGTGAGGCAACTGTGGCAGGTGGAAACATATTTGGTTGTATCTGCTAGCATAGACTTCCAATATACCCTAGGTCGGAGTGCTGACATTATCCTACTTGAGCCAAGATGGCCACCAGTAGGTGAGTCATAGAAATACTGTAGTGTACTTGTTACCCATTGCTGTGGTATAACAATTTGAAGTGGTACAGTATTGGTTTTTCTCCAATTTATGGGGCATATATGGACTAATGTACCATTTACCAAGGTGTCTGGCCTTGGTTGATGATTCTATTTCCTTATGCTTTTGGTGCAGGCAAGGTCCCATCCTGAAGATATTGTATGAGGGGCAATAGTTCCTTGTCCTTCCTTTGTTCTAAGCCAAGGTTTGTACCTGAGATGGATGTGTCGGGAATCTGATCCAGCAATTGATTTATATCTAGCACATGTTGTTTTATTCTGTCTCTTTCTTTTTCTTTTCATTGACTATTGGCCTATCTTGTGCCTTTTGTTGGGGTGTGTCACTCTTGTTTTGGTGTGTAGACTCCTTTGGAGGGCCTATTCTCGCCTTGGTGGGAGTGGCAACCTTTTTCTTTGTCTCTACTCCACAAAATAATACTACTGATCAACCTTGGAATGAACATAAAGGTACTAAACCTTTTGATGAATATTACCAAAAGAGGATAAGAAACCACCTTTTAGGACCAAATCGCATGTTCTTTATCTGCATCAATTAAATTCAACAGAGCCGCTAGGGCAGTACTAGCCGTAACACCTTCTTAGAGTGTCCTAGGTCTAGCCACAGTTGAAAATAAACCAAAAAGAACATAATTATATACTATTTTTAAATTTATTTGCAAAGCAGAGCAAATTTGTAAATTTATGGAACCAAAATTTTGAAAAAAATATATATATATTAGTTCCATAGGTGATTACACTGACCTATGGACCAAAAACAAAAATGTAAATGTAGAAACATAAAAAAGCAGGTATGCAACCTGTCATGAAAATCAACAATTGCATTATCACTTATCTTTAATGTATTTAACAAATTATGCAATGACCACACATTCGAGAAACCAAGCACAGCAAAACATAGAAGCTACATATTTGTACATGGATGCTGATGCTATATCTTGGTCATAATTAATTCAACTATGTAGTCACCTAACATGGAATACTACCTGAAACATAAAAAGCTAACATAATATGTGGATGTATTTATAATCTTCAAAATTCAAGGTTGAAATGCAAGCACAACCTTGCCACCTAATCATACGGAAAAAAAAAAAGAAAAAAATCAACACCCAACAAATTCTGGTACAAAAATTAGACCTTATTCAAAAGGAGAAATCTATCAAAAAATGTCAAACTTATCTAAGTACCATAGACAAGCAAAATTTAGCAATCCTTGAGGAACCAACAGTGATTGACCTTACCAGAATTGCAAAAGAAAAGACCTGCTAAATGAAGTCTACAGTTGGCAAAGCCACTGGAATGAATTTAAAGAATTATGAAAAAAAATAATGAAACCAAAGTTTGCACGGCATCAAGCAGTGTCTATTATATCTCTTTTTACAACACCTCGATCACTTTAGTAAAAGAATACAAAAAAAAATAATGGCATCAGCAATGACATTGAGGTCAGAAGCAAAAGCCTATGGAAGTGTGACACAGACACCAGTCAGAAAATTTTTCAAATTTCACAAAAAAAAACAACAACAAACAATCGTCACACTATGAGAGGAATGTTACTCCACCCTCACCATTCAGGAAAAAGCAATTCCTAAATTATAAAACTCAAACCATTAAAACCGTTGATTGTCGAGCCTATAGGCAAACCTACTATCATATATCTTTGTGAAAATACAATCCTAACTAGGGAGAACCTATTCGTATGTACACCAACCATACTCCTTAGGTCAAATTAGGAAATTAAATTGACAAAAAAAATATCAATCTGCGGTTGCATCCAATGACACATGCCTATTTAAAATCATGTGAAAAAAAATCAGTAGTCAATTTTTACCAAACAATGAGCAGTTCCATCATAAATTACCAGATTTTACTAACCTACCTTACCACACCAGGTTCAGTATAGTATCAACACTTAGAGAAAGTCTCATGTATACTATGTTACTTCAAAAATTAACAACACCCCAGCTATAACAAACAACTTGATAACCAAGCTGGAAGAATTTACCACCAATGAGCAAAATCTTATGAGAAAAACAACACTCAAAGTATCAAAATTACTCAAAATTAGACACATCCTTGTATCTTAGCGAAACAAGACATTTATAATCGCTACCCACCAATTACCCCAAATGTGGACTCACCAAAATGTTTCCTACCAAATTTTACTGGAGGACTCACAAAATCTGGCAGTTCACAAAGAGAATTATTACCCCAAAATGTCTACCCCTATAATTAAATCTAATACAGGCAGGGCACCCAACTGCCCAAAGACATATTACCCACTACAACATAATTAGGGTATTAACAACTGCATTAGTTAATTGAAGAATTACAATTTTCTAAAAACGAAATCTCACAATGTGTCAATTTAGAAACAATCTGCTCAAATTTAGATCGTAAGTAACATAAAGACACAAGTACTGAATTTACTTTTAAATCATACCCAGAGAGTTTACCTCTCCATAAGACACCAAGCATTAGTTGCCAAACTTATTTTGAACACACACCAAAGGTGTGAGTTCTACCATGCCACTTATGTTATATTAAGGCCCTAGAATGGTCATATTACATACAGCCAATTTGAAACGTGTACTTCATGAATCTGAGGTATTCTTAAACTGTATCCATGAATGATTTTCATACATGAGAAGATTCTCAAAACTGTATAATCAATTGTTTTCAACAATCAAGTATACATAAATATGCAACAGTACACTTTAAACTTAAGTTGTACAAAAACAGCAGTTGTATACTGACCAAAGGTTTATTATGGAAAATACACCATTCAATAAACCAAAATGGAATGATAAAATTAACTTATATCATGTAGAAAATGTGCAAGGTTCCACCTTGTACACCAAAAAAAAAACTATAAGAAAGAAAGTAAGTGTACTTGTATATAATCATATATGTGTACCAAAAATTGTACTATCTAAACTGTTATTCGATGCATTGCATGTATGCTTAATAATAATGAAGATTGAATTTTCTGAAACATCTCTGGAGTCAAATATAGACTCGCAAAAGAAATGCTAAGAAAAGTCAATTAGAGCAGCGGCCCACTGTCGAAATTGCCAATTAATACACCCATACAGCAGAATTACAGAGTTACTCAGAGACAAACAAGTCTATTGTACATAAAGTACTCCGTTTTTCTGGTCCTCAGAGGGGGGAGCCATTGTCACATATATATGAGACATCTTTAAGACCCACACTCAGTGTTGTCCGCATCCCTACCGGGCGGCGCTGCCCGCATAGCAGGCGGCAACCGCCGCTCAGCAGACCCCCATCTGCCACTAAACAGCCTAACAATAGTGTCCCTAATGCCAGTCTGTACTGGATATGTGGGATGGCTGTATAAGGCCTAGACCACAATAGGGGAAGACACACACAGACAGGGATACCAGCCAATTACCTGCACTGTTCAAAGAAAGCATCCCTTAACAAATATGTAACTCCATTGTAGTGGAGACATAACAGTTGGATGCAGGACCTAACTTTGTCTGGGGCAATCAGCCCCAGAGTAGGGATATAAGGCCCCCAGTAGGAGGTCCATCCAACACAGAATCACCAGAACCACCCTTGAGGTAACATCTCCAGTCAACTCTCCTGCAACCTGTTATAGCTCTGCACTATGCTGGGTTAGACTATGCCAGACAGGCATAGGACTAGACCACTAGTGGCCAGAGGCTATCTTCTACAAGACACCTACCAGAGGGTAAAGTTACACATTTATATATCCCTCTAAGCAGCAGGTCAGAAACTAGGTGTGGGAACCCACCTAGGACCATACTGGACAGTGTATCATTATTGTTATTATTATTATTATTATTATTATTATTATTATTATTATTATTATTATTATTATTATTATTATTATTATTATTATTATTATTATTATTATTATTATTATTACCTCACAGGTGGAGTGGAACAGAACTTTATATGCTTTATAACCAACTGTATATTTACTGTGTGTGGAAATTACCTGTATATTAACATTTGTATTACTGATACATAACAATACTGCCTAAGCTGAATAAACCAGTGATAACTGGAACAACACTATAAGAGCTTGATATTCTTACTCTCTATATACCACTAGTCATATGATATTTCTCATATGACAACTTGATCATGCACAATTACTAGTATGACACCTGACCAGGAGGACAGGAATCCCATGGTCATGTCCCATGCACCATCACAGGCACGTTACCGTGAGAAACTGATTGCCACAAAGGGTAAGGTTCGGTACGACAAGGACCACGCTGCCGAAATGAGGGCCAGTCGCGAGCGTCGTAAGGAGCTGGACTCTGCCGACGAGATACACCGCAAGCAGGAATTGTCCAACCTGCGGACCAAGGCTAGTCGGGAGCGTCAGGCCGAAAACAAGGTAAGATATATTTAAGAGATTAGATATAGAGCTGAAATATTATTTATATTGTACTTACCTAATTGCATCACTTTAAGATTAAGAATGTTAATAAGTATACAAAATCAAGGGTCAAATACATTTTGTCAGACACTGCTGCGAGTAACTCGCAATTAACTTAATGTGTGTTTCCTTTTTCTGAATTCAGAAGCGCTTGAAGTTAGGACTTCCACCCATACCCCCACCACCCAGAGGCAAGAAGGCCAAGCAGCAGCTGAACGACAGCGCTGGAGAGGGCACATCGGCCAGACCCGCTGCTGCTGTGTCGATGCCAGAGCAGGCAGCTGCACGTCTGGCTGCATCCTCCGCACTGGCACCCGCGGCGATGGGAACAGGGACCCCCGCAGGGGGCCGGGTCAAGGGGCATGGCAAGCTGACTCTCCGCCTCCCCTTTGCCCCTCGCCCCAGGTACCAGCGGGTGTCCTTCTCGTCCCCTGATGAGAGTGACGTGGTAGGTGCAATGAGTGTTGAATTTTCTTTTCAAAGATGTGGATAGTATATGATGTTGTATCCCTGAGTTGTGGTCAAAGATCTCTACTGTTGTATAGAAATTAATTTGAGTTAAATGAATGTACTTCCATAATAGACATATGTGAGTTATTAAAAAAGAGTATTTGGTGTACTTTAGAATATTATTCTGTACCGCATGTCAGGATGCACTTGCGAGAAGTGTAAAAATTTGGTGATTTTATATTTTCAAAGTCATGATGAACACTGAAGATGGTCCTTATATATGTTTAAATGACTCCAGAAAGGTAGTACAACCTCTTAACTTATTGTCTGAGTGTATTTATGGGTATATGATGATGTATGGCTGAGCTGAGGCCATTCTCGTAAAGGTCTAAGATAAGTGAGGTGTGAGTGAATTTCGTGAAATATATAAGTCTCAACACAGGCGCTGAAGACACAGTACTGGTATTATATAGCAGGCAAACTGCCATTGTTATATAAAGTACATATATATTGGAGACAATGGAGAGCCATTATAATGATTGTATAAGTGTTTAAAACTGAGCTAGGCTAAAGTTAGGAGAAATTGGCGAAATTATTCCTAATTTTTCAGCTTTTCCAATATTTTCATCGATGCGTCATTTCAAGAGTTTCCGACTCTTACTTTAGCCTTTTGGTATACATAAAGATATATATTGTACCAGTTTGTACACATATTTTGGTGCAGCTAGATCTATATCATGCTGCAACTGTTTCCGTTCACTCACGCCTCATGTTTTTGGAAGGTTTTACTGCGTCTGTGATAAAAACTGACATGTTAGGAGTTGGATCCTTGAATGAAACTTTTTAATAAGCCAAGATATAGGGCTATCAATAAAAAATAATGTCATTAAGAAATACTGAGTTTGTGAATTCCAGACCCAGGCCCCTCCTGTCCAGTAAATCTTGGGATGACCCATATATATATATATATATATATATATATATATATATATATATATATATATGTACCCCAAAAGATAGAGTCTAAACTCTAGAAAAGTTCTCTTAAAAAATACGGTCTAAGTCCAAGGATATTTTGATAAAATTCCGGATAAATGTGAAAGTTGGACTAAATCTAGGTTTAATCAGGCTTGGATGTAAGGAGAAGGAGAAACACAATAGACTGTCTTACTGCAGTTCACAGATGTATTCTATCCCCTTTCTGGTCCACAGTGTATACCAATGCCCATATGTTTCTTTGATATATGAGTGCAGATCCACAGCTGCATTCTGACAAAGTCGGCTTAAGAAACATTCAGAGTTTTACTCTGAAGAATCCGCACATTAGTGTCATATAACTTGCGCCAGTTCTTTCCTGAGCCATATATATAGAAAGATAGCTTTGGAGCACTATATGGCATATAAAGAGTTTATTTTGTGCTAGCATAGATTCACAGAGATCTATATACCCACTGAACAAGATCTCGAGAATTTCCCAGGAATTTCTCGAATCCCGACATGTGAATACGACAAGAATAGAGAACGCAAATTTCCCTGGAAATTTGGACACGCCATAACATCTTACACTTGAGAAAATTCTCGAATCTATATCTGGAGAATTTCTCAGGAATTTCTTGGAAAAGACTCGGGATATTCCCAGGAAAGACTTGGGATATTTTCTCGAGTAAAAGGTGCTCTGGTGTGTCCAAATGTCAAGGCAAAATCACATTATCCTAGCCCAAGTTGTGAACATTCCTACCTTGAGTCCTGTTCAGTGGGTAGGATTAGCACAGTGACAATATGGAAAGGGGATTGGCTTCTTTCTATTTGCTGTTATCCGCTAAAGCCCTTGGTAGACTGGCATAGATACTGCTAAAAGTCAGAGCAATGGGGCTCAATAACAGTGCAAACTTGGCACCTGATATGGACCATAAATACTTATTGCTGATATTGTAAGGTCAGTCTCCCCCTCCTGGGAAGGGCTATGTAAAGCTAGAAATATATAAAACTTTACTCTATTACTAACCCTTGGCATAGGTCTGCACTCACAATTCTTCCTTACACCTAGATTTCTCTTAAAGCAATACTCCTAAAGCATTAGTAGGAAAAAAAGGTGCTAACCAACATCTCAATGGAAAGATGCAGTGGGAAATGCACAGTGTTACTGATCAGTTTAAAATGTTGCAATGTGTTCCAACTTAATGAAGGATTACAACGTTTAAAGGCACTCTACATCAATTAAATTTATCCTGTATATATCTGGATAGATCACTGAGATAAATCAGGCGTGAGGCATCTTGCCATCCTTAAAAGCTTTCAGCAGTGCTTATTCTACAAATT
Organism: Acholoe squamosa; assembly: GCA_949317995.1. Lineage (NCBI taxonomy): Eukaryota > Metazoa > Annelida > Polychaeta > Phyllodocida > Polynoidae > Acholoe > Acholoe squamosa. The sequence goes on from OX439041.1 coordinate 72,981,376, forward strand.
AGATGCTTTTCAGTGGCTATCATACTGAGCAGGTTTTTAAATTATTTCTTTTGTTAATAGAGCCAACTTCTATGTGCTAATTACGATAAACCAGGTTGTGGGCATGCACCAAGCTAGTATCTATGTAAATTTATCTTCTGTGTATGGATAGATTTGTATAGCATAGACAGAGCACAGTCATTGCAGTATATCACCTACATTGCTAACTCCTACAATGTAAGCTAGTTTATACCTTTATAACTCCATCTAGTTGGGAGAGGCAGGTATAGCCAGGGAGGAGGCAGTACACCTCCCCAACCATCCCATCCTCCAGCCCAGTCTCCATGGCCGGGCGTGCATAGCTTATTGAATTATATCCGATCCTGACATTAGTGAATTGAGCCGTGCTGCTCTGAAAGAGAGAAGGCCATCTAAACTACAGATTTGATTTCCCATAAAAACCTGATTATAGCCTGTGCGAGCGGAGCGCTGGTTAGTGCTACTGAATAGAAGAGGGGGTAGTCACCAGCCCTGACAGAGACTTTACTTGGGCCTACTCCCTGACAGAAAAGGAATAATGATAGAAAACCAAGAGAAAACAGAAGGAGTTATGAGAGGGGAGATCAGAAAAAAATTGTAGGTCAAAAAGATGCACTATTTCGTAAATGTGGTAACAAAGACACTTTAATCAAACTGATAATTTGTTTAAATGTTAGTGACTCAATGATCAATTCACCAGTGGAAAAAGAAATAAGAATAATAATTTCCATAGATACTATTATGTAGGCACTTACTTTATGGCATGATATGCACTAATTTTTTAGGCCCTTTCCCCCAGGTCTGCATAGTACCGAACATTTCAAGTTTACTGTTTTAGCAAAGAAAGAATAAAATGGTGATTCCTAATCAAGGATAGCACTCAAAAATTGATAAACCATCTCTAAATGGCATCAATCTATCATACCTATCCTCCTAGATATGATAAATGCTACAACACAAGCAGGCAATCTATGTTAATGACCCATCAACATGTCTTCTCTCGTTAAGGCTATATCATTCGAGAAGGGCGTAGTCGTAAATGACTACTGAGTGGGAGGTTGTCTGACAAGACTGCACATCAATAAATGTGTGATTAAGCATGGTTAGGAAAGCTATTAGGGGCTGCTTATTGTATGAAAAATGTGTGTGGGTGGCTTCAGAAGTATGTCAAGGCAATAGCAGTTGTAAGTGCCATATCCAAGCAGGCCTAGTTTCCGATATGTTTAAAAGATCTGAGCATTTCATCATTGGTGACAGGATCTGCAAAAAGGGCCCTTAGCGCAGGATGCTTTAAGGTCCCTATTCCCAGTACATGTCACAAATTTGGTTCTGCCGGGGCAAGCTATAGAAATAATGTCTTTGGCTAGGCATGGTGTATGGGTGGAATGCTTTGGACATGCTCATTAGGGATACCATGATACATTGGTCCATAGAAGTATAATTGTGTCAATCATAAGTAGGCAGTTTTATCTCATATTAAATATGCTGGAATACTGAAGGTGTATCAGTACAGTGCCATTTTTCATGGCACCTTTGAAATATGTGGCCAGCAATTTTTACATCCAGAGTCATGTACCCTTTTGATGACATCATAAATTCAAAATGGTAATGTAAACAAGACTAACAGCAAATTATTCACATCTTTCATGGTAAATTATATGGTATTTCCTTCATAAACCTTGAGAGTATTCTCATGGGAAGGGTGGGGGAGGTGTATTGTCATACTAGTTATTGTGCATGATCAAGTTGTCATATGAGAGATATCATATGATTAGTGGTATATAGAGAGTAAGGACATCAAGCTCTCATCTTGTGTTATTTCCAGTTATCACTGGTTTATTCAGCTTTAGGCAGACATGTAGGAATATCAATCACACAGATATTAATATGCAGGTAATTTCCACACACAGTAAATATACAATTGTTTGTAAAGTATAATGTTCTGTTCCACTCCACCTGTGAGGTAATAATAATAATAATAATAATAATAATAATAATAATAATAATAATAATAATAATAATAATAATAATAATAAACATAATAACAACAACAACAACAATAATAATAATAATAATAATAATAATAATAATAATAATAATAATAATAATAATAATAATAATAATAATAATAATAATAATAATAATAATAATAGTCTAACCCAGCATAGTGCAGAGCTATAGCAGGTAGCAGGAGAGTTGACTGGAGATGTTACCTCAAGGGTGGTTCTGGTGATTCTGCCTTCTAGGGGGAGCAGCCAGTGGTATAAGTACCATTTCCTGGCTTGGCCCTTCAGACTGACTGGAGCCAGTGGCATCTGCCTAACTCTGTGATTGTTTGAGGGGAGTCTTTCATGTGTCACTGGGTGCACAAAGGACCCCCATGGACGCCGCCATGTCCCCCATTGTCTTGGTCAGTATGGCATGTTCAGACCCTCATATCTCAATCGTTTACTCCGCTACAGCCTCCATTTTGCGCATGCGCAGACTTGAATATGTCAACTTACCACCGCCTGCTTTCTGGGTGCATAACTTGCGCTGGTTTGTCTGGAGTGCATTCAAAGGTCAAAACAGTCTAGGTGGCGTAACTTCCTTAATAATGGGAGTTCCCCCTTGATCTTGGGCTCATTTTGACCGTCTAATTATGGCCTTTGTTTAAATGCTTTCATATTTGACCTAGCAACCTAGCGACGCTAGAGCAACCGGAATGTTATGGCATCGTTACTTATGTAACCTATTGTTCAGTGTTGGGGTGCTCAGACACCCATGACGGCGTCAGCGGTGCCCAGGCACCCGTGACGGTGGGTTGCATTCACTTACAAGTTATTATATTGTGCACTGAACCATGAGGCCGGTCTGCTTTGACCATTAGATCATTATATTGTGCAGTGGACCATGAGGTCGGTCTCTTTGGTGATGTAACTTATGTATATTTGCCATAGCTGGTGTTCAGTGGAGCATGAACGCTCTCCTAGAATGTCTGAGCGCTCTCTTAGAATGTCTGAACGCTGTCCTAGACATTCTGTGTATTAATTTCTTATATATTCTTTGATTAATACAGTAATATGTCAAAATAATTGGAATAATAAAATGGTATATGATAGAATACTCTGTCTCCCCCGAAAGAATGCGAAACTCCGTCATTTCGCAGAGGGAATGTACAATATATTTTTACCTTATTTTAAGTTACATACCGTATGTTAGAGGATTTGAAGGGAGTGCTTCAAATACAAATTTTTGTGGTAGAGCTTTGTCAATATGTATAACATCCTTTTTTTTTTTCTTTTGGGTAAAAATACATTTCCTTAATTCTAACAGACTTAGGTGTGCCTGGCTTACAACATGGCTTTCAAGTTGCCTTATTCCTTATTTAAATTTGTGTATCTGCCTTATGCATTTTTGATTTTGGGATACAAAATTACAATTTTATGTACAACATACAATTTGGCATGCAATTTTGGTACTAACGTACAATCTACAATTTTAGTGTGCAAACATACAATTTCGCGTGTAATTGAGTACAAATGACAATTTTAGTATGCAAACATACAATTTCGCATGTAATTGAGTACAAATGACAATTTTAGTATGCAAACATACAATTTCGCGTGAAATTGAGTACAAATGTACAATTTTAGTGTGCAAACATACAATTTAGTGTGCAATTAAGTACAAATGTACAATTTAGTGTGCAAACATACAATTTAGTGTACAAATGTACAATCTTGGTACATGAAATACAATTTTTGGGATTTTCTTGAGAAAAATTTTTCCGAGGGCCGGAAAAACAAAGTACTTTATGTACAATAGACTTGTTTGTCTCTGAGTTACTCTGTAGTTTGCTAATGGGTGTATTAATTGGCAATTTCGGCAGTGGGCCGCTGCATTAATAGACTTTTTCCCTAGCCTTCTGAGTATATTTCCCTGAAAGAGATTATTTGGTGAGTATCTTAAGTAATTACTTTACATGTCAACATTTTTCCATTTTTTTTTTCATTCATTTTTCAAAAATTTTTTGGTTACCTAAAGTGTGTTATTTTAAGTAAACCTTGGTATAGTATACAAGTGCTAATGTGGTACAAAAACTGTCCTAGGTATCTACCTTGCAGTCAAGTATATTATTTTTTGAATTGTACCATTTCTAAATACTTAGTAAAATTTGCGCGTGTATGCGTGCATTAATCATCAATTTTGTGAGAATACCATAGATTTTCATATTATACATCAATAAGTGGCTGTGTATATTTTTTTTTCTAAATCAATATTAATACTTAGATAATTTCATTGATAGTGGAGGTGTGTCAGGAGTGAGATGTCAATCTTGCCCTGATGTGCTCATGCAGTGGTGGCACTCTGAGGTGTTAGGTGCCAGATTTTGACATGTGGCTGTGGCAGTGCCTAGCCTGGTGTCAGTGGACAGTTCAGGTGGGGGGGGGGTGGGTCCATAAAAGGAGGGAGTGGCTGGTTTTGGGTATCAGTGTTTCACTGCAGTTCCTTCCTGATACACCATGGGTCATCATCAAGCAATCCTTGACTTGCCTGTATCTCAGGTGATGATGGTGGGCAGTTTGGCTAGGGCCCGGGTGGAGGCCAGCCAAACCCTTCACTATGGGTATCTTGTAAGGAATCACAGGGAAATCTGTGATCACGGCGATGTGATTGTTAGTATGTACCCCTGCCGGTACTTCCTAGGCTCCACCTTGCGCGGGGGGCCACTTTGGCCCTTTTGGCCAGGGCCCTCACAGATTTAGGGTCCTGGCCCATGGATTTCAATCTTGGCCCGCGTGGGCGAGTGCTGTGGGATTTTCTCATGGCTGTGTCCTTCTTCAATTTCACCGTGTCCGGGGACTCTCTTGCAGCGGCGGAGTATGGCCTGGGATCGCTGGAGGCCCGACTGATTGAGTGGGATCGTGATCATGGCCATTTGTACGGATCAAGCCCCTACCGTCCTGCCATCGTTGAGCCCGAGGCTCTTTGGTGAAACCGAGCTGACTGACCTAGGGTGTAAAAACCCAATACCAAAAAGGCCCTTTTCAGGGCCAGCCAATCGTCCGAAAGGTTCTGAAATCTGTCTCCTGGTATATTATCTGCTGGTGGTGGACTGGGAGCAGTCTAGGCTGTGGGCATTCTAGGCTGTTTCCACAGTCACCGGGAAGGGCTGGTGGTTTAGAAAATTAGCATGTTTGACCTTGTGGTCTCCTCCTGGTGTTCAACAATAATTATATCTGTTGTATTTTCCAGTGCTGTCATGGTCACCGGGCTGGTGCCACAATCATTCTGGAGAAGCATGGAGAAGTACAGTCCTTTGTTTTTAAGGGCTGGTATGGTGCTGAACCTAGTGCACCAAGGTAAGTGTATCACCTGAGGGAGGTGATAAGCAAATTCTCCTCTCTGTGTTGTTATAATTGCTGGTCCATTCCAGGTAAATATAGCCTTAGGTAGTGGGAAGGTTTTAACCACTATATCCTTATAGGTCGGGGCAGCTGCTGATTTAATCTCATCAAATTCATTTGGTATTGGCCTTAAGGGTAGCGCGAAGTTCGAGTCTCCACAATATATTTTAAAATATATTGTGGGATTTGTGCGCTTGGCCACATTTTTCTTGCCACAGTGTGTCTGTGCAAATTTCTTAAGGTACTTCATTATTCTGTAGGCTGAGTAGATGGTCAGGGTGAATAATATAGCAATTATCAGGGTGTAGGTTTCCTGAATTGTGAGGAAAGGGTGTGGGTTTCCTCTGTAGGTGTAAATTTGGTAGGATTCTTATCTGGGAGCAATTTGTGTAGGAGCAGCTCGGTGACTAGTCTGAATGCTTTGGCTGTAGGCAGGTAGGCTACAGTCCCTCCTAGTCTGTATAGTTTGAGGAGTATGTATACTATAAAAATGTGAGCTGATATCCCTAGGATGAGTCCTAAGCTTTGGAAAATTGGATGCTCTGTAACTCTACATAGGTGTGATTCTACGTAGTGTTTTTCCATTGCCTCATCAAGGTTGGAAGCATCATTTAATAATGTTTTGGAAAAGGGCTCTAGATTTAGTTGAGTAATATCATCCACGATTGGATTTTCCTGTAGTTTGTCTAGGGTCCTAGAAAGGTTTACTACTGGGAAATTTGGAAGATTCTCTCTTTCATCTGGTTTGCTTTCAGAAATTTGGTTAAGTGCTGCCATGAATGGTAAATTAATTGTCTTAAGAATGTAATGAAATGATAAGGTTGAGTTACAGGGCAGCCTTGTGTTTGGAAGAGAAAATTCTCCTACACTGATTGTGCACCCACAGGGTACACCTATGATTGAGTAGGACTGGGCTTTTCGAGGTTCAGACGTTTTACCATGGCAGTTGATAAAGTAATGGGGTTCATTAGTAGTGACCAGATACTCATCTTCAGAAATGGAAATAGCATGGGTGGTAGGTGCTTGCAGTGGTGAAACTGTAAACTTGGCTACAGGGCATGTAGGCCTGTGCTTATAAATTCTACCATTTGCATCTCTGCATACCTTTACTGTAATACCTTCACATGCCTGCATATCAGCTGAGTCCAATTCGATGAATAATGATTCGTCGTAAGATACTGCTAAAAACTCAGTTGTAGATTGCAATCTGGTGACTCCTCTGGTGGGGGTCTCCTGTGTGTCTATAGGCATGGGTGATGTGATCATTTGGTACAGTTTGAAGGTAGAGGTAGTAGATTGAATTATAATGTCCAGCTGAATATATATATGGTGAGCTGAGTAAGTGTATGAGGTCAGCTTCTGTGAATAATAGAAATCTAAGTCATTAATTGCAACTTGTGCTCCAGGTATTCTTGGTAATGTTACCAGCTTGACTGATGAGAGCTTGTGAAATTTGGGATCTTAGTAGGATTTTCTCCACCACTTTGTCATACTAGTTATTGTGCATGATCAAGTTGTCATATGAGAAATATCATATGACTAGTGGTATATAGAGAGTAAGAACATCAAGCTCTCATCTAGTGTTATTTCCAGTTGTCACTGGTTTATTCAGCTTTAGGCAGACATGTAGGAATATCAATCACACAGATATTAATATGCAGGTAATTTCCACACACAGTAAATATACAATTGTTTGTAAAGTATAATGTTCTGTTCCACTCCACCTGTGAGGTAATAATGATAATAATAATAATAATAATAATAATAATAATAATAATAATAATAATAATAATAATAATAATAATAATAATAATAATAATAATAATAATAATAATAATAATAATAATAATAATAATAATACACTGTCCAGTATGCTCCTAGGTGGGTTCCCACACCTAGCTCCTGACCTGCTGCTTAGAGGGATAATATATAAATGTGTAACTTTAGCCTCTGGTAGGTGTCTTGTAGAAGATAGCCTCTAGCCACTAGTGGTCTAGTCCTATGCCTGTCTGGCATAGTCTAACCCAGCATAGTGCAGAGCTATAGCAGGTAGCAGGAGAGTTGACTGGAGTTGACTTGACTACCTCAAGGGTGGTTCTGGTGATTCTGCCTTCTAGGTGGAGCAGCCAGTGGTATAAGTACCATTTCCTGGCTTGGCCCTTCAGACTGACTGGAGCCAGTGGCATCTGCCTAACTCTGTGATTGTTTGAGGGGAGTCTTTCATGTGTCACTGGGTGCACAAAGGAACCCTCATGGACGCCGCCATGTCCCCCATTGTCTTGGTCGGTATGGCATGTTCAGACCCTCATATCTCGGTCGTTTACACCGCTACAGCCTCCATTTTGCGCATGCGCGGACTTGAATATGTCAAGTTACCACCGCCCACTTTCCGGGCGCATAACTTGTGCTGGTTTGTCTGTAGCGCATTCAGAGATCAAAACAGTCTAGGTGGCGTAACTTCCTTAATAATGGGAGTTCCGCCTTGATCTTGGGCTCATTTTGACCATCTAATTATGGCCTTTTCATAAATGCAACGCTAGAGTGACCGGAAGGTTATGGCATTGCTACTTATGTAACCTATTGTTCAGTGTTGGGGTGCTCAGACACCCATGATGGCGTCAGCGGTGCCCAGGCACCCGTGACGGCCGGTTGCATTCACTTACAAGTTATTATATTATGCACTGAACCATGAGGTCGGTCTGCTTTGACCATTAGATCATTATATTGTGCAGTGGACCATGAGGTCGGTCTCTTTGGTGATGTAACTTATGTATATTTGCCATAGCTGGTGTTCAGTGGAGCATGAACGCTCTCCTAGAATGTCTGAGTGCTCTCCTAGAATGTCTGAACGCTCTCCTAGACATTCTGTGTATTAATTTCTTATATATTCTTTGATTAATACAGTAACATGTTAAAATAATTGGAATAATAAAATGGTATATGATAGTATCATACTTGCAGTCTGCCTGCCACATTATACTCCCCCTGCATGTTTCTTGCGATATGGCAGACTGCACATGCAATACACCTCCCTCTCATTCCCACTTGTGAATTTTTGTTTATTGCAACATTTGTTCAACAAAGTTAAACATTTTTTCAACATTTCAGAATTCCCTCTATGATTCTCTAAATGATATTCCATGTATCATGGCTGACATCTTAAAATGCATGCACAATGGCTAATTGTACTGCCTGAAGGAATTCTGAAAATAATATTTAAAAATGGTTCTCTCCATTTAATGGGAATCGGCTTATTTGAAAACAGTTATCATGTTCCTTCACTGTTAAGACAATAATTATGACTGGCGAGCAATACCAAATTGAGGTTTTCAGGAGCATAAAACTGAAATAAATGTGATTCACCATGAAGAGAACAAGAGTTGATTTGTTGAGAAAAAGTAAGCAGTACTGAATATGGAATTTAATTGAGAGAAGCTGGTCATGGGATATCTTCTTGTCCTTCTTTGAATTTCCTTCTGTTTAGTGTAGAATATGATTTTGACTCTAATAATTTGAACTTTAATCTTTGTTTATGGTGATGAATCTGCCGGTTAGTCTAGAATCAAATGAAACGTAAGGCAAGCTCAATTTTAGTGTGATAATAACTCTTGAGTCTACCAGGGATCCTTGTAAAACTGAACAGTAGACCACCATCCTCATATAGCAGGGAGCCAGTGTAGTTTTTATAAGAAGCCCTAAGGGGAAGTACAGTAGTACTAGGAATCTCTGTTAAAATAACGATGGATCTCAGGCAACTTTGGGACGAGGATTCTTCTTATTTTTACGACATTTCTTTTTACAGTATAGAGTTAGGGCTATTGGTAATTAGGGCAGCTAATAAGGCCTATATATGCCCCAAGTTCTACTTGTAGATATGTGGCCATCAGTGGATATTGTGTGCAATATAAGTAGATCTGGGAACAAACTCAATCAAGGGATTTCTGGATTGCCACAGGACAATTCATTATGATTTGAAATTGTTGCATTTATAATCAGAAAGCATCTTAACAGAACATACCTGATTTAAGCCTAAGCCTAATTCACCAAGGAACAGTTCCCTTATTCACTTCTCGAGTTACCAGAACTCATGGAACTGTGGGCGATAAAGTGATAATGCCAGAGAAGTCCCAACTCTGAGTGATATAGGGCCGGCTGCTGATTCATCACCATATCCTCCCATAGCAATTGAGCCAGGGTAGGCTTTTACTTTGCCTATTATGAGTCCTGAGTATCCACCCTTGGATCCCATTTTATCCTCCTTTGAAAACCATTATGATCTCTCCTATATTCTCAGCCCTCCCCATCTGATGATACAGACCCAGAGTTAGCCTGACCTAGAGGTACTTATCACAGTCCATGCCTACTGCCACAAAGAGCTCTCCTCAGTTCATATTTCATTCTGTGATTTACTTTGACCATGGTGTGTGAGGTGCGTGAGAATGGATACTAGAGGCTTTTACACTCATATGAAATTCTTGATGATCATCACCATAAATCTGCTAGCACTTTACAGAGCTGAGGAGCCAATCCATGTTGGATAGTTACCAGATGGGTTGCTCATGTCTTTCCGTGCAGAAGGTACTAGGCTAATTGGTCAGTTACCCAATCCAACCTGACAAATCCTTTATGAAGTATAGTGAAATAAATTGGCAGATTACACTTTATCTCTATTGATTTGTGTAAAGCTCAAGTTCAATAGAATTTTATTGCAAACATTCAAAATCATGTTTTTTCAGCAGCAACACTGGGCCGACAACACCCTCAGGGATTTATATAAATAAGTAATTAGTCGTGTACATGATTGTATATTTACACTGATTTGGGCATGCGGACCAAGACTAAATTGATTGCATAGCAATACATTGTAGCGGTTATACCAGTATAGCATACTTCTTAACATGGTACTATCACATTCAATAAGTATATTTATTTAAATAGATATATACAATCAGTGCTTGCTTACTAGTATCAGGAGCAGCTTTTAAATATTACTAAGTTTTACTGGTTAGCATGCTATAGTTACTCATAATTGGTCTGCATTTATATATAATGAGGGGCATTTCATAACAGTCCCCATTCTTATACTAGATTCTCCATATATGACACATGCGGGCTGATTAACCAGTCCCCAGTACATTATACATTGCATCCAGTCACATTTCAGCTGATTGACCAGTCTGTCCATACTTAAAATCTGTTATTTATGTGTGCATTATTCACCTGCAATTGTTTGTGATCACTTTGGCGTACCTTAAACAGACATCCCACTCATATGCAGTTCAGCTTATCACCTTGTTTCATTCAGGTTACATTATCATCATACTCAATAGCAGGTAACTGAAGTGACCTCAAGGAGTCCATCCAGCCATCTGCATCCCTATACCTAACACCATATTTTGGTAGGGGATTGAGAGGGAATCTTGGCGACAGAGTCACTAGACCCCTTCACAGCTATTCATAATGGTAGGCGGCTGTTTAACCAGTCCCATCCCAGTACTCATGAGGTATAATCATCATAATGTGGTCAACAGACACATATTTCTTTCTGGTGTAAATGTTAATGAATAAAAAGGTGACTTAGGTATCATATATTATAAAATAAAATGATGACTGTGATAGGAGTAGAACCTGGGAATAATTCAACTGGTGAATGTAGAAAAAATATCCTTTCAATGCTAGGGAGTAGGCTGAATAACCAGTCCATCTCAACTTAGACAATCTTAGGTCTGTGATTAACATTACTTATTATTCTCTTGAAGGTCAGTCTCTTCTCATGGGTTTGTGTGATGGAAGCGCATCCCATTCCCAAAACCTTCTCCAGTATGGATTCCTCTGCATAGTTTTGAGGTTGTACCTTTTTATGGAGAACTTAATTTTGTGGTCAGCCCTTGTGCGACGTTGATCTTCAAGTAGTAATTCGCCTATTGTGCCAGAAATTTTATGCATATGACATAATAACTGTGTGAGTCTCCTTTGATCTAATTTTTGTACATCGAAATAATTATGGAGCTCTGTGGCCGAGCATCATTCAAACATGTGTCCTTAGCGACAAATCCTGAGGCCCCTTTTCTGTAGCCTCTGAACTTTATTAACAAGTTGCTGTGTAGTACAATCAATTAAAAAACTTGAATAAACAGCAAATGGCACAATCATTTGTTTATAGAAAGGTAGTGGCTTGGCTTCATCTAAATACATCCTGATCCTACTAAGGAGATACAATTTATGGTTCAGTGTTCAGTCTAGTTTATGGTCTACAACAAAAATGGATAGTTCTCCTGCTGGGAGTGGGACTTGCTTCTAAATGAACTTCTGTTTTTTGCTATTTATAGTGATGCAGTTTTGCTTACACCAATTAGAAGTAATGTGTACACCAGCATTTAGCACACTGAAAAAAGTCTTCCTGACAAAATGACATGTATACCCATGTCAACTTGATTTGACACAGAGAGCACACGTCATTGGGACATGTGCACATATGTCACCATGACAACTGTAGCACACAGTAATCCTCATATGGTTTGACATGCCTTAAAATGCCATGTCATCTGTGAGTTGACTAGGGTCACGGCCATGTCGAAGGCACTTGACATGTGATGGTTTGACATACATAATTGTTCTAGGATATTCCACTAGATGGAGCAAACAACCATTTTGGTACCAGGACTAATCACTAGCAAGAAGTACTACCAACACTTGAGACATTTGATGTATCTGTGTCATTTTGTTTTCATGAAGAATAGATCACTAAGGTCTGTAAATACTATCAATGAATGGTAGTGAATTCTATTTCATTGTTAAATCTGCATTTGTTATTGAATATCAAAATAGACACCCACCATCCAGAATACTCCAACTGGAGTGGTTAGACACCTTATGTGTGGGTCAGTGAAAATACCAAAGTACTGTATTCTAACCCACAATCTATAATCTCAGTATCTACAGTACAGGGAGACATATGGCATTGCCATGCACCCCATGCCCTTGTCTTATGGACTGCATAGAGGTCCTTAGTCAAGTAGGAGTTCTGTAGATAGGAAAAAGTGCCTTAGTGTTGCAGGCCTGTGGGACTATGATATCCCCTGCCTTCTATTATAGGCCTCCCTTGATTGAACCATTGGTACATAGTTATTGACTGCTCTTGACCCTTACATAATTGTCTCACCTAGCACTCAGGTGAATAGATCAGAAATATGTGACGTGTCTTCATTACGCATGTCAAATGGAGTTGACGCACCAAATATGAGAGGGTCAACCTCATTTGACATGCCTTCATACATGTCATGTGGGAGACAAATTGTGACCTGTGCAGTATGCGTCAAAGCGATCAGTGTTCTTCTCTCTGTGCATGTGTCCTGTCTGAGGTGAGTCGACATGGCTGCTTATTAAAACTATATCATCTGCATACATAAAAACTTTTGCATCTTGTATAATTCGAGGAGAATCATTAACAAATATTAAAAATAAGAGAGGGCCAAGGGCACTGTCCTGTGGTACCCCATACTGGGGCCTCTTGTGATGTACATCCATTTAGGAAAGTGACCTGTCACCTATTGTGTAAATACGACTCAAGCCATTTAAGTGTCAGATTGTCTAAGTTCAGGTTTTGTTAGTAGTAGCATATGGTGGACGGAATCAAAGGCTTTGGATCCGTTCACATAACAGGGGGATAGGGTTTTATTATCATCAAGCTCAGTAATTTAAATATAGTTATTAAAGTCAAAAAGTGCATCAGAAGTTCCTCAATTCCTATTGTCAACCTGTAATTAAATCATTTCTTATCTCCTATCTGTCTGAGGTCACCTCCTTTGGGGATTGGTATCGCAGTGCTAATGGCCCATTTATCTGGAAAGAAAGATTGTAGTATAGAATTCCTGAAAATGAAGTTGTGGAATGGTGGCTAGGATATTATCCTTAAGCACTCTGGCATTGATGCCCTCAATGCCACTGGACTTGTATGTGTTGATGCCCTCTAACGTGTTTTCCCACTATCTCATAACTAATGTATTTTTAACTCATTACACCTTTCATTGACATTATAGTTCACATCAGGATTGGGATCTAAAGTAAAATTCATCTTATCAGCCATTTTCAGTCCAACATTGGGGAAGAAAGTATTAAAATAATCTGCAGCTAGTGCAGATTCTATCTTGTCTCCTGTTTCATGATGGTCAAACTCTGCTCTAGAACCCTATATTCCTTAGGGGAGATTAATGTGGTTATCATAGGTGTCATTTATCTGTGTTTTTAGCGTAGATTTTTAGCTAGTTGCAAAGTTTCACCAAGACCTGTTCCCAGGAACTCCTCCATAACCTCCCTTCTATCACGTATGACCTCCCGTATCTCAGAAGTAATCCAGTCAACATCCCGACTTTAAACCTGAAACAGCTTAACTGGGCAAACTTCATTAAGATATTCCATAGTGATTCCAATTAATTCATTCCACTGCTTATTGGGATATTTTTCTTTATAAAAACCATTCCAATCATAATATAATAGTTTTTCCTCGAGATCATCTTTACAATAGTGTCTATAGCTTATACCAGATAAAGATACTAAAATTGTATTTGCTTTTTTTTTCTGGATGGCCGCTACAGGCAGGTGGTCACTTATATAAATGGGAAGCGGTTTGCTATATACTATATTTTCACCATTTGTGAGAATATTGTCTATCACAGTACCACCAATAATCCCATCATTTCGTCTAGTTATTTGGTCAATGAGAACCTTCAGTCCATGGCGGGTGGCAAAAGCCTCAAGCACTATTTGTCATTACTAGGGTAACTTGGTTTGTTTACAATAACATGTACTACACTGTAAAGAGTTGGGGTTATATAACAGGATTGTTCTATGTAAATCAACAGGGGAAAGAGCAGTATTTTCAAATATACTGACTGTCACTGTTTAGTGACAAGCTTCTACCTGTAGACACATATGTACTGTGAGTTGTCCCGTATAATTACTCCTGCATACCCTACACTGACGGAAAAAAGAACATCGGCCTGAGTTTCACCTAGTCTCTGGCACTGCCTGAGTATCATGAGAGCCTCTGCTAGAGGCTCTCCCCTGACATGCCATACTCATGCTGAGCCTGCTTCAATGCCACACATTGGGAAAAAGGATGAGCATGAGTATGGCACAAGGCTCAGTTGATATGGCACTGAACTCTGCATCTGAAGGTGGTAAGTTCAAGCCCCATTGAGAATTTTTGTTAAGTCAATCTCGGTAAGTCAATCTTATTGCTACAATGTGCGCATGAATATGCATTCATAATGGGTTTGTGAGAAAATTGTTCCCCATTAAGCCCCCCCCCTCACCCGTTCTTGCACATACTCAATATCCTTTCTATCATCCTCTAGTCCTTGTAACCAAGATATCTAAGGATATAATCTTATCTATATAGGAATATTATAAGAATTAATCACTAGAACATTTAGAGTATGATCATATCTTTGCAGTAAATGTAAAAGTGACATAATTATCATCCCAGGCATATTTCTAATGTTTTGGGGCTTGGAAAAAAAATAGAATACCAGCTTTCAACACACAGAGGGAGCAGATCATATATGAGATTTCAAGTGGAGATCTTTCAGCACAGTCAAGATGGTGTAGTGGTAACATGTTTACCCTCATATGAGAAGGTCCTGAGTTCGATTCCAGCCCAAAAGCTCTTCAAAAGCTGCAAGTTTTCAACCCAAAATTTTTTTGTTATGCAAACAATTTATTTTCTTGTTATTTTCTGACTTGCCAGATGTTGAAGATTCTGTCAGTTTTCAAGCACACATCTATTTCACTTAGTTACAAACTTAGGTCTTAGACAAATATACTGCAATAGATGAGATGTTTCCTATTAAACTGAAAAAATGAAAAATGTTTCTCAGCACCACCGAGACTTGAACCTGAGACCCCTCACATGCAAAGCAAGAATCCTACCGCTGTGCCACCTCTACAACTGGTGAGCCAGGTTGCAATAGGCATATAAGTAGGACTGTGCCATACTGACTGAGGACATTGTGGACATTTGTCCTTACTATGGGCATTTTTCCTTACTATGGTCACTCCAGTCTGTGTTTCCTATTAGTCTACTGGGCCTCATATGACCAATGCCATCTCACTGTAGTAGGTCTATGGTTGAAATATCATATTGATAGTTCCACTTTCAACACCTGCCCCGCTAGCACAGATAGGAGCACAAAGAAGTCACAATAAGGAAGAACCCGGTTCAAATCCCTCCAAGGAGCAAGAAGGACACTGAAACCATGAATGCACAAACTATTCATCGATTAATTAGACTGCCTTAGGAAGTTGAATGTTCGACCATCTGAAATCCTTGTGTGTATGAAATAATGAGCTTTTTTCATATGGTGACCTTAATTTCTAAATTTCTTTATAGTGTTTAACAAACCACTTTTGTGTTGGGCTTAATACACCCTACAGCTTAGTAGTTCAATAAGTGTTACAAATGCAGGGCTACATAACCATTACAATTTTCACTGTCTGTAAGCCCTACAATGCAGTGCTGATTAGTAACTCATTAAGTGGGGTTGTGCCCACTGGGTGGTGTTGCTGGACTCACTCTGGAGGTAGACTCCAGCAAAAGGTGATCCTATATATTGGGATACTCTGGCAGTGCATTAACCATTGGTAAGAAAGACTCCTGCAATGTTGGAGCCTGTTCAGGTAGGATCCAGCATTGCCTGACCCTCTTCATAGAGATACTCAGGCAATGTCCTATTCTCTTCTTTTATGTTACTCCAGTTTACCCTGAGCCTGTCTCTAAAGAGACTCCTGCACTGTGAGAGTAGGGCAGTAGAGAGGGTACTGTCATACTAGTACTTGTGCATGATCAAGTTGTCATATGAGAAATATCATATGACTAGTGGTATATAGAGAGTAAGTACATCAAGCTCTTATAAATTGTGTTATTTCCAGTTATCACTGGTTTATTCAGCTTTAGGCAAACATGTAAGAATATCAGTTACACACATGTTAATATGCAGGTAATTTCCACATACAGTAAATATACAAGTGTTTATAAAGTATAATGTTCTGTTCCACTCCACCTGTGAGGTAATAATAATAATAATAATAATAATAATAATAATAATAATAATAATAATAATAATAATAATATTAATAATAATAATAATAATACAATGTCCAGTATAGTTCTAGGTGGGTACCCACACCTAGCTCCTGACCTGCTGCTTAGAGGAATAATATAATAATGTTCAACTTTACCCTCTGGTAGGTGTCTTGTAGCAGGTAGACTCTGGCCACTAGTGGTTCAGCCCTATGCCTGTCTGGCATAGTCTAACCCAGCATAGTGTAGAGCTATAACAGGTAGCAGGAGTGATGACTGGAGATGTTACCTCTAGGGTGGTTCTGGTGTTTCTGCTTTCTAGGAGGAGCAGCCAGTGGTATTTGTACCATTTCCTGGCTTGGCTCCTCAAACTGACTGGAGCCAGTGGCATCTGCCTAACTCTGCAATTGTTTGAGGGGAGTCTTTCATGTGTCACTGGGTGCACAAAGGACCCCCATGGACGCCGCCATGTCCCCCATTGTCTTGGTCACTTTGGCATGTTCTGACCCTCATATCTCGGCCGTTTACGCCATTACAACCGCCATTTTGCGCCTGCGCGGACTTGAATATGTGAAGTTGTCAACGCTTGCTTTCTGGGTGCTTAACTTGCGCTGGTTTCATCTGTAGCGCATTCAGAGGTTGAATTAGTCTACATAGTGGAACTTCCTTAATAATAGGGGTTTTGCCTTGTTCTTGGGTTCATTTTGACCGTCTAATTATGGCCTTTCCATAAATGCTTTGATATTTGACCTAGGTTGCCCAGGAGCGACGCTAGAGTGACCGGAAGGTTATGGCGTCATGACTTATGTAATCTATTGTTCAGTGTTTGGGTGCTCAGACACTCATGACGGCGTCAGCGGTGCCCAGGCACCCGTGACGGCTGTTTGCATTCACTTACAAGTTATTAATTTGTGCACTGAACCATGAGGTTGCTCTCTTAGACCCTTAAAAGCATTATATTGTGCAGTGGACCATGAGGACGGTTCCTTTGGTGATGTAACTTATGTATAATTGACATGGCTGGTGTGCAGTGGAGCATGAACGCTCTTCTAGAATGTTTGAGCGCTCTTCTAGCCAACCTATGTATGAATTTCTTACATATTCTTTGATTAATACAGTAATATGTTACAATTTATGGAATAATAAAATGGTATACAGCTAGGCCATAAACAATCTAGAGTAAAGTGTCAGGTATTAGGGAGGAGGTTTAGCAAGCACTGCGTGGGCAATATAATGCAGACGTGCAGCATACCTACAGCACTGGTACATCTGCATGAAAACAGAAAAAGGTGACATACGTCGTGCTTGCTAAACCTCCCTATTGCTGGAGTATGCCTACACCCTAGGCTCACCCTGAGTATCAAAATATATGTCGCCAACATTTTGGCGACATTTGCCTGAGGCTAACATCAGGCTCACGGTGAGTATCAATATTTTCTCTGTGTAGGCCAGCCAGTTACTCTGCACCAGAGTGACCCATAAAGGCTTTACCAAAATAGCCTTACCTCTAGGTCCTGCTACTGGGGGCAGTAATTGTGCCTGCACTCTGAACTTGAAGCTAGCATAGGTCTACCTGCCTTTCGGTTAGTCCAGTGTTAAAACTAACTGACCATGAAATGGTTTGGGAGAGACTGTTGTCTACTTCTCTCACTCTCAGTGATGGCACTTCACTGGGATTGGAGACTTTCTTGTCTTCATTAGGCATGCATGGTTTGTAGTATCAATGCCTGCACATAGTGCACAGATTGACAGCACCTCTAGCTGTAATTCTACACTCATAGTTTCTGTAAATTTACAGCAATAGTTGCTGGAACCTCAGTTGCCAGAAGAAGTTTCTGTAAATTTACAGTATTTTCGGCTGTTAATTTACAGCAAAACTAAATATCATTGTTTTTTTACAAAACATATTTTTGTAATTCTACAACATATTTTCCTGTTAATTTACAACATATGTTTCTGTAGATCTGAATAATCTCGCTGTATGGTTACACACTGAAAACCGGCCGCTATTGGAAAGTCGTCATATATGATGAGTTTTGGGTCATCAGAGGGTCGTCAGACCTTTATGACTACCCGGAGTCATCATACTAACCACCTTGGTCTTACTACTAGTCTGTGTATGCACCATAAGAGGTCCCCACTATACATTCCTGCTATACATACACCACATCCTTGGGGATGTGTAGGCTTGTATCAATGCATTGTATTTGTTGTATTATCTGCTATGAAAAGGGGAATATAATTACTATTTGATACAAATACACCTGTCAGAAAGATGTGAATGTTTGAGTACAAATGTAGAAAATAAGGCAGATTGTTCTCATCTACACCGATTTTATGGATAGTGCCTGATTATAAGTCCTTATTCATTGGGTGTCTCTAACATTACATACATGTAGGTGAGTGTACTCATGCAATACCACATACTCTACACTTGAACTATGACAGTGGGTGGGGATCTCCATCGCCTGATCGATTTATAAGGGGATGAGATATAATCTAAAAAAGAATTCAATAATATCTAGATGGCAATGCTAGGATGTCTGTAATGTGTGCACAGGATGATATGGCTTTCAGGGGCAGCCTACATGACGACTTTAGGTTGTCAGTGATGACCTAAAGTCGTCATCTATAACTACCCTATGACGACCTAAAGCTGTAGATTTAGGTATCGTCAACCTGAGGACCTAAAGTTGTCACTGCTGATGAGTTTTTGACTCTCAGATGTTTTCAGTGCAGTGGTTGTTACTGTATGATTACTGTGGATTGTATTGTAGAATTACAGCAACTCACCTCCTGTAGATTTACAGCAAAATGTATTGGAACCAAAGTTGTGAGGGGCTTTTGCTGTAAAATAACCCTGGCTACTACTAACAGTGTAGGGTACCTTCATTAGGAGTTACCCTAGTACACAACTTTCAGTTTTGCCTGATTTCTATGTAATCAAAGTACCATAATCTCCTGCGTATAAGGCGTGTCTTATACATGGGGTTTTAGTTCTCCCTGGATCCACAAGGGGGGAACCAAGACCTTTCTTTTGATATGTGACACTCCCTTGTAACCCAATCAGCAGCATATGGGGTCCAGAGGGGTCTGTGGTTCCAAGAAACACACAGCTTTTTAAATTTTGAAAATTCATTGAGTAGAAAAGAAGTTATGAATTTTTCATTTTTCTGGCCAAATCCTAAAACTCTAGGTGCGCCTTATAGGCAGGGTGTGCTCCAGACTATACTTGAGATCTAATGCTGTAGGCAGTTTGTAGATGGTTAAGTAGTATTGACAGTTCTTGTGATGGTATTTAGAGAGAGGCAAAAGTAAAACAGTGTCAGCTGGTATAGACAATGGTTTCCTTCAAAAAGGTACAAAGAAAATAGACACTTGCTCATTTAGACTGTGTAGTGTACTTACCAGCGAATAAGATATCAGCCTCTATCACCATTTTATAGATTCAATATATATTGAATGTACACAGCAAAGTGTTTATGAGTATATGATTTGTCTCTTCTCTTCTTCCTTGCTAGCACCTCAAATTTCAGTGGCCCTACAATTAATCTGGAAAATAGTAAAATGCTTAGAGAGAGAGAGAGAGAGAGAGAGAGAGAGAGAGAGAGAGAGAGAAAGCATGCCCGTTCTGAATGGACAATACCTGAACAATGTGAGTGCAGTGAACAAGTAATCAATGGATAACTCATGATGAGTGTGTGTTAGTGAAGGATAATGACACGAGGCCATAGGCCGAGTGTTATTAGCCTTTGCTAACACACACGAGTCATGAGTTATCCATTGACTACTTATTTTATACCACGAAACCAATAAATAATCAATATAATACCAATAAATTCAAGTTGAAAACAAAAATTATTCACCCTCCCCGGGACTCGAAGCCAGCCATAGTGTGTGTACACAGGTACATACACCTCGGTGCCCGGCAGCGGACAGTGACAGCGCCTGTCTCGGCTAGCCTTGGCAGCGGCACACGGCGAAAAAAAGTGTTTGTACATGATCGGTACACAGGCCTCGGCGCCCAGCTAGGCCTCCTTTGGTTGGTTTAGTTCTAGCGGCGAAAAAAGATGTGTCTCGCTGTTATGTTTGTGTATAATACACCTCCTCGCCTGGCAGTGGACAGCGACAGCGCACACGGCGAAAAAAGATGCGCCCGTACCGTGTTACTAACTGTTAGACTAGATATACACCTCGTCGCCCGCCAGCCGACAGCGACAGTGCACACGGCAAAAAAAAAGACGCGCCCGGACCGGGAATCAATCCGAGGACCTCTGACGGCTGAGCGCAAAGCGCTAACCACTAGACCACCGCGTCTCCTCCTCCAGTGCCCGTCTCGGCTTGGCTATGTTTGACAGTAGGGAACGAAAATATATGCCTGGACCGGGATGCGTCCCACCTACCTCTACAATCTTACCAAGCAAACCCAGACCATCACACGTCAGTCCCTGTGGCGCAATGCATAGGGTGTTGGATTAGGGATCTGAGACTGCAGGTTCAAGCCCTGCCCAGGTCATAATATTTCGTGGGTTTTAACATGTAACATATGACATGGAAGGACATGTAAGGTGTGCTGGTTATCCATGGATAACGGCACTGGGTGCAGGTTATCCATGGATAACCGCATGCCTTACAAAATTGATGTTACAGCCTACAGGGTGTGCAATATCGACAGATATGTGGATGGGAATAGCCACCAAAAAGCACTGAGTAACCAAGAAATCGTGGTATAATCACCACTAACACTGGAACCCCTGCCATACAAGGGAAAAGAAACCCATTCCTGAAATAGACTGACTAACAAAAAGCCTCTCAGCAGACAGTGGCTTTCTGACAAACTGACACAAGACTATTTAGCACTCCATGGGGCTTCTCCTTATACTGTTTCTGCTTTGTAGAAGCAGGAAGTCAAAATGCTGAACACTGGAACATTGACTAATGAGAAGGAGACAAAATAGCTGCCGTCTGACGTACTAGGTTTTGATATGCTAAAATAATGGGAAATGTGAGTTTTAGCAAATCAAAATATTTCTCCATTTTTAAATCTGCAGGATAGATTTATGAAGCTAATTGATTTTGTGGTAATTGCAACATGGATAACTGTGATTATATGCAGGAAGTCAGATTGGATAGAGTTATAATCCTTTACAAGAAGCAGGGGTAGATTATACAATAGATAAGAAGGCAATTAAACTGAAACAGAAGCAGGTGAGGCGGCAGGTGTCTAGTTGGATGCTTTAAGAAATTGTAATAAGGATGGAATATTACTTTACCTAAAATACTGCTCAATCTGCTCCAAGGCTAGTGAAAAATGCTGTGAATCATGTCAATACAAGACACTAACATGAGTGACTAGACATGTATATGAAATCCCCTACCTTGCATGGAAGGAGAAAGCATTTCCCAAAATAGTTCCATAAACAAAGGTTTCCTATAGATAAGAATCTTGGCGATGCAATTGGGCAATCTGAAAAAAAATAGTCCTGTAGGGTCCCTTCAGTCTTTCATGATGTACTCAACAAGTATGGACATACTTTTCTTCGTGAAGGAGGCAGAAATACCTCACTCTAAAATACCCCCTAATGACTTCAATACAAAATTGTGGCCTGGTTTAATGAGAGGCAGTGAAGATAGGATAAATTGACCTTAATCATGATTGATTTCCACAGAGCTTCATTTTGAAATCGCAAAAGAAACCTCATTTAATAATAACTCTCGAATAGGATTCTTAAGTTGAGAGAGGCCAAATTTACCTGTTTCCAACATTTATTTTTTCAAAGCAATAATCTTTTCAAATTCTTAGAACATGATAGTATCCAAGACTGAATTAGTCTAAATCCCAATAACAAAGTTAACATTTCCAATAATCTTGGTCCCAATTTTTCTACCAAATATTTCCTGTCCAGATTTCCCAACAGAAAATTCCAATCACCCTGACCTAAGGGTTATGCTGTCATGTGACCACATCAACAGGTCCATCATTAGTATGCATAGAATGCTGTCATTGATCAATGTTCATTTCCTGCTAACACAGCAGAGCTTTCCTATTTATATAAAATCTGGTAATATAGGCATTGCGGACCATGACATAAGTAGCATTAACTATTCTTTAGGTGTAGTCTAAACTTGCTGATACAATGCAAGATAAGATCCAGAATTCAGTCATTTTGACTGGTGCCATTTTTCCTCCAAGGGACAGTTCTCCGAAGCAAGTTCATTACGGGTTTATTAGACCTTTTATAGACCCATGATCATGCATTATTCATCAACAGGAGCCCAGACAAAAAAGTACACAAAAAGAAATACTATAGAACAAGAATTGTCAGCAATATAGAGGGCCACCCTCGTCGCTGACCTTCCCTAACCGGATGTGCTGTAGTGCTCATGTGCCCAGCATCGACCAATGGGAAAGCTCCATTGTGTTAGCAGGAAATTAAAGCTGACCAATGGCAACATACCATACATATCAATGATGGAACATCGGGCATAGTCATGTGACCCTAAGGTCAAGGTCATCCTGTGACAGCAATCATGGGATAGGATAAAGGGCACTATTCAAGTGATAGACCTGGGAAGGCTTTTGTATGGGGGATCGGCTGTGTTGAATAAAAGCAAATGGGTTCAAACTAGCATATATGTATATTTATGGTACTGATCATTATTGGTTGATTAACTCACGGTTGGAATGTTCATCACTTATGTGAAAAATGAATGATAAGGTTTGGCAATAAATGAATGTCCCCAATGTTTTTCATCATATATGAAAAAAGCCGGTGAAAGAATTTTCTATGTCTTTGGTCCCATTCTTTATAGGATTTGGTAGTTTAAATTGTGTCTGATATGCAGGACATTTTGGTACTGTGTAGTATGTATAAACAACCATGACCGTACAGATATCCATAAAGCACTATCAGTGCCTGCCACTCCAACTGGTGGTGCTATATGCCCTTAGTGATTTGCTCTTCTTGATTATATGCCACATTGTTGATTATTCCAATTCTAGCACCACTGGGAGCATCTTCTGCCACAACCTCTAGAGCTTGATTTGTGCAATATGGCATCATACATTGATATACTAAACTATCTTCATAAGACTAAGCTCCATCCGTCAACATGCCTCCAATTCCTCTAGTCCTCCATTTCCTCTAGTCCTCTGTGATGGGCATATTAGTATAAGATATAATACTGGAACCATGGATATGAGCCAAATACGCTGAAACAGACAAAATTGGATACAGCATCAGCTTCTGTTGGTGGTAAAATAGAACCACAGACATTATCCCAGTGGCTGGATTATGAATAAAAGGCAGTTTTGGATGGCTCGCACAGCACCTCTTGACCATCAAGAAGGCAATATAAGCAGGTTGGGATGTGTTGATGTAGCTGAGTGTACATCCAACACCCTGCTTCTGGTCCTACCATAAACAGCCTCTGTCCCTAAACACTCCGAAGGAGGAACTCCATTGGATGAGGTCAAAATGAGCATTTTGGGATGATAAAGACCTTTTTCCTAAGATGAAGAAGATTTGACAAATTTTCAAAGATAAATAGACCAGCTTGTCACCTCAGTGCAACAAGGTTGTGTCTGCACATTTCAAGTTTTACAGGAGATGCAAAAGAAGGGCTGCAATAGCTATAGCACACAGTTGACACACACTTATTGTATTTGGGCCTGTAGGCACACATATCATAGATAGAGCTTCAATACTTTCATAGAAGGTCGATAGATGTTAAAATAGAAGAAAACTCTATTTTGCCAAAATGTCAGTTTATCCTTGTTGCACTGAGGCAACAAATGTGCCCCCACTTTTGTCTACACATATTTTTTTCATGATGAATTTCGGTTTATCTTTTCCCAACTGTTTTCACGGAATTAATTTCAATTAAAATTGTCCCAGATCAGATCAGATAATCAATTGTTGGACATGATCGGTTTATTCCTAATGTGAAAATCAGAAAGCATCAAATCCTATTAAATAACCATTTAAACTCTAACCAAGAGGCCCCCAAAGCAGTACTTTCAGCATTAAAGGGCATTTCCTAATGATTCCCATTAGACTTGTTGACAAACTCCCTCCAGTATATATGAGACACATACAGGGTTAAAATACTCATTAATACAGAGTGGCTCACATTGTCTTTCCTACTATTGCAGCCTGAACTAGTTTCTTGTTTCATCTAATATCCTCTCTCTGACTGTATGCTGATCAAACAACCCTGATCCCATTATGTCAGGGTGAAAGCTGAACTGTACAAAATAAGCTGATGTGTGGATTAAAATTTAAAGGATACATTTGTATGGAAGGTAAAAGGTGTATCCTGCATAACAGAAATGGTAATCATAATATCATTTTTGCCACTCTGAAGAACCAGGATAGGAAAGAAATGGATCTAATGCCATCAGGAAAATGATGAAGTGAATTCATGAGACCAAGGGAAACCTAGTTAAGTTGTATTTTTAAGGAACAGGAGGTTTCCCAAAGAATAGAAACTGTGTTGGTCAATTATAGGTGCATTAGCCTCATATTGTGTTGTTCAACTGGGTCTCCTAAGCCATTATAGATTTAGAGTGGTTGCCATTCTAGGATTGCTCTCAGCTCTTATTAATTCATCAATGATTATTATGGCCACAGTTTGCTCTGTTTTATGTGCCATTGTGTGATTAGACCATGACCACCAGACTGAACAACCATTCAGTAGCTCTGTATATCTTGGAAAAATCGTATGACAATATATTCAGAGCTTTGGCACAGTGACATTATTGGATCTATTTATTAGACCAAGAACCTTCACAGCCACAACATTGATAATCAATAACAAAGGAGTGTTCCATTGGGTATTTTAGTATATTAGAACCATGCAGATAAGTATTGGTTAGCCAGTCAGAAATCCACTCGGGACAATGCTCTTTAGTTATTCACAAGTATACTGAGACACCCGACCTGTGCTCCAGACTACAAGCCATTCTGTATATGGATATACATGGAATGTTTAATCTGTGGGATTGTATCTGTGGAATTGTGGTTTGCCTGTTATCAGGTTGAGGACTGCACCTTTTCTAAAGCTAGACTTGAAATGCCATGACCATTTCTAGCCCTGCATAGGCCATAATACTAGGGCCATGGTCAGATCTGAGGACATTTTCAAAGTCCAATCTAAAAGTGTATTTTTCACAATTTTCCCTTGGTCTGACAATTTTTATATTGAAATCAGTAGAAATAGCATTATTTGTTTAGTCAGCATGTAACATGCCATCTTGATGTGATAAATACACATCTAATATAGTGTGCATTCACTACTACATGACTGTAAAAAGTGACAGAAAGAATCACTAAAACAAATTTCTGATTTTTGCATTAACTTTCCTAAAGAAAATGTGTAGTCTATGTAGAAGAGCAAAGAATTTGCATATTTCTGATACAAACTTTAATTTGCAAGATATGGATCCTTTTATGTAACATTAACCATATTTGAATGTGGTTTCCTTACTAACCCTAAGCAATACAGTAGGTAAGGATAGGTGGTGGGGGGTTGCACTCACACCTCAGTAGCACACACACAGTAATATCAACTCATGTTCCGCTTGGAGTGTTGTCTACAGGTATATTCATGTTGATACTTTTGAGTACAGACTATGTTCCAAGTCTGGGTCTTCTTCGCAGCCTCGTCTCAGACCTGGTTATCCGTTTAGTGCTGACCTTAATGGTGCAAGCTGTATTATTTGTGTATATCATGAACAGAAAGAATTCCTGCAAAATGTTAAGTACACAGTATGTTTGATTTGTATTAGACAATGGTGCCAAAGGATTAGATGATGACACTCTCTGGTGATATGGGTACCTGTAAATCGGTATGAATGATAGATTCCTGATTATTACATGACAATCATACATCATTACTGAATACAAATCAATGATGGAAATATTACAGAATCTGGCAAAAAAGACATCAATCCCCACAAACTTGATGGATTATGTCCACTAATCACCCAAACTTTTCAAATTACCAACTAATCTCCCTTTTATCACTCACCCTAAAAGCGACACGCAATGTAAAGAGAGAGCACGCTCGGTCTGTGTCGCATTGTCTTTTAATCCCCACACATGTTCCTACTGATACTTCCTACCTGCGTCTCTGCTCTAGATAATGTGAAGCTTGGAGGAGAAAATAGCAGTCTCACACCAAATAGATAAGTGAACTCTAATCAGTGGGATGTATTGATTACATTGAGAAAAGCAGAGTCAGCATAATTTGAAGGTGTATACATGTACTTAACACTAGGGGTGTTGTGCCTTTAGGCTACAAACATGCTTTTAGGCTACAAACGGGTACCCGTTTGTTGCCTAAAGGCACACATGGGGACTTTAGGCTACAAATATGCCTTTGAAGCACAAATGCCTTTATATAAATGCTACAAATGCATGGTGGGGTAACTGTAATGTAGTGTTGGCTGTACAAGACCTGTATCCTTGGTAAAAGTGCTGGGCATGAGTTCTATTTTCATTCCACTAAATTGATGACCATAACCTCTTGTAAAGACCACATCTGTTATCTAGAACATAAAATAAGTCAGCCTCACCTTCTCATACCACCTGGAACTTGCAGGTTAGAGCAGAGCTATATCCGGAAACAAGGTGCTGTTTAGGACAAACATGCGCTCTGTGTCGTACAGTCAAGCAAGATAAATTCCTTCTGATTACACAATCACACCAGTCATCGATCAAAGGGAGATGCTTCTTAAAGGAGGCAATCAATTCTATTCAGCCGACAGGCCAGTCGCCCAAACAAAATGGGCAGAGAGGGAAGACATATTTGTCTATCAGAAACAATTAGCTAGGTGCAAAGGGCATCTAGACATAAAAGTCTGCACAGAATGGTGCATCAGACTATAGGGCTTTTCTATAGGGAGGAGCTCCAGGGAAGTGGTCCTGACTTGATACAGCTTATCACCCAGTGGGCACAACACCACTGATTGGTAGTTGATTTTGTGCTTCAAGAGGGCGCAGCCCTTTTAATCATTCAGGCAGCACTCAGTGTTCAACTAAATCCAGCTGCAGATGTAGCCCTTGATAACATGTGACAGTTGTAGGCCTGGATAGAAGGGCTATGAAAGGAGGGCATATAAAGTGCTTATAAACTATAGTCATTTGAATGGATTAATAGCCCTGCAAAGGAAGTTCTTATTAGTCAGGTTGTTATGGGCTGCTTTTGGAGTTCCTAATAAGCGTTTAATGTTAGACCTTCATAGTAGGTGTAAATGAAGGGCTGCAGACATATAGCTTATTAGTAGCTGATTAATGAGTGTAATTGTAAGGGCCAATTAGGCCTGCAAATGCAGTGCTTATTATTCTGTATGTTATTGACAGGAATTGATCTGGGGATCTTTGGATTTGGGCTTCCGAGCTCTGTCCAGTGAGCTATCTTGGTGACAGGTAAAGCAATCTTATTCCCACACTCTGATCATGAATATAAAACTTATAGTCAGTTTGTGAGAAAATTATGTAGGCCCTGTTTAGCCCCTCCCCTTGAACAATTCCTGCTCATACTGAATTGCCCCTTCATTATCGTGTAATCCCTACAATGATGACAGACATTGTATCATATCATAACACCAACTGCACCACATGCCCTGCTAGCTCAGGTCATAGGGCATTGGACTTTGGATCTGAAGGTTGCAAGTTCAAGTCCTGGTGAGGATTGCTTATTTTGGTAAGTTTACATTATTGCTACAATCTGATCATGAATATCTAATCATAGTGGGTATGGGAGAAAACTGTATAGGTCCCCTGCCATCCATTCCTGCAAATATTGAATATCCTATATTTATTCCTCTAGTCCCTGGAACCATGTCTAAAAATATATTCTTAGCAACACTCACCCAACCTGCTTTATTAGCTCAGGTCATACAGCATTGGACATTGTATTGAAAGGTTGCAAGTTCAAGTCCCAGTGAGGATTTTCAAGAAATTTTAATTCAGCAGTCTATCTACCAAAAGGTAGTTGTGTTTAAACACGAACACAACCTGCATCTAGGAAGTGAAAACATTGCTATTTCTTTTCTCTGTAATGAGTTTAGATTCTAATTTATAGTCCAGGGCTTACCAATTATCTAATCCTTTAAGAGCTGCTGATACATGAGTGCATTATGCCTATAAGCTACTGAATGCACCAATGAAGTGCTCTCCAGCACTTCATTGGTGTATCATGCTGACCCTACGGGACAGTATCAACTAATGGCATAATGCATTAATGTAGCACTGGCGAGTTCGTTAATTACCAGGGCTGTATTTATTCATCAAGTCAACCAATAGGTATAATGCATTATTGCACTGGTCAGTGGCTTAGAAAGGGTAATTTGGTGGTGGTACTGTTGGATAGAGTGATATCCCTGTCATGCTTCAATCTGCTAAATATTGGTCTGTTGACTGGTAGCTTGTTGAGTGACAACTGCTATATATGTTCCACTCCAGTCCTGTATATCATATTAGTTTACAGGGCCTCACATGACCAATGATATCTCACTGTCATAGGTCTATATTTGAAATAGCATATTTCTATTGCCGCTTTGAACACCTGCCGCGCTAGCTCAGAAAGGAGAACAAAGGACTCACAATCAGGCGATACCGAGTTGAAAACCCACCAAGGATCAATAAGGACACCGAAACCAGGATTGCACAAGCTATTCATGAACTACTTACACAGGCAGAAGTTGAATATTCTAATATCTGAAATCATTGTGTATATGAAATAATGGGCTTTTGAAATGAGATGTCTATATTTCTTTAAAGTGTTTATCAAACCACCCAGCTGTAGGGCTTACTACACCCTACAGCTGAGTAGTTTAATAAGTGCAACAAATGCAGGGCTACATAACCATTACAATTTAGACTGTTTGTAAACCGTTTATAAGCCCTATGATGTACGGCTGATTAGTCACTTAATAAGTGGGACTGTTCCCACTGGGCAGCTATAGAGGGGTTGGGGACCTCCTTATGGGGCTATTTTAAAGAAACACAGCCTTTGGTACTTTAAGCAAACACTGATGAAGGCAATTGTAAGTAGTATGTAATTTTATTCAGTCTTCACAGCACACAAAGTGAGATCTACCTGCATGTAACTATGTGCTGATGGCTGACCCCAGGTGCTATCAAGTGCTGTAGAGTTTCATACAGGGGGAAATGGAGCATCACTATTTCAGGGGTACAAGATGGCTGCCTACCAGGGGCTTCCAGTAAGTGCCCTATAGGTTCATATATGGGTCAACATGGCATACCAGTACTAAAAACATTAGAGGGGGCACTGGGGGAAAAGCCAGGTGTCAGAGGCCCCATATAATCCTATTAAGCCCTTCTGCCCTGCCCTGCTAGGCCCTATGGATAAAGTGCCATTATTGGTTGCTCACTGTGTGGAAGCCAAGTGTAATGCTCCCTTTTTTTATTGGAGCTGTATGGTTGTCACACTAAGTGGAATAATTACGCATGCTGGATGCTCTCATGTGGATAGGACAGAATCAAATGACTGTAGTCTGAACTTTTGTAAAGCAAATATAAACCACTGTACAAATAATATCATATGAAAGCCTGACTATGCCGAATTTAAGATATACCTGGTTCAACAAAATATGCAAACATGTGTATGGTTGTATCTTAGTATTTCATTTAGAAACTCCATAAGCAAAATCTGTAAGGTGTCACTTAGCACTAGGCTTAATCCTATTACACTCAGATTAGATGTCTGCTAATTCACTTCAATTGTGCGCTATAGATTTATTACAAGGTTTGCCTCAATAAGAAATCTCCATTACAAATTTTTATAGATTGTGGTGGTGTGGTCGGTATATCATAAACCCCATTATAAACTGCATAATGCTGTCCTATGGAAGTGCACTGACTAATAAGTATTTAAACTGCAGGGCTATCCATCCATTCAAAAGATCTTTGTTCATAAAGGCCAAATCCCACTACGTGAAAAATTGGTCTGAAATGTCTGTGATTCTGGATATCGGCAACATTGGACCCTTGCCAATTTCCTAAATCACAAGGGTACTTACTGCACTTCTTACCACTCCAAATCTGACTATAGCTGATAGTAGCAGGGGAATCTCTGTGATTTTCATTACTGCACAGATGAGTTGCTAGAATGATTCACAGAGATAGAGTATTTGATATTAAAATCACAGTTGTCTCTGACTATTTTCTGTGGTTTGCAATGGTCTCCTGCATAGCATAAACAAATGTAGCTTGCATAAATCACAAGCAGAACCCCATTATGACTGTAGTATGTGGAACTTGGCTCCTGATTTATCAGAGACACACCTCTTCTGATTTCCTATAAACTGTTGTTTTGAGTCTATCACAGAGATTTCAAGCCCTTTGTGAAGAAAATATCAAAAACTTTTGATGTACTATACTCCCTAAATACCAGCACTTTGACAGGGATTCTTAGCCTTTATAGGTCTTTCCTAGATGATATAACCACCCCAATATCGGCTAAGCACCCACATATCCTATTTCACAACGATTTCCCAACCAATTTTCATGTTGTGGGATTTGGCCTTAAGCTCTGAGGTGATAGGGAGGAGGAGTAAAGAAGAGACAAAATATATAAACACTTTGCTGTATACATTTAATATATTGAATCTAAATGATAGAAGGGGCTGATATCTAATTTGCTGGTAAATAACCGACACAGTCTAAAAAAGCAAGCTTTTATTAACTTTTCTTTGTACCTTTCAAGGGAATGGGAAAACATTAGAGACTGTGTCTATACCAGCTGACATTGTTTAACTTTTGCCTCTCTATAAATACCATCACAAGAACTCTCAATACTACTTAGCCATCTACATACTGCCTACAGCATTAGACAGAGAGATCTCAAGTACAGCCCAGAGCATTTACATAGAGCCATCTGAATGTGTCCTTGGTGAGCGCACCTCCATACCAGCATCAATATGGGATTGGTACACTAAATAGTAGGTTCAATTTCAATGATAAGGGAAAACAATTATGATATGATTATGAAATTTACATTGATAAATAAAGTGTTCCTAGACATGGGGAACCCATTCATATCTATCCAACATGGTTTGGCTCCTCAGAATGGTAGCCACAATAGCTGCAGTGCACTAATGTAGGTGCTTCCTAATCAAGGATATCATTGGAAACTTGATAAGCCAGCTCTAAATAGCATCAATATATCATACCTATCCTCCTAGATAGGATAAATGCTACAACACAAGCAGGCACTCTATGTTAATAACCCATCAACATGTCTTGTCTCATTAAGGCTACATCATTTGAGAAGGGCGTAGTCGTAAATGACTAATGAGTCGGAGGTTGTCTGACAAGACTGCACATCGATAAAAGCTTGATCAAGCATGGCTAGGATAGCAATTAGGGGCTGTTTATTGTATGAAAAATGTGTGTGGGAGGTTTGAGATGTATGTCAAGGCAATAATAATTGTAAGTGCCATACCACAGTATATGATTCAGGCCTAGATGCTGATATGTTTAAAAATCTCATTAAATGATTGGTTCTGCATTGCAAGTGATAGAGGTAATGTCTTTGGCTAGGCATGGTGTATTGGTACTATTAGCTGTTCTTTAGCTGCACAGTCCAAAATTGCTGATACAATGCAGGTTGGGTTTCATAACATTTCATGTTGTTAATATTTACAAGAGAGAAATAATACTCTTTAGTGGGAAACCAAGTGACAAGAAAAAGAAAGCAAGAGATTTCAAAGTCACTCATAAATGCTTCAACATTATAATAACCGTTTTATTAATAAGAACAACAGATCTCTTCTGGACTTTTTGTTGTTGTATGAAAGGCCTTGGTGGAACAAAATGTTTTATCTCATGTTAAATATGTTGAAATACTGAAGTATCATAGGTTTGTTAGTACAGTGCTATATTTCACGGCATATGGGGGGCGTATTTCACACCCAGAGTGGGAGAGGTGTATCATACTTGCAGTCTGCATCTGCCTGGCACATCGCACTCCACCCTGCAGGCATATTGCGATACGGCAGGACAGGCAGACTGTACATGTATGTGATACACCTCCCACTTGTGAACCTTTGTTTATTTTGTCAACAGGTCGTTACATGTCATGAAGTGAGGTAACAGGAGTCCAGACAATTCAGTTGATGATCCAGCTTTATTGTAAGATTGGCATGAGAGTAATCAATACGGTATACAGTATGGTACTCGCCAGTCTGACCAAGCTATATCCTGGGGCCAAGGCACCTGAGTGTCGTACGGTCTAGGTTGGAGAAGAATAAGATGATCTGAGCAGGATCCTTCCAGCTTATAAAGGGGGAGAGGAGCTGCTCGGGGTGACTCATGCCTCCGTATTAGGGCATGTCCAGTGACTCAGTCTGGGGGTGAGTAGCTCGGCCCCAGTCCGGTTAGATCCAGTCTGATCCGGGTTTGGGGGAGGTGAGCTGCTCTCCAAGGTGAGTCACTTGGACAGGTGGGCCTGGAGGTGGTGTATGAGTCATGCATTCCAGTGGGGGTTCACAGGTGGAGCCTGGGGGTTCCCACTGGGAGAGGGAGGGGGTGAGTTAGTCACTCTGGAGTGAGTGAGTCACTCAGCCCGGTAGGCTAAAAGTAGGTAACCTTGGGTTCTACAGGGGAAAACTTGGTCAGCTTGGTTAAAGTATGGCGTTAATAATTATAATACGTAGAATAGTCCCTTGACAATTTATTTGTTTTGTGCAACAGCTGTTCAAAATCTTTCACCATTTCAGAATTCCCTCTATGATTTTCTGAATCATTTTCCATGTGTCATGGCTGATGTCTTAAAATGCATGCACAATGGCTTATTGTACTGCCAGAAGCAATTCTGAAAATAACGTTTCAAAATATTTCAATCCATTTCTTGGGAATCAGCTTATTTGAAAACAGGTTCTTGGTGCTTCATTGTTAAGACAATATGACTGATTTCCTTCTGTTTAGTGTAGAATTTGATTTTAACTCTAATGATCTAAACTTCAATCTTTGTTTACAGTGATGAATCTGCGGTTAGAAAAAAACCAAATGAAATCTAAGGCACACTCAATTTTTATGTGATGATAACTGTTGAGTCTACCAGGGATCCTTGTAAAACTGAGTCTTTCAGCTGTATTTCTTGATGTACTCAACAAGTATGGACATGCTTTTCTAGGTGAAGGAGGCAGAAATACCCCTCTAAAATATCCCTTAATGACTTTCATACGAAATTGTGACCTGATTTAATGAGAGGCAGTGAAGATAGGAGAAATTGACTATAATCAATTTTGATTTCCACAGATTTGTTTTTTGAAACACAAGAAAAACCTCATCTAATAATAACTCTAGAATAGGATTCTAAAATTGAGAGAGGCCAAATTTACCTGTCTCCATCATTTATTTGTTCATGGCAATAATCTTTTCAACTTCTTATAACATGATAATATTCATAAATGAATTAGTCTACATCCCAATGATCTCTGTCCCCATATTTCTACCAAATATTTCCTGTCCAGTTTCCCAACAGAAAATTCCAACCATGAGATGACCCTGACCTAAGGATTATGCTGCTATGTGACCACATCAAGAGGTCCATCATTAGTATGCATGGAATGTTGTCATTGGTCAATGTTCCTTTCCTGCTAACACAGCAGAGCTTTCCTATTTATAAAATCTGGCAATATAGGCATTGCGGACCATGGCATTAGTAGCATTAACTATTCTTTAGGTGCAGTCTAAACTTGCTGATACAATGCAAAATAAGATCCAGAATTCAGTTATGTCTCTATAAACCGGCCACCTTCGTTTGACATAAAATTTGGCTGGTTCCTGAATTGACTGGTTCTCTGAGTCACAATTACAATAGAATTTAATGGATATAATTAAATCTGTTTGGTGGTATAAATGGCTGGTACGTGAATCAACCACATTTTTGAAGACTGATATATCGAGACCTGATTGTATTTCATCCTGTCAGTATTAATGAAAATTACCAGCACATAATGTAGAAAAGCAGGAAAGCTAATGATAATTAAAGTTCATCTATGGTCAGAAACCTTCATTTCTGGGCCGATAATAATAGCGTAATCCTTGGGGCAAGATCACTTCATGACCTGAGGTTTTTAAACAGATAATAACATCATAATCCTTAGGCCAAGGTAACTTCATGCCCTGATTTTCAGTGGGGAAACTGGAGAGGAAATATTTGGAAGAGAGATGCTGAGTGAGATTATTGGAAATATCAACTGTCATAAGAATATTTATAAATGAGTTTATTCTTGAATGTTGATTTGTTTTTATGACCCTAACCAAAACCAAACCAAGATTAAGTTAAGAAAATATGAATTTAGTTCATCAGAAAGTGACATTGTTCACTTTCACCTCTATAAAGCAGAAACGATACAATGAGATGTCCCATAAAGCCCTACAGAGCCATGAGTCAGTTTGTCAGATCGCCCAGCTAAAGCCATTGCCTACTAAGAAGATTTTGAAAGGTGTTCTATTTCAGAAATGGTTTTCTTCTTCCTTGCTGGGCATGGGTTTCATATTAGTGGTGAATGATTAATAGCTTGGGGTTTCCTCACATATTTCAGGTTTTGTTTAGTCAAAATGTGCATGCTCCTTATAATGGTCATGCTGAGAGGAAAGGGGTCCCACTCAATAGCATTTTGACTGGCGCCATTTTCTCCAAGGTACAGTTCTCCAAAACAAGTTCATTACAGGTTTTTTAGACTTTTCTAGACCCATGCTTATGCACTATTCATCAACAGGAGGCCAGACAAATAAGTTCACAAAAAAAAACAATAGAACAAGAATTGGCAGCAATATAGAGGGTCACTCTCATTCCTGACCTTCTGTGACCAGATGTGCTGCAGTGCACATGTGCCCAGCATCAAACGATGGGAACGCTCCATTGTGTTAGCAGGAAATTAAAGCTGTCCAATGACAACATCCCATACATATCAATGATGGAGCATTGGGCATAGTCATGTGACCCTAAGGTCAAGGCCATCCTGTGACAGGAATCATGGGATAGGATAAAGGGCACAACTCAAGTGATAGACCTGGGAAGGCTTTTGTATGGGGAATTGGCTGTGTTGTATAGAAGCATCTATGGGTTCAACCTAGTGTAGAGGTTGGCAGAAAACGTCCTGGAGAAACCGGGAGTCGAACCTGGGACCCTCCAACCTGCAGGCCGAAGCTCTACCACTGAGGTACTTCCCCATCTGACATTCTCTACCTTCCAACTACATCTGGATCTGTATGATACACAAGGGGGGCAGCTTCTACCGGCTGACCAGCCCCTAAGGGCTGGTGCAACCGGAACGGGGCAGATGGCCTACCACCATGGACTTACAGCCAGAGCTGGCCCCTACACTCCTCCCAACCAGCTTCAACCATGGCCAACCAGCACCAAGCATTCCTCCCAACCAGATCTGTTTGGGCTTTATCAAGCAGTGTGAGGCACTCCTGACTTCTCAGTTGACCTACCAGTACACAGTACTGCCAGGGCTGAAGCATATCTGTATTATACCGTTCCAGGCACCTACACCTGGATTGGTATGACACACACGTAGGGGGAAGCTACCACCGGATGCCAGCCCCTGGGGGCTGGGATCTCCAGAAACGGGGCTGCTGGCCTTACGGCAGAGCTGGCCCCTACACTCCTCCCTACCAGATTCAATATAGGGTTCAGTACCCTATAGGTACCAGATACCCGGGACTAGTACTGAGTCGCATACCAGCCACCTGTTTCCAAGTCTCCCCAGTACTAGCAAATTGAATCGTCATTTGTGTCATACCGGCCCAAGTACCGAGTTCTCGTAGTCCCCCTCACATTGGTCAGGACCAACTCTGTTTCTCCACCGGTGTAGAGGTCAGCGGAAAACATCCTGGAGAAACCGGAAGTCGAACCCGTGACCCTCCAACCTGCAGGCGGAAGCTCTACCGCTGACCTACTTCCCCGTCTGACATTCTCTACCTTCCACCTACATCTGGATCGGTATGATACACAAGGGGGGCAGCTTCTACCGGCTGACCAGTCCCTGAGGGCTGGTGCAACCGGAACGGGGCAGATGGCCTACCAGCATGGACTTACAGAGCTGGCCGCTACACTAGCATATATATTATGGTATTGATCATTAACGATAAGGTTTGGCCATAAATGAATGTTCCCAATTATTTTCATCATAATATTATATGATCAAGCCGGTGAAAGAATTCTCTATCTCTACAGTCCCATTCTTTATAGGATTTGGTAGATTAAGTTGTGTCTTATATGGAGGACATTTTGGTACTGCATAGTGTGTATAAACATACTACGCAGTTTCTTCACCCATGGCCAACATTTTCTGATAACCAATATCCATTACTGATTACAAATCAACAAGGGAAAAATACAGATTCTGGCAAAAAGGATATTCTTTAGAAACAAAACATTAATCTACACACACTTGATGGATTATGTCCACTAAACGCCCAAACTTGAACACAGTGAACAAACTACACAAACTAATCTCCCTATTATTACTCATCATAGAACTGACACACAATGTAAAAAAAAAGAGCACAATCCATATGTGTCAGTTAAGGTTAGACCAATCACATTGCTTTTCAATACCCACACATGTTCCTGCTGATACCTTATACCAACATCCCTGTCCTAATACAAAACTGGGATTAAACAGATAGGAGGAAACAACAGAGTTAAAAGGCCTTTACGCCATGAAATCATCTTGCCTTCACACCAAAAAACCTAAAATGTTTGAATGACGTTGACTTCAAATACCGGAACATGTTGCCTTTTTGCCTCAACTCCTATACAATGTTCTGTTTTAAGTACTAAAGAAGGTTATTGGGACACCCTGCCTTTATGCCTCAAAACCTATACAGCGTTTTTGAGTAATAAAGAAGGTTATTTGGACACCCTGCCGTTACGCCTCAAAAAATATATGGGTAATCCCTGCCAAAGCTCCCACTTTCTGCTTTTTAGGGTCTTTTTGGAGTTAGGGGGCTGCAGAATAAAAGCTATTTAACCATTCTTCCTATTTTGGTGTTTTTTGAAAGGGCAGATTTGCATATGCCGGACCAGAATCTTTTTAGATATGATGGCCCAATGTTGAAAAATGGCCCAAAATAGCATTTTCTTTCAATATCCACCTCATTCCACCCCCTATATCATCAAGCCAAGCAGTAAGAGACCACCCTAATTTTATTTATTCCTTCATGGGGGGTCCTATCAAACATTTCCATGGGGTATGGAGGTGATATGTCTCAAATTTCTTTTACCCTAGCCATTTTTCTAATTTGAGAATATTG
Source organism: Acholoe squamosa (assembly GCA_949317995.1). NCBI lineage: Eukaryota > Metazoa > Annelida > Polychaeta > Phyllodocida > Polynoidae > Acholoe > Acholoe squamosa. Next base: position 73,019,172 of record OX439041.1, read on the forward strand.
ATGTAAGGCACGTGATGAATTGTTTATGGCATTAGATCAGTTATAAATATATTATCCTCAGACTTCCTATTTATCAGCATCAAGGGGGTCTGTACAGGGGATTTTTTGTGTACCACGCACCCTTTGCAGGCAATACACATTCAAGTATTTTTCAAGTCAACCCCAACCCCCCTTAAACAGCACTTGTGTATGTACAACCTGCATTAATCATTTCTGGCTTATCTAACCCATTATAATGCATATATCTATTGATGAGGTGCCATTTAAAAAAAAGAAATGAGTCTCTACATGCCTTGGTTGCCCCAAACCAGAGTTGTTTGTCCGATGTAAGGTGTGTGATGAATCGTGTAATGCGCATGATGAAATGATTTCTGGTCCCATAGCTTTTCTGTTACACCCAAATACATGCATATATGTGGTTTATATGATAGAATAGGGCCCTGGCTTTGATTTTAAGCATTTATAGGGCACCCCCGGCCATTCTGCTACTACCCAGCCCCTGCAAAGTACTCTTTTCAGCAGCCCAACAGTTGTTTTCAATCTTTTGTGATTGATTTTAAGCCAATTATTTACTATTTAAATGTTTGTTTTTTTTCTGTGGTTATAATACATCCTCTATGTGTTTCTCTTTGTTGTAGTGTGTTAGATTTCTGCTGGGTTTTGTTATATTGGCACAGTGGCCATGATATTAAAATGTGTAGACGATTCATCACGCACATTACAGAGTAAGGAGGGTAATTCTGAGAGTGAACCATACAGAGCAAGTACTAAATAATTGGTAAATGATGATTGTTACAAGAAGTGTACATGTTGAAGATGTAATTAATTGATCTTTATGCTTATCCTACAAGTTTTGAGTTTTTGAGACCAAAGTTGACATTGTTTACGAACAATTTAAAAGAATCTCAATCTCTGCTATACGAGATATTTGACAATTTAGGAAGTTTTCATGCCACAGTTATAATTCTTTGGATACACATACTAGATTGTTGTACTAGTTTTGACATGTAATTTGGTAATGATTGGATGAATTTTAAAGATGTAGTGTGTTGCATAAGTTATGTGTAAGGCGCGTGATGAATCAATTGTGTGATTTTATTGCGACTGCGATAAAAACTGACCCCCTGGGAGTTAATGACTTGAATGAACCTTTTCATAAAGCCAAGATATAGGGCTATTAATAAAATAAAGTCTTAAAATGTAATGCTGAGTTTGTTATCTTGACCCCCTGACCCCCATAGGTGGGAGGTTTCACAAGAATCGCCCATATACAACGTTTTTGAGTACTAAAGAAGGTTATTGGGAAACCCTGCCTGTATGCCTCAAATCCTATACAATGGTTTTAAGTAGTAAAGAAAGTTATCCGGACACCCCACCTTTATGCCTCAAAACCCATACAAAGATTTTGAGTACTAAAGATTATTAGGACACCCTGCCTTTATGCCTGAGAACCTATACAATGTTTTTGAGTACTAAAGAAGGTTATTGGGACACCCTGCCTTTATACCTCAGAATCGATACAATGTTTTTGAGTACTAAAGAAGATTATTGGGACACCCTGCCTTTATGCCTCAAATCCTATACAACGGTTTTAAGTACTAAAGAAGGTTATTGGGACACCCTGCCTTTACACCTCAAAAAATATATACAATGTTTTTAAGTACTAAAGAAGGTTATTGGGAAACCCTGCCTGTATGCCTCAAATCCTATACAATGGTTTTAAGTAGTAAAGAAAGTTATCGGGACACCTTTATGCATACCTTTATGCCTCAAAACCCATACAACGATTTTGAGTACTAAAGATTATTAGGACACCCTGCCTTTATGCCTCAAAACCTATACAATGTTTTTGAGTACTAAAGAAGATTATTGGGACACCCTGCCTTATGCCTCAAATCCTATACAACGGTTTTAAGTACTAAAGAAGGTTATTGGGACACCCTGCATTTACACCTCAAAAATATATACAATGTTTTTAAGTACTAAAGAAGGTTATTGGGAAACCCTGCCTTTATGCCTCAAATCCTATACAATGGTTTTAACTCTTCCTTTACCAGCTCATTTGAGGGCAAATTTTGGCTTGTAGTATGTGACATAAGCTTTCAAAAACTGTTGGAATTATGTGGATATTCTAATTAGAAGGGAAATGATGATGGTTTAGGCTAGGTCAGTTGATCAGAAAATGCAACATCACAATTTTCTCTATCTACTTTTATTAGTGAGATATATCATCATAAAGATAATGTTCTGATAAGAAAATTGGATAATTCAGACAAAATTGAAATTGCAATATCTCAGCATTCCCTATATCAATTTCGATGAAATAAAGTGTATATTGTAGGACATACAGAATACTTTTGAAGTATTGGTAGAGGTTGGATGTAGGAAAACGTTCTTTCAGGTTACCATGGCAACCAAAACCAGGCAAAATTAATGTCTTTAGCAAAATCTAACATATCTGTTACCATGGTAACCAACCTAATTGAGCAACAACGAATCAAAATTCATTGAAAATGCTGATGCCATTTTGTTGAGCATGAAAAAATATATAAAATCGATTTTCACCCAAAAAATTGTATTATTTGACATTTTTCATGATTTTTCAGCTTAAATACTTCTAAAATCAAGGGAAAACTTTTAGGGTATTTCAAAATTTCCTATCCAGTTTGCCAGACTACCATGTAAGAAGTATCAGAGGTAGAGACTCATTCTTTGGAGACCACAGAGATCCCAACTCACCCTTTGACTATGAGAAAAATCTAGGTGTTTCAGTGGAAATTAAGGAAGTTGCAGGGTATTCAAAATCGTTCAAAAATTGGCCAAAATCGGCCCAAACTACGCATTAATGTGTATACGGTAAAGGAAGAGTTAAGTAGTAAAGAAAGTTATCGCGACACCCCACATTTATGCCTCAAAACCCATACAACAATTTTGAGTACTAAAGATTATTAGGACACCCTGCATTTATGCCTCAAAACCTATACAATGTTTTTGAGTACTAAAGAAGGTTATCGGGACACCCTGCCTTTACGCCTCACAACCTACTTTAAATCTTTGTGTATAGGATGCCACTTATAGACCCATTCATACCCAGATGGAGGCAGGGAAAACCTTTGCCCATATACAGTTAAACGTTTCTTTAAAGAGCTTGGATATAACGAGACTTTGCTTATAAGGAGCACATTCTGGATAACCTCGGATATAAGGAGGTAATTTTGGCCAGTAACTTGCAATTATATAAAGTTCTTGTCATATGGATGAAAATCTATCCACTGTATAGGTTTTGTGATGTAAATGCAGGGTGTCCTAATAGCCTTAATTTGTATATAATACTACTACATACGTTTTGAGGCATAAAGACAGGATATTCCAATGACCTTATTTGGCACCTTATACTACTAAATAGGTTTTGAGGCATAAAGGCCGGGCATTTCACTGACCTTATTTGGCATATAATACCACGCTATAGGTTTGAAGCTGCAAAGCAGGGTGTCCGATACTGTTTTGTGACATAAAGGCAACTTTGGGGGGTAAAGGCATCACAGCTCACACTAGATTCTAACTCAAATTGAGGACAGAAAATAGTCATTGTCTGCTATTACTCATAAAAGAGACATAGAGATAGCAAGCAATTATTGATTATACGGGAGACAATGCCGTTAACATGAGTTTTCAGGTGGTATATAGCATGATTGGGGGAGAAATTGGTAAATACCTAAGAATTGCAATTGAAGATTGCATGTTAATTAGAAATCACTCGCCAAGACACTGATTCGGTAAGACAAAAATCTTCTTCCCTGCTCTGCTGTTCCATAGGGAGTGCAATTACCCAACATTGTATACATTGCATACTTAGGTATATGACGGGCCACAATAATTATCATAGTAAACAGGATGGGTAAGAACATAAATTCTTTGTTCAGACAAAACAAAATGTGAACAGCATCGTAATAAACGTCTATTAAATGTATACATGTGCATTTTATGATAATAAAGACAAATGGCATGTTACTCGAAAATCACCCAGAGGACAGAATTCGGGAAGACCCTTTACTGTTCCTTTTGCAAAAGGTGGATATAACAAAATTTTCTACATGGTGAGTTTAGCAGATCTAGTGGGGGGGGGGGGGGTTGTTTAGAAAACCCACATAGTCAGGATAGTTAAATTTTTAAGGCCTGTACATTTTATTCTGTCTGGACGAGAATGTATTCCCGAGAATGGGTTGTTTTGCTGAGATTAGATATAAGCTTTTCATTTCCATGTTTATCAATGAATCTTCCCCTTCTTTTTGACACACATTAAATATAACCTTACTCTATTTTTTAAGGGTATTTTTGAACCACACACCTTCACCAAACTTCAAATGTTTCCAGAATGATAAGAAATCTGCCCAGCAGAGGGATGTTCGGTCCTGACACAATCTCTAACCACCAAATATATGTAACATAAATGGAACAATACATATCTGGAACCATTTCCTGGGGGAAAAATTGCATACTTTTTGGGGATTTTTTACCTCATTTTGGGGTCAGATTTGGCAATTTCCGAGGCCCTGGAAGCTAGAATATCAATTTCCCACCATCTCAACCTACATGTAACACAAGGAACTCATCAAGCCTGATGATATAAGCAAAAGAAAAAGAAAAATATCAAAATCCAAAGAATAGGGACAAGCGGAAGTTCAAAGAAAGGAAAAGCTCCATTTTTATGACTTTTGACCGAGACATGGGTTAGCACATAGAGGACACACAGCCAAAAATAACTTTCTTATTTTAAGAAATTATTTCTTATTTTAAGTACAATTAACTTAAAACAAGTTTGTCCGCCAGGTAACAAATTTTTACTTGAAATCCTGGTATGTCCAACTTACTTGAACTAAGAAATACAATCTTAAGAAATTTTTTCTTTTTTTTTTTGGACTTGCTCATTGCATTAATGAACTGCTATGTTCATTTAAATAATGCTATAGAGCAGACCAAGTTTTATTGATTTTTCAAAGGAAAGTCACAAATGAAACAGTACAATAACTTCATGGATCTTGACAAATTTCATATGAACACAATCAGCAGATGGAAAAATAGGGACTGGCAATATTCACTCAATAGGTTATTAACATAGAAAGTACAGACAAACAAATTAAAAGCAAAAAGAGATAGATAGTAAATAATATGTCATACATAGAGATTTGTGTGTCTACACATTATTTCAGTACATCATGATTACAGCTAAATACACCTTGTCTTTAGTTTAAATAAGTGATAATTAGAGTTGGTAGTATATGCTGTTATATGCATATATGGGAACATCAGCAATGTCAATATGGATGTAAACATGAAAAAGGATATGAATGTGAGTATGAATATGAATATGATGCGGTGCAGTTTCCACACCTGCTTCTCATTATCAATTATAACCCAATTTCAGGTTCAACCTTATATTTTCTATCTTCATCACACCCTTTTTGAATTTTACCTTTGTCGTAGCTTTCTGAATCTCCTCAGGTAGTGTATTCCAGAGAGCCACCCCTCTGTACCATGGCGATCTTTTATATTGTCTAGAAATAACCCTAGGTAGTTCAAAAACAATATTCTTTTGAGACCTTGTATTATAAGATTGTGGTCTATTTAACACAGTCTTTGATTTCTTATACATTAAGCATAATAATAGCATGTCAAATCTTTTCTCTAACACTGGACCTTACAAATTTCATGCAACTCCTTCACACTATACCGTCTAATATTGCATTTCAGACAAACTCTAAGAGCTCTATTTTGCAGTTGTTGTAATGCCGCAAGACTATCCTCATTACAACTAGTACTTATAAATGAACAGTATTCTATAATTGGTCTGATTGTACAACAGTATATCTTTACACTTTGCTCTTGTGTTATAAACTTTCTTAACTTAGCAAACCTAAATAGTTTATTGCATACATTTCTTTTAATAATTTTAATCTGTTTATCAAAACTAAGTTTACTGTCAATATGTACACCTAGATATGGAAAGAAGGTGACAGTTTGCACAGTGCTGCCATTGAAGTCTATAGTAGATTCCGGACATCTTTTTAATTTATGAGCACTACAAAACCACATAAATTTTGTTTTAGTTGGATTTACTGTTAGTCTGTTTTCGATAACCCAACGCTTAAAGTTAATTACATCTTCATTCAAATTCTCATTAACCAAGTCTACATCTTTGTTAGAACTATAAATCACAATGTCATCAGCATACAGTTTAATCTTGCATTTTTTAAAGACCTTAACAACATCATCAGTATATAGGACAAACAACAGGGGACCTAAAACTGATCCTTGAGGGACACCGTAATCAATATCTTGGTTTGAGGACAATTTATTACCATAGCTAGTTCGTTGTTTTCTTTTTTTCCAGGTAACTTTTAAACCATAGAAAATTAGATTTACTCAAACCAGGTTTACTGAGTTTAATTAGCAATTTTGAATGTAATACACTGTCAAATGCTTTAGTGAAGTCTATAAATAGAGCCCCTGTTATCAGACCATTGTTTCTACATTCATAAAGCTCATTAACAAAGTCAAAAGTGGCATCACCAGTACCTGTCCCTTTTTTGTAACCATATTGGTTTTCACAAAAAGTACCATTTTTCTTCATACTTTCACATAAGTAATAATACATAATTTTCTCAATGACTTAGACGGCATTGGTAGTATTGATATGGGTCGCCAATTTTTTACCATTGCCAAATCCCCATCCTTAGGTAATGGTTTTACAACTGCCATTGCCCAACATTTTGGATAAATACCCCTGTCCAAACTAATTTGTATCAGATGAGTGAATTGATTTATCAACAACAATAATGCACAATGTAGTATATCTCCCCTTATTCCGTCTATGCCTGATGACTTATTTTTATCAATTTCTTTTAGAGCAAAATGGACATCCCACTTATTAACCTTAATATTCTGATCTAAGGAGTTGCCAATAGTTCCTCTATATCTAGATTATTATCAATAGCCAATTGATCAGTTCCAACAGCAGTAATATGCAGATCCTTACCAATATTACAAAAATAGTCATTTACATATTCACAAACATCATCAGAAGTTACATCAGCATCAGTTATATGATGTCTCATGTCTGGATACACAATAGAATTCAAATTTTTAAACAAGTTATTTATGTGTTTCCAGAATTTTTTGGGATTACCATAACTTACTTGCAACTCTTGCATGACACCACCAATTTGATTTGCTTTAATTTTCTTTCTAATTTTTCTTCGACAATCCTTTATGGCTTGCTTTTCCTGAACACTTTTATTGGCACTATAGAGACATAACCATCCTTCTCTTTCAAATACTAAATCCATAACTTCATCATCAATCCATGATCTCCTACTTTTTTTAATGTATTGTTCAACATGAGGGTGAAAAGTGTCCAAATACTCAATTAATGGAGTCAATAACATATCCCATAATATATCAGGATCATCAGTAATATTATAATGGGGTTTCCAGTCACATGATTCTAAAAAATCTCTAAATCTGTCTTCATTAAAGTTTCTATAATCTCTTCCTCTATACTTAGTGCTAACATAACTGATATTCTCATGACCTTTACAACCAAAAACTGGGAGGTGATCAGAAATTAGGGCAGAGACCGTACTTGCATTAGTTACATCTAAGCTATTTGTAATTTTGTTATCAATACAAGTACCACTAAATGGTCTCGTCACCTCATTAATTAGTATTTTCCATCCAATGATCCTTGCACATATTTCTGAAACTTTCACACCCTGCATCATTTTCATCATACATATTGAGATTAATATCACCTAAGATCCCAGTCTCATGCCTACCATGATTGTTGTTATATTCATTTATCCAGCAATGGATCGTAAGAAATTAATAAAATTTGGTACATTTGTATTTCTGATTCTATAGATAGAGACAATCAATAAATCCTTTTCACCAGGAAGGTTTAACATAATAGCAATACTTTCATAGTCTTAAATCAAGTAATTTATTCTCAAATCTAGGATTCAATTTTCTAAAATATTTCTTAAAGGAAGTAAATATTTCTCATGGAGGATTATTTCAAAATAAACTTACTCATACATTTTCTTAAAATAAGTTATATTTTCTCACTTCCAGTATTTAAAAAAATATTAATTTCCTTGTTTGTAAAGTGGATATGCTTTTTTTCTATTATAGAAATGCTTTTGATAGAATAGGGTGTTATCAGTATAGGCTACCTCAGTGACAGAGGTTCTTCAGATTACATGCAGCTCTTTGAGGCCATATTTTCAGAGGTGATTAAGACCTTTATTCAAAGTCTTTGATTTAATGATCTTTACATTATCATATTATCTACGCAAAAGGTGTTTAGGTTCCTTCATGCCTTGAATTCCCCTCAATAAACTATCAGACCAATAGATCCTGATACAAAATTAATTCCAAATCAGTTTCCTTTAGTTTTCGCTTTATTTTACCACATCTAACGTTTAGGACCAAGCTTAAGCTAGGAATTTGTATTTTGTATTGCAAATAATTCACCATAACAGGTAGTGCTGACACCTAGTGGCAGACTATGTACTTTCCTTATATTAAGAAGATAATACTTATCTGGCATGTTAGATAATATTCCTTGGCCAATTTCTAACAAGGTATTGGTTCTACCTTTTTCTAGATGCAAGAAAACAGTTCTAGTTTAATAAATCTCATATCAAGAAATTAGTTTTAAGATTCAAGATAAATAATGTTACGTGGTGGACAAAACTACCAATTTTGAGAAATTTTCTTCAGAAAAATAATCTTGAAAACTTAAATCAAGAAGGGAGCTCAAGATTTGTTCAAAACTTGATTTTTCTTAAAGACAAGATGACTGATGAATCTTATAACCAGAATTTCCCCCCATAACCAGAAAAGATTTCTTGTATCAAGTTTATTTTCTTGGATAAGAAAATTATTTTTAGCTGTGCAGGATAAGGCCACACGCACAGAGGTATTCTGGGTACTGTGGTGCACAATTGTATTCCTATAGGCAGTGCTGTTGATGTAGATATATCATCCATGACACAAACTCAGTCTCTGCTTTGTAGGGCCTGGTCACTAGCATCAGTATGGCCATGAGTAACTCTGGCTTTGGATACTTATGGCCAGGAGCCCATCGATGCTAGTCCTTCCCTAGCAGCCAAGATGCATATGTGAACTGCATTCATCATCTTCACTAAGGCCTAACTATGAGTGGACAGATGACCACATGCACTGAAACATCTAAAATTATTGCTGTTATATTTAGTTTCAATTTGTTTAACCACCTCTCAATTAGGGTAAAAGGTCATAGACATAATTCAAAGGCTATTCAATCCTGCTATCCAACCCCGCAATGTTTGTTCATTTCTGCAAGAATGTGTGTACAGTGGATACAACAAAAGGCTATGGTTAGGACCTTTACCTATTTTTTGGATGGGGGAGGTACAGCCCCTGTGGGTTGTTGTTGTTGGCTAGTATGGGCAGAGGAGACATAGAGATCAGATTCATTGTGTTGATATTGTAATACAGCAGATAGGGGAGTGGGTATGAAAAGAATCATCCTTGTATTGTCCACAGCGGACGACATAGAAACGACAGACAAAAACATCTCATGCTGGTGTCATGTGCAACTTCTATAACCTGTGACAATTCACTCACTAGCCATTGCTATGGTATGGAATACACAGATGCAGTGCATAAGGGTGTAGGGGCTCGTAGATCGTGATATAGTGTGAGCGCCTTCCTCGAGAGGGCGTTTCGAGCGGTGTGCCCATCACCTGTAGTCACTAGAGGTCCTTACGACCCCTGGTCGCTGCAGGGTGGTGGCAGCACTGTTCGCCTCGCTCCAGCTCCTACCTGGGGCCGGGGAAGGTGTTAGTCTGGCTCTGCCTGTCGACGGAGTCGGACCACTTCTTACCGAGCTTAACATTTCATTAGGCGACCCATATTGAGGTAGATGTAAACCATACACCGAAATAAACACGTGCCAGTTGCACTAACCCGAGATCCCTTGTCTGGTTTTCACTTCGAACTATTCGAGTCATATATTCAAACCACTACAAGGGTATGGTTATCCGAGTCTGCTGATGACTACTTCTGCTAAAGGAAAAATACAGCGTAGGAAGATGCCACCCCACTGTAAAGCATGTCATGTCTGTCAGATGCTTCTGTCTACTGCAATGGATTTCAGTTTATCACACTTATTTTGGTGATCTGTTATTAATTTCTTGAAAACTAAACAAAACTTATATTCAAGTGTCAAATGTAGTGGCACGTCCCGCTGACAGTCCTTTCTAACGGTAAATCCTTGATCACCGGTTGGATTAAAATTTTGGTTAATAAATTCTGTTTAAAGATACCTAACTTTATTAAAAGCCTAACAGTAGCTATGCCCTTAGGAACATCTCGTTTATATTTTGCATTTGTAAATCTAAAAACGAAAAATGTTTTGTAGATGACCAACCATTTTGAAAGCAGAAAAACACCATAGTCACTGTGTTCCTGCTGTGTAGGCAATGGATATTGATGCTTTCAAGACTCTGCTAAGCTTGCTGGTGACTCAGCAGCATACATATGTATGGGGACCTTCAAACAAAAGGAATTCTATGCCATTTATGTAATTAAACTCAATGCCATGTTGATTTAGACATAGCTCACTGCACTAGTCTTTATATCACGAGATATAGATGTTGATAAGAGCCACTCACACTTCAAACTAGAAACTCTCTTCCTCTTATGAACAAAGAAGGGATATAGTCAAGACCTAAGAATTTGGCAAGTCCTCCCACTTGGGGTCGTAATCCCCTTATAAGTGTGCTAACTTGTTAACATCAGATACCATCACCTCACACCATTTAAGTGTCTCATTGAAACGGTCATTTAGGAGCAGCTCACACTCTCCTTAAATCAACACGGTTTAAGATCACAGGTTTACAGACCTCATTTATGGTGCAAATGGGACCCTGGAGGTGATAAAACTGACCACATGGCAATTATGGATTCACCCCTCTGAGTGAACTACTTGTCATTTATAAACCCCTGGAGTTAACTTCAGGGGGCCCCCTTTGTCAGCCTCGCCAAATTCTTAGGCATTGACTATACATCAATTCTCATTCGATAATGAATGATGAGAACTGAAGGGAACACATCTAAAAGTAGGCAGGCCTCTGAGAGGTACTTTAGAGTTGAGGGGTCAGGCTCAATTAGGACATCCACAAGTAGATAGTGAATGGGACTGGATGTATGAGAGGGTCTAATAGGTCCTCTTACTTGGATCTTATGGAATCCAAGAGTTGTGGGCTGATATCCAGGGCACATATAGGCAGGCTGAATAGCCGGTCATGATTCTAATGTCATGCCCTATGGTTCCACCACTCTATTAGGTGGGAACAACATACCATTATCAATCTGCATTCTCTTCAGAGCTATAGTAGATCTACCACTGAAATGGAAAAAGGTTTGCAAACTATAGCTGCCGCTATTTCATCCTCATTATCATAAGGTAGTGAGAAGAGACATAATTTTAGGAACATCTCAATCAGGACCTTTCTGTTTCAGAACAGGAAAGATATTCATTTTATGGTAACCTCAGTTTGAGTGATGTAATAAAAACAATTAAATTACTCGAATAATCAATTCTTACTCCAGTAGTGCTCTCCCCACTCTCAGTCTATGTTTCATTCTGCCTCCAATTCCTCAACGAACCATATCTTTTGTTTTTCATATGTTTTTCATGCAGAACAACTTTTATTTGAGTTTTGCCCTCATAAATATGCCACTTCTCTTTTGTATCATTTACCAGCCCAAGTCTGTCAGACAAGGCAGTCTGACATTCTAAATGAATGGGCCCATTGAAATCACTGCATTTACATACAATTGAGTCTTCCTTCTTCCATTTAAGGAACATCTTTTCTTTTGGAAATCGCTTTCAACAATGTAATTAGGTATCATTAGTAGGTTTTATGTCATGAGCCATGTTTCCAAGAAAGGCCTTGGAAGCTGAAAAATTTTAGTTCTGCAGACATTTTCAACCCAAGATTGTGAAAGACATGTAGCTTATTTTGATTGTGCAAGTAGTATGTTGTCTTGCATTACGAAAACGCCTACGATTGCAAGTAGTTATGCTACAAGAAGGAAAATGTGGGGTTTGGAACTTAAAGGTTTGATAAGATATTTTCTTTCTCATAGAAAAGAATTTTAAATATCTAGATACCAAAATATATGTTGCTTTTAAAAGGTCCAGCTTCAACAGATCTATAGAGAAGTAATATCACATCCAAAACCTAAACCCTTATATGGTTTGTTTCTCCCTAACTATACACAGACCTGTCAACACCACCTAGCTACCGGTATATTGCCGACAACATCATAATGGAGTTCCTGTCTCTGGATTATACCCTAATGTTTCAAGGTCTCATGCTGATTTGTTAGCATCATATAAATAAGTGCTTGCCACCAGTGAGTGTATCAAAATGTTATGCTTGTTATGATGCATAAATGCAGTATGTACATTCTAAGGATTCAATTACTTATTATAAAAACAATCTGACATTTCCTGGCACCATACATGTCCTATAGAGTCGGGGATGTACAGTCGATGAGCAAGACATTGTAATCTTACTTTAAAAGGTGTTTTAATTGTGGTTTAAAGGTTTGTATTTCCGAATGAAAGGTTTCAACTATAAATGAAGATGAACGAAATATATATGTTTCAGAGGCAACAAGTAATCGGGTTTATTTAATTTCCTAATACAAGCAGAGCTAATGGGTTTCCAAATAGTAGGTTTGTGTGTAGGTTGCCAAGAGTAATTTATAGGTACCAGGGGAGAGATCTGTGTCTTTCAGATGCTCGAAATCATATTAACCCCACCGCCGGCCGGCCTGTACCTTTATAGCTAACAAGCGGGGTGGCTACGTTAGGTGATGTAGCATGGAAGCCAGCAGACAGGTGCTGCCACCTCTGGACAACCGTATCCATCTCCAACACGAACCAACCACCATTTGGAAAACCAGTCAACCTGCAAGACATGCAACAATCATATTAACTGTGCCCCTACAGTGGTTTAGGAGGACCGATTATGACATGGTATACAATCGTTATATGCAAATACAGATGCTTTTTGAAATCAGAAAGTTCATGTGCAGTATCATTATCCTGTAACTTCACTATCCTAAAATTACTTAAATACCCACATACAAGAATCCAATATGGCGTAAGGCCTCCCTTCTTGTCCGCTCCGACTCGAACCAGAAATCATTGAATTTAAAGGTAAATACATAAAATAGAGGTCTATGGGGGAAAACCATGGTATAAAAACAATATGTAAGCTTTATTGATGAACTTGTTGATGTTAGCCACTGGATAAATCCACTCAGGCTTCACCCCCGCGGATTGTATCCTTGGCTAACATCAACTCGTTCATCAATAAAGCTTAAATATATCCTCTAACTGGAAGTAGGAGTATATATACAGTCCTATGGACGAGCTGCTCTATCTAGGCTACTCCTTTACAGCTCCTACTACTCCTCCTCTTACCTCTGCTCTTCTCTATCTCCTCTTTGAGCTGCTCCTCTCTGCCTTCTGAGTTGCTCACCCCTGAGCTGCTCACCAGTTTCTATAATTAGCTAATCTAGACCCTTCCCCAGAAGCCTACTGCACACTGTATGGTGGCTTCCGTATGCTACACAATGAATCATTCAAAGAATATAATTAGATTACTTCAAAGATTCCTGCAGCACAGACATAGAAAAAAGGGGGAATACCATCTAGCCCCTTTCATACCAAAATATGCAGATTTGAATAAAAAAAACTAGTGCAAACCGACTATTTGATATATCACCAAAAATAGACACCGATAATAAGAGCTATACAGATCTCAAAGTAAATTGTCTATTTCCTCCAACCTTTATGAACATAAAAGCAGACATCAATTCTCATTAAATGTAGAATAATGTGAACTGACGAGAACCCTTTCATGATTGGGCAAGCCTCTACAAAGTCTCTGCAAGTTAAGGGGTCGAGCTTGTTCTGGAGTTATGTGAGTGGATGCCAAATGGGACAGCATTCCTATGAGGGTCTGAAAGCTTGTATAAAGTGGCTCTCATGGAATCTGAGAGAGGTGGGTTGATATTAAGAGTACAATGCCATATTGGCAAGGTGAATAGCCCATCATGACTCACCAAATGTCATGCCGTATCATTCCAGCACTCTACCGTTACCTTGGAACGAGCCATCATTATCAGCGATTTCTATTCGCTACATAGGGTAACTTTCTCGTGAAAGGAGGGAGCGCAGGGTCTTTCTTTTGTGCCTCCCTCTTTATCAAAGAGCTGCAATTGATGGATACATGTCAGATCTTTCTCATTGCTCCCCATTACACAAACTGTTCATCAATGAGTGCTCTTTATATCTCATAATAACTTTAGAGAGGTCATTATTTCAGTATCATCCCATACATTACAATTTGTTCTGATGGTACGATAAAAGTACACCCTTTGCTGAAGTTAAATTCAGCAACAAAATTATAGGTATTCTTGCAAGTTGATATGAAACCTACTACTGTTACATTCATCTTTATACCTACTCTGACATCATTTAACCTCCCTTCTCTCAGCTTATAAATGCTCCACACTATTTTACTATTTTAATGTCCTCTACACATCATTTCTTGTTCCCTTCATGCTGCAACACACTCACATTTGGCTATTTCCTCATAGAAACAGTTAAAAATGCCCCACCTCTTTTGCACTATTTAACAGGCCAAGTCAGTTAGGCAGTTACTAATTCTAAATGAATTACCCAATTCAGTTTTTAATCTACAATTTAAGCATCCTCTTTTTTCCCTAAAACTCTGCTATGTTGGATATTCAAATACAAGTAGTAGATACAAGTAAGTGCCTAATGGCATAAGAAAAACAGAAAGTACAAATTTCTATGCAATAGGAAAGAGAAATTCTTAATACTGTGACTTAGACTTGAAGAGGTTAAACAGACAGTACTATGGGGAACACAATAAATTTATCTTACCAGGTCAACACCAGTTGGTAGGAAGGATATTTACACACCATCCATTTCACCTCCTATCCTGAAGTACAATACACAGGAGGGTGTTGCTCCTATAGTAAAAGGAAGAGCTGGCTAGAAATACCCTTGTTTCCAGTCCTTTCTTTTCATGTAGCTATGATTTGTCCCTTTTATTGCTCACAAGTGAACATTCAAGGACGTTGCTCAAAATAGGGTATTTGAGTAGATACCTAGTTGGGAGAAGTCAGTCAGTATAATATACTATAGAGTGTGTGATATGAGTAGGTACCTGATAGTGCAGCTCTCTCTGTTTTAAACAAGGCAGGTGACTTTTCAGACTTTTGAGTGCAAGTTGAATGGTGAAGCAGAGCGTGACTTCTTTTGAAAAGAGGGTACCTACTGACAGTTCTTTTTACCAAAGGAGCAACTTGCTCCTGATCTGTCAATATTACTTATGCAACTAGACACGGCCTACAGCGTCATCATAGAATGACATGTTGACCACCTAATGACTCCATGCCTATTTTTCTAGCATCACATCAGGGAGTGCATGCAAGCACTGCATCTTTAAACCATGTATGGTTGTTATGTTGAATGAAATGGAGCTCATTTAGAGATTCAATTTAGTGTCATTATCGTAGAAGGCATAGGGCAGCATATAGAGAATACACATCCTCAACTGAGGAAAACCTACAAAAGGACATGGACATCCGGTAACAAAATACTTCATCCACAAGTCTAACACTGAAATTTTAGAAATGCATCCAGATCTGCTTCCATTTTATCTACATGCCAATTTTTGTATCCACTATGTTGCAACATTGTTTTATTCTCATGAAAATTTCATTTTGGTTGTGTTTACCACTACCATCTCTTACCATTAATTAATCATTATGACGAATATTTTCCATTCAATTTGGTGATCATTTTGGGTTATTATGTTCAAATTGCTCGACGGACAACAGCAGGACATTGTCACTGCCTCTTAAGATATCAGCCTTGTCATATGGATGGGTTTTGAGGCAATGCTGTAGAAAAACAGACACAAAAAAAAGAGAAAAAAAATTAAGGCAATTCATACCAAAATTTCTCAATGTGAGTTAGAATTTCTTTTTGGCTCTCTTTGCATCGTGCAACACTCAATCGAATGAGGTTCAGGAAAGTTTTTGGGCATTTTCCAAATTTGGGGTACCATATCCCAAAGAATAATTGTTCAACATATGAGAATTTGCCCTTAATCTAGTGTTTTTCTTTCATATGAGACCCGAAATAAAAAAGAATGGTTAATACTTTTATTCTACAGCCTCCCAAATCGAATAAAAACATAAAAAAACGAAATGAAACACTAAGCCCCATAGCAAAGAGGAAAAAAGTCCCTAAAGAGGTAAAACATATGATTATAATCACATTTCCATTGTTAGTTTTATATTTTATATTGAATGTATTTCATATGATAATGGGGGCTGATAACTAGTTACAGACTAAACCTTTGTATATTTTTAATGAAAGGATAAAACATAAAAGACTGTGTCTATACCAGCTGACACTGTTTTACCTTTGCCTCTTTGTAAATACCCTCACAAGAATTGTGAATACTACTTAACCATCTTCATACTGCCTACAGCATTAGACAGAAAGATCTGAAGTATAGCCCAGAGCTTTCATAAGGTCTCAAAGTGGCACATCTCCATCACTGTATGAACATGGGATTGGTACAAAAGTAGTCTCCCCATGTGATAAGTAGAGAACTGGACAGCTTTTACTTTATTCATGTACATTGTATCATTCATGTGACATCCAATATCGCTCATTATACCACTTTCTGGGTTACACAGTGCTTTTTGGTGGCTATTCCCATCCACATATCTGTTGATATTGCACACCCTGTAGGCTGTAACATCAATTTTGTAAGGCGTGCGGTTATCCATGGATAACTTGCACCCAGTGCCGTTATCCATGGATAACCAGCACACCTTACATGTCCTTCCATGTCATATGTTACATGTTAAAACCCACGAAATACTCCAGGCCAGGGTAGGGATCAAACCTGCAGTCTCACATCCCAAATCCAACTCCCTATGCACTGCGCCATAACCGCGAGACGCATTGACAGGAGGAGACGTGGTGGTCTAGCGGTTAGCGCCTTGCGCTTAGCCGTGTGAGGTACGCGGTTTGAGCCCCGGACCGGGCTCATCTCTTTTTTCGCCGTGTGCGCTGTTCCTGTCTGCTGCCGGGAGATGAGGTGTATAATACACAAACATAACGGTGAGACGCATCTTTTTTTCGCCGTGTGTGCTGTCGCTGTCCCCTGGCGGGCGAGGAGGTGTATGTACACTATTTTTTGCCGTGTGCCACTGCCAAGGCTAGCCAAGACGGGCGCTGTCGCTGTCCGCTGCGGGGCGAGGAGGTGTATTTAGTACACAAACATAACAGCGAGACGCATTGAAATCTTTAGCCGTGTGCCGCTGCCTGTCCGAGCCGAGACGGCCGCTGTAGCTGTCCGCTGCCGGGCAAGGAGGTGTATGTACCTGTGTACACACACTATGGCTGGCTTCGATCGAGTCCCGGGGAGGGGGAATAATTTTTGTTTTCAACTTGAATTTATTGGTATTCTATTGATTATTTATTGGTTTCGTGGTATAAAATAAGTAGTCAATGGATAATTCATGATGAGTGTGTGTTATTAGCCTTTGCTAACACACATGAGTCATGAATTATCCATTTGTTACTTGTTCACTATGCTATACTTGCCTATAATGTATGCAGTATTATCTCAAGCTGAAAACATGGAAGATCCAAAACTAGTCAGCGGTGACCTTTTTAGGTCTTCAACATGATGACTCTGTACTGTCAGGATTGTCATCCTGATGACTCAGGTCGTCAGGATGACAACCTACAGTCGTCATTTTGACTACCTAAAGTTGTAGTTTCAGGTAAAGTGGTCACCGCTGACTAGTTTTGAATCTTCCATGTTTTCAGTGTACGAGAGCCCCATAGGTTTAACTAAGAACCTCTGTATCACCCCCCCCCAGTGTGATAACCCTTCCCCGTATCATACTGCCAGGGAAAACTTCCAAAATGGTCAAATAACTGATGATAAAATAATATCTAATGCCAAACAAATGGACTTTTGAACATATCTGACTAAAATAACTTGAGATAAATACAAAGGAGCACTCGAATTGGTCAGCAGCCTCGTGTGATAACCCTCAGTGCTGACCTATTCTCATGCACCTTTGTCTATGTA
This sequence comes from Acholoe squamosa, assembly GCA_949317995.1. Lineage (NCBI taxonomy): Eukaryota > Metazoa > Annelida > Polychaeta > Phyllodocida > Polynoidae > Acholoe > Acholoe squamosa. The sequence continues at coordinate 73,037,453 of OX439041.1, forward strand.
CCACACCCTGCCACTAGGGGTGGTACACCTGATGGTCATTATTTTTTATACAGCCAGGTGCTAGTAAACCTGCCAGCATTACCAACTAGCTATTCGTTGAGTTAACATCTCTTCAGCATGTACTTTTGTACAATAAAGCTATCATCAATTATCCACTAAATGCCAGCTTTTTGTTATCACTATGTTCATATAGTAGTTGTAATTACCCATAGCTAGATTTGACACCCATACAGGAGTATAGTGTTGAAATGCCATCTTCAACACATAATATTAATACAAACAGATTAACATATTGCACATGTATGGCTGTTATGTACTAATGATCCGACATCTCTCCTTACAGTAACCTCACGCATATTCTTTATTCTTTAACAAAACTGTTACTCTAGCTATGCTTAAGTTTATTTCAGAATGATTCAGTTGGAACTTCATTATAGAGTGCTTATCTATTCATTATCCATGCATCGCCATCTCTGTAAAATGATTCACTTGTGTTGCTGCATCCAAGCAGTCTCTATGCATGTCATAAAGTACACTACCCATTTAGTAACTACTAATAATGGAATGGCTCCTCAGCATAGGTTCCTGGAGATGGTCATCAAGGGGTTCCCATCTGTCTCTAGTGGCTCATACACTATGGCCAATGCCACAGAATAAAAATCGGAAGAGAGCTCTGTGTGGCAGTATGCAAGGACTGTGATAAGTTCTTCTCGTGAGGTCAGGCTAAGCTGTATCAGTATGGGGAGGGCTGGGAATATAGGAGATATCATAATGGTTCTAAAATGGATCAACTTGGATCCAAGGGAGAATATTCAGGACTCATATAGACACATCTTCTTCTCATTAGATCTAGTCAGTTTGCCAGTTTTCAGCATTGTGACTTCCTGCAGAAACAGAAACAATATAAAGAGCAGTCCATAGGAGTCATATATAGTCTCGGGAAAAAAATTATTAGTCTTATTCAGGTTCATAATGTAGCTAATAACTTTGAAAGAAATATAGACAACCCTGTGGGATTCATGATTTACTGCAAAGTGACAATGTCTATGAGTACCATGTGAACACAGCCCCTTCAGGAGCATTGCTTCTACTGTCTATATCTTTTGAGACTAATTTTGTCAATCTGTCCTCATCACCAATTATTTTGCAACTCATGACAAAGACTCATGACGTGCAGTCGCAATGCATGATGCATAGGCAACATGACATTTGGGGCACTATTGGTACTATGGTAACTTTAAAGGGTTAGACCTTCATGTATTTCATTTTTACAACTTTACTTCTGGGATGTTCATTGTATACATAGAACATAAGGGAGTGAGGAAGGGAGTAGACTAAGGCAGCTGGTGTTTATGTAAATCTACATAAATAATTCTAATATAGATTACCTGCTAAGACAGGACTGCTTTATTATCTGCATACACAAGAACTAAGACCTAAATTGGCTATGCCACTCGCCTAGAATCTGATCAGTGTATGCTGGTCCGACTATTTTTTTATATAGTATGACTTCTTGGTATGGTTTTTCTGCACACAACCAATCCAGTGGAATAGTCTATATCTCCTCTTTCCTATCGGAAAGATGTGTGTGGTGCACATATGCGTGGGCACTGACAGATTCTTCTGTGAAATAGTAATGTAGTTCTGGCCATGAATATGACCTTAGTTGCTGACATGGCGTTAAACATCTATTACTCACTCACTCACTCCAAACTGAAGCAAACTGATTTGCCCATGATAGCATGGGTACATCATACATATCCTTGTAGATTATGTAAAAGGTGCAACATAAACAGTGAGCACTTAGCATTAATGACCTATCAACACGTCTCGCTCCATTATGATTACACAATCTGCCAAGAATTTAGTCATAAATTGGCACTGAGTGGAGGTAGTCTGACAAAACTGCAAATCAATAATGCTTAATTGAGCATGGCTTGGATAACGATTAGGGGTTGTACATGATATGTTGTGCTTCGCTTTAGCGACAGCACACATATTGTCCACATTACATATTTTCATATTTTTTCCACAATGGCCCAGTGCAAGGTGTCCATAAAACTATACTGTCCACAGACTATTGTCACAGAGTTTCCATAAATTACAATTTGTCCAAAGCCAACAATAACAACGTATCCACAAACACTTTTTGTCCACATATTTCTGAAAGAAAAATGTCCAAAAACACAATTAGTCCACAGGATTTTACACAGAATATCCGCTAAAAACACATTGTCCACATTCAACTTGAACAAAGTGTCCACAAATCAATAATCGCCCACAATATGTCATCTCAAATTGTCCACAAAATATATTTTGACCACACATTTTGAGCACAAAGTATCCACGTAACACATTTTCATAATTCACTAAGTATCCACATATTAAATTTTATCCACAGGCTAAAATGTGTTCATATGTTCATGTGTTTAACCTGGACTTGAGAACGTAATGACAATATGCAAATCCTGCATCACACTTAGGGAAATAACATAGGAAATGACACATTGGACCAACCTTTTTTTTTTAATTTTAGCCAAGAGTGTATCACTAGTAAGTATATTAGGAACAAATCCTAGCTATAATTTTTAAGCTGTGGACCCATATGGCCCATGGCTGAACAGGTAAGTGTCCAGCCCTTAAAAATAACCAAAAAGTTCACCTTTTGTGCTTGGTTTTATGCTATTCACACTGGAATGTGCTGGTTTGACTGTAGGTGCACAAAGGATATTTTTCTACTACTAAATAGGTTTTGAGGCATAAAGGCCGGGCATTTCACTGACCTTATTTGGCATATAATACCACGCTATAGGATTTGAGGCGTAAAGGCAGGGCATTCCAATGACCTTATTTGGCACATATGATCATGATATAGGTTTGAAGCTGCAAAGCAGGGTGTCTGATACTGTTTTGTGACATAAAGGCAACTTTGGGGGGTAAAGGCATCACAGCTCACACTAGATTTTAACTCAAATTGAGGACAGAAAATAGTCATTGTCTGCTATAACTTGTAAAAGAGACATAGAGATAGCAAGCAATTATTGATTATAGGGGAGACAATGCCATTAACATGAGTTTTCAGGTGGTATATAACATTATTAGGGGAAAAATTGGTAAATACCTAAGAATTTCAATTGAAGATTGCATGTTAATTAGAAATCACTCGCCAAGACACTGATTCGGTAAGACAAAAGTCTTCTTCCCAGCTCTGCTGTTCCATAGGGAGTGCAATTACCCAACATTGTATACATTGCATACTTAGGTATATGACGGGCCACAATTATTATCATAGTAAACAGGATGGGTAAGAACATAAATTCTTTGTTCAGACAAAACAAAATGTGAACAGCATCGCAATAAACGTCTATTAAATGTATACATGTGCATTTTATGATAATAAAGACAAATGGCATATTACTCGAAAATCACCCAGAGGACAAAATTCGGGAAAACCCTTTACTGTTCCTTTTGCAAAAGGTGGATATAACCAAATTTTCAACATGGTGGGTTTAGCAGATCTGGGGGGGGGGTTAAAAAACCCACATAGTCAGGATAGTTAAATTTTTAAGGCCTGTACATGAGGAGGAAAACTCATTTTGTTCTGTCTGGACGAGAATGTATTCCCGAGAATGGGTTGTTTTGCTGAGATTAGACATAAGCTTTTCATTTCAATGTTTATCAATGAATCTTCCCCTTCTTTTTTACACACATTAAATATAACCTTACTCTATTTTTAAGGGTATTTTTGAACCACACACCTTCACCAAACTTCAAATGTTTCCAGAATGATAAGAAATCTGCCCAGCAGAGGGATGTTCGGTCCTAACACAATCTCTAACCACCAAATGTATGTAACATAAATGGAACAATACATATTTGGAACCATTTCCTGGGGAAAAAATTCCATACTTTTTGGGGATTTTTCACCTCATTTTGGGTCAGATTTGGCAATTTCCGAGGCCCTGGAAGCTAGAATATCAATTTACCACCATCTCAACCTACATGTAACACAAGGAACTCATCAAGCCTGATGATATAAGCAAAAAAAGGAAGAAAAAAATCAAAATCCAAAGAATAGGGACAAGCGGAAGTTCAAAAAAAGGAAAAGCTCCATTTTTATGACTTTTGACCGAGACATGGGTTAGCACATAAAGGACACACAGCCAAAAATAACTTTCTCACTTTAAGAAATTGTTTCTTATTTTAAGTACAATTAACTTAAAACAAGTTTGTCCGCCAGGTAACAAATTTTTACTTGAAATCCTGGTATGTCCAACTTACTTGAACTAAGAAATACAATCTTAAGAAATAAATTCTTAAATGAAGTAATTTATTCTCAAATCAGGATTCAATTTTCTAAAATATTTCTTAAAGGAAGTAAATATTTCTCATGGAGGATTATTTCAAAATAAACTTACTCATACTTTTTCTTGAAATAAGTTATATTTTCTCACTTCCAGTATTTAAAAAAAGCCCATTAATGGATATGCTTCTTTTTCTATTATAGAAATGCTTTTGATAGAATAGAATATTATCAGTATAGGCTACCTCAGTGACAGAGGTTCTTCAGATGACATGCAGCTCTTTGAGGCCATATTTTCAGAGGTGAATAAGACCTTTATTCAAAGTCTTTGATTTAATGATCTTTACATTATCATATTATCTACACAAAAGGTGTTTAGGTTCCTTCATGCCTTGAATTCCCCTCAATAAACTATCAGACTAATAGATCCTGATAAAAAATTAATTCTAAATCAGTTTCCCTTAGTTTTCGCTTTATTTTACCACATCTAACGTTTAGGACCAAGCTTAAGCTAGGAATTTGTATTTTATATTGCAAATAATTCACCATAACAGGTAGTGCTGACACCAAGTGGCAGACTATGTACTTTCCTTATATTAAGAAGATAAAACTTATCTGGCATGTTAAATAATATTCCTTGGCCAATTTCTAACAAGATCTTAGTTCTACCTTTTTTCTAGATGCAAGAAAACAGTTCTAGTTTAATAAATCTCATATTAAGAAATTAGTTTTAAGATTCAAGATAAATAATGTTACATGGTGGACAAAACTACCGATTTTGAGAAATTTTCTTAAGAAAAATAATCTTGAAAACTTAAATCAAGAAGGGAGCTCAAGATTTGTTCAAAACTTGCTGTTATATTTAGTTTCAATTTGTTTAACGAGCTCTCAATTAGGGTAAAAGGTCATAAACATAATTCAAAGGCTATTCAATCCTGCTATTCAACCCCGCAAGGTTTGTTCATTCTTGCAAGAATGTGTGTACAGTGGATACAACAAAAGGCTATGGTTAGGACCTTTACCTATTTTTTGGATGGGGGAGGTACAGCCCCTGTGGGTTGTTGTTGTTGGCTAGTATGGGCAGAGGAGACATAGAGATCAGAATCATTGTGTTGATATTGTAATACAGCAGATAGGGGAGTGGGTATGAAAAGAATCATCCTTGTATTGTCCACAGCGGACGACATAGAAACAACAGACAAAAACATCTCAAGGTGGTGTCATGTGCCACTTCTATAACATGTGACAATTCACTCACTAGCCATTGCTATGGTATGGAATACACAGATGCAGTGCATAAGGGTGTAGGGGCTCGTAGATCGTGATATAGTGTGAGCGTCTTCCTCAAGAGGGCGTTTCGAGCGGTGGGCCCATCACCTGTAGTGACTAGAGGTCCTTACGACCCCTGGTCACTGCAGGGTGGTGGCAGCACTGTTCGCCTCGCTCCAGCTCCTACCTGGGACCGGGGAAAGGGTTAGACTGGCTCTGCCTGTCCACGGAGTCGGACCACTTCTTACCGAGCTTAACATTTCATTAGGCGACCCATATCGAGGTAGATGTAAACCATACACCGAAATAAACACGTGCCAGTTGCACTTACCCGAGATCCCTTGTCTGGTATTCACTTCGAACTATTCGAGTCATATATTCGAACCACTACAAGGGTATGGTTATCCGAGTCTGCTGATGACTACTTCCGCTAAGGGAAAAATACAGCGTAGGAAGATGCCACCCCACTGTAAAGCATGTCATGTCTGTCAGATGCTTCTGTCTACTGCAATGGATTTCAGTTTATTACACTTATTTTGGTGATCTGTTATTAATTTCTTGAAAACTAAACAAAACTTATATTCAAGTGTCAAATGTAGTGGCACGTCCCGCTGACAGTCCTTTCTAACGGTAAATCATTGATCACCGGTTGGATTAAAATTTTGGTTAATAAATTCTGTTTAATGATACCTAACTTTATTAAAAGCCTAACAGTAGCTATGCCCTTAGGAACATCTCGTTTATATTTTGCATTTGTAAATCTAAAAACGAAAAATGTTTTGTAGATGACCAACCATTTTGAAAGCAGAAAAACACCATAGTCACTGTGTTCCTGCTGTGTAGGCAATGGATATTGATGCTTTCAAGACTCTGCTAAGCTTGCTGGTGACTCAGCAGCATACATATGTATGGGGACCTTCAAACAAAAGGAATTCTATGCCATTTATGTAATTAAACTCAATGCCATGTTGATTTAGACATAGCTCACTGCACTAGTCTTTATATCACAAGATATAGATGTTGATAAGAGCCACTCACACTTCAAAGTAGAAACTCTCTTCCTCTTATGAACAAAGAAGGGATATAGTCAAGACCTAAGAATTTGGCAAGTCCTCCCACTTGGGGTCGTAATCCCCTTATAAGTGTGCTAACTTGTTAACATCAGATACCATCACCTCACACCATTTAAGTGTCTCATTGAAACGGTCATTTAGGAGCAGCTCACACTCTCCTTAAATCAACACGATTTAAGATCACAGGTTTACAGACCTCATTTATGGTGCAAATGGGACCCTGGAGGTGATAAAACTGACCACATGGCAATTATGGATTCACCCCTCTGAGTGAACTACTTGTCATTTATAAACCCCTGGAGTTAACTCCAGGGGGCCCCCTTTGTCAGCCTCGCCAAATTCTTAGGCATTGACTATACATCAATTCTCATTCGATAAGGAATGATGAGAACTGAAGGGAACACATCTAAAAGTAGGCAGGCCTCTGAGAGTTACTTTAGAGTTGAGGGGTCAGGCTCAATTAGGACATCCACAAGTAGATAGCGAATGGGACTGGATGTACGAGAGGGTCTAATAGGTCCTCTAACTTGGATCTTATGGAATCCAAGAGTTGTGGGCTGATATCCAGGGCACATATAGGCAGGCTGAATAGCCGGTCATGATTCTAATGTCATGCCCTATGGTTCCACCACTCTATTAGGTGGGAACAACATACCATTATCAATCTGCATTCTCTTCAGAGCTATAGAAGATCTACCACTGAAATGGAAAAAGGTTTGGAAACTATAGCTGCCGCTATTTCATCCTCATTATCATAAGGTAGTGAGAAGAGACATAATTTTAGGAACATCTCAATCAGGACCTTTCTGTTTCAGAACAGGAAAGATATTCATTTTATGGTAACCTCAGTTTGAGTGATGTAATAAAAATCAATTAAATTACTCGAATAATCAATTCTTACTCCAGTAGTGCTCTCCCCACTCTCAGTCTATGTTTTATTCTGCCTCCAATTCCTCCACGAACCATATCTTTTGTTTTTCATATGTTTTTCATGCAGAACAACTTTTATTTGAGTTTTGCCCTCATAAATATGCCACTTCTCTTTTGTATCATTTACCAGCCCAAGTCTGTCAGACAAGGCAGTCTGACATTCTAAATGAATGGGCCCATTGAAATCACTGCATTTACATACAATTGAGTCTTCCTTCTTCCATTTAAGGAACATCTTTTCTTTTGGAAATCGCTTTCAACAATGTAATTAGGTATCATTAGTAGGTTTTATGTCATGAGCCATGTTTCCAAGAAAGGCCTTGGAAGCTGAAAAATTTTAGTTCTGCAGACATTTTCAACCCAAGATTGTGAAAGACATGTAGCTTATTTTGATTGTGCAAGTAGTATGTTGTCTTGCATTACGAAAACGCCTACGATTGCAAGTAGTTATGCTACAAGAAGGAAAATGTGGGGTTTGGAACTTAAAGGTTTGATAAGATATTTTCTTTCTCATAGAAAAGAATTTTAAATATCTAGATACCAAAATATATGTTGCTTTTAAAAGGTCCAGCTTCAACAGATCTATAGAGAAGTAATATCACATCCAAAACCTAAACCCTTATATGGTTTGTTTCTCCCTAACTATACACAGACCTGTCAACACCACCTAGCTACCGGTATATTGCCGACAACATCATAATGGAGTTCCTGTCTCTGGATTATACCCTAATGTTTCAAGGTCTCATGCTGATTTGTTAGCATCATATAAATAAGTGCTTGCCACCAGTGAGTGTATCAAAATGTTATGCTTGTTATGATGCATAAATGCAGTATGTACATTCTAAGGATTCAATTACTTATTATAAAAACAATCTGACATTTCCTGGCACCATACATGTCCTATAGAGTCGGGGATGTACAGTCGATGAGCAAGACATTGTAATCTTACTTTAAAAGGTGTTTTAATTGTGGTTTAAAGGTTTGTATTTCCGAATGAAAGGTTTCAACTATAAATGAAGATGAACGAAATATATATGTTTCAGAGGCAACAAGTAATCGGGTTTATTTAATTTCCTAATACAAGCAGAGCTAATGGGTTTCCAAATAGTAGGTTTGTGTGTAGGTTGCCAAGAGTAAGTTATAGGTACCAGGGGAGAGATCTGTGTCTTTCAGATGCTCGAAATCATATTAACCCCACCGCCGGCCGGCCTGTACCTTTATAGCTAACAAGCGGGGTGGCTATGTTAGGTGATGTAGCATAAAAGCCAGCAGAGAGGTGCTGCCACCTCTGGACAACCGTATCCATCTCCAACACGAACCAACCACCATTTGGAAAACCAGTCAACCTGCGATACTTGCAACAATCATATTAACTGTGCCCCTACAGTGGTTTAGGAGGACCGATTATGACATGGTATACAATCGTTATATGCAAATACAGATGCTTTTTGAAATCAGAAAGTTCATGTGCAGTATCATTATCCTGTAACTTCACTATCCTAAAATTACTTAAATACCCACATACAAGAATCCAATATGGCGTAAGGCCTCCCTTCTTGTCCGCTCCGACTCGCACCAGAAATCATTGAATTTAAAGGTAAATACATAAAATAGAGGTCTATGGGAAAAAACCATGATATAAAAACAATATGTAAGCTTTATTGATGAACTTGTTGATGTTAGCCACTGGATAAATCCACTCAGGCTTCACCCCCGCGGATTGTATCCTTGGCTAACATCAACTCGTTCATCAATAAAGCTTAAATATATCCTCTAACTGGAAGTAGGAGTATATATACAGTCCTATGGACGAGCTGCTCTATCTAGGCTACTCCTTTACAGCTCCTACTACTCCTCCTCTTACCTCTGCTCTTCTCTATCTCCTCTTTGAGCTGCTCCTCTCTGCCTTCTGAGTTGCTCACCCCTGAGCTGCTCACCAGTTTCTATAATTAGCTAATCTAGACCCTTCCCCAGAAGCCTACTGCACACTGTATGGTGGCTTCCGTATGCTACACAATGAATCATTCAAAGAATATAATTAGATTACTTCAAAGATTCCTGCAGCACAGACATAGAAAAAAGGGGGAATACCATCTAGCCCCTTTCATACCAAAATATGCAGATTTGAATAAAAAAAAACTAGTGCAAACCGACTATTTGATATATCACCAAAAATAGACACCAATAATAAGAGCTATACAGATCTCAAAGTAAATTCTCTATTTCCTCCAACCTTTATGAACATAAAAGCAGACATCAATTCTCATTAAATGTAGAATGATGTGAATTGACGAGAACCCTTTCATGATTGGGCAAGCCTCTACAAAGTCTCTGCAAGTTAAGGGGTCGAGCTTGTTCTGGAGTTATGTGAGTGGATGCTAAATGGGACAGCATTCCTATGAGGGTCTGAAAGCTTGTATAAAGTGGATCTCATGGAATCTGAGAGAGGTGGGTTGATATTCAGAGTACAATGCCATATTGGCAAGGTGAATAGCCCATCATGACTCACCAAATGTCATGCCGTATCATTCCAGCACTCTACCGTTACCTTGGAACGAGCCATCATTATCAGCGATTTCTATTCGCTACATAGGGTAACTTTCTCATGAAAGGAGGGAGCGCAGGGTCTTTCTTTTGTGCCTCCCTCTTTATCAAAGAGCTGCAATTGATGGATGCATGTCAGATCTTTCTCATTGCTCCCCATTACACAAACTGTTCATCAATCAGTGCTCTTTATATCTCATAATAACTTTAGAGAGGTCATTATTTCAGTACCATCCCATACATTACAATATATTCTGATGGTACGATAATAGTACACCCTTTGCTGAAGTTAAATTCAGCAACAAAATCATAGGTATTCTTGCAAGTTGATATGAAACCTACTACTGTTACATTTATCTTTATACCTACTCTGACATCATTTAACCTCCCTTCTCTCAGCTTATAAATGCTCCACACTATTTTACTATTTTAATGTCCTCTACACATCATTTCTTGTTCCCTTCATGCTGCAACACACTCACATTTGGCTATTTCCTCATAGAAACAGTTAAAATGCCCCACCTCTTTTTCACTATTTAACAGGCCAAGTCAGTTAGGCAGTTACTAATTCTAAATGAATTACCCCAATCAGATTTTAATCTACCATTTAAGCATCCTCTTTTTTTCCCTAAAACTCTGCTATGTTGGATATTCAAAAACAAGTAGTAGATACAAGTGCCTAATGGCATAAGAAAAAACAGAAAGTACAAATTTCTGTGCAATAGGAAAGAGAAATTCTCAATACTGTGACTTAGCCTTGAAGAGGTTAAACAGACAGTACTATGGGGAAAACAGTAAATTTATCTTACCAGGTCAACACCAGTTGGTAGGAAGGATATTTACACACCATCCATTTCATCTCCTATCCTTAAGTACCATGCATAGATCTGTCAATATTACTTATGCAACTAGACACGGCCTACAGCATCATCATAGAATGACATGTTGACCACCTAATGACTCCATGCCTATTTTTCTAGCATCACATCAGTGAGTGCATGCAAGCACTGCATCTTTAAACCATGTATGGCTGATATGTTCAATGAATGCAGCAAATGGAGCTCATTTAGAGATTCAATTTAGTGTCATTATCGTAGAAGGCATAGGGCAGCATATAGAGAATACAAATCCCCAACTGAGGAAAACCTACAAAAGGACATGGACATCCGGTAACAAAATACTTCATCCACAAGTCTAACACTGAAATTTTAGAAATGCATCCAGATCTGCTTCCATTTTATCTACATGCCATTTTCCATTCAATTTGGTGATTATTTTGGGTTATTATGTTCAAATTGCTCGACGGACAACAGCAGGACATTGTCACTGCCTCTTAAGATATCAGCCTTGTCATATGGATGGGTTTTGAGGCAATGCTGTAGAAAAACAGACACAAAAAAAGAGAAAAAAAAATTAAGGCAATTCATACCAAAATTTCTCAATGTGAGTTAGCATTTCTTTTTCGCTCTCTTTGCATCGTGCAACACTCAATCGAATGAGGTTTGAGAAAAGTTTTGGGCATTTTCTAAATTTGGGGTACCATATCTCAAAGAATAATTGTTTGACATATGAGAATTTGCCCTTTATTGAGGCCCCTAGTGTTTTTCTTTCATATGAGACCAGAAATAAAAAAAGAATGGTTAATACTTTTATTCTACAGCCCCCCAAATAGAATAAAAACATAAAAAACGAAATGAAACACTAAGCCCCATAGCAAAGAGGAAAAAAGTCCCTAAAGAGGTAAAACATATGATTATAATCACATTTCCATTGTTGGTTCATGTATTATATTGAATGTATTTCATATGATAATGGGGGGTGATAACTAATTACAGACTAAACCTTTGTATATTTTTAAAGAAAGGATAAAACATAAAAGACTGTGTCTATACCAGCTGACACTGTTTTACCTTTGCCTCTCTGTAAATACCCTCACAAGAATTGTGAATACTACTTAACCATCTTCATACTGCCTACAGCATTAGACAGAAAGATCTGAAGTATAGCCCAGAGCTTTCATAAGGTCTCAAAGTGGCACATCTCCATCAATGTATGAACATGGGATTGGTACAAAAGTAGTCTTCCCATGTGATAAGTAGAGAACTCGACAGCTTTTACTTTATTCATATATGTGGGCAGATGAGGGGAAAGGGCCCTCCCTGCAGGAATTTTAGTACTTGGTTAGGCCACTAGGGGAGCTACAAAGGCTAATGATATGAAAAATAGGCCAAAAATTGCTCTTATGTACTTTTTTACACAGAAGTAGATGGTTTTTCTCAAAAACGTTCTATTTTCAGACAATTTCTGTCTATTTGGAACGTAAATGGAATGTTTTGAATCCAAAACAAGGCCCAAATAAGGGTTCTCAGATTAATGTGTTGTCATGGCAACCAAAATTACCTTCCAAATAAAGAAAATAATAATGTCAATCAATAAAATGAATTGTGGAGATTCATAGGCTGAAAAAAGCATATAGATACAATTTCTTGATCCAAAGCTATGCCCAAATGTATGGAAAAGTTTGGTCAATTTTAATTGACTATTTAAATGATTATGCTAATTAGATACCTGATTTAATCAAAACAATGAATGATAAAGCTTATTGGCTGTATTGATACAGTTATGTCATTACATTTTCGTGAAGCAATATCTCCAAGACTAAAACGGCTATCTGGAAGTGTTATACCTCATTTTAAAGACAATAACTTTAATTTTAAAAATCACATTTTACCTCGAAGGACCCTTTCTCTTCACCTGTCTACATATTGTACATTGTACCATTCATGCGACATCCATTATGGCTCATTATACCACGATTTCTGGGTTACACAGTGCTTTTTGGTGGCTATTCCCATCCACATATCTGTCGATATTGCACACGCAGTAGGCTGTAACATCAATTTTGTAAGGCGTGCGGTTATCCATGGATAACCCGCACCCAGTGCTGTTATACATGGATAACCAGCACACCTTACGTATGTCCTTCCATGTCATATGTTACATGTTCAAACCCACAAAATACTCCAGGCCAGGGTAGGGATCGAACCTGCAGTCTCACATCCCAAATCCAACTCCCTATGCACTGCGCCACAGGGACTGACGAGAAACGCTTGGTTCGAACCATGTCTGGATATGATACAAAGCTGTGTGCGCTGTAGCTGTCCGCTGCCGGGCGACGAGGTGTATTATACACAAACATAACCGCGAGACGCATTGACAGGAGGAGATGCGGTGGTCTAGCGGTTAGCGCCTTGCGCTCGGCCGCGTGAGGAACGCGGTTCGAGCCCCGGTCCGGGCGCATCTCTTTTTTCGCCGTGTGCACTGTCGCTGTCCGCTGCCGGGCGATGAGGTGTATAATACACATACATAACCACGAGACACCTCTTTATTTCGCCGTGTGCGCTGTCACTGTCCGCTGGCGGGCGAGGAGGTGTATGTACACTATTTTTTGCCATGTGCCGCTGCCAAGGCTAGCTGAGACGGGCGCTGTCGGTGTCCGCTGCTGGGCGAGGAGGTGTATTTAGTACACAAACATAACAGCGAGACGCATTGAAATCTTTAGCTGTGTGCCGCTGCCTGTCCGAGCCGAGACAGCCGCTGTCACTGTCCGCTGCCGGGCAAGGAGGTGTATGTACCTGTATACTTCATGGTCATTATTTTTATACAGCTAGGTGCTAGTAAACCTGCCAGCATTACCAACTAGCTATTCGTTGAGTTAACATCTCTTCAGCATGTACTTTTGTACAATAAAGCTATCATCAATTATCCACTAAATGCCAGCTTTTTGTTATCACTATGTTCATATAGTAGTTGTAATTACCCATAGCTAGATTTGACACCCATACAGGAGTATAGTGTTGAAATGCCATCTTCAACACATAATATTAATACAAACAGATTAACATATTGCACATGTATGGCTGTTATGTACTAATGATCCGATATCTCTCCTTACAGTAACCTCACGCATATTCTTTATTCTTTAACAAAACTGTTACTCTAGCTATGCTTAAGTTTACTTCAGAATGATTCAGTTGGAACTTCATTATAGAGTGCTTATCTATTCATTATCCATGCATCGCCATCTCTGTAAAATGATTCACTTGTGTTGCTGCATCCAAGCAGTCTCTATGCATGTCATAAAGTACACTACCCATTTAGTAACTACTAATAATGGAATGGCTCCTCAGCATAGGTTCCTGGAGATGGTCATCAAGGGGTTCCCATCTGTCTCTAGTGACTCATACACTATGGCCAATGCCACAGAATAAAAATCGGAAGAGAGCTCTGTGTGGCAGTATGCAAGGACTGTGATAAGTTCTTCTCGTGAGGTCAGGCTAAGCTGTATCAGTATGGGGAGGGCTGGGAATATAGGAGATATCATAATGGTTCTAAAATGGATCAACTGGGATCCAAGGGAGAATATTCAGAACTCATATAGACATATCTTCTTCTCATTAGATCTAGTCAGTTTGCCAGTTTTCAGCATTGTGACTTCCTGCAGAAACAGAAACAATATAAAGAGCAGTCCATAGGAGTCATATATAGTCTCGGGTCAGTTTGTCAGAATGCGACTGTCTGCTCGGAGGATTTTGTTAGGCTGTCTGATTGAATTTTCGGGGCTGCATCAATGCAACATGATGGGAAAAAAATTGAGTCTTATTCAGGTTCATAATGTAGCTAATAACTTTGAAAGAAATATAGACAACCCTGTGGGATTCATGATTTACTGCAAAGTGACATAGTCTATGAGTACCATGTGAACACAGCCCCTTCAGGAGCATTGCTCCTACTGTCTATATCTTTTGAGACTAATTTTGTCAATCTTGAAGTGTATTCACAAAAAATGGAAAATGTAGCTCTGTCTTCATCACCAATCATTTTGCAACTTATGACAAAGACTCATGACGTGCAGTCGCAATGACATTTGGGGCACTATTGGTACTATGGTGACTTTAAAGGGTTAGACCTTCATGTATTTCATTTTTACATCTTTACTTCTTGGACGTTCATTGTATTCATAGTACATAAGGGAGTGAGGAGGGGAGTAGACCAAGGCAGTTGGTGCTTATGTAAATCTACATAAATGATTCTGGTATAGATTACCTGCTAAGACAGGAACTGACTGCTTTATTACCTGCATACACAAGAACTAAGACCTAAATTGGCTATGCCACTCACCTGAAATCTGATCGGTTTATGCTGGTCCGACTATTTTTCATATAGTATGACTTCTTGGTATGGTTTTACTGCACACCACCAATCCAGTGGAATAGTCCAAACTGAATCGAACTGATGTGCCCACGATAGCATGGGCACATCATACATATCCTTGTAGATTATATAAATGGTGTAGCATAAAAAGCGAGCCCTTAGCATTAATGACCTATCAACACGTCCCGCTCCATTATGATTACACAATCTGCCAAGAATTTAGTCATAAATTGGCACTGAGTGGAGGTAGTCTGACAAAACTGCACATCAATAATGCTTAATGGAGCATGGCTTGGATAACGATTAGGGGTTGTACATGGTATGTTGTGCTTTACTTTTGCCACAGCACACATATTGTCCACATTACATTTTTTTCACATTTTGTCCACAATGACCTAGTCCAAGGTGTCCATAATACTATGTATATTGTCCACAGACTATTGTCACAGAGTGTCCATAGATTACAATTTGTCCAAAGCCAACAATAACCAATTATCCACAAACACTTTTTCTCCACATATTTCTGCCACAAAATGTCCAAAAACACAATAAGTCCACAGGATCTTACACAGATGTCCACAAAAACACACTGTCCACATTCAACTTGAACTAAGTGTCCACAAATCACTAATCGTCCATAAATTATTTTTCCAAATCGTCCACAAAATATATTTTGAAGTTTTGAGCACAAAATTTCCACATACCACCTTTCGTCCACAATGTATGGTCATAAAGTGTCAAAAGAATTCATTTCATCAGATTTTATCAACAGGCTAAACTGTGTTCATGTGTTCAACCTGCACTTGTGTACTTACTGACAATATGCAAATAATGCATCACACTTGGGAAAATAACATAGGGTATGAAACGTTGCACCAACCTTTTTTTTTTATTTTAGCCAAGAGTGTATCACTAGTAAGACCAAAACATATTGTGTCTGGTAATTAGATAATGGTTAAGGCCAGATCTGTATTTAGTATATTAGTGTAGAGGACGATGAAAATATCTAAGATCACCGGGACTCGAACCTGGATCTCTGGCATGACATTCCAGCATGCTAACCATTACACCACGATCCCTTGCCTGATATTTCCAACTACACCTAGATCGGTATGATAAACACAAGGGGAGCAGTGATTACTCATCTGTGATTACTCATCTGTAGTTTAATATGGCTTCACAACCCAACAATGTCATTAGAAAATGCTCGGATATAGGCCTGTCTGTTTCAATTCATGTATCATACAGAGGGAATCTAATGGATTCATGAGACCCATGTATGTACTCTATAGTGTGCACTAGGTGGCAGCACTCTTGTAGAATTGACTTATTGTGTATCTCATCTGCCATTCCTGGGTTTTACAATGTTATAGTTTTCATTCAATTCACAATTTCACATAACAAGACACACACATATTACCAACAATAAAGAACTAAGCAGGTAAACCATGTGGTATTACTACTTATGCACAATAATGAAGCAACTGGTGATCTGACACCCTTTTGGTGGCTTTCAAGAATTAATAAGGCATAATTATCTGCTCACAACAGATCATGATGAGTGTCTCAAGTTGGGGCTCAAAATCTCGCCCGAAAAAACCATGGCCATCCCCTTCTTCAAAACCACCCTTGCCCGACCCCTCTACATGGGTTTTGACCATATACAGGTTTCTACCACCTACAAGTACCTTGGGGTCATCTTCGACTCCAAACTCACGTTCAAACCCCAACTAGCCTACGTGGCTGACAGGATGCGTGCCCATTTGAACATCATGAAATTCATGGCTGGCCCAACATGGGGGGTCACCTTCGCCCACCTCCGGACTTTCTACAAACAAGCCACACTGTCTCTCGTAGACTACTGCGCTCCCCTTCTGTACACAACCCTCAGTCGGGAGGAGACAGAAGTCGGCAGCAGCACTGTTCTTGCCTTTTCAACACGCTTCGACGCACTCAACAAGATACAGAATGCAGCCCCCCTCAGGACAAAACTCACCTGCCTCCGGCAGGAGACAGAACTCCCACCCATCTCCCTTAGGGTCACAGAAACCGCTCTGAAATTCCTGAACTCCTTTGCCTCCACCCTAGACACCAGTCTTGCAAAGGCCATGGCCCATAAGCTTCAATCTTATACGGAACAGGTCCGCCCGCCACCCACAAAGCACCGCTGCTCTACAAAGACTACCTGCTACATTAAGACCTTACACACAGCCGGCGGTACCTTGTCAGCCCCTCCCCCACCTCATCCTCACCCCCCTGGTTACCTGGTACCAGCCTCTTTCAACACCCCGTCCCTTCCCAAAAAAGCAGAAACCTCCCCTCTCATTCTACGCCAATATGCCCTGGAAAACATCGACATGTTGAAAAAGGAGCACCCGAATGCCCTGCACATTTTCACCGATGGCAGTGTGAACCCTGTTACTGGGGCTTCCGCTGCAGCTGCGGTTCTCCCACAGTCTGGCGATGAGGTTTCTTGCAAAACCCCCGACTTCTCATCATCCCTCACCACTGAACTGGCAGCCATTGAGCTTGCCCTGGAGGAGTGGGATCAGGATGTGGTGATCCACTCTGACTCCCTTGGGGCTGTCTCATCCATCTCCAACCCTAGGCCTTCAACTCTCCATGTAATGAGCATTCAAAGACAATTGGAAGATCGCAATAACCGGGGACTCCATACCACCTTCAGCTGGATACCGTCCCACATCGGCATTAAGGGAAACGACGCTGCTGACATAGCAGCCAAGACTGCAGCATTACATGGAGGGAACAAGCCTGACAGAACCTCTCCACCCTCCAAAGATCAAGTATCAGCGATCATTGGCAGGAAAATTCAAAAACTCAATCTACTCTTGAACCACAAGGAAAGCTTATAGCTGCATGATGGAGAAAGGTCCCAGTCCCTCACGTGGAATAACAGGGTCAGGGAAACCATTCCCCCTATCCCAACTCACCTCCCCCGGATAAACCAACACATAGCTGCCCGCTTCCGCACAGACTACAGAAGAGCTGTAGACTGTGGCGATTGCTTTTCTGCTGCCCATGCCCTCACCGACTGCTCCCTGATGGACTATTCATCCATCCACCACTTATTCGATGAGGATACAGTGAACCTTCCCTGCACGGAGGCGGCCCTAGTCATTCTTAGTCGAGCAGCTCGTGAGGGGTATGACCCTCTGATACGCCTGTACCTAGATAACCGTGACCTCCTCCTATAGAGGAGTGTTGCAAACAGGAGGCACACCCCCTACCCTCAGTTAGGACAACACCAGAATCATCCTTCTCACTGACACCTAAACACCTAATACCACCTGTCCCCCACCAGCCGAGATGCTCATACCACTCAAGCCGGTTAACCACATTACCCATCCCCCAAACCTACTATCTCCCTTAGAGTCTGGCTAAGATGCTCACCATATCACTTGGGCCAACCGCACTCTTCTCTCCAAACACTCTCTGCATCACAAACAGGACTGACTAATGCCCAAGGAGTTAGTCCAATTCCACTGTCTCTACCCCTATTCACACTATAACTGTCACACCCCAGTAACATGTCATAACCTCCTCCCGCATGCTTAACCACCCCAAAACCTTTGCTCTTCCAAAAGATGCCACGACACCTGATCCTCCTGACAGACAGCCAAGGAAGGGGCATCTCCAACTCGCAGTACCTGACCTGCACCTTCAAATCCGGAGGCAGGACATCAGATCTCATGAAGACGCCGCCATTTGGATAGGTGGTAATGACGCACACCCTCGGGTAGGCCAGTTTAATTCTTCTGCTCTCAGAGAGCACTTCCGCCATGCAGTTCACTGCATGCGCCAAACTCACCCGACGGCAAAGTGGTGGTTCCAAACGTCACCGTAAGGTGTCGTTTGAGTTCCTCCCTGCTCTGGCTAGGCTGTGCTGGAAAGTCTCTCGGCGGTCATGGCAGACAAATGACTTAAAACAGGCCTGTCCATCTCTCACTATGCCTATGTAGTGACCGATGTTAAAGAACCATTGCCTCGGTAAATGTGTAGGGGCGTGCTTTCTATCTTCCCATAGATTCGGTCGCCATCATCCCCCCTCCCCATTAGACTAGGGTCCGGGTACAAAGCCACAAGGGTAATCTCACTTCGGTGTGGATACAACCCGCGGTACCTCTCGCCCTTGAGTTTCGGTCGTAAGGAAGGCACGAGGTGAGATAAAAATTCAATCAATCACAACAGGAAAATAATTACCACTTTCAGTAATGAGAGTGGTAGGAGTCTTAAACTGCCAGCCCGATAGTTAGGCCTCAGCCGATTTTTTCTGCCAGAACCGAAAAAATCGGATGACAGAAAAAATCATCGCCGACGGTTCCTGATGCATTTCCGATGGTAACCGATTATTTTTTTGAGCTCTTCCACTGAACCCGATTCTGGGCCGATTCCGGGCCGATTCCTGGCCAATGATCCCCGATCTTGGCCCGATGGTCCAAAACTGTCACCGATGCATTGGAAATGCATCGGCGATGCACTATCGGCCAAGAATCGGTTTCGTTGGAATACGGCCATTAGCTGAAAGAAGACACTATCATTTCAAAATTATCGGAAGCCCAAAATACCAAGATGTCATTCAACAAAATATGATGAACCATTTTTTAGATATTGTAATATCCATGCTGAATCTATTGAAAACCTAATTGAAGATGAGGGAGAAGCCTTATAACACGAGCCTGGAAAATGCCTGGAATATGCCATCATTTTAACCTTGACCTTGACATTCAGACCCATCTTTTTTTCACATTTTACATTTAACTAGTAACTGTGTATGAAGTTGAATTATGATTGGAAAGGTTTACGTAGTTCTATGATGCCTTTATCTATGTATACATATCTGCCCAATTATGTGACTGACGGGTATTATTTCCTTTTCTAAATTCATATTGTTTAATCACTTTCAGGTGCCTGGGCTACCTTAATGCTATCTAAAGTGTAAGGAGACCTAATGAAAGATTATGAAATACACAAATCAAAATTGAGCTGAGTTGCAATAATTCCAGCTGTTTCGGTGCTTGAAGAATTAAGAATTACCCATGACATGATTATGGTACAGGCCAGGCCCTGCAAGACAGAGCTGGAGCCAGTGTCATGAATCCATTTCTACATAGCTAGCACAGACAGTGGGAATACAATTTTGCCCCTCACAATACTCAGAATACCTCTGTGTGTGTGACAATATCCTGTGCTCTATACCCCAACCCATGTTTCAGTCTCGGTAAGTCTGTCAATCTACAAGTTAGCTCCTTACCATTCCAATCTAGCGTGATGAATTCCTTTCCTTCTCATATTTCCATGTAAACAGCCCACGGGAATTCGCTGGGGGTCATGTGACCTTTGCTTAAAATGCAACATGGGGGTTTGGTGATGTCCTTGAGTCTGATACGCAGACCATAGTTAGACACTTGATGGCCAGCTGGTGCTTTGATATTTCATGCATTATTGCTTTAGGTAGATCCTAAAGAAATTCCCTGCCGGGATCACTACTAAACCTCTATGCAACCCTTCACTTATCATTTATTATGCATCAATGTATTACTAATGTATGATGTAGCAACATGGAGGGGCACTATATGGGGAATTAGATGCCCTTACTGGGTCAGACTCTTTTTTGCATTTCTTTCCCTGAAAGGAGTTGATTGTATGTAACATTAGCTGTCCTTTGCGATGGGTTAGAGTAGGGCAGCTGGTGCTGCTATGTAAATCTTGCTGAATTATTCTGATATTAGATTAACTCCTTAAGAAGACAGGTGCCGGACTGAGGTATACACAAGAGGACAGTATTACAAGTTTATAATGGGGTCTATAATATACCTACCACACAAACATAATCTCTAGAAATCTGTATAGGAGGTCTCTCATTAATGCAAACCTTGCAATAAATCTACAGTGCACGGTTAAAGTGAATTAGCAAACATTGATCTATCTAATCTGGATGTACTAGGATTTAGCCTAGTGCTAAGTACTAAATACAGAACTAAGATATGAGCAAATATGTACCACCATGGACTATTTCTGCATCACTCAGACTAATATAATACCTTAGTCGGATACTCCAGTCCCACCATGTGGGATATGATGCAGAAATATTTCATGAAATGGAATTTGCATTTATTTCATGGTTTTATAATCCTAAACCTAGGAAATTCCACTGAATTGCAGCTAACACTTGTTATCATGATCAGATAGTCACATGACCAGGACATGGAATATGGGGATGCCATATTTCACGGCCCCATGGACCTCTGTGGCTCACTGTATGGAGTTATTGTATCCACCATGAAATAAATGACCATGCAAATGTTTGCATATTGTGTAGAACCAGGTGTATTTTAAATTCTGCTAGTTAGGCTTTCATATGATATTATTTGTACAGTGGTTTAATTCGCTACATAACTATTCAGGGCCCTGTTTTTCCCTATCTTACGGACACATACGGACTTCCGTATGTTACATATGGACCGCTGTATGTGGGAAAATGAAATACGGGGGGGGGGGATACCAGGTGGTATCCTAAAAGTGACATACGGACGTCCGTATGTGACTTACGGAGGTCCGTATGTTACATACGGAGTCCGTATGTGACATACCGAGTCCGTATGTGACATACGGAGATCCGTATGTGTCCGTATGTATTGTCCATATCTGATATTATTTTGTATCATTTTAATACATTTTAACATAAGGAAAAACAGGGCCCAGATCACAGTCATTTGATTCTTTCCTATCCACATGAGAGAATCCACTTACTACTTAATTACTCCACATCAAGTGACAACCATACAGCTCCAATAAGAATGGGAGCATTACTCTTGGCTTCCAAACAGTGAGTGACCAATAAGGGTGCTTTATCCATAGGTCCTATTGAGGCAGGACAGAAGGGCCTGATAGGATTATATGGGGCCTCTGCCACCTGGCTTATCCCTCAGTGACCCCTGTAATGGTGTTAGTGCAGGAATGCCATGCATGAACCTATAGAGTACTTACTGGTGAACCTTCATAGGCAGTCACCTTGAAATGCTGCTGCTCTAATTTTCCCCTCATGCATGAAACTCTACAGTACTTGCTGAAAACACTGGGGAGGGAGTCATCAGCACACAGTTATATACAGGTAGATCTCACTTTATGACTTAGACTGAATAAAATCATCAACTCTACATACTACTTACAATCGCTGTCATCATGGTTCCTAAGAAATAATGCCAAAAGTATGGCCTACTTACAGTAAAGTCTGGTAAACCCTTTTGCCCGAAGTCCTAAGAGCTGTCTTTCTTTAAAATAGCCCCATAAGGAATTGTCCCAAGCCCTCCCTTGCTGATAAGTAGTACCAATTCAGGGCCAATTCCCTCAAACCCTCTATATAGAAAAGCTGTATAGTCTGATGCACCATTCTGCACAGAGTCTCATGTATATAGATGCCCTTTGCACCTGGCTACTTGTTTCTGATGTGCCATTCTGCTATGCCCGCTTTGTTTTGGGAACTGGCCTGTCGCCTGACCAGAATCAATTGCCTCCCTTAACGAGCATCTCTCTTTGATTGAAGACCGGTGTAATTGTGTAATCAGAAGGAATTTATCTTGCTTGACCGTACCACACAGAGAGCATGTACCAAACATGAAAGACACAAGCTGCTGAACCCCAATCTCCTAACAGCGCCTTGTTTCCCGATATAACTCTGCTCCAACCTGCAATCTCCTAGAGGGTGGGACTTTATACCCCAGATAAGAGCTTGGGTCCTTACAAGCAGTTAAGGTGATCAAATTATCCAAATGAAAATTGAACTCATGTGATGCACTTTTACCGAGGCTACAGTTCATCTACATCCAACACTATACATAAATAAATAAGTTACACCAACTGGTGTTAAATACATACACCACTAGATTTAGTTGGCTCTGCCTTGCTCAATGCAATCCAAAAAATCTGACTAATAACTGATTAGCATTCACTTTTGGGTGTGAGACTCCCATCTGCTCACTCCAAGCTTCACATTAGAGCAGAGATGCAGGAAGTAAGTAACAGCAGGAACATGTGTGGGGATTGAAAGGCAATAGATTGGTCTAACCTGTGCCAACATATACCCAGTGTGCTCTTTGTTTACATTGTGTGTCACTTTTAGGATGAGTGATGATAGGGACATTAACTTGTTCTTTGTATAGTTTGTTCACTGTGCTTAAGTCTGGGTGTCTGGTGGACATAATCTATCAAGTGTGTGAAGATTGATCTCTTGTTTTTCTTTAAGAATGTCTTTTTCACCATATTCTCTACTTTGTTGATTTGTAGTCAGTAATGGATATTAATTATCAGAAAAGTTTTTTTGTATGATGTATGATTGTCATGTAATAATTGGTGATCTATCTTGATATACTGATTATATCCATACCCATATCACCAGAGAAATACACAAGAATAAGGTCATCATCTAATCCTTTTGGTTCATTGTTTGTCTAACACAAATCAAACATACTGCATACTCAACATTTTGCAGGAATTCTTTCTATCTATGATATACACAATCAATACAGCTTGTACCACTAAGGTATAGCCCACACTTGTTTTTGGTCAATGTCTGCTGAAGTCTGATAACCAACCAATAACAGGCAAACCACAATTCCACAGAAACAATCCCAAATTTTAAATATTCCATTAAATTTGTATAGAGAATAATGGTGATTGTAGCCTGAAGCACAGGTTTGGTGTCTCAGTATATGTATACTTCATTGAGTCATGAGCATTGTCTAGAGAGGGCCTCTGACTGTCTTACCACTACTTATCTGGTGGGTTCTAACCTAGTGAAGGTCTCACTGAACACTCCTTTGTCATTGATTATCAATGTTGGACTGTGAAGGTTCTTGATTTACTACATGTAAATCCAATATGATCACCTTGCCAAAGCTCTGAATATATTTTCATACAAATTTACCAAGATTTAGAGGGCTGCTGAATAGTTGTTTAGTCCGGTTATCATGGCTTAAGCACACAATAGCACATAGTGAAATAATAGCTTAGGAGACCCAGTTGCACAACATGTATATGCACCTATAATTGACCAACACAGTTTTAACTGAATGAATTCTGTGGACACAATTGTGAAAGAATTCAACAAATTATCCGGGAAATATATTTTGATCTTATCCATTGGACTACCTGGATTAGAGTGTCCAGGGAGAGCGCCTGTTTATGTATGAACCAGAAGCAGGGTGTTGGATGTACACAAAACGTATCAACATATCTAAGCCTGCTTATGTAGCTGTGTTGATAGTCAAATAATGAGAGGTGCAGTGCAAGCCATCCTAGATGGAAACCTACTCATAATCCAGCCAATGGGCTGATGCCTGCTGTTTTAGTTTATAATCAACAAAATCTGATGCTGTATGCAATTTTGTCTGTTACATATCAATGAATGATGCCATACATGAATCAAGCTCTAGAGGTTGTGGCAGAAGGTGCTCCCAATGATGCTAGCATTGGAATAACCAAGAACATAATATATGATCAGGAATAGCAAATACCGATGATTAGCTTCTATGTAATCATGTGCATAGGATCAGAAAAGCATAGTTCTGCAGGGAATAAAATTAGGTCACTATTGGCATATAGCAGCACCAGTTGCAGTGGCAGCCACTATGTTTAAACAATAAAAATGTGGTAAGGACTACGAATAGGAGTGGCAACTAACATTAACCTGTAGAAATGAAAAACTTCCGAAAACTTGTGGAAATGAACCCCGAATGAGAAAAAAAGATGTAAAAGAACAGATCTATATGTCCTTTCCAGGGTTCCGTTCTATGGAGCGGTAATGAAAATTCTCTGAGCCTCAGATGGGGTCCTGACAAATTTTGACCCCATTTGTCGGGCTTTTTGTAGACCTTACTATTAAAACCTAGCTATTCACAGAAGTAGATCTAGATTTGGTAACTGGGTTTCTTATCAAGATTTGGCCTAGGCCTACAAACGAGCCTGGGCTACGAGCAGAATAAAACGGCAGAAAGAACCGGAGTAGTGACCAGTAATTGACGTCACCATAGTGTCACTAAGGTAAATTGTTACATTATAGCAACAGGATTGCCAGGTTACCCTGCCCTCATTCCCATCCCTGTTCATTGAGACGAAAAGTCCTGTAACTATGGCAATGCTTGAACGTCCAAAGGACAGACTAGACCATAGTCTTACCAATAATCGATTATGCTGATATTTTCTATGATACTGCCAATGGAACTTTACTTGATGAACTCCAACGACTGCAAAACAAATGTATTAAAACATGTCTTGGTTTGAATATTTTAACATCAACTGATAGAGTTCATCATGTGGCAAATCTCCCTAAACTTATATATAGAAGACAATACCATTGTAAGATGTTTGCACACAAAATGGTTAGACTAGGACTTAATGTTAGAGTTGCAAATAGACAAACTCGCCTACACGATGCCCCAGTACTTTTCTATAGTAATATTAATTGCAAAGCTTACGAAAAAGGTCCAGAAGTAAAATGTGCACAATTGTGGAATACCCTCCCTACAAATACTAGAAACATAAGAGAAATAGGTACTTTCAAAAACCTGATGAAATTGGATTTAATGGATACTACCCCATGAAAAGAAATGTGTAGAAGTGGTCAACTAAATCAATGCAACATTATGACTGTGACTAGAAATAATAATTTCTTTTTTAAAATACACTCATCTATTGTTTAAATACAATTACATATACCGCCATGTACCATATCTCAATGTCCAACTATTTCTTAGGAATCCATATATGTAACGTTACATACCATGGGGAGAGGCATAATAATATCTTTTGATATGCCTTGACCCAGGAACTTATTGGTCTCCATATACATGATGGATTATTTTGTACTACTTAACTCTGTATCATCTGCTCGTTAACTCATATGTCTATGACCAATAAAGTTCAAAGTTGTTCCAAAAAAAAAAAAAGGATGATTCCCTCTCCTTCAGTTCAATTCATGCTAGCCAATAATACCAATGAGGAATGGCAAGCAAAGCGGACTGGTGCTCTGCATTCGGCGCTCCCTCTTACGTAGCATAATAAAATAACTACACTGTCACTGGGGCCCTGCACATTTTTTGAATCCATATTATGACCAACATATTGCCCAAATGTAGTATTTATTCCAGATATGTAATCTTCTCTCTAATTACATCATACTCTGTCAATGAGCATACTATAAGTGCTACAAATTTTACACTGAAAGGTGCACACAATACATGAGGTCCGAGTTATCCCTCGCGCCCACTAGTGCACTGGTTGTCGGTTGGGCAGCAAAGCAGGGTGGGTCTCCCTGACCAGGCCTCAATGCTGAGTCAATGGGAGAGATTTTCACACTTGACTTTGAATGGGTAGTTTTAGGAATTTTGCCTTGAAAGATTATGATAGTGTGGGTCTGAACACCTTGTTGGCTGGTCTCTAAAATAAACTCATGATTTATAGAAATAGGAGATATTGGTCTGTGTATGATGCACACACTGACCCACATAGCTGAGACAGTGAGTGCATGGTTTGTTGTCCGCTGACCACCCTGCACCTCCCAGGTGAGCAGGGGCTGACCATACCCTGCTACACAGTGACCCACCATGGCTTCCAGGAGATATCCCCAGCTTTGGGTGCCTGCCGGAGTAACTCGGACCTAATGTATAATGAAGCACACCCCTGGCACCTCTGGGGAAAACAGTGATGTCCATGTGCCCATGACACATTACCTATCGCTACATAATGTGGTTTCTGTCCACACGAATCTTTGCCAGTTTTTGGTCTGACCTTCTAACACTGTTGCTCAAGTCGCTTTGTGGCCAGCCTGACATACATAACTAAGGTGCTAATGCTAGGCTATGCTTTGCGCTCCCACATCACATTTGATGTCAGAGCTGTATTCTGATGTCACTAGTTACATCACGACCGTAATGGCACGCCAATGGTCGAATGGACTTGTAACGATCGCTATGCTTCCAGCTGCTTATGCAGCTTGCAACTCACAAGAAATATCCAATTTTAGGGAGCATGCTAATCAATTGTCATGGGCAACTGACTACTCGCGTCATAGCAAGGATTAGCCAGTAGCTTAGGGTTGGAAATGACCCTTTAACATCTAACTCAACAGTAAAGTATACAGCATATAGGTAGAAAACAAGAGATATCATCATATATGGCACCAGGTCTGCTACATTGCTGGTGGTATCTGATTTCATAAAAAGATGATGATAGTTTATGGATATCATAATGGTCATGGTTGTTCATTAAGACTACATAGCACCACAATGCCCTGTGTATAGGCCAGGACTTACCACCTTCATGATATGATGAAAAAAGTTGGGAACATTTATGGGCATTTATAATTCACTTTGCACATTAGTGAAGATTCCAACAGTGAGTTAGTTAACCACTAATGATCAGTACCATATATATATATGCTCATTTGATTCCATCTGGAACACCCCCTTCATGATATAATACAGCTAATTCCCCATACATCAGCCTTCCAAAGTCTGTCACTTGGATTGTGCCCTTTCTCCTATACCACGATTCCTATCACATGGTGACCTTGACCTCAGAGCCACATGGCTATGCCCAATGCTCCATCATTGATATGTATGGGATGCTGTCATTGGTCAGCTTTAATTTCCTGCTAATACGATGGAGCATTCCCATAGGTCGGCACGTGTGCACTGCAGCACATTTGGTCGTGGTAAAGGTCATGTATAAGGGTGGCCATCAGTGTGTATTCCTTTGTATTGCTGACAATTGTTGTTGTATAGTGTCATTGTGTATTCCTGGCCTACTGTTGAATGATGAGAATTCCTATGATTTCTTCAAGAGATGCCAAAGTTTACTGTTTGTCAAAAACATGAATTATGAGAAACCCGGGAATAAATATTGTAACTAAGGGGTCACTTGCCCGGACACAAAATCTGGGAGGACAAATCAGACATTCCCTATACCATACCATTTAGGAGGATTTATTTCTAACACACAGAGTATTGGGTATAATATGTTAGGGTAAATAACTGACATAGATAGTTAGGATAGTTGAGTATATCAATCTTAGACAGGAGGAGAAGAAACATTTGTTTTCTGTTGAGGGTAGAAATGTACACATAATCGTGATAACTATCTATCAAAATTACACATATTTGGTGATACCAAACACACATCTGGCATGAATAAAATGGCATTTCCGTAATATACAGGTCAAATTTGATCCAGATTTAAAGATTTCAGGCAGGTAACTGAAGGGTCACTCGCCCAGACATGTTGCATGAGAGGACATTTTCAGATCTTTTCTCTTATACTTTGGGAATATCATTGGGGTATATAACTAACACAGTCAGGATCTATCAGCTATAAACAGGAGGCGCAGGGACACTTATTGGTTTTCCGTGCTAGAAATGTACACAAAATCGCGATAAATGTGTTTCAAAAGTTTCCCCTTTTACAATAACAAAGACATATTGGACATGGATGAAAATGTGATTTCTGTGATCCAGAGGTCAAGATAACCAATACCTGCAAGTGTCAAAGAGAAATCCATATAATTCATATAGGAAACTTTCAGACTTTTCCTCCCGCTATTAAAAACCATGAGGCAGAACCTAACCTTTTAGAAACTGGACAGTTAGCTTTATGATGGGGGTAAATAACTAACATAGTTAGTATAGTTAAATACATTAATCTTCAACAGGATGACAAGATAGGTGTATTGTCTCTCCAGATGGGAAAAGGGAAGTATTCTAAATAAATCCAGTAACATTAAGCCATATCCTCTATGGGTATTTATGTGAGGCTTCATATGTCAGTGGTCACTCGCTCGACATAGCACTTTACAATAAGTAAAATTCTCCAAAAATATAGAAGAATTATCCCCAGCAAGGCAATTATCGGACCAAATTCCATAATACTTCATAATATAGTGGATACAAATGGAACAACACATATCTAGTGCCAAATCCTTAAAATTTAATGAGAAATATTGATTTTATCGATAAGTGTCTTTTATTAGGCATCACAGACAGGCAAAAGCATACTTTCCCTTCAAGCCCTGAGCCTTGCCAACTTGAGAAATACATATGCAAATGTCCACGACAATGGGATATTTTCACTGGTCATATCCCACTCAGCCATATAATGGCTTCGTGGGTTACACCAGTCCCACCTCGGGAAATACGATGTAAAAAAATTCCCATGGAAGTGGTCATTAGCATTTATGTCATGGCCTAAGGGGTTGTTTTTGCTTTCATTGAATACAGCCACATTGTATTCCATCCCCCCATTGAATACAGCATGTCCAGTACTGTTCTATTCCAAACCCTTTTTGCAGACATTAATCATGACTTAAAATCAACCATTGAAACTTATTTACATTGCTGAAAGCAATTTAGAAAATAAAGTGCTCTTAAAATGGAAGCAGGAAGATGTAAAATCGGTTGATTTAATGGTTCATTCATTCATTAAGAATGTCAGACTTCTTTACCTGACCGACTTGGGCTGTAACGGGTTCAAAATTGAAGTTGTATTCTCATGAGAACAAAACTCAAATAAATGAGTTTTAGCTCAAACTCAAAAGAACAATAAGTGATTTGTTGAGGAAATGGAGGCAGAATAGATAATGGACTGGGGAAAGGGAAAATAGCTGCCAGAGTGACAATAAAGAGAGTATCACTTTTAATTACTTTATTCAAATGGTTCCTTATATTGCTTAACCTCAGCTTAGCATTTCATGTACATCGTTGCTGTTTTGAAATGTAGATTATGAAAACAGTGATAGGAAAGTGGCAGTTGCAGTTCCAAAACATTCTGTATTTCAGCGGTAAATTTATAGCTCCAAAGAGGATCCAAATTGATTACAATGGTATGTTGAAACACAATAACTTATGTATAATAACAGGTTTGCTTTTCATTCAAACTGTTTCATCAATGAAAAATGCATTTCATTGTTATCTTACAATCCAGGATCCCCCAAAACCATGGTTATCAGAAGCGGGTTTTTCATACCCTAAAAGACTTTGCCTGGGGTCATGTGGCCTTTGCCTGCAATTCAATGTGAGTGCTCAGTGATGGCCTGGAGTATGATATGGGCTATGGCAATTGTAGAGTGTATGCAGATCATAGTTCAACACTTGACGGCTTGATATTTTATGCATTCTTGCTTCAAGTAGATCCTAAAGAAATTCCCTCCTGGGATCACTATTAACCCTCTATGCAACCCTTCACTTAGTATTCATTATTCATCCATGCAGTAATGATGTGTAAATTAGGAAAGGGCACTTTATCCGGAATTTGCGTCCGATAATGAGTCAGACCCTCATGAATTTCATTTTTCTTTTGTGCAAGTAGTGAATTGTTCATCAAATGGGCTGTTGTGAGGGAGGGAGGCAGTAGAGTAAGGCAACTGGTGCTGCTATGTAAACCTGCATGAATTATTCTACTTAAGTAGAAGAAGACAGGTGAGGGACTGAGGCAGGGTCTACATGCACAGGATAAGCAGCCAGCATCATTAGTCTGTAATGGGGTATATGATATACCTACCACACCACCACATTCTGTATAAATCTTTAGAGGAGATTTCGCATTAATGCAAACCTTGCAATAAATCTACAATGCACAATTAAAGTGAATTAGCATAATATATTTATCCATCTAATCTGAATATAATAGCATCAAGCCTAGTGCTAAGTGACACCTTATAGATTTTGCTTGGTGAGTTTATAAATACAATACTAGGATGTGACTATACAAATGTTTGCATATTATGTTCATTCAGTTATATTTTACATTTTGCAGAGTCAGGCTTTTGTAGGATATTATCTGTACAGCGAATTATGTTTACCACACAACTATTCAGACCACAGTCATTTGATTCTGTCCTATCGGTATGAGAGAATCCACTTGTTACTTTATTATTCCACAGTGACAACGATACAGCTTCAATAAAAAGAGATCATTATGATTGGCTTCCACACAGTGAGTGACCAATAAGGGCACTTCATCCATAGGGCCTAGTGGGGCAGCACAGAAGGGCCTAATAGGATTATACGCAGCCTCTGCCACCTGGCTTCTCCCCTAGTGACCCCTCTAATGGTATTAGTGCTGGTATGCCATACTGACCCACATGTATGAACCCACAGGGTACTCACTAGTAGCCTCTTGTAAACAGCCATCTTGTAACCCGGAAATGGTGCTGCTCTAATTCCCCCCCATACAACAAACCCTACAGTGCTTGCAGAAAACACTGGGGAGGCAGTCATCAGCACATAGTTACATACAGGTAGATCTCACTTTGTGAGTTAGACTGAACTCTACATATACTACTTACAATTGCTGTCACCACGGTTGCTGAGTAATAATGCTAAAAGTATGTCCTACTTACAGTATGTCCTACTCTTTTGCTCAAATCCTAAAAGCTGTCCTTCTTTAAAATAGCCCCATAAAGAGGTCTCCCAAGCCCTCCCTTGCTTATAAGCAGTATCAATTTACCGCCAATTCCCTAAAACTCCTCCATATGGAAAAGCTGGTATCAGGGCAAACGGCCCCCTGGATTGGTAGTCCCCTGACTCCAGGCCCTTGGATGAGAGGCCCTAGGACAAACAGCCCTCAGGATTTATGGCCACCTGACAACAAGCCGCCGGACAAATGGCCCCCAGGACCAGAGGCCATTCTTTCTACACCCTTCAGCCTATGGCCGCTAGATTATCTCTATTATTTTCTAATGCCCGACAGTTATCACTTTTCAGTCCTGTATCTGCTAGATCATCATGCCTGCTAGATTCTAGCCCCCGTCAGATGTTCATTCTATGCCTGCTAGATTCTAACCTGCATCAGATTTCTATACTTATCAATTATCTGACCGAGGTTGGAATCTAGCGGGCATAGAATACATCTGATATTTGAAAAGTATGGAAATCTGATGGAGCTTAGAATCTACCCAGCGTAGAATGAACATTTGACAGGCTCTAGAATGTAGCGGACAAATAATGAAGATCCGAACGAGGTTTGAATCTAGTGGGCATAGAATAATCTGATATTTGAAAAGTATGGAAATCTGACGGAGGTCAATATCTAGCGGGCGTAGAATGAACATTTGAGGGCGCTAGAATCTAGTGGGCATATAAGTATGATCTGACCGAGATTGGAATCTAGTGGGCGTAGAATGTACATCTGATATTTGAAAAAGTACGGAAATCTTACGGAGGTTAGAATCTAGCAGGCATATAATGAACATTTGACAGGCGCTAGAATCTAGTGGTCATATGATGATCTGACCAATGTTGGAATCTAGCGGGCATAGAATACAATTGATATTTGAAAAACATGGAAATCTGTTGGAGGATAGAATCTAGCGGGCGTAGAATAAAGGTTTGACGGGCGCTAGAATCTGACAGGCATATGATGAAGATCCGACTGAGGTTGGAATCTAGGGGGCGGGCCATAGGCATGGAAATCTGTGGAAGGTTAGTATCTAGCGGGCGTAGAATGAACATTTGACGGGCTGTTGGTTGGTTTCTAATTTACCCCCGGGCTTCCCTAATCCACTATATCCAGTCTATATCTTGTCTTTCCTATCCACTCGGATGTGTGTGGTGCACATATGCGTGGGCACTGACACATTCCTCTGAAATTGTGTAATGAAGTCCTCGCCATGAATATGATCTTAGCTGTCTAAATGGCATTAAACATCTATTACTCGATCTCACTCCTAATTTACCCCAAATCTTTTAAACTCCATTATCACTACACACAGGGTGCACATGTGCACTGCAGAATATCCAGTCGCAGAAGGTCAGGGATAAGGGTGGTGACCTCTGTGCATTTCTCTCTGGAGGTTAGAATCTAGCGGGTGTAGAATGAAGGTTTGACGGGCGCTAGAATCTGACAGGCATATGATGAAGATTCGACCGAGGTTGGAATCTAGCAGGCGTAGCATACATCTGATATTTGAAAAAGTATGGAAATCTAATAGAGGTTAGAATCTTACGGATGTAGAATGAACATTTGACGGTTGCTTGAATCTAGCGGGCATACCACTATGATCCGACCAAGATTGTAATCTAGCGGGCGTACGATGTGATATTTGAAAAGGCATGGAAATCTGAGGGAGGTTAGTATCTAGCGGGCATAGAATGAACATTTGACAGGCACTAGAATCTAGCATATATTAGTAAGTTCTGACAGAGATTGGAATCTATTAGACAAAACCTGTCTGACAGGCAAGAGAAAATAGTGGGTGTATAATCATATAATCAGATAGCGGACAATGAAATCTAGCGGTTATGAGACAAAAACGTCTAATAAACCGACGGGTAAAGATTACAGGTGCGCAAAAAGAGGGCCTCCTGTCCTGAGGGCTCCCAGTCCCAGTGGCTACTTCTCCATGGGCTATTTGTCCGGGGACCGTTTGTCAGTGGGCTAAAGATCCTGGTGGCTATTTGATCATGGGGGCCGTTGGTCCTAGAACCCGAAAAGCTGTATAGTCTGATGCATCATTCTGCACAGCGTCTCATGTCTAGATGGCCTTTGCACCTGGCTAATTGTTTCTGATAGACAAATGTGCCTTTCTGTTCTATCTGCTTTGTTTTGTGGACCAGCCTCTCGGCTGACCAGAATTGATTGCCTCCCTTAACGAGCATGTCCCTTTGATTGATGACTAGTGTAACCAGAAGGAATTTATCTTGCTCGCCTGTATTGCACAGAGAGCACATTTGCCCCAAACACGACAGACACAAGCTGCTAAGCCCCAATCTCCTAATAGCACCTTGTTTCCTGATATAGCTCTGCTTTAAGCTGCAAGTTCCAGGTGTTATAAGAAGGTGGGGCTGACTTACTTTATGCCACAGATAATGGCTGGGGTCTTTACAAGAGGTCGTGGTGATCAGATTAGCAGAATGAAAATAGAGCTCATGCCCTACATTTTTACCGTGGCTACAGTTCTCCTACACCAAACACTACATATAAATGTCACACAACCGGGTGTTAAACACATACACCACTAAATTGTGCTGACTCTGCTTTTCTCAATGTAATCAATACATCCCACTGATCAGAGTTCACTTATCTATTTCTTGTGAGACTGCTATCTGCTCACTCAAGGCTTCACATTATCTAGAGCAGAGATGCAGGTAGGAAGTATCAGCAGGAACATGAGTGGGAATTAAAAGGCAATGTGATTGGTCTAACCTTAGCGGACACTGACTGAGTGTCCTCTTTGTTTACGCTGTGTGTCATGTTTAGGGTGAGTGATAATAGGGAGATGAGTTTGTACTTTGTATAGTTTGTTCATTGTGTTTATGTTTTGGTGTCTATTGGACATAATCCATCAAGTGTGTGGAGATTGATCGCTTGTTTCTAAAGAATGTCTTTTTCAGCAGATTCTGTACTTTTCCCTTGTTGATTTGTAATCAGTAATTACTTATCAAAAAAGTTGTTATGTATGATGTATGAGTGTCATGTAATAATTGGTGATCTATCATGTTATACTGATTATATCTATACCCATATCACCAGAAAAATACACAACAATAAGGTCATCATCTAATCCTTTTGCATCATTGTTCGTCTAATACAGATCAAACATAATTCTTTCTGTTTATGATATGCACAATAAATACAGCTTGTACCATTAAGGTATCACCCACACTTCTTTTTGGTCAACGTCTGCTAAAGTCTGATAACCTATAACAGGCAAAGCACAATTCCACAGATGCAATTCCACATGTTAAACACTGCATTTATATCTGTTTAGAGAATAGTTGTAGGAATGGTCGGGTGTCTCAGTATACTTGTCATTGACTCATGAGCATTGTCTAGAGAGGGTTTCTGAACAGCTTTACTTATCTGGTGGGTTCTAACCTAGTAAAGGTCTAATTGAACACACCTTAGTCATTGATTATCAATGTTGGACTGTGAAGGTTCTTGATTTAGTATATAAATCCAATATGGTCACTATGCCAAAGCTCTGAATATATTTTCATACCAATTTACAGGGCTGCTGAATAGTAGTTTAGTCAGGTGATCATGGCTTAAACACATAAGGACACAAAGAAACAACAAATGTTGGCCACTATAAGCATTGATGAATTAATAAGTGCTAAGAGCATTCCTGGAATGGCAACCACTCTAAATAATAGCTAAGGAAACCCAGTCGCACAACATGTATTTGGCCAATCCACATATTGTATGCTTAGGAAACCCTGTCGCACAACATGTATTTGGCTAATCCTCATATTGTATGTATTTTCTTGGGTCTACTCTATGGGATCTTTAATATGATATGTCATACATTAAAATCGGGTAAGTAGTTCAGGAGATATCAGCAAGATATCAACCAGAAAGCTAACCTCCGAGAGAATCTGCTTGGAGAGTGAAAAATTGTTAGACGTTGCTATGGTATGCAACATTGCTAAGTAAACGCCTCGCTATGGTGCGCATTTCCAATCTCAGACACCAGGGAGCTGCACTGACGCTTTCTAAGATAAGTAGCCTACTTAGCTGTACTTACTTATGCAGACGTGCATAATCACTGATTGTATTGCCCTAACTCTAGTGGCATAGCCACTAGAACTCTAGTGGCATAGCCACTAGTTTACCCTAAGGTATTATGTATCCTATTATTACTAATTCACACATCAGCTTATTATACAGTTCAGTTTTATCAATAGATTCCCTTACATAATGAAATCAGGGTTGTTCGATCCACAAACTGTCAGAGAGAGGATTTCAGATGAAACTAGAGATTATATCCAGCATAAAACTGCAATAGCAGCAAAGGCAATGTCAGCCCAGATGTGTTCATGTGTACTGTAACCCTTTGTGGGCCTCATATATACTAGAGGGATTTTCTTACTACGACTAGTGAGCATTTTTATGTGTTGACGGTAAAATACTATGAGGCACTGTGCAAGCCATCTGAGACTGTCACCTATTCATAATCTAGCCAACCGGCTGACGTCTGTGGTTCTATTTTACAACTAACAGAATGTGATAGTGTATGCAATTTCTTTTCCTGTTAGGTAACTGGAGAAGTGAGTACCATGGAGAAGTGAACCCATAGGAGAACTGGGTAGCAGGGAGAAGTGAACTCATAGGTAACGTAAATACCAGAGAGAGGCATATACCAGTCAATTCAAGAACCCACCAGACACCACCAAAAATCAAAATAAACTGCAGACTGATGAACATCAGTCACTGATGGATGGCATAGGGACAGTATTCTTAAGGTCCCCAGCTTTCTAGCTCAATGAGAGCTTGGAGTTTGTTATGTTGGTTCCTAATTTACCGCCAGGCTTCCCTAGCCCACTTAGAAGGGTCTATATCAGTAGTATATACATGCAAAGTCAGCGCAATGGATTAGCTACTAACTAGGTCATGACCTACTGGTAGACCGGAAGTGACCTAGTTTTAACCAATCAGAGGGCTGGATTTGACAGGAAGTGATGTCATAAGGTCATGACCTAGTTTTTTCGACCAATCAGAGAGCTGGATTCCATTTGACCTAGTGACCTGACCTAGTTGCATAAATTAAAAGAATTGCGCAATACCTAGGGTTGACCTACTTGCAAACCGGAAGTGACCTACTAACCTACTTGCAAAAACGTATGACCTACGTATGAGGGTGCATTGCGCAATGCTTGTAAGAATTTACACAATGTTCTGATGCAATACTTTTATGGATTTATGCAATACTTATGACTCATTTTGTTATGTCTCTTCATTTCATGCATTAAAATAAAACACAACTCATCCATTTCATATAACAGATTATATTTTTATTAGACACAATATTTACAGATGAAGACAGATTTTCCATTTCCGGGGCGTGCACATATACTACAGAAACATTTGTTGTGTGTGAATTTACTTGCTTGATACCAGCTTTGACCAGTGAGACTAGTTTTCCATGTGTTGTGGAAACAATAACTGTTAAGTTTGGCTATGTTAGATATAGCATGCTCGAACAAAGCCTGGGCCAGGAAGTAAGTTTGACTGTTTTTGGGTCCAGGTAAAAGACCAGATAAAAAACCATCCTTAAAGTTTACCTCGAAGGAGAAATGATTTTTCACTCCAGGTATACTTAAGGTGTGAAGTTCCAGTGAGACCTGCAGACATGTGAAACAAATAGTTTTAGCAATAGCAGATACTTCCAGTTTACAATTACACTGACAAAACACTCCTACTATGGGATTACATTCTAACTCTTGGAGAGTAAGAGCAAACTTTCTTACACTTCCTAAAGTGTACCTTGTGTAGTGTCTTGGGCAGCCAGGTTCAGTGTGCAATTGATATACTCCTATACACCAATCATGCAATATCAAGTTAACTTTT
Organism: Acholoe squamosa; assembly: GCA_949317995.1. NCBI lineage: Eukaryota > Metazoa > Annelida > Polychaeta > Phyllodocida > Polynoidae > Acholoe > Acholoe squamosa. The sequence continues at coordinate 73,075,142 of OX439041.1, forward strand.
TTCACTCGACAATAGTACATGCAGTTTCTGTAGGCGTCCCAAAAAGCTGAAGAGAAATATTTGTACATTTTAACACTAGTTATACAGTGGTCAACAGTGTCTAGTTCAGCTCCTCTAAAATAACCAATGTTTTCTGCAGGTATTATTTCCCAAAAGAAATTCTCTGAACATCCACATGCTACAGAACTTATATCATTGTCAGGTGTTATAGAAGAAGCTTGATTATATGAAGCAACACTTTGTAAAACTGGACACATGTAATAGTCATAAGGTGGAGTTTCTGTGGTTTGCTCCACAAGCATAGCTTCTAAACTTTCCATGTTAAAATGGTTGCTTAAATCTAACCAGATACTAATAATCTGGTGAACGTGACGCTATGAGTCAAGAAATCTGGTACCACTTTTTTCTGTTCCAACTTAATTTCTTCAGCGCCGGATTTTTTTTTTATTTTTGTGGTGAACATGTACAGCGTTCACTTTTGTGAAAAGTTTTTTTATTTTTTGGGTGATACAGTTCACTTTTTTTTACTTTTTTGTCAGTTTTTTTTCATGATACAGTACACATTTTTTACCTTTGTTGTTTATTTAAAAAATGTTCATTTGAACAAAAAATATTTTCCAGTTTAACACTGTTTTCTATGGAAAAAAATGTTCATTTGAACAAATGTTCGTTTGAACAATTGTTCAAATGAACATTTTCCATTTTAACACTGTTTTCTATGGGGAAAAATGTTCATTTGAACAAATGTTCGTTTGAACAATTGTTCAAATGAACATTTTCCAGTTTAACACTGTTTTCTATGGGGAAAAATGTTCATTTGAACAATTGTTCGTTTGAACAATTGTTCAAATGAACATTTTTCATTTTAACACTGTTTTCTATGGGGAAAAATGTTCATTTAAACAAATGTTCATTTGAACAATTGTTTAAATGAACACTTTTCATTTTAACACTGTTTTCTATGAAGAAAAATGTTCATTTGAACAATTTGTTTAAAATTTTTTCTTTCAACAAAATGTACACTTTGTCTGTCACAGTTTTGTATCGCAACCATTCTGTGGCTGAGTAGCTAATCTGTTGACTGCAGACAGCTTGAAAATCGCTTTCTTTCCTGCGCACCACATAATAACCTGTGCAGTGTTCTTCACCCATGCACTTGAGGTACAAGCTGTTAGCATCTACCCCTACTATGTGTCTGCATACTTTGCTTTGTGGCCTGTATTTTTTTTGTCTTATTCTTGTTTCTCCACTTTTGTGATGTCTGTGAAAAATAATAGAGGGACCCCCTACTAAGTTGCGTCTGAGCAAGGAGTGAACATCCTTTTCTTTCTCACCAAAAAGAATGTAAGGTGTGGCATTAGGTGCAGTGTTGTTGAAAAGAAACTTCAAGGTTAAACCTGGCAAAGTTAAACCGTCTTTGAACATGTCTACCCCACGATCTATAAAAAATTTTGTGTGCTCGTTTATGGCTAAAACAAAGGGTTTAACGTCAAGGTTGTTGTAATATATCAAGTAGTCCTTCATAGTTTTCATTTTGTTTTCTGGCCAGACCTTTTTACATTCAAGATAATCTTCTTTGCTTATTCCACCACCCGACAAAGAACTGTAGAAGCAGTGGCGTGGAGGAAGAGCTTTGTTGTTCAGTTTTCTTATGTTGTCCATCCACTCGTAGGGAAAAAAACCTTTTTCAGCTTTCCCTTTTAGAAAGGCTTTCAGGTAGTTTGCGTAGGAATAACCTGGTGCCAAATAGTTGAACATGTCAAGGAAAAGAAGATGGTCTGTGTAGACTGCTATGTACTTGTTGCATTTTTTTATGGTTTTCATTTCTGTCTTGTCTGTGTCTATAAAAAAAGAATGAAATTCCTTTTTTATCAAATTAATGTCATACTTTCCAGAGTTGAAACCTAGAACAGGGACTCTTTCTATGTAGGTAAGAAGTTTTTCCTTCACTTCAAGAACATGGGAGATTTTTTTTTTTGGATTTTTTTTGTTCTTTGCTGGAAAAACTTTGCTAGCTTTATGTTCTAGTTCCTTTTGTTTTTCTTCTAGAGAGTCTAGTTCGTCTAAAACAGCTCTAAAATTCTCTTTCACCTGTTCTCCTATCAACTGCCCCAAGTTGTTTATGTGTTCCAACACATTTTTAACCAAAGGATCGTTGTCCCTGTTGGAATCTCTGACAAAACACACTGGTTCTGTATGCCCAGGAAAATCAGAAGCTACACTGGCAGAAAGGGGTATGTGAGTTTTTTCTATCACAGTGTTAGCATTTTCTGGGGACGAATTTACAGGTTGGACGAAATAGCTTTCAAAGTCAAAAACAATTTTATAGGGGTATATTTTTTTCTCAGCTGAACAAACTATTCCCAGTTCCTCTAAAACTTGAAAAACTGTTTTGGATGGATTGTAAGCTCCACCTTTGTACCTGAAGCTGACTTTGGTGCAATCTTTTTTCACCCCATTGTGTTGTTTCAAAAGGAAACTACGAGTGAAAACTTTATGACACTTTTCACAGGGGTACATTTTACCATACAGTCCCATGTTAGTTATTAAACTTACATGGTTTCTGTGTAAGTTCAAGTTCATGATTTTTTTGGATGAACACATGTTTGACCTTATAATTTTAGGTCGCCCCTTTCTTTTACCAAAAGAGGGAAGGTAAAAAATTCTTATGTTAACTTCAAACATCTTTTCTAACCTGTCTAAATCTTTTATGTCAACACCCTCAAAAGTCTCCTTGTTCACCCCTGGATAGGCTTCAAGGAAAAGCTCTTCAGTTTTTTCTAAAGATTCATACAGGAAGAAAGACAGACATCTAAAGAAACACAAGTTGTCCTTGTATGCCCTTTTGGTTTTAGGGTCTCTGTGAAAGTGTTGCATTCCTCTTTGTCTTAAACCTGGTGGAACAGTTTTCATTTTACCTAAAAGATATTCTCCTCCCGTAGCCCTTATGAGGGTGATGTTGGCGTTCACGTTGCCTATTACACTCCATTTAGTAGAGGGTCTTTGAGTGTCTTCTTTAATGTTGTTTTCTATTAAATCTAAACACTCTGCAAAGTCTTTGTCGTCCCTTATAAAAATGTAAGGGTCTCTATGACTTTCACTGTCATAGAACAAAGACGAGTTGTTGGCAGAAGCATGAAAGTACATGACTTTCTCTTCTTCTTCCTCCTTAGAGGAAGACAACAACCTTCCAAAAGAGACAGCCACTTTGTAAGCCATAACTTGATTTCTATGAATAGAGGTAAGCGCCTCTATTACCTGTTTGGCTCCCAAGTCTTTGTTAAAACTTGTCATTCTGACGTTGAAAATGGACTGAAGCTTACCAAGCACAGCCAAACCTGAAGCTATGGACTTGAAGTTGTCACGGTAACTGCTTTTATGCAAAGAATTTATTTCTATTTCTTTTGGAAGTTCTAAGCTGTCGGAAAAAGTTTCTCTTCTACAAGAATCTGAGTTACATAGAGTTTTTCCACTGTTTTCTACAGTAACCAAACGTGGAGGTCTAGGGGTGTTACACATTGGACAGTTGACGGTGTAAAGTTGTTTTACCTTTTTGGGCGGCATTTTTTTTTTAAGGTTTCTTTTTCTTGTTTCACTTTATATTCAATATACAAACTTATAACTAAAACCTAACCTAAGTATACATGGAGTACATTCAGAACTTAAACCTACGCTGGGCTATGTTGACTAAAGATGGAGTACATTTAAATCTAACTACGAATTAGCTGATATACATGATAATGTAAAAGCACTAAACAAGGAGCTGTTGACCAGACACTATACAAAGTTGACCACTTACCCAGAGTAGAAATCGGTCGTCTCGTCTAGGAAGGGACCAACTCGTGATTTTATGTCCTCCAGAATGAAGGGGGACACAGTGTGTCCGCAGTGTGTGGCTGAGGGGGGCATCCTGTAGCTGGAAGACACCGAGGCGTTCATCTCCTCCACGTAGCTGGTTGTTCCTATGTGAACTTTAGGAGTTCCCTTGTACAAGTTTACCAGGATCATAGCCCGGCCTCCACTGGGGTCGGTGCAGTCTTGGTTCAAGGACAACAAAAGATTATCCACCTTCCTCTCTCCAAGGGCAGCTAGGCGGTGTAACTCCTTGTACTTTCCAAGGATGCACTCTATCTGGTCCACTAAGTTCCTGAACTCACGCGCCTCTAGGTTTAAGCACCGCTCGTAAGGTTTGTCCAGGTAGGTCCTCAAGCATACTCCCCTGATGCTAGGTTCCCTGTATATTTCTATGCAGGCGTTGTTATCCCCTTCCGGATAAAAAACTTGGTCGGGGGCAGGTGACTTTTCTTGGAAACCAAATCGAGCAGGCCATTTTTTTGCCACCAAAGGCACTGACCTGAAGCCCACAAGCTTGCTGGAAGAACTGGGGGCAGTGCCCTCCCCAAACTTTTGCCTGTGTGACTTGTCTTTAGAAGAAGGAACACCTGGGACAGAACCAATTGGCTCGGCACCATAGGATGAAGTCGCTGAGGAAACTGAAGCAGGGGTAGAGACAGGGGTTTTCTTGTGGTAGGCGCGCTTCTGTCTTTTTTTCTTAGGCTCCCCTTCTCTCTCACCGGAACAGTTTCTTTTTTCCGGCGGGCTTTTAAGAAGCAGCTCCTCTACCGGAACCGGGAGAGAGTACAGAGGAGAAGGGCCGGTCAGATCTATAACCTCTACCTCTGAATACCCCCCGCGGTGAGCAGGTGAAGGTGTCCCTTGTGTTAAGTCCACCACTTCTATGGGGTTGACTGCCGGTGATGAGGTTGTGAGGTCTATGACCTCTGTTGGACTGACCTGGGGAGAAGGTTCCTCCGGAGTCACGGGCGAGTAAGAGGCGGACGTAGGTGCTTCAGTGGGGGGTTGGTAGTTCAAAGGTGCCGGGGGATTGATGTATTCCCTGATGTCAAAATCGCCGTCGCCAGCTTCCTGAGGAGTGCGATCCCGGACGCGATCCAGGAAATCAGTGATTTCGCCATGAAGAGCTGCAAGAGCGGCTTCCTGTTCTCCTGCATCAGGCACTTCAGTTGGAAGCCGAGCAGGAGATGCAGGTGGTTTATCAGCTGAGGCTGGAGAGGTAGGAGGAGGGGCGATGCCCGACGTCTTTTCCACTGTCTGTTTAGAAGTAGTAAAAGTCAGTGGAGCCAGTTTTTTAGCTCCTCCTCTCCTGACATTAAGTCCCGTCTTCATGCGACCAGGCATTGTTCTCCTTGAAGATGAAAGGGTGGCAGGGCTGGAAGGTGCAGGAGCAGGACGGCGAACAGCAGACAAACGTCAGAAAAGGTTTGATGAAGATCGAGCAGCTCAAGCCTTCTTTATAGTAACTATCCTGATACGATCCTGGGACGTTCCCTTGTCGTTCAGATAACGTACAACCACGTCCATGAGTCGTAGATAACCATGCTTTTCCATTCATAGTATGTTTTACACAGTGTTGTTTTGGAAAAAAGTAAAAAACTTAACTCAAATAAAAAAAACGTGATAACGCTCAGTCAACGTTCAGGGGGAGGCTTGTAAAACGAATCTTGTTGTTACCATTCTGTGATTAACGCAGACCATTCGTCATTTATCAGAACTAGCTTCTCTCAAGCAGACATGGCTAACTTTTGTCCTTTGCCTTTGTCTTTGACCGTAGGTCACAAAAGGCGTCAGGAGGTGTTTATTTCAGACATCAGGAGGGGCGTAGAAGAAGGTAAGGTGTGGGCTGTGTGGAAATTCTGTCCTGAAAATTTGAACAGGGATCTTTACATCCCTCCTAACTGTAACTTCAAACAATGCTTCTTGCACAACCAAACCACTGCATTGGTTCCTAGTGGGCCCTCTGTGAAAAAACTTATCTCAGAAAATGGGCAAAGTTTTTTTTCAGGTGTTCTTTTGGGACATGGTGCCATGGTACACTTGATGTCGAGACATTCCATTTCCTCTGGAAGTTCAAAAAAATTCATCTCAGACAGACAAAAACCCTTTTTTCTAAGGGATCAACCTTTGGGGGGAGGGCCTGGTAATTCAGTTTTCATCGATTCTACTATGGTGAAGGCTTTAATTAAAGCCACTTTACTTCACCCAGACAAAATTACACACTCTCTAGGTTCCAAAATCCTCCAAAAGAGGATTCAGGACAGAGATTGGACACAATTACCATGGGTGCTGTCATGTTGTGAGAGTTATAACTGAAATAACTACCTCCCATGAAAAAGGTCAGCTGAAGGTGGTTACAGCCTACCCCGTATCTAATTTTTGGTCCTCCTAATAAAACTGAACAAAAATAAACGATGATCCTCCGGGTAAGGCCCCTGGGCTAAACCCACCCTTCCACATGTTTTCCCCTCTTTTCAAAACGCTCAGGCACTGACCCTGACGTTTGTTTCGTCCTTGAGCAATAAATCATTTCAGGAAAGTGCGATAAGGAAAGACTGACAGGTTTCCTATAAAGGTTAAACGGGGACTAAACCATCATTATTTGACACAACAACCTTCGCCCTACCATGTCGCGTTACTCCCTGCAGCGTGTATTAGAACAACGTCACCCTGACGACACTCAAGTTCTGACGTACGTGAGGGAAAGAAATGAAATTATATGTTGCTCTTCAATTTGTTTCAGGTACGTGTGCAAATACTTGAAAGAATGTGTTCTTCACCTGAAAAAATTATACTTAGTTTTTTCTTCAGTTGAATCAAGTTTTACATCCAAAGACAGAAAAACCTTGAGGAAAATGGTTTTGAGTCATAACTTGTCGAAATTTTCAGTGGTGGAAACCTTGGGTTATGCCCTGAAGCATGGAAGAAAGGGAAAGGGCCCACTGAAAAACCCCTTCCATTTGGAAGCATTGAAAGCGGCAGAAGAGCATCACGCCAAAGAAAATCCCCGCCAACTTAACCAGCGTCTTCATTTCTTCATGTCTATTTTGGAACTTCTAGCTGAGTGCTTAGAAACCAAAACTTTGTTTTCCTCCTGCCCCATATTTCACATCCCATCATCGTCCCTGGATCCTTTCAGTGTAGAGGAGAAAGAAAAAGTTTGGTTTTATCTGGCTATGTGGTGCACCCAGCTTATCTCCCTTACTCACTGTTTTCACCACAATCAGCTCGCTTTACACTCAACATCATAACAAATTTAAACGAACGAAGAATGATGTAACAGGCTTACCTAAACAGGGGGAAGGGAATGGAAGAGATATATAGAATAGGGTAGAATAGGGTAGGATAATATAGGGTAGGGTAGGGTAGGGTAGGAATGGGTTGGGGTGGGTTTAAAAAACTATGGGGTGGGGGGGTGGGGGCACCCCTCAAGTATGGGGGGTTTGGGGCTTGTTGGCCCGGGCTGGCCGCCCAAATAACCCACCTAACCCACCCACCCACCCACCTAAACTGCCCACCCACCTACCCTACCCTACCCTACCCTACCCTACCCTATATAAGTTAACTGAATGCTTTCTAGCCTGTCATAACCTACCTGCCTACCTACCTGCCTACCTACCTGCCTACCTTACTTGCTGAACACCTTTTTTTTGGTTGCTATGGAGTTTCACCTTTCGGACGAGTTGTTATTCAAGATCAGTGAAAAAATATCTGAAAAAGACTACCCTCAATTAGGGGTTTACTTAGGACTTAGACTAAGTTTAATGGATTACATGGAAAAAACACCGTCTCTTCGTTCTATGGGGAGAGAAATGCTTATTTCATGGAGCAGAAAGAACGTGCGTTGCAAGTGGATGGTATTAAGACATGCATTAAGTGACATAGGTCGTTACGATCTGACTGATTATTGTAGATGGTACATGGGATATTACAACGTAGTGGACCATTGTGAAATACCTCCAGAACAGTGGAAAGTTGATACTTTGTTCGTCAACCTGGCAGACAAGTTAAAAATGCTTGACTGGAGGAAACTGGGAACTCAACTTGGATTGACCGACCACAAACTTGACGTCATATCCACCCCTGTTCCAGGGAAAAAAGGTGTCACAAATCCTGTTTTCGAAGTCCTAATGGTTTGGAAACATAGAGAAATATCTCATCTAAGCCGCCTTATAGCCAGTCTAAACAACATGGGACTTTTTGACGTAGCTCTTTACGGGGAAGGTTTGAACGAGGGTTCTACTGATTTAAAAGAGGACGAGGTTGCTCCTTTGGTCACTTTGGTTTAAGATATCGTCCAACATGGATCACAAGGAAAAGGAGATCATTTTTGACCCACGTCTACAAAGCCCCTTCACAATGATCATAGCTGGACCTACTTCTTGTGGAAAAAGTCAACTTGTTTTCAAGTTGATTAAAGGTGTAGACGAGCTTGTAACTCCAAAAATACACGACATATACTACTGCTACAGTCAATGGCAAGATGGATTCGACGAAATGGTAAAGTTGGGGGTTAAGTTCAACAAAGGTCTTCTTTCAGAAGACTTTTTGTTCGAGGATAAAAGAGACATGACTAAACATGGACTGGTCGTAATAGACGATCTCATGGATCCCAAGTACGTTCCCACCATAATGAAACTTTTCACTGTGGGCTCTCACCATCGCAGTTTAAGTGTAATTTTTATTACTCAAAACTTGTTTTTCAACAATCCTGCCTTCAGAACCTTGAGCTTAAATGCACACTACCTAGTTGTTTTTAAAAACCCTAGAGACATGAGTCAAATAGGGCACATCAGCAAACAGGCCTTTCCAGGACAGAAATCCTTTTTGATGGAGGTATATAACTCAGAAACCAAAGAGAAACATTCATACATCCTATTGGACTTTAAGCAGAGCACACCTAACGAGCTTAGGGTAAGGAACAGCATAACAACTCCTTGGAACACCTTGGTTTTCATTCCTCAAGCTTCAGCTTCGAAAAGAAAAAGATAGAATGGTGACCAAAAGATCTGCTTCTGGAGGAAAATTTAAAACAATAAGGAAACATTACCACTTGTTGAAACACATATCCAAGTGTTCCTCGGCAGAGTGTTCCCACATTATCAAAGGCCTCAGCGATGAGGTCATTAGGTTGATGAGTCAAATTTGCGTCAACGTAATGAACAAAAACCTGTTGCGTAACGAGTCAGACGCAGTCAAACGTTTATCACCCTACAAGAAAGAACTCAAGTCAGTCACAAGGCACAAGGCTACCGTTAAGCAGAAGAGAAAAACCTTTGAGCAAAAGGGTGGATTTTTGGGAACCATTTTGGGTCTGGCCTTACACCTGATAACAGGTCTCATAGGAGCACGTCGATAAAAAATCATGTCTTATTCAAGGATGGCCCTCGTAAGGGCGGATCTCGTTCCCCGAGAAAAAAGCCCTTCTTTTGTTAGTCCTTCCTCTCCTCCCCAGCCTGGACCTAGTGTTCAAGACCAGTACTACAGCACTCAACTTTTAAGAGAAGGTTTAACTCCTGATTCCAGCCTGGTTCAAGTCCTGAACCACCTTCAAATTAAAGCACACGAGGTGCTTAACTCTCCTAACCTCAAACTGAAGGAAAAGTTAAGACAGTACAATCAACTTATGATAAAGTCGGGAATTTTAACTAAAAAAGCCAAGGCCTTAGGACAACGTAGGGAAGGTCCCTATCCTGGTCGAGCAGTAGGACAAGGCCCTGCAGGAGCAGCAGCAGCTAGGGGTGTGAACAATTCTTTAGAAGACACCGACGACGGCGACGACGATGACGACACTTTCACAGAGACTAGAGACGATCCACCACTTCCTGACAATTCAGACGGAGAGAGTGTAGACGAATTCAAAGGGGAGGAAGGGTTTAAACCTCGTGCAAGAGACAACACAGAGGGTATGGACGCCGACATAAAAGAAAGAATACCCGCAACTTACAGAACGACTGCTAAAAATCTCTACAGAGAATTATCTCGTCATGGAAGTCAAATTTTGAATTGGAACAGAGACCGAGAAATATATGTTAACGGGGAACGTGTGCCTGGAACTGACATAACAGATTTGTTAGCTTTTGCTGCCCGACCAAAGTCTTTGAAAAAGGACCAACCTAAAGGAAGCCAGGTTTTCATGAGAGCAGTTAAAAGGCTGAACCCCACCTTAAAATTTGTCAAAAACAAGTCGGCTTTTGCAGGGCACAGTCCTTCCTTTGCTGCCAGTCCCTTAAAAAGAGCTTCCCCTATTAAGAAGAGGAAAGTAAGTCAAAAAGGAACTGGACGTAAGTTTATATGGCGCACAAGGCTTTGAAAAAAGATGTCCTCAGTTTTTACACAGATCCTGAACAACCTGGAAGTTTCACCAGTGTATCTAAACTTCAACGTCATCACTTCAAGAAAACAAAGAAAAAAAACATAGAACAAGCTTTGGAAGATGTAGACGCTTACACCAGACACAAACCTTACAAGAGAAGATTTCCAAGAAGAAAAACACAAACATGGGGCATAGACAAACAGTGGCAACTTGATCTCATAGACATGCGAGAATTTTCAAAGGAAAACAAAGGATACCAGTACATTCTAGCGGGAATAGATGTTTTTTCAAGGTATGGTTTTGGACAACCTGTGAAAAGTAAGAGAGCTGATGACGTGACAGAGGCTTTCAAAAAAATGAGCAAAGAAAGAAAACCTCAACAAATTCAAACTGACAAGGGCAAAGAGTTTGTCAACAAAATTTTCAAAAAACACTGTGAAGATCAAAACATCAATTTTTTCACAGGAGAGAACGACGACGTGAAGTGTGCCTTAGCCGAAAGGTTCAACTCTACTTTACAAGGAAAAATGTGGAGATGTTTCTCTCATTTCAATAACTACAAATGGGTTGACTTGCTGCCCAACTTGGTTAAGTCCTACAATTTGACTTACCACAAAACCTTAGGAGCTGCCCCTTCAGACATAAATAAAGACAACTCTGAAGTCTTGTTCTACGGGTTGTACGATCAACCTCAAAAGAAAAAAGTTCCTGTCCTTCAGTTGAAGAGAAAAAATCAAGTGCGAATGTTGAAAACAAAGAAAACATTTAACAGAGGGTACGAACCTAACTGGACTGAGGAAATATACATATTTCGCCCAAAGGGTACCACCTGAAAGATCTCCTTGGAGAAGAGATAAAAGGAAGCTTCTACGAACCTGAAGTTCAGAAGGTGCAAGTCCGTCACGAAAGACGCTACAACATAGAAAAAATAGTAAAATACAGAGGAAAAGGCAAGAAAAGAGAAGCCTTGATCAAGTGGAAGGGTTATGGAGACAAGTTTAACTCTTGGGAACATGTCAAGAACATAAACAAATGGCGTTTACCTTAACTTTACCTAGTAACTCATCTATGAACGTTTTTCCTGACAACACTTTAACTAGTTACAATACAATTTTGGCAGAATACATTAACTCTCCTACTCAGTTAGAGTGTGCTCTTCAAGAAATAACCTGTCCTACCACGTGGTACAACGTCAAAGAAGAACCCATTCTCTTGGCACAGGGAGAAAACGACCTGACAAACAACCTCCGCTCTGTAGTAGCTTTATTAAACAAACGCAGAAGAGAATTTTTTCCTCTGGAAAAACCAGGAGCCCATAGTGTCTTCAGTAGAGCTTCAAGCTCTACATCAAATCTATCAGCCCAATCTGCTTTGAAGAGAGGAGTAAAAATAACAAAAAACCTACGTCATGTCAACCCTGTGGGATCGACTGAAACCATTCCTCCTGCTGGTCCTGAAAGTGAAAGTCCACCAACTCCTGCTGCTGCGACTGAGACGCCATCTGGAGGATTCACTTCTAACCAACCCACGCCAGAGAAGGAGGAGAAGGAAGAGGAGGAGGATGAGGGGGAGCGTGACACGGCAGGCAGAGAGAAAAGGGAAATATCGTCGGCTGTGGCTGAAGTGATGTCTATGGATGACAGGGAAAAAAGGTCTCTTTCTTTTTTTGAAGAAAAGGCCGTCTTCACAGACTCTGCTAATGTTTCTCCTCTCTCTCCCAGTCAGTTACAGGCTGTGAAAATATGTACACGCTTCAAGGAAATTAGCAGATACCTGTCTAAGTATTACTTCAAGGAAGGTAGTACCTACAATATGTTTTCCTTAGAAGGTGTGAACCTGGAAAGCAACTCAGAGTTGATAGGATACTTGAACAGGACCATAAATAAACTACAGAGCATGTTGGTGAGAAAACTAAGAAACTACAGGAAAAACAACAAAGCCACCATGTTTCACTACAACAAATACACAATGAAAAGTGTAGTTTCCTTGCCTCCTGGTGTGGTCATGCAACTCCCAGAAAACTTAGGGAAACAATTAGGTTTCGACGGAAGTGTTTTCCTAAGTGGAAAAACACAAAGCCCCTACGTGTTAGACCTTCAGTACAAAAGTCGATGTGCTTTCGTGTACTCTGACATAGTCAAGCACAGTCTTGTGGGTGACTCTAAAGCACCCCTTCTGAGGCAAATCAACATAAATCGCTACAACGGTGACATGCAAACCATAAGTTTCCAAAACTTGATATATCTGCCAGTCACTAAAACCACCTTCAGACAGATTGGGATATACTTAAGAGACAAGACTGGGGAACCGATACCATTTGAAAGCGGATCAGTGTCGGTGGTACTTGCCTTCAGACCTCTTCAAGGATAGGAGTATATTACCATGCTTCACTACTATGGAACACCTGCATACCTGGCCCCTAGGGGTCAGTACGCTGAATACTACAGAAAATCACAGTTTGGGAACGGTGCTTTACCAGCGTACGGTGGCAGGGGCAGACAAAGAGGGCACGGACTTGGCTCGTTAATAGGTGGTTTACTGAGAGGAGCTGTTCCCTCTTAAGTAAAATAGGACGCTCAGCTGCCAAATCTGCAGGCAAAGCCTTGCTTACTACAGGAGCTGGAGTCTTGTCCGACGTGGTATCAGGAAAAGGCGTCAAGAAAAGTGTAGTTAGGAGAAGTAAAGCAACAGGGAAGAACTTACTCAAAAGGGCTGCTTCTTCTGCTCAAGGATACATAAGAGGTACATCTGGACCTCCTCCAGTCAAACGACGAGCAACCGGCAAGCGCGGAGGACGTAAGGGGCAACGCGGCAGAGGTAGAGGACAAGCTAGAGGAAGGACCTTGTTCTAGTCATGAGTCTCCTTCATCCCAAGGGTCAGGTATGTGCAGTAGGTGAACTAGACCTACACGCCTTGCCTGTCACTCAAAAGGACATATTAAAGTGTCAAAAAATAACCAAAACTACCAACAATGCCCTGACTCCACACACTGAATCATTTGACTTCACCTTCGAACCAAGCAACCTGTACACAGACCTCTCAGAAACTGAGTTGTACATGAAACTGGAAGCTGTGGCGGCAGACGGAACAACTCACCTTGCCGTCGGCATAGAAGCTGCTCCAGTCAACAACTTGGCACACGCTCTCTTTGCTTCCTGTCAGTTGCTGATAAATGGGGAGAAAGTCACCGGCAACAATGAAGACTATGGTCTCAAGGCCTACATTTTGGACACAATTTGTTGCAACAAAGAAGACAAAGAGACTCGGTTGAAAGGGTGTCAAAAGTACATGAAAGACACCTGTGGTCACATGGAAGCCAGAGCGGGCGAAAATGCTGGATGGACGGCACGGAGAGCAGAGTTCAGTGCCAGCAACAAACATGCCTTAGTAATGAAGCCGCACCTGGATTTAATTAAACAGTGCAAGGTGCTGCCTCCGAACTGTGAAATCAAGTTCATATTCGAAAAAAATCAGCCCAATTACTACATGATGCAAGCAGCCGATCAAAACTACTGGGTCAAAATCACCAAAGCTGAAATGACACTTCTCCAAAAATGTGTCGACGACGAGGTGGTGAAAACTCACGTCAGCAGTGTCAGGAATCCACATTGGGGCCCTTTCAACTATCACATAGCCAGGTGTAAAGTAACTAAACACACTTCGGACGGCAGCTCACAAGACTACAGTTGGAATCAACCTGACACTACTCAGATCCCCACCAGGATAGTCTTGTGTATGATAAAGGAAACAGCAGCTGCTGGGACTAAGACAGAAAATCCTTTCAACTGCAGACATTTCAACGTGAAGGAAATATGCGTGAGATATGGTGAACAAAAGTTTGAGTTGAAGACCGACTTCGAAACAGGCAACTGCATCAGAGCCTACAGTCAAATGTTCATAGACAGTGGGCTGTCGGCTTTGGGGCAAGACTGTGGCATAACTTTGGAAGATTTCAAAGATGGGTATTCCTTCTTTGTTTTCGACCTCACCCCAGACAGAGCACCTGAAGACAGTCGTATAAATCTCATCAAGCAAGGAAAGCTGGGCATTTCCCTTAGGTTTGCCGCCCCGACTACTCATGCCATATCTGCCGTCTTGTGTTCCTTCTAAGACAACAACATCCAACTGACTGTCTTCCTGTCACAGACTACCACATGAACTGAGAAAAAAATGAGAACTTCAGACATAACAGGTGCACTGGGAAACCATCCACACACAAGGCGTTTCTACCTGGGAACTTTTGCCAGTAATCAATGTCCTAAGAAACCAATTCCCTCTACATGTTTCGTCAGTAACACAGATCCAAGCTCTAAACCTGGTCAGCACTGGGTGGCATTTTACGTTTCTCATGACGGGAATGTATTCTACTTTGATCCCTATGGCTTACCTCCATTTACTATATATCACCAGAGGTTCATGCAAAAGTCGTCAGATGGTCATGGGTCGTTCAGCAGAAAACAAGTGCAAAACTTTTACGCTAAAACGTGTGGAGCCCACTGCATTAACTTCCTCATAGAAACATGTCGGACCAAGGACCCACACCACACTGTGAAAAGGTTTTCTCAGGTCCCCTTCAACTTAATGGACAAAATAGTCAGGCCCTTGCTGAGGAAAAGAGAGAAGAAGAGGCAATGAATTTCGAGATGAGTCCAGAAGAAGTAGCAGTCAAAGCAGACGTGAGCAATCTTTTGGTGAAAGGGAAAGATAAACGTGAATTGGACGTGATAGACGGGCTTCAGAGCACGGCGGAAGTAATAGACAAGATTCTCATGATCATGGCCGAGTTAATGGACAAAGTGGTAGCCCTGGAGGAGAACGACATAGGAAGAAAGGCCTTGAAGGATTTAATGGAGAGAATGCGGGCCTTAGAGGACCGTAGTCAAAGTCCTACTCCAGCTAAGACCGGGTGCAGTTGGTACTGCAACAAGAATTCATTTTCCATATAATATCCATGTACTCTGCTTGCAAGCATATCTGATTATAATGTTTCATACCTAGCATGTACTCTGATAGGAAGAAATAATAAAAAGATTGAATTGAAAAAACCGAGTTGTGTCTTTGTTGCATTTAATCTCATATCAAAATAATGAGTCATAAGTATTGCGTAAATCCATAGGAACATTGCATCAGAACATGAGTCATGGTTATTGTGTAATTTCTTTCAAGGATTGCACAATACACCCTCATACGTAGGTCATACGTTTTTGCAAGTAGGTTAGTAGGTCACTTCCGGTTTGCAAGTAGGTCAAACCTAGGTGTTGCACAATTCTTTTAATTTATGCAACTAGGTCAGGTCACTAGGTCAAATGGAATCCAGCTCTCTGATTGGTCAAAAAAACTAGGTCATGACCTTATGACGTCACATCCTGTCAAATCCAGCCCTCTGATTGGTTAAAACTAGGTCACTTCCAGTCTACCAGTAGGTCATGACCTAGTTAGTAGCTAATCCATTGCGCTGACTTTGCATGTATATACTACTTATATCTTGTCTTTCCTATCCACTCGGATGTGTGTGGTGCACATATGCGCAGGCACCAACACATTCCTCTGAAATTGTGTAAAGAAGTTCTTGCCATGAATATGATCTTAGCTGTCTAAATGGCGTTAAACATCTATTACTCATTCTCACTCCTAATTTACCCCAAATCTTTTTAACTTAATTATCAGTACACACCGGCTGCACATGTGCACTGCAGAATATCCAGTCGTGGAAGGTCAGGGACAAGGGTGGTGATCTCTGTTTGTTCCTCTATATTGCTGACAATTGTTGTATAGTGTCATTGTGTCATCTTTTTTTCTCTGGCCTCCAGTTGATGAATGATGCAGGAACATGGGTCTAGAAAGTTATTAAAAAAAGAGAGCTGTAATGATCTTGTTTCACAGAACTGACCTTTCGAGAAAACAACGCCAATCAAAATGGCTCATATGTTCTGGGGCCCCTTTCCTCTCAGCATGACCATTATAACAGAGAAGCATGCACATTTTCACTAAACGTTACCTGAACAATGTGAGGGCACCCCAAGCTATTGAACAAAAACCATTTCTGAAATAGACCGGTGGTGGACTTAGCTGGTGGAATCTGACACACTGACTCGTGACTCTGTAGGGCTCCATAGGACTTCTCTTGATATTGTTTCTGCTTTATAGAAGCAGGAAGTCAACATGTCTTCAAAATGTCACTTTATGGTTTAGTAAATTCAAAATTTCTAATCTTGGAAATCACAGCTTTGGTTCAGGTCATGCAAAGCTTACAATTATACAGTTCTCTTATCTCCTTAGATAAGGCAACTGTATATTGCTGATTGGATTTTTAAAATTTCTAGCTTTCTCAAATTGAAAACACTATCTTGCTTTAATTAACAACATTCAAGAACTATGTATTGATTAAGTAGACTTTAAAAACTAAAATACTTTGCGCTGAAACAATTTTGTCAGACAATTAGGTCCCTTAGCTCTGATATTGAGTTTTTGAACACAATGAAATTAATATCAAATATGTCATTTGTCCTAAATCAGCATATACTCTATATTAAGACGGTATAACAGTGGGTAAACTATTTGACAAAATATATTGTAAAGGTCAGTATTCTCTGTATGGTGGGTAGATGTCATCTGCAAGTTATGACAGCTCTGATCTATACAAGCATTCATGACACCTATCTTCAAACAAGGATGGCTGGTTACCTTGGGTACATGTTGGTCATGGACAGTGGGTGTCTGATAACTGCCCCATGGTTGCTGTTACCTACATTATACATGGTCCTTGACATATTCACTGAGTAAGTCATTCATCTCTCTATGCTATGATATTTCTGTTAGGATGCACAGAGGTTTACCTCTTAAAGGGGCAGCTGGCACACTAATAGAGAGGTTAAGATTCAGGAATGTAATCCTGTACAGCAACATCAAGGTCTACACGTACACGTCCCTGCACATGTAAAGGTTAAGTAGTTAAGATGTGCCATACACCAGTAGTCTATTAAGGGAGTAGGCATTCAATAGGGACTTAATTGCACATGGTTATATTTATCCCACAGACAATGTACATATAGTACATGCACCTTAGTACCTTTCTATCAAATAAACCCTCTCAGATCATCCATATTTACCTGGATTTTCTATTTATATGCATTCCTCCTACACATTGTGAGAGGGGGGTCTACAAGTCCAGAACGTCAAACCTACAAGTTCTGTACTACTATAGCTCATTGCAGCAAGTTGGGAACTTAAAACTTAGTTTTTCCTGGATTTTCGCTAAGAAATGCTGTAGTTTAGCAAAAAAGTAACCGATTTACACAATATTTGCAGCAAATGAAAGATGAAACTCGTTGCTTTCTGGCCAGGGTAGATGGTACTACATTAATATAGTGCACAGTTTAGCACTGAAGTACAAATTATAAATTTAAAAATCATCAGTTTAAAAAAATTCTGTTTTTCAAGGTTTGGCCCTATATATTTTGTGAAAAAATATTCTAATCATCTGTTTTTCATAGATAGTGCATAATACTGACCTATCAAGTTTATAAATGTGTATGCTTTTTTTCCCTACCTCTATGGTGTCTCATTACACTATGGGACACATGTGATTTTTGTTAGTTTGCAAAAACTGTGATTTTCAGCATGATTTCTGCTTGTTTTTTTATGTGGGACCACATAGATCACCATATATGGACGCGTGATCATCCACTGATACCAGAATTATCAATTTTTATGTTCTACTTGATCATCTTTAAAGGCATTTGAAATATCTAAGTGATACAATAATTGTGAGAAGAATTAGGCACATCTTATGATTCTAGTCTTTGGTACCGACAACGCCTTTGTTGCTATTTACAGCCAAATAGCTCAATAGTGCACCATGGCCCTGTTCACATTGTTCAGGTCTTCAGATATTCTTATCTTGCAAATGATGAAGACATTTACAAGCATGGTGCTTTTCCATCCCGTATGGGACTTACAGAGGGCATTTTGTCTAGTCCGACATCTATTATGAGGGAATAATGCATAGCAAATGATTCTATTTTTATATTTTGTTATGATGTTTGAGATTGAATCATAAACAAGACTTGTCTTCTGCAGCATATGCAAAAATGTCCCTTGAATGAAGGCATTTTACATGCACAGCTGCCTCCAAAACTGGAAAACGCTCAGGTTCCCCACTTGCTGCATCAAGCTTTAGCTTGGGATACCCCCCACGTGACCTATAACGTTACCCGTATGCGTTGCAGTACACATTCATATCTTAACCTTACTAATGTATCAGACACTTCATCCCACTTATTCAGCCCATGAATACATAATAACACAGTAAGATATTGGTATGACTTGCTGAACAATATTTGCATATTAATAGACAGTGCCATTAAAAGTTTGTACATGCCTTGAAGACACCATAGCATTAGGGCAGTGTATGAAGTGTCAGAAAAGTTAGAACATGGTCCACCATTAGGTTAACTTCTTGGCTTTTAGTCTCTGTCCCAGCTCATTTTCAGAAAGAGGCCAGACGCCATAAACTTGATAAGGGCTCAGAAGGGACAAACACCATTTGCATCTGCTAAGGCCAATTGAAACGGCATCTTGCTGCTTTCTAAAGCAAGGGGACTACTCATAAACATATTTTTGTATATTGTTCAGCATATGGAGTTCCAAACGGGTGAAGAGCACAAACAGTATTAACCATTATCCATTATAATGCTGTCTTTCTCAAGCAAGGAGACTCCCCATAAGCATCTTTGAAAAACCCAGATTTTTTTTTGTGTATTGTACAACACATCAATGTCTCCTATCAGGTGGTGGGATAAAAGAGGTAATATTTGGATATATCCTCACCAGATTTTACTGATTTGTATTCACTTGCTTGTGGAACTGATAGCCCTTAGTTCCCCCCAACAGTGTATGTGCTACTCTGTATCATTTACTGTATCTTTGTGTTCAAGCGCCCCGGCAGTCTTTGATTTGTCGGCCCTATTTTTCCCGGTGCTGATACAAGACAGGCGTTCATTCAAGATACAGTTTCCAGTGCTTAAGGGATATTTCATCACCCCCTTACCCCCGGTGCTTATTTGAGACATGCGCTTATTCAAACCCAGGTGCTCAAACACCACGATATGGTAATAGGTGTGGAGTATTAGCAAATGTCTCCAATATTTTACTAGTATTTATGTGCATCTATGCATCTCAAGTCATGTTGGGAGGCTTCCTTATGTCCATTTACATCACACTCTACTCTGTACCAGTGACATTTTCACAATCTTCTACTTCTTTACGCCAGCACCTATCATGTAGGCTTTCCAACATTCCTCACCACCTTACATATCTGTAATTGTGATATGTCCCTTGTAGAGACTGATAGTAGTGTCTTCATATCATCTATATTATATCATGTTAGTATGTTGTAGAGAAATGACTTCATTTGAATATTTATATGATTTCTTTTCAGTTATTAGGTAACCCTTTAAGTTATAAGCTAATCAACCGTAGTTAGTAATTTATTTATGTAAGAATTGGCACACAGCCACAACTAACACTGCCTGAATTATTTGACCTTTCTTGAGTAAACTTGATAGTTTCAGAATCAGTGTACAGGTAATGCCCTCTATACATCAATTACCACAAAAACTGTCCAGGAGCCATCATTTTGGTATTACCTAGTGTGACCCTAAAATGACCTTTATAAATATGACCCCAAACTGTATGACCATGGCTTACAGAGGTCTCTAGCAGTTTCTCTTACCAAATATGGTTCCTATACCTGGCATGATGTTACTGACAAAAAAGCCTGCAATTATTATGATATTAACAGTTTCAGTTGGGACTTGCATTATCCAATTTGTTCATTATATTTGTAAAATGTTTAACTATTAGATTATTTTACCTTATGACTCACAGGCAAAAGCATATATGATGCATAAGTTATCAATAGCTTCAGTTCCACCTTCTAGGTGATACCCTCGAAGGAAATATTCTTGATTCTTTCACTGTTTCACTGAAATGATTGATCACCGAAAATATGTATTGTTTCTTTGGAATATATTGATAACAGATTAAATCTCACTGCTCCTACAGCACCTTTACAAATCCCTTCAACCACCATTACCATCCACCCTCCACGAATAAAGCACATTGCCTATTGTTTAACTAAACCTTCTTTGAACATGAAAGTACTTTACAACTGACATTAGTGTCATCTACAGAACTTTAAATCAGGTGTCAGCTGTCACATTGTCTCATGGAGCTGTTGTATTGGATCCCTATAAAAACTAAATTAGGATCAAAGGCAGCTTGATGAAGTCTTGATTATACCCTGTGCATTTCCCTTTATATATTCTAGATCTAGACCAGCTATGATTCAAGCTGCCCTCATAAAGTGCAACTTTAAATATACAATACAAAATCTCAGCCATGTATCCGGAAACACTTATGTTAAGCCTGTAAGTCATGCGGCTCTACTCCATACCAGCTACCAATATGTGAATTACAATTACTGATCCCACGCGGGTACTGTACATTTGATAATCAACACCTTCTCAATATCCTACAACATTGCTGTATTAGGAGGTTTACAAAACACATTTGTAATTTTTTGTAAAAGGAAGGAAGCATCCAATGATTAATAAGATTTACTTATGTACATGAATCCTCAAGAAAGCTATAATATTATGATACAAACCTTAAAACCTCCATATGTGATGTGATAAACTCAGGTTAGGGTAGAGATAAAAAACAAATGGAGATGCTTTAAGGAGAGTGCATGGTGGTTCCAGTCTCCATGTCCTTGTTAGCAGTTAAAGGAAAATGATGAGTTTTCTTCTCAGAGTCCGTCCTTGATGGGTGAGCGTGTCATGGAGGTTTAATGGGAATGGGAGAGACCATGTCGTAAGGTAGGTAATTTAGTGAAGATGGTAGAAGCCTTGATGGTGTTGTAAGGCTGCAGTGTGTGTCATTTTGTTTTATCCAGTACCTTTGTTCTTTTGATCTACAGGTTGAAGACCAACGTCTCTTGCACAGAGAAAACAAATTTCATGAGTGTGGGTCTGAAT